>OX451392.1:3134583-4430609 GCA_949629135.1 Eremobia ochroleuca
CGGGGGCTGATGTCCGTTGTGTGTGCGTTGCGACGTGTGTACACTATGGTTATTTGTATGTAAAACAACGCAACGGCAGCGCTGCGTTGACGCAACGCTGACGCAACGCGCCGTGTGGACTGGCTTTTACATTCTTATGTTTCTAGTGTCATAACGTCGTGGGTTCGAACCCAGACAGGCATTAGACTTTGTGTAATTTATTTCATCACCACTAGTCTCAAAACGGATAAGGAAAACATCGTGATAAAACCGGCATGTCCTGTAGAAACAAATATTCGAACACATGTGACATCCACGAACTGGATTACGACCCTTTCACAGAGGAGTCCTGTGATCCAATAGTGGGAACATAATATCGTCGACCGTAGGTTCAATTGCTGTAAAGGACAAAATACCCAAAATGAGTTGAGTATACAGTTTTGTTCAGAATTTTTCGGTCTATCGAATGGTGAATATAAAAAAATTCTAGCTTAAAAAAAATGTCCCTTACTCTAATGATTTTTGGATCCAAATTTCGAATCAGCCCCATAATAACAATGTATCTGAAAAACTATGCAATATAGGAACTTGAAATGGTGTAATTATCGCCGCCAATCCACTTCAAATAAGGTAAGGGTCTTCCCAATCAACGAATTACCATTACATGGTTTATCTTTTAAGAAACAATAATAAAACTGGCCTTACACTAATGTCTTTGTTGTCTCAAAAAATAAATATCATCCATACTTTAAATGGATTGCACGAGTTTTGACATAGTTGTCCCTTACCCCAATTTGCATTGTCATACTTTAAGCAGTGTCAACGTTACACCTATTTAAATCGAATTATTGCACTATTACCATCCTTTTCTATCTCACAACGTCTTTCTGTGTGCAAAAGAGAGGATGGTACCAATGCGAAAGCAGCGCGCGGGCATAAAAAAGTGGTATCAGTGCGAGTTCATCTGTCGTTAAAAACAACAAAAATAATGGCTTTTTGGCAAAACGAAGTGCTCTGGCCCCTTGAAACTTTGTAGTAGGGTAGTAGGTTTCAAGGAGCCAGTGTACTTAATTTAGCTAAAAAAACATTATTTTTATAAATAAATGATAGAAGGGGTAATTTCCGGACGAAAAATATTTTCGAAATTCATTCGGCACTTTTTAGTTGATTTATCAGAATTTTTTTACAAAGTTTCAAGGGGCCAGAGCACCAAAAAGCCATTACTTTTGTTATATTTTAAAAATAAACAATAGAAGGGGTAGTTTCCGGATGATAAATGTTTTCGAAAATTATTTGGCACTCTGTAGTTGATTTTCCAGAAAATTTTTACAAAGTTTCAAGGGGCCAGAGAACTTAATTTTGCCAAAAAGCCATTATTTTTGTTGTTTTTTTTTATAAATAAGCAATAGAAGGGGTAGTTTCCGGATGATAAATGTTTTCGAAAATCATTCGACACTCTTTAGTTGATTTATCAGAATTTTTTTACAAAGTTTCAAGGGACCAGAGCACTTAGTTTTGCCAAAAAGCCGTTATTTTTTATAAATAAACAATAGAAGGGGTGGTTTCCGCATGAAATTTTTTTTCGAAAATTGTTCGGCTCTATGTAGTTGATTTTCCAGAATAATTTCACATGGTTTCAAGGGGCCAGAGCACTTAATTTTGCTAAAAACCATTATTTTTGTTGTTTTTTATAAAATAAGCTATAGAAGTGGTAGTTTCCGGATGATAAATGTTTTCGAAAATCATTCGGCACTCTTTAGTTGATTTATCAGAAATTTTTTACAAAGTTTCAAGGGGCCAGAGAACTTAATTTTGCTAAAAAACCATTATTTTTGTTGTTTTTTGTAAATAAACAATAGAAGGGGTAGTTGCCGGATGATAAATATTTTCGAAAATCATTCGGCACTCTTTAGTTGATTTTCCAGAAATTTTTCAAAAAGTTTCAAGGGGCCAGACAACTTAAATTTGCCAAAAAGCCATTATTTTTGTTGTTTTTTATAAATGTAATCTGATTAAATTGTTCCCTTTTTATTATTTAGATAATCACTCTATATTTTTTTTTCTAATGCAATAATAACAATATGTTACAATGATATGTCTTATTAATCGTAATTAAGGTTTATTATTCAATATATCTTTCATTATTTCGATTTTTTGCATATAAGAAAGTAGTAGAGCAGCCTTTTCTACTTTTGGAATTCAAACGTTTGGAACTTCAGCTACATGTTTGGTCGGGATTGTGCGCGGTTTTTGCAGCTACTCTTTTATTTGAATAAGAATTCAAAGTAAGTATAGGTAAAATTGTTACCATTTTTTTAATAATTTGATTTTAATAAGATGTTTATTAAAATCAAATTATTAAAAAAATGGTAACATAAATAAAACAATTATTAATAAAACAATTTTTATACAATAAAATAAAAATTGTTTTATCAAACTAATACAAATTTGCTATTACAATGTACATACAAACATTGCATGTAAGCGACATACAAAAAAGCACACACACGGTTCTAATACATTTTCATGTCTTTTAAATGATTTCTTATAACGATTTCCAAATTTAAGATATCCGTACGTCAAAAGTGTGTACTTCATTTTCTGTCAAAAATCTCTTTACACTGTATTTTTTTCATAAATTTTTTCAACAAGTCCTTTACACTATTTTTTCATTAATAGATTGGATCCAACGTAGAGGTCATTTTGATGTAAGGGACGGGACTACAAGATACTTGGTCAGTAAGCGTTGTTGTAAGGGACATCTATTTTCTTAAATAGCTAACTCATTTAAATAAATGTTACACATGTAAATAGAGCACTAAAATATAAGTTTATGTGTGAAATCAGACCCGAAAAAGGTTAATAACAAAAAAAGTTATGGGCGATTTAGTCCTAAAAAAAACTTTGTCGGCCTCTCCTGAAAAATCGTATTTTGTCCCTTACTGCAATTGAACCTACGGTCGACGATATGTCTCAACAAGGCGACGGAGAGGTGCACGCACTCCAGCGTTCGTTTTGCACGAGTCTGTATGGAACAGTCGGGGTACGCGCACCCCCCGTTGAACAACAGTTCTGGGTACTCTATAACATAACTGATTAGCGAGTTCAATACAGTCGAATTTATTGTTACATAAGCCATAAAGTATAAAGTATCTATTACTATTAGGTAGGTATATGTAGGTACGACCCGCACCCTAATTGAGGAAAATACTATCAAGCACAATCTGAATCATGAAGGATATTGCTAATCCATTCATTCATATGTTCGAAAAATGTATCTGCTCAACAACGTAAACAACGCAATGAATATTGTTGAACTGTCAAAATGAAAGCGCAGGAATCGCTGATAGTGTGTTACGCAATTACCCCTCAGCACCGAACGATCCTTGAAGGTCATTTATTGACTTTTGTTTTTCTGTTTAGTGTACCTTTTAAGGAGGGATTTAATATTTTGGTAGAATATGTTTTTTGACTGTAAGGTCTCGTATCATGTAAAAGGAAAACACGATACAATAACGTTAGGTCGATATAAAAAAAAAACAGAGTTGTCAAAAGCTGAAATAAAATAAAAATGTTCAATTATCTTTTCATCCATCGTTTATGTTATTCCAAAGAAACGATGGATGGCGGTGACTGTGTGAAAGATGATATGGCTCGAAAGGGGTTGACTACAGAGACGACATTATTAGCATAAAAATATTATTAAAATCTCGATTATGATTGTAAATGTATGCTTGGTCATGACGCTGACAGCTCACTTCACGCTCACTTCACCTAAGTTTTCACGGTAAGATGGTTATAGAATCGCACTGCAAGTTCTCTTACAAGAATGATGATACATCATCATCGTTCCCACTGCTAGGACACAGGTCTAATCTCTGCGAGAGGGAGTAGGCCGTAATCTACCACGCGGGCCCAGTGCGGGTTGGTAGATGTTCCATGTCGTGGAATTATTGGTTCTAGGACATGCCGGTTTCTTCACGCTGTTTTTCTTTACCGTTTTAAGAGCAGTGCTGATGAAATTATTTACGTAAAGAATAGCGCCTGTCTGGGTTCGGATCCACGACCTAGTTCCACTACCCCTGGCCACCACTGCTCTCACTCACCACAGTCACCACCATGATCATGTATGTACATAATAAATTAAGAGTTTTATTCCATTTTAGTTGCTTGGCTACAGGGGCTTGTGGCTAAGTAATAACAGCCACACGGGCCGATCGATCTGGGGTCGGTCCGTGCATGGGTCCATCTTCACATACCAAGACCCCTCCGTGCCTCGGAAAGCACGTTAAGCCGTTGGTCCCGGCTGTCATTGGTATCCAGCTGAATCCGGTTAGACTGAAAGCGGACCCCAATATAGATTGGGAAAAGGCTAGGCAGGTGATGAAGATTTACGCAAGATTCAAAAGCAATTTACTCCTAAAGTATTGATTATGGCGTAACGAACATCGTACTGTCGAGAAAATCGCGTTTTAATGTTGCGTAAAGGAGATTGAAGATGTTTATTCGACTATGCACTGTGACATAACTACAGTGTCCTCGTTTAGGACCTATATAAATGGATACCTAGCTGACATCAATGCAAACAGAAAACATAATAAGACCAAATCCCGTAAATCGTCCCGTATATCTCGGAAACGTGACGCTTTATCGATTTGTATAGGTTTAATGCGTGGCCATTTCGAAAAAAAAAAAAAAAAAAAACAATATGGCGAGCAATAGGTATGCTGCGGACCTTCAAAGCCCTTTGAGGCATTTACGCTCGTGACAGTACTTAGTGAAACTAGAATGTCTATGAGTAAAGAACGCATCGAGGTTCTAATTACATTTATGACGCGACTTCCTTGAAACCATCCCGGAAGTCAGGAGACCGCATTATGACGAAACTGTTAAAATAATTGCGCCTGTGTTTATGTTGTTATGTTATCATTTATTATTACGAGTATTACAGAGCCATCTGTTGATTGTTGATATAAAACCGCTGGTAGGTCTGAATTGATAACAACGATATCATGTGTCGGGTCATAATGTGACCAAAGGTACAATAAAAGGATCTCTATCTAGTTGTGACAATATTCAAGTACGCAATTGCACTCCAATACGCAATTGGATTGCAATTGCACTCCAATATGTAATTGGAGTGCAATTGCGTACCTGAATATTGTTACGCAATTGCACTCCAATTGCGTAACTCACTTTCAATAACAAACCGAAGGATCTTGAAGGAGATTCCTAATCTATGGTTCTGAAAAATTTTGTCTATTTTGTTATATTATTGTATAGCAGACTGACTGATTGATGAGATGATTTCAAAGACATTTGAAATCATCTTTGAAAAAATCGTCCGTTCAACAAATTAACGCATTAGCATTACCCCCGAATATAAAAAAATCGATTTGAATTAGTTGACAAAACTTCACAGATTTGAAAGGAATCGAAATCCAATCATAATGATGTTTTACAGATGTTAGTCTACTGATACTAAGGTAATTGCTCAAATTAATCAACAGATCAACTTAGGTTAGGTGTAGCGACGATTTCCATCGAGCAGCTGCAGTGCTATTCTGTAAAAATTTCACCGTGAGAACTTAGGTGAAGTGAGCAGTCATTAGGGATTAACACTATTGACACTGCTCACTTCAAGCTTACTTCACTTTGAGATTTTTACAGTATCGACCGGCTGGATGAGAGTTTCGAGTTGAATGGCGTGCAATTGGAGACGCCTGTGATGATAACGGATTGTAAGGCTCATAATTTTCCCCGTGTTGATTAAATATTTCTTACAACTTTCACACAATCTGATGGTCAATTATTCTCGTAATTTTAAACTTTCAAAATCCAGTCGCAGCCTCATCTTGGCAACAAATAAATGTCAAAAATCTAGGGAAATTACAGGTATTTTTGACAGTACTGTGAGTGAAGGTTCCTAAAATTACGAGAATTGCCCCTCACATTAAAAGCCTTATAATTTTTTCCGTGTTGATTAAACATGACGTCTTGCAAAGTAAAGTATCACACAATCAGGCCTTTTGCGTTCCAACTGAAAAGCAAACTGCAAAAAACAAATTGTGTTACATCATTCGGCGAGATGATAATCCTGCAATTACTCCGATAAGCCGGCTCCGACTCGTGTCACTATTTGACTGGCTTTACCACCCATTATTTACAGTCTTATCAATATATCGTACAACACGTTTCCTTTGCACATGTCAGCTCTGTCTTTCTTTGCTAATCTGGCTGAAAATCCCCATCTTCTTAGTCTCTTACTAGCTTTTGCTCGAGACATTATCCGCATGATTTATCTTGTCTTACAAAAATTTATACTGCATGTTTTTTTTTAACAGGCTCCAATTTTTTACAGGGTGTTCTACTCATGAATATGAACAACTTTCACTATGGGACCAACTCTGAGATCATGAAAAAAAAATCTGCTGTTTCATACATTTTGGTCAAGTAGGTATTTATTTTAAATTTATTTATTTTAAACTTTTCGCACAAAAAGGTACAAAGGCGGACTTAATGCCTTAGGCATTCTCTGCCAGTTAACCAAGGGTGGTGAACAGCTGATTTTGTTTTTGTAATTTCAGAGTTGGTCCCATAGTGAAAGTTTTTCATATTCATGAATAGAACACCCTGTAAAAATTTGGAGCCTGTTAAAAAAAGCATCCAGTATATTCCGATGACATTCGGCAATACTGTTGCTTCCTATTCATAGAAATATAAATAAAACAGTTCCCATTAGTGAAAGAATTTTCAGAATCGGATCAGAGTTACCTAAGATTACCCCTATATACGAGCTCACAAATTTTAGGTTAGTACCACTTAATCATTCAATTTTTAGATTGTATCAACTCGAATGCCTTAGAAAGGAGGTACTCTCCTTCCACTGCTTGTTTTCTCCACCCTGTTTCGAGAATAGTTCAAGCCATGATAATCCTCCCGTCGCCTCGTTAGTTAGTAGCCACAATCGCTACTGCTGAGCATGAGGTCCTGGGTTCGATTCCCATGTCGGGCAAACTTTTATTGGGGTTTTCCATCAGGAATTTCTCAGTAGCAGCCCGCAGCCTGTATTTATGCCCTATTGATGAGAAGATCCGCCCCCTTATTACATGGTAGTTACTTAAACTTAACTGGCAGAATGTGGGGTGTAGGTACAGACGCCAGCACATCAAGCTACCCGAAACTGTCAATTTTTCCAAATCAACTTTGAACCTTATGCTTTAGCGATAAAGTTGAAAATATATTAAAGAAATTTGACAGATTGTAGTAGCTTGATGTGCTGGCGTCTGTACTATAGCTACATCTCTGCCTATTCGGAGATTACGGGCGAGATGTTATGTTATATTATGATAAAAGCTGATGAGCAAAGGCAACGTGCACCGGACATACACACTCGTAGTGGTTATTGTGATACATCCCCACGCAATACAGAATTGCCTTTGTACCTTTTGTGCGAAAAGTTTAAGAAAAGTTTAAATAAATAAATAAATATTTTGATTATATTCCTAAGCGATTTAACACTTTTTTCGCATAATTGCACAATCTTACCCAGAGAATTAAAACGAAATTATTTAAGTCTCACGTTGTTATAACAAATAATAAATTGTCAAGCCAATTGTCACGTTCGCCTTCGCATGCAAAAACGTCTTGCGCCTCGACCTTACAAGTTCCTCGTAAGTTTGTCATCGCTTAAGGAAGTATGTGGGGCTCAGACCTTATAGGCGGCACTCGTTACTGAAGGTCACTGATTAAGACCTAGCCACACTATGACGTATTTGAGGTCAAGCGCAGCTGCGCAGGTCCTTTTTCCTGGATTGATATACGCAAAATTGCTATCCGTGTTCTCTTAATTGTATGGAATATTTGGAGTAAATTATAAATTATCAAAATTGGTTTTTCGTTTTTAATGACGTCTGTAGATTGTAGTACACCAAGCAGATTGAGGCTGCCTGATACATTGAACAAGGATGTATCTCTGAAACTGACACTTCATCATAATTATATTACACTAGCTGCACCTCGCGATTTCACCCGCGTAAGTTTCAATTCCGTGGGAATATCGGGATAAAAGTAAGATCTTTATCTAACAGCTATGTACCTATCAAGTTTCATCGCAGTCGGTTCATTAGTTTTTACGTGAAGAAGTAACAAACATATTTTATATTTTCCGCTGCGCTGCGTAGGGCCACACCGGCCACTTTTGTTTAGATTGACATTTTTAAATTCTTAATATCTCTTGAATGGAATGACCGATTGTTGAGTTTTGTCGTTACAAACATACATACATACAAAAATACAAATCTTTTTTCTTTATAATATTACTAGCGACCCGCCCCGGCTTCGCACGGGTGCAATGCTGATCACTACATAGTGTAAAACACAGTCGCTTTCCGCTGTTTGTCTGTCCCTATGTATGCTTAGATCTTTAAAACTGCGCAACGGATTTTGATGCGGTTTTTTTTTTAAATAGATAGAGTGACTCAAGAGAAAGGTTTATATGTATAATACATGCATAATATAGTAGAGAAACACTGATAATTTTAGAGTCATTGTTTCTCGTAAAAAGTATAGGATAAAAAATGGTTATTGTGGGTTATCCCTAAGAGATAGACATATACCATCGGGAACTTTTTTGTAGACCTTTTTAATGTGTACAATACTGTAGTACATTATTTTGATCTATCTCGTAGGGCTCAGCCAGCGGTTGCAATTTAAGCGCCAAAAAAGTGTTTATTTACGACATCACATTAGAAATCTCTAAAATTATCGGTGTTTCTCTACTATATTATGTATGTATTATACATATAAACCTTCCTCTTGAATCACTATATCTATTAAAAAAAACCGCATCAAAATCCGTTGCGTAGTTTTAAAGATCTAAGCATACATAGGGACAGACAGCGGGAAGCGACTTTGTTTTATACTATGTAGTGATAAGTGTAGATTGCACCATCAATTTTCACGACATCATGCGTCGACGACGTGACGGCTAACGGTGTGACGTCATGTCGTCCATTCTCACGACACAACGTCGATGACCATCACGACATACCATGTGTTTTGGCCCTTATGGTAGCAATAGCATCTGGGAGTTCTTCACTGTGGGCATCCGTCGTCGGTAGGAGTGCAACAGAGACGACCCTAGAAAAAGCATGAAACATACTGAGGAAGTGTGCTTCCTTGGATTTCCCTACGACAAGAAATGAAAAGTACAATGCAACCTCGATGTAACGAAACTCAAGTGAATTAAAAAATATTCGTTATACCGCGTAATTTGTTACAATGCAAATGAGGTTTGTTGTACAGAGGTTAGATTGGACTACGATTCGTTTTAACAAGGTAAAACGTTGATAAGATACGTTATGTAAAAGTTATCGGTTGAAAAAATCGTTAAATAGAGGTCAATACATTTTATCTATATTCTGCAATGATTAAAAATTCGTTATGAAAAGGTTTTTTTTTAAATATATTTGTAATGTAGAGGTATATTTTGGATTAGCTCTTATGGACGTTTCTAGGGGATTTTGAAACATTCGTTAAATCGAGAAATTCGTTATATTGAGGCTCGTTATATTGTACTTTACTAGGTTACACTGTATTTATATTATTGTGAAGAAGTAGCAGATTGTATCGTCTTGGAATTATTCTCATCACGATTTGTCTAGGCATTTAATGAAATAGCGTATTTAGCTTGCCTTCTTGCACATCATGATGTGCCTAATTTGATGAGTTTGTGATATAGGTATACTTAATAATAAGATGAAATGGTTAGAAATTAAAACTGAGATGACGGCCATACAAGCTGGTCAGGACAGCGTCGTGCAACCTGTTATTTATTTATAATAATATATACTTTATTATACAGACGCCAGCGCATCAAGCTTCCCGAAACTGTCAAATTTTCCCAATCAACCTTGAACCTCATGCTTTAGCGATAAAGTTGAAAATGTATTAAAGAAATTTGACAGATTGCAGTAGCTTGATGTGCTGGCGTCTGTACCTACGGTAGTTCCCCTGATACACCCGTCTAGGAACACACCTATCAAATCGGATCTAGTACCGACGTAGATCAGTTTTTTCCCGCAGTAAAAACAAATCTATTTATTTTTAATTAACACGTCACACGTCACTAGGTAATCAACATACATCAAACTATACATTTCCAGTTTTATCTGACCTCGCATTGTATAGATTATTCGTACAATCCGAAGTTGGCTTATACTGGTTATGTTCAGCTTGATATATCGTGGTACGTACTCAGACAGTGACGCGTAATCGTGAGGTAGCCAGTATGAATACCTAGAAGTATAAAACGTCGTTCGTTAAACCTAGGAATCATGATTCTAATATTAGTGATTCATACATAACCTATTGAATATGCAACAATGGTCTGTGTCATCTATTTATATTCCAGACATTTTTTGTAAAATTTTCTCTGAGTAAGACACACAATTTTCCTTTCCTTACAATTATTATACAATTGTTTTACATAATGTGTTAATATGTGCGTGAGGTGACCAGCACCCTAATAGCGTAACACAACATCAATCACAATTTGAATCATTTTGAAGGATATTGATAATCCATTGCTTCTTATGGTCGACAATTTTGTCTGCTCAACAACGCTAATAACGCAATGGATGTTGTTGAACTGTCAAAATGAAAGCCATTCCTACTGTTAGTGTTACGCAATTATCCTGATAGACTCATGTATAAGCCTGAAATCGCCAACCCCTCTTAAGCAAGAGTTCTTTTTAAACGACTTCAAAAACATTTTATTGATTAATTTTTTTTTTTTCAAAATTATTATTTTTTTATTTGAAAGGATTATATTTTCAGATTGCTCTCATAGGAATTTCGTCAAAATCGGTTTAGAAGTTTGGTTTTTAAACCAAAATTACTGGTAAAAATTCAAGTAATTGCGTCGTTTGCTTTTCTATGGATTTTCAGTGGTTACTTAGTGGAATAGTCATGGGATGCATTGTGACTATAAGTGCGTAATTTTACATAATTAACCGACTTCAAAAAAGAGGAGGTTCTCAATTCGACTGTATTTTATAAATAAATATGTTACGCGATTTCTCCGGCAATTGTAATTCGATATCAAAAATTCTTTTAATGAATAGGCCTCAGGGGTGGTCCCATATACATTTTATTAACTTTACTTGAATAGTTTTTGAGCTAGCTTCAATAATACGTATTATTGACTTACTTAGTTAATATTGATGATGCTATAATAACTTCCTGTCACTGATATTTACATAGCAAGTAGTGTTATACGAATTTTTGTGGGGTAAGTATAACTTAAAAGTGATTTAAAAAGAAAAAAAAACGCTTTTATAAAAAGAAAAAAAAAAATCCATCTTATCAGGTTGGCACAAACAGCTTAGTCAATGATGTAATCACCATTAGCATCTAACACTTCTTGCCAACGATCCGGCAAAGTTTGGATGCCTTTCGCCCAGAACTCTGATATCTGTGCCATGAAAAAGTTGTTCAACTCCGCCTCTACATCAGAGAAATCATGAAATTGTTTACCACGCAAATGTTGTTTCAGGGCTCTAAACAAATGATAGTCTTATGGAGCGAGGTTTGGGGAATAAGGTGGGTGGGGTATCGTCTCCCAGCCCAAGTTCTCCAACTGTTGGCGAACGGCAGATGCGACGTGAGGTCAAGCGTTATCGTGTAGTAAAACTATATTGACTCGTCTTCGTCGTTTTTTCTTGATAGCAGCAGATAGTTTGGTGAGCTGGGTTGAATATTTGTCAGCGTTTATAGTTTCATTGTTCATAAAACAGGTTGCCTTGTGCGTCCCACAAACAGCAAAGCAGAACTTTTAAGCTGTTCTTTTGACTCAGCTTTAGTTGAGTTGGAGGCGTTTTTTCTCGAGGCAGCCAAAAAGAACGACGTGTATCGTTCTCGTAATAAATCCCTGATTCATCTCCAGTAACCAGATCAGACAAAAATTTTTTAAGTCGGGGTCACAGCAAAAGTGATTGACAGATAGCGACACGGACTACACGACTGGCCCTGTAAGGATGTGCGGTACCCATCGAGCCAAAACTTTTCGATACCCAAGCTCATGCAGAGGGTATTCCACGGCGTGGAGATTGCAGTTAAGTGCTTCCGCTAATTCACGAGTGGTAGCATCCGGATTAGACTGCAGTTCGCGGCGTAAATCGTCATCATTCACTGCGGGTGGTCGTCCCGAGCGTGGCTGACTTTCAAGGCTCCTGTCTCCTGATTTAAAACGGTCAAACCATCGGGACACCGTCACATGGCTTGTACTTCCAGCGCCCAATGCAGTGTTGATATTGTCAGCCGCAGTCCGCGCACTGTGGCCTAACCAGTACTCGTATAGTGTTCGAACTTGTCGCTCGTATATTTTTCTTCAAACAGACTAAACCGATCGCGAGGGCGGCTTTGTATACCCCCACATCACAAGTATCTAGAATGTTCTATAATATTCTAGAATATTATCGAAAACAATTAACTTGAAAAAGGAAATGTATAGAGATTTATAGAGTGTCTCGTTACTTTTGTGCCAACCCAATATTTTCTTATTCTTCTCAGCAAACCCATTCATTTTATACCCATATAATGAAAGTGAGCAAAAAATAACTAGTCCGCCATATTATACCGTCCGCCGTATTGAATTGAGAATGACATAATTTAGCTAACCATGCATTGTCATCTAAGTTAAACGTGTATACAAAATTGAATCTCAACCGGTTGAGGATAACAACTTTTAATTCGGCTGCAAGATTTGACCCTAACATACAAACATACATACATACATTGCAAGTGAAATAAAAGCCTTTTAAAAATAAAAAATTGCTTACCAAAAAAAAAAACCGACTTCCAAAAGACACTATCTACAAAAAGAAAAATAACTTTAATTTCGGAAGTTGGTGGCAAACAACGTAAATGCGAACCCAACGACACCGACTTCCGAAATAAAGTTATTTTGCCCATTGTAGTGTCTTATTTGGAAGTCGCTTGTTTTTATTTTTGCAAACAAGTTTTTCTTGTTCGTTTGCAATGCTCATGCGTTCTCTGTATGAAAAGAGGCCTTTACCCTGTGGGACACAATGATAGGCAACACTTGCGGACACTGAATATTCATCCCTGTGTAATCATGTCCTTACCTACTTTTGTCGAAAACGCATTAACATTTCCCATAGGTTTTCCCTTTCTTGCTTTCGTAAAACACTACTACCCCCAAAAGCTCTTAAGTGAGGCCCAACCATTAAAATGATATACAATTTTAATAAAACAACCACAACGGTCTTAATAAATATTATTTTGCAAATTATTGGGAATGATTAGTATTCAATCGACTATTGTTCAAACCAGTTTCGACCGGTTACGTGTCAATTTACAGATAAGCAAAGTCGGCCCACGAACTGCCACCGCCGCCGCCGCGCCGAGCCTTTATAAGTATTGTTAATTAATTTAACAATTAAAACAGGTATCAAACATTTATTTATTAAAACCACGAAAATTATTTTATTGCTTAATGAACTCTAACAAGTTAACGCCGTCGTCATTAAGCACGTTATGTAACTAAGTAACTTTGTTCTAATTTCGCCCAACAAAATTAGACAAGAAACTTTTTTTTATTGTATTTATTGGGATTCATGAAGAAACCTCCTCGTGTAGCGCAGTTTGTTTCGCCAGATACTCAACTGAACCGAGCGCTCGGCGCATCCAGGACAGTCACACCCAACACCTTATTTGACTGGCCAATTCTTCCCTTGCGGTGGTAGGGCTAACGCCCGCCTGGTTTGTGACCACCCTCCCACCGGAGTCCGGCATCAAGCAGCCTGCTGTGTTTCGTCGATGCGTAGGAGTTCCAGTGCCTTAGGCATCTTCTGGGTACGCTCGTTCCATCATAGACCTCAACCATCATTCCATCAGGCGTAGTTGAGGTCAAGAGCGGGCCCATTCAGCAATAAAAAAATATAGATATATACAACGTGTAACGTTAAATGCGCAAAACCTCAGACACCCCAACTGATTTTTAATTCAATTGACTTATTTCAGAGAGAAAATAAGTCATTAAAAAAAATGTAAAGGTTTTATGTGCTGTTTTAGTTTTACTGGCCATTCTGATCGTTTCTTGCGTCTGCGACGACGCTTTACCGAGGGAGGAGTCGTCACCGGGCCGCTGCGCCGCGCTGACCTTGGCTTGCTTGACCTATTAAGAAATAGACACGGCAACGTTTTTAATGAAGATTTTTTGACAAATGTGGCCTATATTAAAAAGTGGTTCAATTAATTCTGCTCGTTATTCTAATCACACTATTTTCAGGTTTTGCGCATTTAACGTTACACGTTGTATATATATATATTTCTTCTGTTCTTGTTAACAATGAGCGTTTAAGTAGGTACGTCACGTAACAATCTGGTGACAAAGAGTTGAGCAACATTTCACCCTAAACACGAGCAAAACGTTCTCGAATATCGTTGTATGACGCCCACCTGACGCCATTTAGTGTTTTACGTCACAACCTTTGTTCTTCATGAAGCCATGAAAAGTCTTCGACGTCGGCTAAGTTTGCGCGATTGTACGCGCGACAACAGTTGCCTAACGTTTCTTCATTCTTGCACAGCTAACACAAGGATTCTTGAAAAGTAAGTAAGTTACACGTCCATACTTTACTCACCTACTCGAATTAGGAGCCAGCGGATTTAAAAAACGCATGCCTGCTTATAAATTGGCGGATGGAGCAGGTTACAGCTTGGCAATTTGTAGAAACTGATTTTTACTTAACTCGGGTCATGGTTTTTGTTTGACCAAGTTTATCATCCCCCATAATAAGTGCGGATTTCACCAATGAAACTGAACGCGATCAGCGTTTCTACACCGCGTTCAATAGCTACATGTGTCAATATTCCACTACAATTTTGACACTGACAGCTCTTGGACGCGGTGTAGAAACACTGATCGCGTTCAGTTGCTAGGGGTTGACCAAGCAAACATTTACAATCACAATCGAGAAATTACGAGAATTATTGCCCTTCTGAGCGGGAAAACGTAGCGGAATTTCGCGTTTGTAATTCCGCACCTCGTAGCAAATGAGAATGTTTCTAAATTCTCAAATTTGGCGAAAAAACGCGCGCTTGTCACGCTTCTAGGTACGGATATAGCGCGAAATTTCGTAGCGTTTCCACTCAGTCCAGATACAGTATACTTCATTATACTGTGGTCCAGTCAGTTGTTCTTAGCCCAAGTAGCAGGGACCAAAAAGTAAGGTATAGTCATTAATATCGTAAAACTGTGTTCATTAAGACTGTGTTGAGGCATTTCGTTCGTCTGGTGATATTTTAGGGTGGTATCTCCCTGTTGGTTATCTGGACGGGGCGGGGTGTCTCAGCACAGGGGCATTTATGGTTTTGTGATTTGTGATGTCCATGATGAGTGTTGTCCTTTGTTATTATATTTAAGTAGGTACTAACAATAGTTTCTAAGTTTTTGTATGCTAACCGGTGGATCTAGTTGTCCCAAAATAAATCATTTTGAATTTGAATTTGAATTACCTACTGAATGACGTGGTGACTTTCCTCCTCCTTTCCTTTCCTGTTTTTAATTTGTTGTCAACTATTAAACCTCAAAAGCCATATTTTAGAAAAAAAGAGGCTGTGTTTATTATTTGTTAGTAGAAGAGTAAGAGTATAAAAACATTTAATGGCTACGGACTGAATACGAATAATTGGTTTATTTCGAGTTTCGCTTGCGTTATATATATGAGTATGACGCACTAACATTTATTGTATTAGAATTTAACAATAACTTGGAATTTACAGTGAATTTCAAGCCACGCGTTCAAATTATACAGTTATCTATTGATGTTAATAGGACTACTAACATTATATTTAGATTTCGTAGCTATATTTAGAACAGTTTTGGTTCTAAAATGAGGACACCTGTAAGTAAAACAATGATTAGTCTATTTTAGGGCAATTTAGGGTGATGACGTACGTCGACAAAACAGGAGTCGGAATGAGACAGCGAACACTATAGACAGCTTATAGTTTGAAAGGTCGGAATCCTGTTAAAAAGTTTGGCGACCAAACCAACCGACTAAAAGTTCCTAGTGCGTGCAAGCCCTAAGATGTCATCGAATGTACTAGAAATTCGTTTTATTCATGAAACTCCCCCAACACTTTGTAACTTCCTTTTCATTCCAAAAAATAAAGCCGTCGCTTACAAAACCATTATGTAACGACATTCGAACGTTTTTCGGCATTCATTACAACCCCAAAAGTTGGAAAAAAAAGAAAACGTGTTATTTTCTCTCATGAAACAACCCCTTTATATTGACTTACGTAATAAAATCACCCTCTTATAAAAACGTGCGATTTTCCTGAACGTTCTGGAACGATTTGAATTAGTATTACGTCATAACATTTTCCTCACTTTTATTGCCTATTTAGAGATTAGTATGTTTCACGAGAGAATTTGAAAGTTGCTTCTATGTCAGAAAAGTTTAGGAGGAGTGTGGATACACGATGCGGAGGAACGAAGAGTATGATTGTGACAAGAAAAGTGTTTAGGAAGAATGTGGATAACGACAGACAAAAAATATAAAAAAAAACAACGGACTTCCAAAATAAACACTACCAATTATTATTGTTTATTTTGGAAAAGACTACTTAAGGACCATTAAGAAGCTTCCTCGTATGGCGCAGTTTGTTCCGCCAGTTAACTGAACCGAGCGCTTGGCGTATCCTGGACAGTCACACCAACACCTTATTTGACTGGCCAATTCTTCCCTTGCGGTAAGCCCGGCCTCAAGCAGCCTTCTGTGTTTCGTCGACGCGTGGGAGTTCCAGTGCCTTAGGCATCTTCTGGGGACGCTCGTTCCATCATAGACCTCATCCATCGCTTTCCGTCAGGCGTGATCGAGGTCGGATGAAATTGACTAAAACATTTGTCGATAGGTTTCAGTTTACAAAGCCTTGTAGGGTCTCGGTTATTATTTAATTAAAAAGCTTGTTTTATTCGTTTTAGCAGTGGCAAGCGCGACTATTTTGTGGTCCTGGGTTTGGTCCCCAGGTCGGGCATAAACGTAATCGGGTTTTTCCTACTAGGAAGTTCTGGCAACCCGGAATCTAGATTCGCGCCCAATTCATGACAATAAACTCGCTATCTATTACACGGCTTCTGCCTACCCCTACGGTAAATATAGGCGTGAATATATGTTTTATCTAACGCATCTGTCTAGGACGGTCTCGTCAGTACGTTAACCCTCTTAAAACAAATGAGAACAGTAATTAAGTGGTGACGTCATTCCACCCACAACGCAACGCAAACAATTGACTTGTGAGTAGTGACAGTTTCCTACGTAACAGTACACCTATACCTATTAAATTATAGTGTACGGGAAAACACGACGACGACGCCACTATGGTGTATAGTAGAACAATTCTATTGCACAATATCACGAATTGCGAAATTTTTTTCACCTATTGCGCAATGATTGAACAAAAGTTTGAGCGAGTTAAATTTTTATTGCACCATAATATTATAATTGCACCAGATAAATAAGTAGGTACTTACTTACATTGAAGTTTATGGGACGTCAATGGTAGTGCGTGAAAATAATGGATCGTTTGAGTGCAAGGGCTGATTCAATCATATTGCGCAATATAAATATTGCGCAAACTTATTGTAGATGTAGGGGGCGCCTTATGAACAGTTTTCATGCTATATTACGTGAGTTAATGGAAACTGCACCCTAATTGCGTAACACACTATTACTCTCAATTTGAATATTTTTGAAGCATATTGCTAATCCATTGCTCCATATGTTGGAAAAATGTGTGCTCAACAACGTAAATAACGCAATGAATGTTGTTGAACTGTCAAAATGAAACCCATTGCTACTGATAGTGTGTTACGCAATTACCCTGCTGGACTTATTTACTAGAAACGTGTGTGGCGTAATGCAACGAATGCAGGAGATTCGTAGGAATTGTTGTTGTTGTAAATCCTAAGGTTTTAGTCGGAAAACAGCGGCACTATACATATAGTACTTCCCCGGACCAGCTCCTTCACAAAGAGCCACTATACAGTGTTACCAGCCCTACCAAACTAAAAACAGCAAATTAACCATAAAAAAAAACAGTAGAAAACAGAAAATAGTAATTTCAGAACAATAATTCTGCTGCCCAGCACCCTAATTGCGTAACACACTCAATTTGAATCATTTTGAAGCTTATTGGTAATCCATTGCTCCATATGTTCGAAAAATATGTCTGCTCAACAACGTACATTACGCAATGAATGTTGTTGATACCGATAGTGTGTCAAGCAATTGCCCTGCAGCATAAGATAAATATAAAGAAGTTGAAAACACGCATTTTGGTCTTTTTGTTTCAGATGGCGCCTGGAGGGCCCGGAGGGGCCCGTGGCTAAATAATAACAGCCACACAGGTCGATCGATCAGGTTAAGCTACGCTTGCCGCGGTTGGTCTGTGGATGGGTGACCATCTTTACATACCGAGACCCCTCCGTGCCTCGGAAAGCACGTTAAGCCGTTGGTCCCGGCTGTCAGTCGTAGATCTTTGACAGTCGTTACGGGTAGTCAGAAGCCCGAAAGTCTGACAACCAGTCTTACCTAGGAGTATCGTATTACCCAGTAACTGGGTTGTGGAGGTCAGATAGGCAGTCGCTCCATGTAAAATACTGGTATTCAGCTGCATACGGTTAGACGAAGCCGACCCCAACATAGTCGGGAAAAGGCTAGGCAGGTGATGCTTCAGATGGCGCCTAAAGTACAAAAACAGTAGAAATGTGGACTAAAACAGAAAACAGGGATGCCATTGAAAAAATTGTATGGTTGGCAACACTGTTTAAGGCACATCGACACGATGTTACTATGAATTCAGTACATAATGATTGATGATAGACCCAGCAACGTTGTGATTTTGTAAAAAAAGTCGTAAGATGAAACAGCTGTTTCCTTTATATTAACCCACACAAAATTTCTCCGCTGGTGATTCTAGAATCATGAGCTGAATCGTCGGGTATAATAAAAGCTTCATGTACGCACCTTACTCTAAATGATGTATCAATATTGTTTGCGTCCTGCCACTCCACGTCTTCATGTCCACTGCCCAACATGGTCTTCCAAGAAATCATAATATCTGTCATGCATTACATGAGGAAACTCCATCAATGGCTCTATTGTGCTCGAAATATACAACGTGTAACGTTAAATGCGCAAAACCTGAAAATAGTTAGATCAGAATAACGAGCAGAATTAATTGAACCACTTTTTAATATCGGTCACATTTTTCAAAAAATCTTGATTAAAAACGTTGCCGTGTCTATTTATTAGGTAATAGGTCAAGCGAATCAATGTCAACGCGGCGCAGCGCGGCCCGGTGACGACTCCTCCCTCGGTAAAGCGACGTCGCAGACGCAAGAAACGATCAGAATGGCTAGTAAAAATAAAACAGCACATAAAACGTTTACAATTTTCTTAATGACTTATTTTCAATCTGAAATAGGTCAATTGAATTAAAAATCAGTTGGGGTGTCTGAGGTTTTGCGCATTTAACGTTACACATTGTATAGAATTGGATTGTTGACCACAGTAAATAGCGCTTTAATGTCGCTCAAGCTATTCTGAAATAGAAGTAACTTGTATGTAAGACTCAAGATACTCGTACAGACGAGTACACAGCACGACGAGTAAACAGCCAGCACATCAAGCTACCCGAACCTGTCAAACGAGATCGACCACTTTTGGGCCCAGCTTGTAACAGAAAAAATAAAACGTGGAAAAAATACTTTATTTTATTATAAACCAAAATCAAAAATCATAATTTTAATTTACAGTTGCAAATTACAGAAAACAAATTACATTACCAGATTGATAATTTCAAAATATATTGATAAATAACAAAATCTCCAATATAACCTCACCTTAGATTCGATCCCATACATATATCTTGATAATGCAATTATTGTCAATGACACTGAAACTAAGGCAGCTTAAAGTTGATATTTTAATCTAACAAATGACACTCATTTGGAACTTGTTCGGTTTATCAAATTGTGGGCCCAACGATGTTGTGTGACAACGGGAGATGGGCAATGTTGTTTCCCAGTAAACTTTGAACCTTATACTTTAGCGATAAAGTTGAAAATCTATTAAAGAAATTTGACAGATTGTAGTAGCTTGATGTGCTGGCGTTTGTACGTCATCATTCTCCTGCCCTCATCATTTATTTTGCGGTCGGCTCAACAAGTCTTTTTCTTCCATGTTCTTTATATCCTAGTGTGGTCGGCATAGGATAATCAGCCTATATTGTTCCCACTGCTGGGACACAAGTCTCTCAGGGTGAGAGGGTGTGGGCCGTAATCCAACACGCGGGCCCAGTGCGGGTTGGCAGATGTCACATGTCTTCGGTTTTTTGGTATGGGTTTTGGGGTCGGCGCAACATGTCTTTTCCTTCCATACTTCTCTATTAGTCGACATCTCGGTAGTCATCTACTTTCTAGCCTTATCTCTTTCACACAGTCCGTCCATCGTTTCTTTGGTCTTCCCCTATTCTTAAAGCCATCGATACTCAAAACTTTCCTCACGACATTTTCTTCATTCCTCCGCATCATTTGACCATACCATGACAACCGATGTCCATGCAACTTTTCAGTCATCCGTGCCACTTTCAGATTTCCTCTCGTGTACCTACTCATTTCTTATTTTATCCAATTTAGCATTTTGGTCAAGTTACATGCTTTGTACAAGTACCAAGACGCTTTATGACTTACGTAGGAACAATGGTACAGACGCCAGCACATCTAGCTACCACAATCTATATTTATTTAATAGATTTTTAACTTTATCGCTAAAACTAGACGCTAGGTTCAAAGTTGACTGGGAAAATTTAACAGTTTCGGGTAGCTTCGTGTGCTGGCGTCTGTACAACATTTCATCACAATTTGTAGTTGAAAAACAGCCACAACAAACAAAACGTAATACGTACTTACACAATATTGTTTGTTAGTAGTTTTAATCATGTTTTAATACTAGGTACGCCCGGCTGGGCGGCCTTACGTAACATTACTGAAAACCGTGCTTACAGTTCAGAGCTGTGTGTAATACGGGAGAATAATAGGTTACATTATTTACTTGAAAAGGATTCTGTTATGAACGTTTTATATTAAATGTAGTTTGTTTGGTTATTTAATCGTCTTTGCTGAGTATTTTGCAATTATTCTAGAGATGTTTTGTTGTGATGAAATTGGTGCTTCATTTTTTTTCACTTTTGAGTTGTACTTACCCCACACAAATGTCTCGTAGAAACAAGGTTGCACAATGGTGCAGTTCGGATGCAGTTCGATTGCAGTCGGTGTGCAGTTCACACGACTGCACGCCGACTGCAATTCGACCGCACGGTTGGTTTGCAGTTCTATTGCAGTCGTGTCAACTGCATTCAAACTGCATACGAACTGCAAATTTGCAGTTGGATTGCAGTTGAAATGCAGTCCGTCTGTCTAGAGCCTAATGCTTTAGCGATAAAGTTGAAAATCTATTAAAGATATTTGCCATGAATTGACCACTATAATCTAGAGATTATAAGGAATAAACTAACATGCATTTCATTACTACACGCCACAATTTGTGGTTGGTTCATTCCAAAACAAAAAAAAAATTGTCTCCTTTGACAGATTGTAGGAGCTTGATGTGCTGGCGTCTGTACATTAATTACAACGTGTAACGTTAAATGCGCAAAACCTGAAAATAGTTTGATCAGAATAACGAACAGAATTAATTGAACCACTTTTTAATATAGGTCACATTTTTCAAAAAAATCTTCATTAAAAACGTTGCTGTGTCTATTTATTATTAGGTCAAGCAACCCAATGTCAGCGCGGCGCAGCGGCCCGGTGACGACTCCTCCCTCGATAAAGCGTCGTCGCAGACGCAAGAAACGATTAGAATTGCCCGTAAAACTAAAACAGCACATAAAACTCTTAAATTTTTTTTAATGACTTATTTTCTCTCTGAAATAGGTCAACTGAATTAAAAATCAGTTGGGGTGTCTGAGGTTTTGCGCGCATTTAACGTTGCACGTTGTATGTGATATGATGCTTCTTAGGTAGGAAGTTATTTTAGACGGTTGGAGCCAGAGGGCAGTTTTCCACTCACAGAGTCACAGCAGAGAATGTTTCACTTGTTTTCACATGTTAATGTCTCATTTCAGCTGGAGGACACAGGCTTTCCCAAGAATTGCGATGTCCTTCTCACCGTTCTGGCTTCATTCGCTCTTCCTTCTTTGTCCAGGCGGCCTCTCTTTGGAATGCGCTCCCTCTGAACATCGGGACGGCAACCAGTCGGTTATCTTTTAAAGTGAAGGCACGTGAACATATCCGTCAGAAGTTGGCCGTAACATCCCAGCGCTGATATGCTGGATTCGTTTTCTCCTCTACCGATCATTTTTCTCCTGACAGTTCATTTGTATTTTATAGTCATTTCCTAGCTATCTATCCCGTATGTTGCACCTACCATATTTTGTTTCTGCATCACCCTAAGGTTGACTGGTAGAAAATGCCTCAGGCATTAAGTCCGCCTTTGTACAGTACTTTTTTACTTTAAGTTTTAATCATCACTACATAGTATAAAACAAAGTCGCTTCCCTGTCTGTCTGTCCCTATATATGCTTAGATCTTTGAAACTCCGCAACGGATTTTGATGCGGTTTTTTTTAATAGATAGAGTGATTCAAGAGGAAGGTTTATATGTATAATACATGCATAATATAGTAGAGAAACACTGATAATTTTAGAGGTTTCTAATGTGATGTCGTAAATAAACACATTTTTTGCGTTTACATTGCAAACGCTGGCTGAATCCTACGAGATAGATCAAAATAATGTACTACAGTATTGTACACCTTAAAAAGGTCTACAAAAAAATCCACAATGGTATATGTCTATCTCTTAGGGATAACCCACAATAACGATTTTTTATGCTATACTTTTTACGAGAAATAATGGCTCTAAAATTATCAGTGTTTCTCTACTATATTATGCATGTATTATACATATAAACCTTCCTCTTGAATCATTCTTATCTATAAAAAAAAACCGCATCAAAATCCGTAGCGTAGTTTTCAAGATCTAAGCATACATAGAGACAGACAGACAGCGGGAAGCGATTTTGTTTTATACTATGTAGTGATCAGCATTGCACCCGTGCGAAGCCGGGGCGGGTCACTAGTCACTACATAGTATAAAACAAAGTCGCTTCCCTGTCTGTCTGTCCCTATATATGCTTAGATCTTTAAAACTGCGCAACGGATTTTGATGCAGTTTTTTTTAATAGATAGAGTGATTCAAGAGGAAGGTTTATATGTATAATACATGCATAATATAGTAAAGAAACACTGATAATTTTAGAGGTTTCTAATGTGATGTCGTAAATAAACACATTTTTTTGCGCTTACATTGTAAACGCTGGCTGAACCATTCGAGATAGATCAAAATAATGTACTACAGTATTGTACACCTTAAAAAGTTCTACAAAAAAGTCCGCGATGGTATATGTCTATCTCTTAGGGATAACCCACAATAACCATTTTTCATCCTTAACTTTTTACGAGAAATAATGGCTTATGTAAGAAGCAATTTTAGGCAATACAGCATTAATCCTTATCCAATTAAGGTATATGTCTATCTCTTAGGGATAACCCACAATAACGATTTTTTATCCTATACTTTTTACGAGAAATAATGGCTCTAATATTATCAGTGTTTCTCTACTATATTATACATATAAACCTTCCTCTTGAATCACTCTTATCTATAAAAAAAAACCGCATCAAAATCCGTAGCGTAGTTTTCAAGATCTAAGCATACATAGAGACAGACAGACAGCGGGAAGCGACTTTGTTTTATACTATATAGTGATCAGCATTGCACCTTGCACCCGTGCGAAGCCGGGGCGGGTCGCTAGTAAATAATAAATAAATAGATTGCCACATGGCAGGTACCTCGCTGCCCCCATCTAGCAGCAGCCTTATTGACTAACATACTTTCAATCACAATTTGAATCCTTTTGAAGTATATTGCTAATCCATTGCCTCATAGATCGAAAACTTGTCTGCTCAACAACGTAAATAACGCAATGAATGTTGCTGAACTGTCAAAATGAAAACCATTGCTACTGACAGTGTGTTACGCAATCACCCCGCAGGTCCTTGCGACCTTTGGTGGATCCTTTCGATTTTCGTTTCGGCAATCAAATCAAGTATGTTAATTATGAACTACAAAGTGTGCCAATAGATGTACTTATTGACCAAAAGTCTTCGCTAGACTTTTACAGGTTTCACTCTGAATTCCTTGTAAGGCTTATTGCTTAAATCCGTTTAAATACTATTAAGGGCATAGCGCGTGTGCCTAGAATAGTGTAGGACTAGGTCCACCGGTTGCCCTTGGCTCATAAGGGACAGCTTTTAGATACGCTCATAAACTTTAATAATACCTACGTGCTACTTTTGCAATATTTTTGAGTGCTAGTGATTTTAATATGGACGAAACTTAGTTTCTCAGAATTTTTTGTCAGGAAACGGCAACGCGTCCTGAAAGAGATGGCAGCTTATTTTTTTTTTGTACCTACTTGTGAATGACATTTCGCTAGTCAACCTACGGGCAGGAGGTTGCCAGCTGCTTCACCGTGATATCCTGTGGATGCCTTGATAAATGAAGGCCTCCTGCTAGGAGCCAGGGTTTATAAACCAAGACTACACGCTAAGGGTACCTTGACGTAGAAAGTGGGAGGAGGTAGACTCCTTTTAAATGATACGTCCAAAAATCGAAGGAGACTGGTAAAATTTTAGAGAGGGAACTGAGGAAAGGGGGGCAAAGCTTTGCCCTTGTGGGACCCTAAGTCAAGATCTAATTCAGCAAGTGAATAATCTAAAAAAATCAGAACAACCTTGGCTCAGGGCTTGGCTCCAACCAACCGACGCTCGGCATCACCCCCTTTCTAGACATATCATATTTTACACAGTCCATCCATCGTTTCTTTGTAAGTATATGCTAGTACTAAATCAAAAATGTTCTCAGTCACAATACTGGTTGATGAGATGCCAATAAAATATAAAACCACGCACAGCCTTACAGCTGTACACGTAAAATAACAGTTAATTAATTTGTATACGATTCAAATACCGTATTAATGACTTAAACATTCGATTTAATATTATTCATTTACACATTTAGGATTTAATGCTTGATAATGAGTCATCATAAGACTTAGAAGATAATATCTAATTTGGTTTGACAGCTGTCAATTGTTAAATTATTTAGGTAGAAACTGACGTTATTAAATCGTCGACCGTAGG
The DNA here is from genome assembly GCA_949629135.1 of Eremobia ochroleuca. Classification (NCBI taxonomy): domain Eukaryota; kingdom Metazoa; phylum Arthropoda; class Insecta; order Lepidoptera; family Noctuidae; genus Eremobia; species Eremobia ochroleuca. The sequence goes on from OX451392.1 coordinate 3,159,927, forward strand.
TTCAATTGCGTAAGGGACAAAATACCCAAAATGAGTTGAGTATACAGTTTTGTTCAGAATTTTTCGCTCTATCGAATGGTGAATATAAAAAAATTCTAGCTTAAAAAAAATGTCCCTTACTCTAATGATTTTTGGATCCAAATTTAGAATCAGCCCCATAATAACAATGTATCTGAAAAACTATGCAATATAGGAACTTGAAATGGTGTAATTATCGCCGCCAATCCACTTCAAATAAAGTAAGGGTCTTCCCAATCAACGAATTACCATTACATGGTTTATTTTTTAAGAAACAATAATAAAACTGGCCTTACACTAATGTCTTTGTTGTCTCAAAAAATAAATATCATCCATACTTTAAATGGATTGCACGAGTTTTGACATAGTTGTCCCTTACCCCAATTTGCATTATCATACTTTAAGCAGTGTCAACGTTACACCTATTTGAATCGAATTATTGCACTATTACCATCCTTTTCTATCTCACAACGTCTTTCTGTGTGCAAAAGAGAGGATAGTACCAATGCGAAAGCAGCGCGCGGGCATAAAAAAGTGGTATCAGTGCGAGTTCATCTGTCGTTAAAAACAACAAAAATAATGGCTTTTTGGGAAAACGAAGTGCTCTGGCCCCTTGAAACTTTGTAGTAGGGTAGTAGGTTTCAAGGAGCCTGTGTACTGAATTTAGCTAAAAAACCATTATTTTTATAAATAAATGATAGAAGGGTTAATTTCCGGACGATAAATATTTTCGAAATTCATTCGGCACTTTTTAGTTGATTTATCAGAATTTTTTTACAAAGTTTCAAGGGGCCAGAGCACCAAAAAGCCATTACTTTTGTTATATTTTATAAATAAACAATAGAAGGGGTAGTTTCCGGATGATAAATGTTTTCGAAAATTATTTGGCACTCTGTAGTTGATTTTCCAGAAAATTTTTACAAAGTTTCAAGGGGCCAGAGAACTTAATTTTGCCAAAAAGCCATCATTTTTGTTGTTTTTTTTATAAATAAGCAATAGAAGGGGGTAGTTTCCGGATGATAAATGTTTTCTAAAATCATTCGACACTCTTTAGTTGATTTATCAGAATTTTTTTACAAAGTTTCAAGGGACCAGAGCACTTAGTTTTGCCAAAAAGCCGTTATTTTTTATAAATAAACAATAGAAGGGGTGGTTTCCGCATGAAAAATTTTTTCGAAAATTGTTCGGCTCTATGTAGTTGATTTTCCAGAATTTTTTCACATGGTTTCAAGGGGCCAGAGCACTTAATTTTGCTAAAAACCATTATTTTTGTTGTTTTTTATAAAATAAGCAATAGAAGTGGTAGTTTCCGGATGATAAATGTTTTCGAAAATCATTCGGCACTCTTTAGTTGATTTATCAGAATTTTTTTACAAAGTTTCAAGGGGCCAGAGAACTTAATTTTGCTAAAAAACCATTATTTTTGTTGTTTTTTTATAAATAAACAATAGAAGGGGTAGTTGCCGGATGATAAATATTTTCGAAAATCATTCGGCACTCTTTAGTTGATTTATCAGAATTTTTTTACAAAGTTTCAAGGGGCCAGAGAACTTAATTTTGCTAAAAAACCATTATTTTTGTTGTTTTTTTATAAATAAACAATAGAAGGGGTAGTTGCCGGATGATAAATATTTTCGAAAATCATTCGGCACTCTTTGGTTGATTTTCCAGAAATTTTTCAAAAAGTTTCAAGGGGCCAGACAACTTAAATTTGCCAAAAAGCCATTATTTCTGTTGTTTTTTATAAATGTAATCTGATTAAATTGTTCCCTTTTTATTATTTAGATAATCACTCTATATTTTTTTTTCTAATGCAATAATAACAATATGTTACAATGATATGTCTTATTAATCGTAATTAAGGTTTATTATTCTATATTATATCTTTCATTATTTCGATTTTTTGCATATAAGAAAGTAGTAGAGCAGCCTTTTCTACTTTTGGAATTCAAACGTTTGGAACTTCAGCTACATGTTTGGTCGGGATTGTGCGCGGTTTTTGCAGCTACTCTTTTATTTGAATAAGAATTCAAAGTAAGTATAGGTAAAATTGTTACCATTTTTTTAATAATTTGATTTTAATAAGATGTTTATTAAAATCAAATTATTAAAAAAATGGTAACATAAATAAAACAATTATTAATAAAACAATTTTTATACAATAAAATAAAAATTGTTTTATTCAAACTAATACAAATTTGCTATTACAATGTACAAACATTGCATGTAAGCGACATACAAAAAAGCACACACACGGTTCTAATACATTTTCATGTCTTTTAAATGATTTCTTATAACGATTTCCAAATTTAAGATATCCGTACGTCAAAAGTGTGTACTTCATTTTCTGTCAAAAATCTCTTTACATTGTATTTTTTTCATAAATTTGTTCAACATGTCCTTTACACTATTTTTTCATTAATAGATTGGATCCAACTTAGAGGTCAATTTAATGTAAGGGACGGGACTACAAGATACTTGGGCAGTAAGGGACATTACTAACAAAATACGTTGTTGTAAGGGACATCTATTTTCTTAAATAGCTAACTCATTTAAATAAATGTTACACATGTAGATAGAGCACTGCAATACAAGTTTATGTGTGAAATCAGACCCGAAAAAGGTTAATAACAAAAAAAGTTATGGGCGATTTAGTCCGAAAAAAAACTTTGTCGGCCTCTCCTGAAAAATCGTATTTTGTCCCTTACAGCAATTGAACCTACGGTCGACGATATGATCATCTTGTATAATTTCAAAGATAGTATTTTAGTTGTCAAAACATTACTATTTTGTGGAAAAAAAAGAAAAAAAAAAACACGTTGAGATTCTAAGTTTCTGTTTTGCTATTTTGTTTTACAACCCCACAAAATAGTAATGTTTTGACAACTAAAATTAAATTATATAAAACGGTCAATAGAATTAGCATATGAAATATTATTAGAGTCTCGATTATGATTGTAAATGTATGCTTGGTCAATCCCTAACATCAATGACACGACACTGACTGCTCACTCCACGCAAGTTTTCACGGGGAGATTTTTACAGAATTGACCAACTGTATTATAATTATAGTGGTCTATTGCTCGTTTTCAAAAACACAGAATATTATGTTATGTATTATGCCGCGATAGGACAGGTCATCTCATACCTGCAATAACATTTTGTCAAAAGTATTATTATTACACAGGGTAATCCATTTGGAAAACATTGACAATCTCGCAAAAACTGTCTAACTCATTTCTATAAAACTTCACCATTTTAAAGATAATTTAATTATTTACCTTTTAGAATATGGGTTTTGCGTAACTGGACTAAGCTGTATTCACTATAAGTTAGTAGTAAAGAAATCGTAGTTAATAATAATAACGGTACCTATGTTAACAATAAATAACTGTACGCGTATATCACTAAATGTAACTTGTTTGTAGACGCCTTGGGTTGACCTGTTAAGTCTACAAAATGTTTAATAAATAAATAAATAAATAAAAGGCCAGTTTATACTTTTACTTACAATGTCTCCCTACACACGGTAACGCCGAGTGTGTTCTCCAATAGAACAGTATTAGTTTAAAGCACTAAGTAGCTCTCTTATAAAATTTATTTCCATTCTTGTTTAAGGAAGTTCTGTAAAAGATACGCTTCTTTAGCACAGGGTTGTGAGTTTGTACTGGCAATTACCAAATCGTAAGCACCAATCCGCACTGGCCCCGCGTAGTGGATTATGGCCCGCTCTCTCTCACCCTGCGGAAACCTGTGCCTCAGCAGTAGGAACTTTATAAGCTGATTAAGCTTTTTTAGTACTTTTTCATTTGAACTCTGCAAGAAAATAAAAAGAAAGAAATATTGTTTATTCTGCACGAAGTAGACCCCTCTTCGCCCAACAAGTGGGACGATTACAGACTGGTACTGCAATCTATGGAGCTCCCACAAAGTCATAACTATGAATTGGAATGTGTAGTTGCTAGTAGTACCTAGAATCAATTGGTTATGAGCTGAAACTGGAGATTGCATAATAGAACGATAATATTCAGTTTTCAATATTCTCGGTACTGAAATCAAATATTCAGGCAAGCAGGTATATACTCGTATTTCAAAACAGCAAAACACATACATACGGTTATGGTGCAGATGTAATTTAATAATTCCTTGTCGCATATATGTATGTACACTATATCAAAAGCTTTCAGGAAATTCATAATTCAGGTTAATCCAAAATACTTTAGATGTCAACCAAGTACATTGGGACCTACATTAGATTTTATTTTAGAATCATGGAATATCACCTGAATGAGAAATAATCGGGAATTACATTATAATTTTGGTATGAGAATAATGGGATTGGCTTCATTTACGTCATTCATATTTTACCGAGAATTCACTTTGTTTGGTATGGAAGAAACTGTTTATTGTTTTACTTAATGTATGTTTCAATGAAAAGGGGGAAAGACTTTTGTTATAATTAATGTCAAGAAAGCTTAAACTTTTTCAGGACTATTCATTGAATATGTTTAAACTTCAAGCGGGCGCGCGGTTATTTGTAACGCCAGCGTTCGCGCGTAACCTAACATATCTGTACGATATTTCAGGGATTTAAAACAATAATTATTAAATAATGTTTGTTTTTTGTATTATCATTACGTAAGAACAAAAAAGAATAATATATAAAATCAAAACAATATTCTAATTTTCCTTGGATTTTTACAATTTTGCGTCATAAATTTTCTTATACCTTTTACTTTCGCGTGCATGCGTGCTTTCGACGCCTGCGCCGCGACTAAAACAAATGAAGTAAATAGTTTATTTCGTGCTCAGTGAAACAATGACAGGCTACTAGGGATGTGAAATACATTCGACAAGAAATAACGATATGAAGAACGAAAATATATAGCGGCCGATTCGACGCCGCGCGCCTGCTTGAAGGCTAAACAGTTATACGCCCCATGTTACATGCAAATTAAACAATTCAGGCAAAATTTGGGTATACTGTAGGTACACTTCTGCCTAACCCTTTGGGAAATGCATGTGTGGTGCACATATGTTAGTTATACACGTCTCAAACCGACGAACAGCCGGTCGATTCTGTAAAAATCTCACCGTGAAATCATAAGTGAAGTGAGCACTTAATAGTGTCAATCCCTAGCGAATGACAGCTCACTCCACGCTCACTTCACCCAAGCTTTCACGGTGAGATGGTTACAGAATTGCACGGCTGTTTCTAATATAACTTTATGCAGTGCTACAAAGTATTGAGTATGTATGCAATTTAGTCTTAGATAAGTTTGACAGTTTACGCAGCGACGTCATACAGAGCTGGGGCCCTCGCACAAACGCGGGACGTAAACTCAATAGATTTTTTATTCTAAAATACAATTTTGCTGTAGCATTTTGGTTTAAATGTTTGTATTATGACAAACACAACGAATTAGTATGGCCAGTAAATATGACTAAAGTCTTAATACTAAGTAAATAATAGTTATGTGCGAAACGAATGTTTTCAATTTCAAAACCGTTCGAATTTACGTTACGTTTACTTCACGAATTCGTGCCAGGTCTAGAGAATTGACTTCCACACGTTACGTGGTAAACTGAATGCTCATAAAGTTTTAGTCTAAACTACTCGGTAAATCCTTAAACATACACTTACACGTATCTACTTAGTAAATAAACTAACTTCTAATAGCAGGTACGTAGATTAATAAGTTAAGTTTTACAGATTCCTCTCTCCTATTACTTTGCTATGTCCGACAGGGTATATAATGTTCTCATATACATTTTAAGTAACCACTTTGTGGATTGCAATAAATGACGAAGTGTTGTATTGTATTTACTCTTTTAAAATTTCACCAAAGTTATTAACAATGCAGATTCAGATTAACCTTCTTTTGAAAACTCATAATCGGAAATAGGCCATTTCATTCGACCGCAATTCCTACTAATGAAAATCATAAAACAGCAAATCAGTTGTATTTCCCGACTGTAAGAGGCAACGGAGAGGTTACTATTGTTCGTTGAGGATCAGTTGGCAAACTGCACTGTATAGCATAGTTGATGATACCTGGGAGTTAATCATGGAAGATAATGGGGGTAAAATTTAGCATAGGTACCAAAGGCGAAGCTTGACATTTCTTAGGAAAGAAGCCAAAGAAATAATTATTCAGTTGTATAAATAGTCATATAATTACGTCAAAATTCGTTTATTTTCGCACAATTAAATCATTTCCTTCCTTTACTGAATTTAACACCATCTATCATCAAGTAGCAGAACCAACGAGACTCTGATTAATACACGCTATGAGTACACAAACCTAAGAATAGGCGTTTTTGATGTTTAATATTATAATAATAATAATAATAATAATAATATTCCACAACTTTCACACAACGCCATCTAGTCCCAAACTAAGCAGAGCTTGTGCTATGAGTACTAGACAACTGATAAACATACATATATATTTCTAAATACATACATATTATAGATAAATTACACCCAGACAAAGAACAAATGATCGTGCTCATCACACAAACATTTGTCCTACGTGGGAATCGAACCCACGACCTTGGGCATAGCAGTCAGGGCCACTGACCACTAGACCAACAGGCCTGTCAAATATGGTGTATAGGTGCACCTTCAGTATATATCTAAATCTATAATCTTATTGAAAATCTGACAACCAATCCTACCAAGAGGTATCGTATTACCCAGTAACTGGGTTATGGAGGTGAGATAGTCAGTCGCTCCATATAAAATACTGGTATTCAGCTGCATCCGGATAGACTGGAGGCCGACCCCAACATAGATGGGAAAAGGCTCAGCAGATGATGATGATATCTAAATCTATATAATAATATGTTTGTGTATATCTATCAATGGTAGACAGTAAGACTGAATTATGCCATAAGGCATTATCTGCCAGTCAGTTGTACCAGAGCAACCAATTTTTATGATCATGAGATATTGAAGACAATGGTTGTTTTCTGTGGCGTTGTGTGCTTTTCCTGTAAGGAAATGGTCCCAGCATTTCCTGGAAAAGCACCTTTAATAATACTTGTCGGAATCGAAGTAATACGAGAAAAAGTTAACAGGAAAGTTCTTGTTTTACATTGACAATAATATACACCAATACACATGCCAAGAGTGGTAATTATAATAATAATAATAATATTCCACAACTTTCACACAACGCCATCTTGTCCCAAACTAAGCAGCTAAACTTTACAAAAGGGTACAATAATTTTATCTTCCGAAGAGATGCGCTTTACTTGTGGCAACCCAGTGTGCAAATACGCTGTGAATGTGTGAGTGAAGACGAGTAGTGTCAGCACATAACTCACACACATACACACTCGACTTTTTCATCGTCTCAGGCGGTACCGAGAGCTCCTGCGCTTACACACACATTCACAGCGTGTTTATAAACTTGATAAACACAAGTAAAGCGCGCCTCGTTCCGGGAGATAGAAATACTATACTTTAAAAAACTCATGTCCAGCAGAGGACGTTTACAATCTAAAATAATGACGATAGAAAAAGCTCAGAAACTAATTGTTATTCCTTTAAAGTCTTTAATAACTTTGCTCACCAGGCAAACTTAGATTCTGAACTAGGAAAACACAAGAATATACAAAATAACAACAATAACGGAGCTAGATGGAGTAAAAGAAGCGTTTAAACTCCCACTTAAACAATCTAAACAGACCACAAGAACTAACAAGTACAAGCAACTTGCTCAAGCTATTAGTCGCTTCGGGGAAAATGAAATACGCGATGCTGTAATAGCCCAACAGCTAGGTATAAGACTGGTAAGCCCGTAAATTCAAACCCCACCCGATGTAATATTGACTTGAATTTACACCTTTTGTAAACAAGTGGTTTTACTCGCGTTCTAGAGGAACTTTTTTTTTATAATCGCAAAAAGGTATACAGTGTGCCAATCCAGCGTGAACAATCAATACAGTAGAGTCCAGAACTTGGTCTAGCTGTGTGTCAATTTTTATCTAAATTCAAGTAGTTGAGTTAGAACGTCTCCAAATAATTTTACACTCCATCTGCCTAGCCTTTTCCCAATGTTGGGGTCAGCTGCCAGCCCTACCGGATGCAGTTGAATACCAGTTTTTTATATGGAGTGACTGCCTATCTGACCTCCACAACCCCTTGTTAAGACTGGTTGTCAGACTTTTGGGCTTCTGACTATCCGTAACGACTGTCGAAGATCTACGAATGACAGTCGGGATCTACGGTTAAGGCTTAGCGTACTTTCCATCACCCCAGAAATGAATATCGCGGTGCCAGTAGTCTTAAAAAATACAACACGATTTGTACAAAAAATCCTTTTCTCCAAACACATCCAATATTAACACAGAACTCCATTACAATCTTATTACCTACTTAATATGAAAACATAAGGCGAGTCCACAGTTTTTTGTTACCTCGGCTCACCTCGTCTTTATGCCGTGCCGAATACCAAAAAGGTTTTTAGTTGGCAGGTGTGCGTGTCGTCCACATTGTCCGGTTGAGCTGGGCTGCCCGGTATATCTACCGTTAATGCCATTTTCTTGTTTTTGAACCTTATGGACTGAGGTGCAAGTTGTAGGAGGCGAGAAATACGGTATACTTTTTGAATGCACAACATTAAATACATTGTGCCGCCAGAATGCACACTAAGACCCACTTGAACTAGAAATCACTAAAGACAATTGACGCTTAACGTACTTAAGTCGCAAAGAGCAGTGGTGCAGGTCCAGTGGTAACGGCCCCGACTTACGAGTCGTAGGTCGTGGGTTCGAACCCAGGCAGGCCACTACTGCTTTCAAAGTGGTGTAGGAAAACATCGGGAGGAAACTGACATGTCCTAGAACCAAAACATCGATGACATGTGACATCTGCCAACCCGCACTGGGCCCGCGTGGTAAATCACAACCCACTCCCTCTCGAAGAGAGAAGGCCGGTGTCCCTCCAGTGGGAAAATTATAGGCTGAGTACTTAAGTCATCATTCTGTCTCAGTCACCTTCAAATGATTGACAGAAATAAACGATTTTTTAATGCTTTCAGTTTTATTTGCGTCTAGCGCTAAACGATTTGTGGTGCAAGTCGAAGTTAGAATTTTTTTTTGAACATTGTTTTCGGTTAAAGACGTAAAATTAGAAATAGTCTTGTATGGCCATAAAGGCTTGCGAATAAGTAAGATAAATTACAGCAGTCAGTTCATTCACTAAGTTTTAGTTTATGAGTTTAGGATAGAGCGGTTTTTTTACCGCTTCGATACCACTTAGGGCCCACCTAAGTGGTATCGAAGCGGGAAACCACATCTCAGCCGCAAAGCTTTAGCAACAAAACCGTGAGTCCCGCCATGACCATCCGTTGTACGACAAGCGCAACACAAGCCTGTACGCATAAATTTGATTATGATTCTATCCTTTTTCCCGCCTGATTTCGCCAGTCTGCTCTGAAGCCAGTTATACCTCCGCGTTCAGCACACTACTATGTTGAGGTGCCGCGTTTGTTTCGCATGTATCAGCGGTAGTCAAACTCAAACTCAAAGCATTTCTTGCAATTAGACCATTTACACGGACTTTTCAACTGTCAAGAAGTTGGTCAGTCAGAAAATATGAAGTTAGTGGCCCATTCCAAATCGTAGTATGCACCTATGCAGAAGAACGGGCAAGAAAATCCATGGACACACCTTTAAATTATAGTTTTACAAAAATATCAGTTACATCATTAATGTTGAATTTATAATTAAACGTGAGAAAGATGTAAAAAAAAGCGTCCAGAGTACAGCAAATAATAAAAAAAAAATAATACAACAATAAAATAATTAAAAACAAGCCGAGGCAGCTAACTGATGCCTAGTCCCAACTGACGGCGCCCGCTCACGAATATGACGCATGGATCAGTACCATTCAGCTCGACCATTTTGGAGGGAGCTAAATGATCCAACATACACGCCATCGTCAGTGAGACATTTCAGTGAGTATAATATACTATCAGCCGCCAGAGCACATTTAAGTCAATGAAAGACATAGTATTACCGGTAAATGGTAGCTCTATAGTACATAGAACTCACATCTGTGACACACTTATAACGCTTTGCAACCGGGAGTAAATAGTTTCGCATAGATCAGTAAAAGCTTATTAATCCTTTGGAAAGTGTTCAGAGGTCCTGGGAAAAATACTGGAAAAAATCTCATGCAACCTGGTCTTCAGCTGTCAGATCCTCACATACGTGAGGTTCAGGAATAATTTGATAGTCGCCCGATCGTGCTCAGAATTTTGTAAAGTCGAAACTCACGATCACTTCAACTCGGTTGGAAAGGAAATTGAGTTTACACAGTGCAAAGTTAAGTTATTAAGTATAAGTATATATAGCGAAACTTGAATTTTCCTATAAAATGGATGTTGATTTTACGGAAAAAAGAGGTTCAAAGTAGATCAATGCTGTATTTACTAAGTCGAAAGCGACGTCATTTGATCCAATCTCATTATGTTTCGCTACTCGAATCACGACATAATAATTATAGTAATGTATCTTAGCGCGGAATTCGTTTCCCATCATTATATTTGTGGTGAAAGTGTGCTATGGACCATAATCCTGTGTTTAGTGCTAAAATAACTTATACTGCAGAAAAGCTGGGGATTAAAAATAAGAAATGTATTTTTGACCAACCTAATATTACTCGCTAGCGTTTATAACTTAAGCCCTCACATCCTGGTTCTCATGTTAAGGGATTTTGTCCGCTTACAACGTAACACTGTTTCATACAAGGCTTTAAGCAGATAAACACAGGGATTGGCCCGGGTTCCGTTGGAAATGATATTTTTTGACTGGTTTGCTATTTTTTTGGCAGTGATAATATTTCCATAAACCACAAATCTTGGTACAACCAGCTTATAAACACGTTTCATTCCTTTTTTCTCTGTGTCACAAAAGATTTTTCGGTGATTTTCGATTGCGAAATTAAGGCTTCAAAGTTCGTGAGCAAAATACGTATTCGTTAATAGAATATAAAGTAGGTTGGAATCTATGTACATTGTTATATTTGCACGTGCCTTAATACATGTGTCACAAACAATGTTGCAATATTATTAAACAGATTCACGTTGTATTATCCCCATGGCAACAGATGAATGAATAATTTACACATTATTTGTAACAATCACCTGTATGCCTAAATTCTATGGAAATAAACATATGTATATAAGAATTGCAGTTTAGTCACACAGTATAATTATTTTTACCGTCCAACGTTACGTCTTCCGGTACGCGGTCGCCATTCCAGAACTTTCGGCCCCATCGACCATCTGTTCTGCGAACCATGTGCCTTGCCAAGTGCATCTTAAGTTGGCGGTGCTTGAGGAAGCCCGATGATGGTGAAAATTACTTTATTATACTGTGGTGTAGTCTAGTGGCCTATAAATCAGGGTGCATCAAAAGAGTGACGAAACTTTTGTAAGTCTTGCACACCCTGATTAGTAAGACTTCCAATTTTTCTGCTTAGTTAGTCTTTCAACCACAAAGAAACCTTTTGTTAAGTATCGATATGATTCAGAACAAACGAAGAGTATATATAGGGTGACTGGTAATTAGTGATCGATACTTAAACACATGATTCTACTCATCATTACAAACAACTTTTACTATCGGACCAAATCCGAAATTGCGAAAAAGAAAATTAAAGAAAATTAGTTGTGTGTTACGTTTTGACGACTCGTACGAACATAAATGTAGGGAACAGCTGATTTTTTTTTCGCGATTTCGGATTTGGTCCGATAGTAAAAGTTGTTTGTAATGATGAGTAGAATCACCAGTCACCCTATATACTTTCAGTGACTTTTTTAAGTCAAATCATATATTAATCAAATAATGATGATAGTATCAATGCATTTGCAAAATCAAAATCAAACGTCATTTATTCAAGAATCAGCACTTTTTGAACGTCGAAATTACATAAGACAGTACTCCAAAACGCCCGCCCTTCATTACATACAATCTAGTGATTTAGTTTGGAACATTATTTTGATTTAAAACAGTGTCCATGAAGTTTCTTAGCCGTTCTTCTCCACATGACCCCAATACGATTTGGAATGGGCCACTTACTTCATCTTTCTGATTAAACAACACTTTAAAAATTCAAAAGTAACTGTAATGAAATGAAACCATTCATTAAAATAAATGCTTTGAAGTGGCGCAACAAAATCCCCAGTATTAACTCTTAAGCCTGATGCTGCCCAAAAAAATCGTCTTACATATCCTGATGATTCCATTCTTTTCCAGGAGTAGTAACATCGCCGGTAGCAGCAACCGTGACGCGTGTCCCAGCAATCGTCGGCGGTGAAGCAGACATGCCGTGTGACATCAGACCTCCCATGCACAACGACAGTCTTCTCCTCGTCGTGTGGTATCGAGATGACAATCCTGTTTACAGGTAAATGAAGTAGTACCTTTTATCGCAGACAGACTAACGTTTATTTGTCACGGGGACAGGGTGAAACCACAGACCGCTTAGTGCTAAAATCCTTACATGTTGTTTTCCTTCGTTTACGTTTGGTAAGGTTGTCCGTTTAACAAATGATACTTTACCAACGCTGGTGTTTTCTAGAAGAGAATATAATACTCTTTATTATGTAAAAGCGTTATTTTATGGGGAAGCGCAAGAACAGCACGCGAAGTTTTAAAAATAATATTATTTATTTTATTGTTTATATACACACAGTAAAATACATATGGATATGACATAAAACAAATAAATAAATATTAAAAAAAAATATTAATCTATATATAAATTTCTTTTTTTTTTGCAATTTGCGAGTCAGAGTCAGGTTGTATGTTAAACAAAATATGATTCGAGCGTGTAAGAAGTACTCACAGAATTATAATAATTAAAATATGGTTCGAGCGTGTAACAAGTACCTACTTACAGAATTATAATCATTAAAACAATCAATACAACCCTTTAAGTTCATATTTCATGAAATTGTAATTGTGGTCCCTGCAAATTATAAAAAAAAGTGAAAAAATTGCGACTCGTACAGGAAGATCCTGTACAAGTCACAACGAATACTTTTTCTTTCGTTATATAAATCACAATTATTTTAAAATCCTACCAAAATAAAATACTCCAGCTCCACAATTAATAATTTAATAAAAAGTTTATTCCCAACAATAGAGAGCTGTTTGTTTTGTCATCGGACATTCAATTGTTTTCCGATTTCATCCGAGCATAGAGTGTTAATTACAATTGTTGTTTTCCGATCTAAAAACATAGAGCGCTAATGCTACTAAATTAAAAGCTACCAATGTGACATTTTCCGTCCAAAGTAGGTATTAATGAACAGAGCCCCTAGCACTCACACGCGGCGTAAACGCAACGCAAATACGAACGATTTTGAGTAGAAAATACAACTATCTTAGAGTACTTTGGCATGAATTAAATGGATATAGTGGTGTTGGCCCAGTGCTAGCGGCCCCGTCTTACTAGTTGTAGGTCTTGGGTTCGAACCCAAGCAAGCGCTTAGCGTTGTGTAATTTATTTCATCGCCACTGCTGTCAAAACGGTGAAGGAAAACAGCGCGAGTAAACCGGTATATCCTAGAACCAAATTCGAAGACATGTGACATCTACCAACCCGCACTGGGCCCTCATGATGGCTCTCTCAGAGAAGAGGCCTATATCCTAGTATATGTATAGGCTGATGAACAGGTTTGTAACACTTTTGCGACAAGCACGATTAGTATCACAAAAGGATATGAATAAAGTATTAAAACTAATAGTCGAGTAATTTAAAACATCGCAAAAAATTGCACTGTTCTGATTGTTTGGGACGTTGTTAGGATAGATACCGATAGTATACAACCAATTTTGTAGCTTCAATAGACCTGTGCCCACTGCGTAGTGCTCGAAAAACCTTGAAATTTTTGGAATTGTCTACAGTGATGGGTCTAAAAGTAATTATTATGTGCGGAGATCCAAGTCTTTCGTAAGGAAATGGAGGAAGATGATGGAGCTCAAAACTTCTGTGAATACCTGCAACCCGCACATCGATGACCCAGAGGCTAGGTGGACTTGGAGCGGCGGGCTTCTTCGGGTCCGGCGAATTCCGGGGCAGTGGACAAGATTGTGAAGTAACTAAGGCGCGAGTTCAATAAGAGGGATCAGTATCTCTTGGCGAATGATATCGAGATATCAAATATACTCAAGACCACGGATGATAACCTGATACACATCATTAAAGTCTGAGCAACCTTGAGGAACGTGACATTGTCAGCGCAGAACGAGTCGGCGGGAGGCAGCTCAAACTAAATTTTATAGGCGTAACGAGTGTTTTTAATTTCAAAATCGTTCGAATTTACGTTACGATTACTCCGCACGTTCGTGCTAGGCCTACTGTTTAGCATTTTTCGCTTATAGGTAGGTAAGTACCAATTACTAATTGACCCGTTTGCAATTTTCTGCGAAGAAAGCTTCAAGCTAATAAATTGATTCTCAAAGTAGCAATAACGTTGTCAATGGTACAGTTACAATCTACTCGTTAATAATGCGGAGTTGTTAGAATAGATTGGACGTTTCTATTTATGCGAGTGAAACAGTAAATATAAATTAGTATTAACACATTTTTGTCTGGTAGTGTTTTATTATTATAGCCATATTTATTGGTTCCATATATGACTTATTTGAAATTGAAACAGTGGTAGCCCAGAAGTAAAGGCTTACGAAATGTAGGTCGTGGATTCGGCTCTAAGCAGGCACTTTACTTTGAGTAAATAATTTCATCATCACTGCTCTCAAAATGGTAAAGAAAAAAAAACGTGAGGAAACTGGCATGTCCTAGAACCAACATTTCGAAGAAATTTGATTATGGCCTCTGTCACTTACAAAGTGGAGGCCGGTGTCTCAGCAGTAGGCAAATTATAGACTGATTATTCACACTCTTATCGCATAATCATCATCGTCTTAAAAAAAATTGTTTTTAAAATACTATGATAAATACATATTGATCTGTTAAGATACTAAGCTCGAAGAAGTAAAAGGAGATTGATGCTCAAGATGCTATCAATTCACAGTTTTATGGCCCTAAAATAGTACCCAAGAGTAAAACTATTCGAATCCAGTAAAACACAATGGCTCTTGAAACTATTACCAAAAACACCTCGCTCCAGTCGTTTAGGAGACAAATGCTAAAAGTTATTTACTAAACACATTACACACCCATTCCATAGAGGCCAATAATGATATTAGCTAGCTGCCGAGGGAGTAATTAAAACATTTATGTACTACATAAAACGAAGTTTCTCAACGTCGAAGTTTCAAGTTTTGGAAACTGATACGGGGGGACATGGTTGGCGCTTTTGCTAATCAATGAAGTATCTTTGGATTTTACCTTATTGCTGCAGGAGGGAGGTAATGTGTGTCAGGTTTATTTATAATGTGGGTGTTACGAAGTTTATGTTAGTTCAACACTAAAGCATAGGAAATTAATGTTGTGGTCCCTAAATCTGTCTGCTGAAAGCAATAAATATGATAATTTAGATTATTTCCTGGGTTTCAGATGCATAATTATATTTGCATAATTATTTCGTTGTTCATGCTCTTGCGACTGAAACTCGAACTCATAGTGTAAAAGAAGTGAACTTCTTTCATATAGTGTTAATCTTTAAGCCAATATACAGTGGCCTCTAAAAGTTACTTGAAATTTTTCCACTTCAGCTGTGACACAACACATGATGATTTTTAAAATTTTAGTGATCCTAAAGTTTGAACTGCTATGACGTTTTTATTGACTAATTCAACTAACTTTGACTTATCATACAAAAATAATCAAGTAATACCTTAGGAGTACCTGACTATGTTTTTTTTATTTCAAATCATTATTGGCATCACAGCTGAAGTGGAAAAATGTCAACTAACTTTTGGAGGCCACTGTACTGAGTTAAGTAGTCTCACGAGCAAGCATCAGTCGTTAACGCCAACGCACTTAGAACACTATTAACAGTAGGTACCAATGACATGAAATCTTTTATGTATTTAAAAAGAAAACGGAGAACCTGTGCTTTGTTTACGTTCAGACATCTAGTTATACACGCTCGCCGGTTGCGATTGCTACGTGTCTGACCTTTCTGAACAACATCACTAATAAGGTCACTAAAGTCTATTCAAACTTGTTTCAAATTCAAGTTAAACAAATGTCAAATTTATATTAAAATAAAAGAAATTTTATTGATTTCTGAGTGACTAGCACTATTGAAAAAAAAAAACTATACATAAAAATGTTAGAATTTGTAGAGTAAACTGAACTTTATCTTGTAGGATTTAAAGTTATTTTTCCATAATTATATTTGTTTACATTTTTGCCAAATAAATCGCGAATGCAGATTACGTGTGTATTATCAGAAAGTAATAAATCTCCAGACTTATATAATATAACATAACATCACGCCTGTACTCCCTGAAGGGTTAGGCAGAGTTTTATCTATAGTACAGAGCAGCACATCAAGTTACCCGAAACTGTCAAATTTTCGCAATCAACTTTGAATCTAATGCTTTAGCGATAAAGTTGAAAATCGATAAAAGAAATTTGACAGATTGTAGTAGCTTGATGTGCTGGCGTCTGTACACCCACATCTCGCTAGTTATGTTTACATGTCACAAAAATGCGCGTAGACGCATGATTTTCTCGTTGAAATAGAATACTATTTTTCGGATTTTGCGCATTTAACGTTACACGTTGTATAATAGGGTGTGATACATAAATGTGAAAGTGGGTAGTAGCGAGACTCGGTCTGTCTGTTACAACAGCTGAACGTATTTGGGTGAAATTTGGCACACAGGTAAACAATGAGTTAGGATATACTCGTAGGATACTATTTAACCTGTAATGCGTCACTGTAGAATACTTGCCAACCTCTCGCAGGTGAAACCGCGTGTAAAAGCTAGTTTGCAAATAAAAGTTATTGTGGTGCTTACAAGGTTTTTAATCTACATCCTCATAGACCGGGACTATTAACCACCAGGCCATCTCAATATTTATACAAGGTTTTAACGTTAAATGCGCAAAACCTGAAAATAGTTTGATCAGAATAACAAGCAGAATTAATTGAACCACTTTTTAATATAGTCACATTTTTCAAAAAATCTTCATTAAAAATGTTGCCGTGTCTATTTATTAATAGGTCAAGCAAGCCAATGTCAGCGCGGCGCAGCGGCCCGGTGACGACTCCTCCCTCAGTAAAGCGTCGTCGCAGACGCAAGAAGCGATCAGAATGGCCAGTAAAACTAAAACAGCACATAAAACCTTCGCAATTTTTTTAATTACTTATTTTCTCTCTGAAATAGGTCAATTGAAATAAAAATCAGTTGGGGTGTCTGAAGTTTTGCGCATTTAACGTTACACGTTGTATACGAGTACCTAAATGTGTGTAGATCATTCTGTTGTATCGATCCTGCTTGCTTGTATTCACCCTACAAAAAAATACCCTCTACATTACGAAGTCAATAAATCTAGAACATTTTTCCCAACATAAATGACACTGATATATTGCACCAGTCAACTTTACATCCTGTGAATGCAACAAATCCTCATTTAGTCCAAGATTTATAGTGTCAAATATCACGGGAGCTATGTGGTTGGCATTTTAATAACATACCATGAATAATATTACACGTAAATCACTTATATTGAGTGTAACAACAGTGTTTATTTAAGTAGATTGTGTTATATGACGTCATACACGCCTTAGTCTGAAAAAATGTTTTGACATTATTATAACCAACCCCTTTTTCAGAATTATTATTTATTATAAAAGGCCGACTTCACATTTAAATAATTATGTCAATCATTTTTAGTCGCGTAGTATGCGAAAGTGCTATAGAGATATGAGGAAAAGAGTGTAAAGTTCACTCATCCTCCATATAAAAGCGAGGACTTTTGCCCGACAATTGATGTTGAGACGTTGTGACGGTAAACTTTACTTGCGCGATGCAGGATTTTGCGTGACGTCAGTGTGATGTTTAGTTCGCATGTGACGTTGTAGATGCCGTCACAGTGTAATATTTTGGTCGCAGCAAGCACAGTAAAATAGAATAGAATACTCGTTATTATGTACACCATATAGATTACAGACATAAATATACCGGGAACCGGGAATTATGGAAGAACAAAGGGGAAGCTTATACTAAGCACTGGGTGATTCCGGACTGAAAAGATGATGATAATGAACAAATATACCAATACTCTAAACTCTTTAATGAAAAGAAATATAAGAATATATATCAAAATGTCTGCATTAAACGATATAAATATTGTATGAAAACCTGTCTTAATTATTTTATTGCTTCATCTACACTAAGATACTGCAAAGATAGTCTTCAGATTTCTTTCTTGTAGACTGTTACTAAAAAAAAATAGTAAGCTCTGGTAAATCCTGGTAATGATATCCAATCTTTCTCTATCCCCTCGTGCCTTCTGCTTGTAGGTTATTCATAGATTCTGACACACCCTCCCGTTCCGCCCAGAACGGGAGAAGTTATTTGATAATTTCCCACCCAAAAAAAAAAAAAAAAAAAAAAAAAAAAAAAAAAAAAAAAAAAAAAAAAAAAAAAAAAAAACTCCATGTAACCCAGTGTCTGGGTAACACGATACGCCTTGGTAACACTAGTGGTCAGATTTTCAGGCTGCTGACGACCTGTAACGACTGTCAAACTTCTACGAATGACAGCACCCCCAAGACGACCCACCGACCCCAACGGCTTAACGTGCTTTCCGAGGCATGGAGGGGTCCCGGTAAGAATGGTCACCCATTTGCAGAACAACCTCGGCAAGCGTAGCTTAACCTGATCGATCGACCCGTGCGGCTGTTAGTACTTAGCCACGAGACCCTCAGCTACTCACCACAACTACCTTAGCTACTTGGTTACGTGCAAAAACTAATAAACATCCATCTTACCACACAACCATCATCCATCTTAACATCCATCTCACCACACAACCATCATTGATCTTAACATCCATCTCACCACACAACCATCATCCATCTTAACATCCATCTCATCACACAACCATCAACCATCTTAACATCCATCTCACCACACAACCATCACCCATCTTAACATCCATCTTACCACACAACCATCATCCATCTTAACATCCATCTCACCACACAACCATCATTGATCTTAACATCCATCTCACCACACAACCATCATCCATCTTAACATCCATCTCATCACACAACCATCAACCATCTTAACATCCATCTCACCACACAACCATCACCCATCTTAACATCCATCTCATCACACAACCATCAACCATCTTAACATCCATCTTACCACACAACCATCATCCATCTTAACATCCATCTCACCACACAACCATCATTGATCTTAACATCCATCTCACCACACAACCATCATCCATCTTAACATCCATCTCATCACACAACCATCAACCATCTTAACATCCATCTCACCACACAACCATCACCCATCTTAACATCCATCTCATCACACAACCATCAACCATCTTAACATCCATCTCACCACACAACCATCATCCATCTTAACATCCATCTCATCACACAACCATCAACCATCTTAACATCCATCTCACCACACAACCATCACCCATCTTAACATCCATCTTACCACACAACCATCATCCATCTTAACATCCATCTCACCACACAACCATCACCCATCTTAACATCCATCTTAACACACGACCATCATCCATCTTAACATCCATCTCACCACACAACCATCATCCATCTTAACATCCATCTCATTTTACCTAAATATTAGAAGGACCTACTTTTAGAAAACTGTGTCGAGTTAAACAACGAGATTTTCATCCTATGCAAGTTTGAAAGTTATCCAAAAGGGTTTTTGAATCCTTACATTCTTTAAAACAAAGTTGCCGAAATGTCTGTACGCGCATAACTTCCAAATGACTGCACCAAATTGGATAATTCTTTTTTGTTGTGTTCGTTATTGCCAGGACAAGGTTTGTATGAACAAAAAATTCGAAAAGAAAAACACGTTGCAACCCGTGCGAAGCTGGAGCGGGCCGCTAGTAATTAATAAATGAATTAATTCGGTAAACAATAGACGGTTACAAAGAAAAAGTATACAAAATAACGTTGTTATTATACGAGTAGTACTAGCTTTTTGCATTTGACTTCGCCCGGGTAGAAGTCGGTAATTATCCCACCGGGACTGTATAGCGGAGTATCATATGGCCTACACCAAGAAATGGCCTACCTTTGTGGCTTAAATCAAAATCCATTCAGGGATTAAGGCGTGAAAATTGGTATGTATGTATTATTATTAGTACTGCTAAAGCGGCGCGCTGAGCGGTGGCGTGAATCCGCGCCGATTATACATATAACAATACTAAGTAATTCATAGTAAAATAAACATATAAGTTATTAAAAAAACATTTGAACCATGTTTTAGAACATAATTTTTTTAATTTACTAAGTCTAAAAGAAAATATAAATATTTCAGATTTCATCCTAAACTAACACGTTTAATAACTCGAAAAGTGGCTACAATTGACACTTTTGAATATACTTTTCTTGAATGAAAACTTACAGTAATCGTGTTTTTTTTTTCAGCCATGCACTAATAAATGTTATTATTTTTTATAAAGTAATGTTGTCATAAGTTTGTCGTATATGGTTTTACTAATATCTCGCATCTGCTTAGACCGTCGATAGCTAGTTTAAAAAAAAGGTTTGCATAAAAACGGTTCTGATGAGAAAACTATACGAAAAATTGAAAATGTTTTTCAGCAATGCACTAGATTATAAAATTCCCAATAATATGACGTCAATATCTCATCTATGGTTTTATTGTCCGTCGGAAATCATCAATTTTGAATCTCCAACATGGCTCTATCGGATAAACCCTCTTAAAGTTTGTCTTTCGAATCCTTAAGATTCGAAGTAAAAACTTTCTTCAAAAGATAACTTTACAAAATAGGGGAAGTTTGAACGAATAGCGTCAACTCTATTCGTTACTTAATCCTGTCATGTCGTGCCTTCGTTACTTAGAACACATACACACACAACACTCACACAGAATGCACTCACTCTAAATAATAATTTTATAGTGGAGTTTTCCTTCTACACAAATTCATAAAACTATTCAAGAAAACATCAGAAGAGCGTGTAATGCATAATCAACCTATGATGTTCTCACTGCTGGGACATAGGCCTCCTCTTGATGTGAGGAAGTGGTCGTAAACTACCACGTGGGCCCAGTGCGTAGATGTCACATGTCTTTGAATATTTAGTTCTAGAACATTCCGCTTTCCTCACAATATTTTCCTTCACCGTTTGTGCCAGCCTGAGTTCGAACTCACGACGTACAACTCGAGGCCGTTACCACTGGGCCGTTACAGCTCATAATGCTATAATTGGATTAATTAAAATAAATACTTTATTTTTATTTGTGTTTGAATAGAGCAACAAACTCAAGAAAATGAATAGAGGAAGCAAATAAAGTGCACGTTCAACTCGTTCCACAGTTACAAGATCAATACCTGCAATGGAACGTAACAGTCAAACAAAAGTGAAGTACAATTAGCTACTGCACAGAACGAACGGCCAACTTTGCAACTACGGCCAATTTCAGAGAACGAATTTTGTAAGTCACCGACAGAAGTACAAAAGTTCCCGAACAGTTCAGTCGCAAACGATTCTGTAATTAAAAATTCTAATTAATCCTCCTCGTTTTCGGATGAACGTCTACTGCAGATGGTGAAGGTGTTTCGGTATAATCGTTTGGTACTATTAATTGCAAATAGATGCAGGTTTTGAATCTGTTGGAACTAGTTTTTGAACCGTAAAGGAAATAAGTTCGTCCTGCACTATTATTAGGTACCTCATAAGATTCGTAGAATGAAATCAAAATGTTGCCTCAAGAGTGATTGAGCACCGGAATTAATAAGAGTACGACCACTTAAAAGCACTCAAAAGATTGATCGAGCATCGAGAGAACGACGTTTCTTTAAAAATTGTAAAAGTTGAAAGTAACAAAATAAAGTCAGGGAAATGAATTGTGAAGATTTTAAAATTGACTACCAAATTATTGTATATTCCGTGTATTCAAATCACAACTGTCATTCTTTGTCAGTTGTATGATATTACTACAATATGCCTAGCCTTTTCCCAAATATGTTGGGGTCGGCTTCCAGTCTAACAGTATGCAGCTGAATACTAGTATTTTACAAGGAGTGACTGCCTACTCGTATTATTATTATTATCTGACCTCCACAACCCAGTTATCGAGTAACACGCCTTGATATATTGATGTGACTTGATACATTGAGATACGCCTTGGTTAGACTGGTTGTCAGACTTTCGGACTTCTAACGACCAGTAAAGACTGCCAAAGATCCAAGAGGGACATCCAAGACCAACGGCTTAGCGGGCTTTCCGAGGCACCAATGGGTCTCGGTATGTAAAAGATGGTCAATCCAATGACCGACCGTGGTAAGTGTAGCTTAATCTGATCGATCGACCCGTGCGACTGTTATTACTTTGCTAGGAGTCCCTCTTGCATGATATAGCTATATCACGGTAAATTGATGCAAGGTGTCAATCCATTACGGCGTTCTGAGTTTGTTTCGGCCTTTCTTCTCAGCGTAGTCAGATAAGAAACGCCTACTTCATCTAGTTTAAAAAAAATATGATTGACGTGTAAAAGTGTTTGTGCAAACCTACTTACAGAAATAAATCATTTATCTTACTTAAAACCGTTGCCATAGCCAAAGTAATTTAATCCCTGCAGTTTTTATTACGAACAAACGCTTATTATCAGACCAACATCACAGGTGTCCCTAACATTAGCTAGACAAAAACCTATGAATACAAATCAAGCAGATACCAGACAAAAAACATTGTGCCTACCTTACATCTGACCCTGAACACTTGAAATCTCCAACAAAAGCTTTTTAGGCTTTAAGCGAAGGATAAGTGGGAATTTACCCAAATTCTAGCGAGACAGGGATGAAAAAATAAAGTGACTTTTATATACCAGTCGTAGCGTTGTTCCTTTCGAACTTGACCTTGAAAATATACCCTTGGCTCCTGTTATTGTGAAAGGGTGAGGTACGCTGAAGTCATAAATCACCGATGACTTAGTAGGTGATAATGTTTCAAAAAGCTAGGAGCCTCTATAAGCCTGAAAGGCGTAGATAGTGCATAAATTAAGGTTTATTGTTCAATTTCAGGTCTGGCTAAGTAGCTATAACTTGGGATTATCTTTCACTTCTCTTACATAAGAAATTTATTAAATTCTCATTATCATTATTATTTCTCATGATTTTTTACAATAATTTTGACGTCGTTATGTTCTACTTCAAACCTCATAAGGCTACTTTCACAAAACTTCAGCAACCGTCAACAACCCTAGATGCTGAAGTTCACGAATGACTATCATTGGCCTTTTGAGGCATTTACGTCATTGAGAAAAAATTTGAATCGAGTTACTAGGTTACCTATTTAACGCCTCAGCCGCGAGGAGACATTTTTGCGGGGTCCCGATAACCGAAAACCGGCACAAAAAAATTGACATAACCGAAAACCGTCCACAAGTGGTCGCAGTGAACTGACTTATTTGAAAGAGCGATAAATGCATCCTGCTCTATTCCTATCCTTTTCGAACACACACAATGTGTAAAGGGTAAGACAGGGAAGGCATGACATCATTCGCTCATAAACATTCAGTGTCCGGCGTGGGTTTATTGAATGAAATCCATATCGCAAGAGGCCACCCAGAAGTAGGTGCGCGGTTGACAGTCAGCGAATAGACATGGCCGTCCGCGGATAAGCAGCCATTTCTTGCCGACCGAAAATGGTCGATTCTCGGTAGAGGGGTTAAGTAGTCAAATCAAAGTCATTGTAGCCAGTCAACGGTGATTGTAGATATATTATATCATAACTAATACAATTTACCTACCATAACCTAAATGTATGTAAAGAAAATGAAATCTCTTCTGTATGAATCTTATGATTAATGCTTATGAGGCTTCACTATTTAATTTTACATGCAACAACATTAGGAAACATTCTAACTGCTTTTTTGTACGCCTCAGACTACATATTCAGTGTTACATTGCTTTTCTTAACCGATATTTAAGTGCACTACAGAGCAATCCCATTATCCTTCTAATATTATAAAATGTGAAGGTTGTGTTAAAGACGTATGTTTGAATGTTTGTTACTCAATCACGCAATAACATCTGAATACATTTGGACAACAGTTGGCACCAAGGTATATAACCTGAATTAAAACAGGATACTTTTTATCACTATATTCACACGGGATCGAGACTTATGCGTGTGTCACTATGGGGCGCTGCTACTATTTCATAACTTAATTTGGCAATATCACACTAATATTAATAAAGACGAACATTTGTGAGTGTGTGTGTGTATGTATGTTTGTTACTTATTCACGCTCAAACGGCTGAACGGATTTGTTTGAAATTTGGTACACAGATAGTTTATAACCGATATTAACATATAGGATACTTTTTATCCCGATATTCCCACGGTATCAACACTTATGCGGGTGAAACCGCGGGGCGCAGCTAGTTCACAAATAAATCAAAACAACGACATATTTTACAGCTAAACAGCTGTCAAATATAGCGACTTTGCCAGGTTACAGGATAAACCCTCTTAAATATCTTCTGTTTGTTAGCTTCAATGCACCCTTTTTAATATTTATAGTCAGCATTATAATCCGCAACCATTTTCAACACTTCTCATTTCCACAATTCACTACAATCATCTAGCCTTTGGTTCTCAACGTCAATAAAAGTGCGTGTGAATGATGTGTGGCATTGTTTTCTGTTAACACCAGTTTAACGCGTACGGCAAACACGACGGGATATGCGATCGTAAAGTTTTGCTCCGTCACAGATACGATCAAATGGAATGCCTTTGATCTTGTGTTCAGGCTTTTACTTCATGTTTTTGGTAAGAATAATTGTTAAAGCTTTAATGATCGGGCAATTTTCATATAAACTCATCTATTGGGCAAGCCTATTAAGTTCGGTAACAATAGAAAAAGTAAAATTGTGTCTTATTAGTGATAGTTGAGCCTTTAAAAGAGTTTTATGCTACAGGACTTCATCTAAGCCGTTGGTCCCGGCTTTCATTCGTGGATCTTTGACAGTTGTTACGGGTCTGTATAATATAAGCCCGAAAGTCAGACAATCAGGCTTATCAAGGGGTATCGTGTTACACAGTGACTTGGTTTTGGAAGTTAGATAGGCAGAAATACTGATATTTTGCTTTGTCCGGTAGAGTGGGTGCCAACAATAATATTGAATAACTAATTTAATAGTTATTTATTTATACGAAAACCACGTTCGTTTCTTGGTTTAATATAACTATGTAACGGTGTTTTTGTTGTTTCCTAAATTTATTGAATTTATTTATGGTTTTTGATAGTTTTGCATATTTTTTAATTTCAGCTTACTTTATAACTACTACTATTTTGATTCAAAATAGAATCTTCAGTAAGGTCTATTGTTAAGAGAAGAGGGGCTTGTGGCTAAGTATTAACAGCCACACGGGTCGATCGATCAGGTTAAGCTACGCGGTCGGTCCGTGGATGGGTGACCATCTTCAAGTACCAAGACCCCTCCGTGCTTCGGAAAGCACGTTAAGCTGTTGGTCCGGGCTGTCATTCGTGGATCTTTGACAGTCGTTACAGGTCGTCAAAAGACCGTAAGTCTGACTGCTGAATACTGGTATTCAGCTGCATCCGGTTAGACTGGAAGCCGACCTCAACATAGTTGGGAAAAGGCTAGGCAGTCCTCTTTCATAAGAGTGTATCGTGAGGGCGCAAAGATTGCCTCTCCCTCACGCGTTCCGCCTCCTCCTTCGCAAGCATTACTGCTTCGCAGAAGGAGGTGACGGCTTCCCATGCACTCTCGCTCCGTACCATGGCCTGGACCAGGGCCGGACACGAGAGGTCGCCGCCACCTATCGCCGCCGTGAGGACGCGGCGGTGCTCCGCCCAAGCCGGGCAGACCACCACCGTGTGCTCCACCGTGTCCTCCGGGCGATCCACACAATGGTGACACCCGGGCGTTTCCTCCCGCCTTATACGGAACAAGAACCTCCCGAAGCAGCCGTGTCCGGTGAGGACCTGCGTCAGGCGGAAGGTGAGGACGCCGTGGCGCCTCTCTAACCACTCCTCAAAGAGGGGACTTACCGCCGCAATTGTGGCGTGCCCTTACCTATACGTCTAAGGGCGCATTTCACCAAACTAAAGCTAGAATAAGTCACATCCTGAGAATAAATTCTGAATTATTGACAGTTTTTCCATACTAGAACTGTAAGACATCAATTTAATCCTTGGATAAAAGAACGAGCTTTGGTAAAATCAGCCCTAAATGACTAATGCTCGGTCTGTATAAGAAAAAAATAAAAGGAATCATTTTGCTCACCAATGGTACTATTTTTTATTGCAAATTTTTCCTGTGATAGCTACTTCCATATGGGAGGGCCTATTATGTTAAGCTATGAGGTCTTTACTTCATTAATGGTAAAGATACAAGAACAGTCATTAGATACGGTCTGTCATGACTATAACACAAGCTCTGAATATTGAGTAGTTAGTAAGCAAATTGGAAACAGCCAGTATTACTTTCAAAAACACGAAACCAATACAGTTTAAATGTATTTATTTAAAAATACCAAACCCATTTACAATATTAAGTGTAAAATTGAAAACTATAAAAGTCGAGCGTATCGATATCGCAACCAATTACGCGAGTATCATCAATCAATACGCGCATAAAACGCTCGTAAAACGCCTGACAATTGCCTTTTATTCTAAACATTATGTTTAAGGTCATGTTTTAGTGGTTGAGTCGTTAATAAAGTAATAAATGTATAAAGTTTTGTACTTACTGAAAAGCAAAACTGACTTTCTCTAGACTAGACTTGGCAGATTCATACGAAAAGGTAGAATATTGGTTGTGGTCGTGCACTTTGAGAGAAATTGAAAACTGTTTTTTTTTATATTTTTCTGATTGAAATGATATAGACAGGTAGAAAATTGAGACGACCACCGTTTCATGTCTTATATCATTAGATATATATATCCATCTAGATAGATGTATTGATAGAATTACTCACTGCTGGACAAATGCCTCCCTCCTCTTTACCCATACACGTTTGCCCTCTACCCTTACGGGCATGTCCTTTCGGTAAGAGTCAAGTTAGTCCCTCTATTTTCATCAAATTGTCCGTGTTAATACGGTAATAGTTTCACATGATATAATCACCGCGTTATGTGGTCCGACTTCAGACCTAGGTGCAAAGCACAGAAAATAACTAGGTGCTATGTCAAGAACCTTTGGGATGCAACCGTACCCATTGTTTCCACGCTTATCATGATCGTCATCAAATCCTAAACCATGTCTTCTTAATAAGAAACAAACGGCCAAAGAGGAAAGGAGTTCGCTTAAGATGCGACTTCGGAAATTGTTAAAGTTTGTATAGTGCAAGTTGGGACGCGACGCGACCAGAGTGCTAAGGCGATATGCTTATGCTTTGAAGACGATAGCAACGAATACCTATTTTTTTTGAGTGCCTAGTGTTTGTGAAATGATATAAAAATCGTTCTACCAGCCGTTTTATTGTCAAGAAACTTTTGGATAGAACTCCAAAAGTTTCTTGACAATAAAATGGCTGGCCTTTTGATTATTTTTCAAAACGTTGGCGAAAGCTTGGGGAGGGGCCCGTGGCTAAATAATAACAGCCGCACAGGTCGATCGATCAGGTTAATCCACGCTTGCCGCGATGGTCTGTGGATGGGCGACCATCTTTCCATAGCGAGACCCCTCAGTAGCTCGGAAAACACGTTAAGCCGTTGGTCTCGGCTGTCATTCATGAATCTTTGACCTTTAGCCTTTAGCCTTTTCCCAACTATGTTGGGGTCGGCTTCCAGTCTAACCGAATGCAGCTGAATACCAGTATTTTACATGGAGGGACTGCCTATCTGACCTCCACAACCCAGTTACTGGGTAATACGATACTCCTAGGTAAGACTGGTTGTCAGACTTTCGGGCTTCTGACTACCCGTAACGACTGTCAAAGATCTACGAATGGCAGCCGGGACCAACGGCTTAACGTGCTTTCCGAGGCACCGAGGGGTCTCGGTATGTAAAGATGGTCACCCATCCACCGACCAACGGCGGCAAGATTTAGCCACGGGCCCCTTTAGTTTCGGAACACTGATGGAGAATAAATCGAGATCATCGACATTCTGACACATCGAATTGTATGCTCTGCTAGCTCTTATTATATAAGAGTTTTGTCGAAATGATTCAGATTGAGATTATAATAGCGTGTTACTCAATTACGGTGCAGGTTACAAGCGTGACTATAAGGCTGGCAATAGCGCTGCATCTATGGTAACAAAATCTAACCCGATAGTTGTGTTATCACATTATTTCCAAGTCAAGACTTACAAAATTCTAAAATAATATTTGATAAACGTAGCGTTCTTGCTGTTAGAACTAAAGTCAGCTTGTTCAAATGTTCATAATTCATTCAACTTCGTATCAATTTCAAGCATTTATAGCAGCTGAAATAACTCACTTGGAACTAGAATAGACTTTTAAAATTAAAGTTTGGAAGCTACGTTATATTTTGACGTTTAAGCACAGAATAGATAGGTACAGAAGGCTGGTTTCATACAACGAGTGAAAGCGGAAGCACACATACTCGTACACGCTTCACAAATAGCGAGTGCAGGCGCACTCGCGATTGGCACTCGAGCGAGATCGACGTTTGTATGCGTCTGTGTGCGCGCGCCTGTTGTCACCCGTGTTATGAAATGAAACTTATTTGCACGAATTTATAGTGCATTACATATGATCGAGTTTTTTTTAACAGTTTCTAAAACAATTCGCTAAAACTAGCACGGACAATTATTGATAATTATAATACATTAATTAAATAAATGAAGCTAACAAAATTGGTTCATAAACCATAGTTATTAAATTTAAAATCAAGTATATGTCAAATTATAATAGTAAGATGTTAGTGTGAATCTTTAAAGACTAAATACTTATTCACAGAATACTGAGGAGGCTGGAAAGTTTGAGCTTAAGTACCTTTAAGTATCACTAATGACTCGCGCTGCAGAGTACTAAGTACGAGTACCCTAAGTAGTATAAATACCCAGTTTCATGTCCTTAGCATCAATACACTTTCACTAATTGAACCGTAAACATTACCATGTCCGAGTCATCCGCGCTTTGCACGAAATTGGAGTATAGAGCTGTCATAAAATTCCTCACAAAGAAGAACAAAACGTCGACGGAAATATTTGAAGAGATGACTGCAGTTTATGGGGAGTCTGCACCTTCATTTGCCACCGTATAACGTTGGAGACGAGAATGCAAACACGGCAGGGAGTCGCTCGAAGATGATCCCAGGTCGAGACGTCCAAACTCCGCCGTTACCGAAGAAAACATTGAAAAAGTGAAAAACTTGTTCTCAAAGATCGGCGAATCAAGTTATGGCAGATAGCTGAAGCCGACATTTTGCATAATTATTTGTACATGAAAAAGGTGTGCGCGTGATTGGTGCCGAAAACACTCACGGCGCTGGACAAGCAGCGTCGAGTCACAAATCGCAGGAGTTTTTGGACATCTGTGGCGATAATCCTGATGATGTTTTTTCTTGCCTTGTCACTGTCGATGAAACATGGATTCGCCAGTACGATCCGGAGTCAAAACAGGAGTCAATGCAGTGGATAACAAATGGAGAAAAGTGGCCACGGAAATTCAAAGTGGAAAGATCGGCGTCCAAGCTTATAGCCACTGTTTTTTGCGATTGTGAAGGAATTTTGGACATTAACTACCTACCCAAAAATACTAAAATGAACGAAGTTTATAACGTCGTATTGTTGAGAAAAGTGCGTCAAATGGCTGTCGAGAAAAGGAGAGGCAAACTGGCGAAAGGAGTTCTGTTTTTTCAGGACAATGCACCCGTGCACACTGCACGAGTTGCAAGACGTGCCCTCGCCGAAACAGGATTTGAAGAAATCAACCACCCACCCTACAGTCCAGACCTAGCCCATAGCAATTATTTCCTCTTTTCGAAAAAGGACCTCCGAGGACGAAGATTTCTCAGTGACGAGGAAATGAAGGCGGCCGTAAACGAATATTTCGATGGTAAAGACGGCGAATATTTTCAAATAGAGGGAGATTACGTTGAAAAATGTTTCTTTATACATTTCCATCCGCATTTTTAATACCCTAGGCTCAAAAAACTTCAGCCTCCCCTCGTAAATGTGTAAAACCGGCCTTCTGTATCTCAATTTTGTAGAATCTATGCATGCGTGTGAGTAGTCACGTAAGTTCATTTAAACCGGCCGGACGCTTTGAAGTCTTTGACTATGCTAAACAAATCAAAGGGAAGGAGGACTTTTCCTTTTATGTTTATTTTTTAAACTGCATAGGTTTTTCTGAGCACTTTATGTTGAAATGGACCGTTATGTGCGATTGATTGACGTCAGAATGGTGTTTATGTTTTTATAGTGGTTTTAGGGTTGCTTTGGACCCGCATACTCCTTTGTTTTGTAACTTTGTTTTAGTTTTTGAACTTTTACGTAAAGGTTTTATTTTGTTGGTAATGAGATAAAAAGTTGATGTCAACAAGTTGTTAGAAGAAAAGGAAACCTACACCCATTTTGAAGTGAGAACTTAATAGTGTTAATCCCTAGCTAATTACAGTTCACTTCCCGCTCACTTCACCTAAGTTCTCACGATGAGATTTTTACAGAACAGCACTGCTGTAGTTTCCGAATCAGAATAAAAAAATGCGCACATATATTGTATGCGTAATACATACTTACCTACTCAGGGATCACAACACCAAAAAACACGATATATTTTGCCCAACTTTTTTGGAGCTATCCGGTCCTTCCTGATTACGACGAAACGACTACGTCAAATAATAAACACACGTCCGGACCTTGCAAAGCGAACACCACCAAAGTTATGTGAATAACGCGAAAGGGTTTCTACCATTCATCATCGCAAACAAACTGAAGTTAACTTCTCCACAACAATGTACCAGTTCCCACAATCCGCTTTCGAAAAATGTTTCACATTCGCCTTTGACCTACTTTGCACATGCGCAGCATATCTAAATTTTACATAAAGCCTCGAAAAATTTCCGTGTGACGCGGCGCATTGCGGCACAGCCAGCAAATATTGTGACAACACCGCACCGTTGAGCATTCGAAATTGAGCGCGCACACAAGTTTCCATCGCACGAAAATGCAAACTTGAACAATTTCGAACTTATCTACTACATGGAAATTCCTAAATAAACTTTGAGATTTTCAAGTCATTTCGCTACATATTTCTGTGAAATTGTAGCTGTCAGAGTATTTTGAGAGCAAACTGTTTCCTAAAGTATGAATTTGAGACAGGTAACATTAAACAAAATTGCATTTCACGTGTGTGAATACCCAGGGTTGTATTTCAGTGTAAAAAATGACGGGGAATGGACCTTTCCCGGTCAGTTTACTAGTTCGCCGTACATTTTTCTGTCCGCAGACAGATTGCCGCGAATGGGGAAGCTTTGATAATTTATAGCGACGTGCACTAACCACGCTTTCCGTGTATTTCTATCACTGTTTTTTTTCTCTGCGGAGCCTTTAGGAAATATGGTCTGGATTTTGGGTATAATTTACTGTTGAGAATACTTAATTTTAATATGACAACCTCTTCTCTTTACTTTAAGAAGGTAGAAGGGTAAATAAACTTTCATAATTTTCTTAAACAATATACTTGTAATCTAAGAGACTTCATAGATAATTCAGCAAGTCAGAGTACAGTATAGTCTGTGGGTGACCCGCAATAAGTCTGAAAACTAACTTTACACTCTGTTTATAGAGCTCTGTATTTGTACTCGTATACCAAGACCTACTCTTCGTCCCCAGTCAGGCACACTCGTAAAGTAGCTCAATCTACTGTAAAAAGAGTTATGTCCGCAATTTCCTCTACTCACTCACTACTCACTAAGTACCTTGGAGGAAAACTTTGGTAGCTGCGACGTGGTACATAAATTAAGTAATGCTATGGGAAACTCGTTTTTACCTTGAACGTTATTAACCCGTGAGAAGGCGCGCTATGAGCAATTTGCTCACACAAAAATCTAATTCAAAAATTTTTTGTCTTTCCCGTGCCACACCAATTCAAGCACTTAAGTACCTTCCTAAATATTCACCCCCTCTCCCCTGACGCAATTCTCGATCCGCTCAGTGGTGTTGCGACCGCGCAGCAAGGCGTTTGTGGAGGCCGTGTACCAACGTGCGGCAATTTGCTCATCACGCGCCCAGCAATTACTTTGCACCGAACATGTAAAATACATGTGTTCAGTGTGTTTCGAGAGGCACATTAGTGTAGATTTAATGGATGAATAACACTTTTTAGTTTTTGTTATGGAACAGTTTTTATTGTGATTTTTATGAAACGTGCCAAAAAATTAATTAATACTAGGTTGTTTTGTTATTTGCGTTAGAAGTTGCTATTATGTTTAATAGTTTTGATTAAAATACTTGTTTTCTTACTTACTAAACCTTGTGTTATTTATTTAAATACATTATAAGCCAATAAATATAGAAACACTAAAAATATAAACATTTATGATCGTGTGAGCAATTTGCTCGCACGCGCCTACTCGTGTAAGAAAATTAGGCGCGCCTTCTCACGGGTTAATTTAAAATAAGAAGGATTGATAAGTTGTTATCAAAAAAGGTTAAAACACTAGTAATTATTTTACTTGTAAGTGGACACGTTACCAAATGCTTTTAAAGTAGAGTAATTAGCTGTTTTTGGACAAAAACTTGTGTCACAGAAGGAAAGAAAAAATATAATATATGACCCTAACAGAGAAAAATCTTTTACGAGGAGGCAAAATGCATCAAGGCCAATATGTCAGCATAAATGAAATGACTGATAATTTATTTTTTAAAATTTGAGGGAGTTCAGAGTGGGTACAGACGCCATCACATCAAGCTATTACAATCTGTCAAATTTATTTAATATCGCTAAAGAATAAGGTTCAAAGTTGATTGGGAAAATCTGACAGTTTCGGGTAGCTTGATGTGCTGGTAGACGCCAGCACATCAAGCTACCCGAAACTGTCCAATTTTCCCAATCAACTTTGAGCCTTACGCTTTAGCGATAAAGTTGAAAATCTATAAAAGAAATCTGACAGATTGTAGTAGCTTGATGTGCTGGCGTCTGATAAAGTGCTGCGAAATTAAAATAACAGAATTCACCAGTATTTTAATAATAATTTGATGGACACTAAGTTTCAGTATCACAAACTGTCAGAAATCTTAAAAAAGTTATTTCATTTGTGTATCTTTGTTTGACGGGGTTGGCAAATAACCCACCTTCGGTATAGCAGTACTCGTAACATCTGTTCATAATAATTGCTAAACTTTTTAGGTCACCCACCTAGGATGTCCCTACGTTTTATTGAATTACCCGTCACGCAGAGACAAAGTTGGAAAATAACTTCATGAGTACCTAAGCACACACATACAGCCGGTCTACATATTTATTTATATATTTTAGTATACATATTTCTCTGGATATACGCTTTCACAAGTATCTCAACTACAACATAATCTCATTAAAAAACTTAAGCGTCTTTCGTAAATTCTTTTAATGTTTTAAAGGCTTCTTGAGAAATAAAATAAAATTAGACGATAATTGAGTTCAGTAGTAGTAAATTTCTTAAAAATAGATGGATATTTGATTTCTTACGCCTTTAAGATCAAAAGAAAGTTTTAAATAAAATTACTAATCAAAAAATATAATTACAATTCACTTTCATTCAACTTAACAGGGCCGAACTCCAATCCGCTTATTTGCCCCCCCCAACCTTAATTGTCTTTTGAAGATTTCAAATCATGAAACCAAACTTAATACGCAGAGGTCCTAATTTCGGGCACGGGGGTACAGAAACAAACAAACAGTCCAGTAAATTTAATTCCTTTTCATTATTAGTGTTTATTCAGGCTTCACTGCCTCAGTCTGAGCGGTTAGAAAGGCTTGACTGACTAAATAAAAGTGAACTCAAATTGGGTGACTTAGTTGAACCAAGTTTGCTTGGCAATGTGCCGGGAGTTAGTAGGTTTATTTTATTGATGATAATTAAATTTAATTGTGTGGAAAAGTATGATTTTGGTGCGTATGTTAGCGAAGCTTTAAAGGTACGACTAGTTTTAATTTGTTTAGTTTTGAGATGTAAATTAGCTCATACAATTTTTAGCTGACCAATTTTTGTATAAAATATTGATTTGGGATGTGTGATCGCCATGTGATTGTAGTATTTATTGACGCTGAAAAATGAATTAGCAGCTCATGTTTAATTTGTTTAGATGTATCGTTTGTCATAATAGTTTATGGCCATAAATTACAGTGCATTCGTTTTGTAGTTTATAAGTTAATAATAAAAAAAAAATAAAAAATGGCGCCTATTAAATATGACCGCGGATTAATCCTCCAAAGTTTGGGCAGAGATTTTCAAATCATCATGTTTTTTAAACAATAATGTCAGTTTTCACTAAGACTAGGCTTTACCCATAAAAATGTTTATTTTGATTTTCAACTTTCAGCGCTAAGCCGAGTGGGATACAAATTTGTGTGTGTCAAAAACGTGACAAATTTTTAATCACAACTAAGTTTGTCTATGGAGTATTTTAATTTGACAGGATTAAAGTAACATTCATCTCCTGTCCTTTTCTTAATGAAATAGAAAGAAAAAAATGCACTGAACTTAAATTTAGTTTAGTTTGTGAACAAGGGAATCATAGCCATTGTCAACCAGATACCATCATCGGCTCAAAGCCCAAACAATGATTTGCGAAACCGATCATAATTATTATTTATCGACATAATATTATGTTTAGGCTTGCGGTTAGCAGTCCGTTAGTAAAATTAACGGTGGCGGAAGTTTCTGCTCATATTTAACGTTGTGGGGTACCCTGGCAAATAACAGGCGGGTAGCTTCCGATATTTAGCTTGCAACGATAGTTAGCTGTGATACGCGCAATCCGTCAGTTTACCTACGTAATTTAGTTCGAAAACCATCGCTAATGAATTCCCGAATGTTGTTGTGTGTTGTGGTGTGTATCGATTGTGCGTGTATTTCTGTGTCATTTTCTGGCAACAGTGTTGCAGTTACGTGCAGAATGTTCTCTTATTATTTTGTGACGAATTGTGTTTATTTTTCTTAACATTTATGTATTTAATTGTTTTGTACCTCGTAAAAATATTTTATAGTCAAAGCATTCATTTTCAAATAGGGACATAAAAGGCACCCTAGAACGTCAAAATGTACAATAAAATAGAATTGATTCTAGTCACCCCTTTCAAAAGATATATACCTAAAGTTTGGAGAAGAATAGGCAAGAAACTCCACTGTTACTCTTTTAAAATGTTTTACAATATTTTGAATACATTAATTATTTAATTTCATTGTACTATCGCGGTTTTCCAACAAAAATAGAGATAGGTAAGGAATTTGCATCGAATGATTTCTCTACGTACGTATTTCTTGGTAGACAATTTTATCTTTTTAACCCTAAAAAGTTAAAATTGTCTAAGATTTTGAAACTTAGTCAATAAAGATCGTTTAGGTACAGTCCATCCATCAGATTCTCATCTCAGTTGAGGCGGCAATTGTCTCGTGCGGCGCGCGTTCCGCCGACCAGTGTTGCCACTCGATGCCGCGGGGTTCTTACACGCGGCGTCGCGGGAAATTTCAAAACGCGCGTTACATTTTCTATTAAAATCGGTACGTTGGGATGTTTTTTGAAATTTTGTTACCTACCTTTTTTCGAGGTAGATTCCATTGCGTTTTCTAGAAAATCATACTTTTAAAAAAAAATATTTATTTAATTTATTTATTTTATCCATAAAGTTTTATTTAAATATAACACCTGCCAAACTGCAAAGCGATTTGTCGGCAGTAGGTTCTCGTGGATTTCGCACGACTTTTTGCTTGACTAAATGTTAAAATGAAATCTAGATTAAAACATAAAAAAACAGAGAAAATAATTAAAACTAAGACTAAAACTATGGCTCTGTAGGCAAAGATTCCGTATGTAAATACAGAGTATAATAGTTACCCACAAAACCATAGATTCTTTAACCACAGCCACTACATTCAGCGGCATCAGCCAACAAACGCCATGGGGCCATTCCGTAGTACTTAACAAAACGCCTTGTTTACCAAGAGGCTTAGGCAGAGGTGAACCAATAGTACACCAGCAGTTCTCTAGCAATGCGTAGGTCCCATGTAATAGGGGCGAGCCTTATGTCATCAACTTCCAAGAGAAACTCCAGATAGAAAAATAATAGTTTTTTTTTTTAATCATTGTTCCTCTCAACCGAAGCACCTGCCATATAATCTCTTCACCACCCTTGGTTGACTGGTAGAGAATGCCTAAGGCATTAAGTCCGCCTTTGTACCTCTTTGTGCGAAAAGTTTAAATAAATAAATAAAAACCCAATAACACTGTCCGACCTGGGAATCTAATCCGAACTCATATTCAGCAGTAGGGCTTGCTAGCACTAGACGAATGAGGCAGTCGTCAGAAAATAGTATTATTATATTATTATTTTCTTTTATTTATTTATATTTAACCCTTAAATGCATCGTGATGGATATTTCCATCAACCAATCCAATGCCATATTTTCGTTTCCACAGAGCACGGGGATTCCCCAATTGTTACAGATATTCAACTCATTTTGTTCCCAGTAGATTCGTTCTGATTACATAAATAACTACTACTATTAGATTTAGATTAAAAAAAAAATAATTATGAATTATATTTTATTTTTTTTTCCTTACTATAAAGCTAATGCTACGTCCAAATAAATTTAATTTGCTTAAAAAGTAAAAATCATGCAATTAAGGGTTAAATATCAGTAAGAACACCTTACACATACAATCTGTATACATAAATAAGCTTAAGATTTAAATTGTTAGTCATGAACTCATGGCACACCTGACATGACGTGAATTTATTAATAACGTAAACTGAATCTCTTGACTACACCTGCGCGCTTCCGGAATGAATAATAATAACATTATTTATACCAACGTTGTGTCATTTTACAGGTTCTAAAATTACTGCTCTTTAAAATTTAATTTTAATTGTGCTATTGTCGCTGATGCTTTAACAAAAGGGTTTGTTCTTAACCTGTTAACCGGGCGGGACGTATAAATACGTCAAACTTAAACAGTAGCGTGTACGGAATTCCTCGGTTAACAGGTTAAATTATTAAATTAGATTAGAATTAGTCATTCTTAAATATAGAATACAATCGAAACTTCAAATATATTTTATTTATTAACCTGTTAACCGGGGAATTCCGTACACGCTACTGTTTAAGTTTGACGTATTTATACGTCCCGCCCGGTTAACAGGTTAAGCGTTTGCGTCCAGCTTGAAAGTATGGACGCCTGCAAGAAAAATTGATGTAACCTGACACGTAGCCGTGTTACTTGTTTAGAATATAATGTAAGACTCCTTGTTTTATCTGCCATCTCTAGTGCTAACATTATCCGTTATGTTTGTAATATAGTCTTCCAAATAAATTAATTATAAAAGTTTAATTGCCCTTGTTTGGGTACAGACGCCAGCATATCAAGCTACCCGAAACTGTCAAATTTTCTCAATCAACTTTGAACCTTATAATTTAGCGATAACGTTGAAAATCTATTAAAGAAATTTGACAGATTGTAGTAGCTTGATGCGCTGGCGTCTGTACATGTCTTCAAAAATTGTCTACAAGTGTAGTGTTGCTTGAAAACCTATGCTCAGAAATGGACTGAAATTGACTGATTTGATTAATTTAAATAATATCTAGTTTAAAACTATACATCGTTTGTCAAAACAAGGCGAGTAGTTTAGAAGATATGTGGAAACCGATAAATATACATATAGCCTGTGAAAATCATAATAGTCTTTCGAATTTGACGTAGTCGGGTAATATATAGGGTATAACAGAATAATTTGACTGCTTTAAATATTGCAATTCACCACAGACAAATATTTCATCATTTAATTTATAATAAATTAATAAAAATAAAGAATTATTGTTTTAATAGCTATTTCCGATATCGTCAACTTTCAGAACGCACCATCTTAGTTTTAAAGTCAATTCATGTACAGGCGCCAGCACATCAAGCTACCCGAAACCGTCATATTTTCCAAATACACGTTGAACCTTATGCTTTAGCGATAAGGTTGAAAATCTATAAAAATAAATTATATTGTAGTAGCTTGATGTGCTGGCGTCTGTACTTTGCAATAATGACACCAATGACTAATGATCTCATGGCGAAGAAACCGGCATATTCAAAATTGTATGCATGCAGTAGCAAGTTTTATTTTTTTCAATGCTTTATCTGTCCAAAATTTACTCAACAATTAACAAACAAAACAACTTCTTTTCAATATTCTTCAATACAGTGTAAATAGCAAAATTACTACGTCACCCGGACGGACGGATAGAATAGACATGAAGAAATTAGAACGGTTTAATTTTTTCCAATTGGCTGCGTAACCCTAAAAGAGACAAAAAAATCCAAACTAGAGAAAGCATGCTCTTGACGTTTGCAAGTACGGCAACATCACTTTACTTCACGAAAATTGTTTATTGCATAAACCTGTTTACTGTGCAAAGCTTTTGGCAGCGAGCCAATTCTCATGCAAAGTTGCTATCTTCAATTATTCTTTATAAGATCCAACTAGCTCGTTGGAATCTAAGTGGTGGCTACACTTTTGTCGGTAGCTTTCGTTAAGAGCAGATTATGAAAGTAATGCGTGATACGTACTATCATTCTCTTGCCCTTATCCTAATTTATTTGGAGTCGGTGCAACATGTTTTCTTCTTCCTTACGTCTCTATTAGTAGTCATCTCAGTAGACTATCTTTACATTGTACAAACTCAATTTCCTTTGTATCTTATAATGACATAGCACATATGTACCAGACTCCAGCACATCAAGCTACCCGAAATTGTCAAATTTTGCCAATCAATTAAAGTTAAAAAAAAAATAATAAATAAAGTTAATTAATAAATAAAGTTGAATTAATTAATAAAGTTGAAAATCTATTAAAGAAATTTGACAGATTTTAGTAGCTGGATGTGCTGGCGTCTGTACTATAGAGCCACCATTTACCGGGTAATATGTCTTTCATTGACTTGAATGTGCCCTGGCGGCACTAGGTGTATGTCATGGTCACTCAAATGTCTCGCTGACAGTGGCATGTGTGTTGGACCATTTAGCTCCCTTCGACATGGTTGAGCTGAATGGTGCTAATCCATGCGTCATGATCATGAACGGGCGCCGTCAGTTGGGGCTGGTCATCACTTAGCTGCCTCGGCTTATTTTTAATTATTTTATTTTTGGATCTTTGTTTTGTTATCATTTGCTGTACTCT
The DNA here is from genome assembly GCA_949629135.1 of Eremobia ochroleuca. Classification (NCBI taxonomy): domain Eukaryota; kingdom Metazoa; phylum Arthropoda; class Insecta; order Lepidoptera; family Noctuidae; genus Eremobia; species Eremobia ochroleuca. The sequence continues at coordinate 3,199,465 of OX451392.1, forward strand.
GGACGCTTTATACGCGTACGTATTTTTTTTTTACAACGTTCTCACATGTAATTACAAATTTAACATTAATGATGTAACTAACATTTTTGTAAAAATATGATTTAAAAGAGTGTACATGGAGTTTCTTGACCGTTCTTCTACATAGGTACCTACTACTCTTTGGGATGGGCAACTAGCTTCAAATTTTCTGACCGACCGACTTCTTGACAATTCAAAAGTGCCTTTAAATAGTTTAATTGAAATAAATGCTTTGAGTTTGAGTTTGGGTGGTCATCCCCTTTCAGTCATATTATCTTTCACACAGTCCATCCCCCATTTCTCTGGTCAGCAACACATCTAACAACACTTTTGATATGGGTGATAGATACCTAATGTGATTAGGTGATAATAATATTTCAACAGTTTCAGACGTGGTCATGCAGAACATAGAGCCGAATTGAAGTCAGAGCAAAGTATATTCTTCTAATAAAATATTACGTGGCCATGGCAATACCTAATCTATCAGCTGCTGGGCCAAAAGATACAAGCGATGCTTAGTTTGTGGCGCACCGAATCCGTCACATTGTATTTTTACTTTTTGATGAATAAACTTTATTATTTATAGCTGGATTTAGCTTTGAGTATGGCAATATCGAGCAGTTGTGGCTCAGTGGTAACGGCTGCGACTTACAAGTTAGAGGTCGTAGGTTCAAACCCAGTCAAGCGCTTTAATTTGTGTAAATTATACATCACCATTGCTCTCAAAATAGTGAAGGAAAGCATGGTGAGGAAACCGGCATGTCCTAGAACCAAAAACTCGAAGACATGTGACATCTACCAACCCTCACTGGGCCCGCGTGGTGGATTACGATCACTCCCTCTCACAGAGAGGAGGCCTGTGTCCCAGCAGTGGGAATATTATAGGCTGATATCAGCATTAACGGAAGCGTCCACAACTTAGTATCGAAAGAATATTTTAAGGAATTATAATATGTAGATACGATGGAACCGGACCGCACCGGTAAATGTGGCAATGCTTTGGGGGAGGTCTCTGTGAAGCAATGAACGTCTTTCAGCTGAAATGATGATGATGATGAATGGATACAAACCTAGTGCTCCACAGCAGTGTAGATCAAATATATTACAATAGTGAATTGAAGGTATCTACTACGTATGCGAAAATGTATGAATATATTGTTATATTCATAAAATACTTTTACAAAAAAAATATGAATTTGGTAAACAGAATATAATATGATACATACACAAAACTATAATACCGGAAGCAAAATGTTTAAGCGTCTGCATTATGCTCAGGTCCCCTAGCGAATTGCTAAGCGCTGGTTTTCAGCTAAAACCCTTACCGTTAATTAAACTCAAAACATCCATACCAAGAAATTAAATACTAATATTTTAAATGGATATAACGCCTACGAGGTGTTGACACCATTACGAACTCCAATAAAAGTTTCTATAACTGAGAGGAAGAGGGGGAAAACTTTGAATATTATTTTTTATCACCGACCCAACCTTGGCTCGAAGCAATTTTTGAGAACAACGGCGCCGAGCCCCGTTTTATACTTCTTCAATAAAAGAGATAACGAGAAGAATTATGTGTTTACAAACTTTGTTATCAGTGTGGTTTTAAAATAAATGCAATTTCAGTGGCAAATCGCCTAGAGAATTTTATAATTTTATCAATGGACGGCCAACTAAGATATTCTTAGGCCCCCTTGCACCATAATTAACCATTTTTAATGCTAAACATATTCAAAACAACCTTCTATCTTTGTCATCTTCAACCGATTGAGAGTTTAATTATTGGGTATTTTCAATGAATAAAGAGTAACACATATAAATCCTACGTACTGCTGTAGGAAATATAGAAAACTAAGGTAACCCAGTTTTTATTTTTATTATAACTCAAAAAAAAAAGCGTTTCCTTTATTTATTTTTTATTTACTTTAAGTTTCAGAGAGCATTTGAAGAATCAGTGACGCAAACCAGGTATATCTAACTACCTTTAGACCCAATGAATTATAATACATAGCCATTTATCAAATGGAATGTAAAGACATTCGAAAAGGGGACGATTAAGTGGCAGTTCCTCATTTTCTCAGCAACCCTTCATTCGTTTTGACAAATGAGGTGTTATTCGATCCGTCTTCGCCCCAACCTACTTGCTGTAAAATATAGCATTTAATATTTTCAGTGACTGGTTTCCAGGATGTCATAAAATATAATTATTTTGAATGGTTACAAATGTTCAATTTGTGTTCTTAATTATTTCTGTATCATGTGCGTGTGTCATTGGTGTGTATGTGTGTCATGTGTGTGTGTTTTTTTTTATTTGGTTGCATATTTTAACAAAACTACTGCTTAAGTTACTACAGTAAGTTTTTTCTTCTAATTTCATTTTACATCCCTACAGTTATTTGTTAATATAATAAAATAATTCTGTTAACTTTGCATACAGTAGACATCAGGGCCATATACCACAAAACTTTACAAGTCTGAAATTCTGCAAAATTGTTAAATTGTAGAAAAAATTGCGTAACACTGAAATTACAAATATGTATGAGTTATAATTACAATCAACAGTTCTTTTACATTTTTAAAAGCGTCACAAAGCCTGAGGGATATGTATACATTATAGACTTGTTATTACAATTTACATATTTGTAAGGTTTCTCTGTAACAATTGTGTGCTTTAGAGTTTCGTGGTACACGGACTTGTAAAACTTGCAAATTTGTAAATTCTGATTGCAAAGTTTAGTGGTATAGGGCCCTGGTGGGAGCATTTTTTTTTTATTAACTTAGAATAGGACCACCTACTACTACCTAACCTACTACTCTAACTCTGTCAATAAAAGCTCAAAGCCCTTTTATTTCTAAAAGTTAGACAAACGATTATCTCATAATTCTATGGATTTTCTAGTTCAATAGCAGATCTATTGAGCTAGAAAATCTTTACGAAATAGGTAACGGTATCACGTTTCATTTCTGTATGATATTAATAATTCTAAAGAAATGTCATTCGTTTAATAATCCAGCATAAACGGTCTTGAAATAGTCGCACGTCTCAGCTTAGTATGATAAAATGGAAGTATAACCTAGAATAGATAATGACGCATCACAAAACCATAACGGAAGTCCAGAAATGACGAATATTCCCATCAGTAGTACTCATAACAATTTATGAGTATAATGTGGATTATTGTGTTGGGACGATAAAATGATACAACATTATATAATTACTGCGTTTATTCCAAGCGAACGCGTTTACATGAACGCACCTATACTATATCTGGTTTTCGAAACAAAAACCTAATACAAATTATTTGAAAGCTCATTCTATATTCGCTTCACTGTGACTTTTGCAGAAAACCCTTACAGTATGTATGTCCATTTTTACACAAATACTGTCACCGACATTCCGAAAACCCTAAAATGTAAAACTGATACCACATCTGCCTACCCAAAAGCAGGTGGTGATATCGGTACATTCACTACGCGTAAAGTACCCTAGAAAGAAACCCGGATGATCCAAGACAGTGTTCCGGCTTTAAAGGGTCGTGAGATTTTCCCTCGTGCACTTCAGATCAAATCCGGTCGTGGAAAAAATATCGAGAAAAGCCGACCGAGAAAGATTTTGAACTATCGGATGAGACTTACCGAATCCAGCCTGGTTAAGAGTAGTAGATTTGTGCGTGGGACTTCATGTACGTTGTCCTTTCTATAATCTACGTTTATCTTTACCTATTATAAATTAAAGTCACTTTTCGTGACTGTCTGTGTCTACGCAACGGTTTGAAGACCAAGACGTGATAAAGGATTTTTTTTAACTCATCCCCTGTCTGGAAGGTACATCAGTTTTCTGAAAGATCTGATTTCGTTATTTGATTTACTTGAAATTTTGCTTGAATACTAAATTGAACATCGATTGTATATACAATGAGGAATCTTCACGAGGCAATTTTCTAAAAACTCTTATACGTAATCTTTAACTTTATTTTTTGTCAAAAGTTTTAAGTTAATATTATTAATCATATTTAAGAACTAGGTATCCCAATTTTCTTTGATCAGTATCCTTTCAAGTTTCAAGTTATTTTACCATCGGAATGAGATTTTTCAATAAATTGTTTTTCCCTTTTCGCCCAGATAGTTTTAAAAAATTCAATACGTCCAATATTTGTAGAAATATTTTTCAGGTTTCACAATAAAATCCTATTAAAGAAACTTTGTCAATCCTTTTAACCCTTTTAGCGATTGACTTTCTAAAAACACTAGGACATGTAATTCTTTATTTTTTTGTTAATTTTATTGAGACCGAGCTTAAGAGTAATCGAATCGCGTTAAGAATTTTTCATACAAACTTCAACCCCAATTTTATTTTACTTTTTTGGAGGTGTAGTTTTAAACTTAAGATGACAAACTTTATTATTTCTTTAGATAAGTATTCGTGCCAAGTTTCAAGTTAAGCTGATCACGCATAAGGATTTTTCATACGATTTTGGATACTCTATAGCTCTGATTGCACAGTGATTATTAGATTACAACTTAGGTAGGATTATTCCTAAAATTAATCATATTGGTTAATTTTAACAATTGAATACCTCAGTGAAATTAAGATAATTACAGTTATACCAATGTAGGACGTGCTCGCAATAACCACAACATGCACCCTAATTGCGTAACACGCTATTACTCTCAATTTGAATCATTTTGAAGCATATTGCTAATCCATTGCTCCATATGTTGGAAAAAGGAGTCTGCACAACAACGTAAATAACGCAATGAATGTTGTTGAACTGTCAAAATGAAATCCATTGCTACTGATAGTGTGTTACGCAATTACCCTGATGGTAATTTAAAAAAAAAAAAACATTTATTTCAGCAGGTTGCCATATCAGAAAAATTAGACATTACACAGGACATCACAACAATTACAAAATTCAATTAATACTGGACTGAGGGGCACTTGCGATCTCAGCCGCCTACGGTGGTGCAAGTAACTTACATCAGTGTATAGATGCTACAGTATACAAAATATAGCTTATTTTAAGGCTTTAGGTGCAATAAAACAGTTTTCGTATTTGGTCGGGTTGCACCAGTCCACGTAGGACACGTCGTTTTGTCACTTTATAGGATTAAAACTACCAAAAAAATGGCTTCTGGCACTCAACATTTAACTAATTAAAATAGTTAAGATAAGGACTCTATTTTTTTATTTTAAGACCAGTCTATTAAATATATGAACGTAAGCGACGCAAAACGAGTATGTGTGTAAGGATCAGGTGGGGTTCTGTTTTTCTGCCTTCTCCCACGGGAAGAAGGCGTAAGTTTATGTATGTATATATTAAATTAATTTTATACTAGGATTCAAAAACAGCTTTAAAACTGATATTTTATTCAGTGTTAATAAAATAAATTTGCCATACAAATAAATTCGTCGTTCGTTTTCGGTTTCAAAATGAATTTTACTACCGAGCATCATTTTTAAACCCGCCCAACGACATCACAAATCATTCTAATTAATTACGTACAAATACCAATTCCAACCACATAGATAAAACAACAAGCCCTTTCACACAAACATCCCATTCGCGCGACAATTCGATCAATACTAGCTCACTCAATTTCGCAATCACACGCTTTATTTGAGCACAACTCGTCCAATGTACTATGTCTATTCGAGTCCACTGATATAAACTGTCTAGTGCTTGAATCAATACGGGTAGCTAAACTGCTGTGCGATTTAGCACCGGTTAGCTCCGGAGCGGACCACAAAGCGCTAACATCCAGTCTCTGGAGGTACTATTAATTTGGAGTGATTTACATTTTGAAGTGACGCACGTAGTGCAATGGGTGGAGTTGAGGGAAGGTAAAAGATTTTGTGGTGAATTTTGAAGATTTTGTGATCTGAAAACAATTTTTAGTACATATACTCGATGATATTTTTTACCATCTTGAAATTTTTACAGTGTTCTACCCGTGAATATGCACAATTTTCACCGTGGAACCAACTCTTAAATCATGAAAAAAAAATCTGCTGTTCAATACAAAAGTTCAATACCTACTTGACCAAAATGTATGAAATAGCTGTTTTTTGTACTCAACATCAGTGCTTACGTACTTGCATCAGTGCTTACGTACGACTTGTGGGTAGTTGCTACGAAAGGTGAAAAAATTTTAGCTCTGATTTAAAAATTTTATTTAAAATAGAAATATATACAATTTGACTATTTAAATGTATACATGTACATGCTAACATAAGCTACCCACCAGTATAGTGTTATCTCCAACAACGGATCACACAACAAGTAAAACAACACAAAGCTTTAAAACTTTCGACACAATGGAAGCACTGAAGGTCTCACTGTCAGACATGATGTCAATGTTCCAAAACAGGATGACATCCTTTGAAGCGGAATTGCAGAAGAATTCTTCAGAAGCAGCAGTCAGCACAACTGACAGTTTGGTGGCAGACTTTGCTGCGTTCAAGAAGTTTATACTTGAGGCATTAGGCTGTCTTCAGCGGCAGTTGGAGGCACTGGCTCAGGGGCTTGACAACCTGGAGATGCGTGGGCGCCGGAGGATGGTGTTGCTGCATGGTGTCACCGAGCAGGCAAAGGAGGAGACAGCACAGGTTGTCGCTGAGGTTGTGCGATGTCACCTGAAGCTGACTGATTTTACAGTTGCTGACATCAGGCGGTGCCACCGGATGGGCAGACAGACAGGTGCTAGCAAACCCAGGCCCATTCTTTGCAAGCTACGGGATGTCGGTGTCAGGGACAGTATCTGGTTTGCTAAGACCAAGTTGAAGGGCACTGGTATTACAGTATCAGAGTTTCTGACGAGATCGCGGCATCAGCTCTTCATGTCTGCGCGTGAGATACTTGGCGAAACAAATTGCTGGACTAAGCAGGGCCTGATATATGTTCTTCGCGCTGACGGCTCCCGGCATCGAGTAAACTCACTGGATGATCTCAAAAACCTAGAGCAGGTCAGTGAAAAGGCCATGCCTCCCACCGCATCAGCATTGTCCTCGTCGCCGTCTCCATCACCGGCACCGAAGAAGGCCCGCCGTGCTGCCGCGAAGAAGAAGTAATTTCGGTGCACTTTTTGGTTAGTATCACCGTCCGGGTAGCAGTTTTTCTTTATAACTCGTACCCTCTCAATTCTCTCATTTTAGTAGTAATTTCTATACCCTTTATCGTCACACATATTTTATACCTTCTATTTATTTTCATAAAATTCCTGTCTGGTGTCTGTCAGCTGTCAACTCAACACGTTACGTCAAGTCACTTGTCATTTTGTTCTTAAAGTTGTCGTTCAGAAACCGGCTGACAGTGTGCTCAGTATATTTATGTTATTAAATCCTTCGGTATTACTTGATTATTTGTTATTTTTACGTACATTTCTTCTTCAATTCCTATGAGATAAACTTATGTAATAACTTTCTGTTACCCGGACGATGAAATTTTTAAACGTTTTTGTTTTGTTTTAAATTTTAAATTGTTAACACTCAACTGGCGGGTGGATTTAACTAATTGCTCTTTTTATATTAACATTTATAATTTAGTTTATTTAAGTTTATTATTATTTTTCGTATATTTATATTGTCTCAATGTCAGATAGCAATGACGACAGCGACACCGTAAGCTTTCTGTCGGCCTGTAGTAATGGCAGTTTCAGTACTTTTCCGTCCCTTGCTGACACGCTTGAATCTCAGTTTTCCGATGTGCCCAAGAATTTCAATGTAGTCCATATAAATGCCCAGAGTATTCCGGCACATTATTCTGACATGCTAGTGAACCTAGACTGTAAGAACATCCATGCTATCCTTGTTTCAGAGTCTTGGCTAAAGCCATGTCTCCCTTCTGCTTCCTATTCCTTGCCAGGTTTTCAACTAATAAGAAATGATCGCACGCGTGGCGGTGGCGGCGGTGTTGCCATTTACCTTCGTCCACATATTCCTTTTTCAATTGTCGATATGTCTGCGCAACCTCCACCGCAAAACGCGGGCGAGCATCTCTTTTTGGAAGTTAACCTGAATCACGTGAAAGTTCTTCTAGGTGTTTATTATAGCCCTTCGTCACGTATAAATTTCTTGTCTTCCTTTGAAAAGATCCTAGAAAACCTAACACCCTCTTACAGTCATACAGTCATTATGGGGGATTTCAATACTTGCTTATTGAAAAATGATTCCCGCTCTTCTTCTCTTCGATCAATAGTCCAGTCGTCAAATTTATCAATTCTCCCTTTAAGTGCCACACACCATTTTCCGAACTGTAATCCTTCACTTTTGGATCTTCTCATTGTTTCCTCTCCTCAACACGCCAGCAAGCATGGTCAATGCCCAGCTGACATGTTTTCTTACCATGACTTATTATTCCTATCCTATAAAATTCGCCCACCTAAGGCAAAACCTAAAATTCTCCTGCAGCGCAATTTTGGTGGTATGAATACAGATGATCTCCGAAGAGATGCTAACAGCATTGACTGGGCTCCTTTAATCAACGTTGAATCGATGGATGATAAAGTCAATCTACTGACAGATAACCTTGTGCAGCTGTACGATATTCACGCTCCCATTCGTGCAGTGAAAATCAAACACCTTCCGGCACCTTGGCTTACAGACGATATTAGGACTATCATGCACAGAAAAGCTGTAACCAAAACTAAATACAAGTGTCGGCCCTCGCCGTTAAACCGGGAGATCCTTGTTGATGCACGCAATCGTTGCAATAAGGTGTGTAGAGATGCCCAACGCCGCCACATCCACACCTCAGTTGAAAACGGAGATCCAGCAAAAGTCTGGAAATTTCTTAAGTCCATGGGAGTTGGAAAATCACGCCAAGAAACGATTCCTAAAGGTTTAGATATTGATCTACTGAATCAACACTTCTCATCTTCGTCCCACGGTAACGGGACCATGAAGGCAGCTACTATTAACTATCTTTCAAACCTTCCAACTCCGGACCATCCCCCATTTATTTTTAGTCAATTCTCTGATTGTGATGTTAAGACGAGCATAGTTTCAATCACGTCTAACGCAGTTGGTAGTGATTGCATAAGTCGGAAAATGATACTCCCTGTCCTCGACGAAATCCTTCCTATCCTATGCTATATCCTGAACTACTCTATATCCTATGGTGCCTTTCCATCAATGTGGAAAGAGGCGAAAGTCATTCCTTTACCCAAAAAATCCAATCCTACTTCCTTTTCAGAATACCGTCCTATCTCCATCCTGCCTTTCCTCTCCAAAGTCCTAGAACGCCTTGTCCACAATCAGCTCAGTACTTTTCTTTGTAAGAATAGTCTGCTGAATCCTTTCCAATCCGGTTTTCGTCCCGGTCACAGCACCACTACAGCCTTAGTTAAGGTCACTGATGACATACGGTTAGGCATGGAGAGAGGAAATCTGACAGTTCTTTGTTTACTAGATTTTACTAATGCATTCAATACTGTCGATTTCGATATCCTGCTTGGCATGCTTCGCTCGCTTAACATATCTCCAACGGCGATTGACTGGTTTCGTAGTTACCTGTATGGCCGCCGGCAACGTATATGCATAGAAGAGTCTTGCTCTTCGTGGTGCTATACTTCTGCCGGTGTACCTCAGGGTGGCGTTTTATCTCCTTTACTTTTCGCAATATTTATAAACTCCATTACCAAAAAACTTCTTTCTTCCTACCACCTTTATGCAGACGATTTGCAAATTTATAAGCAAGCTGACCACGTGAATTTGGCTGATGCCTTTCATATTATCAACAAGGATTTGGTTTCAATCTGTGAGTGGAGTGAGGCGCATGGGTTGCAGGTTAACCCATCGAAGACTCAGCTCATTGTTGTTGGCAGCTCAAGGATGATCCCCAAGATAAACTGGTCACAGCTTCCCCGGGTTCAGTTTAACGGAACTGCTATTCCAATCAGTGAAAAGGTTAAGAATCTTGGGGTTTGGATTGATAAGCATCTTTCTTGGGGTCCCCAGCTACAAGACGTAAGTCGCAAGATTTTTGCATCTGGTAAGTCACTGAGACGATTGCGGAATTTTCTTCCAACTGCCACTAAAACTGCGCTTGCACAATCCCTTTTACTTCCCATCCTTGACTACGCTGATGTCAGTTATCCAGATCTTACTGAGGCACAACTAGATAAACTTGAGCGACTTCAAAACTTTTGCATAAGATTTATATTTGGCCTGCGCAAATATGATCACATATCTGAATTTCGTACAAAGCTCAAGTGGCTTCCCATACGTCTTCGCCGGAATTCTCATATCTTGATTCAGCTCTACAGTATTTTGTTTAACCCTAAAACCCCCTCTTATCTTAAAGAACGTTTCAAGTTCCTTCATGACACACATAATAGATATCTGAGGTCATCGGAAAACCTGAGACTAGAGATGCCGATGCATTCCACCAGTTTCTATGACAAATCTTTTACTGTTCAAGCAGTACGCTTATGGAATGACTTGCCCGTGTCGGTAAGGCGTGCTCAATCTTTGTCCACATTTAAAATTATGATAAAAAATCACTTCCTCTCTCCTTAAACAGCACCATTATATTTTCTTTACTCCTGTTTCATGTCTATTGTTATATGTATATATTTATTTAGATTGGTATAATATACTTTATGTATGTATTTATTTTATCGTGTAAATAGTACACCACAGACTACCTACAATACTTGTCTCTCCTTCCCTTTTCAATCCATCCAAAGGTTGTCTTTAAAAGATCGCTCTTAGCGATAAGACCGCCCATTGTGTCACCCTCTGTAAAATTTCTATATTTATGTCTGTAATCTATATGGTGTACATAATAAAGAGTATTCTATTCTATTCTACGTAATAATGTACTTATCAGAAATGCTTGTCTTTCTGTTGGAACTTTGCAAAGAACAAACAAGTCGTGCAGGCGAATAGATTTATGTGCCATGACTTTTAGAACGGCTCTTTGTACTCTTTCCAGACGAAGTAGAAGGCATATCTAATGCCGTTCCCAGGCTGCATACGGAAGATTAATAAAAAATATCCAATACTTTAGTCACTATCAAAGATTGGCAAAACCCATAGTCGGCGCAATACTAATATTAATATTTAATTAATAATAATATCTAATTTGTTTGAAAAAAAACACTTTTTTAATTTCAATGCTATGATTTATTTAATAGTGCCAAAATACTCTTACGCTTTAATATTGCCAGTGTTTTCATTTATTGTCGTATTTTTGTCTCCGCATTGTATAATGGTAATTGAATCCTACCAAAGTTCATCAATCCATTTATCAAAATGACAATTTGAAAGAGTAACAACAGAGTTTCGTTATTAAACACAAAAACGAAGGCCAAAAAAGTTGAAAGTAACACGTTCCAAGCTGATCGTCGATATAATTATACGAATTCAATTCAAAGCCAGCAATACCAACTCACAAGCATATTCCGTGGAACTTACACGAATATTATAATTAATTACTACGCATATAACACTAAAACACGAGCCATGTTTCGTATTCCTGCTAACGACTTCAGGTGACACAGTGCGTAATAAGTTCATAATTTGATAATAAAATTTACGCCACTTCTTGCCGCTTCAGAACAGAGAGCTTGGGTGCCAATTATACAAAGTTCCACTCAAGAACTTCTAGCTTTGTGACTAACTGTCACGATTTACGCTTAGCGAAAACGCGAAATTAATGCCGCAGCCATTCAATAACATTGTATTTAATTAAATGAGACTGAAAGTAAACAGAGATGAACTATTCAATTTAGTTGAGTCGCATCTCTATTAAATTGGCAGGCATAAAATTACCATACGAGTAAGTGTTTTGACGTAAGCTCCCGTTTGGGTGAAGACGTATTTCTGTGCCATGTTAGTGCGAAAACGTGTCGCTGTATAGAGAGTGGATACGTAAAACAACAGCTGGGAACGTGACTGCCTCACGACCTTAAAGCGAGGAACGGATAAAATAATACTGTCAAAACCAAAATGGTGTTCATCAATTATTTGCAACTTTAGATTAATCTGTAGGTACTTACTAATAATAAAGCCAAAGAGTTTGTTTGTTTGTTTGAACGCTCATCTCTGGAACTACCAGTTCTTCTTGCATTTTATAGCCAGTTTTTGAAGACGGCCATAGACCAATTAGCATCACGCTACGACCTTTAGGAGCCAAGCCAAAAGGAAAAAATATAGTTTTAAAAAAACAGGCTTTAATAGCAAATCGAACTAAAAATCAGAAAATAACTTTTAATTTAAAATTCTAAAATAAAAATAAAGTTAAGAAAAGAAAATTAATTACATTGTAAAAAAGAGTGGGGTGCTTTTTATCATATTTCTATACTAATTCTCCGTTTACAAATAACTACTAATTATATATTTACAACAATCAATATCGAGCACCCCATGCTTTTTTACAATGAAATTAATTTTCTTTTAATAATTTTATTTTTATTTTTGAATTTTAAATGAAAAGTTATTTTCTGATGTTTAGTTCGATTTGCTATTAAAACGCGTTTTTTTAGTTTTTTAAACTAAGTATATTTTATTATTATTATTTTTGTTTTTTTTTTTTCAACTTTTTTTATCAAAATATTCTATTGTCGTCGGTCGTTGATAAGTCTACAACGTTTAAAGTAAATCTGATTGCTTAAAGTGGGGAAAAATTGAGCCCAAACGAGTCAGTTACATACAAACAGACAAACTAACAAACATACAGGTGAAACTAATAAAAGCGTGTTAAAAAAGGTAGAAAAACGCTGTGCGAAAATGAAGTAATAGCGCGGTTAGACGATGGGATGCTACTCGGTAGGTCGGGGTTCGAAATTTTATTCGGACCAAGTCGCGGGCAGAAGCTAGCTATTATCATCAATTTGACTGCATCGTTGGTTTAATATTGTCTAGTGAGACTGCTGAACGTGGGTTTCTAGGTGATTTCCGGGTTCATCAACGCGTTATTAATTGATTTTTCGTAAGGAATTTCTCATTATCAGTCTGATTAGTGGAAATAGTAATTAAACCGCAAAGGAATGCTTATCCCCGAATTGGTAGGTAGAGACCGAACAACGACCTTTTGCCAGATGTGTGAGTTCGATACAATAGAGGACCAGCCTCATGCCAATTATTTATCATTATCATTTATCATCTGCCTAGCCTTATCCCACCGCCCCGACCATCGCTCGAGCCTGCCCGCGCCGCTGAGCCTGTAGTTCTAAATTCGTCCCTAAATAATTCCGATCCAGCCTGTCCCTTGCTGCCCTCTCCCAGCGACGCCCTAAGCCGGGGTCCGTACCCCACAGCGGGTGTCCTTAGCGTGTAGTCGCTTTGTTTTTAAGTTTTTTAAGCCCTAGCTGGAGGCCTTAATTTACTGAGGCATCCACAGGCAAGCCCGGTTAAGCAGCTGACAACCTTATAGGTTGAACTGTGAGATGCCATAAAAAAAAAAAAAACTAGCCTTTTCCCAAGTATGTTGCTGTCGGCTTCCAGTCTAACCGGATGCAGCTGAATACCAGTATTTTACATGGAGCGACTGCCTATCGGACCTCCACAACCCAGTTACTGAGTAATACGATACCCCTTGGCAAGACTGGTGGTCAGACTACTGACAACCCGTAACGACTGTCAAAGATCCACGAATGACAGCCGGGACCAACGGCTTAACGGGCATTCCGAGGCACGGAGGGGGTCTTGAAAATGGTCACCCATCCACGGATCAACCGCGGCGAGCATAGCTTAGCCTGATCGATCGACCCGTGCAGCTGTTATTACTAACCCACAAGCCCCGGACTATTACTCAGAAATCCCTAATTGTGAAAGCCGAATAAAAAGTTTCCAAAAACTCCACGTAGATTTCGCACTAGACAACAATTTGTTAATTGTATTTTAATTATACGGCATACAAATTAGGGCGAACATTTAGAATAGTGTTGCGAGATCATGCTTGTTGCTGCCACACTAATTAGCCGATAGTCAATTAACTACGGACATGAGATTGATGTTTGCATCTTGTAGCTTGATGTGCTGGCGTCTGTACATGGTGTTCAGTTACCTATACAATCAAACCTATATAGATTATAATACTCTTTATCGTATGTAAAACTTAAAGTATGATTAGAGCCTTGAAAGTTAGGCATAAAGTATTTCATTGAGCGTCAACAGCAATTTATATAATATTTGACTAGCATCCGCCCGCAACTTAGTTTGCGTAGAATTCGGAATTCCCGCCGTTTAAATTTTGATCTCCAGTTTCACCAATTTAGAAGAGGAATTTTTTAAATCATGTGGCTAATGCTATTGGTTTATTTATATATGTATAGAAAGATATAGGTATTAGGTAGGCTTAATACATTCGTGTCTGTGAAACCATGCAAATACACATACCTACAAAATTTCAACCCAATCGGTCAAGCCGTTTAGTAGTTGACATACCGACAGCAGCGCCACCTACCGGGTACAATTGTATTTTTTAAATAATTTAGGAAACCATTGAAATACCCATATAAAATTTCAACCCAATCGGTTCAGCCGCTTAGAACTTATGTGAAAAAGATAAGTACGGAAGGATATATTTATACGACAGGTTGTCCTATTACCCGTTTTCCCGTAGGAATGAAGCATTTTCCCGCGGTAAAAAGTAGCCTATGTTCATCAGGGATAATATCGGCTTCTAATGGTAAAACAATTTTTCAAATCTGTCCAGTAGTTTCGGAGCCTATTCATTGCAAACAAACAATCAAATCTTTCCTCTTTATAATATTAGTGTAGATTAAGTATCTTCTGCTCCCGTCTGTCACAAATGCGACAGTAGTCGCATTTAGGTATAAATTGTACTAGCGACCCTCCCCGGCTTCGCACGGGTGCAATGCTGATCACTATCACTACATAGTATAAAACAAAGTCGCTTCCCGCTGTCTGTCCGTCTCTATGTATGCTTAGATCTTGAAAACTACGCTACGGATTTTGATGCGGTTTTTTTTAATAGATAAAAGTGATTCAAGAGGAAGGTTTATATGTATAATACATGCATAATATAGTAGAGAAACACTGATAATTTTAGTGCCATTATTTCTCGTAAAAGTATAGGATAAAAAGTCGTTATTGTCGGTTATCCCTAAGAGATAGACATATGCCATCGCGGACTTTTTTGTAGACCTTTTTAAGGTGTACAATACTGTAGTACATTATTTTGATCTATCTCGTAGGGTTAAGCCAGCGTTTGCAATGTAAGCGCAATAAAATGTGTTTATTTACGACATCACATTAGAAACCCCTAAAATGATCAGTGTTTCTCTACTATATTATGCATGTATTATACATATAAACCTTCCTCTTGAATTACTCTATCTATTAAAAAAAACCGCATCAAAATCCGTTGCGTAGTTTTAAAGATTTAAGCATACATAGGGACAGACAGCGGGAAGCGACTTTGTTTTATAACTACTACTATATGTAGTGATTAGGGCATTGCATAAGGTCCTGCAAAAGGGTCTCTCGGTTTGTCCATCAGGAAGATATCAGTAGGACAAAAATAGTGACGACACCTAAAGCTTTCATGAAATGCTAAAAGCTTCGACATTAATGTATATAGAATCCTAGGTACATAATATACATGTAGGTATATGTAGATTTGTATAAGTGGGTGTTTTTAATGATATTGCGGTTTTTGTACATAAAGTGAGGAGCTTCCAAACTCAGAATTGCAGCAATATCCACCGCTTAAAATCCTATCAACGATGTTAATCACTTTATTTTACTCAAAAACATACCTTGAATCTCTACTACTAAAACACACCTGCCCCAAACACGTGGGTTCTAGTCTAATTCTGGAACTATTCTGCTTACTGCTTTACAAACGGTGAGAGATTCCTATCGTATCGTTTAATTTTGCCGCAGTAATTCATTATCCTTAGTTGCACGTAATATTTAGGAGTTGATTTAATTATTGTTTTGGTCTGTTTCGTATTAAGGACTTACGCTGACGCTGTATTATACAGTGTGTCCGGACATGGACTAGCGATATTCTAAATACTTAAATATAAGCTATTTTAAAGTACTATTACACTATAGGCTTGGGTCCAATACACTTCCCCGCTATGTGGCAGCCATTTTGTTTTTTTTGTTGAAATATGCTCTATGCGAGTACAAAAAAAATCATATATCTCAAAGTTTTAGTCATACTGAGATAAAAATAGGCTTATTCGGAAGGCAATAATATTGTCTACCGTCTGCATTACAAAGCAATGTGTTCACAATTCCATAACTTTTGAAAAAAAATGTGAAAGTCGAAAAAAAAATCAAAAAATTATGCAATTCAACCAATAATGGTTAATTACTACAAAAACAACCCCGAGAACTTTTTTATTTTTTATACTAGATCGACAGTTTTTGAGCTACGCTACAATGCAACATAAAATTCACAACTGTATGTTTAATACTTTAAGAGTTATTGTTGTTTGAACATAGCGTATGCGCAAGCACAAAACGTCTTTGTTAACCGCCAGAGTGTCATTTATGGCATTCACTGTATTCCATCTGAGAGCAGGCGAGAAATACTGTTCGTTACTACCGTGAGTAAGCGAGATAGAACGTATTAGTCCACTACCTGAAACAAAATCAGTTTTAAGGACAAATTATTAGTTGGGTTAGTTTAGTTGTCCCTCGCCCTGCGTTGTGATCGCTATCGCTACTTTCACTTACCGTCCGTGCTGTTTACGTGCTGCGTTAGTGTTTTGTATTTAAAAGTGTGATAAAGTATGGCACAGCGTCAATATTCATCGCAACATATTGCTGACATACACTTTGTGTATGGCTTTTGCAATGGAAGTGCAAATTTGGCTGTACAAGAATATCGACGAAGGTACCCTAACAGGCCTACACCGAGTCGCCAAACTTTTATCGACGTGCATTCAAGATTAGCGGAAAGAGGTATTCAAAGAGCTGTTAATGAACGCAATCGCTTGGTATCGCCCGAAGATGAAGAAGAAGTGCTTAGACTAATAACCAATGATCCTAGACTAAGCGTTAGACGGATTTCAGTGCAACTTCGAATGTCTAAGTGGCATGTATGGAGAATTTTGAAAAGAGAAGGGTTACACCCTTATCATTTTCGACGGGTTCAAGACGTGATCGAACCAGATTTTGCTGCGAGATCTGTGTTTTGTTCGTGGATAAATAGAAATTTGAGACAGAACCGTAATTTTTTACAAAGAATACTGTGGACTGATGAAGCCAAATTTACAAGAGCTGGGATTACAAACCACAGAAACGACCATCTCTGGTGCTCCGCAAATCCAAGGGCGGTGCGCCCAAGCCCATTTCAACATGAATTCTCAGTAAATGTGTGGGCCGGCATAATCAACGATAGGCTGATAGGGCCATTGGAATTGCCACCTACATTAAACGGCGCTAGATTTTTAGAATTCTTACAGACACAGTTTGCGGACAGCCTCATGGACCTACCTCTATCATACCGTCGGCGTATGTGGTTCCAGCTCGATGGTGCACCCGCGCATTTTTCTCGAGCAGTGAGAGAATATTTAAATAATAATCTACAGCCGTGGATCGGTCGTGGTGGTGTAGTAGCGTGGCCGCCTCGCTCACCCGATTTGACACCCTTGGATTATTTTTTGTGGGGTCATATGAAACAAAAAGTATACGCTACAGTTCCAAATACCAGGGAAGAACTCGTCGCAAAAATTATGGCAGCCGCCGAAGAAATTAGATCCGATTTGGATTTAATTAGGCGCTCATCAACCCAGGTGGCACAGAGAGCCGTAGTGTGTCTACAAGCTGGAGGTGGCCACTTTGAGCAACTGCTTTAGATATTTTAATCTTCATTTAATATTGGAAAAAACATTAAATAAAATTCAATATGAATGTTATGTTTTTTTAATGATTTCCTGTTTAGGGTTCCGACAAAGGCCTTTTGTGCTTGCGCATACGCTATGTTCATACAACAATAACTCTTAAAGTATTAGACATACAGTTGTGAATTTTATGTTGTATTGTAGCTTAGCTCAAAAACTGTCGATCTAGTATAAAAAATAAAAAAGCTCTCGGGGTTGTTTTTGTAGTAATTAACAATTATTGGTTGAATTGCATAATTTTTTGTTTTTTTTTTCGACTTTCACATTTTTTTTCAAAAGTTATGGAATTGTGAACATATTGCTTTGTAGTGCAGACGGTAGACAATATTATTGCCTTTCGAATAAGCCTATTTTTATCTCAGTATGACTAAAACTTTGAGATATATGATTTTTTTTGTACTCGCATAGAGCATACTTCAACAAAAAAAACAAAATGGCTGCCACATAGCGGGGAAGTATATTGGACCTAAGCCTATAGTGTAATTGTACTTTAAAATAGCTTATATTTAAGTATTTAGAATATCGCTAGTCCATGTCCGGACACACTGTATAATGTTTGAGAGCATGATTTTCTGTTCTTTGTTCGGAAATACAAAAACATTTTTGTCTTATTATGATTGTTTGTCTTTTTTTGGTTAATGTGGTTTACTATAAGGTGATTGACGAAGACCGTGCGCTTTTTTTTTATTAGCAAATTGTTATTTTCTGAGCTGGAGTTCTTTAACCACTGTTTTGGTATTGGTCATTGTATTGGGGTCATCCTGTAAAGATGGTGTGTGTAAGTTTAATAAATAAATAATTATTTAATTTAAATAATTTAATACAGATTGGTCCTTGGCAGCTTTGGACAGAGAGAGGTGGAAAGAGAGTATCCCGAGGCACTTGCCTAGCTGTGGGACATTAATCACACAATCGCTCCTCAATGTCCCACTCACCGCACAGATTTCGTTCACTCTTGACGGGGTATACTGACTGTATTTTCAACTATCTTGTTTTTACGGTAGGAATGGTACAGACGCCAGCACATAAAGCTACTATAATCTGTCAAATTTCTTTAAAAGACTCAAAGTTGATGTGCTGGCGTCTGTACCACAAGCACCAAAAAAATTAATCGGCCTATACATTTTTCGACAAACAAAACGTTATTTACGGATTTTAATACCAGCTATAATCAAAATATACAGTAAAAGGATGAAAAGTGAAAATGTCCACGCGGTCCGCTTTCGTTCCCAAAAATAATGAGCATAGCCCTTCGGACCGGAGATGACAAGTCCATCACTCGACTACGTCATTACTATTGGTTTGAATATCATGAATTTTGTATACATTTCCACCTGAAAAATGGATAATGTTCGGCTAGCATATTATAAACTGCCGTGTGATTCTGTAAGCATCTCACCGTGAAAACTTGGGCGAAGTGAGCGTGGAGTGAGTCGTCAATAGTGTCAATCCCTAGCATCAGCATGACTCACAGCTCACTCCAAGCTCACTTTACCTTAGTTATCATGGTGAGATTTTTCCAGAATCGACTGGCTGGTAAGAAGAATTGTCGCATACTTAATAGTTATTTTCGTTTTATGTTCCATTAACTTGTATAGAAACCTGTGTTGATATCTAAACAAATGACGGAGATATTAATAACGCTAAACCTAGTTAGTGTACCACAACTCTCTCAAAACCAATAAAAAGACTAGTAAGTCGCTTAAGCTACTTTATCCGAGAAGAGCGGTGACCGCGCGACATGCGGCCGTAATGTCCAAATACAGAGTGTTTTTTGACACCTTAGTGTCAAATACTGGTGGTAATTACAGATTTTCATGACGTTTTTTATAAACGCTCTTCTAGGAAACCGTAGCTATATACAGTAAGACGGAGTCACGGCAGGCCACGTGGGAAATTGTAGGACAAACTGGAAATGTTCCGTCATGGTTCCGTCCAAATTGTAAGGAAGCGCGAGTTAGCGAAAGATGAAAGGAGAGGATCCCAGGCTTTTGCCGAAGAGTGGGACAGCGCAGGCTAGAAATAAAAGTCACTTTGACCATTTTACTTGAACTTACTATATTGTGAATTAGTTAGTTGTCTTGTTTATAAACAACATTTTTCTGTCAAATTTTTCCAATCAACTTTGAACCTAATATTTTGGCGACAAAGTTGAAAATCTATTAAAGAAATTTAACAGATTGTAGTAACTTGATGTGCTGGCTGTCTGTACTTAAACCAACGGAGTATACATAAATTTATGTTGTTACGGTCTCCTGGAACATTTAGTTATAAAGCACTAGCACGGTTACCCCATATTAAAACTCAGTTAAGTTTTGATATGGGGTAGCCGTGCGTGTTTCATTTTTTTAGTTCCGTCAAGTTCAAGTTTGTTTTTGAAAATGTATTTAACAAAGGATGTTTCATTGTTCCGTATTTTGATATTAAATTTAATAGGGAGGTTTCCGGTTCTCATGAACTTTTTTCGTGTGATTTGGCTAGCAAACGCTACATTATGACTATGCTGAGAGGTAATTGTGTGACACACTATTGTGATAGTGTGTCAAAGTGTGTGTGTCTTCAATGAAAGCTATTGCTCAGAAGCAATAGCTTTCATTTTGACAGTTAAACAACTTTCATTGCGTTATTTACGTTGTTGAGCGGACCAATTTTTCGAAAAATATGATGCAATGGATTAGCAATATCCTTCAAAATGATTGTATATGTTACGCAATTAGGGTACTGTTTTCAACGGAGACGGGTAGATGCGAATTCTGTTTTGAAGGGTAACGAACATTTAGGAAATCAGTTTTTAAGAGGTTAATAAGTTGTAGTTACTTTTAAGGATTACGTGCAAGGATTCTTCCAGTCTCATTGCCTGAGGTGATCTTTGTATTGGGTTAGTAAATATCGGTAATTACCCACATAAGCTCCCTCTTACATGGGACTAAAAGATAACTGGAGAAATGTGGGTTTGCATCCCTGCCTAACCTTTCGAGGAATATACCTGTGTGATGTTATGTTAGGTATATGAGTTACCTACGAAGTAGCTACCTAGCTTGATTTACAGGAAGAATTTCGTAGTTCTAGAGAAGACAATTGCAAATTACAAGTGTATTATGTCACCACCAACTGGTTTCGTTAGCCATTCAGTTAACTGCCTAGCCTTTAACTAAACGGCGCCGTTCAACTGGCGGCCTGAATGATTTTCGCCCAATGCGTCTAATACAACATTTAACGAACTGGCTGGCTGATGCGTAGGCCATTTATACATATAATAGCGTGAATAATAATTTTTACAACTGTTATTTTACTTTCATTACAGTTCAGTTTTTACTGACAAACTTGTTAATAAACATACAATAAACAACCTGTCGCTTTAAGTCAATCACCAATCAATCAATCGCCAATTGAAATGTCTGGGCTAGGGAAGTTAGCGATCCAAGTCTAGCTGCTTGAGTGCATATCATTCAGGCCATCAGTTAAACGGCGCCGTTTAGTTTAAAAGCTAGGCAGTTAACTAAAATGCTGATTAAACTAGTTGGCTGCGACATATGTATTTTATAATTACTAGGTATTATACCAAAAAGTGGTACACAGCTGTTTACAGAACCAATTTTCACACACAGAAATACTGAGTATTTCAGCGCTTCGACCTCAAAATGTAAACAGTAGTCTTCACCGTATTTAACATAAAAATGATGAAATATTATGCTTAATTAAACCTCGCTGTAAAAAACCTTTTATGCTTTTAAAATGCTAATAATATTTTACAGCCCATTACGGTTTTTTACCGTAAACTATATTATACTTACCGGAGAACCTTTACAACAGTCCATTTTATGTTTTTAAAAACGTTTCCGCAATCATATTTTAAAATATTAATAGCAACACTTATCTAGATCGTGATAGGAATGTAAATAAGTATTTTTAAGAAACTTTGAAAACGAATTTGAAGGCAAATAAAAGCTTTTTACACGAACTCTTTTATGTCCATTGAATTTCCTCTGAAATCTTGGAATATTTTTTATATAAACGCCTTTATTCATAAACGTTGCTTAAAAATAAGTAGTGATGAGCGACTAATTATTATTATTATTATTAATTAAAATATACTTTATTGTACACTACAAAAATACATAACATAAAAAAATACATCAAACACTACAAAATATACAATGGGCGGCCTTATCGCTTTCTGCGATCTCTTCCAGGCAACCTTGGAATGGACAGTGACTTTCCCGGACATAAAATGGCGCTGTCGTTGGTGGAAATATTATGTATACAATACTATAAAATAGATACACATATAACTAAATTTAGATATACATATACAAAATTATAGATAATATATAAATACATAATTACAAAATATATAAGCAGCGAAAATAAAAGAAGACAGCTGTAGATAACTGCAGTTAGAACAACAAGATCACAACGACAAGTAGTGTGACTAACTACTGGAACTGAGGAGCGCAGAGTTGATAATGGTATTGCATGGAATTGTAATCTTTTGCAAGAATCAACATGTTGTAAGGTCCTCCATACCGAATTTCGCCCATAGTAGTCAATCTCAACGGCGACTAGCCGTCTATGCGGGAGATATTAGTGCCGATTCTGTTGTTAACAAACTAATTTTTTTCTTTCTATTTCGTTAAGAAAAGGATAGAAGACAAATATCATTTTAGTCCTGTCAAATTAAGATAGACGTGATTAAAAAATTGATTACTAAACATACGTCAATTTACGTCAGGCGCCGACTAATTTAACAGGACTAAACTAATATTTATCTTCTGTCCTTTCTTAGTGAAATAGAAATATAAAGATGCACTGAACTTAAGTTTCGTCTAGTTTGTGAACAAGAGAATCGTTGCCACTATAGTGCATAACTGTGTGTGCACAGTTACAGGGTACAGGTGTACTCTTATAGTCCGATGGGACGGCAATCCGACACGGCCGGTAAGAGATCAGGCGCGTAGATTGGTAGGACACTAGTCCTACCTATCTATCAAAAGGTATAAAAAAGCTTCTTATTTAAGAGTAAAATCCTCGAACTTAATTTATGCAAAATCATGGCAAACTGTTACTGGTATATTGAAGAAATCAATTCAATTCTGCAATTTGATTTTTTTTTGTCGGTAACAGTCTTCTCAATTACTAGGACGAAGTTCACCAATGATATTTACCAATCTTCACCCCTTCATTCTTTGGTTTTCTTGAACGGATTATTACATTTTTGATATTGTGTGATATTGTCCTTATTCTTCCCAGCTACCAATCTGAGTATTAGCAATGATATCTTCCAATTGTCATCGCCACTTTTTTTTTTTTAATAGTGAATTATTGTACTCATTCACGCATTCTTGCCAACCACAAACATGGTTATCAATAATGAAGTCGAATCTTCATCTTCTAATATGCTTTTCTTCTTCGACAGTTTCGACACTCGAGTGCCAGGTCCATCAGCGCACTGGGTAGATGAGGCTTACCTCGGGAGAGCCCACTGGCACAGCACTCCCACTGCTGGGCTTCGGATGCTGGAGATCCAAGCAAGAGACCGAGCTATCTACAGGTGTCGGGTTGACTTCCATGTGTCACCTACCAGGAATTATAAGATCGCGTTGGATGTTATAGGTAAGTTAGAATAATCTTTTGATCATTATTTTTGTCTCGCCCTTGGCTTGAAGTCGGCTTTTGATCTAACAATTTAAATTGCTGAATATCAGATATTTAACATGGAACGACTGTCAACCGACCTTTTTAATCCAATAATTGGACTACCCGATAATATTAAGATTAAGACCAGTAGCACGTTTATGTATTTTTGACTACCACCGAATGACATTCTTTGATATTCGTTTGATAACAGAACCAGCGTTTTAATATTTTATTAACTATATCTCTTTGGAGGATGATAAGAAAATTTGAGCACATCTTGACAGTGCCAAGTGCAACATAACCTAATAACTACGTGACTACGTATTGTAGTTTATATAGGGCTGGTGTCCGGAATTCCGTGTTCAAAATGAATGTGTCCAAGAATCCGTACAGTGCGAACGTGGGCTACGTTCGCATGGAAGTAAAAATATCGCGGCGGAATTTTATCGCGCACTGGATTTTCGACTCTCGTTGTTAAGATGAGTGTTGAGAATACAGTGCACGAAAAAAGATAGCTGCGGGGAAACGCACTTGTGGGAACCTGGGCTTATCGCGATCACGCGGTGTCTTGCCTGAACTTACTCTTCCATATCAATTCAATAATATAGCTAAGTTGTTACTTTTTAACCTATACAAACAATCACGTGTCCTTCGTTGAAAGATGTCCCGATATGATTATAAATCTATTCTGCGTGGGATTTCAAAAGATTCATTTTATTTATATCTATTCTGGAACTCTTAGCTTGAGGACATAATCTGATTCGTTTGATAGATATGATCTTTACGCACCATGGTAGCTACCATGCTTTGTCTTACAAAATAGAAACAAAGGAAACGTTTCTGTTTTCTGAATAGAAAACATTGGGAAAATTTCTATTTTCTGAATAGAAAGCATAGGAAATGTTAATATTTTCTTTATAAAAAATACTTGTAGGAAATGTTTTTATTTTCATTTCAAATAAATAAAACTAAGGTGTCTGTTTATTGTGTACAAATAACAGCTTTTCACTAAATGCAAATGAAAGTATAAACGGTACTTATAACAAAAACTATTTTTAAATTTTTTCTCTATCTATTTGCTCTTGCTAATCTTCGAAACGGCCGCACCAATTTTCAAAGGGACTTTCGCTGGCAGATAGCTGATGTTATAAGTAATAACTTAGGTTTACTTTATTTTATAACAAAATAAAAAAAAAAAACTGTGTTCGTCGCAAAAATATTAAAACTCAAAAAAAAGAAAAAAGATTCTTCCTTTTCAATGAAGATGTGGTAGCTACGCCTTCTCTAAGCGACACATCATGCACATCATGCATTGTGCTCGCGAACGCAGTCGCGGGCACAGCTACTTTCTAGTAAAATCAGCACGTAGTTCGTATGTGTTGGCAGAAATTATTATTTTAGCATCAGTCATTGTTATCCACATTCCGGCTTCCGACAAACCCAATGAACAATTTAAAATTTATTGTTAAACTGCAGATACAGCTCCTCCATTGTTGTAGCTTCTAATAAATTTATATCGTATGTTAGAACAGGACGTGTTGGCTTATGTCCAGGTTTCAATAGCAGGTAAGGTACATGACATAATTTTGTTGCGGCTGTGTCATTCCGGGCTGAAGGTCGCATGTCTGACTTTGAACGCTGAATCCGCAAATTAACACTGAGTTATCACGCGCTGTTAGTTTAATTAAAATTAGCATGACTCAAATGTCAGACAGGTTTATGATTTAATGCCATAATTATACAGATACACATATATATTATAGACGATGTCATTTCCACCCTCAATCTCATCGGAATTCATGGTAACCGTTTGGTAATCATAAATTCAGCACATGATAAAATAAATTTTCGTTTTTTTTTTTTTTAAAGGCAATTATTATATTTTTGTATCGCGGTTCTAAAAATGAGCTAGCGTGGAAGTCAATAATCATTTTCCTTCTTTGTTTGAAAGCAGGCACTAGCAAAGTGTCACAGCTTAAAGATTACACTTATAAATATCATTCACTCGTTGAAATTGTCGATAGTGGATGTTGAAATGTTTCATGGTAAGGCTAGTTCTTATTTAATTATATTTATTAATTTAATTATTAGACAGTAAATTAGATAAATTTTTGTAGGACAATGGGCTGATTTTTCCATCGCCAGATAACTTTTATTCGAGGAACAAAATTGACGTTTGACAGTTTTTGTATAAATGTTTTGTATGATTATTCCTCGAATAAAGTTATCAGATGATCGAAAAATCAACCCTGAGATTAGTTAATTTAGTTTAGGAGTAAGTTGTTCTATTGATGGGTTTGACAGAGTCGCAAATGTGAAAAAAAGGATATCATAATATTAGATTAAAAAAAAGAATATCATTCATTAGCAACTTAGTGATATAAGCAACTTAGTGATATATGACAAGTGTATCAGAAAGATAAAATAATAAAAAAAATGCACTAAACTTTATTCAAGAAAAGATTTGCAAATACCAAAATACCATAAATATATTTCCTAATGTCATAACCAAATCAAATAAGCTTTTTCTTTTGCCAAGCAATTTAGTTTTTCTAAGAAAAATAATGTCTGTACGCTAGTAATACTCTATTCATTCCACCACAGAGCACAGAAGCCCTTTTCTGGAAGAAAGTAGAATCTAATTAAGTAAGACATGTCCGAAAAGCTCTCAGCTTATGTAAACATGAGACTTTCGTGGAAATAGCTCAGTATTTTCTGGTATTAAGAGAGGAAATATACGTATTTTTACAGAGAATTACTTCATTTTATGGAGAAAATGGTAGAAATGAGGACAACGGTTTTGACCTTGGGAACGCGAATTGAATTTACGGGTTTATGAAGAAAATAAGACCAAATTACTTTTGATTTTAATGTTACTAGAATCGTTAGTGATCTTATAAAATGTAACCGATGATATTTGCTAACTTATCTAAACTGTACGTATTGTGACAAATAATTACTTCATAGAAACGAGGGCGGACGACTTGACCTTGGGAACGCGAATTTAATTTACGGGTTTGTGAAGGTAATTTCAGTAAGGAAATTTCTTTCGATTTTAACGTTACTAGAATCATGAGTGATCTTTTAAAACTTAACAGTTAATACTAACTTATCTAAACTAATAATTATAAAGAAAATATCTTTTTTTTTTTGTTGTAAGAAGTACAAACGCCAGCACATCAAGCTACCCGAAACTGTCAAATTTTCCCAATCAACTTTGAACCTTATGCTTTAGCGATAGAGTTGAAAATCTATAACAGAAATTTGAAATATTGTAGTAGCTTGATGTGCTGGCGTCTGTACCTAATCTCTGGATGTATTAATTCTATTACAAAAAAATCTTTCACGGAGGGAAAACTACACAATTGCCGAGTGTCAAAACACATGTTTTATCTTAAAACAAGACACTTTACGCGGAAGAAGGCGCAGGCATAAGCTGGTTATGGAAAAAGTTACTCGTCATCAAGAAGCTCATGCTCCCAGTCTGACAATTATTCAAATCAACTCGAAAGATTTTTTCCTAATGTTTCTCTAAACATTCTGTTGACAATATTTTCCCATAATCATTATTCTCTGACCATAAATTCTGAATCCCATCCTGTCCTGTCTACATGCTATGCATTTATTTATGCAATAAGTAGGTACACCAACAGAATATTCATCATCAGTCTCAGCTTTTTCACAACTATGCTGACGTACAGTTAGTGGGTAGCACGTAGCTCTTGGTAAGGCCGGTTGTCAAACTTTCAGGCTTCTTACTACCCGTAACAATTGTCAAAGATGTACAAATGACAGCCGGGACCATAGGCTTACCGTGCTTTTCGGGGCACAAAGGGGGTCTCGGTGTGTAATGGAAGGTCACCCATCCACGAATCCACCTCGCCTAGCGTTGCTCAACCTTGAAAATCGACCGGTGCGGCAGTTATTATTTAGCCACGAGCCCATCTACACCAATATTATACAACATTATTTTTAGTATTAGGTCATCCCACTTCCAGTGTCATATTTTTTTATTATTATTATTTTACAAAAACTGACTACTATACTATATAACCTTGTGACACTAATCAATAATCTCCACTACTATTAATCACTCGCTCCCAGACTGCTGGCAAATCTTGAACACCAAGTACCACTTTCATTTAATTCATCAATAATGCTCTTTAGTTTAATATCTAACTCCTTTTTGCTATTGTACCGAGTACCCGACAATTTCCTCTTCACATGGCTAAAACAATTGCAATCACAAGAATTCATATCCGGGGAATATGGCGGCTGAATAATTTCAATCCATCCTTTATCTTCAATTAAATTCTGAACTATTTTTGATTTGTGCAGTCTGGCGTTATCATGTAAAATTATAGGACTCGTTATATGATGTTCGTCTGCCCAAATAGGAATATTTTCTTCTAAAAATGACTTATATCGCTCTCCAGTCATAGTTGTATTTTCATCATAAGTTCTCCAAAAAGCAATGCCTCTGACATCCATAGCTACTATTAGTAGTATTTTTCGTTCATGTAGCTCTGCACGTGGTAAATGTTCAGCTGAAGTGCCCGGTTCCACCGAACATCGTGACTGATGTCTTTGACGAGGAGTATAAAATTCGACCCAAATTTCATCAAGGCATATGAATCTATTAAGTATATTTTTCTTACGGCGATACCACGATAAATGGCTACGCGCAGTTTCATAACGAAACTCCTTCTGATCCGTGTTCAGAGTGTGGGGCACCCACACTGCACTTT
Organism: Eremobia ochroleuca; assembly: GCA_949629135.1. Taxonomy (NCBI): domain Eukaryota; kingdom Metazoa; phylum Arthropoda; class Insecta; order Lepidoptera; family Noctuidae; genus Eremobia; species Eremobia ochroleuca. Next base: position 3,227,697 of record OX451392.1, read on the forward strand.
TATTGACCAGACATAAATCCTCCGTGAGTACTCTATGTATAGTGGAATGAGGAATATTAAGTTGAGTGGAGAGATCACTGACACTGACCCTACGTGACTGACGAAGTGCTTCCTTGATTTTGTCCCTTGCTTCTAATCTAGTCGATGATAATGATCGAGGTGCTCGCGGCTCATCTTCAGCTGTGGTTCTTCCTTGTTTGTACATTTCAAGCCATCGCTGTACGGTTCTTTTATTTAAGGCGTTACGACCAACACACTTTACCAGTAAGTCGTACGCAACTCCTCCAGAGTAGTTGAGTAAAGCACAAAACTTTAGAAATATACGTTGCTCCACTACATTAATAGATTTTTTTAAATCTTCCATTTTAAATCAATGCACGTGTTGATAATACAACACACCAAATTAAACTAACATGATTATACAAGACGTATGTATTAACTATTGCATACCATTGCGCAATACATAAATATTGGAAATAAAAAATATGACACTGGAAGTAGGATGACCTAATATATTGCAAACCTGAATATACTTTGTTCAGAATAAGTACCTAACTGAATCGACTACAATAATTTTTACACCATGTTATATTTTGTCCCAAAAATATTTAAAAATGGTAACAAGTTGGACACCGGGCGATACTAAGTACATAATATCCGCAGTCATATGCGCACAATACACGTCACAGCCGGTCGGCCGGCGGCACGTGTTAAGTGGTAACCAACTTTTTGTACGGACAATCAGGTAACATAACAAGCTTATAACTACGTGATATTTCATGATACAGCTTTGAAATTTTGTACATAGATTCTTTACATAAAAATACTAGACACGTGTTTCGGGTTTGCTATATACTAAAATTAATATTGTATATACGAGTAGACGTAACATTAGCTTATAACAGAATTTAGGTATTACTTCTAATGTAAATTATAAGAGTACATGGCCCTCAAATAATCAGAATGTTGGGCCACAAAAGGAACAAATGAAAGGTAATTACATAATGAAAATGCTACGAGGGATGTGTGGAGATACACGAATAGATAGAATAAGAAATTAGTACACAAGAGGAAGTCTGAAAGTGGCATTGGTAATGAAAAGTTGTGTGGAAATCGGTTGTCATGGTGTGGGCATGTGGTATGGAGGAATGAGGAAGATGTCGTGAGGAGAGTTTTGAGTATGAACGTCGACGGTTATAAGAGGAGAAGGCCAAACAAATGATGGATAGAATATGTGAATGATGATATAGTTAGAAAGGGGGTGACTACTGAGATGACGACTAATAGAGAAAGAAATATGGAAGAAAAAGACATGTTGCGCCGACCCTAAATAAATTGGGATAAGTGCTGGAGAATGATGATAACTTTCGAAGAAAAAAGAGTAATTGGACAGAAGCTGCTAAAACTATTTTCTATAATAAAACAATAGTAAAAAAAACACATATTATTGAGGGACATTGTGAACAACATAATGATGTGTGTTTTTTTGATTGACTGCCCAGAACTATTAGCAAAATTAGCATTTCGCACTAACACTATTGAATTACGTAAAAGGCCGCTTCTAGTTGTGACTTCTGCCACTAGTATTATAGGTGTAATGCTTTTCTTTTAAGAACCACTCGAATTTTCAATGATGTATCTTCCGAACATGATGTTGACTTATTTTGCACTAAGATAAGCACATCAAGGAAGCTCTTAGCTAAATCATTTTTTGTGAATGACGCGCCGGCGAGTGGTTCTGAAACTCATATAATATAGCAAAATATTATAAATAAAATTAAACTAACCTATTTATTTATAACACAAGGTACTTTAATTGTTCGGCTTTAAGTAATCAATATGTTAAATTTAATATCTGTGGAGGCTTGTTATTAGTGTATTGTGTTTGACGGTGAGGCAGCTTTTTATATTACAAACAGTACTCAGAATGCAGAGTTCCTTAAAGTATAACCCCTTAGTATTTCTACAGAAGCGCAGAAAATATGCAGTTGGCGTGTCTAGAGCGTGTCGTACTAAATTTGTTCAGAGATTCTTCCCTTTTATTGGTGCCCATCTTTACAACAAGATTAATTCAATCCTTAAAACGTATCCCCTTACCAAACGCAAATGTAAAATAACTGTTACAAATTGGCTCATTGACCTAGACTATGCTAATACCGAAAAGTTACTACTTGTCCAGAAATAACTATTTGTTGTGTTGCACAATATACACTACACTACACTTCACAACACTCCTACGTCTCAAACACTTATCATATCTCTCAATATCGTTAAGCTGTAAATAAACCCTAACTATCGCAATAATTTGTTATTATATTATAGTTTTATTTTTCTCTGATTATTTTTTTTTCCTTTTTCACGATTTAATTGTGGTCTAACTTTTTCAGAACTGATGTGTTTTAGTCTCCTTATCTAAGTAAGAGTCCTTGTTATGTTCATTGGAAGAGCACTGATTTCCGAGATACAGGTTTTTACCTAGTTTGGAAATCAGGAGTTCATTTAGGTTAGAAGCCTCTGAAATGTATGTTTTTAGTATTGAAACTGTAGTAGGCTAAGTTCTGATTTTGTCAAATAAACGTTATTATTATTATTATTAGCAACTTTATAATGTGTTGATGTTACCTATTATTTGTTATTAGTCTGTAAGCCTTCTTAAAAGTAATAAATTAAATGAAATTATTAAATAAAACATGTCATAGATAAACATAATACTTTGCATTATTTTTGAGGCAGTTCAGAAACCGTTTCAATACATAAACATAAGAAACATAATTCAATTTAGAACCATGTTCCGCAACCACCCTTATCAAGGAGTTCCTGATTACTGAGGAGTACTCAGAATCATTGGAACATACCACATACACGGATAACATATTAACTCGAACAATAGTCCCGAGTAACAGGTTGTAGGGGCTGGCTTACGACCTTAGTAATCTAACTCCCACGTCTTATAACTTGCGATGATAGAGCTCCCTCCCAGTTAATTTCAATTCTAAATTAATATGGCGTCGGGTGACATCTAAAATTATACAGCTCGTTGATCACTTTGGTGATTTATTGATGTTCGTGTCTTAAGACTAACAAGTGACTACAGTTATAACTATTCCAATTTCTACCGAAGTAACGAGTAGAGTGCAAAATTTTGCTTTAAAAGCCCTTTTGAAACTGAGGACTATTAAGAAACCATATAGACTAATAAACAAACAAATAAAAGGGTGTGCTTGTTTGTTTGAACGCGCTAATCTCTGAAACTAACAGTCGGATTTAAACGATTCTTTTTGCATTTGATAGCTCAATTTTCAAGGAAGGTTCTAAGTTATTTATCATCACGCTACAATCGTTAGGAGCCGAGCAAAATGAAAAGAACGCTAACCAAAAACGAAGTAAAATAGTATGGAAGAACAAAAAATTTCACGCGGACGAAATCGCGGGCAGAGGCTAGTATTAAAATAAAAGGGTCTTTGATATGCAGTTTAAGAATATTCTACGTTCTGCTCAAAGTTATGTCACAGAAAACAGTCAGTAACAATAAACGTGATTTCTAAAGACAAACAGCAAAATAAACTGAACTTTAACGCTAAATTGCTTTCACTAATCCCGTAAACAGATTGATTACATCAATATCACATCTCAATCGTTCATTACACCGATTACTGGAAAACGGTTATGTTCAGCGGCGCACATTAACACGCTAACCATATTTCACGGCCAGTAAGATAGCAGTACCCTCTCCTCGATAATCCAGATCGTAAGTCAAGATATAAATTAAATCTGTATTCCGAAACTATCTGGCCTATCTCAATGAGATCGCCTCGCAGATGGGCGAAACTCTTAAATTCTCACATAATCTCGCGTCCGTATCTGCTTTCCCCTTTTTGTGTTTTAATAAAATAATTCACCTTGAAACGGCGGCCCAACCAAAGCTATGGGCCGTACTGTGGGGCAATCTCGATAAAAACTAGTACGATCGTAAACTTGACCCTCCCTTATCCTGGCCGAATCAACACGAAAAGTTTAAGGAAAGTCCAAACACGCCCTAGGATGATTTACGTTCGCACGCTGACAGTAAAAATGCGGGTCAGTGTAGAAATTAAAATTTTATGAGGACTTACCAGATCTCAGAGGTGTATCGTGAAGGGCAACGACGGTAAAATAGATTACCTGCTTATGTTACGAGCTTCTTAAATTTTTACGATATCTGTTAAGGGCAACATTTTGTTTTATGAATGGCGGATTAAGGTTTGAAGTGAGGAGTGAATAATAAAACGGATGACTGAATATGATGAAAACCGTAAATCTAATTTGGTGTAAACGACGTCGTCCAAACTTTGATCGTCAACAAATATGAAGCAAACAATACTGTATACATTTACACTTATATAACAGTACCTATAAGTTTGGTCGGGCAGAGTTTTAAAGCACAATGTATAGTGAATTACCCTGAGGTCAACGTTCAAGTACGAGTATCATAGCACTTAAACACTGAAGAGGTGATGAAAGCTGTGGCCACTTTACACATAAACATTTATAACGTTATAAAACAAGATCCACGCCTTTCCATTATCTTTTATTGTACATCTAAAGCTGTACCTGTTTTATATTGCATTTATCTCAACGTTTTGTCTTTTTAAGGATAAAATAAAGGTATTTTGGTGGAAGCCAAATTATTGTTACTACTCGTAGTACCACCTAAAACGATTAGACCAAACATTTAGATATGCTGCTCTTGGGCAAAATCTGATATCTTCATGTCCTTGTCAATACCGAATTGCAGTAACACTGAAATATCAGTAGCTTCTTTAGTGTTAGTATTATTGATAGATAAAATCTTTCAAACTGTTCTAAAGGTTAGTGACTGAGAGCCGTAAGACTTTGCTCCTTTACATAAAACTTACATTTCGTTTTAGGATACCTGTCTGTGTATTATGTAATGCTAGGGACAGATTTCTACCTCGATTCTGAACTGAAGGGTACTTATGTAATCCTCAATAGGTAGCTTATGTTCTAAAGGCCAATGTTTTTACTTCAAAAACGTTTAAATTGAAGTCGCAATCTCATTTCAGCGAATATCAATGTCAAAAACATGTAAAAAATGTAAGTATTTTTTAGACAGATTTAGACGGTTATTAGAATGCATGAATGAATGTACTTATGATTAAGAATACGGGAATTACCCCTCTGATGACTTAGACCTGATAAATAAGCAAATAGAACTTCTATGTTTTTTTCAATATAACATAATTATATTACAAATCATACTGCAAATCATATTTTTATAAATATTTATAAGGTCAACTAGTTGGACAATTTTCAAAAGAGAACTGGAATATAATTTTATACAATACTTCCTGATCACAAAAATAAAACACATTTATTATTATTTACTGTACTATAAAATAATAAAACAATATCTTAGATATATAATAAATAAAAAAACATGCGGTTTGACAAAAAATACACCTACCAAATATTTCAAAAACCACAAAAAATTAACGACTTGAAGAACATAACAAAATTAATGAGGTCTTTACAACAGATAACCGCCACTTAATTAGGGGCCCAGCAGGCTAAGAGGGGAGAGTTTTCCTTAAGTGTTTAATTATGCCTTCTATATCGTAAAGATGAAACGACGTGTAAAATTCTTGGGGCCACAACTTGCGGGAGTGAAAACCGAGGTCAGGACCCATACCATAACTGTTTGCAGGGCAGGTCAGCTAAACAGTCATTGTTGCATCGCACATGGTTTAAAGTCGCTTGACACTTCACATGACACACTCTTAACAAATATTGAGTTGCTGCAAGAACACATGGTAACCCCCAAATATAGTGTCATTTTTTAAACTACAATTTAATATTTGAGTGCTTTGAAGCCCCAACGACTATTTTTCTTTTTATTTTAGCAATAGTTGTAATGGTCTGTGGATGGGTGACCATCTTTACATACCGGAATCCCTCCGTGCCTCGGAAAGCATGTTAAGCCGTTGGTCCCGGCTGTCATTCGTGGATCTTTGACAGTCGTTACGGGTCGTCAGAATCCCGAAAGTCTGACATCCAGTCTTACCAAGGGGTATCGTATTACCAAGTAACTGGGTTGTGGAGGTCAGATAGGCAGTCGCTCCATGTAAAATACCGGTATTCAGCTGCATCCGGTTACACTGGAAGCCGACCCCAACATAGTTGGGAAAATCCTAGGCAGATGATGAGTTATAATGTTCTTATAAATAAAGGTTTGTCTAGGAATTTTGAAACTGCCACCAGTGCCAATACCAGGTGCAATGCCAATTTACCACCAATGGCAATGGCGGCAATGGCAGTTTACTAGTGTGGTGTCTACTAGTGTGGTGTCTACTAGTGTGGTGTCTACTAGTGTGGTGTCTACTAGTGTGGTGTCTACTAGTGTGGTGTCTACTAGTGTGGTGTCTACTAGTGTGGTGTCTACTAGTGTGGTGTCTACTAGTGTGGTGTCTACTAGTGTGGTGTCTACTAGTGTGGTGTCTACTAGTGTGGTATCTACTAGTGTGGTGTCTACTAGTGTGGTGTCTACTAGTGTGGTGGCATCTACATCACCATATGCGAAGTACGCATCACGTTGAGATCACGCAAAATCCTTAATCGCGCAAGCAGAGTTTACCGCGCAACTAGCATGCATATACATACATATATGTGTGTATATGCATGCAATGTATATGCAACGTCCCGACATCAATCGTCGGGCAGTTGCCCACCAGATACAATACCCGTCTACTGAGGCGATCCTCCCTTTTCAAAAGCATTGTCATATTTGCAGTCTGGGCCGATATAAAAATGATATGAATTTAAAATACGTCCTGTTTCTAGTTGTGCGTGAAATAAGTCAAATTCAATCATTGTAGCGATCGCGTTCAATCAGCTGCGTAGTTATAAAACAGCTTTATCAACACTCTATAAAACATAGTTCCAGTAATAAACACTACACCTTCATTAAATGAACAAAAGACCAACTAAAAATACTCACCATTAGAATTGCTATTTACACTTTCCGCGAAGTCATCTTTTACAAAAGCAAAGATTTTGTGCGTCATTCACTCATTCACTCATATCTGTTATAAAAGGAAGATATTGGTTTTCATTCAATTATCAAATTGACAATTTGATGAGGTCGATATTGTGTTTTGAAGAGCTATTGTTTAGAAGTACCTACTTGTGCAGGATATATTATTTTATTTATGAGACAATTTCAAGAATATCAAACAAGGGGAATTAGAAACAAGATGAAAGTAAAGACACCATTGATTGTTTCTCCTTTTATTAACAAATAAAAATATTCAAAAAGGTTCCCAATTCGACTGTATTTTTTTGTAAGTACATCACATTGATTGGTATGTCATGAAATAATTGTTTATTAATTATTAATATATCTGGCAATTGTGGATCGATTTCGAAAATTCATTTTTTAGCTGTGGCAATATCTACAAATTAAAAAGTTACTTTATTTTGGAAGCCGATGACTTTGGTTTTGTATTTTAGATTTTGGTCACTGACTTCCGAAATTAGAGTGTAGTGTTGTTTTGGTGGTAGGTTTTTTTTAAGATTTTTTTTTAAACCCTACAGTGCATAGTGTTCCACATATGGCACATACTGAAAAATGTCTTATATTTTAAAAATCGATCCAAGTAGCGTGATCTAGTGTTGACAAGATTAACTATTATATATTTGAGTTTCGAATTTAGTACCATATATTTTGGATAGATCTGTAGATAAACATTTATTTATGTTTTCTTTAAATCGGTAGGTACTTTGAATACGATTAACGAGCGGCGTCTAGGTGTAATTTATCTATAATATGTATGTATTTAGAAATATATATGTATGTTTATCAGTTGTCTAGTACTCATAGCACAAGCTCTGCTTAATTTGGGACTAGATGGCGTTGTGTGAAAGTTGGGGAATATTATTATTATTATTAATAATCGCAAAAAAATGATAAAATTAAAATGATAGAATTTTCAGGGTCGAAATAATTAATAGAGGTAAGTTCATGTTCATATTTGTCATTTTACGTGTAATCTTGTAATTTCATTGATACTACGTAAAACATATTAACATTATAATGCATGATGTGCCATGCACAAAAACATACGTTTCTATTGAGTTATGATTTTTCTAAATATTTTTTTGAGAAATGGCATCATATTTGAAGGCTAATATATTTTTTTTAAGCTGATAAGAAAAATCATGCACTGTAGGGTTAAGAGAAGACAATATAAAAATAAGTGTAAGAGTTGGCACTGGATAGAAAAGGAAGTTGCTACTCACACAAGAGCCAATCACTTTCAGAATGAAAGATCTAAAGAATAGGCGTCTTCGGGATTTTTTTTCAATTACTTCGAAATTCAAATCGTCGGTATCACAATCACTAAACCAAAAGGCAATAGGTGTTTCTTTATCCAAACCAATAAAAAAGTTTCGTACAAAAAGTTCGGTCGTCCGTTAAACTTTTTCGTGTTGATTCCGACTGAGATAGCGAAGGAAAACGGGTCAGGCCCACCGAGTTCCATCTGATAGCAAGAAGTCCCATTATATAGCAAACGTACTTAGGTACCTATAATACACAGAGATTTCTGCTAATACAATCTATTAGCTGAACAAAGAAACGTAATCTTGTGTAATTAATTAAACATTTTCATGTTCGAGTGTGTTTACACAGTGTTATCGTATTAATGATATTAATTTTGAAACTGGAGATTATGGCTCTAACAGCACAAAGGAAACATGATCGTTAGTTGGAGATTGTTTCCGCGTCCTGTGTCTAGAAGTGGGTATTTCGGTACGAAGTAAATGGGAATGGCTTATGCTTTGGTGTAAATACAAGTCAATGTTATGGCGGTTCTAGCTTTTTTGTATTGCTTAGGTAGTTCCCTTCATTCATTAAATTTCGTTTATATCCTGCCTAGCGTTGAAAAAAGCAGGGAAAATACCCGTTTTTTTCCAATTCCGTTGTTTTTTTCAATGTTTCATTCCCGGAACTAGCACTTAAATTGATAAAACTATTTATACAACTGACAGCTAGAATACTAGATGCACAACAGGGGGGCGGAGTTAAAGCATAGAAAATCCTAAGTTAAATTTACGGATGGAAAAAAAATAGTTTCACGATTCTTTCATATTTTTCGGTAACATTTAAAAAAAAAACACATGAAATATAATACTGGCAAATTTTCTTGAAACTATAGAATGAAACATTGAAAAAAAAAAAAAAACAAGCGGAATTGGAAAGAAACGGGAATTTTCCCTGCTTTTTTCAACGCTAATCCTGCCTCGATACTTTTTGTAAAAAAATATTAGGTTCTATAACTGTTTTTTTTTTATTGGTAGTAGAGCTGACTACCCTCTGTTGTATTTGAATTCATAAAAAATCATCTGCTTAGCTTTTTCCAAATATTTTGGGGTCGGCTTCCATTCTTACTGGATGCCAATAACAGAATAGAATAGAATATTTTTAATTATGTACGCCATAAATAATTGACATGATGCCAGTGCCTATCTGACCTCCACAACACTGGGTAATACGAAACTCCTTGGTAAGACTAGCTGTCAGACTTCCGGGCTTCTGACGACACGTAACGACTGCCAAAGATCCACGAATGACACCCGATACCAAGGGCTTAACGTGCTTTCCCAGGGCACCAAGGGGTCTTGAAACATAAAGCTCGTCACCCATTCACGGACCAACCACGGTAAGCGTAGCTTAACCTTATCGATCGACCTGTACAGCTGTTATTTGTTAGCTACAAGCCTCTTTCTGCTTGACTTCATAATAATTTAAAAAATATAATTTATCCACGGAACTAAATTGCCTCCAAAAATGGCAACCAGACGTGAGTGCGTCGCTGAGTTATATTTATGTATGTTTTAGATGTATCCTATACTCCCTTCTGACATGTCACCAACGACCTACATTCTAAAATTTTTCGTAAAATTATTTTACCATTCTTGGCCAACTATTTGTATAAAAATTTCGAGAAAATCGAATGTAACAGACAGGCGGACACCAATGCGGTTTAATTTTAGATCAGAAAACTCAAAACATTGCTAACAATAAAAACCTTCAGGAGGTTTATTAATGTGTAAGAATGAATCCTTGTAAATCGTGTGACTTACAGAAGACAATATTTTATGAAGCTTTACCCATTCCCCGGAACATGGATCCACGCAGGGCACAATAGCTTTCTAATTGTTTATGTAATAACGGCATTCAACCGGTTGAGAGAAAAAGTACCTTATTAAATTAAAAACATAATCCGAAATGTGTTGCAATTCCCAAAATTTAAGCTCTTTTCAGATATGATCGCATTTCCGAGGTCCATTTGATTGAAACTAGGTTGAGAAAGCAGTACACTTTTTCTATATTTTGAAGCTCGCAGTGCAATTCGCAGAAACTGCTTCTATTTCACTAGGTATATCAATGTAGCTTAGCATTCAAACTACCAAGTATTATGCCACCTACAAGCGTATTCAAATTCCGTTTACTATCGAATCACTTGATACTGTCAGTATCGATTTCCGAGAACGAAAAATATGCGGATGTGCTATCATCGGCAGATATCCGCCATTCTTGCGCCCGAATACTGGGGGAATTCTCATTTCAGTCGGTCCGCACTTATGTGTAACGTACGAAACAATGAAGGGGTGGCAGATGTTCATTTTAGTAAGCGATACTGTTGCACGGTATGGATATGAAAGCTTCGCATGATTGCCAGCATCCTCCTCTGAATACTGCTATCGCGAAACCTTTTGTTTTGACTCAACGAAAATATTTTCATTTCCTCGGCCACGTTCGAGCGCTCCTAGTTTGTGTATCCGCAATTTGAGGATATTTCGAGGTCGTTGAGTGCCTTTTGCGATTCACCGCGTACTGATTTCATTTTGATTGTGAATAAATTTACAACGAGAACATCGGTAAGCACTTTTGTTTTTGTCTAGATATTCGTATTGACTACTGATTCGATTGTTGTTTTTTGTTTTTATTTACGCTACAAAGTTAGGAAAACAATTAAGGTTCGTTTATCTGCTCTTCAATTGTTTTTATTTGATTTCAATTGAAAATCAGGGCGTTCTATGCCTAAAAGCTGTGATTGTATTCATTACAATGCGATTTTTGTTTTTGTATACCAAAATTTTAGTCACAATGGGTAACTACAGCTTGGAGCAGTTTGGAGTCAAAACGCTCGGGTCATGGGGCCCAAATGCGTGTCTCGTTTTTAAAGAAATTTCTCGCTGGCTGATCAACACTTTACGAGATCAGAGGGCTGGGTCATTCTTTGGTCAAAGAATTAGCATTGGCATTCAACGTGGTAATACTGCTTTTCTTCTGGGCACGTTTCCAGATGAAAGCGATGCGCACGATTACTTCGACGCCTAAATAAATATCCTTTTGATTTTGTATTTATTTATATAGTTTTTAGTATTTTAATATAGTACCTGGTGTAAATAGTTAGTCAAATAGTAAGCCAATCTGCTGTAAAGTTTACTTTCTGTTACACATGCATACAAAGGACATGATTAAATGTCACAAAGTATTTTTATAAATGTAAACGTGTACTAAGTGTACAGACGTAGTTATGTTCAAAAGTTTTCAACAGTGTATCGTGCATAAAACAATTCATAATACTGCAAAAGATTTACAGGTCTAAGTGCAATGTTTGATCAAAACTAACAATATACATAAAAACCTTTTAAATAATGAGTAATAAAATATAAACTTGGTTCAACGATCAGAACTACTTAAAGCGAAGTTAACACATCTTTCTCTCTTTTCTTTCTTTCCTAAATAACTTCCCTGTATTCTCTTCGAAGGATTAGGCACAAGTATTTTTAAGCCGACATTTTACTATCTTTTTTTTTTCAAAAAACTTTAAAAAATTGCATTTTGCGAGCTACCTAAAGCGAATCGCCCATAAAGTCATACGTCATAAAAGACGACCTCGGCACATATCTAGACTTTGGAATGCTAGTGAAAAAACCTTATTACTCTTTGCCCGATCTGGGACACGTATCGAGCCCAAGACTAAATCACTAGAGCAACCACATAAGACCACTTAGGCAGGCAATTTTCTCTATTAAGACACAAGCACTTTATTTTGTAGCTTGTCATACATACAACGGTATTGAAACATATTTTTCCTGTTACAGAACTTCCGAGCAAACCAGTCGTCTTCGACGAGTATGGGAAAGAAATCTCAAGTACTGCAGGTCCTTACCACGAAGGAGGAGAGTTTAAACTTGTTTGCACCGTCAAGGGCGGTAGGTTCTCAAATTATTTAACTACTATAGCTCGAGGTCTTGCTGGAATTCCAGGAAAACTACTGCAATACATGTATCCGAATAAAAAGAAGCTTATATTTGGATACAGGTTCCATCTAGGATCCAGTGGTCTATCTGTGCGCTAGATTTCATACAAATCTGTTTAGTCATTAAAGCTTGACTAAGTACATAAATTAAATAGTATTTTATCTACATTAAATTATAATATGATTAAAATTTTAAACTGGTAATATTCCTAAAGATCTCCTGATAGTGAGCCAAATAGTCTCATTGAATTCATATTTTAATTCAAATATAATTTACTAATGACCGCATTAATTTGTTATAAACCGATTCCATCTTCATTTTATCGGGAATAATTTGTACTCTGGGGCTATAAATGTTAATTTTATCGCAGAAAACTCGATCTACATTTTCGCTCACCTGGGAAATGAATTCAAAAGTTCAAAAGCGATGGAAACTCGGAATGGTTCTTATATTACTACGGACTTTTTAGGAATCGTAGTATCAGAGATAAAATGTTGTACGATAGAATGGTTTCTATATTTGCGAACCTCCAACTTACAAACGTAATATAAACACAGGAAAAGGGAAAACAAAAAACAAACGATCACTTGAACAGTCTCACCAGAATAGTACCCACTCAAACGAAATTGATTGAAATGTATCGTTTATTTTCTCCCCTCGTGGACGTTCTATCTTACAACGTTAAATTCTTTGATGTCAATCTTTTGATATTTTTGGAATATTTTTTAACTTATCCACGTTTTCGTTTTAATTCTTTTAATGTCATATTTATATTCTCTGAATGTTTGTTAGACAAACATTGAGAAATATTGATATTACATTTTGTAGAGCAAATGGTACAATCGTGTTCTCATTACGAGGGGATGTAATGTTATTTGGGAACAATGGAAGGCGTATTGTGTTCTAGCGTTTATGTAATGTTTTGTTGTAGGTTACCCGACGCCAAGAATTCAGTGGCTTCAAGGTGACACTGTGCTGGCTACGTTAAGTGCTGGGGAGCATTCGGCGCCAACGAGATCACTAACTTTAGTGATCAGGAATGCTACGAGGGTGCATGTAGGAGCATTGTACACTTGCACTGCGGACAATACGCTGTTGGCTTCACCGCAGAAGACAACTATCAAAGTTGATTTGTTTTGTAAGTATTCCTTTTAATTTATTTGTATACTAGCGACGACTTGACAAAACATCAAGATTTTTTTATTATCATTCTCTTGTCGTTATCAAAATTTATTCGGGGTCGGCAACAACATGTCTTTTTCTTCCATTCTCGTATTCTAGTCGTAATTTCGGAAAGTCGCCGCCTTTCTAGCCATATCATCTTTCAAACAGCACATCCATCGTTTCTTAGGCTAGTTGCACACATAAAATAATATTGTCAATGCAAGATTCTCTAAAATCTATGGTCCCCGCACACTACGCAATATTATTGGCAATTTTTCATGGTACAATATGGCTCAGTCGGTCCGCAGCTAGATTCATGTGCGCTCGTTTAAAATAATGGATAGAAATAAAAAAGTTAATCAAGAAAGAAATAAGAAAGAAAGAAGGAAGCAAGAAAAACTAGAAAAGGGCAATCAAGAAAGAAACATTTTAAAAAAATAGTGAAAAATATAGTGTGTTTCATAATCAGTCTGTAATGTTCCCACTACTGAAACACAGGTCTCCGTAATCCACCACGCGGGAACAATGCGGGTTGGTAGATGTTACTATGTCTTCGAATTTTTGGTTCAAAGACATGGCGGTTTCTTCACGGTGGTTTTCTTCATCGTTTTGAGAGCAGTGGTGATGAAATAAATTAAACAGCGTAAGGTGCCTACCTGGGTTCGAACCCACAACCTAGAACTCGTAAGTCGGGGCCGTTACTACTGGGCCACCACTCCTGTCTTATGTTTAACTAGCGACCCGCCCCGGCTTCGCACGGGTGCAATGTTGATCACTACATAGTATAAAACAAAGTCGCTTCCCGCTGTCTGTCTGTCTCTATGTATGCTTAGATCTTGAAAACTACGCTACCGATTTCTATCTCGTAGGATTCAGCCAGCGTTTGCAATGTAAACGCAAAAAATGTGTTTATTTACGACATCACATTAGAAACCTCTAAAATTATCAGTGTTTCTCTACTATATTATGCATGTATTATACATATAAACCTTCCTCTTGAATCACTCTATCTATTAAAAAAAACCGCATCAAAATCCGTTGCGGAGTTTTAAAGATCTAAGCATATATAGGGACAGACAGACAGGGAAACGACTTTGTTTTATACTATGTAGTGATATGAATGTATCATGCACATAAACCTTCCTAAATAGATTTTCTAATTTAGGCGATCACACAAACAGAAACGAAAAGCAAGTTTAATTTATAATATTATGTATAGTTAATTGCTTGCTAGTTAGTTGCTTGCTTGCTTGTGGTTAAGTAATAACAGCCGCACGGGTCGATCAATCAGGTTAAGCTACGCTTGCCGCGGTTGGTCCGTGAATGGGTGACCATCTTCACATACCAAGACCCCTCCGTGCCTCGGAAAGCATGTTAAGCCGTTGGTCCCGGCTGTCATTCGTCGATCTTTGACAGTCGTTACGGGTCGTCAGTAGCCCGAAAGTCTGACAACCAGTCTTACCAAGGGGTATCGTATTACCCAGTAACTGGGTTGTGGAGGTCAGATAGGCAGTCGCTCTACGTAAACTACTGGTATTCAGCTGCATCCGGTTAGACTGGAAGCCGACATAGTTGGGAAAAGGCTAGGCAGATGGTGATGTATAGTTAATTGCTTTTATTAATCATTCGAAAAAAAGGTCTCATTAAATTAAAATATTACAGAAGAATAATGAGAGGCCTTATCAATTCCATAGCACTTGAATTTTATACGTTTAAAATATTACGCTTGCTCAAAAAAGTTAATGTAAATAATTCCCCGGGGATTTTGCCTTCATGTTTTTGTTTTTAAATTGCTTAAAATAAAATGACACTTAAATTTAATCACATGTTGTAGCATATTTAAATGGTGTCTGGATAAAATAATTCCCAGAGAGAATTTAGCTACGATAGCGAACTCCTTTTCGCAAAACCCGAGGCTTATTTAAGAGTTCCCCCGAATTTAAGAGGAATGAAAGCAAACAGGGATTGCAATATTCTTTCCCTCAATAACGGACGGTTATTAACAGTCATTAACGCCGATATTCGGGCGAGCGACGAGCTGAGCCTAAACCAATATCCTTTTTAGGGTTCCATACCCAAAGCGTGCCAACGGGACCCTATTACTAAGGCTACGCTGTCCGTCCGTCCGTCCGTCCGTCCGACATCTGTATCTTTTGAACCGTAATAGTTAGACACTTTAAATTTTTACAGAGTTTGTAATACTATGACCGCTATAATAACAAATAAAAATAAAATAAAGTTAAAAATTTAAAGGGGTTCTCCAACACAAGAAACTTGTTATTTTTTTCTAAAGTATATTTACAAAAACGTGGTTTTAAATATTGTACTGTGGTATGGAACCCTTTGTATGCGAGTCCAACATGCACTTGGCCGTTTTAAGTTTAGACTCTCTGCTGCCCGAATATAGGTTAGTAGAACAAAATATACTAGTTCCTCATTTTATTACTTTTGCAGATATTCGCCATCTTGGATCAGGTGTCAAATTACATTTTATTGGTTTACTTGTCGAGTTAGCAATTCTATTTGCCTCCCCAATAGCTTTTCAATGTTTCTTCGTGACATAAAAGTTCTTACAAATTGACGTGTGACGTGACATAAGTCTTGAATTATCCTACATATAGGACTATGTATGGCTTATTTAGGGGGAAATGTAGGGGAACTGTAGAATAAAAATAACGCATTATTCATATTTTTTTATTCCCTACATCCTACAACCCACTTTACACTATTTAGTTGTTTTCTTTTTTAACATTTTTTGTTTTCTTATTTCTAGTGTAATGTGTTGTGTTGTGTGCCTTTTAGCGTGTGATAAATAAATGTATTTCTTTTCTTTCTTACTTTTACGCCTCATAGTATTTTTTTTATACATACATACCTACTTGTATTATGTTTATGACTGTATGTTTGTAAGTAAAATATGTATTTAATGCTTGTTTTTATAGTTCCGTACGTGTGATGTTTGTTACGGTACGTTTTATTGTATTCAGGTCTATAAAACAGTTGAAACAGCATACAATTTATGCTCTGTTGTTTATTTTTGGATGAAGTCGGGAAAGAATCCAACCCTGGAAGAATGTTTACGAAGCCAGTCTTGGCAAAAGTTCCCGCAAAATTTCAGCCTCGTTCTGATTCCTTCAGGCTTGACCGGTGTCCGGACACAAATGTCTACAGTTAAAAGGAGTCGGAAGAAAACCTGCTTTCGTCTAAATAGAAATAGTGCTAGACCTCGTTGTATAACCTGCCGGATGTTTGGATGGCCTAGGTCTTGCGTTTGTGTCCGGCGACCGGCGATCGGGAAAACAGTCGAGCATTGTGGAAACAATGCCTTTAGTGGCTAGGATTGAGCTAACGGCGTCAGTAGAACTCTGAATGGTTCTGACCGATTTGTAAAATATTGATAACCAATAGTGTTGTTGACATGACAGCTCAAACTCAAAGTATTTATTTCAATTAAACCATTACAGTTGATGATCTGATAAGGTTGCAGGGCCAACATGGCCAGAGATCGGACAAGACAGGGAGGTTTGGAAGGAAAAACGAGTAGCCCAGTAGTGGGACACAATATAGGCTAACATAAGAAATAAACACTTTTGAGTTGTCGAAGAGTCGATCATTCAGAAAGATAAAGACACACCTATATGTTAAAATATTGGTTAAAATGTGGTCTTCGTGTTAATTCGTCTGGTGTACGAATCTTTTAATTTTATTTACCTATATACCACCACCTTTGCATACATTCTGGTTATTCTCATCTAGCAAATAATTATTTCCTTTGGTTCCATGTCATATTTCTTATCTTGTTATTTTAATTACTAGATCGAGCTTGTCATGTCCTTTATCTTCTAGCTCTTGGCCTTGCAATTGCAGGGTAAGCTTTGATAAGCGTCTACCAATGCGTCAGGCCTGTTGGTCTAGTGGTCAGTGGCCCTGACTACTATACGCATGGTCGTGGGTTCGATTCCCACCCAGGACAAATGTTTGTCTGATGAACACGATCATTTGTTCTTTGTCTAGGTGTAATTTATCTATAATATGTATGTATTTCGAAATTTATATGTATGTTTATCAATTGTCTAGTACTCATAGCACAAGCTCTGCTTAGTTTGGGACTAGATGGCGTTGTGTGAAAGTTGTGGAATATTATTATGATATTATTATTATTAATGAAATTAAATTAACTGTAATAATTGAAACAATGTTTATTAATACCGTTTTTGTTACCTATTTTAATATTATCTGGTTAATTAATGGCCACTTGTTAAATACGTTTTATAGGTTTCGTATTGTCATTTGACAATCCATTAATCAGCTTAAGCTGTCATTTGAATTCAATGGTATTCGTAAACCATTTAGTATTGATACAAATAATGATGTAGTTATTAAATATCAAACGTGAAATTATTCTGGCAATCAAGCATTTTTATGTATTCCAATTTCTATTGTTTAATAAATGCTTCATTTCTTTGTCCAAAATTGAAGTGTCCATAATTTATGATACGGTCAAAATGATGGATGGGCTGTGTTCATGATGGGAGGTTAGAAAGGGGGTGACTACCGAGATGACGACTAATGGAGAAGTGTGGAAGAAAAAGACATGTTGCGCCGACCCCAAATAAATTGGTCTAAGGGCAGGATCATGGTGAATGATAATTTATTTATTACGGGCAGCACTCTATTAGTTATGCTCATTAACTTTAGTTCTTTAAATCTTATTCATTGAGAATCATCTGTAGGCTTCCAGTCTTACAGGATGCAGCTGAATACCAGTATTTTACATCGAGTGACCGCCTATCTGACCTCCACAACCTAGTTACTGGGTAATACGATACCCCTTGGTAAGACTGGTTCTCAGACTTTCGGGCTTTTGTCTAACCGTAACGACTGTCAAAGGTCCACGAATGACAGCCGGTACCAACGGCTTAACGTGCTTTCCGAGGCACGGAGGGGTCTCGGTATGTAAAGATAGTCACCCATCCACAGACCAACTGCTGTAAGCGTGGCTTAACCTGATCGATCGACCTGTGCGACTGTTATTATTTATCCATGGACACCTCAAATCTTATTAATTGAGAATGTTTAATTAAAATCAAAACAGAAGTAAGATTATAAAAATTATCATAACTCTAAGCTATTACATGAAAAGCTGAAACACAACGTATCAAATTATTTTGTGTCAAATGATGATTTTTATAAAAGTAGTAGTTTTAATCGAGTCTTGTCTTGGACTCTATTTCCGTTCTTTTCCTTGGCATGCCAACATAACTGTTGATAATTATTTAACCAAATAAAAATAAAGCTCACAGATTTCATTTCAGACTTTTACATAGTCTTTAGATAATCTGGCCAAGATTATGTGCCGAAAAAACTCTGATTGTTTCTGCCTCTCTTCTCAATGTTGTCAACGATATGAAAAACCGATCTCGTCTAGTTTTTAAAATATGGTTGACGTGTAGTGTTTCTACAAACGTACTTATATCGAAATAAAATGATTTATTATTTAGTAACATGCGCCTGTGCCCAAGGACATAGCGTTGGAAGGCTTCCCACGACGTGGACCGATGACCTCGTGCGGACCGGAAGAATCCGTGGGATGCGAAAAACACAGAACCGAATGAAATGGCGGTGCTTGGTGAAGGCCTATGTCCAGCAATGGACGTCTTTTGGCTGAAATTAATGGAAAGCTATACATACTTTACAAACATTTCAAACTAACATGTTTCGTCAGTACTGCGTTACGGCCTAGCCATATGGAGCAACTCAGTGGACGTGAAAAGAGCGTTCAAAGTACAAAAAAAGTGTATCCAAGCCATGAGTGGAGCAATGTAATTTAGCCTTAAAATAACCTCCAAATTTTATTCCCAAACTTCTTCAACTTCTAAACGTTCTGAAACCATTACTTAAAATCAAATAAAGTCTTCAGAACATCAAAATATGTCTGCCAGCCAGCTATTTTTGGTTTCAACGTAGTTATTAAAAAAAATGTGATCCAATTTTTTTAATATAATCAGATATCAAAGTACATTCTCTAGATTGGATTTTTATTTAAACCTGTAAATCCAAACCTACCACAATTTCTGCGCGAACTACAAGCTAAAAAGGTTCAAATATACAAGTTACCTTCACGTAAACTTTTGATTGGTAGTTTTAGTTACCTTGTCGTGAAAGATCGTATCGAAATTATAACAACACGAACTCATTTGTGAATACAAATGCTTTGTTTTTTTGTCCGAGCTATTTAAAGGTTTGTTACGTCGGTATATTAACCTTTATACGCAGACGATTTATTATTTGTTTATTGGTATAGTATTTAGGGTTCTGTACCCAGAAGGTGCCAACGGGAGCATATTTCTAAGGCTCCGCTGTCCATCCATCTGTTACGGGGCTGTAACTCTTGAACCGTATTAGGCAGAAACTTGAAACACTTGAAATTTTCACAGAGTGTGTATTACAGATGGTCGCTATAATATCAAAGAAAAAAATATAGGAGCCCCCATACAAGAAACGTGTTTTTTCGGCGTTTCTTCTTATTTTTTAATAAAGTAAAAAAAAATAAACTTCATCTAAAAAGCTGATAAACACAACTTAGGTGGATTATATAAAAGCAGCCAATCAAATCACTTTTCAAATTCAGATTAAAAATATTTTATTTCACAAGAAGCTCGCTTATAAAACGTTAGAAACTAGGTGCACGGTTCCAATTGGTCGTTTCCTATGGAAAAGAGCCAGCAGGAAGCTCACAACAAGAGATAGTACACATTGTTCCGAATTATTACAATAATCTTATAGAAACGTAAATGTTTTTTTTTTTTTTTTGTAATTCACGACCCTGTAACCCTGTTCATAACTTTAATGAAGTTCAAATCCCGCCGATTCGCCAGCTCATATAAAGCTTAACTTTTCAGCCAAAATGAATAAGGAAAAATGCAAGAAAGAAGAATAGAAAATAAAAAAATAGAAGATTCAAGAGAGAGAAACAACAAAATTCACTAAATGACCTTTCATCACACTAATATTATAAAGGCGAAAGTATGTGTGTGTGTTTGTATGTTTGTTATTTCTTCACGCTCAAACGCCTGGTCCAATTTTGATGAAATTTGGCAAACAGATATTTTTTAAGCAGTATTAACACATAGAATACTTTTTATTCCGATATTCCAACGGGATCGAGACTTATGCGGATGAAACCGCGGGGCGCAGCTAGTAAAATATAAGTACTCTCCCATCCCTTATTTGTAATCTTATCATTGTTTTGTCCTACGTTTTAGTATGTGGTCACAACCCAGTTACTAGGTCACACGATACCCCTTGCTGGTTACTGATACTGGTTGTCAGATTTTCGGACTTCTGACACACCTCATACACCTCGATGATGACATAATGACATAGTAAAAAAATACAATAATTAATATTGTAATGTTTGTTTCAGTGAAACCACTCGGGGTAGAAATAATTTCTAGAGAACAGCCGCTGTCTGTGGGCAGAAAGTCAGAGCTGTGGTGTAAAACAATGGGGGCGAGACCTCCAGCTACCATCACTTGGTGGTTAGGAGGGAAGAAGATAGATGCTATAACTAAAGAATCGGTAAGTGGAACCATTTTATTTTACTAGAACCATTGTTATTATTGGATAGGTCTTTCACAATATAGATTTAAAATTGTGATTACTTAAAAAGTGTAAACCCTGGCTCCTGGCAGTGTTTAGTTATCAGAGTAGTGCGGGAGTCCAGGAATATTAAGTGTATATAATGTATTTTTATTTGAAATACACAAACGAAACACCATTCCATGTATTGGGGATTCTTCCATTTATTAGAAAATACTCTTTGATTCTGTCCTAGGCCCCTATACTATGCTACCTTCAAGCATTAATCTTTTCCAAAACGTCTCGTTTAGGTAAAGTACAAGATCCAACAAGTCCCAACTTTAGTATTCTTTTAGAATATGGAAATTAATCTCCACTTTACTATATCCCCTAAAACTAATACAATTAATACAAATCCATAATCACTTACTTGACTGTAATACAGGGTATAGAAGACGCGAACGAGACGGAATCTTTGCTCCAGTGGATGCCATCAAAGGATAATAACGGTCAAATGCTTACGTGCAGAGCCGAACATCCGAACTTCAACCACTCCAGCATTGAAAGCAAACTACCGCTGAACGTGTATTGTGAGTATATAAGTTTATTTTTATGTTGCCATTGTACGGTTTTCAATACGAGAATTTCGTTCGTTGCCGTTACGAGATGTTTGAGATGAGTTTGTCGTGTTCTTTTCTATTTTGAATTTCGAGCGTTCGAATACAGTAATTTTTGTAAGGATTGAAATTGGCAGGCCATTTTCCGTAATTAAAAACGTTCAAAATCTAATCTCAATTTTGTCAAAGCGCCAATCAATGTCAAAAAGGTATTTTTGATTGAAGATTGCGACAGAGAAGAATGCGAACCTTCCTCAAAATACTGGAATTGCCCCTCAGATGTTTTTATAGATTCCGCTAATCTGTATAGGTACTTATGCTTTATTTAGGAAAACTGTTTCATCTAAATTAAAAAATACTGTAAAGGGTAATAAAGTTGCGGATTATGGACATTTTTATTTATTTATACATTGAAGTGACAGGGAGACAGCATGATATTTTTACGGCGACATAATAGCGTTTGTTTATTGCGCCGTTTCAGTCGTGAAACGGCGACATGCGGAATACACACAAATGTCATGCTGTCCCTGTCACTTTACGGTATATTGTGGCGACGAAAAGACTTCTAATAAAATCTGTTGTTTGATAACACAAAATTGGAGAAGAGTCATTTATGAACTTTGTTACATGCACAACCGTCACGAGTTGAAACATTTATTTGTAAAATAGTGATTTAATAAAAACCCAACAGAATCAATATTTAACCCAAACAAAGTTTAGTTTTTCAACGAAGTAGACTTGTTTGCTGTAAACAGCTGCATTGCAGAATGGGTATATACACATTAAACTGCCTATCAGTTTGTTTCATTTCAATTAACGTTCAACAAACATTTTGTTAAAAAAAACGTCAAAATAACTACTTTATTTAGGGAAAGCGAAAACATCATCACATTCAGAGTTTTAGGACCATAATAAGTACCTATAAAAGTTAAGCTGTTGGTCCCGGATGTCATTTGTAGATCTTTGAAAGCCGTTACGGTCATGTTAAGCTATGCTTGCCGCGGTCGGTCCGTGGATGGGTGACCATCTTTACAAATCAAGACAATTACGTACCTCGGAAAGCATGTTAAGCCGTTGGTCCCGGCTGCCATTCGTGGATCTTTGACAGTCGATAAGGTCGTCAATAGCCGACAGTCTGACAACCAGTCTTACAAAGAGGTATCGTATTACCATACAATAACTGGATTGTGGAGGTCTGCAGATAGACTTTGGCTCCACATAAAATACTGGTACTCAACTTCATTCGGTTAGACTGGAAGCCGACCCCAAAAATAGTTGGGATGGTTGTCAGGCTTTTGGGCTTCTGATTACCCGTAACGACTGTCAAAGATCTAGAAATGCTTTCCGAGACACGGAGGGTCTCGATAGTCACCCATCCGCGAACCGGCCTCTGTTAGCGAAGTTTATCTTTCGATCGACCCGTGCGGCTGTAATTATTTAGCCACGAGCCCCACAAAATAAAGCCTCAATATTCGCTCAAAAAGACCCGCCATTTTACGAGACAGCCTCAACACAAAAACCAATTAAGTTAGTGGTACTTTGCATAATACGCCATGCAATGCCGTTACTATAATTGCCATAGCTTTTGTTGTAATCACCGGCTAGCAATTAATGAGTGGCGTATCGGGCGATAACTTTAAGATTACTGCTCCCTTTTTACTGTTGAGTCATACCATCACGGAAAACTATTGACGTTTGTAGTTGTAGTTTGAATCAACGGTATTATATCGTGGCATGACCGCCAACTTATCCTACCGAAGCGATTTCTATCCTAAATTATATTTAAAACTGTATCGTTTATGATTAAAATTGCATTTTCATAACAACAAGCCGGGCGCCTGGTGTGATTCCCCATCGGTAAAAATAGCAATATTTCATACTTACAAACTTTTTTACTTTATTTACTCCATTACGGGATTTTTTTTTTTTTTTTTCATAAATAATTGTTCCTGGTTGTTTCTTGTTTATATTGTTATATTGTTTATAAAAAAAATGTAAAATTGCATGCTTCTAGACCCAGCAGCTTAGGTTGTGGTTTGTCTGTCAGTAATTGTTTTTTTATTGAATAGATGTCGCTTACGATAAGTGGTCAGTCTAAGCTCGATATCACGTCAGTTTTGTTCATTTCATAATTATAATTATTTTATATTCACTGCCTAACTTGGGAAAGTCACACAACATTTTATAAAGGGTCGTTGGTCACTAACATTACGACCCCGCTTAGTCAGTAGATTGGCTGTGGATTGGCTGTAATTGGCTTGATACAGCCAATTACAGCCAATCCACTGACTATGCTTGTATATGTTTTAAACCAAATAAGGACTTGATTAGGTTTTGTTGTTAGATTCAAATTTTCAATGATCTATGTCATCATCTGCCTAGCCTTTCCCAACTACCTTGGTCGGCTTCCAGTCTAAGCGGATGCAGCTAAATACCAGTATGCAATTGTCTGTGCCCGTCAAGGTCGAGGGACTAAGTATTGGGTTTCAAAACTAAAATTGTAAATCTACTATTTGCTACCTATCCCTTAACTTTAAAAACCTCAATTTATACGTATTCATTTAACAAAATCCTTCCTTTTGGTCCCTGGTGTAAATGGATAGCCGGACCCTAGGAGTGTCCTACCTATTTAGTACAACAATACCTTACAATATTTGACTGTCCCTAACGTGAATCGTTCGAGAACTATCGACCATAAACGTTGTTCGCTCCATTATGACGATTCAACAATTTGGTCAGACTTGGTAACGGATAGTTTTTTTTTTTTTTTTTTTTTGTAGTATTCATGTTCAGTAACTATTTTCTGTTGCTGTATATATTATACTCAATTATGTAGATTAATTAAACCATAAGACCGAAAACAAAAACGAAAAAAACGATAAAAATATGTAGTAGATCCTAACAGTTTCCTTTTTCTTTACCCTCCGTCTACTGTCAGTTATCAAAACGACTGGTTTTATATAGAAACATGGCCGTTCTAAGTGCTATCGTTAAAATAACTGTTTGTGCTCTCATTAGTAAGCGCACGATCCTTGGTAAGGTACGGCGAGTTACTGGTTTTACGATCTTTTTCCATTTCCTTCCACTCTTCGCTGGTTTGTGGCTATCATCAGTTAATTTATTACATTAATGTATTTTTATTACTTTACCACGTAGTACGGGGTGCTATACACTTTTACGACGACGACACTTTCAGGTCGACATGATTCGGCACAGCCGGCGGAAAAATCGAATATAATAAGCGTAAGTTCAGGTAAAAAACCGCTTCGATTAGCTCGAATTGTACTGAGCCGACCCGGACATGATTCACCGCAGGTAGATATCTGCTACGAGCTCAATGAAAGCCGAATATCTATTTTAATTTATTTAGAAGGATTACAACCGAGACATACATTAAAATTATCTTCTACATTAAAACTTATCACTATCCTGTAAACTGTAATGCCGAATCAATTACAGCCACAACCACAGCTTACGGATTATCGAGTAGGTACACACGCTCTGAATAAATAATTAAATTAAGAATGCATAATATGAACCAGTTACATGTTATTATAATAGATTAAAATGACATGAATGGAATGCAATACGTAAAGCCTACCATAAACCTGATTTTCAATAATATTATTTGAAGTAATTGCTTCTGCTTCGGCTTTGTTGTTAAAAAAAATACTATGTGCCGACCCGAACAAATGTTTTTTCAGCTGAAGTAAAGTGAAAGTTTTGGTCAGTGGCAATTTGTGCACCTACATGGCGTGTGGTTGGCCGTCGATGTTTTTCATCGTATAACATTTTACGATCAGCTGTAGGTGGTTTTTTCTTTTGCAAATTAAAACGAATGTGTAGTTACTGTTATTTGTAGCGCTTTTGCAGAGAAATTAAAAAATATAATGCCACAGAATGTGGCTTTGTTTTTAAAGTTCGTGTGTTGGAAATTCGGAATTTCAACTTTGCTTTTGTTTTTTTTTTTTGAAGGCTTCATAGAAAAGCAAAGTTTATCGTGCAGGGTTAGAGGATCCTCATTCTATGACTCTGCACGGTAAACTTTACTTGAGCCATGTAGGATTTCTGTGTGAAATCAGTAGGATGCGTAGTTCACATGTGGCGATGTAGATGCCGCCACATACCTTTGCGGTTGTTGTGCGTTAAAAATAATATAAACTTGTTCAAAATCAAAAATCAAAATCAAAAGTCATTTATTCAAACTAGGCTGGGAATCAGCACTTTTCGAACGTCAAAATTACAAAAGACAGTCCTAAAACACGCCCGCCCTTCACCACTTCCTAGTGCCTTCAGTTATTGCCGCTTGTCATACAAGGTAAGAAACTAAGCTTTAAGCTCTGGCCAAACTGAGGCTTTTCCGCGCGGGATGTGAGGCGAACTCTTGTACGGCTTTTTTCAACTTTTGGTGCGCCCTGTTGCGTCCCGCATCCCGCGCATTCGCCGTGCGCAAGTGTGGTCCGAGCATTATTTTATTTACAAATACCGATAGTTACATACAATACTATGTATTTCTTAGTAGGGTAACAAAAAATCAAGAAACACCTATAAATGAATAATAAAGTTTATGAAAATATCAACTTTGTGTAAAAATATAATATACATACATATAAATAACAAATATCAAGTGCGCGTCTCCTTGTTAATCAAATTTCTCGCTGGCTGATCGATACTTCACGTGACCAAAGGGCTGGGTCGTTCTTTGGCCAAAGAATTAGCATTACCATTCAACGTGGCAATGCTAATTGCCACTTGCTGTGCCCGCGACTTTGTTCGCGTTCATATTGAATTTCATGACTTTTTCTTTTTTTTGCGCGGAACCCTAATCCTTTTTCTAACATCAGCTATCTGCCAGTGAAAGTCCCGTCAATCGGTCCACTTATTTCGGAGGTTAGCCGGAACAAACAACATTTTTAAATAATGTTTTTTTGCTATCGTACATACTTTCATATGCATTAAGTAAAAATATTTTATTTTGAAATTACAAACAGACACTTAAATTGTATTTATTTGTACAGATAAATTATATTTTTTCTTTCCAAGAAAAAAAGCGGTCAATTGCGAGTCGGACTAATGCACCGAGAACTCTGTACTTTGTATATAACTACAAAGAAAAAATCCGAAAATTGTAACTTTGTAGTTGCATACGTATTAATGTAATATGCAACTACAGACAGAACCCTCAAAAGTAATTCAATTCAGTGTGGATTATTAATGTATGATAATAATTGATGCATAACGATCGTAATGACTGTAGGTGGTCATATTTGTTTTAATTAATATATTTTATTCTCATTTCTGAGTGAAATATTGTTCGATACAAAACAGTTTAATTATTTACCCTTTAACAAGCTTCATTGCCAATTAAATTGTAAATTAAAAACTTATAGGTACCACTAGAGTATTTTCAAGTTAAATGTTATTCACTCCTTAGAAATTGAATACCTAAAATAACTCTCCGTCTGTGGCTTTGTTACCAATTTGATATTTTTACGGGGCATGTGTAAAGGATCACTGGTGTCCTAATGGTATCGGCCGTGACTTAGAAGTTGTAGGTCGTAGGTTCGAAGCCAGACAGGCGTTTTACTTTGTGTAAATTATTTCATCACCACTGTTTTCAAAACGGAGCCCGTGGCTAAATAATAACAGCCGCACAGGTCGATCGATCAAGAAAAGCTACGCTTGCCACGGTTCGTCTGTGGATGGGTGACCATTTTTACATACTGAGACCCCTCCGTGCCTCGGAAAGCATGTTAAGCCGTTGGTCCCGGCTGTCATTCATCATCATGGATCTTTGACAGTCGTTACGGGTAGTCAGAAGCCCGAAAGTCTGGCAGCCAGTCTTACCTAGGGGTATCGTATTACCCATTAACTGGGTTGTGGAGGTCAGATAGGCAGTCGCTCCATGTAAAATACTGGTATTCAGCTGCATCCAGTTAGACTGGAAGCCGACCCCAACATAGTTTGGAAAAGACTAGGCAGATGATGATGTTCTCAAAACGGCGAACGATATCGTGAGGAAATCGGCATGTCCCAAAACCAAAAGTTCGAAGGCATATGACATCTACTGACCCGCACAATGCTCACATGGTGGATTACGGCCCACTCCCTCTCACCGAGCGGTGGCCTGTGTCCCAGCAGTGGAAACATTATAGATTGATTATGCTGTAAGTGTAAAAGTTAGTGGAATTTACTAAAGACTTTGGCACGCAAAATGCGGGTCGTGAGCGATGCGAATCTTCACGTGACAATGATTTATTGCGGATGACACATCAAGTTCAAACGCGGGTCGTCTGAGTTTGCCGGCAATGTATGCAAATACGTTTGATATATTCTGCGGGGTAGTTGCATAACAAACTAACAGTAGCGATGGCTTTGATTTTAACAGCTCAAACAACATTCGTTGCGTTATTTACGTTGTTGAGCAGATACATTTTTCAAACATATAAAGCAATGGGTTAGCAATATGCTTCAAAAGTATTCAAATTGAAATTTTTTATAGTGTGTTACGCAATCAGTGTGCTGATGTATTTCAGATTCTGAGGAAGGAAAAAACACGAACGATTACAGCTGTTGTCTTTCAACGGATTCAGTTGATTTTAAAATTGCCGGTAATGCAAATAATATGTTTTGAATGCTGTATATAGGGTGACTGGTAATTAGTGACCGATACTTAAACACATGATTCTATTCATGACAACAAACAACTTTTACTATGGGACCAAAACTGAAATCGCGAAAAAAAAATCTGCTGTTCCCTACATTTGAGTCGTCAAAATGTAGGGAACAGCTGATTTTTTTTTTCCGACCCTCCCCGGCTTCGCACGGGTGCAATGCTGATCAATATCATTACATAGTATAAAACAAAGTCGCTTCCCGCTGTCTGTCTGTCTCTATGTATGCTTAGAACTTTAAAAATAAGCAACGGATTTTGATGCGGTTTTTTTTAATAGATAGAGTGATTCAAGAGGAAGGTTTATATGCATATAATACATGCATAATATAGTAGAGAAACACTGATAATTTTAGAGCCATTATTTCTCTTAAAAAGTATAGGATAAAAAATGGTTATTGTGGGTTATCCCTAAGAGATAGACATATGCCATCGCGGACTTTTTTGTAGACCTTTTCAAGGTGTACAATACTGTAGTACATTATTTTGATCTATCTCGTAGGGTTAAGCCAGCGTTTGCAATGTAAGCGCAAAAAAATGTGTTTATTTACGACATCACATTAGAAACCCCTAAAATGATCAGTGTTTCTCTACTATATTATGCATGTATTATACATATAAACCTTCCTCTTGAATTACTCTATCTATTAAAAAAACCGCATCAAAATCCGTTGCGCAGTTTTAAAGATTTAAGCATACATAGGGACAGACAGCGGGAAGCGACTTTGTTTTATACTATGTAGTGATGATATGTATAAAAGACTAATTGGATCAGAAGATGAACCAAAAATTAATTTAACGATACAATTTATTGTAGTTTGAGAATAGATGTCAATGTGATCGGTATTTTGTTTTATCCATTTCGACAGTCTGTGTCTAGGAAAATATTATAATAATTTTCAAAGAAAATGCTAACGTTTATTATAAACATGATATTGTATTTAATGCAATAAAACTCTTGAGATTCGAAGAATCCTACTTCCAACTAATATTATAAAAGTGAAAGTTTATGAAGATGTTTGGTTGTTTGTTACTCAGTCACGTGTAAGCCGTTGAAGTGATTTGCATGAAAATTGGCACATAGATAGACCATTTCCTGGAATAACTTTTTATCCCGGTAAAGCGTTCCCTTGGGAACAGTTGAAAGTTACTTTTTACGCGGGCGAAGCCGCGGGCAGAAGCTAGTCTGGTATATAAAATTACATTTACATTTTCTCATGTAGATCTTAATGACCATCTTTTAACGATTCATATTCCCGAAAACCCAAGATTACACAACATTAAGTCATTAAAAAACCAATACAAAATGAACAAGACTTTATCCGTTGTAACAATTGAACCACAATTTCGTGGCCGTTTCCGCAACTTTATTCTATGTTTACTTTTGTTTTGTCCATCAAAGCATTTATGATTGAGGAACGTTTATTCGAAATTGTAACTTGATTTTGTTGAAACAAGGTTGTAATTTGTTTGTTTGTAAACAGACATGCCAGAAGCAACAATCCACCTTGGGGCTAAGATGAACCCGAATGACATTGAAGAGGGTGATGACGTGTACTTCGGCTGTAAAGTTGATGCCAATCCGCCTGCCTACAAAGTTGTTTGGGAACATAATGTGAGTAATAAATCCTTGACATTTATTTTCGTTTTCAATTTCATGTGCAAATATGTTGCTGTAATTGTGTATTTATCGATTCTGGAATTGGTGTTTTCAAGTTTTTTTTTTTACGTGAAAACAGCGGGACTTGTGTGAATAATTGCGTAGCACACTTACGTTAGCAATGGCTTTTATTTTGACAGTTCAACAACATTCATTGCGTTATTTACGTTGTTGAGCAGACAATTTTTTCGAACATAGGAAGCAATGGATTAGCAATATCCTTCAAAATTATTCATATTGTGGTTGATGGTGTGTTACGCAATTAGGGTTATGGATCTACGCAATTTCAAATTTCTTTTATGAACAATGACAAGCTTTAAATTTATTTAATGTTAATTTCATGTGCTAAACAAGGCGGTACTTTTTGACGGCACGGTTGGCGCTTGCTGCGCTCCGTGTCGCTAGTTCGATTCCCGTACGGAACAAATATTTGTATGACCCACAAGTAGTTGTTCCGGGTCTGGCTGTTTGTGTATGTCAGTTTAAATGTTTGTAAACGCATCCACAATACAGGAGAAATTGTGTGTGGGGCAACGTTTTTATTAAAAAAAAAAAAAGGTGTAGCAATTTAAGATGCAACCCAAGCTCATGAGGCAAGCAGTAAGCAGCATTTCACGCATTATTATAAATACATTAACTAATTATAAATTTAGTATCATGTTAGAAAACCTATTTGCCGCCTGAAACATTGAATTAAAATTAAAACAAAAACAATTCTTCTTAATTGGTAATGTTTCAGGCATTTTAGAATACGGCAGTTTCATTAAATTTCGCAACGTCAGCGCCATCTAGTTATAACATTCTGTAATTAGTTGCGCGCCGACGAAGATAACAGTTACGCAAAATTCTAAGGCATTTTTCTTGTGGAATATAAGTTGCAACTTTGAGAAAAGACTTATTTAATAATAGTATAGTTTTGAGAATGCTAAGTTCGTAATACAGGTAGCATATCTATCAATACTTAAGAAGAAAGGCACCCTTGAATCATGCGAAAGTGTAAGGTTCATGACTGTATCAACACGAATGTGTCAAAATTTTCATATCTCACGAGAAACTATGTAAATAAACGTGTGTCTACAAAAACTCAAAGGTTGATTGAACCTTCCAATTCCACGTGAGTCCCACGTGACTAGCATGACACAATTGGACGGAGCGGCGGAACGGACTTTGCTAACTGACATACCTGAGACACACCAGAAAGCGACTGCTTTCTCGCCGGGCGGTGGGACAGGTGTCGAAATTGTTGATAGCCGACTAGCTATCAACGATTTTCTCGCTCAAGAAACGTGCAAGAATTGTAGTCGCTTGTCGCGATCACGAACTCGCTGCTTGTTGCTCGCTAACTTGTTTTTGCCTATGCCTGTTGATTATCGGCGGTGATTCAGGCCCAGGCAATTAACGTGAAACGAGTAGAGCTAGTAACTAAAAACGAGTTGGTGAGCAACGAGCAGCGAATGTAAGACGCCGGCGACGGATATCTCGAGCTTCATGCCAACAAGCGTGAGTTTTACCCGCCAAGCGAGCATCGCTGGGTAAGTACTCTGATACCTCTTGTCACTGCGATAAACGAGTACTCGCTGACGGCGGTGTGTACAATCACGGATCAACTATTAGTACCATCAAATGCGGTGAATAGGAACCGAGGTGTGAATCGGGATGAAACTTTTAAACTGATTTTAATGTTGATGTAATATAGTTTGTGCCAACAAGTACACTTATTCGTTAATTATAATATAGTAAACACATTAGAGACGTTTCTGGCAAAAACGCTATTATTTCAATATCAAAATCCATTTTAATGTTTCGTCCAGATTTACCCCTGCATTACTATTCACCCCGTCTTAAAGTATGTGTATTTCTAAAATACACGGAACTTAAAATTTTTGTGCGTTTTTCGGACGAGAAAATCGTTGATAGCTAGTCGCTTCCTCGCCAGAGGTGGGATAGATAAGTAAAAGTGTACACAGCAAATAGAGCTAGCATTTCCAGTGTTTCTATTTAAGTTTTGCGTTCAGAAAATACATAATTTATCCAAAATATGCCAGTGAATTTAATATTCTATGAAATAATTTCTAATGTACAATGTTCATGTTATGTTAAAAACGACGTACCTATTTCATTAACGTCGACGTAAAAGCACGTTAGATTCACGTTATTCAGTAGATAAGTATTATGTTGTTCATACTATTTAGAACTACGTGACTAAAAACGGTCAAGTGCGAGTCGGACCACGCACAATCAAGGGTTCCCCAGTTTGGATGAATTTTAATAAAAAAAAATAAAAAATATAATATTTTTTATGTGACAAAACTATATGGTTTTAGGACTTTTTCCTTTTCTTGCCTTGTAAGACTTTGCTTCTGATGAAAAATGCATTTTTAATCAACGGAAAGTACCCGTTGATTAAAAAAGGTTTTGACTTATTTGCCAGTATCAAAATATGTCGCATAAATGACCGATTTTTTTATTTCGTTGACTTAGAAGCTTTGTTTTAGAACTCCAAAGGACCGTAGACTTACATACTTGATATTAATTTCAAGTTGATGAACTTGATAACCTTCACGCGCTACTGAGAAAAACGTTTTGCAAAAACTAAATTAAAAAAAAAAAAAAGACACTACAAAGTAAAAAATAACTTTAATTTCGGAAGTCGGTGGCGTTGGTTCCGCATTTTCATTTTTTGACACCGACTTCAGAAATTAAAGTTAATTTTCACTTCGAAGTTCTTTTTGGAAGTCAGTTGATTTTCTCTGGAATCCTTTTTTATATTTTTAATTTTTAGATGTACCTACCCGCACAAAAAATAATTTAACACTACATGCTATGTAAATATCAATGACAGGAAGGTATTAAAACATCATTAATATAAACTACGTGGAAAAAAACGTATTACTCATATTGAAGCAAACTCAAAAAATACACAAGCAACGTTATTCATCCACCCCTGAAGCATACCTTATCCAATTAAAAAATAATTTTGCAAATCCGTTAATATATGACGGAGTTATGCCCTAAAAAAATGAAATAAAAACATCCTAATTGAGAACCTCCTCCTTTAAAGAAGTCGGTTTATAAGGGTCTTGACAAGACAGAGGGATGGACAAAGAAGTGATATTATAAGGGTTCGGTTTTTTCTTTTGAAGTACGGAACCCTAAATATACAAATCTAATACAATTTTGATGAGGTCTGCCAACAGCTTAACTTGTGCCGTAAATTACGTCTGATCTTTCTAAAAATAACTTATACCATTTAAAACCTGCATATAAAATTTACTCTCTTGAATATAAAACTCAGCACACATAAGTGAATACGTGTACAAATCGTATCAATTTACATCCCGCATGGCAACCAGGATTAATGTCATGATAATGTCATTTTACCAGACTGAAATGCTTAATGATGGCGCGGTATCAGCATTACATTTGGTTGAATCAATGAAGGTAATCAAATCACTTGTTTATTTTGGGATTTTGATTTTGTTAGCTCGACATGTCACAATGTTTTATGAATAGAAATCAGACAGATTGACGTTGCGTGGTTCGCAAAAAAACGGTACTGAGTCGTAGCTTGTGAATGACAAAGGAAAAACCTGAAGTAACGTTTATTCATCAAAATGTATATCGCATTACTAATAGGATTATAGGGATAGAGGGGCCCGTGGCTAAATAATAACAGCCGCACAGATCGATCGATCAGGTTAAGCTACGCTTGCTGCGGTTGGTCTGTGGATGGGTGACCATCTTTACATACCCCCCCCCTCACCCCTCCGTGCCTCGGAAAGCACGTTAAGCCGTTGGTCCCGGCTGTCATTCGTGGATCTTTGACAGTCGTTACGGGTAGTCAGAAGCCCGAAAGTCTGACAACCAGTCTTACCTAGGGGTATCGTATTACCCAGTAACTGGGTTGTGGAGGTCAGATAGACAGTCGCTCCATGTAAAATACTGGTATCCAGCTGCATCCGGTTAGACTGGAAGCCGACCCCGACATAGTTGGGAAAAGGCTAGGCAGATGATGATTACTAATAGGATTATAATAACAACTGTTAGGCGGACTTTTGTAATGCGATGATTCTGGGTATGAATATTATTTGGTGTTCGTTCTGAATATTATTTGGTGTTCGTTCTGAATATTAATATTTTTATTGAAATGCAATAATTGTTGAGTTCATCACGAATATTCTTGGAAAAATTAATTGATAATTTTGGAGCGCTCATTAGAAGCAAAACATTACTTCTCGTGGATTATAAAGAGTCCCTGAAAATACTTTTAATTTTGTTACCTACTTCGAAAACAATATCCTTAAAAGGGAATTGTAATTTACATGATGGATCATTATTAATTATACATATTTTCATTAAATGAGTATGACAGAAAATCGCGATTAAAGTTAGACAATACAATCATGATATGAAATGCGACTTTCTGTTTAAAGCAATTTAATAAATCAAATCTTTTTAACATTTTTTTTATGTTGCAGACAATATATACATATTATACGATATGTCATTATTTTCATCATAATCGTCAGTGAAACCCTCTATTTAATTACCATCAAACATTGTTCCAATAATTTTCCAATTAATTCAGCTATTCATTGTAACAGAAAGTCACTCTGCTGTCGCAGTTTCCGCTTCCAAATATTCCAATGTGAATTTATTTGATGACTATATCAATTACGGAACAGAAAATAAAGCATTGAACCGTAAAACGATGGCCGAAAAACGTGTATCGTATTTTCGTAATATCCAGGTTTTATACTGATTGGAAATCTCGTGTAGCACCACCTTTATCCTGCTGTATAGGTTGCGTATTTTTTGGTTTTCAGCGCCAATATTTATAAAAGAAAATCTTTGTGGATTCCATACACATACACCTCTATGTTAGACTTTGTCTGAGGCATAAGACTTCGATATGGTTTTGATTTGGAGGTAAAATTACAAAAATATTAATAAGAAAGAGGTGAATAGGAATTAGAGAACATGCTGTAATTTACCACAACTTTGATGTTTCTTTTATTTATTTATCAATTTATTTTCATTCATTCGCATGATGGTTCAAAAATCTTTTCAAAAAGCGTATCTGTATAGGTACTTCCTGGTAATCACAAAAGAATTCCAAGCAAATAATAGACTATAATCTCCTTTCGATGTACATACGTAGGCATATCGAGCTATATTATACTTATTTCTACCCTTACTTTTACCTGACCTCGTATTGTAAGTATACTATTCATTGTATCGTGTAAATGGTAGACCACAGACTACCTACAGTATTTGTCTCTCCTTCCCTTTTCAATCCATCCAAAGATTGTCTTTAAAAGATCGCTCTTAGCGATAGGACCGCCCATTGTGTCACTCTTTGTAAAATTTCTATATTTATTTCTGTGATTAATATGGTGTACATAATAAAGAGTATTCTATTCTATTCTATTCTAAGACGTCAGCTTATACTGAAAATGTATAGCTTACATTTTCAAGTTTCCTCAAAATATTCGTCCAACCACGCTGTTGGCCAACATCAACCAATATACTCTTTACTACCAAATAGTTGGTAACCGACATCAACAAACGTAACCTTCCATCATAATATTTCTGACCTTATCCCATTTTATTTGGGGCGACGCAACGTGCATTTTTCTTCCATAGTTCTCTGTTCGTCCTCATCTCGGTAGTCAGTTCAACACACATTTCATTCCAAAATAAAAACTAAATTATGTATCCACAGGGTGTACTACTACAACACAATCCCGCGAACGGGGTTATAGTGACGGGAAACACCAACCTAGCTCTACGAAACGTGTCTCGACTGCAGGCCGGCCGCTACACGTGCACCGCTTCAAACGTCGAGGGGGACGGCAAGTCGCCACATTTGCATATGCAAGTTGTTTGTAAGTAAATCTAGTATAAACTGCCTGTATAATTAGTTAGATAAGTCGGTTTTTGGAGTAATGTGTTTATATTTTGAGAGAGACAGAAATAAATTGTTCGGTTTGACTTGGGAAGATAAAAATGGCACGAAAATAAATTACAAATCTGTAAGTGCTAACTTTTGTTCTAAAGTCGATGTCGACTATGTACCAAATGCTTACCTTTTGAAGACCATTTTCTGTATCGTCATTGATTAAGAAAAGCATTATCTTCATTTATTTTCTTCAGTTCTTAGATATATGATAAATAATTTATCGAACTCAAACATTTTTGTATTTTTGGAACGAAGTTCCTTAACGGAGCTTGCGGTACGAGTAAGCTGGTAGAAATCGTCATGTAACGAAAAAGCGTTTTGCCCCCTCCATACGACTTTTTATATAATTATAAGATTAAACGAACTTACCTTAAGTGAAGTTCTATCTTAATTATACTCTCTCCTTGTCCGAGACGGTTTTACGAGTAGTAACGCTGATTGTACCAGCGCTTAGTCACATTTTAAACTAAAAAAAAAACCTACGTGTGGCAACTTTGTATAATTATATGTCATTACTGTTTTTTTGCACAGCGCGGTCACATATTTATCGTGATAAAATGTCTTGACATCTTAATAATTACGCTATTTACGAGTAAAATATAATAACAGTATAATGGAAAGAGTCAGAGAGAGAGAGAGATAGAGAGAGAGAGAGATAGTTTTCATGGGTTTCGAGTGTGCCGCGGCCAATAGTGAGGTCAAAATAAAAATTCAAGATGGCAGCTGCGAAAATTTAAAAGTTCTTCGTCATTTTGAAATTTTCGCAGCCGTCATCCTGGATTTTCATTTTGAACTCCCTTCCTGCCGGGGGGCCCCCGACCCCATACGTTTTTCTTTTGTATTGAGATTTTTTTGTATCAGCCTATACTGTTCTCAAAGCAACTGTTTCTTAACTATGGCGTATTCTTGTTCCTTGACCGCGAAACGAAGGTTAAACACATCGTCCTATATAAACATTCCAAAGATAGTTTCCAAACATTCTATTTACAACGTAGTTTCCAACTAACCTTTTATCCATTTAGCTATTTCTAAATAATCTCTTCCTAAATAGATTTAGATGAGTCTAACCGAGTGCCATAGTATTTATACTGTAAATATTGGTCTACGTGGGGCGTTCAAGAAAGTAGGTTAAGTTTATTTTATTACAGCATCGTTAGGGAATACTGGGATATAAAAACAGCCGGGTAAATGGGTGGGCGGTGCTTTATACCGATGGCCTAGTGGTGCATTATGGTTTTAATTTCTGTCTTCATTTAGGATTTCAAGGAGACTTGCAAATTACGGTTAAAGTTAATAAGACAATGGTGTCGATTCTGTTGTTCACAAATTAAACTGAATTTAAGTTCAGTGCATCTTTTTCTTTTATTTAATTAAGAAAAGAACAGAAGATAAATATTACTTTGGTCCTGTCAAATAAAGTATTGTATTAAAGTACAAACTAGAATGGTTGCCATGATATTGATAAAACCCTCAATCATCGGACTTACTAATAGTTTTGCGTGATTCAAATTTGATCGTGAATGGGCTGCTTCAGTACGTACTTTGGCTAAGCGTTATTCCGGTCACTGTCGCACAATTGTCAAACTACAAGTTCAAGTGTCAAAGCACGTGATTAGAGACGTTTATAGATCTGAAGCCTTTGTGTAAAACTATTGTATAATACCCCTAAGTTTTATCTACCATAACTAGCCACTAAATCAAAAATGGCCAACACCAAGGAAAAACCGTGAGCAATTCTCCATGTAATAATTAATAAGCCTATAAATGATCTCTAAATGTTTCACCAAGATATTAAAACGAAAAGATGTGATTAAAACATTGGCTACAAAAAATACGTCAATTTACGTCAGGCGCTGACTAATTTGACAGGATTAAACTAATATTTATCTTCTGTCCTTTTCTTAATGAAATAAATAGAAAAAGATGCACTAAACGTAAATTAAGTTTAGTTTGTAAACAAGGGAATCGGCGCCAATATCTTGGTGAAACATTTAGGGATCATTAATTATAGGCTTATTTATTAAATAGAGAATTGCTAACCGTTTTTTTCCTTGGTGTGGGCCATTTTTGATTTAGTGGCTAGTTATGGTACAGACGCCAGCACATCAAGCTACCCAAAACTGTCAGATTTTCCCAATCAACTTTGAACCTTAAGCTTTAGCAATAAAGTTGAAAATCTATTAAAGAAATCTGACAGATTGTAGTAGCTTGATGTGCTGGCGTCTGTACATAAAACTTAGGGGTATCATACAATAGTTTTACACAAAGTCTTGAGATCTATAAACGTCTCTAAGCACGTGCTTTGACTTAGTCATGCTCCCGTCAATTGGCACTTGTAGTTTGACAAGTGCGACAGTGACCGGAATAACGCTTAGCCAAATTACGTGCTGAAGCAGAGCATTCACGACCAAATATGAATCACGCAAAACTATTAAGTAAGTCCGATGATTGAGGGTTTTATCAATATCATGGCAACCATTCTAGTTTGTACTTTAATACAATGAGATGAAAGTTACATTGCAATGACTTACTAATCGTTTTATCGTTTTATGTCATTCAAATTTGACCACCAATGTTGTGTTTTAGTAACGTTTATTGATCTTAGCCTAAACTGTAATGGTAGATTTTTTTTTTCTCAAGAATGATAAAGTACATGGCTTATATTAACTTAAAAAAATATGAATGAATTTACTGGCGCGTGGCTGAGTGATAGATTCCTACACTACGAGATGCGGATTCTCTCACGGAACAAGTATATTTTGTATGACCTACAGATACTCGCTCCGAGGCGTGTACGTGAGACTTATTGTTTCTGTAGATGGATTCGCAAAACAGAAACCAATATTTCTTAACAAGTCTAAGTTTTTGAAAAAAGATTTTTAATCAGTATTCTCTTTCAGTATTCTCAACCCAATTTATTTGTGGTCAGCGGAGCATGTGTGTTTTTTCCTTACGTCTTTATCAGCTTTCCACCTTACATGTTTGACGGCACGGTTGGCGCAGTGGTTAAGCGATTGACTGCTGCGCTGCGTGTCGCGGGTTCGATTCCCGCACGAAACAAATATTTGTATGACCTACAAGTAGTTGTTCTGGGTTTGGCTGTTTGTGAAAAAAAAATAAAAACAAAAAAAATAATGTCGTCAGAGTATAACGGGTGTAAAAAGACACTCAACGAAGCCGAGAGTCACGTGTACTCGCCGTCATTTTAATATTTTTATTGTACTGGACCATACCTGGGAAACTTCTGGTTATCGAGACATTGAAGGTCAAAATTCCAGCTTTTACTGACGTTTTTTCACGAAAACAAGTTTGTAATGTTACAACATAGCTTTAAATACCCCCACGACCCCTGTACCGTTGCATGCACCCATAAGCACAATGTTTTGTTTTACGTAACATTGCGCACTACCGCAAATAGCAAATTTTCACAACAAAAATAATGGTTTTCCAGCAATTATTTTTGCGCAATGTGGCTTAGTTTGATGAACAGAATGCGTGTTTGACGGCTATGTGATATGTTTTTTTTACACCCTGTAGCTAGACAATGGTGCCAATTCCCCCCTTGTTCACAAACTAAACTAAATTTAAGTCCAGTGCATATTTTTCTTTCTATTTCATTAAGGAAACGACAGCAGATAAAACAAATAATAGACAAAGAAAATAAAGAAATATTAGTTTAGTCCTGTCAAACTAAGATACTCCATAGACAAGCGGGGCACAAGATGGGGACAAGAGGGGCCCGTGGCTAAATATTAATAGCCGCACAGGTCGACCGATCAGGTTAAGATACACTTGCCGCGGTTGGTCTGTGGATGGGTTACCATCTTTACATACCGAGATCCCTCCGTGCCTTGGAAAGCACGTTAAGCGGTTGGTTCCGGCTGTCAATCGTGGATCTTTGACAGTCGTTACGGGTAGTCAGAAGCCCGAGTCTGACAACCAGTCTTACCAAGGGGTATCGTATTACCCAGTATCTGGGTTGTGGAGTTCAGATAGGCAGTCGCTCCATGTAAAATACTGGTATTCAGCTGCATCCGGTTCGACTGGAAGCCGGCCCCAACATAGTTGGGAAAAGGCTAGGCAGATTATGATAGACAAGCTTAGACGTGATTAAAAAAATGGCTACAATTTATGTCAGGCGCTGACTAATTTGATAGGACTAAACTACTCGTATTATTTATCTTTTGTCCTATTCTTAATGAAATAGATACAAAAAGATGCACTGATCTTAAATTTAGTCAATTTACTTCAGGCGCTGACTAATTTGATAGGACTAAACTACTCGTATTATTTATCTTTTGTCCTATTCTTAATGAAATAGATACAAAAAGATGCACTGATCTTAAATTTAGTCAATTTACTTCAGGCGCTGACTAATTTGATAGGACTAAACTACTCGTATTATTTATCTTTTGTCCTATTCTTAATGAAATAGATACAAAAAGATGCACTGATCTTAAATTTAGTCAATTTACTTCAGGCGCTGACTAATTTGATAGGGCTAAACTACTCGTATTATTTATCTTTTGTCCTATTCTTAATGAAATAGATACAAAAAGATGCACTGATCTTAAATTTAGTCAATTTACTTCAGGCGCTGACTAATTTGATAGGACTAAACTACTCGTATTATTTATCTTTTGTCCTATTCTTAATGAAATAGATACAAAAAGATGCACTGATCTTAAATTTAGTCAATTTACGTCAGGCGCTGACTAATTTGACAGGACTAAACTACTCGTATTATTTATCTTTTGTCCTATTCTTAATGAAATAGATACAAAAAGATGCACTTTTTTTTTTTTTTTTTTTTTTTTTTTTCCTGTGGCAACACTAGACTTAACAGCTGATTTGAATTTGCTCTTGTTATTTTTAACCGACTTCAAAAAAAGGAGGAGGTTATCAATTCGACTGTATTTTTTTTTTTTTTTTTTATGTTTGTTACCTCATAATAACCGACTGGGTGAACCGATTTTCATGATTCTTTTTTTATTTGAAAGCTGGTGCTTCCCGTGTGGTCCCATTGCCACCATTTCAATATCTGATGATGGGATCTTGTAGAAATCGGGGGAACTCTTCAATAAATAACAGCAGATTAACCGCGATTGTTGCTATATCATATCTAAGCATTGTTTACACCATCACACAACATAATATCACGCCTGTACTCACTACAAAGGTTATAATTTTTTTTTTTATTATAATAATAATTAATACCAGTAAAACAACCGCGATTGCTGCTATCGCATATGTATGCATTGTTTACGCAATCGCACAACATAACATCACGTCTGTACCTTATAAACGCAGATGCAGCTTCCTGTCACTGATATTTACATAGCAAGTAGTGTTTATATGAATTTGATTGGGGTAGATATAACTAAAAAGTGAAAAATAAAAAATTTTATATAAAAAAAAACAACCGACTTCCAAAAAAACACTACAAAGTGAAAAATAATTTTAATTTTGGAAGTCGGTGTCTTTGGTTCCGCATTTTGGTTTTTTGACACCGACTTCCGAAATTAAAATTATTTTTCACTTTGTAGTGTTTTTTTGGAAGTCGGTTGTTTTTTTTTATATAATTTTTTTTTAATTTTAAATATTTAATTTCGTATGTTTTTAAAGCCCATTTCCAATACTCATCAAGTAAATGGGATAATAATCAGTTTTTTGTATTAGATTCACATACCAAGTGTAAAACAAAGTGTAAATATTTAAATGTGAAACAGTGACAGTTACCGGCTCAAGTGAATTTTGCATTGTCATCTTGTGATCAGGTACAATACTTAATATTTTACTTGATTTCGTTTCTTTGCGTTCTATAATATTACACCAGAAATCACATTTTTCACTTTTAATACGGCTACTTGTTTATGCCAATGACTTTTGAACGTAAACATAACCTTGGTTTGGTTTGGTTACAGAACTTCTTACTTTATTAAATTTCAATTTTCCTCTGCACTAATCCTCTCTCAATTTACTTTCATTCACAACTACCTAGCTCTTCTAAATTGTTTTCTTTCCTTCCTTATAAAAGTTATCCTTCGTCATGATCATGACTCGCAGCGCCCGTGCTCGCCTCGAAGAGTCCAAACTCAGTGAGGCTTTGAGCTTATTAAAGGCGTCAAGGGAGTCCTGTGACCAACTAATTAAGGAAATAGATGACAATGAAAGAGTGCTCTTTGATGCCAATGAAATGAATAGGAAGTTGAAAAATGAAATGGCTCAGTTATATATTCAATACACTGATGCCATAGAAGCCCGGGATAGGCTCCAGGTTGTTGTGGACGGGTTCAGCCAGTGTAGCATAGAGTATGAACAAGCTCTTAGCCAGAAACACTTATTACAACAGCAGCTACATGAGGCTCAAAGTCAGATTACACAACTTGAG
The DNA here is from genome assembly GCA_949629135.1 of Eremobia ochroleuca. Taxonomy (NCBI): domain Eukaryota; kingdom Metazoa; phylum Arthropoda; class Insecta; order Lepidoptera; family Noctuidae; genus Eremobia; species Eremobia ochroleuca. The sequence goes on from OX451392.1 coordinate 3,270,075, forward strand.
ACTACAAATCTTAACATCACCGCCTCGCTGAATCAAAGTCTGTTCAATGAGCTGGTGTCTATTGCCCCGTCAATGGTTTCTGCCATAAACCCCACTGATACTATTGATTTGACAGGTGACGATGAATCAAAATCATGTCATTCAGTGAGGGTAGTCACTAGTAAAAACAAAATTAAAAAATACATAAAAATTAATAAATACATTGTTAAAACGCAAAAAAATGGTAAAAAGACAAAAGTTCTTTATCAAAAATGTTAAACTTAACAGGGAAACGTTAAATTTACTTAAACAGTTAGATATGTATTCCTTTAATTTGGAGCAAAGTACTAGGAAATACAACATTGACACACAGGCCTTGCAATCTCAACTGGACCACCTACAGGAGAAACTAAGATCAATGACTAATAAATATAATACCTCTGAAGATCTAATGAGGGAATATGTGTTGGCAATGAATGAGCTGGTGAACTCACAAACTAACAGCTGTGAGCGCTGTCAAATACCATCCAATGTGCCTATGCCAGACCATTCATTATCAACATGCAATACCACATTACCGCATCCTTGTGTTGATTTGCCAATTCCCTCTGTTAATAGTTCCTTTACCACGTGTAAACAAATTGTAAACAATGATATTGTACTTTTTTGTGATGAGATTGGAAAGGACTTAGGTCACTTATTGACAGATGAATATCCGGGACACTCAATAATAAATTACTGTATGCCTGGTTGTTCTTTATTTGATATAATGAAAGAAATTATTAAATGTAACTTCAAGCAAGAAACAACTTTGTTAATTTTTATGGGAAATAGGGGAAATTTAAATAAAGGAGAATTGCTCCAATATCATAGAACATTGTGCAACCTTAGTTTAAGAAAAATTGTGTTGTTTACATTCCCTTATAGTAACAGTTTGCCACAGGAAGAAAACAAATTAAGATTTGATATAAACTTGACATTGCACAATTTAACTTATAATGATAATCTAATCCAGTTGGTTGACACCAACTCTTATATTGATAATAATTTATATTTGACAAAAGATAGATACAATATTGTTATGTACTATCTTTCTAACTATCTGAAAAGACAGATAGCTATGTCGCTATCATATTTTTTTTCTATTTCAGCCAAAAATTTGGCTAAACAAATTGCTCCTTTTGAGCAATGCAAAAACATTTTAAACTGTTCTGTCAATAATTTGCTCAAAATTAATGACATTAATCATCATTTAAATTAGAAATTAGGACAATAGAGGCAACCTCTAGCAAAAATGTAACTAAGGCAATTAATAACTCAAATGAAAGTGTAAAAAAATTAAACAGTATCAATCTGGTGCATCAAAACATTCAAGGATTTTTAAACAAAGACTTAGAAGTAGAATTATTCCTGAATTGTTACAATGTAGATATTCTTTGTATGACAGAACATTGGCTTAAAAGCCACCAGTTCATGTTCAATTTTAGTAATCACCAGGTTGGTAGTTCATTCAGCAGAGTAAATGCTATACATGGTGGCTCATTAATTTTAGTACATAACCAGCTTAAATTTAAGGACCGAAAGGACATTGTGAGCCTCTCTGTTGAGCGGACAATTGAAATAGCCTGTATAGAATTGGAGCAGTTCATTATATTAAGTGTATACAGACCTCCTTCAGGATTGTATGATTGTTTTGAAAAGGTTATGGATGAAGTGTTGCACAAAATCTGTAGTACAAACAAGTCCATCATCACTTGTGGTGATTTCAATGTTAATTTGTTAGAAAATTCTGGGTTAAGTACTAAAATCATAAGTTTGTTTCAGTCATACAATCTTGCTAACCTATTTTGGGAGCCCACTAGAATAACTCCTACTAGTGCCACATGCCTAGATAACATTTACACAGATATTATACCAAACCACAAAGAAATGATTAATTTAATAGACTCAGATCATTGCGGCCAGCTGATCACTATTACAAATCAAAACAAAAAAGTTATTAAAAAAGATATCACTGTCAACCCAAAAACAACTAAACGCTTAGAAACATTTAAAACTAAACTCTTAAGTAAATTACCACTTTTGTTGACTAATGATGACCCTAACAAACAATATAATGATTTTTTTAATATGTATTGCACACAATTTGATAAAACATTCATTCCAAAGACATTATCAGTCAATAGTAACGCTTCCCTCAGTGACTGGGCCACCATTGGTATACATAAAAGTAGAAAAAGACTTTATGAATTATATGATGAACGAATTTGTATAAACACTGCTGAATTTAATTTATATGTTAAAAATTATTCTAAAATATTTAAAATAGTCTGTAGTATGGCCAAGTCACGTTATTTGAGTTCAAAAATTAAAAATAGTAATAACATTATTAAAATGACTTGGAATGTCATTAATAGCGAAACAGGAAGGTCATGCAACCGAAGTAGTGACTACAGCCTTGCTATTGATGACAATGTAATTAGATCAGATTCCTAGGTTGCCGCGGCCTTTGAAAATTTCTTTGCAGAGATTCCCGTGTCAACCACTAAATCTCTAAGCTCATCACCCACTGCTGCAGAGTCTTTACTTAAGGAAAACGTTCCAGTTTGTGATTCGGAATTTCACTTCGAATTTGTCACTTGTACAGATATAATTAAAACTTTTCACATGTTAAATGTAAAAAAGACTGCAGATCTATGGGGTAATTCTGTGGATGTTGCTAAGACAATTATAAACATTGTAGCACCTACTTTAGCTGTTATATTTAATAATTGTATTGAATGTGGTGAGTTTCCTGATCTTATGAAACACAGTAAAATAATACCGTTGTTTAAATCGGGTAGTACATCAGACCCTACTAAATATAGACCTATTTCCGTACTACCCACCTTTAGTAAAATTTATGAAAAACTTATTTTAAATCAATTGCAAAGATTTTTCAATAACAATAAATTACTGAATAATAAACAGTTCGGTTTTACAAGGGGTCGTTCAACTACCGATGCCGGAGTTGAACTTTTAGGACATATTTATAGTGCATGGGAGGACAAATGCGATGCTTTGGGCATCTTTTGTGATTTGTCCAAGGCATTCGATTGTGTTCTTCATGAAACCTTAATCAGGAAACTTCACCACTATGGAATCCGGAACGCCTCTCTGGATCTTCTCACTTCTTACTTAAGTGATAGGATTCAGAGAGTTGATGTTAACGGGAAAAGGTCACCCGGATCTGTAGTAAGAATGGGGGTCCCACAGGGCTCAATACTTGGACCATTTTTATTTACTATTTATATCAATGACTTGCCTTACCTCATAAAGGACGAACATGATATAGTGTTGTTTGCAGATGACACTTCACTTTTATTTAAACTCAAACGTCAACAGCTGGTTACTGACAGTATAAATAGTGCCCTCGCAAAAGTAGTTAGCTGGTTTAATGTTAATAATCTACTTCTTAACGAAAAAAAAACGAAATGTATTAAGTTTACGATACCAAATGTTAGACAAGTAGAAACTCGTGTTCTCATAAAGGGTGAAGAGTTAAAACCCGAAAATTCCACTGTATTCTTAGGCATAACTTTGGATGCCAAGCTTCAATGGGGCCCCCATATAGATAAATTGTCAAAAAAGCTTAGCTCTGCAGCATACGCCGTTAGGAAAATTCGTGATTTAACTGATTTAGAGACAGCCCGTTTAGTTTACTTTAGTTATTTTCATAGTGTGATGTCATACGGTATTCTGTTGTGGGGAAATGCCGCCGATATTCAGACAATTTTTATTTTACAAAAAAGGGCAATTCGTTCCATTTATAAATTAAGTCCCAGACACTCCCTCAGAGACAAGTTTAAAGAGATTAATATAATGACTGTGCCTTCTCAGTACATTTATGATAATCTTTTGTATGCACATAAAAATATTAATCTGTTTAAAAAATACAGTGATATCCATAACATAAATACTAGGAACAAACACAAATTTGTTGTTCCTACAACAAGGCTCAAGAAAATAGGTGGCTCGTTTAGATGCCAATGTATACGTTTTTATAATAAACTTCCTAGTCACATTCAAGAACTAAGCATTAATAAATTCAAATCTTTTATAAAGCTAAAACTATGCCCGAAAGCCTATTATACTGTAAAAGACTATATTGAGGACAAAAAAGCTTGGGATTGAGCTGCTCCAATAGGTCTAGACAGTGAATGTTGTTTATTTTTTATTTTTTGCTGATTTACACTTTTTTTTTTTCTCTTTCTAAATATCTATTTATATACAGAATGACATGAACATTTACTGTTTAAAGTCTTATATTATTTTAATTATTGTGAATGTGAGGACTATGTGGGTCATTGTTTCCGTTTTAATCATGGTCTAGCACTTTGAGTGGTTTATGCGGTCTACACAAATGTCCTGTCCTTGGTATTACTCGTCGAATCGTTGAGCTCCTTAAGTTCTGAGTTGAGCTGCACGGTTACTGACGAATGCGTGCACCGACTGCACAGGTCCACTCAATCTGTGTGGTTCTTTCCTCAAAAGACCACTTCAGACACCAATCTACATAGTCCTCAAAGATCAAAGATTATTTCCGGATTTTTATATACACATTGACATTGATGAATATTATATAAACAATGACATGGATATTTACTTTGTAAAGTATCTTATTTTTATTATTATTATTGTGAGTGTGAAGACTATGTGGGTCATTTCTTTTTTCTGTTTTCCTTCTTAGTTAGTTTTAATCATGACCTGGCAGTTTGAGTAATTTATGCGGCCTACCCAAATGTCCTTTCATTGGTATTGTTCGTCGAATCGTAAGGCTCCTCAAGTTCTGAGTTGAGCTGCACGATTTTTGACAAATGCGTGCACTGACTGGACAGGTCCTCTCAATCTGTGTGGTTCTTTACTCAAAAGACCATTTCAGACACCAATCTACATGGTCTTCACATTATCTGACCAAGATTATGTCTGGACTTTAAAAGAGACTGTGACCTCTGAGTTTGTTTCGGCCTTTCTTCTCAGAGTAGTCAGATAGGAAACGCCGACCTCATCTAGTTTAAAAAAAAAATGTGATTGACATGTAAAAGTGTTTGTACAAACCTACTTACAGAAAATAAATCATTTATCATTTATCATTTATCACTGATCTTAAATTTAGTCAATTTACGTCAGGCGCTGACTAATTTGACAGGACTAAACTACTCGTATTATTTATCTTCTGTCCTATTCTTAATGAAATAGATACAAAAAAATGCACTGATCTTAAATTTAGTTTAGTTTGTGAACAAGGGAACATCGGATGATATTGGCGCAGATTCCCTTATTCACAAAATTCGTTACTTCCCTCCTTCTAGCCTTTTCCATTCAAAACAGCCCTTACACAGAACCCTCATTTCTTCTCCTCTTACTTGTAAACCCTTTCTTAGTGTCACTATGATCCAACATTTAAAACAGTTACACGCTCGTTACGCTCGTTTATAACGACGTCATCATCACTGTCCCAACCCAAGTTTACCGTTAGGTTTACGTTACCGTCACGTTTACGTTCAGTTCTCGCGAGTCATTCCATCGCACGCAATGCTCATTCCAAGTCTCTTTCCAGCCATTTCAGTAGGTTGTTTACTTTATTTTCATTCCTTTTATTTTCGTTCCTCACTGGGGAAAACGTAAAACCTTTTATCGTTACGGCTCACATCAGTCGATCCTCTATTGTTTAAAGTGTACCTGTTATGACTATGTTGGAAGGTAGTTTTGTCATTGTGTGGGGTAAAGGTATGGGAAGAATGTGTCATAAAAACGTGTTGGTTTTTAATAATAAAGTTAAGAGTTTGTGGATGTGTCGTGTCATTTAATATTGGTACCGTATCTATTACTAGCTGCGCCCCGCGGGTTCACCCGCATAAGTGTCGATCCCGTGGGAATATCGGGATATAAAATACCCGTTGTGTTAATCCTGATTATAAACTATCCGCGTACCAAATTTCATCGAAATCCGTTTAGCCGTTTGAGCGGGAAGAAGTAACATACATACAAACACACACACACACTCACAAACTTTCGCCTTTATAATATTAGTGTGATCTCCGGCACCCTAATCGCGTAACACACTATCAGTTTCAATCTGAATAATTTTGAAGGATATTGCTAACCCATTGCTTCATAGGTTCGAAAAATGTGCCTGCTCAACAACGTAAATGACGCAATGAATGTTGTTGACTTGTCAAAATGAAACCCATTGCTACTGATAGTGTGTTACGCAACTACCCCGCGGGTGGTGGTCGTAGGTTCGAGCCCACCCAGGCGGGCGCTTAACTTTGTGTAAATTATTACATCATCACTGCTCTCAAAACGATGACGGAAAACATCATGAGAAAACCAGAAAGCAGGAAAATATTCTGGAAACCAATAAATGTATATTTATTTATTAGGTGTTTTTAAAACAAATAAATAATAAATGACAAAACAGCACCGTTTTTTCCGATTTTCACCATTAACTTGTAACATAATAACTTTTACTTTCCGTTGAAAAGATTACTTTCGATTTTTAAAAACGACATTACTGACTCTCCTCTCGTGGACCTTTTGATTATTATTCCCAACAGCCATAATCGAATATTTCCGTCAAAATACTATCAGTAATACACGGACTTAAATATATCAATGCGAGACAGTAAAATAATGCTGTCAACAGGATACTGAAAACAAAAGCCCTGTCAATACGAATGAAGTTATAGATGTGCTGTGTTTAAATGAAGTAATTTTATTCAAGAAATACCTTTCGTATCATATGATATTTTATTTCTCTGTTAGTAAATGTCAATTTCTGCAATTGTTAAACAAACAGGAGTATTTCGAAAAGTGGTGTCGGAAATCTATTTGATTTAATTATTTTGGGAAAGTGCCAGACGTGGCTCATATAGACGTGATTTATACCACTCCAAGTTTAATTTGCAGTGAAATATATGTACATTATCCAAGCTTAACATAAAACATACAACGTGGCAATGCTGCCCAGCCTTTTGGACACTTTTCCTATAGGCAACGATGCGGACGAATTTTTTGACGCGCTTTGATTCTTTCCTTTTTTATATATTTGAACATAATATAATTATTATTTAAGTACGAGCACTGCTACATTTTAAATTATGTAAATACTGTTATAATACAATACATTCCTACCAACAATAAAAAAAGATAAAACAATAAAAATAACCAAGTTATTCCAATTTTAGTTTTGCAGGCCAGTGTAGTATATGAAAAAAATTGGCAATAGCCCATTGGGTATCAAAAATTGTTTCTCAAAGTGATTTACTAATCATTGCGTGACAATACATTCAAAAATGTGACGTTGTATTCCTCGATTCATCGTTGTATCCTCGACTCATTTCGAGCGACTCAAATAACGCTGGGTCACACACACCTGGTCCCATCACCTGGCTTATCATCTACCTAGCCTTTTCCCAACTATGTTAGGGTCGGCTTCCAGTCTAACCGGATGCAGCTGAATACCAGTATTTTACATGGAGCGACTGCCTATCTGACCTCCACAACCCAGTTACTGGGTGATACGATACCCCTAGGTAAGACTGGTTGTCAGACTCGGGCTTCTGACTACCCGTAACGACTGTCAAAGATGTACGAATGACAGCCGGGACCAACGGCTTAACGTGCTTTCCGAGGCACGGAGGAGTCTCGGTATGTAAAGATGATCACCCATCCACAGACCAACCGCGGCAAGCGTAGCTTAACCTGATCGATGGACCTGTGTGGCTGTTATTATTTAGCCACGGGCCCCTCTAACCCAATCTAATCCCACCACCTGGTTCAACGCAATGAAACCTCACTGTTTAAAACCATTTATAATATTATAGTGTTATTCAATACTCATTGAACTCTCTTTCTTACAGATAGACCACTATGCCAAAGAAAAGAGATGAAGATAATAGGAGCTGCCTTACAAGAAGCAACGACGGTAACGTGTGAAGTTGACGCCTTTCCGCCACCGGACACCTTTGAGTGGACCCTCAATAATTCAGCAGGCTCCATCAAAGTTGATCCTGTAAGTAAACAATTTTACAATGTTTCCAAAAGTTTTTTTTTTGTCTTGTATGTACTTCAGTGTTACTTTTTTGTCTTTCTTCTTCACATTTCGTAACTGCTCCACGCTCTCTCAACCTAAAAAAAATGTTTTTTTTTTTTTTCAATATTTTATTTTACCACTTTATCTTCGTAATGAATATATCCATGCGAAATTATAGCTTAAGAGCCTCTGAGCTAAACTGCGGATGAACGGACGGACGGACAGATGGACATGGCGAAACTATAAGCGTTCCTTGTTGACTACGGAACCCTAAAAAAGAGTGAAAAGTAGTTGTGATCAGAATTTATTTTAGAAATTAATTTAAACAATAATTATTAATTATAACCTAACGTTTCATTTAATTGAAAAACCGTCTTTTAAAAACCTACTCAAAGGATATACAGTTTTTCCTAAAAATTTGTACCAAACATGTTTCCTCATATTCTGCAACTGTCATAACTTTACAAGTAGGTAGTCAGTTGCATGACACAACCCATCTTCCTGACATAAATCCCAATGCTGCCTCTTGACACATACGAAAGGCCACGGAAAGGCCATAGAACGGTGTATTTACAGCCAAAACCACATAACATAGGGAACATTTAATAGGTTATAATAAAAGATAATGGTAGCCCTTCTGCTATGATTTATGTCCCTTAGATTTGGAGGCACAAGAGCTTTAGGGGAGTAACCGGACGACGTTAAAATTGAATGGGTTCTCGTGCTATTTTCTGTGGCTGTTTCATGTGATTGTTGTCGTATTATTTCCTTTGTGTCTACTAGATTTTGTTGGTAAATGTACAGTCATTATGTTACTTATGATACGCAACGTAGTAGGCACAGATTTGTGGCAGTTAAGTATACCTATCGTGAAACATAGATGTGCACTTGTAAGACCGTTATTATTAGGTGAAAGGTGCATTGTAACTCCAGCTGTGCGATTCTGTAACCATCTCACCGTGAAAACTTGGGTGAAGTGAGCATGGAGTGAGTCGTCAATAGTGTCAATCCCTAGCATCAGCATGACTTACAGCTCACTCTAAGCTCACTTCACCTTAGTTATCACGGTGACATTTTTCCAGAATCGACCGGCAGAAGTAGTGGCCTAATTTACCGAGGTACCATTAGTTTTTTTTTGGGGGGAAACCTTCAAAATACACCCGGGCTTTGGGGACAACACCAGGAAGTGTTGGATACCAAGATACCTACAGAATAATTTCATAAAATGTAGAGTTCGAGAAATTAATAGTTAATCAAATTGTCCGTATATTCAAATCACAACGGTCATTATTTTACAGAGTTTGTATACAATGGCTAGAACCGGGCTAATTGACATGATATGTCATTTTGATAAACAATGAATTCCCCTGACTGTAAGCTGTTCTAAGCAAAAAGTTAAGTAATAGTCAAGAGATAAGTGGATTTTCTTTAAAAAAAAAAACGACATGCAGAATAAAGACTACTTCAACACAATATGATGTTTAACATCCAAGCTGATAGATAGATCATCGCATTAACGCGTCTATCATCCACTTTTGAGTTCATAACCAATTACCAATCAAGGACTTCAGTCTATAATTAAATTTGGATGACTTGGATGTGAATTGTGGTCGACGTGAGATGCGGGTCAAGTGACAGCTGACAGGATAACTAGAGGGCCATTGTACCAGCGCTTTGATCCCCAGTTATCTGTAAACGTTAGAAATTAATATTGGCGGGCTGTGATTTGTAAAGGAGTGTAATCAGTTGTAAAAGAGGGGCCCGTGGCTAAATAATAACAGCCGCACAGGTCGATCGATCAGGTTAAACTACGCTTGCCGCGGCTGGTCTGTGGATGGGTGACCATCTTTATATACCGAGACCCATCCGTGCCTCAGAAAGCACGTTAAGCCGTTGGTCCCGGCTGTCATTCGTAGATCTTTGACAGTCGTTACGGGTAGTCAGAAGCCCGAAATTTCTGACAACCAGTCTTACCTAGGGGTATCGTATTACCCAGTAACTGGGTTGTGGAGGTCAGATAGGCAGTCGCTCCATGTGAAATACTAAAAAATACTGGTATTCAGCTGCATCCGGTTAGACTGGAAGCCGACCCCAACATAGTTGGGAAAAGGCTAGGCAGATGATGAAATTGTCACAAGTCGACCCTAATTTTAAATTCCAAAATTACCTGCATTCAATATCCTGTCTCAAAAAGGCATATGTTAACATGTAGAATCTAGTACTAATATTATACAAACTGTTACTTAAATAACGCACAACCTCATAAGGGGTCATTGTACTGATTATTATGAAAAACTTTTACTAGAGGACCAAACCTGAAATCGCAAAAAAAAACAGCAGTTCCCTACATTTTGACGAGTTATACAAACATAAATTTTCTTCTAACGGATTAAACAACAAAATTGATGAAAGTAGAAGTGGCAAAGGAATTCAAGTCTTTATCTAGATTTCGAATAAACGGTGTTCTAACGTACTGTCTCGTTGGTCTAGTCAAGGTAAGAGCTACTGCTGTGCATGAGGTCGTGGATTTGATTCCCAGGTCGCGCAGTGTTGTTGGGTTTTTCTATGAATAGTTTCTGATTAGCCCAGAGTTTAGAATTGTACCCGGTTGAAGGCAATAGGGTCACCCTAGTACATGAGATTTAAACATAACGGGCGAAATGTAAGTTTGCTAAGAAGTTCTGCGTCTCTTTCTTATACGGCTTGATAAAAAAGAATAGCAATATTTTGAGTACAGTTTAGTTGGTCACCTACAAGAACCAGAACCAGTAGGAAGTCATTATGAAGACCAAAGGTTCTTCTGTTAGAAAAAAATACTCCTGCTCACTTTTATAGCAATATTTTCTTTTAGACATTAATATTTTCACTGTATCGCTTGTCTCACAAATTCTTGTTTCCCGGTCAAACGAATTCCCGGAGCCAGACATGCGTCAAGTAAAAAATAAAATAGAGAAGTTGTGACGCAAATTTTTACTCGACATCTGAGTTTTGGGAATTTTGAAATTCTCCTGAGAAATTATTATCTCCTTTATATTTCATTAAACACTCATAAATTATAATTTCACCCTTTAGAGTTTTTTATTTATTCACAAAGACACAACAATTACAATATACAAGCTATATATGTTATATACAAGTATATAGCAAAAAAAAAAGGCAGGAGATCATTAGACATCAAAAAATTCGTCCGCATCGCTGTCAATGGGATAAGTACCGTACCCAAAACGCAGGCAGCATTACCACGTTGGATGGCAATGCTGATTCTTTGGGCTAAAAATAGGCCAATCCTCGGGTCACGTGAAGAGTCAAAGGTACACATCCATTTCATAGAACGATTGTACTATTATATAGTACCTTAAAATATATCCACGTTGTACCACTCATTGATTAACACGACATAAAACATAACACAATTTTATTAATTTTAAAACATTATATCCAGCTATTAAGTACCATTCACAAACATAAGCACTACTAATACAGGTCTTTTCCCCAGGACCGTTTCACCGTAGAAGCGAAAGAAGGGAAATCACTGCTGACGTACACACCGGTGTCAGATGTCGACTACGGGACATTATCGTGTCGCGCGACTAACTTAGCTGGGCAGCAGATGTCGCCGTGTGTCTACACGTTGTTGCCGGCGACAAGGCCGGACCCGCCGACCAACTGTACCGTATATAACTTGACCGATGACTCGTTGGATTTAATGTGCTTGCCAGGTAAGTTTTGGGAAATATTTTGTAGTACTTAAGATGCTGCCACACTGCTGTTTAAAAATGTTTACAAACATTTTCTAACACTAATACATTTACTAACAAATGTTAGGAATTTTTGCATTCTTTTAGGAATTGTTTATGTTTTAAGTGCTCCTACACCGATGGAAAATGTTTACAAACATTTATAACATTTGAAAAATCGGCTCGCTCGTAGTTTGGATTTCCGTTCCGAGGCGATTATAAATGTTTACAAGCAAATGATAACAATGTTTTATTTTGTTAAAATTTGTTAGCTAACAATTTTGTTCAGAAATGTATACTAACATTACCTAACATGAAAACATTTTCTAACATTGTGATCGTATGTTTCTTAACAAATGTTTACTAACGTTTGTAAACATTTTTAAACAGCAGTGTGGCAGCACCTTTACAGACTTTTATAAAGTTTATTTTTTAATGAATCTTCTCAAATTGTCTGCTTGATTGTCTTTTTGGGAATTGTGAATAGGTATTGCTTTATTTAAAAAAAAATGTACACAAAAAAGGGTACAAAGGCGGACTTACCGACCCCTTGACAATTCAAAAGTGCCTGTAATTGCTTTATTTGAAATAAATGCTTTGAGTTTGAAAGTTAATGTAGCTTAACGAAATGCCTTAGGAATTCTCTATCAATCAACCATGGGTGGTGAATAAATTAGTTATATATTTAGCTGGTGTTTTGGTTAAGAGGAACAATGATAAAAAAAAATCTATTAAAAACATATCTTCAAAAGTTATACATAAAATAGGTACACAAATACTTGAGTGTGTGTGAAAATTTTCTAAGTTCTTAACTTTGATCGCTGGAAAAAAAAAATCTCTTAAATTTTATAGTAAATAAGTTATGTAAGAAAAATGCACTGTAGACAGAGTCGGCCCAACTTTATGCGGAATGACTGCCGATCGGTGAATGTTTTTAAACTTTTGCCATTTGAACACGTTATACAACACTGACATTTGGGCTTATTTTACTGAAAAAAATTAAGTAATTGAAAAGCGTTTTTGTTCGGGAAAAGTCATTACGGTTCGGCCTTAACCACAGGTAGTCTGGCAGTATCGGAGAGTTATCTTCGAGAAGCGCGGGTTTTTACCTTCACTAACTAACTTTGACTTGACTTCCATACGTTAATTAATGGCAATGATTTTTTTTTTGGCAATGATTGTCATTTGACAGATGAACAACAATTTGCATTACAGGTACACTCTCGTGGTAATTGTCTGCTGATCTAATGAAATGAAATGAAATTATTTATTCTGTAAATTGGATATCGGAATCACTTCTACATGTCATTTTATGAAAATATAAATAAATAAGCTAGATTCGGCGTTTCCTATCTGACTACTCTGAGAAGAAAGACTATAACAAACTCAGAGGTCACAGTCTCTTTTAAAGTCCAGACATGAACTTGGTCAGATCATGTGAAAACTATGTAGACTGATGTCTGAAATGGTCTTTTGAGGAAAGGACCACTCAGATTTGAGTGGACCAGTCCGGTCTGTGCAAGCATTTGTCAGTTATTGTGTAGCTCAACTCAGAACTTGAGGAGCTCCACGACTCGACGAACAATATCGAAGAAAGAACATTTAGGTAGGCTGCATAAAGTGGGTACTCAAACTGCCAGACCAACATTATTTTGAACTAACGGAGACCCACAGAGTCCTCACTTTCACAATAATTAAAATAAAATACTACATTTTTTTTTTCAATCTAGAACTTGATTGAGGAACTGAGGGGCCTGTGGCTAAATAATAACAGCCGCATAGGTCGATCAATCAGGTTAAGCTACGCTTGCCGCGGTTGGTCTGTGGATGGGTGACCTGTGTGAGACACCTCCGTGCCTCGGAAGGCAATTTAAGCCGTTGTTCCCGGCTGTCGTGGATGTTTGACAGTCATTACGGGAAGTCAGAAGCCCGAAAGTCTGTCAACCAGTCTTACCAAGAGGTATCGTATTACCCAGTAACTGGGTTGTGGAGGTCAGATAGGCAGTCGCTCCATAGGTATTCAGCTGCATCCAGTTAGACTGGAAGCCGACCCCAACATAGTTGAAAAAAGGCTAGGCAGATGATGATGATGCTAGATGATTCTCCGTTGTGAGGCAGTTATGTTGTAGTAGCCCTTGAGTGATCTTGTGTGTGTTTAAATCAAGTATGTTTAGTATTTGTATAGTTTCTTATCTATACAACATTATTTTGAGTATATGCAAAACCCGAAACACGTGTCTAGTATTTTTATGTAAAGAATCTATGTACAAAATTTCAAAACTGTACCATGAAAAATCACGAAGTTATAAGGTTGTTATGTTACCTGATTGTCCGTATAAAAAGTTGGTTACCACTTAACGCTGCGGGCCGACCGACTGTGTTGTGCGCATATGATTGCGGATATGTATTTAGTGTCGCTCAGTGTCCAAATTGTTCCCTGTTTTAACTATTTTCGGTACAAAATGTAAACATGGTGTACAAATTATTGGAATCGATTCAGTTACTTATTCTGAACAAACTATATTCAGGTTTGCAATACACTAAAAATAATGTTGTACGAGTATATAAGTACCTATGACGTAATATATGCATGTGGCAAATATAGATGTATGTGTTACACCTGATGGCATCATTAAGGAACAACAATAGACAACATCGTTACCTAGATCGCTCAATCTGCGTATAATGCTGTACCTTCAACTTGGCAACTACTTGTTAATAGATTAGCCATGAATCATGCATGACGTACAGCCTGACACTTGATTAAATGTATATACCTGTCCTGCGTAGTAATATATGTAGGTACATTCAGCCGCAAAAAGATGTATATATTGACAAAATTTTATGTCTACAATTTGTATTCTATAAAACTGTATCAATGTGAAAAGGGAGAATCCTTGGACCAGATGGGTGTTGTTTTTGGTGGGCTACTGCCCGATTATTGTTTTCGGGACGTTGTATATGTATAAATATAACCGTATAGTTCTGAACATCTTTAGTTTATAATAATCTATGTATATTTTATCGCGAAATTATCAACTATCATCAATGAATACGTTATATCGTAAGCAGTATGGTACAGTTTACAATTTAACGACAGTTTTTGTAAACTGTCGTTACACATTCATACGGTCACATAATATGTATATGCTTGTTGCGCGTCAAACTCTCCTTGCGTGATGCAGGATTTGGTGCCAGAGTTATGCGTAGTTAGCATGTGACGTTGGAATTGCCGATATATTATTTATTTATTTATTTGGGACAAACAAACAGTAACACATTATATCTGCGCAAATAATATAAACAAAGATATTATATAAATGTGAAACTCACACCGTTATCCACAGCATATACAATTCATATAACTTTACTAATGAACAATCTATGCGGGTAAGACTACAAGACTGTTCAAATGACTATACATCGGAATCCTTAAGTTTCTTTGACAAATCAGAACGAAATCCATTTGCTGACACAGAATAAATCTAATTCTGTAGTTTCTGAACAAAAATTATTATAGTTTTTGCACAAGCGACGTAGAGGCGCCCGCAAACCAGCATTGGTGCGGCAATGGGACACAGCAAAAAGAGGACGTGCGCGCACCTCTCGTCTAATAACGGTTCTTGGGACATAGTAGCGTATTTTATTAGTAATCTCAGAGTAGTTATACAGTTTTTATAGCAGTTATTATTATTATGTAGGTATACAACGACAAAAAATCGTTTAACAATATGTATCAATCTGTTTGAGACTGACTGTACATACGCATAGCAGTAAGCCTGTTCGCGCTCTTTATCTTCCTATACAATCTCTGGGGAGTGATAGAAAAATCAAACGATAACGGATATGGACTCGATCGGATTTACAGTATTACAGAACCAGCTTCCTTCACGGATATTATTATTAATATCGACGGCATGTTATATCGTTTTATTGGACGGTCTAGTTTCAAAGACGTACTTAGACGTATAATAATTTAAGACGTTTACAGGTAACAATGGATGATGAATTTTATGAAATGACATATCTAGAAAGAGGAAAATAAAAGACGAAAGAATAAAATTTATTTGGCAACAGTTGTGAAACACAAACTGTATACTATAACTAAAGAGTTTGTTTGCTTTTTTGTTTTTTTGAACGCGCTACTCTCTGGAACTACCAGTAGGATATGAAAAATAATCGATAGCCTAATTCTGGAGGTAGGCTATAGGAGCCAAAATAAAGTTAAAAATAACGTTAAGCGAAATCGAAGTACTAGCGCGGGCAGGCGATAAGACGCGACGAGGTGGATTGGGAAACAACAAATTTCACGCAGACGAAGTTGCGGGCGGTAGCTAGTACAGACGCCAGCATATCAAGCTACTACAGCCAACCCAATTACTTTAATAGATTTTCAACGTTATCGCTAAAGCATTAGGTTCAAGGTTGATTGGAACAATTTGACAGTTTCGGATAGCTTGATGTGCTGGCATCTGTACCTACTCGTAAAAAGTGAAATGGTATAGTGAAGTGTAATGTGTGTTTTGCGTACACGTGTGTGTTATTGCTGTGGTGAATGTTGTTAGGGCAATCGGTTCTGCGTAAGTGCCTACTGTGGTAGGCACCTACGACGTATGGAGAAAGAAGACGTGCCATGCTAGATTAAAGACTATATAATAAGTCTTTAGAAAGAAAAAAAAAACTTGAAATATGCAAAAGTGGGAAAATAAATGATTAAGTATTCTAACAGTTGCCCTAAGTAATGCAAGCAGATTGTGAACTTTATTTCTTCTTGCATTTTTATTATAAAGAGGATTGAATAAGCCAGGTACTAAATTCCACTTAGACGGCTACTCAGTTTTGCAAATAAAAGACATGGATTCCAGATTTTCATTCAAAAAGAATGAAAAAACGTTAAGATTCAACAGATTCGCTAAAAAACTTTTAAAACAAAGGGTTACGTAACTTCTGCCTTCATTCAGGGATCTAAAAACGGCTTTCCTCTGTAAATAAAAGTTTATTTACAGTTCCATTATGTGGATTTTGTAAAAACGGTTCATAGAGCATTAGCGGTAACAACATTTTAATAGTCTTTATTTCGAAACCTGTTTTGATTTCGCCTTCCTTGTTTCAAGATATAATTTTAATTTTATAATAGACTACCGATCTACCCCTGATTCGCACGGTTTTTACAACTTAACAAAACGTCATTTTTTCAATATCATAATATTATGTAAATTAATATGAGGGGCTTGTGGCTAAGTAATAACAGCCGCACGGGTCGATCGACCAGGATAAGCTAAGCTTGCCGCGGTTAGTCCGTGGATGGGTCCATCTTCACATACCAAGACCCCTCCTTGCCTCAGAAAGTACGTTAAGCCGTTGGTCCCGGCTGTCATTCGTGGATCTTTGACAGTCGTTACGGGTCGTCAGTAGCCAGTTGACAGTTCGACAACATTCATTGCGTTATTTACGCTGTTGAGTAGACAAATTTTGCGAACATATATGAAGCAATGGATTAGCAATATTTTTCAAAATTATTAAAATTGAAATTGATGGTGTGTTACGCAACCAGGGTGCTGTACAGAAAGGTAAAATAGATCATCCTTTTTGTTTAACTGAAAAAGAACCATTTTGGTAATTTAAAGTAACCTATTCTATGGGCAACATTTAGAATATCTTACAATCTTCTACACAAGTAAGGCGGAGTTCGGCAGTGATAAATGACAGCCATACTATCGTAACTCTATTGTAACAGTTCAAAGAGAATATTTGCATAAATTCCTATTAAATATTTCTGTAATCCTGTGTGGGTGTGTTAGTCAAGATGAAGTCAATTTATAAGAATAATGTTTATTTGCCTTAAAAAGGTCGAAAGGTTCTGGAGTGATAACCGTACCGGAAGACCGTAGCGTTGGAAGGCCTCCTTCAAGGTAGAATGATGACCTGGTGAAGGCCGCTGGAATCCGCTGGATGCGAGAAGCACAGAGCTGGCTGAATTGGCGATGCTTGGAGGAGGCCTATGTACAGCCGTGAACGTCTTTCTGCTAAAATGATGATGATCGTGAACCTTAAAAATGTTACTTTAATTGCATACTAAATTGTAGATGTTGCATTTATAACTAGCTGTTGCTTACTGTGGCTTACTGACGATTCGGACACAATATATTCGGACACTTGCTTGCTTCTTGGTCTATCTCATTAAAATATGTCGTTTCGGACACTGTGTCCAAAACGTCAATAAGCCCTTAAGACTTCGTCTTCGCGTATTTTGTAGTTTATATTAGCAACCCTATGAAAGAAAAATATGGAAGTACCCGATGTCCTTCTCCAGATCCCTGGCTACCTCTCTGGTAATTGTCATAACAAGCAGTTTTGTGGTTTAGGCGTGAAAAGGTAACAGACAGTGATACTTTCGCATTTAATATTAATGTAAAGGTCGATCAAAAAGTTTTCATTTCATCAAATGATGATCAAAAAATGATCGGTTGCTATGGCACGTATAAGCCCGCGTTAGAATGTCGGATTTGGCCTGATGCAACATTGACGATATTATTTGTTGTTTTTAATGAAAATGCACGAGATTAGATTGGAAAAATTACAAAAATCTGACAGGCAGTAGGTATGTTATTTTATTGCAATTTTAAATTTTATACCACCGGATGCTTGAAAAGTAAGCTATTTTGAATCTAAGTTGCAGTTAGGTATTGATTTTGCCGTTTTATTTATTTATTTTATTTTATTATTTATGTACACACAGTAAAAAAAAAAACATATGGATATGACATAGTAATAATTTGAGTATAAAGGTACTGGTATATTTAAAGGTTTATTTTCCTTTTAGATATTACCTTTTAGAGTGTTATATTTTTGGAATAGTCTTTCATAAACTACTAATTTTGATAATCAAATTGGTTTTTATTACCTCACAGTAGGTGCAAAAAATAGAGTATTCTCCGCGGGGATAAAGGTGTCTACATCTTGGGCGAGCTTGGATCCCTCACTGCACGCAGGATTCTAGTCTTAACTCCCTCGTTTCGCTCAGGAGTTTACTCAGAGCTCCCTTGGCACGCACGGGAACCCTAGAATCCTTCGTTGCGTTCAGCATTCAAAATAGCGCCCGCGACATTAAGACACTGCTTTATACCCTTAGTGAATAATCTACTATTCTTTCTTTCTCTTATATTTGAAATTATTTTCTTTTAAAACGAATGTAATTTTGACCAAAAACTCAAGCAAACCAAACGTTTACAACATACACTCTGTTAATTAAACGCAAAATTCTAGTTTGTAATTTAACCTGCACGTAGTACTGAAATAACTTAGTATAAGTCGACTACTTAAGGCAGTGGAGGCAGGCATATTTGAGATCACTAAGATTACTTAAGACTTGAGCTTGCTTAGACGTTGGAAACTATTACGTTATATGACGTGTGGCTTTGCTTTCAGAGTGAACTGAGAGTTGATCTTTCGGAGTAAATGGAAATGGTTTTCGTATTTATTTATTTAATCTTTTCCCACACAAAAAGGTACAAAGGTGGACTTAGTGCCTTAGGCATTCTCCACCAGTCAACCAAGGGTGATGAAGAGATTAGATGGCAGGTGCTTTGGTTGAGCCGAACAATGATAAACAAAAAATTATTAAAATTATTGAATTATAAATTTAAAAAAATGACAATTTAGAAGATTAGTTCTTTGAGGGTATTTATCAACCCACTGATTTTTTCTATATGATTTTTTTCTTTTTTATCAACACACTCATTTTTTCTCAATCGACGCCTTGCATAGGTAAAGTTTGTTCAATAACACCAATTAGTCAATATCTGAAATCGTGAGCAAAAGGACCAATATTATTTTAATTGATAACCCAATTGAGTGGAATCCTTCCATATCTCCGGCAGTCTGCCAAATTGATAATATTCTGTTACGTACCTACAAGCATACGCTCACATACAACAGTATGCTTCACTCTAATAAACGTAATCCTTTAAGTAATTTCGTGTGATTAATTCGTAATTTACCCACATCAATTAAACTGCTAAATTGTGTAATGTTAAGGTAATCTCCGTCTATCGATTTCGTATCAATGTTCTGAGTAAGTATACGAAGGTTGTGTGACTTAGAAGCAAGCCTTGTAAGAAAAGAAAATTGACAAAAAATTCGTACTTTTTATGTATAAAATAAATCGAATTTTCGGAATTTTACGTACTAAGAGCAACAGCGGTGTCCAGTATCCGCCCTGACTTACGAGTCGGTAGTGTAGGTCGTACCACCCAGCTAGGTAATTTATACTACACCTGCTTGGAAAGTACCTTGATACTTTATCAAATTTACGGTAGAAAGTACGTCATTGCATATCGAACAAATATGCGGGGAGAAAATGCATCTGAGCGGGAGAGAAAAGTGTATGAAAATCCATTTCTTACGTGGTTTTTCTTTTTTAATTTTGGGTAAGACTATGCGCCGGTAACCTAAATATCAAAAGCCAAAAAGTTTTTACAGTGAGTTTTTATCTCCACGTTCGCAAAATGACACTGGCCACTAGCTGTGTGTTGGATGGTGTCGGGCTGGCAGTGCGACCCTGCGGCGGCAGGATAAACAATTTGAAAATAGAACATGTGAAAATTGCAGACGCCATTGGCGCCATTTCCAATTTGTGTGTTGTTTGAGGATTCAGTTTTCGTAGAAAGTAAAATAAAGATTTCGTTTTTTATTTTCCTCGTAGGTGTAGTATAAAGCACTATGTATCACTCGAGAGAAAGAGCGATTCCGTAATCGGTCACTTTCTCCTCTCGGTGAACAATGTACTATTACTTCACCACTGCTCTCAAAACGGTGAAGGAAAACGTCGTGTGGTAACCGGCATGTCCTACAACCAAAACAAGATGCCTGTGCTCCAGCAGTGCAAACGTTATAGGCTGATTATGAGGTGATTTTCTTCCAAAGACAAAAATGAAGATTACTGAATGAAAAGTGGTGTACAGGGTGGGCCAGAAAGAAATGCACTTTTGATAATTCTATAATAAAACAATGCTTACGTTTTCAACTGTAATGTTTATTTAAAATTACAGACAATTAAAGGAATTTTACGTTTTAAAAATCAAATTTTACAGATGCCGTCCGTTGCGGCGACGGCACTGTTCCAGTCTTGCTTGTACATTTTCGAACACTTAAGTGAGAATGCTCTTTTTACAATTCTATAGTAAAAACATGCTTACGTTTTTAACTATAATGTTTATTTAAAATTACAGACAATTAAAGGAATTTTACGTTTTAAAAATCAAATCCTACAGTTGCCGTCCATTGCGCGACGGCACTCAACGACGGCAATCTTGCTTGTAAATTTTGGAACACTTTAGTGAGAACTCCCAGCGAGATTGACCGGATTTTTTCTTGGATATTCGCCTTCAGTTCGGACAAGGTTGACGAATTATTAGCTCCAATATAATCAATCCAATATAATTATTGGCTCCTTGGAGGCCAAGCAATATCACCACTCCTCGAAATTAATTTTTGAGCAAACATATCTTGCACAACCTCCAGTGTCAGGAAACCAGGAAGTTGCCTCACCTGGAATTCTCACTAAAGTGTTGCAAAATTTACAAGCAAGATTAGAAGAGTGCCGTCGCCGCAACGAACGGCGTCTGGACGATTTGATTTTTAAAACGTAAAATTCCTTTATTTGTCTGTTTTTTAAATAAACATTACACTTAAAAACGTAAGCACTGTTTTATTATAGAATTTTCAATAGTGAATTTCTTTCTGGCCCACCCTGTAGTTAAAATCTATTCCACGGTTTTTTTTTTACAATATTTACAGCAGGTAAATTATGCATGTAACGAAAAGAGTGATGAATATGAATGTAGATGGATGGAGAGGGAGAGGAAGGCCAAAGAAAAGATGGATGGACGGTGTGAGGAATGATATGAAGGAGAAAGGAGTAAATGATGCCATGATGTCTAACAGGGAAGAATGGAAGAAGAAAACGTGTTGCGCCGACCCCAAAAAAAATGGGACAAGGGCAGGAAGAAGATTTACAGCAGGTAAATTGCGTAACACACGCACAATTTACGATTCAACAATATTCATTGCATTATTTAAGTGGTCGAGCAGATGAATTTTTCTTATGAAGCAATGGATTAGCAATTTCTTTCAAAATGTTTCGGACTGTGATTAAAAGTTGGTTGTGTTTTACTTAGTAAAATACATTCCTAAAATTAAAATAATTATCTTCAAACTTGTTTGATTGAACTCTTACTTTTCCAATTATAAATTATTAAAGAATTAATCTTTAACTTTTGAAAGAAAAGGATTATAATTATTTGTTTAGAGCCATCAGAAAGGTATAAGCTATCTTCAGAACATTTCGCAGAAATTCATAAGATGCGAACAAGTAATGCCAAAAATTTAGGCGTAATCTGGGTTTGTTGTTACTTCTAAGTAATTGAATATTAGCCAAAACAACTTGCGTAATATCAAGCCTGTGCGCAGACTGCGGGAGTCAAGGCTACCTATTAGACAGTCTTTACTATCCGCACTTCGTTGATATCCCGACAAGTCGTACTCAGTGCTTCTCCACATTTATTGTGCGCACGGCCAAATTGTGGAACTCTCCGTCACCAAGCTCTGTGTTGCTGTTCACCTATGACCTGTCAGCAGAACGTCTTCTGGGCACGCTCGTTTCGGTGTAGATCACATCCACCTCTTTCCATCAGGCAAGATCAAGGTGAAAAGCAGGGACATCAGTCAATAAAACTTAAATAAAAGACTATCGCTCTATGAAAACAAAGATGGCGCGGACACTCGCTACAAAACATTATCCTACTCCAAGTTGTCAAAATGTGCTGAAAAACCTGTTTTGTTACAATAACACCCATATTTTTTGTCTATGGCTTACAAAACTATTTTATGATCGACAAAACTGTTTTGTTTCTTGTTTGCCCAATTTTCATAGCCCTTTCAGCTTTTAATTAAATATGAAAAGGCGTACCGTCATTGATTCAATTATGTAACATCAAGATTTGTGTTAATATTTTAATTAATTCTACTGAAAGATATATTTTGATTTGTTCTTTCTCTATTATTGTTTGAAAAATAGTGTTTCTTTTCTTTTAATAAAAAAAAAAATTGTCTTAAGAATTTGCCTTTTATGTTTCACTCGTGTGCAAATAGTTCCATAATAATTTTGGAGTATTTAAGATATGGATAACGTGAGCTACATATATGTAATGTCTTTTTTTTTCTCACTACCTGTTTATTACGATGTTTGTGTAACTGTTTGTTTTCCCGAAATAAATAAATAGATGATTTCTCCTAGATGTTTGTTAACGAACAAAAGACTAATTTGTTATTTGTAAAGATTAATGTAGAAATTCATTGCTGACATTTAATACCTTGAATCATTTAATACTTTCATTCTTTTCTTCATCCCTTCGTACACTCTCACACACTACTACCATACCTACACTAGTATTATCTTTCATAGTAATAATGTAACGAGATTATGATTGATTCGACACATAAAAAGCAACGTTTTATACTCATTTCAATGTTAAAGCCTGTTTTAAAATCGGCAATTATCAATCAAATAACTGAACGTTCAAATAATCAATAATGCATTAACCTGACACAGTAGGTATCTTTGTATTATAACTACTGGTCTGGGGAAGCACTACCCGCATTATTACAGGGTGGTGCCAACTCTAACCATGAATTCAGCACACGAGTCTGGAAGAAGATTTTTTAATAAACGACGAAAAATTTCAAAGCAAGTTCAGAATCATGTACCGAATCCATGGTAACTGGTTGCGCGTCGATGTTCCTGTCACTTTGTGTACCACCCAATGCGTAGCTGGGTTTTGCGTTGAAGGGAATATGGCTGCCGGACGTGCCAGTGCTACTTTCTACTACTGCGCACAAGACAATATATGTCTTTCGGATGGCAATGCACGTCCTGTAATGTGACTAACGAGTAACATCACAGACATGATGTTCACGAGCGGCGGTGGCCGGCCACTTGCCCTCAGTTTGCCTGTTTACTAGAAAACAAATCTACTTGAAATAAAGGCTTTTAGCAAATTTTGTAACATAGAGTATGTATATTGGGGTAGGTTGAACTTACCTCAATATACACACTACGGTCTTCTTCGGTGTACGGTCTTCCGTACGAATTAAATTCCCGGATAATTTTGCATCTTTTTTTAATACTGGCAAAATTATCAGCTTAGGAAATTATTGGTAGAAAAAGATGTGCATCCTTTAAAACGCGTATTCGCGGCAGCACCAACATTATTCTCAGTGTCATCGCGGGTCGGTGGGCTTTCTATATTCTAATGTTGTTAAAATGACCCAGAATTTGATTCTTAAGGTCTTATTTCAGCGTCGAACATAGCCCTAACTTTCGATTATTTAATCATAAAATAAACTGAGTATTATAATGACTTATTTTTTTCATGAAACACCCAACCTTAAGTGCTAGGCAATCATGAATATCAAAATATAAAACTATTACGTAATTGCAGGTAATCTTCCAGAACGCTACGGCTCACTTGACCAAGAGTCCAATGTTGGGTACTTAAACCATTAACCTAACGAGCCGGCACCTAACTAATTGTAATTGCCTTAGTATATCAATATTCTACAGCTATAGAACTAACAGTTGATTCATTAATTCTAGGTTCAACTTCTAAGTATTTCGAGGCCAAACAAATACATTTTACGTTTATTAGGAACTATTTTCAGTTTCAGCAATGTTTTGAAGGTATCTTCTACTTCTGAATAAGAATCGATTTGAATATAATACCTACAGTACATACATTATAATTTATTGCTTTTTTAAGTAACTTACTTAAAGATTTTGTAGTCTAAAAGCCGTTACTAGAAAATTGTTACCAAAATAATATTTGCTAGAATTCAAGGCACGAACAGTTACGATCCAACCTATTTTCTTTGGAGTCTTCTCACAACTATGAAAGAAATTGACGGGATTCAAACTTGACACGTTTATCTATATCTACACAAATAAATAAAATTGAAGTTTCTGTTTGTAATGTAAAAAAATAGCTTTTTACTAAATGTTTAGGAAAGTTTATATGGATCTTATAAGAACCAAAAAAAAAATGTCTGTCTGTCCGTTTGTTCCGGCTTTTGTCGACCAACGCGTCATTAAAAAATAATTAATTAGATTGAATTAATTAATTGGATGTTTGCTGGAAAGATCTTACAATTAATCGCAAGAATGAAAACAATCAAATGGATGTGTGTGTGGATGTGTGTTCAATTGGATGTGATTTTGATACCATGTTTTATATGATGTTATAATAATAATAAACATAAATTACAAATAAAAAAAACAAAAAGATACAAAAAATAAGTTACTGCTTATTTTTTTATCTTTTTGTTTATAAAAATATTTAAAAATGTAATTTATTAGTATTTAAACGAAATAAAAGATAAAATAAATTATTTAAAACAAACAAGAAAACTAGTTTTATCTGACGTTTGAAGGTAAAGCACGCGTCACTACGTAAAGAAGAATGCCACCTATCCGTTACTTCGGGCCACGTTATATTTGCGGCATGACAACGAATGTTGTATTGTGGCGGCATCTAGATTGCCACATGCGAACTACGCATCACAATGACGTCACGCAAAATCCTGCATCGCGCAAGCAGAGTTCCCGAATCAATTGTCGGGCAGTTGCCCACCAGACACGACACCCGTCTGGTCGGAGGATCCCCCGTTTTCTATGGAGGATGAGTGAACTTTCCACCCTGTTTCTTATACCTCTATAGTATCATTGATTTGAAAATAAGAGTTTGACCACGATACATATTGGACTTATAATGACAATAGAAGATATAAGTACCGTGGCCATCTTTCAGCAGTAGTGTTACAGATAACATTAGAATTTAATTTAGAATTATTTTTTAATAAATCACAAAAAGTCCAGAAGAGTTGATTGATCCAACCTAGTTTAAGTTTTATATAAGGTATATATGTAGGAACAATAGATCTTGTCTCATAGTAATAAGCAACAATTTATTAAAAAGAACATTGTCATCAAGCAACATAAAGCTAAAATAGCGATGCTCAGCGTTATAATAAATTCAGCTGCATATTTTGTCTTGTCGTAAAAGTCTGCTAACAGAAATTGGATGCGCGTTGGCGTACTGGCAAGCTGACACCACTTATTGTTGCGAACTTTAAACCACATATGTTATTTGTACATGTTGTCTAGTCAGCGTTGGTGTTCTACGGCTTGCCAAATTCTGCATTCCTGGTATTTCGTTTCAGGTTTTAGTTTTTATTTAATGTTTTTTTATAAATTCTATGGCCTTTTTTATTACAAACGAAACGACCAAAGCATCACTGTTGTAAAAATAAATCGTTCACTAAATAAAACCGATTTACCTACATACTCGTAGTTAAAGTAAGTTGTCTCTGACTACACGAAATGATTTCGATATACGCTTGTTATGCTACCAATACCTAACACTAGTTTATAAAATAAAGGTCATGTCCTTCCAGTGAATTTCATATTGCTTTATTTAGTGGCAGTAACTAAGCGCAAACATAATGTATTTGTGTTGTTTTGATCACGTCAAAAAATTAAGTTATCATCACATTTCATTATCAAACTACTAAAAAGTTGGTTCTGAATTCATTCTAAAATCTTGATGCAGTGGTGTTCAGTTCAATAAATATTTGTGTTTAAAATGTCAAAAAGATTTTGTAAAATACATCCTGACCGATTTTGATACGTTTGCGGTGAGCTTATTATATCTAAGAAAGGATACCCTATAACGGAATTACTCAAAGAAGCATATTTTTTTTTTCAAAATTTCGGTCTCTCAGCAAGATAAAAAGTGGG
Source organism: Eremobia ochroleuca (assembly GCA_949629135.1). NCBI lineage: Eukaryota > Metazoa > Arthropoda > Insecta > Lepidoptera > Noctuidae > Eremobia > Eremobia ochroleuca. The sequence goes on from OX451392.1 coordinate 3,296,719, forward strand.
CTCCTCACGTTTTTTGTGAAATATGTAGAAAAACGCTAAGCTACAGGTGAAAAAAGATTTTTGAATTTTAATATGCCAATGATATGGAGGGAACCGTCCAATCACGAAAATTACTGTTACCTCTGTGTCACTAAGACATTGGATTAAATCGAAAGAACAAAGATATATAAGAGTCACAGACAAATAAATACAAAAAAAAAGCTAAAGCAATTCATTTTTAATTTATTTTTAATATTTTTGTAGGCATTTTTTTTTGTATATCAAAAATAATGAATACTTCGGAAACGTGATGTGTTTGATTGTTATTGTTAAGAAAAAACACTTTTCATTTCAAGGACAAAAACCATGTAAACTAGTGTAATTTTTCATTCTCAGCAAAACAAAAAAATAATTGATTTATTGTTGTCAATTAATGGATGCGAGAAGCATAATAATAATAATAATAATAATAAAACCATTTATTTTCAGGTAACAAAGACCCATAGATAAATACCTTAACTGAAGTATACATAATATAACAATTGTGTTAGTAAATAAAACTTAAAAACTATGTTAGTATCACTTGGTAGCACTAAGTCTTTGTGCGTTCCGGTGGCACTTGCCCGCGAAAGCGTCGGAATACCACATCCTGTGGCCAAAAGCTTTCGTCCATCACCTGATGCAGGTAGCAGGTTGGTATGCGCAACACAAACGCCTTAAAATTTACGTTGCGATGCGACTCCAGCAGCTGCACTCTCGGTGCGTACTTCAGCCTTTGGTGTACGTACTTCACGATGTCTTCCGCGTCGGTGGTGTAGTGGAGACGGGAAATATACACCGGGGTATTCGGCTTCGCAGCACGCAGTTTTTCGTTGGGCTCCGTAGGAGCCTTGCCGCATCGGTTCTTACAGCTACTCTGTCGGCGCTTCCTCCTTTGCACCGTCACAAAGCCGTCATCATCAGCCCGGTTCGTCTCCTTCATGGTCACGGGCTTTGCGGGGGGAGCAGTGGGAGTGCTCACAGTGACCAACGGGTCAGATGGTCGTGTTTGTCGGGCTGCGCTGCGGGGAGGAGCAGCGGGAACGGGAGCGGGGCTGCGAGGTACGCTTGCGGCGCAAAACGCAGACTCAGCAATCGGCGCCGGCGACAAAACTGCCGACGCGAAACTCGTGACCGATGTGTCTGGGCATCCGACACCTCGGCGCGTATTTACATTGTTTACACGCGCCGGTGACCCAATTAACGCCACAGAGTTACGCAACTCACCGAGTTCTGTGCGCAGGTCTGCAACGGTGCCCTCAGATGTCTCCAACTTCCTCTGCACATCAGCCAAACTAGCCTTCAAAGACATAATGTCTTTCAACAGGCTCGTAACGTCGACGTGGTCGAATGTGACTGGGGGTAGCTTGTTCAGATCCCTCGCCACAAACGTCGGCACGTCGTCAGGATCGGTAGCCTTTAGAAGCGTGATGATGTCTTGCACACTCTTCTTTGTCCCGTCGCGCCGACGAGACACCATCTGGCCAATTTTATTGAGTGACCGGAACAGCAGCAGCTTTGCAGCAGCAATGTCGTCCTCGCTGAAGTTCGACACACAGATCTGGATGGCGGACACCTCGTCCATCACGTCCAGTTTCTGCTGCAGGAACGCCAGCAGTTCATTTGACACAAGCTTATCACTCATGGCAACCAAATTACGAGCGACGGCTTGCGCCGCGCTTTACAAAAATAATAATATTTTAACCGTGTCGCAACGTCCGCCTCTGAGCGTGGCTAATGCTGCACTGATAGAACCGGTGGAAGTGGCGGTGCTTACAGGCCTCCCCGATGGGGGCCTTTTTACGTCCAGGCAAATCACTGTCCATTCCAAGGTTGCCTGGAAGAGATCGCAGAAAGCGATAAGGCCGCCCATTGTATATTTTGTAGTATTTGATTTATTTTTTGCTATGTATTTTTGTGGCGTACAATAAAGTATAAATATGAATAAACAAATACATGAAACCATTCAAACATACGCTGTACCTATTGATGCTCTACACTAATATTTGTCATAAGACAAATATATAAGTCTTTTAACCCTTAAATACATCGTGATAGAAATTTCCATCAACAAATCCAATGCCATATTTTCGTTTCCACAGAGCACGGGGATTCCCCAATTGTTAGAGATATTCAACTCATTTTGTTCCCAGTAGATTCGATCTGATTACATAAATATGTAAAATTTCCACCAGGCCATATAAAAATAAAAGCATTTTTATGAATACATTTTTTAAATATTTTTGCCTTACTATAGAGCTAATGTTACGTCTAAATAAAAATTTGCTTAAAAAGTAAAAATCATGCAATTAAGGGGGTCTTTTTAACAATAATTCTCTCTTCCCAGGTTACGAAGGAGGTCTCCAATGTGTGTACGTGGTGGAAGTATGGGCAGCCGAAGGTCTGGTGGTCAACGCCAGCAATGGTGGCGCTCTCTGGAACCTCAGAAGACTCGGGGCTAACAGGCAACTGAGGCTCATTGTATATGCGGCCAATGCGAGAGGAAGATCAGAACACGTCACTTTTACTGTTGAAACGGCTTTGAGATTGTCACCTAGGACAGGTTAGTCATTGATTACATCATCATTACATTTTAGCCGAAAGATGTCCACTGCTGGACATAGACCTCCCCCAAACACCGCCACTTTGACGGGTTCTGTGCTTCCCACATCCAGCGAATTCCTGCGTTTTTATTGTTGTTTTTTTATTGTCTGATTACATCTGTTGTAATTAAAATTACAACTATTATAGTGTAGTCGACGGCACGTTAGTGGTAAAAAAGTAGTCTATGCTGATCTCTTACTATATTTTAACTCCGTACTATGTTAGGCCAGCTCAAGGTCAAGGTAATGCTGATCTCTTTACTCAATTAAAATTCCGTGCTATTCTCCTCAAGGTCAAGGTTCCACGGTCACACGGTGGGACCTGCGGTAGACTGTACCTATTCAGTTTAGTACACGCCATTATGTATCTTAACAAGGGCAGAAATAAGACACTTCGTTCATCGGTTTGATGCATGTTTTATCTTCCTTTTATTCCTAAGGGCGAATTTCATCAAAATTCTAGAATAAGTCTTATCCTCAGAGTACCTAAATTTTGAATTTTTGACAGTTTTGCCTTACTAGAACTGTCAGACGTCAAATCTATTCCAGGAATAAAAAATATCTGACGTTGGTAAAATCAGCCCTAAATATAATATGTACTACAGTGTAGCATATAACTATTTGAGGGTAGGTATTAATTAGCTAATAAACAATTTGAATGCATTTGTTATTACGTGAGTCAGTTTCTCTATAATTTTGACCAGTCTTATTAGAAAAACCTTTTATTTTTCCCGGAAAAGAGCGACAGTTTTTCCGTAATACTGTTATTGTTGTATTAGTAATACAGGTTTTTCTTTTCTCAGAGCCACAAGAAGCGTGGGAAGTCAATTGGGCTGTTGGCGTCTTTCTCGGAGCTGCATTGACCATCGCGTTTGTGTTGTGCCTCGCCCTCATCGCGTCACGTATACGACATAGATCTAGGGACTATGAAGGTTAGTGTAATAGAATAAGCTGTAGGATCTTTGGTGTCCAGGCCATACCAGAAAATAATAGTTGCAAAACTATGGACTAAATTATTTTTTCTCGATAGTATGTTGTGTCATTCTTAAGCCAGATTTACACGATGTAAGTAATTTGTTGCTTCAATTTTATTGTATGTCAGGCAAAAATCTTGGGTAGTGTAAATCCGGCTTAAGTAAATGTAACTTTTGAAGTTTTCAGAGTCTATGGTCATGACCGATGTTTGTATTCTTTTTACCGATGGTAATTAAGGGTCAAACACAAAATATGTAATTCATCATTTCCAAAAAATAAAACCTCACATATGAGTTTGAAAATCAACCTTTATTCGTGTAACAGTCTCTTATAATTCTTAATAATATCGATATAGATCAGTCTTACATATTCTTTCGAAAAATAATAATTTTCATTTTTATAAGGCCACAGAAAAGACCTAATTGTCTACAGATAAGAACATACACCTTAGTATGTCATCACGTTTTATGATTTGTTTACAGAACTTAATTTATAATGATCAAAATAAAAACACGTTCGTTACATGACAGAATAAAGTTTGAAAATTCAAGTATTTTAGAAAATAAGAAATGATAAAAAATTGCTCACAGAACGGACATCTTTCCTGTAGAAATTCCAATAAATTATACTTTCTTGCGCCTTCATAAACTTTCTTTGAGAAACTTTATTTTCTCTATTACAAGATCGAATAGCTCTCATACGGTACTTTGCCATTTTAGTTTCAATCACAAGTATTTTTTTTTTAGGTACTTATTTTCGATTCTTCATTTTCACGCGTTGCGTTTCACAATAGCATTCCCAACATTAATACGCAAACATGAAGGACTCGACGGTGGAGTATTCTGCTCAGCGAAATGCAAAGCATTTTTACTATTTTTTTCCTTCTGACGTCTTAATTTGGTCTTTTTCTTCCATATTTTTCTGATTTGTCGTTGTTCTCTAGGGGTGCAGTCTTTAATAGTTTTAATTTTGCCTTATTCTTTTTTTCGTCGATATCTTTCCCTATCCTGTCTTCTTCTTTCTTCTAATGCTGCTTCATCCATTTTGGCATGTACAAGACGTATACCGAGCTTCTTTTGATGACGGCTGCGCCTTTTTTTGTCTTCCTCAGAAAGCTGAATCCTATTTGTACTTGCCCGTGGCATCGTAACTGTAACAATATTTACATCATTTCCACACATTTTAAGGATCCATGTTTCCAGTCACACGAATGTCTTTTACAGAGAAAAAGATGTTTCAGCCAGAGTGAAACTTATTTTACGCCTCTTCTGTAGACAACAGCATTTCCTGTACACACATGCATCTACAGGAAAGATGTCTACAGGAAAGACATAATGTAAAAGAAAAAAGATATCTTAAAATATTTTGAGGTTAGAATGAAACCATGTTGGATTTTGCAAACCTATCCCTAATGCACATAAACGCTTACGATTTATATAATTTTTAATTATCTACTTACCAATATATACGTAACACAGAAAAGATCTTCAAAACACGACCAAAGTCTTGTGTATCCTTTATTAGCAGTATTTTTTCACCGAAGCAGACGCCATTTAAGAAAATTACGAACGAATGAGCGACATTTGAAGCAGTGATGCCAACATAACCCAAAAAATATATTAGGTGTGTTCGAAATATTTAAAATTGTGTGAGTTTTACGTGTCTACAGTAGAAGACTACAAATATTAGAACAATATGTTCATATGTTTTTATTCGTAAATATGGATTGCTGATTTTTTGATCTACGCTTATATGAAAAGTTGTTTATTTTTGACGTACATTCACATTAAAAGAATGTATTTATTGTTCCTGAAATATTTTTAAACATTTATCAAACTGAGGTGCTAAGCATCCGAACAGTCTACAGTAGGAGACAATTTGCTATAAACGAAATCAGAAAATGAATAAATTTATTCTTATAAATAAAATAAGATCAAATATAGTATGCCGACAACTTAATCTTAAGTAATAAAAACACAAACATGCTCTAATGATGTACACCTGGAATTTATGTAACCTGAACACTTTTTCACGCGTTTTTGTGTTTGACCCTTAAGTAAAAGTTGGTCAATACATTAGCGAAATTCTATATCCATTCGTAATGGCGAGATATTAGATCTCATTGGGGAATCAAGTTATATAAATAAAATAAGCTTTTCAGCTTTCAATTCAAATCCATACATCATTGATGAGTTCATAAAATACAAGTATAATAGCTGATAAATCGAACCAAATATAGGTATATCGTATTGTACGTAAATAATAAAGACTCGTGAAGCTCCATTAGACGCTCAATGATTTTAATTAGGTACAGGACATTTATTCATATGCTTACGTACATTAATATTTATTGATGGTTTATGAATCTTGCTTTATAGACAGCTAAAATATTTGCGATGGATTTACAATGAATGGTTATGGATAGATGTACCTATGATTATGCACGTTCCTTATTCAGTCATCCCCGCAATATAATTATAAACAGTGGAGGCTAAAATAGTGACGCCATTTTAATAAAATAACAAAGTATTTATTTATTTATAATTAGTACATCCAAAACTATTACCTACCATTCAGAAAAGCTAACATATAAAATTGGCATTTCAGTAACCATGCAAATAACAGAGGGGCAATTTTCGTAATTTTAAGAACATTCACAGTCAGATATCAGTCTCAATCTGTCAAAAATACCTGGAATTTCCCTACATATTGACAAGTTTTTGATAATTATTGAGACAGAAATGAGATTACGACAGGATTTTGAGCGTTTTTAATTACGGGAATTCACCTTCAGGAATGCATGACATTGACATACGAATGTTAAAGACAAAGACGAAAAAATTATGTGTCTAGTGTGTGTATGTGTGTGTCTAAATCTATAACACTACAAAACAAACCAATTTGTTGTTGTACAGATGCCAGCACATCAAGCTACCCGAAACTCAAAATTTCCCAATCAACTTTGAACCTAATGCTTTAGCGATAAAGTTGAATACCTATTATGGACATTTAACAGATAGTAGTAGCTTGATGTGCTGGCGTTTGTACATTTTCAAAAACTAAAATTATAGAATATTCAAATCATTCGATGCTTGCATGAAATGTCATTAATTTGTGTGAAATGGCTATTACACGATATATTGGTGAAGTATGTCGATTTGATAAACAATTAATTTCCCAGACAGACTGTATATATTCAGTTATTATTTTGTCATAATATATTGTTTAAAAGTTTTGTTAATTGGTTTTCCTTTGCAGTGACACTTCCATCGATAAAGAATCAAAAGGTGATTGTACAGAAGAGGAATTCTCCACAAGCAGCTGATGACAAGAACCCGGATCTTATTCCGTTAAGCAAAGGTAACTAAAAAAAGTAATACTTCAAACTGTTTTAATATTTCCAGTTTTTTTAACTGATCTTAAATCGTAGCATCTTCTACGTTTTCCAAAAATGGCAAATGAACAAAAATATGAATTATTACACTAAATAAAAATTTTCATCGAATGGATTTAATGTAAATATTAAAATTAAATAAGTACTTGCTTCTTTGATTCTTATACTTAATTTTACAACCAGATAACGTTTGATTTATGCGTCAACATCGTTTACGCATCGAAGCCTAAACACAGAGCTAATCCTATGAATATCAGCGGGGTAACAGCGTGACACACTATCAGTATAGGAAAGGCTTTCAATTTGACACTTCAACGACATTCATTGCGTTATTTACATTGTTGAGCAGACAAATTACTATCCTTAAAAATGATCCAGATTCTGTTTGATAGTGTGTGCTAAATTAGGGTGCTGTTTGAAGTAATGCCTTTATCTAAGATTCACCGCGAAATCAAAACCGAAATCAAAACCTTATCACATACGAGTTGCACTTCACTCATATTGCATAAGCTAATTAGAACAACGATCACGAAACCCCCTGTAGCAAGCAGTGTTGCAAAACACTTAAAATTGAACAATTATAGTAGAAATTTTAACACGTTGCAAAGTCTTATCGAAGAACGATTAGCGTTTTTATATCGACAATGGGGGACACGAAACAGCATTTAAATTAAAATAACGATGCCCGATCGTTATTTTAATCGTTACTTTCGATCGAGATGTTTAACAGAGAGAAATAGGTACTATTTGTTTGTTCTTTTTCCAAACTAGATTTTTATAAAACTATTTGCGTCAAGTCTTTGCACTTTCAATCACGTTTCACTGTTTGCGTGTTATTTGTTACGCGATAACAAACAAGGTTCTGATATCTTTTTTGCCATTCTATCTGCCTAGCCTTTTCCTAACTATGATGGAGTCAGCTTTCAGTCTCACCAGATGCAGCTGAATACCAGTATTTTATATGAAGCGAGTGCCTATCTAACCTCAGTAAGTAACAGGATACCCCTTGGTAAGACTGGTTGTCGGATTTAAGCACTGCTGCAGCCGTGACGACGTTCAAAATCTACCTTTTTTGCCATTTCACTCAGACTTTAAAATTGTACTTATCAATTTATTCGAAATTCGTAACTGTACATATGCCAATTACCAGTAAAATGTGCAAATATCATAACGCACCTACGGTGCAACAACGTCACTTATGTGTGAAGGGCGGGCGTTTTGGGGGACTGTCTTTTGTAATTTTGACGTTCGAAAAGTGCTGATTCTCAGCCTAGTTTGAATAAATGACTTTTGATTTTGATTTTGATTTTGATTATGCAATTTGGGAGGGTTGTAAATTATAAAGTTTACATTATTTTATTACAAAATTGTGAGATGTTCGCTTTACCTTTAGTATGAAGTTCAAATTTTAGTTTAAATATTACCAGTTAATTTCTTTAGTCAAGAAGAATTATACTTTATAATAGGATGGCGAATTTTCAAACGCTTCTCCTGAAATATTCCATCATTTGCATAAGTGACGTTCTTGCACCGTAGCTGTAGGTGCGATAACATTTCATATTAAGAGTAACTCTTACTCTATACTCAAACATGGCGTTGCCTCAAAAGGGTCACGATTTGAACAATAATTTCGCCCGTAGTAAAATAATATGACTGACAAAAACCCATTACGGCTTGCGTTATTAAATTTCTAGCTCAATGTGAAAATATTATAAACGGAAAACACAAATATGCGAGATATAACATCAGAATGAATGGTATTTAATAACTGAAGGCTTCCAGCAAAAAATGTTCCTGAATTTAATTTTTCACGTAACCTGGGTTTTTCTTCGGAATGTCATGTTCGTATTTCGATGTTGTTTGCAAAAACATGTGCACATGAAATTTTTTTTGGTTTCCATCATCAAATAAAACATAAGTATAATGATTCTGAAACATAAACTCGAAACGCTTTAAGCTTCATTGCCTTCACTTATAATTATGAATGTTTACAAAATATTGTAAAATATTTTAAAAGAGTAACGATGAGGGTCTCGTTTATTTTTTTTTTTTCAACTTCTCCCGCTCTGGGCGGAGCGGGGGGACGTGTCAAACTTTTACTGACTAAAACCCACCCGTGTTCCTTCAGTTGCCTGTGCCAAAGGCCACGGTAACTCTTTCGAACAACCCGCGACCCTGGCAAGCATCGGCCCCAGTGGACCCCGTCAGTTACTGCTGACATCTCTTTGAGGTGCTCGTGGAACACAGCGCGCCGTTGACCCAAGCCTGGTCATTACCGGACAGCGAACTGCCCATTGCTCGACGTCCGCAAGCCCCCGCCTACGGTGGCCGGGAGTCAGCTCTTGACTCCCGACGCCCAGGGCGTCTCCTGCGGCGACTAGGGGCGTGAGGGCGCAAAGATGTCCACTCCCTCACGCAACGATGGAGTGTCTTGCCCGTTTGTCTCCATACGAAGCTACCTTTTGGAAGGGGCAAATAGAATCAATTCCATTTTTTTATTAAATTTAGACGTCGAAAATTGCCTTTTACGAGTATGTGTCTATTTGAAATAAATTATTTGACTTTGACTTTTAGGAGTCGGTTAGTGAGCAGTACTTATAGACAAAGTTGAAAAATCTCACGTGCCTGTACATTTTTTCGCATTATCCATACCTATCAAACTCAAACATATTATGTAGCTTCCGGTAGTGTATTTCTCTTGGCAAACCCATTCACGTATTTTTCTACTCTGATAATAAATCTCCTGCGCAGAACAAAAGTAATATTAATTAACACACACGGAAACAGGTTGATGAATAACGTGCTAACGTTTACGTGCAAAGTCTTGATAATAAATATTCTACAAATTAATTGCCTACACTACGGAAAGAATAAATTAACTAGATTACTGTGCATAAGTTCATACTTCCAGATTTACAACTGGCTAGCTGGAATATATGAGCACATTTTATGTTCTTACTGATAATTTTAACTGATAAAAAGTATGCTAGTTCCTCTTTTAACTGTTTTTCTCAGATTAATAACGGAAAACGCTTGTTAGCTGATGTTTAGTTAGGTGAGTTCCGGTTCCGCAACAAATGTACTTTAGTCCGTTGGGATTGAGTTTTTGCCGAATGATATGGCTAAATCGGTTTGTGGAGATTTTTAGATTCATTGTTTACTCCATTTTCAACGGATTTTTACTAAGTGAAAAGTACCGAATCAATGCAGCTGTACAGGAAATATTGCTATCATTAATCAACTCATTTCCTTGATATAGGCAGGTACATTTTTCATGCAGTCGCCACATAATTACTTGATTGGATAGTTATTATATAATTCATTTACAACTAAAATGATGGCTATGATAATATTATAACAAAAAGTCAGATACTTACACATTTTTATGCATATACAGGGTGCCCATGAATTTTTAACAGATATTCCATACAAAAACTGTCAGACGTCAATTTTATTCCACGGATTAACATTATCTGTCGATTGAAAAATCAACCCTAAGAAGAATAAATTGGGTACAATAACGAATTCTAGGAATTCATTATATAGCCAAGAATAACTACGTCACAGAATAGAATAGAATACTCTTTATTATGAACACCATATAAGTTACAGACATAAATATAGAAATTTTACAAAGGGTGACACAATGGGCGGTCTTATCGCTAAGAGCGATCCACCTATGGATGGATTAGAAAGGGAAGGAGAGACAAATACTGTAGGTAGTCCGTTGTGTACCATTTACACGATACAATGAAAACATACATAAAGTATATTATACTAATCTAAATAAATATATACATAATATAATAATAGACATGAAATAGGAGTAAAGAAAATATAATTATGCTGTTTAAGAAGAGAGGAAGTGCTTTTTTATCATAATTTTAAAAGTGGACAAAGATTTTAACCTTAGTTGATCGTTTTAAACTTTGTCCATCCTTATTAGATACAGACTGCTGCGGTAGTCAGTGCCGTTCTAAAATTTGGCGAGTAGCAAAATAACGTGAAAACTTAAGCTCAAACATTACGTCCAGTTTTGTTACCATCAGCATAGCCCCACTTCCTAACTTTACTTATTAGCTGAACAAACTATCCGTTCGAAGCATTTTTATTTCCCAGCTAAGAGTATTAGCAAAGTTCCAGCTTATGTTTTGTACGTTTATTTATTTAAAATTACGTTACTTCGACAGAGAGTTGCTTAATAAATTAGTTGAAGAGCTTCGCTACGCTTTATGTGGAGTTGTGCGAAGTTTTTTTATGGTTTCATTGCGCTTGCGGTGCAGTTGTGAAGTTTAGCTTCGGTTTTATTGATGCAGTAGGTAAGTGCTCTCAACCAATTTTGACGTATCTTGCTATTTGGTGAATGTTTTATGTACTGCAAAAAAAGCTGCCGGTTCTTTTATTTTTGTGTCCGTTTTTTATACTACACGATACGTCTTTTAAAGTTTAAAAGAATATTCTTGCATTTTATAAGCTTTATCATCATCACCATAATAGCAGTTTCACGCTCTATTTTAGCATAAAATTACCAATTTAAATTATCCGTTTAACGATTCCGTGAAATCATAAAAGGGAATACGATTTTCTAAACGAAAAATAGTCTGATACACTTCTACAGCTTACATTTCATTTCACTTGAGCAAGAACTAATGTAGAAAAAAAAACTATTTGTTTTTTTTAACGTTTTCGATAGTTAATTATTTATACAGGAATAATAATAATAAAGTTTTTTCATCAAAAACTAAAAATACAATGTGAGAATAACAACGAATACCAACTCCCCAACTTCTGTAGCAAGTTTAATAGAATGGCTATTAAACTACAAAACTATGCAAAATTAATTCATCAAACGAAATGCATTTCTGAAAAGAAAAACACCAGTTTCTATTTTTTAACAAGAGAGAACCTACAATCTCGTTTCTACAAATGTGTCTACTGTGTAAATTCTTTGCTACGAGAAAATTTAATGACAGTATCTCTCCCCAATGCATCTTGCAAAATGCATGCCACAAGTATGCCCGTTGACAAATCTGCAGCGAGGCAATCTCATTTTCTTTTGTCGTTTAGTACTTTACATAATATCGTATTCATAACCCTGAGGTTTTTTTTTATTGGTATGAATTTGACGCTTTTGGTTTATCCTGCAAGTTTAAAGATTTGCATTACGTCTTTGAAATATTGGGATCAGACTTCACATGATTTTCAGCTGATTATCATTTTCAATTGATAGATTTTAGAGCAGCTACCTACCAAAAATAGTAACTAGCTCTCAGAAAGCGTTATTCTGGGTAAGATGACACTCGAAGTTTTTTGTTTAACTAAGAGTCTCGTCTTACCCAAAACATCGCTTTGTGAGTCACGAATACTTTAATTAATTAGGAGGTCTCAATTACTCAAAAAAGAAAATAGAGCGTCAATTAATTTAATTACTCAAAATGTGTAGCGGAATTGACTTACTTATTGAATCCTCATTTAACAAGAACTTTTTGGTCGTGTGTGACAAAAATTCTAATTTTGTTGAAACGGAATCAACCAACTCACTCTGAGCGTAAACAATATTGGTTATCGCTTGTCTACCCTAAATTTATCATCTTCTAATCTAACTACGATGCGTGAACAACCTTGACCAGACCGATCTCAGCCGACCGTGACCATATCGTCAACCGTGTGTTTATTGTGTACCTTTAATGGCACATAAGTCATATCAAGAAAATACTACAATATCACTATAACTTAATAGCACTTTGATAGAATAATATGATAATTTTGACCAATACTCGTATAGGTCAGCACCCTAATTGCGTAACACGGTACAATCCGAATCATTTTGAAGGGTATTGCTAATTCATTGCTTCATATGTTCGAAAAATTTGTCAGCTCAACAAGGTAAATAACGCAATAAATGTTGTTGAACTGTCAAAATGAAAGCCATTGCTACCGTTAGTGTATTACGCAATTACCTCGCTGGAATACAAAGGAAGAGGCTAACGTAAGTCAGTGCATTCATCACACAACATTCAGTTGCCAAGACTATCGCTGTATTCGGTTTCATACAATATTGTCATTTGCGACAGAAATTGATGACCAAAAAAAACGGTCAAGTGCGTGCCGGACTTGCGCATCAAGAGTTCAGTTTTTTTGTTCAGCGATTAGATCCACCAAACATTTTGGCGTGTACTAGTGAAATACATAGAGATTTCGGATTTTTTCCTTTACTTGTGCTACATGACATTGCTTCTTGCCAAACATGATTCTAGTCAACGGGAAGTACCCTATAGGTTTTGGTTGCGAGTGTCAAAATGAGCAGAATATACGGAACATAAGCGCCCGAATCTTTTGATTTCACTGCTACAAGGGAAAACCCTGAGTATTTGATATTAATTCCAACTTGATAACTCCACGTGTTCCTGAGAAAAAAGGTCTTGACAGACCGACAGACAGGTCAAATCTAATAGGTGGTTCTCATGAGGAAGCACGAGCACGGAACTCCATGGACACTCTTTAAAATAATGTCTGTAATCTCTTTTAAATATCATTACTATCTTCGAAGTCCACAATTTCCATCCAAAATATAGAATGCTAAAACCGTTCGCGTAACTGCATGCCAGTTCCTAAGCTGTCACCCACTCACCGCATTGTCACCATCAGCAAAATTGCTCTGCGGTTTATTTACCTTGCAAATTGCTTTAAACAGTTCTAGGATTTTCAAAGGAAAATATCGCATTGTTGCGTATTTAGACCAATTGACCAGACATCGAATGACAGCAACTGCCACAGGAATTTAACCCTTGATTAGTAATCTGTCGTAAAAATTAATGTTTTTAACTTAAACCGCATGCGGTCACCCATTAAGCTTATAATCAGCATCCGTTTTGATTCAAACAAAAATTACTATGGGACCAAACCTGAAATCGCGTAAAAAAAAATCGGCTGTTCCCTACATTTTGACGACTCGTACGAACATAAATGTAGTGAACAGCTGATTTTTTTTTTCGCGATATCAGGTTTGGTCCCATAGTAAAAGTTGTTCATAATGATGAGTACAATGGCCTCTTAAGAGGTTGTTGGTGTTTTACAAATAACCCTGTAGTTTCATAAAAAAAATATTGTAATACCTGACTTTACAGGCATTCAACAAAATAATCCCCTGACATCGGCAACGCCATCGGTGATTACAAACAGAACCACAGAACCGATACCGCATGCGGTACGGAAAAATATCGTACTGCGTGTCGGCTTTAAAAAGCGTAACGCCACGCGTCATTAATGACCAATAATTAAGATCATTTCACTGATTACACGTGGTGGTTGGAATTGAATTCCAATTGCACGTAACGATAATGTTAGGTTTAATCTGATGATTTTCATTCATATCGTACGGAAAATCGTTGGTTTAAATACGTAGACTGGTGAATGTTTTAATTTAATTGGTTTTTGGCTAATAAACGTGGATAAAAAACCTTTCAAAAGAAACGTTTCCTAAAGACGTTTTTTGTGTAAGTAATGCCACGAAGAGCCGTGTTTATTTATTCGTTTTAACACGCCTTTTTAAAACACCTCGTCGCGTCGCAACACGTTGTTTGCCCGCGCTATGACTTCGTTTTTGATTAGTATCTTCTTACTTTTTCATTTTGCTCGGCCCTTAAGGGTCTTAACGTGATGTTAAATAACCTATAGCCTTTTTCAAAAAAGAATGTTTGTAATCCGACTGGTAGTTCCAGAGATTAGCGCGTCCAAACACACAAACTTTTCGGTTTTATTATTAGTAAAATTAAATAAATAAAGGAATATTATTTTCCAGGCGACTAACAACTTAAAAGGGCGACTATCTATTTGCTACTAAAAATAATGACATGGCGACTAATATTAACAGTGGGATAACAAACTGTATTATAGGCATCTCTGAAGACTCATTCCCAGAAAAACACAAGATTGAACTTGAGAACTTAGGATGCAAGAGCGAGCGAAGCGAGCTCGTGACTTGGGGCACCCCGACACGGACAGGTTAGGTTCGAAGGGGATGACGGGGGCTCAAGTGAGCGAGCGGAGCGAGCGAACGAGCCCCCGTCATCCGCTTCGTGTTAGGTTCCTTTAAACCCTGCAGACAGAAATAGGGGCCCCGCGAAGCGGGGCTCCGTCGACTACGCCTTATTATTATTAAAGATAATAATTAGTGTACTTGATATACAACCTCGTTGTTTAATTTAAGAATGCCCATTTTCTACTTTTCATCCGCCGTCAGTAGCTGCCAACCTACTATTTTTGCTACCGTCTTTAATTATTTTCTAATCCCAAATTCAGATTAATCTGTCGCCGCGTTAAATACATGCCATAAATAAATACTTGACAAGGAGGTCCTTACACCAACATAGGCTTCATGGAATTCATAAAACACGCAAAAAATAACAGAACAAAATTAAATTTAATTCTGTAGTTAAATTTTAGTATATCGTAGCTTTCAGATTTGGTCGAAAATCATGATTCCATAATTTGGTTATAATTATGACTTCGCAGAACTAATTTTTGAACCGTGGAATGAAAATAGTCAAAGTTAATACGTCAGTTATATTGCATCATGTGTTAACATTAAGTATTTGTACTAAGTAAATTATATTATGGGTAACTGTTCCAATTTATGTTGTCCTTAAAATAATGATAAATGAGCTGACATGGTCTCTGACCTTTCGAAACTTCATATTTATTTTTCATGATTTAAATGCTGAAATCCAAATTCGAGCTATTCTTACCAAGGGGTATCGTGTTACCCAGTAACTGGGTGGTGGAGGTCAGATAGGCAGTCGCTCCACGTAAAATACAGCTGCATCTGGTTAGACTGGAAGCTGACCCCAAAAATAGTTGGGAAGAGGCTAGGCAGACGAAACGATCTACGAGCAGTGGCTCAGTGGTAACGGACACGACATAACAGTTGTAGGTCGCAGGCAAATAGCAGTGGCTCTCAAAACGGTGAAAGAAAACATCGTGAGGAAACTGACATATCCTAGAGCTGAAAATTCAATGATATGTGATATCTACCGGTCGGCACTGGGCATGCATGGTGAATTACATACCTACCACTCCCTCTTACAGAGAGGAAGTCTGTGTCCCAGCAGTGGGAACGTTATAGGTTGAAACGACCTTAACTTATTCCACAAAAAAGTGGTAAAATTACATAATTCACCTGACTATGTTATTTTCTCTGATCTTATGAGTTTTGCATTCTACTCGTAGAAAGATCGTATAAAAGTTAGGCGTTCTACATATTTTCCGGTCGGCATTAATCGGCACAACGAGGCTTTCAAAATTAACAGCAACATGCTAATTCACCAATCCAAGTTTGCCGTTCGGCACAAGCCAAAATATGCGTCATAAATTGTTTCGGGTCGGCTTTTTTGTTCAACAAATACTGACCAACCAAATGTACCAACCTGAAAAAGTGCGTAATATATCTTAGATTTTATTTTAATTTCTAATATTTACGTATTAGAAAAATTATTACAGAAAAAAACCTTATCATATTTCTTTCTGCAAACACATCAATGCAAAATAACATCAAAATCGCCAGCAACAATGTCACAACCGCATGAACTAACAACCTCTTTCCTTCCACACAGGGGTCACAGAAGCTCCTCCGGACCCGCCGCTCTACTCAGCCATTGCTCAGCCAAAGAACTCGAGCAGCGCACATAGCTTGCCTCGCACTCAGACGCCGGTGACGCCAATATCGTCGCACGCGCACTACACTGATATGCAGGTTAAATAACTAACATTATTAACATTTATGCATGCCAACAAGACTGAAATGTTTTCAATCTGTCATATCTTTTACTCTCAGCGTGACTGAGTCAAATCCTGCTGGAGATGCTGGACGTGACTGCACGCTTGATTGTTTTAATGTTTAGAAAATCACTCAATTATTCACGCAAGTTTGAACATCTCCATACCAGTTATTTGACCCAATCAGTTTGGGTGAATTTCATCTCGCATCCAGCGTGGGAGTTTGGCCAGACTTGGATTGTCAATTAAAGTTAAAGATTGATTATAAACTTCAATAATCTCATAGTGAAAATTAACGCTTTAAAATAATGCGGTTTATCTTATAGATACCTTCTAAAAGCACTCAGAATGATCATCCATTCTGCATTTGCACTCATGCAAAAGTGTATTATTATCCACAACCACTTGTGACTGTATGCTTTTTAGTCTATAATTAATACAAACGAATACATAAAATTGAAGTGTCGGTTTTTAATGTCAAATTAACAGCTTTTTAATCAATGCATATGTGAAAGTATATATGATAGATTACTTCTAACAAAAAAAAAGAAAAACTATTTTTAAAATGTTTGTCTCTGAAACGGGTAGACGAAATTTGGACTGGACTTTCATTGGCACATAGCTGATGTTATAAAGAGTGACATAAGCTACTTTTTATAAATTATAATTCTAATGTCCGACACCCACGCGGGACAAGCCGCGGACGGAAGTTAGTCCTAAAATAATAATCTTTTTTTTTTTTTTTTAATATGAACTGGATCAATTGGAAGCATACTTATACCGAACTTAATTTCTGATATGTCTATGTTGTGAATATTCAGTGGTTTGCAGTGGTTAATAAGCCTAATTAACCACACTGTACTAAAAAGTATAATCCATAACAACAGCTCTACTGTCTGCAGAATGTATTTTTCAATAACAACACAGTATTTGCCGCATATATTTTTCTTTTTTAATAGAAAGTTCAAAGGGGCTTTATTGAAAAACATGCGTCTATATTGCATACAAAACTTGTTCAACATTTATTTCATTTGAATGAACTCCAAACTCTAAAAACATTACATTAAATGTCACAGCATCATACTGAGATAGGAGCCTTTTGGCATCGTACAGAACTTCCTATTTTTAATTATTTTAATGATTGTTTTTTTTTGCCTCCTTTCTGCTGTTTCTTTGGTTATACTCCTGCTAGTCCACAGAACCTACTTTATTTATATACCATAATTTAATGGTTATTAATTCTGTACTTTTCAAAAATAGATTTAAATGCAACAACGAAAAAAAAACATCATACTTCTAAAAAATTCCGTCAATCAAGTGTACCTGAAAACATTGTAGCTTGTGAAAAAGTAAATTATTATTGAGTCAAATTTTTTCGTAGATTCTTTTCACCCAGAGGAGGAACCCTATTGAAAAATGGCTGTTTTATTCAAAGTAGTCAAATTGTAATGAATAATAAAGTAACTAATATAATATTATCTATATCTGTGGTTTTTATATGATCAAATGAGCATTATGAGTCGTGCACTTTTGTATTTTCCAATTTTATTTAAAAATTCGTTTTTTTTTTTATGTAGCGCTAGGCCGCGACATCGTGCGCGTGGAATTTCTTATATCCCCGACCCACGTTGCATTTCATCACATGCCCGCACTATTACTTCGTTTTTGCTCCTCGTGACTTTTCTCTTTTTGCGCGGCTTCTCGAGAATTGGGCAATTGGAAAAATATTTTTTTTCAAATCCACTTGGTAGTTCCAGAGATTAACGCGTTCAAACAAACAAACTCTGCAGCTTTATCATTAGCATAGATGATTGTGTTTAGTTTAGTTTCTGATCTTTCTGTGTGAGTCCGAGTAAATACTTTTTCTTTCTTCCCTTCTTTTGGCCCGTCAATATAGACAGCAAAGGCTGGCAATCAATTATTTCTGGAGCCTCTTTGAATTCACTGCATTGTGGGCTGAATGGCGAACCGATGCTCGTATTTAATTTGCAATACAAGGCTTTACTAAATAATTGCAGCAATAATTTAGTGTTTATTGGAGAAGTTTCGCCAAAGGGTTTCAAACTATTGGTAGACTGTAATTGAACATTTCGCTTAGTCAGTAGTACGGAATAATGTTAATACCAAAGCCGATTCGGTAAACAGTTTTATTTATTTTCGGTTTATTTCCATGTGTTCTGAAGCGTACTATGTACATACGGCTACAAAATTGTGCATAAAATATTTTATTGAAAATATGGTCATTTCATAATAGAATTATTGGTCATTAATATTTGGCCATTTGTAAAAAAAGGTCTAAGCTGCTTGTGCTTGTTATTCTATATTTTTTTTGTATTTGTGACCGCTTAGTTAGAAAATATGAGCTTTAATTTTGATTTTGTATTGTATGATGAACGTTTATATAATTTCGCTAATCTGTCTGAGATATTTGATAATTATTAGTTGTTATATTGTCGTTGGTTTAATTTATTTATTTATATTATTTTCTGTTGGCAAATATTTGAATAACCCCAAATGGTGTTCAGATAGTCATAAACTATCAGTTTCAAAGGTCATAACAATGTCTTAGCATGTACTACCACTTGATAAATTATTTTTTTTTTTCAGAATGATTCTGGTCGAAGTATGATCAACGGTGCCATGAGGTCGCATCGAGAGATCGTCACGACGAGGACGCCATTGTTAGCAGCCCATCAAGAAAGCTGCGTATAAACCATATTCCAGTTTATTTTGTACCATTTTACTTTCAAAAAGTGAAAAAAACATGTTGAAAATTATCCGTTATAAACTTTCAAGTTCATTGTTAGAAATATTTCATTTTCATAATTATTCGATTATTAACGATATCAATAATGCGTTCTAGCAGTTGTAAAATTAAGACAATGACTGATGAACAATTATTAAGTAAAAGATTATTAGAAAAAATATTGAAATAACTTGTTCTAATGATAATGATAGTTAGATACTCTTTAAGAGAAATGACGGAAGGCTCTAAGCTATTCTAGTATAAATTTTAGAGGGGTAAAGTAAAACTGTAAATATAATATCTATTGAAAATTGTGTTTCAAGAATTCACATACGGAATTTCATGTCGCAATGCACTAATAGACGATTTAAATGTAATTATTACAGTTAAATGTAAAAAGTTAACGTCGGTAAGTGTCAACAAAATGATTCATTAATGTTATACCTACATTAAATATACCAGTCCAGTTTAATTTTATTGTTATGAAAACGTTAATTATTTATTACGTTGTTGCAAATTGAGTAGTTTTGTCAATTAATATTTATTAATTAGCGATAACTGTGATCTGTTAATGGTTGGACTTAAAGCGTTTGTATTTCTCTTAAAAATTGTCGCTGTTATATTAAAGCCTGTTTCACACTTTTGCACAAATTGTAACCCATGAATACTCGCACTGGAACAAGTATCTGAAATATGAAAATTGGAACGAAAATCGAAATAAGAATTTGGTGCCGATACAAATGCTTAACGTAACAGGCCAATAGATTCGCGCAAATAGGTTTTGTTATACAAGGTATAAAAATATTGAAGTAAGTACCCACAGCTGTGTAATTTAGATCAATGTTCTTAAGGGAAAGAGTAATGACCTTTATTTAAAGAATATCATTGGATTCTATGACTAAAATTGTATTTCCTTATAATTCGGTCATGGAAATAGGTAGGTATCAGAATTTCAACAGCATAAATAGAGAGTTTTGTAAATAAATATATCATAATTATACATATAGGTAGGTTAATTCATAATTAAATGCTGTTAAAAGTCATTTAAGTTATTTTATACCCTGTATAACAATCCCAAATAGAATAATATAATTACCATATTATAATGTTGTGTTTATTATTGGTATAACTTAAAATATACCGTCTCAATTTGATATTTTTTTAAATAATTTGAACAAGGACATATCAAAATTTACCGATCATGTAAATACGAGTACACGAATTAAATAGGTACCGAACCTAATTTAATCATATTATTAACAATAATATTTATTAATTTAATATTAATAACATTATTAAGTTTTATATAATTATACGTAAAATGGTTTTATCATGTTAAACTTCCCCGGACTGGTTGTAAATATATTAAATAAATAAAAAAACAATAAAAATTTGCTCATTCTAAGGAATATAAAGAATTTAATGTACCAGCACGAGATACGTTAAGTTGTCGGTTATCTAAACGAATAATTGTGGGAAGAGCAGTTTTTTAATACATGTGACTCAATAAAATGTCGAAAACTGATTTTGTGTTTAATTATTTTTGTACTCATCATTATTAAAATTCTGCCGAATTTCGTTTTTGTTTTCGGCAACTTTCAGCCAAAATATCCATTTGCGGCAATAATGTAAAAGTTCTTGTATATACGAGTAACATCAGATTGTTTTATTATAAGGAATTATCTCTTTAAGTGCTGATTTTTTCAACGCCAGATAATTTGTATCGGAGAAATAATTTTGAATTTTTGACAGGTCTTCCATACAAAAACTGTCAGACGTCAATTTTATTCCACGAATAAAAAATATCTGTCGATTGAAAAATCAGCCCTAAGAAAAGTATAAAGTTTCGTTTCTGACACTGTATTTCTTTTATATTAAGGAAAGGAAAACCTTTCGAGAAACAAAACATAATCCTGGTTTCTGTCAATAATACAAATCAGGTTAAATTTCGATTCCGCTTTCGACCGAAAATAAAATTCATTTTTAGTCGGATTTAATCATTATACGTGGGTGGATCAAATATAAACCGGACTTAAGTAAAAAAAAATATGCACGTATTATTATACTCGTAAAAAAAAGAAATATATTTTATTTTTCTACATAATCTCCCCTTCTATTAACACATTTTTCCCAGCGCGGGGGATGTTTCTTGATGCCAGTATCGAAGAATGTAGTCGGTCGTGCCTTTAGCCAATTGCACACAAATGATTCCACTATATTCTGGTCAGTGTCAAAACGGCGTCCTCCACTAGATTTTTTTTTTGTGCCATTCATACACTTCAGTTCTTGAAAGCGTATTCTTATCGAACTGTAGAGTCAATGGATGCAAAATTTCGGAAGGTTTTATGCCCTCCCGTATTAAAAAAATTATGATAAGTCGTTGTTCAGGACTTATTAGTTACCTCCTGCTCATACATGATGCTACTGGCGCGCAATAAACTAAAGTGAGCCGGAGCAGTATACCCCCCTCCTCTAGATGATCCCCGCTAACACATACAACAGCACCAAGCGCGTCACTTCACTCAGCGACCAGTAATAAAAAAGTCCTGTTTATATTTGATTCACCTAATATTATCGTCTATAGTACTTAAAGGAGTTTATACACGGAGTTTATATATTACATCGGGGCGAACCTATTACTACAACCATAATCAGCTTATAACGTACTTACCCACTGCTGGGACACAGGCCTCCTCACTATGAAAGGGAAACACAAATAATAATATAGTGGATAATCCACCACGTGGGCCGAGTACGGGTTGATGAACGTCACACGACTTCGAATTTTTGGTGCTAGCACATGCCAGCATCCTCACGAAGTTATCCTTCAAGTGGTGATTAAATTACACAAAGTGCCTCGGCCCGGGTTCGAACTCATGACCTACAGCTCATAAGTCGGGGTCGATACTACTGGGTCACCACTGCTCTCGTTACATATTACTACAAATCAGGCGCTAATCCAAACTGGGCTGCCAATGAGAAATGCTTATTATTTTTAGCCAACATCTTCTTAGTGTCACTGGCACGACAGTATTTCAAATCTTGTTGGCCTAAAACTTCGTTTCTTCCACTGCGTCATCGGTGGCAGCACAGAGGTAAATTTGACTGCATGTTAGCAAAGTTAAAAGTAACGGGCAAATGCGAGTCGGACTCGCAAACAAAGGATCCCGTACCACCGTACAATATTTGACACAACAAATATGTTTCTTTTATGCGGACCCCCTGTTAATTTTAAACTTTTTTCGTGTTTATTATTTTTTATAGCAGCTATACCCACTTAGTAGTACATACTCTGTGAAGATTTCAAGTGTCTACCTATTGCGGCTTAAAATATACAGCCGTGTAACAGATGGGTGGACGGACGGACAGTGGAGCCTCAATGATAGGGTCCAATTAGTAGCCTTTTTGTACGGAATCCTAAAAAGGAATTGGCGAGTCATGACAAAACATTGAATCCAGATTAAACAAAAATATATTGAATTTCAAACAAGTATAATTTCGCGCTATTCAGTTATCAGCATGCCGATTCTGTAAAAGTCTCACAGTGAAAACTTGCGTGGAGTGAGCTGTCAGTGTCATCCCACTGATGCGAGGGATTGACTAAGCAAACATTTACAATCATAATCGAGATTCTAATAATATTATTTATGCTAACTCTATTGATCATTTTATACAATTTCAAAGCTAGTATTTTAGTTGTACATTACTAGATTTTAAAATAAAATAGCAAAACAGAAACTTAGTCAGAATATCAACTTGTTTTTTGTTTTTCCTATATTAAGGCCCTACAAATAGTAATATTTTGACAGTTAAAATACTAGCTTAAATACTATTATAATCTCGATTATGATTGTAAATGTATGCTTGGTCAATCCCTAGTATCAGGTGGGATGACACAGTTCACTTTACGCTCACTTCATCCAAGTTTTCACGGTGAGATGGTTACAGAATTGCAATGCTGTTGTGTAGCTTCCCGCAACCAATAAAATGTGGTAGAAATTATTTATTTTTACTTGCAAATCATTAATTTGCATAACTTTTTACAAATGAGTGGCTGGCCCTGTTCCAGTGCCTGTTACGTGCAGATAGGTAGGTAGTGCGATTCATCATAATTAGCCTATAATGTTCTTACAATTTTTTCAGTCCTCTGTGACAAGGACTGGGCCACCAGCACCACGCGAACTAAGTGCGGGTTGGTGGATGCTACTGTTTAATTAATCGTAAACAAAACCGCATTTACACGATGCAAGTTTCTCTGGAGGTGGTAGTGGTGGGTTCCTCTGGTATACAATTAAATTGAAAACACAAATTGACTTGCATCGTCTAAAAACTGCTTAACAGTGTATGTCAATTTCAATGCTACTGCAAGTTATGGTATGTCACAGGCAAATTAAAAGCACCATGTGTAGCTCAAATTTTTTGATAAATTTTAGAAGTTTAGAATTGACTTCGATTTTGAGATACAGAAAGTGAGGGGTGCTACACACTTTTTCAGGCCAGCATGATTTGGCACAGCTGGGTGGCAAAATATAATTCTATTCGATTAGGACAAGTCTATCATCATCATAAACCCACAGCAGTCCACTGCTGGATATAGGCCTTTCTAATTGCACGGCATTTAGCTCAATACTCGAAAGCTCTTATCCCGCTAATAGCAGCCTGCGAAGATCGTCACTCCACCTAGCCCAAGGGCGTCCTACCTAACGTTTGCCAACGAGTGTGTAACATGCCTAAAAAAGAAATTGTCTCTATTCTTTTTAAATTACTTTCCAAAATAATTTTGGTTAGCTTGCTCCGCTGCCAACCCTGAACCTTTCCATCACACTTATACGCGAAAAAAGTAAAAGCGATTACAATATCCTGAATAGAATATAAAGGCACAACTTGCAAAAAACATACAAAGCCTATCTCCCTAAAATAAAATTATAATCCAAAGAAACTCATCAATAAAAAATAGACGTATTATACACCAAAAGAAAGGTCGAGATATCTGAGGCATTGTGCCGGTGATGCAGGTCGGTGGCACAAAACGGTTGCCCCGCATCACGGCGACCGACGCGATTTAACCATTTGTTACGCATTCAATGCTCGCTATGCCTAGCTATTTATCTTGCAGCCATTGACTGGGCGAGTCGTCGATCAATTCTAAGCGTTTCCATCGACGATTAATCAAACGGTAAGTCGGTGTTTAATCTTAGTGTCAGGACGGTGTTGGAAATATTGTAATAATCGTGAATGGGATATTTCAATGTGTTTTAATGGTTACATATTATAATTATGTAAACGCATTTTAACTATTTTCGAGATAACTACGGTTGATGCACATAAGTTCATAACACATATCGGTCGACTCAAGTGCTGTTTTAGTTACTTAATTTTGATTAAACTAAAATTAGTTGCACTAACGAACGTTTAATCTAAAGATTTTTTATGGTATTGGATATTTCAACTATGTATGAAATGCATAATGGACGAGTCGCCTACAGTTTATTAATACTGCGCGCTGGATTGATCGAAGTACAGTTTCGAATGTCCTAAATAAGTCTTTTCGGCATCCCCGTCGAACCTAACCTGTGTTAGGACTTGAGGCACCCTTAGTGCCTCAAGTCTCAAGTAGGTTCCTTTAAACCCTGCAGACGGAGATAGGGACTCCGTCGACTACGATTTATTATTATTGCTTGGACAATAGGTGCATCGTCCGTTGCTTCAATCAACCTTAGGAAATTTAAATGTACTTGAATTAACTGTAGGTGAGTTTTCCTTTATGGCTTTCGTTCATTAGTTATTACAAAAATCTGTGAAACGATCTTTATGTATTTTAAACAATAGGTCTTTTGACCATAGTTATCTCGAAAATAGAATACGTTTAGATATTGTAATACGAGTATGTAGCCGTTTTAATACAGGTTCTCGCAAATAAAGGTATAGGGGACAGCGACGAGGAAACTGTTAGCATGAATTCGAGCACATGGTGGGACCTCTAATCTGGGTAAAAAATTTCCCGCTGGTTACAAAAAAAAAATCTGCTATTTCGTACAAAAGTGCAATACCTGCTCCAAAATAATGAATGGAAAAACTATTTTTCTAATTATATAACCTATCATGACATAACTATTCCTCAAAGGTTCATCTTCGAGGGGTCGATTTCAAAGCTTGTATTTTAACTGTCAAAACATTACTACGAGTATTTTGTCGGGTTTTAATCTGGAAAAAAAGACTAATCCTAGACTAATACTAAGAACTAGTCTAGGAAAAAAATAATAAAACAAAATTGATATTCTGACTAAGTTTCTGTTTTCCTATTTTATTTTAAAACTCCACAAAATAGTAATGTTTTGAGAACTCAAATACTATTTTTGAAATTATATAAAATGATCAATAGAATTAGCATAAAAATATTATTAAAATCTCGATTACGATTGTAAATGTTTGCTAAGTCAATCCCTAGCAACAGTGGGATGACACTGACAGCTCACTCCACGCAGGTTTTCACGGTGAGATTTTTACAGAATCGACAAGCAGTTCCACATTATTTGCTAAACAAAAGTTGTTTAATCTAGACTATTTTTGGGCGTGGTTTAAACAAATCGAACAGTTTTTAATTCGGTCAAAAATCGATCGCCTCACCCGCTACGTAATCGTGTTAGTGGCAGAAGCAAGTTTACTACGGCGTAGCTAGCTTGCTACGGCGTAGCAATTTCGCTACAGACGTAGCCCGTCCTGCATGTAGGAATTTGAATACTGAAATTGAAATGATGTCATGACTAATAACCATGGAACATGATGTATCAGTCTTATACACGTGAGTGATTCGGTCAGTATATTGTAAAGAAACAACAAACTCTTAATAGGTACTATCATTGTTAACAAACAAACGTATTTCAAAAATGAAAGCAATCGAAGTCTGATTATCACAAAAGTAGTTTAAAAAAAAGCGATCAATAAAAATAAAACATAGTATAAATAATAAGCACTTCACCACCACCAGCAATATTCCTACATACATTTGATAATGTCAAACCGAACTGACTCGACAAGTGTGAAAATTACTTAAGGTCATTTAAATAACAAACTCTCACAGCAAACTTGCTACTTGAACGGTTAGGGCACATTTTTCAGATAAAGGCTGTAACAGAAAGTACTGGCGGTATTTAGGATAATATGCACACATGCTTCTTTAGGGCGCTTTCAATTTAGACGGTTGGTGCCGGACTGCTGCCGCACGGTTGTTGCAGAATTATTACGACCGTGAGCCGTACTGCTGCCGGACGATAGCAGTACGACGTGAATCGTCTTATTTGAAAAGATACGCGGCTGCAGTCTGATCGAATTTTAGTGATTTCCATCGAAACCAGACTTCAGTCGGTGCCATGGACTCTGACGAGGAAGTGTTATTGTTAGTTCTCTTGCTTCGGAACAAACATAAACGACGCCGTACGAGAGCCTCGCCAATGTTTTCTTTAACATATAAAACTGGTGATTTTTATACACTTTACCCAAGATTAAAAGAAAACTCAGGTGATTTTTTGAACTATTTTAGAATGTCTAGAGAATGTTGCTATGAATTATATGACTTAGTTAAAAATGGAATTCAACGTCCTTATTAACATTGAAGAAACACGATGCGTTCACCGCACTAGCAAACGACGACTGAGGCAGGTAGTATACACTGTTGCTGTTCCGCCAACGGACGTGCGCCGCACTGCTCTCGCACGACCTGCGTGGAGACATTTTGTATGAAAAATCATAACCGCCCGTGCGCAGTACGATACCCGGACTGCAGCAGTCCGGCACCAACCGTCTAAATTGAAAGCACCCTTACAGATTCAAACGTCACAAAATAGTACGGAAGGTCGGTTTCGTACAGCGGGTGAAAACAGGCACTAAGCCACACAATAGTCACGCTAATTCTAATGATTATAATTCTGTAAAACTTGTTATTTTCGGCCGAAATTAAATGAAGTACAGGCAAATAGATACTTATAATTAGTTCTACAAGCTTTTATTTAACTTGCAATGTATAAATGTTTTTTACGGTGGAATCTTGCAACTCAATTTTGAAGCAGATACGAGTATCTCCAACCGATTGAGCTGAAATTATGTATACACGTTTAGTTTGGATGTCAACGCATGGTTAGCTGTGTGACGTCATTCTTAATTAAACATGGCGGAATGCCCAAGATGGTAAACTACTTATTTTTAATGCATCCCTTCAACATGGGTATCAAATAAAAGGGCTTGCTGAGAGTAACTGGAAAAAATAAAGTGACGTCACTCTAAATTCAACATGTCGGAACGCCCAAGATGGTGGACTAGTTATTTTTAATGCACTCCTACAATATGGGTATCAAATGAAAGGGCTTGCTGAGAATAACTCGAAAAATGAAGTGACGCCACTTTAAATCAAATATAGCGGACTTCTAAAAATGGCGGACTAAGTTTTTTAAGCTTTCCTACAATATGGGTATCAAATAAAAGGACTAGCTGAGAATAACTCAAAAATAAAGTGAAGTCACTCAAGTCCAATATGGCGGATGTCTACAGATTGCGGATAAGTTTTTCATGCTTTCCTACAATATGGGTATCAAATGGAAGGACTTGCTGAGAATACGAATGTGAGTTAAAGAAAAGGGTTGTGCGTGGGACTCGCGCCCGATAGAAGTGAAACTTCTTGCTTATTAAATACACACGCACTATATATTGAAGTTATTGTAATCGCTATGAAAAAAAAAAAAAAAAAAAAAATCGTATTTATTGAGTTCACCATAATCTTTTTATAACTGAACAGTAAAAATAAATTAAGAGTAAATTTTTTTTAAAAAAAACAAGCTTTTAGTTAAATGCGCTAAAAATAATAAAATAAAATTTTCTTTATTACTCTTACTATTAACGTATAATGTCATTACAGAATTATAAAAGCTTGTCGCGATATTTTGTTACTCGGATTTACTTAGTTTGAAAATATTAAAGTTAATAGTCGCGAGATATCTCGCGAAAAGCTTTTATATCATTATGAATTGTGTAATGATCTTATAAGTTAATAGTAAAAGTTTTAAAGAAAAAGTTTATTTTATTCTTTTTAGCGCCTTTAAATAAAAGCTTGTTTTCACAAAAGTTTTTTACTCTTGATTTATTTATCAAAAAACATCATACAGTCACCATCCGCCTAGCCTTTTCCCAACTATGTAGGGGTTGGCTTCCAATCCAACCGGATGCAGCTGAATACTGGTATTTTACATGGAGCGACTGCCTATCTGACCTCCACAACCCAGTTACTGGGTAATACGATACCCCTTGTCCCTGGTTGTCAGACTTTCGGGCTACTGAAGACCCGTAACGACTGTCAAAGATCCACGAATGACAGCCGGGACTAACGGCTTAACGTGCTTTCCGAGGCACGGAGGGGTCTCGGTATGTGAAGATGACCATCCATCCACGTACCAACCGTGGCAAGCGTAGCTTAACCTGATCGATCGACCCGTGTGGCTGTTATTGCTTAGCCACAAGTCCGTCAAAAATAAAAAATATATATCATACAGTAAATAACACAAATCACCATATTTTTTTTTAAATTAAAATTCATTAAGGTAATATGTCCCCACAATCAAGTCACTGTTCCAAGACTGATATAAATATCGCTTTTGCTAACTTTCAAATAACCCAAGGATTGGCTTCTATGAAAGTGAATCTATTTATAATAACGCTTGATGGTTTTGCGTGGCTGAGAGCCGCACGGATAGGAAGCGCGCATGCGCGAAAGACAGCAGCTACCTTGTAACTCGAGGAATCGAGGCTTACCTTTCAGTGTATTTGGAGGAGCGGCCGTGAGCGGTCGTGCCACTCTTCCAAATATTCGTGTTGACAACGGTTATGGGTTCAAAATCAAAATTCATGATGTTTTCATTGTTTTTGATAACGATTATAGCGTGGGTAGATAAATAAATAATGTACATTGACGTCTTGCTGCAACGGAATGTAAACAGTACAACAGTAACAGTAGTACAGGCGATGGGGTATGGCCATGGGCAAGTGGCACCCACGCACGGGCGTCCGGCGGCTCCTACCCATGCAACTCCACAGCGACCCGCTTCATCCCGTATATGTTGTCCGTCGATATCGGCATGACAATGGTCTTTTTCAAATTGGAAGATAACGATTACTACACTATATTGTCAGACTAGTAGTTTCATACAATTACTACTAAACGTTTTCACACAGTGTCGTTGAAGTCAACGGTATGGTCGCTGACATTGATTATTGTGCTGATATCGGCGGACGACACAGTGCGGGGTGAGGCAGATTGCGGGAGGAGTGGCTTGGGCAGGCACCACCGGACAGCCGTGCGTGAATGCAACTTGCTTTTGTTTTATATAATTTGATTTTATTTTTGACGATTTAATTTAGTTTGTATTCTTCCTGTTCGACTCGCAATAAATACCATTCTACCATCCTCCCATTCTACCATGTTGCCATTCTACCGTAATGCCATTCTACCACTCTACTATTTTCCCATACTGCCATAGTGCCATTCTACCATAATGCCATACTGCCTTTCTACCAATCTGCCATACTACCATTCTACCATACTATCATACTACTCTTCTACCGTTTTTCCATTCTACTATAATCCCATTCTACCATTCTCCCATTCTACCATACTGAAATTCTACTGTATTGCCAATCTACCATCTTACTATATTCCTATACTCCCATACTGCCATACTGCCATTCTACCATACCGCCATTCTACCATACTACCATTCTACCATCCGAACATTCTACTATACTACCATTATACCATGCTGCCAGACTACCATTCTACCATGCTACATTTCTATCGTTTTTCCATTCTACAATACTGCCATACTGCCATACTCCCATGTTACCATTCTACCACTCTATTATATTCCCATTCTACCATACTGCCAGTCTACCATTCTACTAAATTACCATTTTACCATACTCAACTCTACCATACTACTATTCTACCATACTGCCACGCTCCCATATTACCAGTCTACTATATCCAATTTCTATTTATGTCTCCTATATCCATACTGCCATTCTACCATTCTACTATATTTACATTCTACTATACAGCAATTCTACCATTCTACTATATTACCACTCCACCATACTGCCATACTCCCATATTACTATTCAAAGAAATAACGGAATCAATCTCGAATTATTAATTTTGAGTGAAATACATTGATAACATGGTACAAAAGGTTGACTGCAAACGACGTGCAAAAACGGGCGGTCTTACGTGTTGGAATATGTGGGATTTAGACTATAATCTAGATTTCTTTTCCTAAATGGCATGGAATTAGTATGAAGTTTATTCTTGCTTATCTCTAGTGAAATATGGACTAACGGTCCCGTAAGTTATTTTCTTCTTAAAATCCTTTCCCTACGGACCATGTCCATAGGTTTTTTCATACTAGTAACCATTCGGACGTCACTCACAACTTGCTAAGTAAGCGAATATAACTAAATTATCGTTTTCATTCCCCTATCTGACACACGCGTAGATGCATAATTGCATACGTCGTCCGATCTCCAACGAGTCGACCTTCTACTGCATTTTTTATTTTGTGGCCTGGTTAGCCAGACAGGACACGCGCATGCGTGAACTACAGCTACTCGTGACTCGAGACTAACCTTTCAGTATATTTGCTAGAGCGGCCGTGAACAGTCGCGCCGCCCGCCCTAGCAAATATACCAAATAATATTGGTATTGACCACTCTAATATAAAATGACGTGGCGTCGTTTTTATGGTTTTCGAGGGCGCTGACAACGACTATGGGGTCAAAATAAAAACTCCATGATAGCGCCACCAAATATTTGCAAACTTTTCGTCATTGGTGTCATTTTCATGGTTTTCGAGGGCGCTGACAACGACTATGGGGTCAAAATCAACATTTAAGATGGCGCCTTCGAAAAAACACAAACTGTTCGTCATGGCTGTCGTATCGTGGTATTTGATGGCGCTGACAATGATTATGGGGTCAAAATGAGAATCATATATGGCGCCACCAAAAATTTTGCAAATTTTACTTGATAGGTGTCTTTTTCATGGTTTTAGAGGACGCTGAGAACGCCTTCATTATCGACCTGAAAAATTCAAGATGGCGCTACCAAGAAGTTACTAATCTTCTGTCATGGGTGTCACTTTCATGATTCTGTAAGAGTTCTCCGACAGTCGTTTCTCCTTTGGACTCATCACCGACAGGACGTTTCGTTTTTGAGGGATTCGTCGAAAGAATGGTTCACATTTGTTTGTTTCGACGACAGGACTTTTCAACTATGGAATATTCGCCGTCAGATCGTTTCGTGTACGATTGTTTCGACATGGCTTTTTCACTATTTAACTACAAAGCCACCAAGAAGCTACTAGCTTGCTACAAAGACATGAAGAAAGAGTATGTTTTAATGTAAGACCGCCTTTACTTTTAATAAATAGTATTTATGTATTACCTATCCATATTTGCCTATTTTTTATTGCAATCATTGGGGAAATATAAAAACAAAAGATTAAAAAAAACATTTTTAATACTTTTCTATAGGTATACTTAACTACTTATCTATTTATAATAAAGTTCAAGATATTTTTTGTAATCACTTTGTAATCGCTACTTGAAAATATAAATAAATAAATACGTTTCTTTAATCTTTTGTTTTTATATTTCCCCAATCTAGCTTGGGCAGGCACCACCGGGCAGCCGTGCGTGAACGCTTTTATTTTATATAATTTGTTTTTATTTTTGACTGTATTTAATTTAGTTTGTATTCTTCCTGTTCGACTCGCACTAAATACCATTCTACCATTCTCCCACTCTACCATGTTGCCATTCTACCGTACTGCCATTCTACCACTCTACTATTTTCCCATACTGCCATAGTGCCATTCTACCATAATGCCATGCTGCCTTTCTACCAATCTGCCATACTGCCATTCTACCATACTCTCATACTACCCTTCTACCGTTTTTCCATTCTTCTATAATCCCAATCTACCATTCTCCCATTCTACCATACTGAAATTCTCCGTATTGTCAATCTACCATCCTACTATATTCCTATACTCCCATGCTGCCATTCTACGATACTGCGATTCTACCATACTACCATTCTACCATCCTACCACCCTAACATTCTACCATACTACCACTTTACCATACTACCACTCTACCATACTACCATTCTACCATACTACCCTTCTATCGTTTTTCCATTCTACAATACTGCCATACTGCCATACTCCCATGTTACCATTCTACCACTCTTTTATATTCCCATTCTACCATACTGCCAGTCTTCCATTCTACTATATTACGATTTTACCATACTCAACTCTACTATACTACCATTCTACCATACTGCCACGCTCCCATATTACCACTCTACTATATAACCACTACTGCCATTCTACCATTCTACTATATTACCATTCTACAATACACCAATTCTACCATTCTACTATATTACCCATCCACCATACTGCCATACTCCCATATTACCATTCTACTATTCAAAGAAATAACGGAATCAATCTCGAATTATTAATTTTGAGTGAAATACCTTGATAACATTGGTACAGACGCCAGCACATCAAGCTACTACAATCTGTCAAATTCCTTTGATAGATTTTCAACTTTATCGCTAAAATATATAGGTTATAGTATAGGTTCAAAGTTGTAAGTTATTTACTTCATAAATCCTTTCCCTACGCACCATGTTCATAGGTTTTTTCATACTAGTAACCATTCGGACGTCACTCACAACTTGCTAAGTAAGCGAATATAACTAAATTATCGTTTTCATTCCCCTATCTGACACACGCGTAGATGCATAATTGCATACGTCGTCCGATCTCCAACGAGTCGACCTTCTACTGAATTTTTTTGTTTTGTGCCCTGGTTAGCCCGAGGGGACACGCGCATGCGTGAACTACAGCTACTCGTGACTCGAGACTAACCTTTCAGTGTATTTGCTAGAGCGGCCGTGAACAGTCGCGCCGCCCGCCCTAGCAAATATACCAAATAATATTGGTATTGACCACTCTAATATAAAATGACGTGGCGTCGTTTTTATGGTTTTCGAGGGCTCTGACAACGACTATGGGGTCAAAATTAAAACTCCATGATGGCGCCACCAAATATTTGCAAACTTTTCGTCATTGGTGTCATTTTCATGGTTTTCGAGGGCGCTGACAACGACTATGGGGTCAAAATCAACATTTAAAATGGCGCCTCCGAAAAAACACAGACTGTTCGTCATGGCTGTCGTACCGTGGTATTTGAAGGCGCTGACAATGATTATGGGGTCAAAATGAAAATGCTATATGGCGCCACCAAAATATCTGCAAATTTTACTTGATAGGTGTCTTTTTCATGGTTTTAGAGGACGCTGAGAACGCCTTCATTATCGACCTGAAAAATTCAAGATGGCGCTACCAAGAAGTTACTAATCTTCTGTCATGGGTGTCACTTTCATGATTCTGTAAGCGACACCTTCTCCGACAGTCGTTTCTCCTTTGGACTCATCACCGACAGGACGTTTCGTTTTTGAGAGATTCGTCGAAAGAACGTTTCACCTATAGATGTTTCGCCGATAGAATGGTTCACATTTGTTTGTTTCGACGACAGGACTTTTCAAATATGGAATATTCGCCGTACGATCGTTTCGTGTACGATTGTTTCGACATGGCTTTTTCACTATTTAACTACAAAGCCACCAAAAAGCGACTAGCTTGCTACAAAGACACGAAGAAAGAGAATGTTTTAATGTAAGACCGCCTTTACTTTTAATGAATAGTATTTATGTATAACTATCCATATTCGCCTATTTTGTTATTGCAAACATTGGGGAAATATAAAAACAAAAGTTTAACAAAATATCTTCAATTTACAGTTTTATTTTTTTTTATAAACTTTTCTATTTGTATACTTAACTAGTTATCTACTTATAATAAAACTGTAAATTGAAGATATTTTTTTTAGTCACTTTGTAATCGCCACTTGAAAATATAAATAAATATATACGTTTTTATAAAGGGTTATTTGTAAAACACCAACAACCTCATAAGAGGTCATTGTACTCCTCATTATGAACCACTTTTACTATGGGACCAAACCTGAAATCGCGAAAAAAAAAATCAGTTGTTCCCTAAATTTATGTTCGTACGAGTCGTCAAAATGTGGGGAACACCTGATTTTTTTACAAATCAGTCCCTTTGATATCATCCCATACCCTTGCGCAATGTGATCGAATAGCTTTAGAATTTATTTCGATCTAACTCCCATACTACCATTCTACCATACTACCATTCTACCATACTGCCATACTAGCATTCTGCCATTCTACCATACAGCCATTCTACCATTCTACCATTCTACTATAATCCCTTTCTACCATGCTCCCATTCTATTCTTAATTTAAAAATATTGTTCTGTACCTACCTCTAAAAACTCTATTGTTGACTAGCCCGCGGGCAGGCACGTGTTTTGACACCTCACACGCCTGTCTAGCTCCGAAAATCTGAAAGAATTTGCAATACTAACGTATTGCAATTCTACCATTCTACCATATTCCTATACTTACATATTACTATTCTACCATACTACCAAACCGCCATTCTACCATACTACCATTCTACTAAACTCCACTCTCCCATTGTGCCATATGGCACCGTACTGCCATTCTACCATTCTACTCTATTCCCATACTCCCATACTGCCATACTAACGTTCTACCACACTGCCATACTAGCGTTCTACCATACTACCATTCTACCACACTACCGACCTACCATACTGCCATACTGCCATACTGCCAGTCTACCATACTCCCAGTCTACCATACTGCCATACAACCATTATAACATACTACCATTCTACCATACCACCGTTCTACTATAATCCCACTCTCCCATTTTGCCATATTGCAATTCCACCGTACTACCATTCCACCATTCTACTATATTCCCATCCTCTCGTACTGCCATTCTACCATATTGGCATACTACCATTCTACCATACTGCCATATCGCCACTCTACCATACTACTATTCTACTATAATCCCTTTCTACCATGCTCCCATTCTACTGTATTACCATCTTTCCATTCTACTATATAATACTCCTATATTCACATTCTGCCATACAGCCATTCTACCATACTAACATTCTGTCATACTACCATACTACCCTTCTATTATTGTTCCATTCTACCATACTGCCATATTCCCATTCTACTATACCGCCATTCTATAGTAATTCTATCCCGCCATACTCCCATGTTACCATTCCATACCACTCTACTATATTCCCATTCTACCATACTGCCACTCTACCATTTAGCATGTCTACCGTCCTGCCATTTTACCATTCTACTATACTACATTTCTACCATATTCCGATTCTACTATACACCCGTACTGACATTCTGCCATCCTACCATTCATGTATAAGGTCAACTTTTATCAAGTACAAAAATTTAAACAGAACGTCTATCTATACGATAGAAATACGGTCCTAGCATTTTTTTTCAAATAATCAGGCTAGTTTTTTTTTTCAGTTTTTCTAACACATAAATTATAATATTTTTAAAAGCATACTGTATACCGACTCAATTGTTCTGGGTCTGCACCCCCAAAAAACCCACGGTCATTAAACCCGGTATTACGTCATCGCTCGGACTGCACTGACTTGTGGTCGAATCTCCATACCTAGCTATGCTACTCGAAGCTATGATACCTAATTAGTGTAGACTATAAGAAACGATATTAACCTTTGCGCTAATCTATCGTATTTTAATTTTCCATCACACTTTTTCAGGCTTTGGACTGACAAGTTAATACTTACAATTTGTTATTTTGTTTTAGTAAGTATTGAATTAATGTAAAACTGTTAACAACTTACCTTACGTTTTGCATTAACTTGGCGTGTTAAAAATAATCAAAATTCATTAACAGATTTACACTTATTTACACAATTTACTAGTTATTTACACATATCACATCAATGTCCAGCAATTGATGTGATATGTGTAAATAACTAGTAAATTGTGACGCCCTTGTTGTCGCACACACTGTCTAGCGCGATTGAGACAATGTCTCCGCACTTCAGTAAGCACTTGATGTTCACTGGACAACACGACAAATGCACTCACAATTCGCGCACGTAATTCTTCCACTGTACGGATTGTATGACCGTCGTTCCCATACACTAGGTCTTTGGCCCTACCCCACACGTGGAAGTCCATTGGCGTCAAGTCAGGTGAACGTGGCGGCCAGCGGATAACGCTACCACGCCCAATCCATCACCCTTGGAACGCCTCGTGCAAGTAGGTGAGAAGCATGTACCTGCGGCACCACACAAGCACATCCAGCAGCAGCTCTGACCCGAGTGAAATGGAAGGTATGGTACCCTTCACTGAGCAGGAGCTGCCACTCCTCTTCAAGCTGCACTGGGTGTTGTGGCCTCCCCGAGTCAATAAGACGAGGCTGGAAGTTCTCACTCTCTCTGAAGCGCTGCACGGCTCGAAGAATGGTACGAATATTGACCACTCGTCCAAATCTCTGGGCGTACAGTTCTTGTGTCCGCAACATTATTTCACCTGCGTCGTGAGAGCACATAGCCATATTCATGTATTCTCGGGATGAATACCGATACGGCATTTCGAAAATTTTCGCACAGACAACACGCACAATTCAGTAACTTGATTTTAGCGAACTGAAAGGATCTCCCGTGCTCAATATTGGCCGCGCCAGGCGGTGGCAGCGGGGCGAAGACGGGGACATGCCGCCGCCGCACGTGTGCCATTGTTATCAACACACAAGAAACCATTGTTATCTGCTTAGAGTACGTTAGCCATTAATACACAGGATGTTGAATTTAACTTTTTAAACAAAATGGTTTTTGGTGTTTTTCTTGGAAACTAGCGTATAGAAATGTATTATTTTTTCAAGAAATGTCTATCTTAAGTTATTGAATCTATCCTTAAAATATTTGTACTTAATAAAAGTTGACCTTATATATTCCCATTCTACTATTCAAAGAAATAACGGAATCAATCTTGAAATTATTAATTTTTAGTGAAATACCTTGATAACATTGGTACAAAAGGTTGACTGCAAACGACGTGCAAAAACGGGCGGTCTTACGTGTTGGAATATGTGGAATTTAGAATATAATCTAGATTTATTTTCCTAAATGGCATGGAATTAGTATGAAGTTTATTCTTGTTTATCATAAAATCCTTTCCCTACGCACCATGTTCATAAGTTTTTTCATACTAGTAACCATTCGGACGTCACTCACAACTTGCTAAGTAAGCAAATATTACTAAATTATAGTTTTCATTCCCCTGTCTGACACACGCGTAGATGCATAATTGCATAAGTCGTCCGATCTCCAACGAGTCGACCTTCTACTGCATTT
Source organism: Eremobia ochroleuca (assembly GCA_949629135.1). Lineage (NCBI taxonomy): Eukaryota > Metazoa > Arthropoda > Insecta > Lepidoptera > Noctuidae > Eremobia > Eremobia ochroleuca. The sequence goes on from OX451392.1 coordinate 3,334,676, forward strand.
TTTTTTTGGTGCCCTGGTTAGCCAGAGAGGACACGCGCATGCGTGAACTACAGCTACTCGTGACTCGAGACTAACCTTTCAGTATATTTGCTAGAGCGGCCGCGAACAGTCACGCCGCCCGCCCTAGCAAATATACCAAATAATATTGGTATTGACCACTCTTATATAAAATGTTATGGCGTCCTTTTTATGGTTTTCGAGGGCACTGACAACGACTATGGGGTCAAAATTAACACTCAATGATGGCGCCACCAAATATTTGCAAACTTTTCTTCATTGGTGTCTATTTCATGGTTTTCGGGGGCGCTGACAACGACTATGGGGTCAAAATCAAGATTTGAGATGGCGCCTCCGAAAAAACACAAACTGTTCGTCATGGCTGTCGTATCGTGGTATTTGAAGGCGCTGACAATTATTATGGGGTCAAAATGAAAATGCTATATGGCGCCATCATAAATTTTGCAAATTTTATTTGCCAGGTGTCTTTTTCATGGTTTTAGAGGACGGTGACAACGCCTTCATGATCGACCTTAAGAATTCAAGATGGCGCCACCAAGAATTTACTAATCTTCTGTCATGGGTGTCATGATTCTGTAAGCGTTCTCCGACAGTCATTTCTCCTTTGGACTCATCACCGACAGGACGTTTCGTTTTTGAGAAATCCGTCGAAAGAACGTTTCACCTATGGATGTTTCGCCGGTAGAATGGTTCACAATTGTTTGTTTCGACGACAGGACTTTTCAATTATGGAATATTCGCCGTCAGATCGTTTCGTGTACGAATGTTTCGACATGGCTTTTTCACTATTTAACTACAAAACCACCAAAAAGCTACTACCTTGCTACAAAGACATGAAGAAAGACAATGTTTTAATGCAAGACCGCCTTTACTTTAAATGAATAGTATTTATCTATTACCTATCCATATTCGCCTATTTTGTTATTGCAAACATTGGGGAAATATAAAAACAAAAGATTAAAAAAAAATATCTTCAATTTATAGTTTTTTTTTTTTTATATACTTTTCTATATGTATACTTAACTACTTATCTACTTATAATAAAACTGTAAATTGAAGATATTTTTTTTAGTCACTTTGTAATCGCCACTTGAAAATATAGATAAATAAATACGTTTCATTAATCTTTAGTTTTTATACAGGGTTATTTGTAAAACACCAACAATCTCTTAAGAGGTCATTGTACTCCTCATTATGAACAACTTTTACTCTGGGACCAAACCTGAAATCGCGAAAAAAATCAGTTGTTCCCTACGTTTATGTTCGTACGAGTCGTCAAAATGTAGGGAACAGCTGATTTTTTTTTCACGATTGGTCTCTATCAGTAGCTATGACTGTACGTAGTCCATCTTGCATAGCTGCGCCAGAGCTCACGCACAAATCAGTCCCTCTGATATCATCCCATACCCGTGCACAATGTGATCGAATAGCTTTAGAATTTCTTTCGATCTAACAGTGTTGATCCATTATGCCCCACATGCCATTCTACTATATTCCCATTCTACCATACTCCCAGTTTATAATACTACCATACAATCACTCCCATATATATTCCCATTCTACCACGGTCCCATTCATAATTCTATATTCTGATGTTGCCATTCTACCGCACTGCCGTACTTCCACCTTTCTACTATATTCCCAGACTCCCATACTACCATTCTACCATATTACCATTCTACCATACTGCCATAATGCCATTCTACTATTCTACCATACTGCCATTCTACCATACTGCCATACTACCATTCTACCATTCTACTATATTCCTATACTCCTATAATACCATTCTACCATACTACCTTTCTACCATTCTGCCATACTGATATTCTACCATACTGCCATACAGCCATTATACCATACTACCATTCTACCACACCACCGTTCTACTATAATCCCACTCTCCCATTTTGCCATATTGCAACTCCACCGTACTGCCATTCTACCATTCTACTATATTCCCATACTCTCATACTGCCATACTGCCACTCTACCATACTGGCATACCACCATTCTACCATACTGCCATACCGCCACTCTATGAGTTTTGAATCGATAACAAACTATCCTTTGAAAGGGAATTGAAGATTTGTATATGGAGGTTGGCATACCTAACTTCGCGCTATTTTGATTTTGTTATAAAATGGGCCACCATTTTGCCTGTTACCTATGTAAAAAAACTTTTCCAAGATCTTAACTTTTAAAATTGATCTAGTGACATCCATTTCAACTTTGATCAAATTTAAACGTTAATGTCTCGGAAACGTCACGCTATACGGGGTTCGATCCCATAATGTTTTCTGTTTACATTATTGTCAGCTATCGATATAAACGCGTTACATGCGTGGCCGCCATTTGAAAAGATAAAATACGGATCTTCAAAGCCCTGTCGGTAAAATTTTAAAGACATGCAAAATGTTATTAGTATCAAGAAAAATTAGATCTTATTATTAATATCAATATTTCGGGCTATCTCACACTCATTACTACGAGTATCTGCAAGCTGAAAGACTGCTCAACAACCATTAATTAATAACGCACACTTTCTAGGTCCCTCCGTGCCTCGGTAAGCACGTTAAGCCGATGGTCCCGGCTGTCATTCTTGGATTTTTGACAATCGTTACGGGTAGTCAAAGCCCGAAAGTATGACAACCAGTCTTACCAAGGGTATCGTATTACCCAGTAACTGGATTGTGGAGGCCAGATAGGCAGGCGCCCCATGTAAATTACTGGTATTCAACTGTATCTGGTTAGACTGGTAGCCGACCCCAACGTAATTGGGAAAAGGCTAGTCAGATGATGACTTTCTTGGTCCCTAATGTATTACAAACGTTTATGTGCCTTCATAAAATGTATTATTCTTTTTATTATTATATTTACACTTCAGACTAGGTTAATATAACAATGACATCAATTTACGTTGTAGACGAATATGACGACAATGCCGAATTATTAATAAAATATGAAAAGTATGACATCAAAGAATATTTCTTTTAATTATCTCAAAGAAATAACGGAATCAATCTCGAATTATTAATTTTGAGTGAAATATTGATAACCTTGATAACATTGGTACAAAAGGTTGACTGCAAACGACGTGCAAGAACGGGCGGTCTTACGTGTTGGAATTTATGTGGAATTTAGAATATAATCTAGATTTATTTTCCTAAATGGCATGGAATTAGTATGAAGTTTATTCTTGCTTATCTCTAGTGAAATACAGAATACCGGTCCCGTAAGTTATTATCTTCATAAAATCCTTTCCCTACGCACCATGTTCATAACTTTTTTCATACTAGTAACCATTCGGACGTCACTCACAACTTGCTAAGTAAGCAAATATTACTAAATTATAGTTTTCATTCCCCTGTCTGACACACGCGTAGATGCATAATTGCATAAGTCGTCCGATCTCCAACGAGTCGACCTTCTACTGCATTTTTTGTTTGGTGCCCTGGTTAGCCAGAGAGGACACGCGCATGCGTGAACTACAGCTACTCGTGACTCGAGACTAACCTTTCAGTATATTTGCTAGAGCGGCCGCGAACAGTCACGCCGCCCGCCCTAGCAAATATACCAAATAATATTGGTATTGACCACTCTTATATAAAATGTTATGGCGTCCTTTTTATGGTTTTCGAGGGCACTGACAACGACTATGGGGTCGAAATTAACACTCAATGATGGCGCCACCAAATATTTGCAAACTTTTCTTCATTGGTGTCTATTTCATGGTTTTCGGGGGCGCTGACAACGACTATGGGGTCAAAATCAAGATTTGAGATGGCGCCTCCGAAAAAACACAAACTGTTCGTCATGGCTGTCGTATCGTGGTATTTGAAGGCGCTGACAATTATTATGGGGTCAAAATGAAAATGCTATATGGCGCCATCAAAAATTTTGCAAATTTTATTTGCCAGGTGTCTTTTTCCTGGTTTTAGAGGACGGTGACAACGCCTTCATGATCGACCTTAAGAATTCAAGATGGCGCCACCAAGAATTTACTAATCTTCTGTCATGGGTGTCATGATTCTGTAAGCGTTCTCCGACAGTCATTTCTCCTTTGGACTCATCACCGACAGGACGTTTCGTTTTTGAGAAATCCGTCGAAAGAACGTTTCACCTATGGATGTTTCGCCGGTAGAATGGTTCACAATTGTTTGTTTCGACGACAGGACTTTTCAATTATGGAATACTAGCGACCCGCCCCGGCTTCGCACGGGTGCAATGCTGATCACTACATAGTATAAAACAAAGTCGCTTCCCGCTGTCTGTCTGTCTCTATGTATGCTTAGATCTTGAAAACTACGCTACGGATTTTGATGCGGTTTTTTTTTATAGATAAGAGTGATTCAAGAGGAAGGTTTATATGTATAATACATGCATAATATAGTAGAGAAACACTGATAATTTTAGAGCCATTATTTCTCGTAAAAAGTATAGGATAAAAAATCGTTATTGTGGGTTATCCCTAAGAGATAGACATATACCACTGTGGATTTTTTTGTAGACCTTTTGAAGGTGTACAATACTGTAGTACAGACGCCAGCACATCAAGCTACCCGAAACTGTCTAAATTTCCCAATCAACTTTGAACCTTATGCTTTAGTGATAAAGTTGAAAATCCGTTGGGTAGTTTCAAGCGCCACCGGCCGACTGCCCGGCCGGAACGCCCGCATTTTAAAACTGTAATATCTTCGAAAATATTCATTTAAATTACATGCCGTAAAGGGCCATAATGATCTATATGAAATGCACAATGTACTTAATTGGATAAGGATTAATGCTGTATTGCCTAAAATTGCTTCTTAAATATGCCATTATTTCTCGTAAAAAGTTAAGGATAAAAAATGGTTATTGTGGGTTATCCCTAAGAGATAGACATATACCATCGCGGACTTTTTTGTAGAATTTTTTAAGATGTACAATACTGTAGTACATTATTTTGATCTATATCGAATGGTTCAGCCAGCGTTTACAATGTAAGCGCAAAAAAATGTGTTTATTTACGACATCACATTAGAAACCTCTAAAATTATCAGTGTTTCTCTACTATATTTTGCATGTATTATACACATAAACCTTCCTTTTGAATCACTCTATCTATTAAAAAAAACCGCATCAAAATCCGTTGCAGAGTTTTAAAGATCTAAGCATATATAGGGACAGACAGACAGGGAAGCGACTTTGTTTTATACTATGTAGTGATTCGCCGTACGATCGTTTCGTGTACGATTGTTTCGACATGGCTTTTTCACTATTTAACTACAAAACCACCAAAAAGCTACTAGGTTGCTACAAAGACATGAAGAAAGAGAATGTTTTAATGCAAGACCGCCTTTACTTTAAATGAATAGTATTTATCTATTACCTATCCATATTCGCCTATTTTGTTATTGCAAACATTGGGGAAATATAAAAACAAAAGATTAAAAAAAAATATCTTCAATTTATAGTTTTTTTTTTTTTTATATACTTTTCTATTTGTATACTTAACTACTTATCTACTTATAATAAAACTGTAAATTGAAGATATTTTTTTTAGTCACTTTGTAATCGCCACTTGAAAATATAGATAAATAAATACGTTTCATTAATCTTTAGTTTTTATACAGGGTTATTTGTAAAACACCAACAATCTCTTAAGAGGTCATTGTACTCCTCATTATGAACAACTTTTACTCTGGGACCAAACCTGAAATCGCGAAAAAAAATCAGTTGTTCCCTACATTTATGTTCGTACGAGTCGTCAAAATGTAGGAAACAGCTGATTTTTTTTTTCGCGATTAGTCTCTATCAGTAGCTATGACTGTACGTAGTCCATCTTGCATAGCTGCGCCAGAGCTCACGCACAAATCAGTCCCTCTGATATCATCCCATACCCGTGCACAATGTGATCGAATAGCTTTAGAATTTCTTTCGATCTAACAGTGTTGATCCATTATGCCCCACATGCCATTCTACTATATTCCCATTCTACCATACTCCCAGTTTATAATACTACCATACAATCACTCCCATATATATTCCCATTCTACCACGGTCCCATTCATAATTCTATATTCTCATGTTGCCATTCTACCGCACTGCCGTACTTCCACCTTTCTACTATATTCCCAGACTCCCATACTACCATTCTACCATATTACCATTCTACCATACTGCCATAATGCCATTCTACTATTCTACCATACTGCCATTCTACCATACTGCCATACTAACATTCTACCATTCTACTAAAATCCCTTTTTACCATGCTCCCATTCTACTGTGTTGCAATACTAACGTATTGCCATTCTACCATTCTACTATATTCCTATACTCCTATAATACCATTCTACCATACTACCTTTCTACCATTCTGCCATACTGATATTCTACCATACTGCCATACAGCCATTATACCATACTACCATTCTACCACACCACCGTTCTACTATAATCCCACTCTCCCATTTTGCCATATTGCAACTCCACCGTACTGCCATTCTACCATTCTACTATATTCCCATACTCTCATACTGCCATACTGCCACTCTACCATACTGGCATACCACCATTCTACCATACTGCCATACCGCCACTCTATGAGTTTTGAATCGATAACAAACTATCCTTTGAAAGGGAATTGAAGATTTGTATATGGAGGTTGGCATACCTAACTTCGCGCTATTTTGATTTTGTTTTAAAATGGGCCACCATTTTGCCTGTTACCTATGTAAAAAAACTTTTCCAAGATCTTAACTTTTAAAATTGATCTAGTGACATCCATTTCAACTTTGATCAAATTTAAACGTTAATGTCTCGGAAACGTCACGCTATACGGGGTTCGATCCCATAATGTTTTCTGTTTACATTATTGTCAGCTATCGATATAAACGCGTTACAAGCGTGGCCGCCATTTGAAAAAATAAAATACGGATCTTCAAAGCCCTGTCGGTAAAATTTTAAAGACATGCAAAATGTTATTAGTATCAAGAAAAATTAGATCTTATTATTAATATTAATATTTCGGGCTATCTCACACTCATTACTACGAGTATCTGCAAGCTGAAAGACTGCTCAACCACCATTAATTAATAACGCACACTTTCTAGGTCCCTCCGTGCCTCGGTAAGCACGTTAAGCCGATGGTCCCGGCTGTCATTCTTGGATTTTTGACAATCGTTACGGGTAGTCAAAGCCCGAAAGTATGACAACCAGTCTTACCAAGGGTATCGTATTACCCAGTAACTGGATTGTGGAGGCCAGATAGGCAGGCGCCCCATGTAAATTACTGGTATTCAACTGTATCTGGTTAGACTGGTAGCCGACCCCAACGTAATTGGGAAAAGGCTAGTCAGATGATGACTTTCTTGGTCCCTAATGTATTACAAACGTTTATGTGCCTTCATAAAATGTATTATTCTTTTTATTATTATATTTACACTTCAGACTAGGTTAATATAACAATGACATCAATTTACGTTGTAGACGAATATGACGACAATGCCGAATTATTAATAAAATATGAAAAGTATGACATCAAAGAATATTTCTTTTAATTATCTCAAAGAAATAACGGAATCAATCTCGAATTATTAATTTTGAGTGAAATATTGATAACCTTGATAACATTGGTACAAAAGGTTGACTGCAAACGACGTGCAAGAACGGGCGGTCTTACGTGTTGGAATTTATGTGGAATTTAGAATATAATCTAGATTTATTTTCCTAAATGGCATGGAATTAGTATGAAGTTTATTCTTGCTTATCTTAATACAGAATACCGGTCCCGTAAGTTATTTTCTTCATAAAATCCTTTCCCCACGCACCATACTCATAGGTTTTTTCATACTAGTAACCATTCGGACGTCACTCACAACTTGCTAAGTAAGCGAATATAACTAAATTATAGTTTTCATTCCCCTGTCTGACACACGCGTAGATGCATAATTGCATAAGTCGTCCGATCTCCAACGAGTCGACCTTCTACTGCATTTTTTTGTTTTGTGCCCTGGTTAGCCGAGAGGACACGCGCATGCGTGAACTACAGCTACTCGTGACTCGAGACTAACCTTTCAGTGTATTTGCTAGAGCGGCCGCGAACAGTCGCACCGCCCGCCCTAGCAAATATACCAAATAATATTGGTATTGACCACTCTAATATAAAATGACGTGGCGTCGTTTTATGGTTTTCGAGGGCGCTGACAACGACTATGGGGTCAAAATTAACACTCCATGATGGCGCCACCAAATATTTGCAAACTTTTCGTCATTGGTGTCTTTTTCCTGGTTTTCGAGGGCGCTGACAACGACTATGGGGTCAAAATCAACATTTAAAATGGCGCCTCCGAAAAAACACAGACTGTTCGTCATGGCTGTCGTATCGTGGTATTTGAAGGCGCTGACAATGATTATGGGGTCAAAATGAAAATGCTATATAGCGCCACCAAAATATTTGCAAATTTTACTTGATAGGTGTCTTTTTCATGGTTTTAGAGGACGCTGAGAACGCCTTCATTATCGACCTGAAAAATTCAAGATGGCGCTACCAAGAAGTTACTAATCTTCTGTCATGGGTGTCACTTTCATGATTCTGTAAGCGTTCTCCGACAGTCGTTTCTCCTTTGGACTCATCACCGACAGGACGTTTCGTTTTTGAGAGATTCGTCGAAAGAACGTTTCACCTATAGATGTTTCGCCGATAGAATGGTTCACATTTGTTTGTTTCGACGACAGGACTTTTCAACTATGGAATATTCGTCGTCAGATCGTTTCGTGTACGATTGTTTCGACATGGCTTTTTTAACTATTTAACTACAAAGCCACCAAAACGCTACTACCTTGCTACAAAGACATGAAGAAAGAGAATGTTTTAATGCAAGACCGCCTTTACTTTAAATGAATAGTATTTATCTATTACCTATCCATATTCGCCTATTTTGTTATTGCAAACATTGGGGAAATATAAAAACAAAAGAATAAAAAAAAATATCTTCAATTTATAGTTTTATTTTTTTTATATACTTTTCTATATGTATACTTAACTACTTATCTACTTATAATAAAACTGTAAATTGAAGATATTTTTTTTAGTCACTTTGTAATCGCCACTTGAAAATATAGATAAATAAATACGTTTCATTAATCTTTAGTTTTTATACAGGGTTATTTGTAAAACACCAACAATCTCTTAAGAGGTCATTGTACTCCTCATTATGAACAACTTTTACTCTGGGACCAAACCTGAAATCGCGAAAAAAAATCAGTTGTTCCCTACATTTATGTTCGTACGAGTCGTCAAAATGTAGGGAACAGCTGATTTTTTTTTTCGCGATTAGTCTCCATCAGTAGCTATGACTGTACGTATTCCATCTTGCATAGCTGCGCCAGAGCTCACGCACAAATCAGTCCCTCTGATATCATCCCATACCCGTGCACAATGTGATCGAATAGCATTAGAATTTCTTTCGATCTAACAGTGTTGATCCATTATGCCCCACATGCCATTCTACTATATTCCCATTCTACCATACTCCCAGTTTATAATACTACCATACAATCACTCCCATATATATTCCCATTCTACCACGGTCCCATTCATAATTCTATATTCTCATGTTGCCATTCTACCGCACTGCCGTACTTCCACCTTTCTACTATATTCCCAGACTCCCATACTACCATTCTACCATATTACCATTCTACCATACTGCCATACTGCCATTCTACTATTCTACCATACTGCCATTCTACCATGTTGCCATACTACCATTCTACCATTCTACTAAAATCCCTTTTTACCATGCTCCCATTCTACTGGGTTGCAATACTAACGTATTGCCATTCTACCATTCTACTATATTCCTATACTCCCATAATACCATTCTACCATACTACCAAACCGCCGTTCTACAATACTACCATTCCACTATAATCCACTCTCCCATTTTGCCATATTGCACCGTACAGACACCGAACACCGCCATACTGGCATTTTACCATTCTACTATATTCCCATACTGCCATACTACCGTTCTACCACACTGCCATACTAGCATTCTACCATACTACCATTCTATCATACTACCGTCCTACCATACTGCCATACTACCATTCTGCCATTCTACTATAATCCCTTTCTACCATGCTCCCATTCTACTATATTGCAATACTACCGTATTGCCATTCTTCCATTTTACTATATTCCTATACTCCCATACTACCATTCTACCATACTACCTTTCTACCATTCTGCCATACTGACATTCTACCATACTGCCATACAGCCATTATACCATACTACCATTCTACCATACCACCGTTCTATTATAATCCCACTCTCCCATTTTGCCATATTGCAACTCCACCGTACTGCCATTCTACCATTCTACTATATTCCCATACTCTCATACTGCCATACTGCCACTCTACCATACTGGCATACCACCATTCTACCATACTGCCCTACCGCCACTCTATGAGTTTTGAATCGATAACAAACTATCCTTTGAAAGGGAATTGAAGATTTGTATATGGAGGTTGGCATACCTAACTTCGCGCCATTTTGATTTTGTTTTTAAATGGGCCACCATTTTGCCTGTTACCTATGTAAAAAACGACGGGTTGCACTCTGGGAGTGCCGGCAGAAGTGAAAACTTGACTATTAACGTTGTGCATTTTGTGATATTTTGGAATGGTTAGGGAATAATTTTGCACGAATTGCTTTAATTATCAGTATAAAAGTACTATCATTTATGTGGTAGATTACAATATTTATTTATTGCGCTATCGTACACAAACATGACAATTTATATTATATTAAAAAATCTAAACACACACGAACATTCGCGCAAGCGCCCTGCGCCGCCTAAACGAAACAGCAGGCGCAGGCATACATTTTCGCCGCGCCGTAGAAAGAGAGGGGGATACTTCCTCTCCTACGCCGCGCCGGCTGTCTACTCTCCATCCGTCTTACGAATTTTCGATCAGGTCACGTGTCCTGACGCGAGTTTAACATTTTTTACCCATTACAAAAAAAGTATACAGCGCCGCTAAAGAAGTTTTCACTTCAAAAACTTTTCCAAGATCTTAACTTTTAAAATTGATCAAGTGACATCCATTTCAACTTTGATCAAATTTAAACGTTAATGTCTCGGAAACGTCACGCTATACGGGGTTCGATCCCATAATGTTAACTTAACTGTTTACATTATTGTCAGCTATCGATATAAACCCGTTACATGCGTGGCCGCCATTTGAAAAAATAAAATACGGATCTTCAAAGCCCTGTCGGTAAAATTTTAAAGACATGCAAAATGTTATTAGTATCAACAAAAATGAGATCTTATTATTAATATTAATATTTCGGGCTATCTCACACTCATTACTACGAGTATCTGCAAGCTAAAAGACTGCTCAACCACCATTAATTAATAACGCACACTTTCTAGGTCCCTCCGTGCCTCGGTAAGCACGTTAAGCCGATGGTCCCGGCTGTCATTCTTGGAGTTTTGACAATCGTTACGGGTAGTCAAAGCCCGAAAGTATGACAACCAGTCCTACCAAGGGTATCGTATTACCCAGTAACTGGATTGTGGAAGCCAGATAGGCAGGCGCCCCATGTAAATTACTAGTATTCAACTGTATCTGGTTAGACTGGTAGCCGACCGCAACGTAGTTGGGAAAAGGCTAGGCAGATGTTGACTTTCTTGGTCCCTAATGTATTACAAACCTTTATGTACCTTCATAAAATGTATTATTCTTTTTATTATTATATTTACACTTCAGACTAGGTTAATATAACAATGACATCAATTTACGTTGTAGACGAATATGACGACAATGCCGAATTATTAATAAAATATGAAAAGTATGACATCAAAGAATATTTCTTTTAATTATCTCAAAGAAATAACGGAATCAATCTCGAATTATTAATTTTGAGTGAAATATTGATAACCTTGATAACATTGGTACAAAAGGTTGACTGCAAACGACGTGCAAGAACGGGCGGTCTTACGTGTTGGAATTTATGTGGAATTTAGAATATAATCTAGATTTATTTTCCTAAATGGCATGGAATTAGTATGAAGTTTATTCTTGCTTATCTCTAGTGAAATACAGAATACCGGTCCCGTAAGTTATTTTCTTCATAAAATCCTTTCCCCACGCACCATAGTCATAGGTTTTTTCATACTAGTAACCATTCGGACGTCACTCACAACTTGCTAAGTAAGCGAATATAACTAAATTATAGTTTTCATTCCCCTGTCTGACACACGCGTAGATGCATAATTGCATAAGTCGTCCGATCTCCAACGAGTCGACCTTCTACTACATTTTTTTGTTTTGTGCCCTGGTTAGCCGAGAGGACACGCGCATGCGTGAACTACAGCTACTCGTGACTCGAGACTAACCTTTCAGTGTATTTGCTAGAGCGGCCGCGAACAGTCGCACCGCCCGCCCTAGCAAATATACCAAATAATATTGGTATTGACCACTCTAATATAAAATGACGTGGCATTGTTTTTATGGTTTTCGAGGGCGCTGACAACGACTATGGAGTCAAAATTAACACTCCATGATGGCGCCACCAAATATTTGCAAACATTTCATCATTGCTGTCTTTTTCCTGGTTTTCGAGGGCGCTGACAACGACTAACATTTAAAATGGCGCCTCCAAAAAAACACAAACTCTTCGTCATGGCTGTCGTATCGTGGTATTTGAAGGCGCTGACAATGATTATGGGGTCAAAATGAAACGGGTAAAAAATGTAAAACTCGCGTCAGGACACGTGACCCTGATCTAAAATTCGTAAGACTGATGGTGAGTAGACAGCCGGCGGCGCGGCGTAGGCGAGAAAGTATCCCCCTCTCTTTCTACGGCGCGGCGAAAATGTATGCCTGCGCCTGTTGTTTCGTTTAGGCGGCGCAGGGTGCTTGCGCGAATGTTCGTGTGTGTTTATGTTACAGAAATAAACTTAACTTAAATGAATGAATTAATTAGAATTGTAGTTAGAATGTATTGATAGACTTGAAGGTACATCTCTCGACAATAAATCTGCAATTTGGGAACTACAGATAACTGGTGGAACATATGGCACACCTCCGGTGGACGTGAAAAAATTAAAAAAATAATAAAATAATGGTTCTGGTAATAATGATGTTGAAAAAGTCGTCGAAATTATGGATGGAAGTTGATTTTTCTGAGAGATAAACTTTTTAATGTAATATAAATTGTCATGTTTGTGCACGATAGCGCAATAAATAAATATTGTATTCTACGACATAAATGATAGGACTTTTATACTGATAATTAAAGCAATTCGTGCAAAATGATTCCCTAACCATTCCAAAATATAAAAAATGCACAACGTTAATATTCAAGTTTTCACTTCTGCCGGCACTCCCGGAGTGCAACCCGTCGTTTTTTTTAGTCACTTTGTAATCGCCACTTGAAAATATAAATAAATAAATACGTTTTTATACAGGGTTATTTGTAAAACACCAACAACCTCACAAGAGGTCATTGTACTCCTCATTATGAACCACTTTTACTATGGGACCAAACCTGAAATCGCGAAAAAAAAATCAGTTGTTCCCTAAATTTATGTTCGTACGAGTCGTCAAAATGTAGGGAACCGCTGATTTTTTCACAAATCAGTCCCTTTGATATCAACCCATACCCTTGCACAATGTGATCGAATAGCTTCAGAATTTATTTCGATCTAACTCCCACACTACCATTCTACCATACTACCACTCTACCATACTGCCATACTGCCATTCTACCATTCTACTATACTGCCATTCAACCATACTGCCATACTATCATACTACCATTCTACTATAATCCCTTTCTACCATGCTCCCATTTTATTCTTAATTTAAAAATGTTGTTCTGTTCCTACCTCTAAAAACTCTCTTGTTGACTAGCCCGCGCGCAGGCGCGTGTTTTGACACCTCACATGCCTGTCTAGCTCCGAAAATCTGAAAAAATTTGCATGCTCCCATTCTACTATATTGCAATACTACCGTATTGCCATTCTTCCATTCTACTATATTCCTATACTCCCATACTACCATTCTACTATACTACCATTCTACCATACTACCACCCTATCATACTACCGCTCTACTATAATCCCACTCTCCCATTTTGCCATATTGCAATACCACCGTACTGCCATTCTACCACTCTACTATACTCCCATACTCGCATACTGCCATACTGCCATTCTACCATACTGGTAGACTGCCATACTGCCATAAACCATACTGCCATACCGCCATTCTACCATACTACCATTCTACCATACTACCGTTCTACCATACTGCCATATAACTACTATTCTACTATAATTCCTTTCTACCATGCTCCCATTCTACTGTATTGTCATTCTACCATTATTCTATACTGCTATACTCCCATACTGCCATACAGCCATTCTACCATACTGCCAAACTGCCATTGTACCATACTAACATTCTTTTATACTACCGTACTACCCTTCTATCATAGTTCCATTCTACCATACTGCCATATTCCCATTCTACTATACCGCCATTCTATAGTACTGCTGTACTGCCATACTCCCATGTTACCATTCTACCACTCTACTATATTCCCAGTCTACCATACTGCCTTTCTACCATTCAACTATATTCCCACTCTACCATATTGCATGAATATAATCTAGATTTATTTTCCTAAATGGCATGGAATTAGTATGAAGTTTATTCTTGCTTATCTCTAGTGAAATACAGAATACCGGTCCCGTAAGTTATTTTCTTCATAAAATCCTTTCCCCACGCACCATAGTCATAGGTTTTTTCATACTAGTAACCATTCGGACGTCACTCACAACTTGCTAAGTAAGCGAATATAACTAAATTATAGTTTTCATTCCCCTGTCTGACACACGCGTAGATGCATAATTGCATACGTCGTCCGATCTCCAACGAGTCGACCTTCTACTGCATTTTTTGTTTTGTACCCTGGTTAGCCAGAGACGACACGCGCATGCGTGAACTACAGCTACTCGTGACTCGAGACTAACCTTTCAGTATATTTGCTAGAGCGGCCGCGAACAGTCGCACCGCCCGCCCTAGCAAATATACCAAATAATATTGGTATTGACCACTCTAATATAAAATGTTACGGCGTCGTTTTTATGGTTTTCGAGGGCGCTGACAACGACTATGGGGTCAAAATCAACATTTAAGATGGCGCCTCCGAAAAAACACAAAATGTTCGTCATGGCTGTCGTATCGTGGTATTTGAAGGCGCTGACAATGATTATGGGGTCAAAATCAAAATGCTATATGGCACCACCAAAAAGTACATTGCTCTGCGCCCGAACATTGTTCGCCCTGGAACCAAGATCGTCGGAAAATTATGTGTTGTATTGTCGATCATTAGTAAACTCCAATAAGATCTTATTTTTATAGCGGACTAGCTGCAGAATAGATACATTTAAAAAAAAAGTATCCGTTTTTGAGGTTATAATCGAATCATAAGGTATACTTTTTCATAGCTCCGAGAGTGACAGTGACAAGTGACGTTTTACGTATAGTGACGACATTTATGTGATGACAGTGATGTCAAAAATAGGGGTGGCAGATACGATACAATTTATCGATATTTATTAAGATTTACTAAGACATACGTTACAAACTGTATTACATCAACTTTTGTCATAAGATAATTTTAATACCATTATAAGTTTGATAATGTCCTTCTTTACTTATTATAACACTCTTCTATACTTATAATAATATGAATAAATAATAACATCTGTATCTAGTCTGTAAAATAGTTTTCTTAAAGAAAAAAATTACAATGTATTCAGTAACGATAAGTATTTTTACCCGACTGCGGCGTAGCACAAAAGGAGGGTTGTTTTTATATTAATTGTCGTAAATATTCGTTTAGTTAGAAGTAAACCACACGCTTTTATAAACGAACATTAGAAAACCCTGAATAATAATCATTATGAAATATGCAGATTTTTTTCACTTCTGCATTATTGTAACTACCTATTTGAAATCCAGTATGACCTCATTCATAAAGTATACTTAGTAGGTTTTTTAAATCATACTTTTATAGAATAATAATTAATATATGGAATAGTGATTGTATGTTTTTATTGTAGCTTCTATTCATCTGCACTTTATCCGAAATAAATTCAAAATGTGATTCAGATTAAAAAATATGCAACAGTTCACTAAAAAATCAATAGATTGATTGCAATCGATTGGGCATCACTAATCTTTTTCGGCACGACATGACGTTTGGCAAAGATGGCGGCGATTAATGTTATTAGTCACGTAAAATACTTTATAATGTTCATTTTGGCATGCAGCTAGTCCGTGTTACAAAAGTATTTGTAACTAATATAATAAAATATACAATTAATTTTCATGTATGTCCGATACTTGTGTTGCACAGGGCGATTCTGGACAATGTCCTTTTGCAAATTCTACTTGATAGGTGTCTTTTTCATGGTTTTAGAGGACGCTGACAACGCCTTCATGATCGACCTTAAAAATTCAAGATGGCGCTGCTAACAATTTGCAAACGAGAATGGTCACCATCCATACATTTTTGGGCTATATGAGAAAGTGCCCAAAAACAAAAAAAAGGCTAAATTCCAAAAGAATACATTTTTCTCTTCATTTTTAGGGTTTTGCACTTCAAAAAAAAAACGTAATCCTTATAGGATAAGTTCGTTTTCCGTCTGTCTATCGGTCTGTTAAGACCCTTTTTCTCAGAAACGCAAGGAGTTATCAAGTTGAAATTAACATCAAATACTCAAGGCTATAATCACTTGAAGCAGTGCAAAAAAACAAACTTTTAAGTCATCGCAATCAAAAGATACGGGCGTTTATGTTCCGTTTATACAGCATAAATATTTTTACACTCGCAAGGTAATCGAAACCTATAAGGTTCTTCCCGTTGACCTAGAATCATGTAATTTGGCAAGAAGCAATGTCCTGTAGCACAAGTAAAGGAAAATATCCGAAAACCTTAAATTTTTAGTTACATATCTACCTTGGTCTAGCCGTACTTTCATAGCGAAACTGACCCCGATAGGAACCTATATCGTAACCTATGCTATACAACGTGTAACGTTAAATGCGCAAAACCTCAGACACCCCAACTGATTTTTAATTCAATTGACCTATTTCAGAGAGAAAATAAGTCATAATTTTTTTTTTTATAGGTTTTATGTGCTGTTTTAGTTTTACTGGCCATTCCGATCGCTTCTTGCGTCTGCGACGACGCTTTATCGAGGGAGGAGTCGTCACCGGGCCGCTGCGCCGCGCTGACATTGGGTTGCTTGAACTATTAATAAATAGACACGGCAACGTTTTTAATAAAGATTTTTTGAAAAATACGACCTATATTAAAAAATTGTTCAACTAAGTCTGCTCGTTATTCTGATGAAACTATTTTCAGGATTTGCGCATTTAAAGTTACACGTTGTATAAAAACGATGTGAATCGGTGATGCACAAAGTTGACGCAGGACGCTCCCCCTCGGACGGCAGACTTGGGGCGTCTTGTCGTCCGACCAGCAGCAGGCCTCGAGGCGGCGGCGTCGTGTTCCGCGCGCGCCTCATAGTGGAGTCCTGCGGCCAGGGTGACGGCCGCAGTGGGTGACGGGGCCCGCCTGACCATCTGGCGGGCCAATACCCGTCGGGGGGTAGCGACGAATGCTTCGGCGATACCCGCCCCCTGACACACGGGTACATGAGGAACATGGGTTGGTTTTTAGTCAGTAAGAGCCTGACAGTCCCCTTCGCCCTTCCCCAAGGGCGGAGGGACTCCATGAGGATTTTCCAAACCGATACCAAAAAAAAAAAAAAAAAAAGGACGCTCCCCCTGTAAGATATAGAGCTACGAGTAATATCTACTGGATCAACCACTATTAGTACCCTCTACAATATAACATAGGTTACGATATAGGTTCCTGTCGGGTACAGTTTCGCTATGAAAGTACGGCTAGACTCTTTTCAAGGAACCCTCCGTGCGCTAGTCCAACTCGCTCTGGAGCGTTTTTTACTATGGAACAAAATACTGTAGGGTCATCCTAAGTCAAGTTACACGAGTACAAAACATTACTTATTTGATATGTATTAGGGAGTAATGGTATGAATTTACACACACTACCTCAGCATTGGGTTGCGAAAGCCTGAAAAAAAGAGAATATATTTACGCACCGCCTTAAAACAACAGGTTGGAGCTGCGTTTCTGTTTAATTTTGTTGTATTTTTCAATATACTGGATAGGTACATAAAGACCCAACTTAACGTGCTCAACGAAGTATGGAGGGCTCTCGATATGTAAATAAAGATGGTCACCCATCCACGGACCGAACGCAACTAGCGCAGTATAACCTGATCGATCGACCCGTGCGGCTGTAATTACGAAGCTACGATACATGTAATACTGCAGCTATGTAGATAATAATAAATTTATACACCCACATAAATTAATAGCCATTCATATTTTTTTCACAGTAAAAATATACAAATGCTAACTTGCATAGTTGTTTGTCCCTGTATGCACTTTGCAAGTGCAATCAATTTCTAAAGACATAACTATAATTAGATAATTCTAAAACATACTGAAAACTATATTTTTCAATCTCGTATACCAGCGGAGGGAATGACCCCACAGATTTGGTCCTGCAATGAAAAGTGACGAGAGTAACAAATTCTAACGGAATATAATTTTATTTATTTGGCACTAGCGACCCGCCCCGGCTTCGCACGGGTGCAATGCTGATCACTACATAGTATAAAACAAAGTCGCTTCCCGCTGTCTGTCCGTCTACATGTATGCTTAGATCTTGAAAACTACGCTACGGATTTAGATGCGGTTTTTTTTTATAGATAAAGAGTGATTCAAGAGGAAGGTTTATATGTATAATACATGCATAATATAGTAGAAAAACGCTGATAATTTTAGAGCCATTATTTCTCGTAAAAAGTTAAGGATAAAAAATAGTTATTGTGAATTATCCCTAAGAGATAGACATATACCATCGCGGACTTTTTTGTAGAACTTTTTAAGGTGTACAATACTGTAGTCCATTATTTTGATCTATCTTGAATGGTTCAGCCAGCGTTTACAATGTAAGCGCAAAAAAATGTGTTTATTTACGACATCACATTAGAAACCTCTAAAATTACCAGTGTTTCTCTACTATATTATGCATGTATTATACATATAAACCTTCCTCTTGAATCATTCTATCTATTAAAAAAAACCGCACCAAAATCCGTTGCGGAGTTTTAAAGATCTAAGCATATATAGGGACAGACAGAGGGAAGCGACTTTGTTTTATACTATGTAGTGATTTTCATGCTTTAGCCCAAAACGAGTTTTCTCCTATTTCGTAACTTAAGTAAAATTTCGAATTGACACTTAAACTTTGGGTGACTTACAAAAGCAATCAGAAATCACAATATAAAAGAGACACGAATTTAAGTATCCAGAAACTATACGATCCTTTCCAACATCCATATTTATATGTATAAATAGATCAGAAAGTCTTACGTCTAAAAACGTCTAAGTCAAACTACCCAAGTAGCGTGTACCAATTTCACGCAGAGTTTGCCCAATCGTAGCTAGCTGGGGCCGTAATTATGTTCGCAAACACCAAGTTGGATGGCCTATTACTTATTACTTGCAAGTTTCCCTCGTCGATATAATTAAGTAACGTGTCGGCCATATCTTTGCAAATCCAGTTTGACAATATTTTATGCGGTAGGATATAACACAAAACAGCACTGGTGTGGGCTTTGTGGTTGCGGCTGTAACTTGCGAGTTGTCGTGTGTTCGAAACCCAGGCAGTATTATTTTGTGTAAATAATGTCATCGCCACTGGTCTCAAAACGGTGAAAAAAAAAAAAAGAAAACACCGTGAGGAAACCGTCCTGTCCTAAAAACATAAATGCGAAAACATATGCATCTACCAACCCGCCATAAATCCACGTGGTAGATTTTTTTATTTTATTTTTATCGCTGAATGGGCACGCCCTTGACCTCGATCACGCCTGATGGAAAGCAATGTATGCAATCCATAATGGAAAGAGCGTGCCCAGAACATGCCTAAGGCACTGAAAGTCCAACGTATCGATTACAGCCCACTCGAAGAAAGGAAGCCTGTGTCCCATCAGTGGGAACATTATAATCTGATTTTGCTAGTAGCAAAGCAACATTTTCTATTAATGTTTTAATATGTAACTTAATCTTTAACCTGACTAATGGAGACAGAAACCTGTTTATTTGAGACCATTGTAAGACCAGATGACCTAGCAGCCCAGCACGAACGTGCGACATAAACTTAACGTAAACTCTAATGTGTTTTGAATTTATAACAAGCTATACTTTGAAAGAGAATTGAAGTTATTTTTATATGGAGATTGGCATAGCTACTGTCGCACCATTTTGATTTAATTTTAAAATGCTTGTGGCCATGCGTGTATAGGTAACACGCATGGCCATACAAAAATATTTCCAAGAC
Organism: Eremobia ochroleuca; assembly: GCA_949629135.1. Lineage (NCBI taxonomy): Eukaryota > Metazoa > Arthropoda > Insecta > Lepidoptera > Noctuidae > Eremobia > Eremobia ochroleuca. The sequence continues at coordinate 3,355,215 of OX451392.1, forward strand.
ATTAACTTTCAAAATTCAGTCCATTTCAACTTTGATCAACTTTAACGTTAATATCTCGGAAACGTGACGCTTTACGAGGTTTGGTCCCGTATTTTTCTGACACATAAAGCTTGCTAATAATGCGGCCATTACCTATATTATAGTTTTCATTCCCCTGTCTGATACACGCGTAGATGCATAATTGCATACGTCAGCGTCGTCCGATCTCCAGCGAGTCGACCTTCTATTGTATTTTTACTTTGTGCCCCGGTTGGCCAGAGAGGACGCGCGCATGCGTGAACTACAGCTACTCGTGACTCGAGACTAACCTTTCAGTATATTTGCTAGAGCGGCCGTGAACAGTCGCGCCGCCCGCCCTAGCAAATATACCAAATAATATTGGTATTGACCACTCTAATATAAAATGACGTGTCGTCGTTTGTTATAGTTTTCAAGGGCGCCGACAGTGACTATGGGGTCAAAATTAAAACTTCAAGATAGCGCCACCAAATGTTTGCAAATTTTTCATCATCAGTGTCTTTTTCGTGGTTTTCGAGAGCGCTGACAACGACTATTTGGTCAAAGTGAACATTTAAAATGGCGCCTCCGAAAAAACATTAACTTTTTGTCATGGCTTTCATATAGTGGTATTTGAGGGCGCTGATATATCAAAACTATGAGATGAAATAGTAGATTATTAACCAAGGGGATAAAGCAGTTTCTTCTGTCGCGGGTGACGATTTAAACCGCGAGCGTAATGAAGGACTTGATGTTTACTCCCGAGCGTAGCGAGGCTGTTAAAAACTTAAATCACGAGCAAAGCGAGAAATTTAAGACGAGTCCTGAGTGTAGCGAGGGATTTAAGTTCACCCAAGACTAAGACAGCTTTATCACCGAGGAAAATACTCTACTTTTCGTACTATTTGCGAAAAAATTAACACAATAATAATACGAGATAAGCATTTATTAAAAATAATAACAATTAAAAGTAAAAGTTAACATTCGAAACATTGGTCCAATTATTGATAGAGAGAAACTTAACGTTTATGTATTTGAAGAAAACAAAAACGCGGCAAATTCCTAGACTAAAATTTTTTTTTCGGAAAAGCAAAAGCATCAAGCTCATACGGCCTCGTCGGTTTTCGTAATTTTATTTAATAATCATAACTGCATAATAAATGCGTATTTCTTTTTCAAAAAGATGTATAATACTTTATATACAAACTCAATGGTGTAAACACAGAGGTAGTTCAGTATAAATTTCGGTAAGTATTCCAAATTTAAATCACATTCTCCCCCTAGAGGATGAATGAAATTCAGTACAATTTTCTTTCCCTGTTTTTAACAGATTAAAAATGAACATTTGATATGTTCGCTTTTTGTGGCATAGAATGTCACTTTTTTGAGCAAGTGGTACGAAAAACATATTTTTTAAATACAAAACAACATTACCGCACAGAAATAACGGAATCAATCGCGAATTATTAATTTTGAGTTAAATATCTTGATAACATTGGTACAGTAAGCTTCAGAGAAAACGAAGCTGCCTTTGATAATGATATCATACGTTTCAGTTTATCATAGAGTAACGTAAATGGCGTGTTGGTCTAGTGGTTTGGACTGCGGCTATCAATTCGATGGCCACGAGTGCAAATCCGCGGATGAGATTAATTTTTTTCTTTTTTTTAGTTTCTTTAATAGGTGATTAGGTGATTTTCGTAACTTTATTTCAGAAAACATCAACATTTAAGAAAAAAAAATGTTAGGTATGGGGTTTGTAAGAACAGCCAGGCATGTTGCATAAACAATATTCATTTATTTCATTAATTACAATTCTAGGAATCCACATATACAGTTATTACGAGTATACAGTTTTCTATGTGTGTTAAATTAGGGTTATTTACTTAGAATATTAACTAAATACAAAATATATACCCTGAGTGAGGTGTAGAACGTTTAAGATTAGATAACGGTTCGTTTATAGATATTTCTAGTAACAAAACTACAATATTTATTTATTTAAACTTGTAAAAATATTATTTTTTTATACTCTGTATGATCTTATCGGGAAAAAAGCCTAGTTAAAAAATTAAATGTTGACATTTGTGCCTGTGAATTACAGAGAAAGAACCAACATGCTAAACTATAACAGTATAGCAATGTACATCTTTCTCTTTAATCACAATTTCTGATAACACTTTTAACACAACATTAAAAAAATATGTGAGGTCAGATGGTGCATCGTTAACTCATTACAAGACTACTTGTAAACAAGAGTAACTGGTTTGATAATAATAAAGTCTGTTTATTTTTGATTAACTACGAGATAATGATCCCACAAATATTGGGAATTATTATCACTTGCTCAAACGTTCCAATGCAATTTTATCAGATAAGTTACACAATCAATCTGCCGAGTATAACGCAGACGATGGCCGTCACTGTGTATCACTTCTTGAAGACTTTTCATGCCCGAAACCGTATTGAAGCTTGCAGCACTATTTCGAATTAGTTCCCAGGTTTTGTGTGTCCCAAGGTGTCGCTGCGATTCATTACTGTAAGCAGTAGGGCGAGGGCCTCGGCGATCACATTTCACATCACCCGTCGCTTGATACCTTTGTATCCATCTACTATTTATATATTATATACTCTATTTTTCTCTGTAATGAAAACGATAATATTAGAAATACATAAAAAATCCACCTTTTAAGTAATAATGAAACATGGTTGTAACAATAAATATATGTGTATAACGTAAATCTTACCGTTAAGCCCACATTTCTTGTGCTATTTTCTTTATGCTTTGTTCCTGTTCCCAGAGAACAACAATTATTTTAGACTTCAAAAAGTTGTTAATCGAACCATACTATCGGTTAATAGAATGAACGGTTCAAAAACTTCGTAAATTGGATAATTTTACGACGAAGACATTACACACAAGCTGATCGGCACGAAAACGAAACGATTTGAAAAATAATTGTACCCTCAATCACAGTTTAGTAAATAGGGCGAAGAAGTATTCTAAATTCAACCTTAACTCGCAGTTCATACAGCAGTTAAGTTTCTGAAGTAAAATGACGGTAGTGAAACAATCGGAATCAAGCACATTCTATTCAACCAAACAAGAAATGTATGCTAATTTCAACCTTATCTTTTAGTTAATTGAGGAGTTACGTATTGCATTTTGTGAAACAAGGTTGTGGACGGTAGGTGTATCTCACGTGGTGGAAGTTGAAATTTAAACCTTAATGTCTAGAAGATTAGACCGTTATCAAACTTGTTCGATAAAAGGAGTAATGCTATTCGAATTTTCGTTGAGATTGCTAACTGAGCCAATAGCCTATTGGTATAAGGCACGGTCTTGATGATCGTCTGGCGGCTGGTGATGCGGGTTATCCTATACGGCACGTAGTGTCTTTTTGTAAGTTATTCTTGGTATACGGTTCGGCCAGAAGCCGACAAAAATACGACAATACCTAATTATTTTATTTTATTTTATTTGGGAAAAAAAAACGATATTACATTACATATAACACTAATTAATAAAAACATGCAAATAATATCTGAGTCGGATCGGTGGATGCTCGGGCAGAGATGGGTGCGACGCGGGCGGCGGAGAGGGAGCTGCTCGGGGCCAGTCATGTGACGCGCCCGCCGTCGCTCGAGCGACAATTCTTTAAGTCTTGGGGGGTTTCGTTTTCTCTGACGCTGACTATACAGAAGGCTGACTGCATATGACGTGCAAAAATGGGCGGTGGTACGTGTTGGAATATGTACAATTTAGAATATAATCTAGATTTCTTTTCCTAAATGGCATGGAATTAGTATGAAGTTTTTTTTTTTATTTTTTTTTTATTTAAACTTTATGCACAAGTAAAAAAAGTACTGTACAAATGCGGACTTAATGCCTGAGGCATTTTCTACCAGTCAACTTTAGGGTGATGCAGAGACAAAATATGGTAGGTGCAACATACGGGATAGATAGCTAGGAAATTACTATACAATACAAGAATTAATAACAATACATAGATAGATACATATATACATACATATAAACAAAATGAACTGTCTGGAGAAAAATTATTGGTAGAGGGGAAAACGAATCCAGCACATCAGCGTTGGGATGTTACGGTCAACTTCTGACGGATATGTTCACGTGCCTTCACTTTAAAAGATAACCGACTGGTTGCCGTCCTGATGTTCAGAGGGAGCGCATTCCAAAGAAAGACTGCCTGGACAAAGAAGGAAGAATGAATGAAGCCAGAACGGTGAGAAGGACATCGTAGAAGACGATTGTTGGTGGAACGAAGATTTTTAGCATGGGCAGAGCATAAATATTTAATTTAGGAAGTCAAGTAAGAAGGAGCAGTAGGTTTGTCGAGAATAGAGAACAACGTAGACAGAGCCCTTAGCTCTCTGCGCTGGCGAATAGGTAACCATTTTAAAAGAAGCCGGTACTCGGATACATGGTCATACTTACGAAGATTGAAAACGAACCGAATGCAGTTATTGAGAAGACGGTCAAGTTTATTGAGGAGATCTGCATTCAGGTCATAGTAACACACATCACCATAGTCAATTATGGGAAATATTAGTTTATTCTTGCTTATCTCTAGTGAAATATGGACTACCGGTCCCGTAAGTTATTTTGTTCAGAAAATCCTTTCACTACGCACCATGTTCATAGGTTTTTTCATACTAGTAACCATTCGGACGTCACTCGCAACTTGCTAAGTAAGCGAATATAACTAAATTATAGTTTTCATTCCCCTGTCTGACACACGCGTAGATGCATAATTGCATACGTCGTCCGATCTCCAACGAGTCGACCTTCTACTGCATTTTTTTGTTTTGTGCCCTGGTTAGCCGAGAGGACACGCGCATGCGTGAACTACAGCTACTCGTGACTCGAGACTAACCTTTCAGTGTATTTGCTAGAGCGGCCGCGAACAGTCGCACCGCCCGCCCTAGCAAATATACCAAATAATATTGGTATTGACCACTCTAATATAAAATGTTATGGCGTCGTTTTTATGGTTTTCGAGGGCACTGACAACGATTATGGGGTCAAAATCAACATTTAAGATACTACACTCCAAGTTCATAGGCTTTTCATACTAGTAACTATTCTGACACTCAAAGCTTGCTAATTAAGCGAATATCATTACCTAAATTATGATTTTCATTTTCTGACACACGCATATATGCATAATCTGTCTGTGGGCTCACTACTCTAACAGAAGTTATAGCGCCATCCGCGTCCAGTACAATAACGCTTTTAGGGCGGTGATGGGGCTACCCCGATACTGCAGTGCCTCGGGTGTGTTCGCAGAGGCGCGCACCGACTGCTTTCACGCGACCATGCGCAAGCGCGCCGCGTCCTTGGTGCGCAGGGTTCGGGTTAGCCCCAACATCGTACTCACGATGATTGCGGGAAGGCTGGACTGCCCCTTCATCCGGCATTGTTCCAGCAGACATGTTGCTGTAGCAGTGTCGGAGAGAAGGTATTAATTTATTGTTTTTGATTATTTATTCTATTTTGATTCCATTTTAAGTTGAATTGTTTAATTCCATCTGTTTTTATTTGATTTCATTTTAATTCATTTAATTTTATCAGATTTTATTTGATTTTTTTTTTACGTGTCTGCTATTAATGGGTGTTATTTACCTGAAATAAATGAATTGATTATTATTATTATAATTGCATACATCTCTGGGTGTTACTTTCATAGTTTTTAATGACTCTGACAACGATTATGGGGTCATCATTAAAATTCAAGACGGCGCTACCAATAATTTGCTAAGGAGATATTTTCATAGGTGTCGCTTTTATGGTTTTTGAGGGCGTTGATCACTACTATTCGTTATAGGGTTGAAATTAAAATTCAAGATGGGGCCACATTTACACATATTTTGTCATGGGTGTCGTTTTCATAGTTTTCGAGGGAGCTGACAACGACTATAGGGTCGAAATTTTAGTTCAAGATGTTGCCACCAGAATTTTACTAATTCTCCAGCATACTTGTCATTTTTATGGTTTTCGAGGGCGCTGACAACGTTGATGGGGAAATCAACATTCAAGATGACTTTACCAAAAATTACGGAATCGTCTTCTTATCTGCAAGTGTCCCAAATCCATGCTCTCTATCTAACAGCATACCATTGGACACTAATCTATTTGCAGCACCAAATATTTGGCACCGGTGTATGCGCGTTCCTTGAGGTGGCGACCAGCCCACCGGTTGAACGCGTCCCAGAGGGTCGTGGCCGTCCGGTTAGTCCGGGGATACCGTACGATCTCCGGTGTGGCGGCGAGCCTCCTTGCCGGATTACCGCCATGGGATCTGGAGGCAAAAGTCCTAGCCCAAATATTGGAGTGGCGCGAGGAGGCAAAACGCGGGCGTAACTCCGCTGCCGCGAGAAATCACGGCACAGCGGACAGAGCTCCGGCGGGATCTCATGGCGACATGGAGAGTGCGTCTGTCGCAACCTAGTGCCGGACATGCCACAACTGTGGCGATGAGCCCTCTCCTTCTGCGAAGCAGTAATGCTTGCGAAGGAGGAGGCGGAACGCGTAAGGGAGAGGCAATCTTTGCGCCCTCACACCCCTGGTCACCGCAGGAGACGCCCTTGGCGTCGGGAGTCAAGAGCCTACTCTCGGACACGGTAGGCGCTGGCTTGCGGACGGCGAGCAATGGGCAGTTCGCCGTCCGGTAAGGACCAGGCCCGGATCGACGGCGCGTTGTGTTCCACGCGCTCCTCAAAGAGATGTCAGTAACTGACGGGTTCCGCGGGGAACGGTTTCCCAAGGTCGTGGGTTGTTCGAAAGAGATACCTTGGCCCTTGGTGCAGGCAATTGAAGAAACACAGGTGGGTATTCGTCAGTAAAAGTCTGACACCGCTCCGCCCAGAGCGGGAGAAGGTATTTGATAAAAAAACAAAAGTACTAAATATTTTCATATTAGGTAACACCATACAATACCAACGCAAGTTGGCGTCCTAACAATGTGGTCCGCAATAAAGGCCGAAGGCAAAAGTTTGTCTTGGAATTACCCGTGGTAGGTACTTGCAATATAGCAAGTTAACAACTATCGTAACAGCTGTTCGTTGGCTACATATTACTTCGCTAGATACAAATATTTATTCGCCAGCTTTGAATATATGGGCGGAACAAAGGGGGTTCGAGTAATACGGGTTTATGATTTGCGAAATCGCTCGGACTAGTTCGAACGTGGAAGTGAACACAGTGGGGGACACAGGTGCACTCCCTCTTCCCTCACTCTCATAGTCCTTAGGGACGGCAATCCGACACGACCGGAGAGAGATCAGGCGCAGGAACAACGGCTGAACGTGCTTTCCGAGGTATCACACCGCCAACTTCCAAACTTCGGGCTGTTACTAAGAAATTCCTAATGGACAAACTGAATAACACTTTGCCCGACCCGGGAATCAAACCCAGGACCCCACGCTCAGCGGTCGCGCTTGCGACCACGAGACCAACGGATTTTATAAGTAAATCCTGTTTAACAAGAATATTCCCAGCAAAAGTTAAAAAACTGACAGAATTTAGATATTATTTAGCTTTGTGGTCGAAACACGAGTCAGCTATGGGGTTAATAGCTGAGGTAAACACTTGAGTGCACTTCACTCGGGGAGGCTATTCTCACTTAAAATATTACCCTTTCAGGATTACACGTAAGTCTTGTGGTAACTGCGGTCGACTGATGTTTTAAACGTTAATGAGTCTCGTATATTTTTCACGGTTCTAAATAGGAATTGTGGTTTGCGTACATTTTTATAGTTTTACGGTGTGCTACAGTTAGCAGAATTTTTGCAGCGAAATCGTTTAATAATGTAGATTCAGAATTAATAAACTTACGTTGTATTTCTTATAATAACATAATATTTCCAGATAATAATAATAATAATAAATATTTAAGGCTCCCGCAGACAAGCACGACGCGACAGCGCGACGCGATACCAGTAGAACAATTTCTATGAAAACTTCGTGGAATTTGTTCTACCAGAATCGTTTCGCACCGTCGCATCGCGCTTATCTGCGGGAGCCCTTATTTGATTAGCGCGCCACACAATGATTTCACGAGGTTCTCGTCATGTGGAATGGTAACACCGAAATGTTACCATTCCACATGATGAGAACCTCGTGAAAGCTGAGAAAAAAAAAATATCTCGACTAAGCATAATGCTGCGATTTTTTTTATTGCGATCAGCGAAAACTTTTACTTTTCAATGTTTTAAGAACATCGTAAATAAATTTTATTAGCTGTATGTATCGCGAACAGAATAAAATAAAGATCATAGTCTTTAAAACTCGTCACGATTTTTTGTCAGATGTCAAAGCCTCCAAGTATAATGGTCATCACTTGTCTCAAAAATTCTATACCCTCGAGTAAATATTACTGTTGAAAAAAATTGCGTCTAGGTAAACACAAATTTGAATAACAATCCCGCGACTGACTATAGACTAGATGAGATTTCTAAAAAAGCTCATCTTCCACAGATTAAAATTAAATATTGAATAACTTAAGTACCAGCGATCCTATCATCCAGATTTCCAATATCAGATCTTTGCCATCTAAGAAATGATATTATTCAATCTCAGAAGAAAAAGTTTCAAATGGAACTTATCGAAAAGCGATGGCGCCTCTTTTCTATTTTAATGAATTTGGTTTTGAAAAATCGTAGTCAGAAAATGTATTCTTTGTGGTTTTTTCGCAATCAATTTGCACACCTAAGCAAATTTTGATAAAATATTCTATTAGGTTATTATTGTGAAGGTAAACATGCCATTAAAACGATAAATGTCACGGTTATGTCAATTCGGATTGATTAATTTATTTTAAATTCCAACTTTTATGCACTAACACTACGGGACACCTAAATGTATTGCCTTAAAAAAGCCACAGTTAGATTTTGAATGCTCCGCACAACGCCGAAAGTTGAAAATCCAAAAGTGACGCGTTTATTCTCACCATCTAATCCTGTGTTATGTTCAATAGAACGTAATACAGTTTTCTATTTCACACAATCATAAACAGCCAAGAAGAAAGGAACAGATAAATACCTAAAAATGTCATGCTTATTTATAAAGAAATCTCTTCCAGAATACTTATGATTGTAGCGCAGGAATGCTGGTACATAAAAAAAACCAAGTACATTAAATCAAAAATAATTCTTTAATTTAAATATAAACACATATTATAAGAATATACTTACTAACATATATACTTCTAAAATAATTATCACTAAAATACACTGGGCCGCAAAGAAAGCGGTTCGGTAACAAAAACCTCAATAACTTCCAAAATATTTGAGCCAGCTTTATGAAATAAAGACTATATTATAGACAATTTTATAGTGCCTAAATCAATTTCATAAAAAATCAAGTTCAACATACTCATTTAAGATTTCATTCATGTATCTTTCTGCAGTTAAAGTGACATTTTCTATTACCATTAGTGCATTGCGGTTTCGGAAGAAATTCCAGCCCACACGTGTATGGAGCCTCCACCGTATGACACTTTCTCTTCAGTATATTAGTACATACACACACACTACATTAGTACATTCGTACATAGTATAAAACAAAGTCGCTTCCCGCTGTCTGTCTGTCTCTATGTATGCTTAGAACTTTAAAAATAAGTAACGGATTTTGATGCGGTTTTTTTTTAATAGATAGAGTGATTCAAGAGGAAGGTTTATATGCATATAATACATGCATAATATAGTAGAGAAACACTGATAATTTTAGAGCCATTATTTCTCTTAAAAAGTATAGGATAAAAAATGGTTATTGTGGGTTATCCCTAAGAGATAGACATATGCCATCGCGGACTTTTTCGTAGACCTTTTTAAGGTGTACAATACTGTACTACATTATTTTGATCTATCTCGTAGGGTTAAGCCAGCGTTTGTAATGTATATCTATCATAGTTTCGTAGAAAAATAATTTTGAAGTTAGGGGTTGTAACCCTCATTTTCCGAAAACGAATGGAGTTAGGGGTTTGATAATTGGCCAAAAAATATTTTTAACTACTAGCAACACATTAAAGGCACCAATGTCAAAAAAGACGCCAGTGCAGATTTCATATGGAAACCCGGCGAGACCCTTTCAGTAATAAATCACTACATAGTATAAAACAAAGTCGCTTCCCTGTCTGTCTGTCCCTATATATGCTTAGATCTTTAAAACTACGCAACTGATTTTGATGCGGTTTCTTTTAATAGATAGAGTGATTCAAGAGGAGGGTTTATATGTATAATACATGCATAATATAGTAGAGAAACACTGATAATTTTAGAGGTTTCTAAAGTGATGTCGTAAACAAACACACTTTTTTGCGCTTACATTGTAAACGCTGGCTGAACCCTTCGAGGTAGATCAAAATAATGTACTACAGTATTGTACACCTTAAAAAGGCCTACAAAAAAGTCCGTGATGGTATATGTCTATCTCTTAGGGATAACCCACAATAACCATTTTTTATCCTTAACTTTTTACGAGAAATAATGGCTCTAAAATTATCAGTCTTTTCTACTATATTATGCATGTATTATACATATAAACCTTCCTCTTGACTCACTCTATCTATTAAAGAAAACCGCATCAAAATCCGTTGCGCAGTTTTAAAGATCTAAGCATGCATAGGGACAGACAGACAGCGGAAAGCGGCTGTGTTTTACACTATATAGTGATCAGCATTGCACCCGTGCGAAGCCGGAGCGGGCCGCTAGTATATGATATAAAACTATGACAAAGTGTATAGATAGTGTTCTTTTGCTCTTCTTTTAAACACTGCAACAGTATACAATGCATATCCTGGAAATTAAAGAAATCTTGTGCAGCGGTGCGACAGTTCATGGACCTCTCCTCAACGCTTACCATAGTAATTCTGGCTCATTATTTATTTATGAACTTATACAATATTCACTAACAAGTTAATCAAGATGAACAGAAAAATAAAATTAATTAATCATTCATTTCAGGTTCATTATCAATAAATTAATACTTTCAACCTCTGTTAAGGAAAAGAAGCAGTTTACGTCTGTGTATGTTATTGAATACATGCGTGCACCATTGCTTCCTTGCAAGAGATGATGCCAGACTAAGCTGTTGTGTTGTATTTGTGCAATGTAAAATGCAGCATCTAAACACTGGTGGGAGCCTGGAGATACGTAACACAGGGTTTCCCTCGCACGGACTCTCACAAAGGCTTTTGTCTTGTACTTATTGTTTAGTACTAAGGTGTTATTTATAAGCTAACCTTTGTGGAGAGAGAAATAAATAAACTTTATTAACATTATTTTTACGCATTTTGATATTTCTCGGGACCCTGGGGACCCTTGCAAAGGTCCGGGACCTTTGCAAGGCGTATGAGGGGCCGAAGCCAACTCGTAGAGGCCCGTTAGACGTTTTTAATGAAATGAGGCACCGACCGACGATTATCCCTGTTCGCACTATGGAAGTGTACCGAAGGACAAATCCCGGTTGGTGCATGATTATTGCTGAACGTGGAAATAAAGCATATTAGGCTGTGAGATTGGGTGGCTATAGAGCATCGGTTACCTTGAACTATGGAAGGAATATGTCCCCTGCCTGACCAATGATAATATCATCAACTGCCTAGCCTTTTTCCCAAGTATGTTGGGGTCGGCTTCCAGTCTAACCGGATGCAGCTGAATACTAGTATTTTACATGGAGCGACTGCCTATCTGACCTACGTGACCTAGTCACTGGGCAATACGATACTCCTTGGTAAGACTGGTTGTCAGACTTTCGGGCTTCTGACTACCCGTAACGACTGTCAAAGATCTACGAATGACCGCCGGAACCAACGGCTTAGCGTGCTTTCCGAGGCACGGAGGGGTCTTGGTATGGAAAGATATTCACCCATCCACAGACCAACCGCGGCAAGCGTAGCTTAACCTGATCGATCGACCTGTGCGGCTGTTATTATTTAGCCACGGGCCCCTCTGACCAATGATAATATAATAAAAAAAAATATTCTCAGATAAAATAGCAAGGGGTGACTTGTCCACTCAATAATGGGCTAATGCACGTTAAGCCGTTGGTCCCGGCTGTCATTCGTAGATCTTTGACAGTCGTTACGGGTATTCAGAAGCCCGAAAGTCTGACAACCAGTCTTACCAAGGAGTATCGTATTGCCCAGTGACTGGGTTGTGGAGGTCAGATAGGCAGTCGCTCCATGTAAAATACTAGTATTCAGCTGCATCCGGTTCGACTAGAAGCCGAACCCAAGATAGCTGGGAAAAGGCTAGGCAGATGATGATGACTCATGAGTAGTCATGTTCATGAACGGGCATCGTCAGTAGGGAGTGGTCATCTCTTTGCTGCCACGGCTTATTTTAATTTAATTTACTGTGTGAACTGTTTTTTTTTACTCTTTTCAATGCGGATGCTTTTAACGCGCTGCATAGTTCTCACATGCATAATTTCAACATGAATGTTTTATATAATATTTAGTAACCATATTATTTTGATTTAAATGAGTGTACGTGTCGTTTCTTGCACGTTCTTCTCCATAGGTACCTACAACGCTTTGGAATAGACAACTAGCTTCATCTTTCTGACTGACGGACCCCTTGACAATTCAAAAGTGATGTAATTGGTTTATTTGAAATAAATGCTTTGAGTTTGAGTACCTACGTCGACGTCGGGCCTTAGACGTTCGACTTTCCGTTAAAGTAATCAGCCGGTCGATTCTGGAAAAATCTCACCATGATAACTAAGGTGAAGTGAGCTTAGAGTGAGCTGTGAGTCATACCGATGCTAGGGATTGACACTATTGACGACTCACTCCACGCTCGCTTCACCCAAGTTTTCACGTTGAGATGGTTACAGAATCGCACGGCTGTTATGCGGGTGTGTCTTGTTTGCTGTTTACCTATTAGCTACTGGTTTATAGTGCATGCGTTTAATCGGCATTATGTCGTGTAAATATAAGATATTTTTCGGATGATTGATTAACGAATTGATTCTGGTTTTAATTCAGTTGCAATTTCTTTAATAGCTTCATGCTTGATAAAACACTAAAAATATGGTTTTTGATTATAGCTTATATTTATGTGAAAAGTTGTAAAAAGAGCCGCATTTGGTTTTCACATTTGGATTTTTTCGCATTTGGATTCATCAAATGACATAAAAAGTAAGTAAGTACATGGGCAGCCGTGTGTTTGGAGTTCAAAATGAATACGGTACTATGAGAGTTTTACAAGCTCTCAGTACTGGGACGAGTAAATAAAACCACGGCAGCTTGTCATATTACTTCAATAATTATTTCTAGCAGATGGTTCTATTTTTATCCTTGTCACTTGGCTTGTCAGCCGAATCTCATTCCTACCGTGGGTGTTTTTTTTTTATTATTCAATGTTTGTCTCGTATTTCTGCCATCTACTTTCCCACTTTTTTGGGAGAGGCCTATGTCTGCCTTTCGGGTGCAATGACGATGATGATGACTTTTCAAAGTGTTCACAAAGGTTGCATTTGAGCACCAAATAGGTTATAATCTCTACACTACCTACAACAAAAATACTAGTGTTTAATGATAAGTAAAAAGTCAATAATAAAAAAAAAACCAGCCAAGCGCGGGTGTGATTCGCGCACGAAGGGTTCCGTACCATTATCTATAAAAACGGCAAAAAAATCATGTCTGTTGTATGGGAGCCCCCTTAAATATTTATTTTATTCTGTTTTTTAGTATTTGTTGTTATAGCGGCAACAGAAATACATCATCTGTCAAAATTTCAACTGTCTAACTATCACGTTTCATGAGATACAGCCTGGTGACAGACGGACGGACAGACGGACGGACGCACGGACAGCGGAGCGGGAGTAATTGGGTTCCTTTTTAGCCTTTGGGTACGGAACCCTAAAAAGGCAACAAATTATATCCGTGCCGCACGCTTAAACTCAATCTAAGTCATAATATCAATTCAAAACCCAACACAGACATTTTATACCGCACCACAATAGGGAGACGTTACGTAAACGCACGCGTTCCCCGTTAAATTCATCAATGCCCAGATTGAATAATCGTGCCGGTCACCTGCCAATTACCCCAACCAGTTCGGACGCAATTTATTGTAAAGCTCACGGCACATCTATTATACGCCTCTTTTTCCAATATGAAGAATTTTACGCTACAATGAAGGTCCGGGCACGTTTAATTTCAGTGTTGAATTTTTCCGACGAAAATATATTGAAAGGAGAGTGATGGAAGACTGACTTAGGAACGAGTAATCGTGTAAATAAATGTAGGTTAATCGTAAAGGGAATATGTTGTAAATGGTTGATTCTTTATTTGATAAATCTACCGTACTTTACTTTACTTGACGTCGTATTTTTTGCTATCTGCCGATTATAATTCCATCTTTTGACAAGGTTCAATTGAATGATCAAAGTATTCCTTCTAGGTAGTATGCCCTTAGCATAATCAGGCCATAATGTTCCCGCTAGTGAGATACAGGTCTCCTCTCTGAGAGAGGGAGTGGGACATAATAATCCACCTCGCGGGTCCAATGTGGACCTCACATTTCTTCGAATTTTTGCTCAGTATCGGAGGAAAATGGCATGTCCTAGAGACATGCCAGTTTCCGCACAGTATTTTTCTTTACAGGTTTGATGCCCTTAAAATGGGCCAATTCTACAAACGAAAATAATATATGACTGGTAAATTAAGCGCACAAACATTTTGCAGGGAGAGGCATGGCAACATTACTAGTTCAGAACTCCATGGTTAGCCTCATGAAGTCCTTTAGTCACGTCTTACAACACCCGCGGGAAGGCACGAGTTAGCGTGTCTCAACTGAGCGGCCCGAGAAACGCCCTAACTACCTTGTGGTAATATAACATCCAATATAAGAATCCCTTATACGACGAAGGAAAAACATGATGGATATTTTTTCTAACGGATGACTGCTTATGAGATCCTCTCCTTATATTATTAGTTTCCCATATTCGGCTCAAGGGGCCGAAATTGAATCTTATACGGCAACTTTGCCTGGATCGATTTCAAACTTTACAAGTTTCTGGGGTGAAAACTAACGAACAGCTTTACAATTTAATATTTAGCCTAGTTTGCATTAACAATACTGTTAGTCCCGAACTACCAGAATCCGTATTGAACACAATTCATAATGACATAAATAAAACAAAAGGTTTTCAATTGACATGGAATGAACAATACTAGAATAGTGATACCAGTGCATAATGAGAGCCTTCTATATGACTTAAAATAATAAACAAATATGGTCTACCTTATTGTTTGATTTTTATTTTTTTTTATCAAAATAACAATTGAATAAAATAATATAATTACTCGTATTCACTGAGTCTCAAAAAAATCGCAAATAATGTGTGCAATATAGATAGAATCATGGAACTATGGAGAAGTGTCTTGACGCTGCCTGAGAATGCGTGATTCATCGCCACCCGATCCAGGTCCATCGCGCACAGGATGGATGGAAAGCATCACATAATTTTTGCTCCGTTGGTGTCCTTGCTGTATGGCGTCCCAATGGGAGGAAAATTTAATTAATTAATTTTCACGTTTCTGGCGCACAAAAAGGCTGCTGTTATTTTATAGATATCAACATTTTGCTAAAGATTCACAAAGTCCTTGGGTAACATAATGTCAATCTAAGTCATAATATCAATTCAAAACCCAACACAGACATTTTATACCGCACCACAATAGGGAGACGTTACGTAAACGCACGCGTTCCCCGTTAAATTCATCAATGCCCAGATTGAATAATCGTGCCGGTCACCTGCCAATTACCCCAACCAGTTCGGACGCAATTTATTGTAAAGCTCACGGCACATCTATTATACGCCTCTTTTTCCAATATGAAGAATTTTACGCTACAATGAAGGTCCGGGCACGTTTAATTTCAGTGTTGAATTTTTTCGACGAAAATATATTGAAAGGAGAGTGATGGAAGACTGACTTAGGAACGAGTAATCGTGTAAATAAATGTAGGTTAATCGTAAAGGGAATATGTTGTAAATGGTTGATTCTTTATTTGATAAATCTACCGTACTTTACTTTACTTGACGTCGTATTTTTTGCTATCTGCCGATTATAATTCCATCTTTTGACAAGGTTCAATTGAATGATCAAAGTATTCCTTCTAGGTAGTATGCCCTTAGCATAATCAGGCCATAATGTTCCCGCTAGTGAGATACAGGTCTCCTCTCTGAGAGAGGGAGTGGGACATAATAATCCACCTCGCGGGTCCAATGTGGACCTCACATTTCTTCGAATTTTTGCTCAGTATCGGAGGAAAATGGCATGTCCTAGAGACATGCCAGTTTCCGCACAGTATTTTTCTTTACAGGTTTGATGCCCTTAAAATGGGCCAATTCTACAAACGAAAATAATATATGACTGGTAAATTAAGCGCACAAACATTTTGCAGGGAGAGGCATGGCAACATTACTAGTTCATAACTCCATGGTTAGCCTCATGAAGTCCTTTAGTCACGTCTTACAACACCCGCGGGAAGGCACGAGTTAGCGTGTCTCAACTGAGCGGCCCGAGAAACGCCCTAACTACCTTGTGGTAATATAACATCCAATATAAGAATCCCTTATACGACGAAGGAAAAACATGATGGATATTTTTTCTAACGGATGACTGCTTATGAGATCCTCTCCTTATATTATTAGTTTCCCATATTCGGCTCAAGGGGCCGAAATTGAATCTTATACGGCAACTTTGCCTGGATCGATTTCAAACTTTACAAGTTTCTGGGGTGAAAACTAACGAACAGCTTTACAATTTAATATTTAGCCTAGTTTGCATTAACAATACTGTTAGTCCCGAACTACCAGAATCCGTATTGAACACAATTCATAATGACATAAATAAAACAAAAGGTTTTCAATTGACATGGAATGAACAATACTAGAATAGTGATACCAGTGCATAATGAGAGCCTTCTATATGACTTAAAATAATAAACAAATATGGTCTACCTTATTGTTTGATTTTTATTTTTTTTTATCAAAATAACAATTGAATAAAATAATATAATTACTCGTATTCACTGAGTCTCAAAAAAATCGCAAATAATGTGTGCAATATAGATAGAATCATGGAACTATGGAGAAGTGTCTTGACGCTGCCTGAGAATGCGTGATTCATCGCCACCCGATCCAGGTCCATCGCGCACAGGATGGATGGAAAGCATCACATAATTTTTGCTCCGTTGGTGTCCTTGCTGTATGGCGTCCCAATGGGAGGAAAATTTAATTAATTAATTTTCACGTTTCTGGCGCACAAAAAGGCTGCTGTTATTTTATAGATATCAACATTTTGCTAAAGATTCACAAAGTCCTTGGGTAACATAATGTGGCAGAATATTTGGACAGTATTTTAGGAGAGTTACATACAATATTTTTTACCAATTGCCTCCACGACAACGTTATTTAAATTATTGTACAGCAGACCCAGGGCCAGGACTTGATAAGTGACAATAGCTTTCAAAGCATTTTGTTTTTCTACAGCACTTTCTAACGGGACTGACATAAGCTTTTCGCTAGCTTATGTGAGTCCCATACATTTTTGACTTTCCCATCATTGATATATGTAGCTGATAAAATGTAAATCTGGCTTGGCCCGCACGTCAGTCTATCAACTACTATCTAACCTGTATACTGGGTACAACTGAAACCTATTGTTTTGACAAAATGCTGGCACGATAGAAGAAGAATTAAAAAAAAGCCAAAAAATTTCAAAACCCTAGTCACCGACCATAGATAATTCCCTCCACATTTATCTTACGGACTTAGTCTAATATTTATCACGGGATTTAACAAAGGAAAATCCCCAGTCACATACTACCGTCGCGTTGATAATGAAGAGTAATTATTATATAAGAGAAGTCGTACCGTAAATGATAATACGGGAAAAATTCTACCTGGATTTATCAAAGTTCCGGATAATAACGTTTCGTGGCTGGTTGGACAAGCGAACGAATTTGTTCCTTCTTCTTTCCAATTTCGCGGCGTTTGTGGCTTTAATTTTGAACTGAGATTGTTTTATTTTTGAGGAATGCTGGAATATTAATAATAATAATTGCTTTTCTACGTTGTGGTCACATTATGAAGTATTATAAATTAGGAAGATTTGCGTAGAATTATGCGCGAAAGAATTCAAATTCAAATTCTTTATTGCATTCATACGCCGTTGTCACCGTCTTGGTCAGCCGCAACATAATGTGTGACTACTCGTTACAGAGCGGCCGACCAGAGAATGCGTTCTTGACACCTGTCAGTTTCATACAAACGAATACGTGTTTGGCGAATTCGATTTTGATGTGAAACATCTATAGCCGCACGTAAAATAGATTTCTAGCGTGGCGCATGCTGTGGCGACGCGTCGCCACATACTTCAGTTACCATCGACCAATTGTCACAGTAATACCGTCGTCAGAGGCAACATCGAATATAACTATTACCGAAGTCACTGATTAAACGAATTAAGTTGTCACGATTTGAAATAATTTTTTTAATTTTTTGTATTTAATGAAAATAAATAACTATTTATTAAACAAACAGTCATCATTTTCTGGAAAAAAAAATGTAATATTTTATTTTATCAGTATGTCATATTTAGTTCCTATCACAATATGTTCTTTTCTGCATATTACTTTTACAAAATAATGTCGATGTTTCACATCTGCCAGGCGTCCCGTGACGGCTCACATTTTTTTTATTACTAGAATTGTCGTACTGATAGGTGTCAGGAACGCATTCTCTCGATGCGACGGCCAGACCTCGGCTCGTATTACACTAATAACACAGACTACATACTAACACACATACACTTGTAAACACACACTTGTAATTGGCCTTATTTCTGTTACTCTTAATCGTGTAAAAGTTTTTAGCTGTAAGTTTTCCAAAAACTGTAAAATAAAATAAATAAAATAAATAATTGTCAAACAAAAGGTCTTATTGTGTTTCCCATTAGCAATTGTGACTATTATGTGTGATTATAACTTGATGAAAAGGCTTTTCTCGACTTTTTCTCCGCGTTAAGTAACTAGGAGTTGTGTTAGTGGAAATCAGCGTTTACCTAAATTCATTTAAAAAGTGATAACTTTTTAAATGAATTTAGGTAAACGCTAGTCATATTGACTAGTTTTCAATTTGCTGCTTTATGTTTACGTACGTTTCCTGTACGTTAACATATGTACATACATACAAAAATACAAATCTTTCCTATTTATAATACTAGTGTAGATGTATATAGCTTTTACTTTTTAGTATTTACCATTTGAACCAAATAACTAAAACAAGACGAGCGCTAATCCCACCGACAAACTGTTACGCAGTTTGGTGTGTTTATGAAATTTTATAAAATGTTTGATCCAGAATAAATTATTTATTATTATTATTATTGTGACAGGACCGTAAAGCCTTTTAACAGACCTCCGTCTATTTCACCAAATAATTTCTTAACTATTTAATACCTACATATAATATTGATAAGGTCTCTATCTGTAGATAATCTTTTGACTAATATTCTGACTACGAATTAGTGACAGTGGTTAATCATTTCAAGTACAATATTTATACATAATATCAAACTTCAAAACTGCGTAGGTAGATAGTTAGATACAAGTACTTATATATTAAATGAATCGCCTAACTATGAAACTATTTCCATTATTAACACATAAAGTAATAGAACTATTTGGGAAGTTTGTCAGAACTTGGTTGTAGTTAATCTTACGAGATCCTTCAGGTAATGAGTAAACGGTAAGGCCCGTTTACTAGATCACTGATTTATATGTGTATGAATCTCGACTTTAATAGAGAATGTAAGTATAATATGAATAAAGAGAATGTATGATAATAATATCTATCTATATGACTGTTAATTCAAGGATGTTTTTAGGTAAAAATGAACGATTTTGTTTTTTATTTTATTTTGTTTTTTAAATATAATTCTGTTTAATTCCATTCTAACAATGTTTCCGGCTGATTATGATTATGATTTTATTTTTATTTTCATAAGATATATCCGTATGAATTTAGTTCAATCACGTTGTAAATAATTTTTAAGGTTTTTAATTATGATGCTTTTTTATTTATTTTGATTATATTCTGTTGAATGCTAATTTTGATTTAGATTTTGTTATATTTAATTTTTTATAACTACTCGTATTTTGAATTTGTTTAACTTTTAATTTTATTATGATTTTAATTCAATTAGGTTTTCGATTATAATTTTATTTCGTCCTCAACTGTGTTTCTGCCTGTGATTTTGATGTTTTATTTCAATTTTTAGTTTAATTTGGCCTGAGGAGCCTGATTGTTCTGTGTGTATCAAATATCCTGTAATTAAGTAAGTTTTTATACAAATTTAATCAATATTTCGTGCATGATGTGCTTACCTGTAAGAGATTGATACACTAGACCCGATTTGATTCAATGTAACACAGAATTGTTTGAGTGTACTCAATTGTTGGTGAGCCAAATAAATAAATAAATAAATAAATAAAATATCGCAGCGAGATTTTATCGCGCACTGGATTTTCATCTCTTGGTGTAGCCGCTCATTGAGAATCCAATAGCGCGTCAAAAAAATACACCGTTGGATTTTCAACTCTCGGCGGTTTGTCAAAACTGGTTAAGTAAATATATCATATCGTCACGTAAGACATTATAAAAGTGTACAATGGTAAATAACTTTTCCAAGCATATCGCAAGATAGTGTGAGCAGTAGATAGAAGTCTCAAAAGACTGATAAACAATTAAAAAGGCCGCTCATTATTTCAGATAGATAGATAGATAAGGCATTTATTTGGCGCACACAAAAGACAGCACAACACACAAAAGTACAATAACATGATAACCAGTTACATCAATTAAATAGATAAAAATTTCACTACCGGTAAAATAATAATAGAAAGTCTCTTAAATCGAGGAATATTCATTTCCATTTCCAATCTCTCTAGGGAGAATTCGGAATAATTTTCCCTTGCTAATTAATTCAATCTACTCGTATAGTAGGATATATACCAGTGGGGTAATTGCGTAACACACTAACAATGGGTTTCATTTTGACAGTTCAACAACATTCATTGCGTTATTTACGTTGTTGAGCAGACACATTTTTCGAACATATGGAGCAAAGAATTAGCAATATACTTCAAAATTATTCAAGTTGAGAGTAATAGTGTGTTACGCAATTAGGGTGCGGGTGGCAGGAACATCGACGCACAACCCATTACTATGGATTCAGTACCTGATTCTGAAACCCCTGCGTTAAAATTTTTCGTCAGCTAAATATTAAAAAAATGTGAAAAGTTTCTACGTTTGGGGTCAGGAATCATGTGCTGAGATCATGGTTTTAGTTTGCGCGTTGATGTTCCTGCTAAGCTGTGCAGCTGAACCGATAAAATTATCTTATTCTAAGTATTATAAGATTATATTTTTCTCACTAAGCTCACGAATTTAGCGTCACTTTTGTTTTGCAAGTTAATTAGGGAAAGTTTAATTAAAATTATTGATATACAAGATTGTAAATTATAGTCTCGAAAACTCGAAAATTGCGAAAGATTAAGCAGTGTAACTTTTCTTGCTTATAATTATATCGTATTCTCTCGAGAGAAACCGCGGCAAAGAGCAATAGCGCCATAAATTATTCGAGGGGCTGAAAATCTGGGCCGGCGTGGCGCCAATTAGCCCAAGTATTTCATTGCACTCCTGCTAAAACTCGTCAAAAGTAGAAACTAAATCGATGAGAACTTCTTTCTAGGTTTGGTTTGCTACGATCCCAATTTAGGAAATAACTAGGCTGGAAAGCTGTCTCGAAAACATCTAAACTTGTTGGGTTTACCTGATTGCCAAAAGTTTAAGCCGAACAATCAAATGTTTGGAATGGTTTACCCTACTTTTGCGAAACTAAACTAAACTAACTACATATTATTCTGTAACCATCTCGCCGTGACGACTTAGGTGAAGTGAGCGTGGAGTGAGCTGTCAGTGTCATCCCACCTGATACTAGGGATTGACCAACCATATATTTGCAATCATAATCGAGATTCGAATAATATTTTTATGCTAATTCTATTGATCATTTTATATAATCTCAACGCTAAGTTGTCATAATATTACTATTTTGTGGGGTTTTAAAATAAATTATCAAAACAGAAACTCAGTCAGAATCTGAATGTTGTTTTTTTTCCTAGCTAGTCCCTACCTTTCAAGAATCGGGTGAAGTGATCACGCCACAAAAATTGCGTGGGATTAAACGTGGGTATTAACAAGTATAATACTAGCTTTGAAATGATATAAAATCATCAATAGAATTAGCATAAAAAATATGATTAAAATCTCGATTATGATCGTAAATGTTTGCTTGGTCAATCCCTAGCATCAGTGGGATGACACTGGCAGCTCACTCCACGCAAATTTCCTCGGTGAGATTTTTACAGAATCGACCTGCAGAAGTCATAAATATATTATTAGACATTAACTTGATTCAAATTGGGGCAAATTCAGTTATGGGTTTAAATTAAATTAAAATACGGAATTTAACATTAAACTCTAGTTTTTACAAGGACACGATACTAAAAGAAATCCGTAACATTATTTCCCCCAGAAAATCTTTAGGAATTCTGGTCCTTCTTTATTGCTGTTGTAAAAAAGCTGGCTTTCGATTCGACACATTTATTCCAATCTGTCACGGCTCATAAAAACGTTGAGAATACTCGTTTACATAGTCGAAAATCGTACAATACGTGTTCACCTTCCGCATATTTAAAACCGAATCGTGATACGAAACTCAACTCTACTGCGATGAAGGAAAAAAAATCGTGTCTAAAGTCACCCCGTTCAGATAAAACGTCATTTGGAAGCAGCAATAAAAACTTGTAAAATTGTCAGTCAGGGATATCGTCAGAACCAAATGTTCTCGATACACGGAGACTCGATTCGTTTCGAATAATCGTTCCCTTGGGCAGATCCGTCATCAATATTTCAAGGGGTATCGAATGCGAGCTCCCGATTTGCTCGTTCGTTCCTTTCCTCAAATGTGTGGAGCTGATTGGTTTGGGTTTTCACTCATTTGAGTGAGAGAAACTTTTAGAGAATCTTTTTTCCGGGAAACTTTATGAGAAATACTCTGAAGTTATCGCTTGTTTTTGCTTGCAAATCTGTGATTTGATATTGGTAAGACATTTTCCGAAATAAAAGATTACTTTTGGCAACAGTATCCTACACAAAACTAACATGCTCAATTGCTCATAAAAACATGTACGGTAGTCGACATTTCTGGAAATTCAAGGCGCACTTTACCATCGTATAAGCTGCTTATCTTTCAGAGCAAGCTGCAGGAGACAACTGAGGATATAAGTCAATATAATGTCCGTAAACAGGAGCCAGCAACTTGTCTGTATTTATGCAAATCTTAACATTCAGCGATATAATTGCTGAACATTACTTGAACTTTACCGTTTAGTTTGAATAGTCTGAAAACTTAAGCATTGCATAGTTAGTTCAGTTTAAAGAAGTTTATTTCTCAAAAAAGAACATACATAGTTCACTTAAATATGAGAAACTTAACGAAAATAAAATATTATTATTATAAACAGTTGTCGTTCGATCTATCGTACATGCAGTGGTGGTCGTTTATTATTGTTGTTTGGCCAAATACAACTTTAATTTATTTTTAAAAATGTTCATTGATGAGGAGTCTCTTATTTCTTTAGGTAACTTATTATAAAGCTGCGCTCCCTCAAACTGTATTGTTCTCCTTCCGTACAAAGTTCTAACTGAAGGCAGTTCTATACTATCCCTGTTCCTACCATAGTAGTGGTAAGTTTTGCGTTTGAAAGTGATTTGTGAGTGTATTTTGTTAGTCAGAATTTTTTTTATTAGTATGCATGTGTGGTATGTATATAATGTTTTTAGGTTAAATAGTTTAGTTTTAGTGTAAAGTTCTTTTGTAGGTGTTAAGTAATTGTAATTAAACAGAGTTTTGATTGCTTTGTTTTGCGTTACTTGTAGGTCATGAAGATGTGTAATAGCGGCCTGTCCCCATACTTGTATTAGATAGTCTAGGTGCGGTTTGATGAGAGTATTATAAATTGTGTATCGTAATTTATAGTTAAATTCTTTTATTGGAGTTTATTTAAAGTTTCTTAATTTCTGATCTAAGTCAATTAAACATGTCAAGTTTATTATTATTATTTAGTTCACCATTTTCTTTCTTGAATAGATTTATAGAAAACTTCATTATTTTGAGTTATGTAGAAGACAACGAATTGAGTAAGTTTATAAAATGCTACATACCTTTTCTATGGTCTGAAAAAAGATGGAAATCTTACTGTTTATCTTACGTGCTTGTTATCAAAAAATAAAACAATATTTCTCGCTTATCTACAGTTTTTTATCCATACACAATAGAGTAATATTAAGACAAAGTGTTATAACAGTATAAAAATATAAGAAATATCTCCGACCACAGCGTCATGCAGTTGCAGTTCTTTTTAATAAAACTGAAATGGACTTGATTTATACGTGTTTTGTCTGGTTGAAACAAGATGGCGTCCGTAATATCTGCATGAAACTGGTTAGATCCGGTTTTCGAGCGCAATTTTTCGCTTTTTCCCCACTATCTAGCAGTTTGAGGCAAGCAGTTAGAGAAAGAATCATTTTTATTAAAAGCTACTCGCTGTGCAATTTTGTGATATATTATTTTTTATTTTCAGACTAGTTTTCAGTCTAAGTTTCGCTCGTGTGGTTTTATAGTAGCTACAGATTAAACGGTTATGAAATTAGATTGTTTTGCTCTTCTATATTACTCACAGGATATATTATGCTGACGATTTAAAAATATACGATAAAACAATACAAAAGGGGAATTATAAAACGAGCGATTAAAAAAAAGCTTTGCGACTGATGATGACATACTGTATTAATAACTTGAGCGGTATGAATTTGAGTAAGCGAAAAATTAACTAAACTAACGACGAATATTGATTAATAATAAAATCCAGAACGAGCTTACAAAAAGTGGATTGTGATAAATCCATTTCATATATTAAAATTTTATCCGAGCGACTACATTACTAAGTGAGCGACTGGAAATACAGAGAGGGCAACTTAGAAAAACACGAGATTGAACTTGAGAACTTAGGATGCAAGAGCGAGCGAAGCGAGCTCGTGACTTGGGGCACCCCGACACGGACAGGTTAGGTTCGAAGGGATGACCGTCATCCCCTTCGTGTTAGGTTCCTTTAAACCCTGCAGACAGAAATAGGGGCCCCGCGAAGTGGGGCTCCGTCGACTACGCCTTATTATTATGCTCATTTTGTATTTTAAGTAACTCAAATTAATGTTTGTAAGATACTATTCTGTTGATTTTTCGTCACTTACAGTCAGTCGCTCACTTAGTAATTATATAACCCAAATTAATTAATTTTGACACTTAAAATTGTAATTTACAGTCACTCGTTTTATTGCTACCCAATACAAAACCATTGCAACTTATAAATTATAAAATACTTATTCACATGATCAGTTAGTATCAGTTAGTTATGATCAGTTCACATTTCGAAGCCAAAATTTTGGAACATTTTTATTATATCTCGTAAAAAAGGCAAAACTCGATTTCTTATCTTTTAAACATACGCCAGAAAGTTTTACTAGTATCAAAACAAACGACCACTCCATTTAATTGACAAGCGCTTAATGAATTATATGAACTAATAATTTGCTAGCTAAAAGGGAAGCTGTTCTACAAAGCAGAACTTTTCAATACCGTGTCGCTGCATATTTTAGTGGAAGACGGTAACTTGTCGAAGTTATCTCAAGAGGAGATAGTGTTGGGCGAATGTTTATATCGATATCGATCCTCAGCTAAGTTTTTACTGTAGATATTTAAGTTTTACTTCAGACACCTTTATAAGGATCCCTCCTAATGAAAGTAGAGTAAATGCTGTGGATATGCGTTCCTTGTGAAGCATGTGTGCGGTGTAACTACGAATTATAATATGACGAATGATTTGATAAGGCAATGGTGCAGTTTAAAAGATGATGTAGTGACAAAAATTGGAAGAATTATAGGTTAGATCATGGTGAAAACTCTATTAGCCCTATAGTTTTCAAGTTATTATTGTATCCTTATCTGTATAGCCACATGAAAAATCACACAGTAGGCAATCAACATGGTTTCTTTCAGGGAAGATCAACTCGCTCTAATCTAGTCGCTTTTTCAGAATCAAGAAGAATGGACAAAAGGATTCAGTTTGACGTAGTATATATCGATTTTAGTAAAGCGTTCGACAAAGTAGACTACTAACTTTTAATACAGAGATTCAAGAGCTACAGAATCTACAATCCACTATTGCTATGGTTTCGGTCGTACCTTAGTGATCGTTGTTTTAAAGTAACTCTTTCGAACAACCCGTGACCCTGGCAAGCCTCGGTCCCAGTGGACCCCGTCCGTTACTGCTGACATTTCTTTGAGGCACGCTTGGAACACAACATAACACAACACAACATCACTTAGGGCCCTTAATTTTCAATATTTTTAAAAATACGATTAACAACTGCTTCCATCACGCAGAATCATATTTATTTGTAGACGATCTCAAGTTGACCGTGTCTATAAAATATATAGTAAATCCTTACTTGTTGCAAGCTGATTTAGATATTTTAGTTGAGGGGTTGATATGATGAGCTTAAACTTACAAAAATATTTACATATAAAATTTCGCAGTAAAAATGTTTTTTATACAAAATACTCTATTTTGGGCCAGACACTCAACGATGTTAATAGCATCCGGGACCTGGAAATCTTGATAGATAACGAAATTCAATGACCATATAGATGAAATGCTAGGTTTTATATCAAGGACCTCATAGCCATTCAACAACTCTAAAACCAAAATTATCCTATATTAAGACGTTGGTTCGCAGTAATTTGGAATACTTTTCACAGGTATGTTCATCCCGTTATAACAATCATAAGCAACGTTTTGAACGAGTTCAAAGGAAATTCTTTTATCATCTATCTTTACAAAGTAAAAATACGAAACAATTAAAGCACTATAAAGAGCGTGTTCAGCACTTGTTTCCTTCACAAATTAGTGACATCTAAACTAAACACTGAACTACTATCCAAAATATATTTTAATGTTCCTCACAGGTTACCACGGTCACATACCTACAATCTTTTCAGACAACCTTTGCACAAAACCAACTTAGGTGACAACTCTCCCCTTACGAGAGCTACCAAATTGTACAATGGTATATGCCGCAAAGCTGAAATCGATATAAATCATGTCTTAGCACTTTTGAAAATAAACTGTATAAGTACTTTCGCTTAGGGGACATTTGATTTATCGTTTCTTATAATTAAATATTTTTTAAATTATAATTTAATAAAAAAAAATTCTATTTAAACGAATATGTTTCATATAATTTGACTTTTTTATTACTTCAGATACAAATTCAATACGTACGAGTCATCTGTCTAGCCTTTACCAACTATGTTGGGGTCGGCTTCCAGCCTTACCGGATGCAGCTGAATACCAATTATTTTAGAATGTTACCTACTGACAAGAATAAGATTAGTGGCATCGATATTCTTGTCACATTATATCGACATTCGTCACTCCCCCGACGCCACCTATGTATCTCACCCGTTTAGTACGTACGGAACTTCGTCCCAAATCTTCGGAAATAAACTCTATTTATCCAGAGTGTACTTGAAAACAAAATTTATGTGACAATCTTCGGACCTTTTTCAATCTCTGCTACCAGCCTTTTATATTGAGTCTCATCTATTCATATTGACCCTCTTGCTGACCCTATAGATACGGTCAGGAGGTACCCCAAAATAAGTATTGGTTATGACGGTTATCGATAAAATCAGGGCTGGTCTTTCAATGGTATCGAGATATCGAATCAAATATTAGTATTGATCGCGATACAGGTCCGGCAAAGTTCCTCTCCGTGGCTCCAGTTGTTCGAATAATTTGGACGGGCGATAAAAAATTGGCCGTTTTTAATGTCTTGATTTTATAATTGCTTGAAAATTGGTCCTTGTGAATGCTCTGGTCTTTTTAATTATATTGTTTTACTTTTATTTGAGGGACTTGTGGCTAAGTAATAACAGCCGAACGGGTGGATCGATCAAACTACGCTTGCCGACGGTTGGTCGAAAAATCAAAAAATCAAAAGATTTTATTTCACATTATGTAAACCTACATGAGCACCTACGAAACGTCAGAAGTTAGGTGCACGGTTCTAATTGGTCGTTTCCTAATGAGAAGGCTGACATCTTCGCCACAGTGACAGCGATGAGGAAAATGGCAAGGAGCTCCTAGTCGCAGGGAAGCAGCGAGGTGCAAGTAGTGTCGTCCAACAAAGTGCCTATGTTCGACGAAGGTAGTGCATAAAGCCAAAGACCCGACTCCCACTTACCCACAGCCAGCAGGTGAGCACGTTCCGCAGTACTAGCAGACGAGTCGAGTAAATTGTTCTGTACTACATCCATCCGAGTCTCCAGCCATCCATAGCCTCGGTGAAATACGGAACATCCGAATTAATCAGTGTGAAGGCTAAAATTTTCTTGATATATTTTTTTTTAATTCATCTGTTGACATTGATGAATATTATAGACAAAATTACGATTTTAGACATCAGTCTACATGGTCTCTGCAAGTTTATGCCTGGACTTTAAAATAGACTTTGACCTTTGAATTTGTCTCGGCTTTTCTTCTCAGAGTAGTTGGATAGGAAAGGCCGACGTCATCTAGCTTCTTTTTTTTATATTATGACGTTTAAAAATGGTTGCGATATCTTATTTTGAGAATAAATAATTTCATTTCATTTCAACTTATGGCAATGCTGCCGCTTGGGCACTTCTTCGATTTTTTTTTTATGCCAAATCACCTCTTTCTTATTTATATACCTGTACAGTGTACATAATATATATACATATATATATTTTAGTCTATTTATTTATATTGTATTTAAGATTTGTCAAAATATATAACCTAGGAATAGATAATGAACTAGATCATAGACCAATCCTCCGACCGATCATAGATCATAGTTCAAAATCAAGCCTCAGGCTCATCTCGGTGACAAACAAATGTCAAAAACTTGTCAAAAATGTAGGGAAATTAGAGGTTTTTTTATTGATTGAGACTGAGAACTTTCTTAAAATTAAGTAGTTACGAGAATTGACCCTTAGAGCATCGGCCTTTTAATAAAAACTTTTTAAAAATAGTTCTTAGCTTGAGTGATCGTGAACAAGATAATTATTATTATTATCGCAGTGTCTAGTAACAAACACTTGGAAAATACTGCCAAGTCGAAAGAAGGGTGGGGCTTAACCTTCGGCCGACTCGTGCGGCTGCCACGAATCCCTCTATATGATATAGATTTGACTAGGCGAGAAATAATCAAACATTTAGCCACTAGCCCGTCTATCACTACATAGTATAAAACAAAGTCGCTTCCTGCTGTCTGTCCCTATGTATGCTTAGATCTTTAAAACTACGCAACGGATTTTGATGCGGTTTTTTTTAATAGATACAGTGATTCAAGAGGAAGGTTTATGTGTATAATACATGCATAATATAGTAGAAAAACACTGATAATTTTAGAGGTTTCTAATATGATGTCGTAAATAAATACATTTTTTTGCGCTTACATTCCAAACGCTGGCTGAACCCTACGAGCAGAAATAATGGCTCTAAAATTATCAGTGTTTCTCTATTGCACCCGTGCGAAGCCGGGGCGGGTCGCTAGTATTATATAGATTTCAGTATGTAAGAAATAATCAAACATATAATATTCAAACCAGCAAACAGTAGTTTCCTGTTGCAAGTACTGTTTGCCATACGCATAATTTAGCCAATTGAATACAAACAAAACAGGAAATTAATGTTAATTCAGCTGACGTTTTAATTATTTCAATTTTATAATGAA
This sequence comes from Eremobia ochroleuca, assembly GCA_949629135.1. Taxonomy (NCBI): domain Eukaryota; kingdom Metazoa; phylum Arthropoda; class Insecta; order Lepidoptera; family Noctuidae; genus Eremobia; species Eremobia ochroleuca. The sequence continues at coordinate 3,385,201 of OX451392.1, forward strand.
TACCAATAAATTATTGTTTTATAGGAATTACATTGGCTTGGTTAATGATGCGTGGACGTATCTACATAATTATAACGTGGGTCACAAACACTTCTCGCGGATCACACAATTAGTTATTTTTTCAGATTGTTTTGATTGTTGTTGTTTAGTTGTCATCTACCAGTGTCGCGGGCGCATCTTGATTAATGTATGATGTATTGTCGAATGTCAATGTCGATTAATGTGTGTTGTCTTTGGTCCCTGGCCCTGAGTTGTATATACGTTGTATATTTTATGTCTTTTTTTAATTTTTTTTATTTGTATTATTATTTTATTTTTTATTTGTAACGTGCGTTTTGTTTGTGCAGAATAAACGGTTTTTTCTTTCTTTCTTTTTTTTTTTTTTTTCTTTTAACATACCATACCACAAAAAATACCTTTCTAGTCTCCACTTTGACTTGCGTACTCTGAGGCCCAAGATACAAACTGTCTAGTTTGGAACTCACTAACAAATGATATATTGTAACCTGGCTGTAGGTAATATTTTAAGCTATTCATATCCTCTCAACTTGTTGTTAACCTGTGCACCAACTCACTGTGATATCTGGACACTAAAATTTATTTTTATTTCTATTTTCCTTAATTAAGGGTACTCTGAGACTGTGGGGTAGGAGATGGAGGGACGAGCTGGATAGGTTCCGAAAAACCTAGTAGGATGTCCATCTTTTCTTTTCTTTTCATTTCCATCTTTCGCGTGGGCTCACGAAAGATGGAAAGAGTGGAGGGAGGCCTTTGCCTTGCGTGGGAAAGCGTAGACAAGTAAACAAAAAAAGGTACTCTTCAAATTATTTTTGGCAAGAAATTACAAAAATTACTTTTTGAACTCGCCTAAAAACACATCAAACCTTAATCCTGACCCTTTCAAAGTGAAAAGTTATTGGCAAATCATTTAACCCACCTGATAAAGAAAAACACAACATAAGACCTTTTTGTAACCTTTACTAATTCACGAATACATCTTAAGTGTTGCTTTTTTTCCTGGAGCTGTGGTGACCCAGTGATAATGGCCGCGAAGTAAGAGTTGTAGGTCGTAGGTTTGAACCCAGAATTTGTGAAAATCAATTCGTCACCACTGCTCTCAAAACGCTGAAGGAAAACATCGTGACGAAACCAGCATATCCTAGAACCAAAAATTCGAAGACATGTGACACCTACCAACCCACACTGGGTCCACGTGGTGGATTCCGGCCCACTCTCTCTCACTGAGAGGAAGCCAGTGTCCCGGCTGTGGGAACATTATAGGCTGATTATGTTTTTTTTTTCTGGTCTTAATGTAATATAGAAATAAACTTTACAAGGGCCAGTATAAAAAAAAATAGGTATAGTTTTTTTTTTTTCAAGTTCTTGCAAATAGCGTGTGAACAGAGCATAAGGCATTGGCTAAATTACTTCTGCCGCTTTCGCAAAGCAAAAAAAAAAAAACGAGGAGGATTACAAAGGATGAAATAAAAAGCTCCCCAAAATCTTCTAAATACATGATTTTGTTGAGATTTACAGTAATCATTATTGTTACGAGTATTATGATTAACTTCAAGACGATCTCAATAAGCTGTAGAGTTTTTTTATTCGTATACGACTGGTTGTAAGTTTTTCCGGTCTATTCTGTAAAAAATGTCACTGTGAAAAAGTAGGTGAAGTCAACTGTCATTCCATCTGATTCTAGGATTGACACTATTGACCCCCCCCCCATCATCCCCCCCCCCATCATCCCCCCCTTCATCTAAGTTTTCACGTTGAGATTTTTACATGATAGAACGGCTGTTCATTGCTTTGAAAAATGTATTGTCATCAGAGCGGTAAGAGCGTCTGTACTTCACAGACGCCAGCATATCAAGCTATCCCAAACTGTTAAATTTTCTCAGTCAACTTTGATCATAATACTAACTACTATTTAGTAGTACTTAGTAGTGCTTTAAGTTGAAATCTATTAAAGAAAGATAGATTGTAGTAGCTTGATGTGGTGGTGTCCGTACGTACCAAAGATTTGTGTAATCTATCGGACGAAAATACCGTCCACATTTAGCTTATAAGTTTCTTTTTAATGTTCTAATAAGTGAAGCTTGATGAAAGCCATTAAAAACACTGAATACCCAATTATAATATTTCCAAGATAACCAAAGAAACAGCTGAAATTCATAAAGTAAAGGGAAACGAATTGTTTTTCGTCCGGTGTCACACCAAAAAAGCGAATTCAGAACCGTCGTGGAATACCAAAACGGAAACAATTTGCAATCACAGTTCCCTTCGGTGAATAAATTAGAAGTTGCCAACATTAAATTAAGGGTTTTCGAATAATTGAGATTGTTAACAACAAGGTGGTTGCACGTGCCGCTAAATTGTGGAAACAAAATGTTTTTTTTTACGGTTGTAACTGAAAAGCTCGGATGAAATGTGTGGTTGAGGTTTGGGTAAAAAAAAAATACATACGTTCCGAAAATTTACTAGAGCGGAGATATTGTACAGTTAGTGCCTTTGTGCTACAAGATTATTATAATAATTTTTCATAGTAGTTAGTGTATTTTTTAGGTATTAAATGGGGTCCTAAGTAGGTAGCTTGTTTTCTAGGTCTTCTGGAGTGGTGAGAATGAGGTTTATAATATTAGGTTTATTAAAAAAAATAAGAATAGAATTTAAAGAAGCCGTTAATTTTTTTTAAATAAGAAGAAAATTTAAAGAAGCCTTTAATTTTTCTTCTTATTTTTTTAGCACTCAGGTTTGAAATTCAAGACTTTTTACCTTATTTTGTTTTATATCTGCATAACATTTTGCTAATAAGTCCTTTTTTTTTAATACGGTATATAATCCTGACTGGATACAAAATGTTATGCAGCGCCATCTCCAAAAAAGTTCTGGAACAAATATCAAACAGAAACGTTTTGTAGGTTCTCATCCAGGTTCGAGCAATAGTATTTCTAGTTTCTGGTAGATGCCACTGCTTTAAAATAGTATTGTAACTTCTTAAATCATAAACTACATCCTTCTTGTATTGAGATAGAATCAAATTTGGGATTTCAACTGAACATACGAATAATGACGGACCATATGGAAGAATTTATTCTCCGTCAGTACTTTCAGTAATTAAGCGCCATCTAGTCACATTTGTTAGAACTATGGAATTCGAAACTACGCTATCGAGGACCGATCTAGCGGCAGAATTCAAAAGCATAACACGGGGAGGGTTGTTTTACTTTCCCGGAGGCAACGAAGCCTCTGCAATGAAAACAATTTCCTGCTAGTTCGTGTGATTTCCGAAAGATGCTGCTATTCTCAAACAAATATTAGTTGCATGTGTTTTTATACCAGAATGTTTTAGCTATGACTGGACTTTACAAAACACGGGTTTATATAGCGGTGGCTGGTGTCTATTATTTTCACACTGCAAGGCAAAAGCCTCATTGTATACAGAGAATACACGTGCATTTGATTGATGAGCACTCTTGGTCAAAACCGGTCCAATAATATTGCCAAATATAAAATACATCAGACAAATGAAAAAGAAAAAAAATCTATTTGTATTTTGTAACTGTATTTTAGCTCCTGTTACCTACGATGTTATCTTACTCACTGATTCACATAGCAGAATTTTGCTTGTTTTAATAAAACGCATCAGTACAACGTCTAATTCCTCAAAGAGCTTATCTAATTATTTATTTATAATTTATTCGGAAAGAGTTACGTGTTTCTTAGACTAATATTAAACTTACATAACAAATTATACATATGAAGTATAATAAAGACATTTCGATGTTTTGTTATGTCGTGAAAGCCGTGGGAAGCATGGGCGGGTCGCAAGTAAACACGAACAAGTTTAGAAAAACCACAAATAAGTTTACAAAGTTAAACTTTGAAAGCACGGTACCTACCTCTTTAAAAGATCCTGATCTAGTAAATGCCGATTCGTTTTGTTGTCCGAACAAATCATTCGGACAAGAAAACGATAGCCACGATATTTTACACTAAATTCAATACGAAAAAGTTTAAAGTTACACACTTTAAAGTCACAAACGAGTTATTTCCTGCTGCACCCGATCTCCGCAAACGCTTACCACATCCAAGAAATATAGCAACAGGAAAGCAAACAAAATCTATTTATTCATGATTTATATTTTTCGGTAAACTTACAGCAGGGCAGGCAATGGTTTATGGGTTAATGGTGATGGGGTTTTAGGGAAATCAATTGTTAAGCAGATTGACACCTTACGTCAATTTGTCGTGATACAGTCATTTCATTTATTATTTGTTTAAACTTCTCGCATACAATAAGGCGCAAATGCGGACTTAATACCTTAGGCATTCTCTACCAGTCAACCAAGGGTGGTGTAGATATAAGATAGCAGGTACTCTGTTTGAGAGTTTATAATAGATAAAAACACAACACACAACACACACATTCAACTGTCAAAGAATTAATTATGAAGATTTATTAAACCAATAATTTCCCTGTCTTAAAATCGCTAAGTAAAAGTTTCTTTCACACCACCTGTTTGCTAACGTCAAATTATATAATATGTCATGCAAATATATAACAGTAAATAGGCCCTAGGCTCCAGCTGGGCATTAATACTGTGCATTTTATTATGACGCCAGCACATCGAGATACCCAAAACTGTCAAATTTTCCCACTCAACTTTGAACCTAATGCTTTAGCGATAAAGTTAAAAATCTATTAAAGAAAGACAAATTGTAGAGAGCAGAGTTTTCACTTCATAGGTTTTAGTCTCCGTCTACGAACAAAATGATCGGTTGTTGTGGCGCGTATACTCCAGCATAAGTATGTTGGATTTGGGCTGACGCTCCATCTAAAAAAATTAAAAAACGTGACAGGCAGTAGGTATGTTATTTTACTTAGATCTCAGATTTGATGCCACAAACTGCATCTGATCGTTCGTTCCGTTCAGGATTCAAAATAGCGCCCGCGACATTAAGACACTGAAAACACTCTTAGTGAAAAATCTACTATTATGAATCGCTAAATAAATAAACTAAATTATAGACTAAGTATATTGCTGGCAGTAGACAGAGGTAAATCGTTTTTTATTTCATACAATTTAAATAAGATAACGGTAGTAAAAAAAAATCGATTGATTCGTTTTTAAGGTTCAGTAACCAAAGGGTGCGAAAGGGACCCTTTGTCCGTCCGTCCGTCCGTCCATCCGCCTATCTGACAGTGGGCTGTATCTCATGAACCATAATAGGTAGACAGTTTAAACTATCACAGAGTATGTTATCTCGTATTGCCGCTATAGCAACAAATAAGAAAAATAAAATAAAGTAAAAATTAAAGGGGACACCTTTCATTTCTTACAATAAACTTTTATTTAAGCTCGATTTAATGGTTGTATCTTTTTAATAGGTAGATACTTGACATTTTCACAGAGCGTGTATTTCTAGTTATATTTTCTTTTAAAGTACGATGGTACGGAACCCTTCGTCCCACTCGCACGTAGCTCATTTTTTGTTGGTAAATAAAATATAGGCGGTATGTGTAAAATCCACAAAATATTTATTTACATAAAAGTATAAATAACAGAGACACACGACCGCATACCCATTTTATCTGGCGTTCGATGTGTCAACACTTGAACGGTGTCCAAGTACACTCAGGTTTGGCACCGAAACACGCGGTTTCATTTCCTCCCGACCTCGTTGGGATCCTGGCAAAGCGGATGATTAGTCGGCTGGGCCCCTGAATTGTGTATGCGCGTTTTGACTTATATTTACTGAAGGGTGGCCAGTGAGTAGTTATTGTGTTCGGTCCTTTGTTAAACGGTTTTATTTAGTTTTGTGATGTTCTTGGTGGTTTAACATGGGCAAAATGTGTAGTGAGTGACGTAGCTGTCATGTAACTTGGGTTGATTAGGTATAAGTCAGGGAAATTTTTGTCGTTAGAAATTTTTGTCGTTTTTGTCGTTAGAAACTCGTTAGAAAATATTGAAATGAGTTCATTAGGTATGTCAATAATTAAATGAACTAAAATTAAACTGAATTGACTTAAACAAATAAAAAACAATAACATGAACTCATATAACCTGTCAGTAAGCTGTAATTGTCTCGAGTTAATCAGGGCAACCGACTATTCTTATTGTTTAAGTAGTCGTTGATGTTGCTTACTTTCCTGGCGGCGTCAGCCACCGAACTGAGCCTTCCTGCTAGGCATAATATAATGTGGTCCCCACTGAAGCTTGGCATCTGCTGTTATTCCCAGAAAATATATACTAAGAACAAGAATGGACCCAGTATTTAGCCTTGCGGTACACCTAACTGAACAGGTAGCCCGGAAGATTTTACTCCGTCAATATCCACACAATGGAACCTATTAAGTGAATAACAATTTATTACGTTGAGAGCTTCGTCTTGGACACCGTAATGACGTAGTTTACGCAAAAGCGTGTCATGGTGCACGCAATCAAAGGCTTTGAAGAGTTCTTTGGAGCACTTTGGAGTTTTGCCATGCGTTAAATATGTGTTTCAGTAAAGCAACACCGGACAACTTTAGCCGAATGACCTTTTGTAAAGCCATATCTAATATTCATTATGAAGGAGGTATTCATGACGTTATTTACGTTGTCGATCAGAGGAATTTCTAAAACTTATATAGCAATGGATAGGTATTTCCTTCAAAATCCTTCGGATGATTATGGAAATTGTACCGAATTGGGTTGCAGGTCCAGCGCTTTTTCAGTTATTAATGAATTCTACTTATTTTTATGGCTGGCTGCAGGTAATGACACCATTATGAAAGAGAAAAGCCCAGCTAGTAATAAATGATATTGCGAGGAAGTCGCGTTTGCTTTCCTTGGATTAATTAATTCATATTTTACTCACTTCAGGGGCTCCCTTTCGTTCCTCGGAAAGCGCGTTGATCTCAGTTGTGGTTTGTAGATCTTTGACTATAGTTGCGGGTAGTCAGGATGCCGAAAGTGAGACAACCAGTCTTAATATAGAGAATCATTTTACGCAGTAACTAAAATAAAGTTCTCCAGACCGTATTTCACTATCGTATTTTTATTTCATTTTTTGATTCCCTCTTCAACACTGTCAACAATTTTGAGCTTGGTAAACACAAAGCTATCAATCGTTAACCAGTTTGAACTGGTTTTGGTGCTTTTACCACTTGTTTGCATCAAATCGAATTGTTTCGACGTGACAAACACAAATCACTGGCACTGAATTGAATTTTATAAAATAGAATTAAAACATTTGCTCAATTCATTTATACTGCATGCGCATATACATAGTCAGCCAATAACATTCCCGCTGCTCCTCTCTTTGAGAGGGAGTTTCCGTAATCCACCACGCAGGCCCAGTGCGGATTGCGGGATGCCACATGTCTTCGAATTTTTGGTTCTAGGACATGCCGGTTTTTTTAAGTTCGTTTCCTTTACCGTTTTGAGAGGAGTAGTGTTGAAATAAATTACACAAAGTAAAGCGCATGTCTAGGTTCGTACCCACGACCCACCAGTCATAAGCTAAGGCTGCCTCCATTGGGCCACCACTGTTCTAACTCTACTCTGTCTATAGAGACAGAGAATAAACAAAACAAAAAGCAAAACAAGAATAAACAAAATATAAATAAAACATCAACACACTTTTTATTACTTAATTGATGTTTTATTTTGTAATTTTTATTGAATAAGTTTAAGATATTTTCTAATATGGGTTATGTGATATCTGAAATAAATTAAAATTATTATTATTATACATATATTACAAGTACATCTATTGTAATTAAGAAGTTCAAACTATCGTGTTGATTGTATGAGTGAAAAATGACAAGACATCAAAATAAAAATAAAAACAAAAATTGACGGCATGGTTGGCGCAATGGTTAAGCGATAAAACGAAGAAAGGCATAGATGGCATTATTGCCCAGATCTACTTGAATTTTTGTTCCTAATTTGACCGAACGCGACAGAATATCAATATTTTACATAGACCAACTGCATACCTGACAGGTGGTCAGGTAGGTAGCCGCTGGGTAGCACGATACCCATTAGTAAGACTGGTTGTCAAATTTTTAGACTTCTGACTACCCGTAATGACTGTCAGACATATAAGAATGACAGCCAAATGGCCTACCGTGCTTTCCAAAGCACGGAAGCGTCTCAATATGAAGTGGATGGTCACGCATGCACGAAACCAGCGGGCAAGCGTAGCAGACGTTCGACCGACCCGTGCGACTGTTATTATTTAGCCACGAGCTCCCCCGTTTATTTATTTAGCACAGACAAAAAACCAATAAAAAGCCATTAAAAGCTTTTATAATAACTCTACGCATAATTCAATAATACGGAATCTTTAGTGAATTGTAAACTCGTTCACCTAAACGCGCAAAGACTAACAAAGCACCCACGAGACACACAATTCTTTACGACTAAAATCCTTACATCTACACCCTCTATGATTAACAGTCTCATTCCTCACCCAGAGAAGCTAATGACGCCATTCTTTGTTACACTATAGCCGGCCAATGTTGAAAACGGCCATAATTTACGGCCGTATCGCCTCAGTCCACTCGCGTTGATCCCGGTAACGTATCGGCCGCTATTCACTCTTACGAGCTCATTTAACATTCTAACCGGGTATTGTGATAAGAATTTAAACTAATATGGTTAAAGTTTGTATAGAGTATAGAATACGTGGATCTTTGACAGTCTTTACGGGTCGTCAGAAGCCCGAAAGTCTGACAACCAGTCTTACCAAAGGGTTTCGTATTAGCCAGTAATTGGGTTATGGAGGTCAGATAGGCAGTCACTCCATGTAAAATACTGATACTCAGCTGAAAGCCGACCCCAACATTGTTGGGAAAAGGCTAGGCAATTGATAACAAGTATCCTGGATGAAAAGTAATTTATATCCTTAAAATTTATAACCAACGATTTAGTTGTTTAGGCATGAAAAGGTATTATAATATTAAAGAATGGATTTTTAGGCAGTAAAATCACGTTTCTAATACTTTTACTCGAAGAAAACAGTACTCTATGCTCGCCAAGTTTTACCGGACGCACTTTAGTATCCTTGCTTGAAGAGATTCTTTTAATACACTCCAAATGTATGTCCATGTTTACCAATTCCCTGTAATTTACTTCACATACTATGCTTATTTCCTGTGTTTAGAAAATAAATCAATACCTAAAGTATTGATTTATTTTCTAAACACAGGAAATAACAAAAACATCTACACAAATACTCATGTTGAACACCACTTACAATTCTGCTCATACCACAAGTTAAAATAAGCGTGAAGGAAAGTTAAAATACGTGACACGTATAAATAGCAAGGGTGACGAACTGACGACATCTCAACATGCTCTTTGAGATACGACGGACATGTCTTATGCATAATCAGTGATCTATTCAACCCCACGACGTTACATAAAATATACGAGTACATACACACACGATTCTATGTATAAGGATGAAGTGCAGTTTTGGAAGGATAATTATTCTTTTTCTTTCTTATTATTCTTTCCACTAAACTTTTTAAGATTCTTTAATATTATTATTTTTTTTTTAACATACTCCAGTACCTTTATGATATTAATGTGTGTCCCAGTGACTTAGTGCGTATTTCACACTTCACTTCTAAACCGCATTCAAGAGCTGTCAGTTTCAATTTTAAACAACACTTTTGACACTGATAGCTCTCTCTTAAACGTGGTTTGATGTTCGAAACATGTTCAGTTACAATCACACTTTAACAAGTAAACTTATTGCCACTATTTCATAAATTTTCCTTCAGAAAAAAAAAAAGTATGGCTGACTGTCGCCAAGTGTGCTGATGAAAATGGCCAGTTACTGATAGTTGCTCATCACATTTATACGCTGTGAATAAAGACAATACCTTCAGCTATGCTTTCAACTATCTAATATAAGACTCAAATTTCAGTGAAATAAGATTCAGCACTTACATCTTCTAATATTGACCATAGACACAAAGAAGAAGGAACATAAATTAAACCAAAATACTTTATGACAGCAATTTTCATTTTAATGCAAAAAAAAACACCTACTAAGTGTTTATTAACAATCAGTTGGTCATAAAACAGAATAAGTGCAGTATTCGTTGGCACTGTAGTTGCAGCACTAAGAAAGCACAGGACAGAAGGCTCACAGTAATTATTTTAGATTCGTGTTCTTTGTACGGTCAAAGTCTATTAAGACTGGAACTTTAACATCTAAAATTAACACAAAATTATTCGATGCGAAAAGAATATGAAAATATAATAAATAAAAAAAAGATAATAATATTAATAATAATATAATATAAAATAATATAATATAATATATTTATATGTATATATATTTTAATATTTTTTTATTTATTTTTATCATCGTCGTGTCAACCAAAGCACCTGCCATCTAATCTCTTCACCACCCTTGGTTGACTGGTAGAGAATGCCTAAGGCATTAAGTCCGCCTTTGTACCTTTTGTGCGAAAAGTTTAAATAAATCACTACATAGTATAAAACAAAGTCGCTTCCCGCTGTCTGTCCCTATGTATGCTTAAATCTTTAAAACTACGCAACGGATTTTGATGCGGTTTTTTTAATAGATAGAATAATTCAAGAGGAAGGTTTATATGCATAATACATGTATAATATAGTAGAAAAACACTGATCATTTTAGAGGTTTCTAATGGGATGTCGTAAATAAACACATTTTTTTGCGCTTACATTGCAAACGCTGGCTTAACCCTACGAGATAGATCAAAATAATGTACTACAGTATTGTAAATCTTAAAAAGGTCTACAAAAAAGTCCTTGATGGCACATGTCTATCTATTAGGGATAACCCACAACAACCATTTTTATCCTATACTTTTTAAGAGAAATAATGGCTCTAAAATTATCAGTGTTTCTCTACTATATTATGCATGTATTATATGCATATAAACCTTCCTCTTGAATCACTCTATATATTAAACAAAACCGCATCAAAATCCGTTGCTTATTTTTAAAGTTCTAAGCATACATAGAGACAGACAGACAGCGGGAAGCGACTTTGTTTTATACTATGTAGTGATAGTGATCAGCTTTGCACCCGTACGAAGCCGGGGCGAGTCGCTAGTAATAAATAAATAATAAAACTGAGATACCTAAAATATTTCAGCATTCCAGATTAAAAAGAAAATCAGAAGCGATTAAAAGTTACATATTTAGGTATACATATATAATATTGTAATTGTTGTGTCTTTGAGAGTAAATTTTAGCCAAATAATTCATGTTTAAAAAATTAATCATGTTCGCTGACGTACAAGGCAGGCTCCTTACTTTGTGTAAATAATTTCATCATCTCTGAACATTCGTTAGGAAACCAGCATGTTCTAGAACCAAAAATTCGAAGACATGTGACGTCTACCAACCCGCACTGGGTCCGCGTGATAGATTACAGCCCATTTCCTCTCGAAGAGAGGGGGGCCAATGCCTCAGCAGTGAGTACATTATACATTAACTATACTGACGTGTGTTAATCGACTTTTGTCGCTGACTGTACTGTCACTTTGATTGTCACTGGCCATTGCAAGAATTTTTACGTGAATAGTCAAGTCCAAATAGTGCTTTACGTTCATAAAAACGAAGTAGCAACAGCTAAATTGGTGCTAATGCTACCATTAGTATTATTTATATATTTATTTTTATTTATCTTTTCTCTTAATAAATTACGGCCACATTGAGGTCGTACAATATAGAATAAACAAAAAGGTTGTAAACTTTAGTATTTTATTCATTACGTAATTGGAATAATGGGTATTAGAAAATATTCTAGTTTAATAACTATTTGTTATAGATGTAAATTGGCTTTATTAAAAAAAATGTAATGAGAAAAGCGGAAGTTTTAAGTAGAATTTTAAACTTCTGTAGCGTCATCTGCACCGCTACTCCCGAAGTACGGATCATACTGACGTCACGCAAAATCCTGCATCGCGCAAGCAGAGTTTACCGCAACTAGCATATTTACAACGTCCCGACATCAATCGTCAGGCAGTTGCCCACCAGACACGACACCCGTCTGTTTGGAGGATCCTCCCATTTTTATAGAGTCTGAGTAAACTTTACACCATTTTCCTCATACCTCTATGCTTCTTTCCGTTTAATTACTTGCGCTGAACATAATCATTATAATTTACTTTTAGCAAAATGCTTGCCTCCGAACGGATTCTTCTTGGCATATTCACCTATAGTTGTCACGTTTTAGCGTGGCAATTGCGGTCAGTGCCCTTTCGCTAATATCTCTCCGTAAGAACCCAAACAATGATCTAAGTATGATTGTTTGTTATTGGAACATGTTTAAGATCACGATAGCGTTGAAAAAAGCAGGAACAATTCCCGTTTCTTTCCAATTCCGTTGTTTTTTTCAATGTTTCATTCGAAAGTTTCAAGAAAATTTGTCAATATATATTTCATGTTTTTTTTTCAATAAAACCGAAAAAAACCGAAAAATATGAAAGAAACGGGAAACTTTCATGTTTTTTTTATTCAAATCCGTTCTTACTATATTTAACTTAAGATATTCTATGCTTTATCTCTTTCCATAATAATACGTACTAATAAAATGGAGGGTAGAATGAAAAAATATATCGGCGAGATAAGCGCGCCCGCCCCCACTTTTGTGCATCTGTGTATTTCACCTATTAAAATATATTTCAATTTCAATAAAACTTGTTTTTTTCAACTTTTCAAAACATCAAGCGAAACATTCGAAAGAATCCTGTTTCTTTCCAAAGGATACCTTCCGTCAATTTTTCTATGTAACATGCGAAAAAAACGGAAAAAAACCACATTTTGTTTTTTTTCGTGAAAAAAACAAATTGTTATTTTCGGCATTTTCAACGCTTATCACGACAGATATTGATTCAGGACTAGAAAATTAAGGTGGTTCAATGACCGCTATTGCCGTGCTAAAGCGCGATAATTATGGTTATATCTACCTATATTTAAAGTTTTCTTAATATGTAGTAATTTTCCTTTTTAACAGACTTCAAAAAGGATTAGGTTATCAATTTGGATGTTTATATATTTTAAATCTCGTAAAGATCAGGTGATGAGTTTCGGAGACAGACAACGGAACTTTTCAATAAATACCAGTATAACAACCGTGATTGCTGTTATCGCATAATATGTATGCATTGTTTACGCAATCGCACAACATAACATCACGTCTGTACCCTATAAACGCAGGTGCAGTACGCAGAGGTGTTCAGTATACCACCCAAAAAACACTAGAAAGTGAAAAATAACTTTAATTTCGGAAGTGGGTGACAAAAAACGAAAATGCGGAACCAACGACACTGACTTCCAAAATTAAAGTTATTTTTTACTTCGTAGTGTTTTTTTGGAAGTCGGTTGTTTTTTTTAATATAAAAAAAAGCTTTAATTTACTTTGTATTACGCCTGCGAAACAAATAGGTTTAATTTATTCACTATCCTATCTAAACTAATCGGTGCTAGATGGCGATCCATTAATTTTAAATACATAATTGAATAGAGGCCAACACTTTAGCGGCAGTGAAGGGTTAATAAACTTTCTAATTTATCTCCTGAAGTCAGTTTTTAGTTTTATTTAATGATGAGTTAAAATAAATATGTCTTGAAGTTTAGGGTTCAATTACATTCTGAAACGAGTTACCATGTTATTTGTTAATTAACTAACTTTTGTAAAAGTTTTAGAAGAGGTGCGTCGATCTTTTCGTTAAGGTCAACAAAAACCATTTCAATCGTCATAAAATAATGTTTTATACTTGCTATTGCCAGAGACATAATTTGTGTGTATTTTCTGTTTCAAAACTTTTCAATACATATATTCATGATAAAAATTACCCCCATCAGGCACATATTTTTATTTTTTATAAATTAACCTTCTCCATGTCCCAGGCAACCAATCCGTCAAACAAAACGATCAATTCAGTGGTATATGCATGGCGTAGACAGTCATATGTACATACAGACAGAGTTGCTTTCACATTATTGTATAATATAAGTACGAAAGTAGGTATAAATCAAATTCTTCACCTAACCGTAGAGCCTAAGTGAGACCTAACGTTTACGTTTATAATAACGGTACTAACTAACTTATTGACATACTAGCAGAGCTCCGCGGTTTCACCCGCATAAGTTTCGATCCCGTGGGAATCATCATCATCAATGCCTAGCCTTTCCCGTGGGAACATAGATAAAAAGTATCCTATGTGTTAATCCAGGTTATAAACTATCTGTGTGCTAAATTTTATCAAAATTGGTCTAGCCGTTTGAGCGTGAAGAAGTAACAAACATGACAAACACACTCACAAACTTTCGCCTTTATAATATTAGTGTGATAAGTTTATACAGGGAATGTCAAAACCGATTCACAACGAACTCTTTCGTGTAACTTCGTTTCCTGCCGTCACTGTCCAAACTCTCAAGAGAGGAGACCGGACTGAAATGACACCATCTCTACTCGGCGTTCGCAAATTGAAACGGAAGGTGTCCAATAAATTCCACATTCCCCTTCCAGGAATTCGGCCGACAAGTCCCTTTCGTTGTGTATGTGAATATTTTATCAAAGTTATTTTAGCATTCCGTGTGGGTATATACCTTTTGCTATAGTTCTGTAAAAGGTTTGATTAAAGCTATCACTTGTGTGTTAAATAGGAATGAGTGGTTCCGTGGCTTATTCCGTGATAATTAATTTATTCTGTTTTATCAAAATCATCTTATTTGTTAGACTTCTCTATACCCAAAAATGAAATACAAGGTGCGACTGAAATAAATGAAAACATCTAAAGGTTATCGTTCACATCATAATGAACAACTTTCCTATGTGGTCAAAAATCAGCTAGATTTTGACAATAATACCTTTCTGTGTGTACAAATTTTTGTTTTGATGTCTTGTTATTCCTCACAAATACAATAAACTCGATAGTTTAAAACTCAGAATTACAATAGTTGTACTTGCGCTATACATATATAGTTATTTCCAGATGTGCCATGTTTTAACCAACACCAATGGCTACACACCGCCGTGAGACACGTGTAATGATACATGCTTGGTGTAAAAAGTATATCAATTAATATCTTTAACTACTTTTAATTCGAAACTTCACCAGAAATCACGACACATCGAAAATAGGCTAACAGCCGTGCAGGGTCCTTTATTTTGTTGTGTTATATGATCAAAGAGCCAGAGTAGAGTTAGAGCAGTAGCGGCGTAGCAGTGGCGGTCGTGGGTTCGAACCCAGACAGGCGATTTACTTTGTATAATTTATTTCATCACTACAGACTGCTCTCAAAACGGCAAAGAAATCGAAGACATGTAACATCCATCAATCCCCACTGGGCCCACGTGGTGTATTACAGCCACTTCCTCTCACAGACAGGAGGCCTTTGTTTCAGCATTGAGAACGTTGTAGGCCGATTATGTGTGTATTCTATCATAAATAATACAACGTGTAACGTCAAATGCGAAAATAGTTTGATCAGAATAACGAACAGAATCAATTGAACCACTTTTTTTAATATATGTCATCTTTTTAAAAAAAATCTTCATTAAAAACGTTGCCGTGTCGATTTATTAATAGGTCAAGCAAGCCATCACATGCATAAATCCAACACACAAAAATATTTCAATGCAAATATGAATCTTCCATACAGTACCACGAATAAGACAATTTGAAGTAAACAATAATGCTACCTATCTTTTTTTTAACTTAAACGTAACCTAAGGGTTAGAAAGAGAAATGATGATCTGCACGCAGGCGGAACGTGCAAAATACGTGACAGTGGCCATGTTTACTTCAGCGGCGCTGGCACATGCGTCACAGGTGTAATTGTTTTGTCCCGCTACCCCGGCGGCGGCGCGTGCGCGCGAATTTCATGACTATGGCGATTTTGTACACAATCATTCAATATTGTGAAATGGTGAGAATGTTGGCGAAAGTTTTTTCGAAAGCCTGGAAAAGTGTAATGGAAACATTTAAATCTCTGTTCAAAGATAACCTAAGTTCTTTATGAGCGTAGATAGTTAATAATAATGTCAGCGCGGGGCAGCGGCCCGGTGAGGACTTCTGCCTCCATAGAGCGTCGTCGCAGACGCAAGAAACGATCAGAATGGCCAGTAAGACTAAAATAGCACATAAAACCTTTACAATTTTTAATAACTTATTTTCTCTCTGAAATAGGTCAATTGAATTAAAAATCAGTTGGGGTGTCTGAGGTTTTGCGCATTTAATGTTACACGTTGTATATGATGCAAACAAGTGAAATAAACACGAAACCTAGTTCAAACTGGTTAACGATTGATAGCTTTGTGTTTATTAAGCTCAGAGTTATTGATAGTGTTGAAGAGGAAATCATTTTGTCGAGTAATTATGTTGATTTCATTTGATTTTGGCTATCATTACTTTTGGGGCCTGTTTTGCAATTTCTGTACAAGTTTCATCAAATCAAACATTAGTGGAATAATTATACAGGTGGCAGGGACTTCGACAAACAGTCTGTTACCAAGGATTCAGAAATGGTTGAAATTTTTCGTCAGTTCTAAAAACAAAATTACTTTTCCAGAAATTTTGCGTAGGTATCGCACATTTCTATGAAATAGCCGTCCCGCTCTTGACCTCGATTACGCCTGATGGAAATTGATGGATGAGGTCTATGATGGAACGAGCGTGTTCACAAGATGCCTTAGACACTGGAACTCCCACGCATCGATGAAACACAGCAAGCTGCTTGACTGAGCCGGATCCCAGTGCGAGGGTGGTCACAAATCAGGCGGGCGTTAGCCCTACCACATCTGTATTGGTACACTTCTGCCTAACCTTTCGGAGCCTACAGGCGTGATGTTATGTTTCACCAAACCAAGCTAATTATTATAGTTATGAGCTTGTATTTTCATTATAATAATGTAGTCTAGCAGAACGGTTAATTACAGGTTACACGATGCATATATCGACATAATATCGACGAAATTGTATAGGAGTTATTTTTATTATAAAATGATTAAAATTTGTAGGTAAAATCGATTCTGAAGAAAATTAAACTCCTCACTACTGCCATCGAGGTCTCAGTTTGTAAACGCATTCTGTAATACTTTTGACGTAAGCTGACCAGTAGAAATATTATTTTTAAAAAGTAATAAAACAACAGACTTTATTAGCAAACAATGATCGAAAATAGTCTTGTGTGCAATATGAGACCCACAATGTACTATCGTTTTATTCTGGGGTATAGGCAAAACTTTCAAACTAAATTCGGCGCACGTCTACTTTCAAAAGTGTACCCCATCGTTGTAGTGTCTTTTATTTTTATTTACCAATTTTATACAAACAATTATTGGTATCACAGGTGTTTGTCGGACGTAGAGTATTTATTTTACTTTTTTATTTCATTCCAGACAAAGATGAATACATCTTTTCATGCTATAAATATTTGCATACGATTGATAGTATCCCTGGTGCAAATAAACTTTACCGAAAATGAGAGATTTTCGCTTTAATATTTTCGATTTACTCTTTAGTCTTTCCTTTTCTCGAATTTGTCTATGGATACGTTCGGAATTTCTTTACTTTAGACCCTCCAGAATATGTTCTTCTATATTTTTTCATCTGCTCTATTGATATGGGAAGGTCTTCTATTTGTATGTGCTTCGGTATGCTATATTGTCGCACAAAAGTAGTATAAATGGCTTTGGAAACGGATTTGTTAGACCACCCGCTTCGAAATGGGTTTGATGTAAACAGGCTCATGCAAATGTACGTGGCGCTTGAAGAGAATCTAAAAAATATTAGACGTCCTGTGGCCCAAATGGTGATTACCTAATCGATTTTAATTTTAATTACGATTTATTGAATACTTCTGATGATCTTGCTTATATTTTTCAGACTTTGATAAGTGCATTGTGTGTCATAGCCAGAACATTTTACGAGATTTCTGCGACACTGGAAAAACTGAAACAAGGTGTAAGTATTATAAAGACTTTTTGTTGATGGTGTAACAGGGTGGAGAGTTCCCCTATTGGAAAGGTATGATCCTCCAAACCATCCCCGTGCCGTCTGTAATAACCTACAGACTGGAATATTTGACCACACGTCAATAGAACCTAACAGTTTCCTCTTGAGACGTCGCAACAGTTAGAGCGGCTTTCGTAACTCAAGTGTAGGTACTACGTCAGTGAGCAGTGATGGCGAATTCAAAACGACCGCGACTTACGTACGAAGCCAGGCTCTTTGGTTGGTGCGAATCATTTCATCCACACTCCTCTCAAAACGGTGAAGGAAAACATCGTGAGGAAACCGGCGTGTCCATGCACCAGAAATTCGAAGACGTGACATCCACAAGCCCCCGCACTGCCCGCATGGTTGGACCATTCTCTCTCACTGAGAGGAGGCCTGTGTCTCAACAGGCACTAAAGGCTGTGTATGCCGTTGACTCTAGTAGAACTTTTGTTTACTTTTAGGGCGCAGACGCATTTCACGTCTTGGACTGGTTTTCCTATATTGGACATCCAATCTTATATCTCACTGTGGCAGCCGTAGCGTTGGATTTGACAGATGATAACATAAGAGATATCAAATTTATATGTGTCAAGAAGAGAATAAATTGCACAAGTAAATATTGCTAGCAGGATTTTATATTATTTGTCTTTACGCGTATTTTCCTTAGGCTTACATACATTGTAATTATTTGAATTGGAAGTTTTTCAATGATACCCTAATCAAAGTTTATAGTAGTTGTTTGATTATGAATGTTAATTCTTAGCCTTCACAGGACTCTGAGAAACCTACAACCGGTTGTAGGTTATTAACCAAACGTTTGTAGTCTCTCTACAAATGTTTCAAGTTTATTTATAATAATGAAGGTTAGTGGTCATACACGGAGAGAAAATTCTTAGAAAAATTACCGTGCTCGTCACTATAATAATAATAATAATAAGACATTCATTTCAGACGTAGTCCATATACTGTTAGTAACACAACAAACCTTATAAAACTATTGTTAGTACATACAAAGACAAAGTGCATACTATAAAGTGAGTGCAAATGACATCTACAGAAGATATTCTAAGTGAGATTGGGTAAAATTCACTATTAGTTCAATAAATCATACTATACCGTACTAGCATAGTAATTTTTCCATTGCCAATCAGATGCACCCAGATTATGAGACAGCACGGTAATTTTTCTAAGATTTTTCTCTACGTGTAGGCAACAACCTTTTTCTGATGAAAGTTGATTATTACCGCCAAAGGAATCACCCACATTCATTTCTTGCAGACGAACGCAGTCGCTGTGAAATACAGCAGTTTCTACAACTGCTGGAGCATCGTCCTCTGTGCTTCACAGTTTGGCATACTAAGCCGCTTAGCATGTACATAGTGCTCAGCTTCTTGTCCTTCTGTATCATCAATAGCATCGCTATATTGCAGATCAAAAGCTTCTATACTTAGATAAGCCGTGTGCCTAATAGGATTTCCCATCGGCAAGAAATACGAACTTCTTTAAATGCTTGCCCCTTTATGGCATTAAAAATATACAACGGCTATAGGTGTTGTGGGTCAAGTCGATTGTAAGTCATGAATTAAGATGTCACTTATCGAATCGATTATCACTTTCGACCAACTGCTTATTGTGTATCCAAGTATTGTATCATGTTGTATGATCTCAAACACAAACTCAAAAGCAAAAGCATTTATTTCAAATAAACAAATTACGGGCACTTTTGAATTTTCACGAATTTGGTTGGTTACAAAATATGAAGCTAATTGCTAGTTGTGTGAAATATTGTGATGAGGTTTAAATAGATGTGTTAATATTATAATAAATGTTTTATTGGTAGATACGTGTAATTGTGTTGTGTTGTTAGTTATTGTAAATAAAATAATTAAATGAATATTTAATTAGTAATTTGATACATAAAACACACATTAAGCGCTGTTTTCTCTTCTTAAACCTTTCACTGACATCCTCCTGAAACAATTCAAGTACACACATCAAAAGTGTCTAGGGATCTAGTACATTTTTAACTATAAAAAAATATCCAATTAATATTTACCAAATCTAGTTTTCCAGATTGGCTCCTTACTTTAATTCCTGTGTTTAAGTTAATTACTTATTTTCAATTTTTGCAAATATATTTTGTAAAAATTGCAATTTTTGCAAATTGTGGGAAATAAACCTAAGTTAATTTCGTCACTTAAATTGAAAAAAAGGCAAAAATTAGGATTTTCAAAATTTTTATTGTAATGGTAAAAAAATCTCAAAAAAAAAACTGTGTTTCCACCATCCAGTGCATTCATCCATCCCATCTGCGTTTACATGAATAATAATAATAATAATTTATAATAATAATTTACAATCACAGCAATTTGGCACACTTAAAATCAGTTCATCAAAATCACTTTGAGGTATGGCCGCCCACGTTCTTTCTAACAAGTCAAAACGTTGTTGTGGGGTATGCACGGCATCCATCCATACTCGGCAGAGCTCTTCTTTAGAGCATATCCCATGCGTGCTCAATTGAGTTGCGGTCTGGCGATTGAACAGGCCATGGCAGAAAGTTGATGCTAGCATCGGCAAGAGTGCGTGTTATGACTCTAGCAGTGTGGGGACGTGCATTATCGTGCATTAGTTGAAACGAATCATCCGACCGGCTTCGCAAAGGGATTATCAAATGACCTTCATAAAAAATAGGGATGCCAAAACTTATATCGATATACAACTGAGTTTTTATTTTCGTCTTTAATTTTCTAATAAACCGTACTCACGACACTGAAATTTTATTTAACCTGCCACTATATTCCAATATAGTAATCTTTACACAGCATTTAACAGAGACTATCAATGAAAAAGCAGATATTACAAAACTAAAAATATATATTTATTACAATATGGTTACAACACTATTCAACATGACTTGTCTTCGTATTGTGACAATGGCGTTGCGTGCCAGTCAATTTTATGACATTCTCGCATCTGAATGAGGGATGTAGCAGTGTACACGTTGGTTATCGATTCTATTAGGTTGTCTCATAAGTTCTTGCCATATTTTATTTTTGTGGAATTTTCTCGTATTTAAACTAAAGTGAATTCAAGAAAGTTCTAGATCTTTCTAGTAAGGATGAGTATATTTTATGGTGAGGGTATAAATAGGCGCGGACGCAACGCAATAATTAGTCTTTAGTGAAAATGGATCAGCGTCAACTGCGAGCTATTATGCTATATGAGCATCGACTTAGTCTCTTCAACAGAGACGGCTAAAAAGATTAACACTGCATTTGGAGCGGGTACTACTAGCGATCGGACTGTTCGTTTCTGGTACAATCGTTTTGACACCGGTGATATAAGCTGCGAAGATCAACCTCGCCCAGGCCGACCCACCAGCTTTGATGAAGATGCTTTGCGTCACGAACTTGAGCTACATCCAGACTATAGTACGCGCGATGTAGAGAAGGCGATTGGACAATCCCACAAGACTATAGATCGTTATCTCAAATCGATGGGATATCGCAAAGTGATGTCACGTTGGACACCTCATGCGTTAACGGACCATGACCGGGCTTTTCGTGTGGTCATTTGTCAAAGTTTGTTACGTCGTCTTCGACTTTCTCAAGGACACTATTACATGTGACGAGAGCTGGATACATTATGAAACTAACACGCGTCATGCCTATTGGATTCCTCGCGGGGAAAACCGACCAGCCCAGCCTAAACTTAATGAACACGGTCGTAAGATTGTTGTCTGTTTTCTGGAATTGGCAAGGAATGATTTTCTGGGAACTCCTCGAATCTCATCAGACTATTAACACCAATCTGTATACGCAGCAGCTTCACAATCTAGCAGAGATGTTAAAAATTAAGCGGCCAAAACGACTTGGAGTCCAACTTTTGCATGACAACGCACGACCTCATTGCGCCAAGTTAACACATAAACAGCTGGAGGAGCTAGGATGGCTGACTGTTCCACATCCACCGTATAGCCCGGATCTTGCGCCTTCAGACTTTCATTTATTTCGAGCTCTTTTACTAGGAAAAAAAATCGAAAATTCTAGAAGTATTAAAATTGAACTTGAAAATTTTTTCGAGTCCCAGCCTGCCTCATTTTGGGAGAAGGGTATTCAAATTTTGCCCAGTACATGGCTGACTGTTGTTGATAACGAGGGAGACTATATAATTAATTAAATGTATTTTTTATTAATAAAAAAATATTAATAATAATTTGTCTTTTAACTGGAAATAATTTATAAGACAACCTAATAATAAGTATTCTTATCTAATACACAAATAATATACTCTCGACTAAAATTTCATATTCATCTTCTTAAGTTTTTATTGATTTTACAATCATACGTCACAACACTAGCTGTCACATATAGCAGACTACGGCGGCGTGTGAGACACTCCTTTTATACGCGTTTAACATCTACTTTTAAAACAACAAATTTCTCGATATTGGTGGTTTATTTATATTAGTTTCATGCAATACAATAATTAGACGGAAGCTTAAACTTTTAAATTATATAAATAAAAACACACAAAAGTAATGATTAAATTGTTTATCTCATAATATGGTGCGACGTGTATTTTGTCATATATTTGTGACGTTGGCGTTGAGGGTAAGATTTCGTTTGTCACGTATATGTGTCAATGGCGTTCAAAAGTTTAAAAGTAAATATCCAATGTGAGTCGTTTACAATAGCGGTAAGTACTTACTGTATGTACGGATAATACTCATACTAGGAAATGGCTGTATTGTGATATTTGTTATAACTATAAAATATTCGTATAACATGTGAATTGGTGTGGAAATAAATAGATTTGTAGATTAGACACGTGCAATTAATTCATATCCGTTATTTTATCTGTCACTTTTTTCTGTTACGTAACGGATATGAATGATTAGGCGATATTCACATTGTCTCATGTTGTATGAATTAATGAAAATAAAATATTAATATTTACTGCACCGCAGGTTAGCCAAAACATATTTTTTTTTACTGACTTAAATTTATTTGAAGTATGTAAATTTTGCGTATAATGTGGCATGTATTGCATTGCTGTGCCATGTATTGTCTGTGTGTGCATGTTTTACTGCGTATGCTCAGTCCTCACCGCTTGAGCCGTTTGTACTAACCGCGCAGCCTCGCCGAGGCGTACCCAGCCTCTCGTTGGCCGTCTCAATATCAGTAGGCCAAGGTAGCCCGCGAATTTCAAAATTTCTCAGGTTTTTTGCAATTTACAGGTCAGTTTAAAGTTGTATGTTGTGAGTATTTTTTAAATTAATATCTGAGAAACTCTTTTTCATTAAAAAACTAAATTGTTAATACTGTAAGTGCTTAGTCAGCTAGCAAAAAAGTAACATCCACACAGAACTCTAATTATTAAAATCATGCAGTTTAAACTGTTTTACGAATTGTTTATTGATTTATGGCAATTATACCAATTAAAATACGATCACCAAAATTTTGTTTCATTATGTACCCACCTAGCGATTAAATATAACAGGCTACGAGTGCAAAGCCGGTGTGGGACCGGCTTCGCACTCGTAGCCTGTTATACTTAATCTTAGTAGGTGAACTGTAATAGGTATGCATAAGTAATGATAGTGATGATGGTATTCTACTATTCCAGATGTTTTAATTAGCTCAACGTTAATTATTTAATTTATAAACGTGTGCTATTTAAACTTGTCCTAATAATTCCTTTCTGTTATTTTTCTGTTACAATCAAATAATATTCATATGTTTCCTATCCGTAACTTACAATTATTTTGAATATGACCCATTTTCATTATAATAATGTAGTCTAGCAGAACGGTTAATTACAGGTAACACGATGCATATCGACAAAATTGTATATTAGTTATTTTTATTATAAAATGATTAAAATTTGTAGGTAAAATCGATTCTGAAGAAAATTAAACTCCTCACTACTACCATCGAGGTCTCGGTTTGTAAACGCATTCTGTAATACTTTTGACGTAAGCTGACCAGTAGAAATATTATTTTTAAAAAGTAATAAAACAACAGACTTTATTAGCAAACAATGATCGAAAATAGTCTTGTGTGCAATATGAGACCCACAATGTACTATCGTTTTATTCTGGGGTATAGGCAAAACTTTCAAACTAAATTCGGCGCACGTCTACTTTCAAAAGTGTACCCCATCGTTGTAGTGTCTTTTATTTTTATTTACCAATTTTATAAAAACAATTATTGGTATCACAGGTGTTTGGCGGACGTAGAGTATTTATTTTACGTTTTTATTTCATTCCAAACAAAAGATGAATACATCTTTTCATGCTATAAATATTTGCATACGATTGATAGTATCCCTGGTGCAAATAAACTTTACCGAAAATTGAAAATTTTCGCTTTAATATCCATGATTTACACTTTAGTCTTTCCTTTTCTCGAACTTGTCTATGGATACGGTCGGAATTTCTTTACTTTAGACCCTCCAGAATATGTTCTTCTATATTTTTTCACCTGCGCTATTGATATGGGGAGGTCTTCTATTTGTATGTGCTTCGGTATGCTATATTGTCGCACAAAAGTAGTAAAAATGGCTTTGGAAACGGATTTGTTAGACCATCCGCTTCGAAATGGGTTTGATGTAAACAGGCTCATGCAAATGTACGTGGCACTTGAAGAGAATCTAAAAAATATTAGACGTCCTGTGGCCCTAATGGTGATTACCTAATCGATCTTAATTTTAATTACGATTTATTCAATACTTCTGATGATCTTGCTTATATTTTTCAGACTTTGATTAGTGCACTGTGTGTCATAGTTAGAACATTTTACGAGATTTCTGCGACACTGGAAAAACTGAAACAAGGTGTAAGTATTATAAAGACTTTTTGTTGATGGTGTAACAGGGTGGAGAGTTCCCCCATTGGAAAGGTATGATCCTCCAAACCATCCCCGTGCCGTCTGTAGTAACCTATAGACTGGAATATTTGACCACACGTCAATAGAACCTAACAGTTTCCTCTTGAGATGTCGCAACAGTTAGAGCGGCTTTCGTAACTCAAGTTTAGGTACTACGTCAGTGAGCAGTGATGGCAAAGTCAAAACGACCGCGACTTACGTACGAAGCCAGGCTCTTTGGTTGGTGCGAATCATTTCATCTACACTCCTCTCAAAACGGTGAAGGAAAACATCGTGAGGAAACCGGCGTGTCCATGCACCAGAAATTCGAAGACGTGACATCCACAAGCCCCCGCACTGCCCGCATGGTTGGACCATTCTCTCTCACTGAGAGGAGGCCTGTGTCTCAACAGGCACTAAAGGCTGTGTATGCCGTTGACTCTAGTAGAACTTTTGTTTACTTTTAGGGCGCAGACGCATTTCACGTCTTGGACTGGTTTTCCTATATTGGACATCCAATCTTATATCTCACTGTGGCAGCCGTAGCGTTGGATTTGACAGATGATAACATAAGAGATATCAAATTTATATGTGTCAAGAAGAGAATAAATTGCACAAGTAAATATTGCTAGCAGGATTTTATATTATTTGTCTTTACGCGTATTTTCCTTAGGCTTACATACATTGTAATTATTTGAATTGGAAGTTTTTCAATGATACCCTTATCAAAGTTTATAGTAGTTGTTTGATTATGAATGTTAATTCTTAGCCTTCACAGGACTCTGAGAAACCTACAACCGGTTGTAGGTTATTAACCAAACATTTGTAGTCTCTCTACAAATGTTTCAAGTTTATTTATAATAATGAAGGTTAGTGGTCATACACGGAGAGAAAATTCTTAGAAAAATTACCGTGCTCGTCACTATAATAATAATAATAATAAGACATTCATTTCAGACGTAGTCCATATACTGTTAGTAACACAACAAACCTTATAAAACTATTGTTAGTACATACAAAGACAAAGTGCATACTATAAAGTGAGTGCAAATGACATCTACAGAAGATATTCTAAGTGAGATTGGGTAAAATTCACTATTAGTTCAATAAATTATACTATGCAGCGTGGGAATTTTTACCGTACTAGCATAGTAATTTTTCCATTGCCAATCAGATGCACCCAGATTATGAGACAGCACGGTAATTTTTCTAAGATTTTTCTCTCCGTGTAGGCAACAACCTTTTTCTGATGAAAGTTGATTATTACCGCCAAAGGAATCACCCACATTCATTTCTTGCAGACGAACGCAGTCGCTGTGAAATACAGCAGTTTCTACAACTGCTGGAGCATCGTCCTCTGTGCTTCACAGTTTGGCATACTAAGCCGCTTAGCATGTACATAGTGCTCAGCTTCTTGTCCTTCTGTATCATCAATAGCATCGCTATATTGCAGATCAAAAGCTTCTATACTTAGATAAGCCGTGTGCCTAATAGGATTTCCCATCGGCAAGAAATACGAACTTCTTTAAATGCTTGCCCCTTTATGGCATTAAAAATATACAACGGCTATACTAGTGGTGTTGTGGGTCAAGTCGATTGTAAGTCATGAATTAAGATGTCACTTATCGAATCGATTATCACTTTCGACCAACTGCTTATTGTGTATCCAAGTATTGTATCATGTTGTATGAACTCAAACACAAACTCAAAAGCAAAAGCATTTATTTCAAATAAACAAATTACGGGCACTTTTGAATTTTCACGAATTTGGTTGGTTACAAAATATGAAGCTAATTGCTAGTTGTGTGAAATATTGTGATGAGGTTTAAATAGATGTGTTAATATTATAATAAATGTTTTATTGGTAGATGCGTGTAATTGTGTTGTGTTGTTAGTTATTGTAAATAAAATAATTAAATGGATATTTCATTAGTAATTTGATACATAAAACACACATTAAGCGCTGTTTTCTCTTCTTAAACCTTTCACTGACATCCTCCTGAAACATTTTTAACTATAAAAAATATCCAATTAATATTTACCAAATCTAGTTTTCCAGATTGGCTCCTTACTTTAATTCCTGTGTTTAAGTTAATTACTTATTTTCAATTTTTGCAAATATATTTTGTAAAAATTGCAATTTTTGCAAATTGTGGGAAATAAACCTAAGTTAATTTCATCACTTAAATTGCAAAAAAGGCAAACATTAGGATTTTCAAAATTTTTATTGTAATGGTAAAAAAATCTCAAAAAAAAAACTGTGTTTCCACCATCCATTGCATTCATCCATCCCATCTGCGTTTACATGAATCACACAATCACAGCAATTTGGCATACTTAAAATCAGTTCATCAAAATCACTTTGAGGTATGGCCGCCCACGTTCTTTCTAACAAGTCAAAACGTTGTTGTGGGGTATGCACGGCATCCATCCATACTCGGCAGAGCTCTTCTTTAGAGCATATCCCATGCGTGCTCAATTGAGTTGCGGTCTGGCGATTGAACAGGCCATGGCAGAAAGTTGATGCATCTAGCATCTAGCATCGGCAAGAGTGCGTGTTACGACTCTAGCAGTGTGGGGACGTGCATTATCGTGCATTAGTTGAAACGAATCACCCGACCGGCTTCGCAAAGGGATTATCACGTCTGAAACAATCCTCTCTGCATAAATCTGAGCATTGAGGTTGCCCCTGATACAAATGAGGTCGGTTCTTCCACTGGTCCAAATACCGGCCCAAACCATTATTGTTCCCCCTCCATAATATGAATGAATATCCTGACAAAATTTCAAACGTTTTTTACGCCCAGATCTCCTCCAAACTCGAGCGCGTCTTGTATCCGGCCTCATACTGAAACAAGATTCATTGGAAAAGCAAATACAATGCCAGTCTCTTTCCTCCCAATTTCTGTGTTCGCAAGCCCATTGTAAAGGGCCCTACGATTGCGGGAGAGTTCTACCTATAGCACATAGGTGGAACTCTCAGCGGCCTTCGGGAACGCAGACCCACTTCAAGTAAATTATTTCGGATGTTTTGGTTGGTTATCAGCAATCCTGAAGAGCTGCGGAGCCTGGTAGCCAATATCATGGCGGTCATGGTACGATTCCGTCGAGCAGTATTTTGAATGTACCGGTCCTGTCTGCGAGTGGTGATGAGAGATCGTCCTCTATGTCGCTCGGCCACGCTGCCTGTGATACTATAGCTTGCCGGGAGAACCAAGAGATCTGCAGGAGAACCAAGATTATTTACGTAGCCGGTAGAATTGCCAAACTTAAGTGGCAGTGGGCAGGTCACATTCCTCGCAGATGACCAATGCGCCCTAAAAGTTTTGGATTACTAACCGCGTACCATACCGCGTAGCTTGCAAGCTAGACTAATGACCTTGTGAAGGCCGCAGGAATCAACTGGTTGCAGGAAGTATAGAACCGGCCGAAGTGGCAGTGCTTGGGAGAGGCCTATGTCCAACAGTGGATCTCTTTTGGTTGAAATGTTGATGATGATGATATACAATAATATAATATTTTTAGGAGCACAATATGGGAGTCATTAGAAATTCGGTTAAATACATGCCGATGAAATAAGGGCTCATAAAATAGTGACAATGCATCAAAACCATACACAGAAAAGTTATTATTTTTAGGTTTAATTTCTAAAAAGCTACATAATCTCGATCCTGAAAAAACGAAAATAAGTTTTTAATTTAACAAAAAGGTTTTCAACACTACACTACTCTGTTAGTACCGAACGTTATGAGCAATAAAATAGTTACTTTATAAATTGTAGTAAAGCATCTGAAAATGATGATTGGGAATCATGCAGTGTGCAATATTAAACCTATTATGTACGATGTATTATTTATTTAAGCTTTTCCACACAAAAAGCTAATAAGGTGGACTTAATGCCTTAGGCGTTCTCTACCAGTCAACCAAGGGACGGGGAGGGTGTTCTCGGTTTTTGTCAAAACTTTCTTACAACCATCTTAATACTTGGATACTTCAAAATTAAAGCGCTACCTTTACTTTACAAGTATTTAGTAATTGGAGAATATTTATTTTTCGTCAAGGTCTCCTTGATAACTAAAGAGTAATATGTACATTAATTCGTACTATAAATATCTACAGACCTTTGATAGCTTTCCTGGCGCTGGCGCTAAAGATAAACCCAATTTAGAAAAATATGTCCAATGTTGCAAAAATCTCCATTTTTCGGTAGTGTTTCATTAACAGTACCGAAAAATGTTTCTTTAGTACTGATTCCGGTGAAATATATCATTTATTTTTCATGTGTTTTGTTAATGACATGGGACGGTTTCAGAACAGTATACGAGTCGGCCAGTCAAATAAGGTATTGGGTGTGACTATCCAGGATGCGCCGAGCGCTGTGTTGAGTTGAGTAACTGGCGGAACAAAATCCGCCTGCTCCCCTGTATTGGTACACTTCTGCCTAACCTTTCGGAGCCTACAGGCGTGATGTTATGTTTCACCAAACCAAGCTTATTATTATAGTCATGAGCTTGTATTTTCATTATAATAATGTAGTCTAGCAGAACGGTTAATTACAGGTTACACGATGCATATCGACGAAATTGTATAGGAATTATTTTAATTTAAAATTTTTGATTAAAATTTGTAGGTAATATCGATTCTGAAGAAAATTAAACTCCTCACTACTGCCATCGAGGTCTCGGTTTGTAAACGCATTCTGTAATACTTTTGACGTAAGCTGACCAGTAGGAATATTAATTCTACACGAATTCTGACAAATAAAAAGTAATAAAACAACATACTTTATTAACAAACAATGATCGAAAAAAGTCTGGTGTGCAATATGAGACCCACAATGTACTATCGTTTTATTCTGGGGTATAGGCAAAACTTTCAAACTAAATTCGGCGCACGTCTACTTTCAAAAGTGTACCCCATCGTTGTAGTGTCTTTTATTTTTATTTACCAATTTTATAAAAACAATAATTGGCATCACAGGTGTTTGTCGGACGTAGAGTATTTATTTTACTTTTTTATTTCATTCCAAACAAAAGATGAATACATCTTTTCATGCTATAAATATTTGCATATGATTGATAGTATCCCTGGTGCAAATAAACTTTACCGAAAGTTAGAAATTTTCGCTTTAATATCCATGATTTGCTCTTTAGTCTTACCTTTTCTAGCATTTGTCTATGGACACGTTCGGAATTTCTTTACTTTAGAGCCTCCAGAATATGTTCTTATATATTTTTTAAGCTGCGCTATTGATATGGGAAGGTCTTCTATTTGTATGTGCTTCGGTATGCTATATTGTCGCACAAAAGTAGTAAAAATGGCTTTGGAAACGGATTTGTTAGACCATCCGCTTCAAAATGGGTTTGATGTAAACAGGCTCATACAAATGTACGTGGCACTTGAAGAGAATCTAAAAAATACTAGACGTCCTGTGACCCTAATGGTGATCACCTAATCGATCTTAATGTTAATTACGATTTATTCAATACTTCTGATGATCTTGCTTATATTTTTCAGACTTTGATTAGTGCATTGGGTGTCACAGCCAGAACAATTCAAGAGATTTCTGTGACACTGGAAAAACTGAAACAAGGTGTAAGTATTATAAAGACTTTTTGTTGATGGTGTAACAGGGTGGAGAGTTCCCCCGTTGGAAAGGTATGATCCTCCAAACCATCCCCGTGCCGCCTGTAGTGACCGCACGTCAATAGAACCAACCTAACAGTTTCCTCTTGAGATTTCGCAACAGTTAGAGCGGCTTTCGTAACTCAAGTGTAGGTACTACGTCAGTGAGCAGTGATGGCAAAGTCAAAACGACCGCGACTTACGTACGAAGCCAGGCTCTTTGGTTGGTGCGAATCATTTCATCCACACTCCTCTCAAAACGGTGAAGGTAAACATCGTGAGGAAGCCGGCGTGTCCATGCACCAGAAATTTGAAGACGTGACATCCACAAACTCCCGCACTGCCCGCGTGGTGGATTATGGCCCACTCTCTCTCACAGAGAGGAGGCCTGTATCTCAACAGGGATTAAAGACTGTGTATGCGGTTGACCCTAGTAGAACCTTTTTTTACTTTTAGGGCGCAATCGCAATTGCCGTCTTGGACCGGTTTCTCTATACTGGACATCCAGTCATATATCTCACTGTGGCTGCCGTAGCGTTGGATTTGACAGATGATAACATAAGAGATATCAAAATGATGTGTATCAAGAAGAGAATAAGTTGCACAAGTAAATATTGCTAGCAGGATTTTATATTATTTGTCTTTACGCTTATTTTCCTTAGGTTTACATACATACTTTGTTATTATTTTAATTGGAAGTTTTTCAATGATAACTGAATCAAAGTTTATAGTAGTTGTTTGATTATGAATGTTAATTCTTAGACTTCTCAGGACTCTGAGAAACCTACAATCGGTTTGTAGACTCTCTACAAATGTTTCAAGTTTATTTATAATAACTAAGCTTAGTGGTCAGAGGCAACAACCTTTTTCTGATGAAAGTTGATTATTACCGCCAAAGGAATCACCCACATTCATTTTTTGCAGACGAACGCAGACGCTGTGAAATACAGCAGTTGCTGCAACTACTGGAGCATCGCCCTCTGCGCTTCACAGTTTGGCATACTAAGCCGCTTAGCATGTACATAGTGCTCAGCTTCTTGTCCTTCTGTATCATCAATAGCATCGCTATATTGCAGATTAAAAGTTTCTATACTTAGATAAGCCGTGTGCCTAATAGGATTTCCTATCGGCAAGAAATACAAACTTCTTTAAATGCAGGGGATGTTGAAAGGCTATACTAGTGGTGTTGTGGGTCAAGTCGATTGTAAGTCATGAATTCAGATGTTACTCATCGAAGCGATTATCACCTTCGACCAACTGCTTATTGTGTATCCAAGTATTGTATCATGTAGTATGAACTCAAACATAAACTCAAAAGCTAAAGCATTTATTTCAAATAAACAAATTACAGGCACTTTTTAATTTTCAAGGATTTGGTTGGTTACAAATATGAAGCTAATAATAGTATTAATAGTGTGAAATATTGTGATTAGATTTAAATAGATGTGTTTATATCATAATAAATGTTTTTTGGTAGATACGTGCACCTACAAAATATTGATATATATAATTACACCTATCCTTATTGCACCTTGAATTTTACAATGTCACTAACGAAAATTAAAAAATAAAACATCTATTTTCTGTGTTATTTTGTACTTTAAAACCTTTTCCAATATTTTCTAGATAGTGATCAAGTGAGTGAGAGTACAAGTCATAATATTTCTTTATTATCTGTCCCTCCGCACACAATTACCGATGTAGCTACTTTATAAGCTCTTAGTGAAATATCGTCCTTAGATAAATGAACGGTAACATGGATAGGACACAGTTATTGTAGGAGTTTTATTTTAGTATGTTCAACACATTTTTTGTTGAAAGTTCTTAATTTTACTTGAAGGAGAAATCAAGAGTCTGCGGTAGTTTCTGCCTCTACTTATATTCGGAAAGCAGGATCATATTTGTGGCCAGACCATACCAGACCAAAAAATAGAGCAGCATCAGCTCTAATCACAACAGTTAATATAAATTACTAGCTTCCATTCACGACTTCGTCCGCGTGAAATTTATTGTCTTAACATAAAATATATCTTAGGACACTCTGCAATACTTCAGTTTAGTATTCAATCAAGTCAGTCTATCGCAGTCCATTGCTGGACATAGGCCTTTCCCAGGCTGCGCCACAACACCCTGTCCTCCATCTTCCGCATCCAGTCTATTCCAGCATCAGCATGTCTGTCTGAGCATACTATGAAGTTGGCAGAATTATCTTTGGAATAACGTCATTAGGCATATCGCCATTTCTATAAAATAGCATTTTTAACCTTGAATTAACATTAAAATATTGTCTTAAAAAGTCAATATGTTGTGCTACAAAAGTTAGTGACAGAAACGAATCGCTTTAAAACCGACTCCACGTAGTTTTATCTGCCCTACCCCTAGAGTGTAATTTAAGCCCACAGCGCCGGAGCCGTGACAGAATCTATGCCTGCTGCATGTTACATGCTCGCTCGCATGCTGCATGCTTGCTTGCATGCTGCATGCTACTGCATGCATGGGTGTGTGCACGTTTGCATGCTGCATGCTCGCTGCAGGCATGATGTCCGCTTGTTTGCATGTTCGTATGCT
The DNA here is from genome assembly GCA_949629135.1 of Eremobia ochroleuca. Taxonomy (NCBI): domain Eukaryota; kingdom Metazoa; phylum Arthropoda; class Insecta; order Lepidoptera; family Noctuidae; genus Eremobia; species Eremobia ochroleuca. The sequence continues at coordinate 3,418,276 of OX451392.1, forward strand.
GCATACATGATATTTGATTGATTACATGTTTGCATGCGTCTTACAGGGAAATAAAACCACATATATGTTATATGAAATGTATGCCAAACGATCATTCTAACTGTAAACTTTCTGAGATATGATAGTTCTACCTTTTAATGAATATCGATATGAAATATATACCGGAAGACGATTCCGACTGTGAACTTTCTGCCATATGATGGTTCTACTTTTTAATTATTATGGATAAGAAACGATTCTGACTTGTTTTGAATACATGATAAATGAGTGTTTGCCAAGCGATTTTCTGCGAAATTAAGTTTATGCTATCCGCTGTTATACAAAATAATATTATGACATAAAAAGTTCTGCTATAAGAGGTGGACCCAAAAGAACCATCCATACTAATATTATAAATTCGAAAGCTTCTCTGTCACACACACACACACACAACGCACACACGCACACACACACCATTCAAACTGCTGAACGGATTTCGACAAATTTATTGTTCTGGTAGCACGTTTCCCCGGGATAATTTCGGGTGAAGACGGGTGAAGACGCGGGCAGAAACTAGTTTTAATTATATTTAGAACAGATGAGAGAGAGTGACGTAACTACGTACTACATAGTTTCGTAAAGTTCAATCCTAAAGTTATGTAGCGGGATATATTCCATCGTCATACATAGCAGCCATTGTTCCTCGTCTCTCGTTAGTTCATAGTTAAAAGCACCCTATTGTACCATCGGGCTCCAAATATTTCAGTTTTAACCAAGCTTTTGTGGGTTTTACACTGTTTTACAGACAAAAGTTTTATAGAATTTCGTTTCATAAAAATGTTTTTTAATATTATCGTTGCATAGAATAATCAATACGCAGAATATTTCGTTTCACAAAAAAATGTTTCACATTATATTTGTTCCTTATATTTTTATTTCGAATATTATTGTTTTAACGACTATTTACTTGATTGAAAAATATTTCACAGAAACACAATTCAATGAATTTTATGATCACATTTTTTTTATTAAAACACACTAGAAAACCCTTAAAAAAAAGAAAGGGGGGCCCGTGGCTAATTAATAACAGCCGCATAGGTCGATCGATCAGGTTAAGCTACGCTTGCCGCGGTTGGTCTGTGGCTAGGTGACCATCTTTACATACCGGGACTCCTCCGTGCCTCGGAAAGCACGTTAAGCCGTTGGTCCCGGCTGTCATTCGTGGATCTTTGACAGTCGTTACGGGTAGTCAGGAGCCCGAAAGTCTGACAACCAGTCTTACCAAGGGGTACCGTATTACTCAGTAACTGGGGTGTGGAGGTCAGATAGGCAGTCGCTCCATGTAAAATACTGGTATTCAGCTGCATCCGGTTAGACTGGAAGCCGACCCCTACATAGTTGGGAAAAGGCTAGGCAGATGATGAGTACACATTTAAATGTAATTTTACTTGGACTATTTTCTAACTGAAACCACTATAGGCTCCTAATTGTAGGAGTGCCATATTTTTTTTTTACTGCGACCAATTTCGAGGTGGCGCTCGCCGGCCACTGCCGTGGCACCGCTTCCTTCGCTCGCTCGGCTCCCGCTAGGCGGGGCTCCTATTTCTGTCTGCAGGGCTTAAAGTAACCTAACACGGCTACTTTTACATTTTCTTTCAAATAAAATACCACGGAAAATACATCGAACCAACAATTTTCGTTAGAAGATAATTGTACTGTTTGATAAGTTTGTTAAATAAAAAAATGTGGTTATTACATTCACTGTATTGTGTTTCTGTGGAATATTTTTTATTCAAGTAAATAGTCGTTATAACAATAATATTTGAAATAAAAATATAAGTATCAAATATTATGTGAAACATTTTCTGTAAAACGAAATTCTAGGAAATTTCTGTCTGCAAAACAAGGGAACACCGTCAAATGTGAACTTTGTAATTTTATAAGGGAAGGTAGATTAAACATGAGGCGTTGGAAACTAGGACAGGTCTACTTTATACATGTTTTTGTATTTATTTTTTGTATTATTTTTATTTTTCTATTTATTTAAATAGTTATTTAGTATTTTATTCAGTACCTAGTGTATATAAACAGTTAGTAAGAGATTGTGAAAATAAACAGACTAATGCTTGATACATAAAGGTATAGTTTTCCCAGCTTAAGTCCTAGGCGGGTGAGGTGTACGTCCTGCATCCCTACCTACTGATTTAGGTGGGTTGTTGTTATCATCATTGAAGTTTGCCGCTTACGAACTTTCGGATTTATTCATGAAATTAGGTTCTGAAACTTAATCGATATTTCTAAGGCCTTCGGGCAAAACGATAAGTTTTTGATAACTGCTTGGCTTTAGGTAAAATTGGAATTGATTTTATTTTAGGCAACTTTAAATTTCTAAAAGCATTAACTTTTGTTAAAACTTTCACAAAAGCTTTGAAATTAATAAAAAAAAAAAATAGAATTCAGTGTTGCGATAAATCTAGGTAGGCGTAAACAATAATAATTAATGATCAGAAAACGCGCCAAAATCGTTTATTTAAACTTTGGGCGTCTGTTAAAACATAGTGCGCACGACTACACATCCAGCTATACATAACCAGTACAAGCGGACGTCTGATTATACGAAAAGCCTATACAATCCGAGGTCAGCTCAAACTGGAAATGTACAGCTTTATAATATGTTGCCATGTGTATTAAATCAACATACAATTTCAGAAAATTTAATTTTTTATATTTTTTTAGAGGCGACTTTTTTAATTCATATTTAATGTATTGGTATAGATTTCAGGTAACTATTGGCTTCAGATCGAATACTCTTCATCTCGATGAGAGAGGTTCGATGTCAACGGGAATTGTCTATGACCTTTGACAGGGGCTATGAACCCAGCCGGAGTAACAATAAAAAGAATATTGACTACAAATTCTTCATATTAAACTTTTTTAAATGATTCTGATTGGCTGTCTATGTTGGCTGGCAAGATACGTGTCATGCAGAAATTGAAGTTTTGAGAGACACCTAATAATAAAAGTGAACGTTTCTTTATTATTTCTTTCTTTATTTGTACATACATACTTTATTGTACCCTCGATTATACATTACATATATATATTTTGGTTTTGTTCGTTTGGTTGTGAACACCGTTAGTTTATTATAATTATCTATCTCTCAAGATTGTAAACTGACGATGAATTATGAAATGTGCAGACGCCAGTACATCAAGCTACCCGAAACTGTCAAATTTTCCCAATAAACTTTGAACTCTTATGCTTTAGCAATAAAGTTGAAAATGTATTAAAGCAATGTTACATATTTTAGTAGCTTGATGTGCTGGCGTCTGTACATACTTCTTACAATATAACGTATCTATTAATTTCCGATAGTTTATAATATATCCATGTCAAACCATCGTATTGGGACAATTCCCAACTCGTTCCCAATTTGCATGCAATTTTCTATAGTGAAATTATAAAAAAAACAGACGTCATTGATTTGATAAACGTGCCCACACCAGAATGACTGAAATAGAACACGGAACTGGAGAACACACATTTTATCCGCCCATCGTGTCACCCTATGTAAAATTTTTACATTTATATCTGTCGTTTTTATGTTGCACATAATGTAACGAGTATTCTATCTATCAATCTATCTACCCAAGCGGGAATTACATTTCCAATCTGCAGTGCTAAGGCTTCAGTAAAGGTGTTTTCACACGAAATTAATTCCGTAAACAATGTTGTTACAATTTTTTTGTTGTCATAACTTTACAATGTTTACTTCCTCTGGAACCAGACATGAACTCTTATGTTGCTATAAACATTAAATATTTATACAATTTTTTCTTTAAATCTTGGGCTAGAACTAGCCAGAGTTCAGCCTAAGTGAAGCCAGTATGGTTGTGGCAAATAATACTAAAACGATTGTAATTTTCATAATCACTATACTCATTTTGGATGGTGATACCGAAAAGCCAAACTTACAAGAAGGGATTATAATGGCAAAAGACAAAAGACGACTAAAACCAGTCGCTGTCCGTACTATGGACGTTTTGTTCGGTAAACAAAGCGTGGTTGGTGTGTTATCCAAGGAGTTTTCTGATATTGTAAACAGATTAGCAATAACGCGACCAAGTACGTATACATTTTTTATTCATATTTTACATCTACAGTCCTTTCGCAGTTACTTTAACTCTGACAGCAGTTACCCACCTACAACTTTATTGTAACGTGGATAAAGATCAATGTGATTTTGACAGACTAGTCAGCAGTAACAACAGAACAGCAACCATAATATAACATTATCTGCCAATTGAAGAAGTTTTTTCAAAGAAGTGGACATAAAATATGAAATTAGTAGGTACTATAAAGTCATGAAACAAATTGCACAAATACACCACTGCTAGAATAGTAAGCGCAAAAGAAACAGAAATAAAATCGGATATCTATACATATGCAATATTTGTTGTGATGGCGAGATATTATACTAACTATTCATAATTACAGGTTTTTATAATTCTTTGCCCTGCTCCAGAATTGTGTAATACCCAAAATGATGACCCCTTTCATTTTGAATATTCATCAATAGCCATTGCAGACATTGACGCCGATTTTATTGTTCACAAACTAAACTAAATTTAAATTCAATTTATCCTTTTCTGTCTGTTTCATTAAGAAAAGGACAGTAGATAAATATTAGGTTAGTCCTGTCAAGCTAGTCAGCGCTTGACGTAAATTGACGTATTTTTAGGAGCCAATTTTTTAATAACATCTAAACTTGTCTATGGAGTATCTTAATGACAGGACTAAACTAATATTTATCTTCTGTCCTTTCCTTAATGAAATAGAAAGAAAAAGCTGCACTGAACTTAAATTTAGTTTATTTTGTGAACAACAGAATCGGCACCATTTCCAAATATTTTTAAGAATATGTAAGCAAAGGATTTTGTTGTATTTTTTAAGTAAAAGGGATGGCTACTCCCATTGAGAACACACAAATAATATAAAGGCGAAAGTTTGTGAGTGTGTGTGTTTGTATGTTTGTTACTTCTTCACGCGCACGGATTTGGATGAAATTTGGAGCACAGATAGTTTATACAACGTGTAACGTTAAATGCGCAAAACCTGAAAATAGTTTGATCAGAATAACGAGCAGAATTAATTGAACCACTTTTTTTAATATAGGTCACATTTTTCAAAAAATCTTCATTAAAAACGTTGCCGTGTCTATTTATTAATAGGTCAAGCAAGCCAATGTCAGCGCGGTGCAGCGGCCCAGTGACGACTCCTCCCTCGGTAAAGCATAGTCGCAGACGCAAGAAACGATCAGAATGGCCAGTAAAACTAAAACAGCACATAAAACCTTTAACATTTTGTTAATGACTTATTTTCTCTCTGAAATAGGTCAATTGAATTAAAAATCAGTTGGGGTGTCTGAGGTTTTGCGCATTTAACGTTACATGTTGTATATGTATGTATATTTTTCCCACGGGATCGACACTTATACGGGTGAAACCACGAGGCGCAGCTAGTACCAAATATAATCAATTAATTTGCGCAGCCTTTTCCCAACTATGTTGCTGTTGGTTTCCAATTTAATTGGATGCATATTTTACATGTAGCGTCTGTCTAACTGACCTCCACAATCCATTTACTGGATAGCGCGATAACCCTTTTTAAGACTTTGTTATCAGACTTTTGGCCTTCTATTAAAAAGTATTATTTGTAATATCAAATTGTTTATAGTTTCATGCTTTTCCTTTCCAGTGAACATCTGCTGAAATAAGAATTAACAGGAATTTTCTTTTCTCGTCTTGAAGAAGAAAACGTACCGATTTGTATCCTTTTTTTTTTTCTTTTTGTTCCAGTCCGCTCAGTCTTAGACTACCCTCTATCATATTACCAGAGACCAGCTGCTAAACCAGTTCAAAGTAAAGTTCGCAAAATATCCAGAGTCGAAATTAACTTTATCAATAAAGACAATGAAACAGTGCACACGATTCAGCTGCAACCAGCGCCGGAGAAAAAGGTCGTGCGCTTACCTGATTATAGGAAAGAATTGATTCATATTTAAAGTTCATAAGTAATAAAATGTGATTATTATGAAAACAAGTCAAACTCATCATCATCTCATTTCATCCTAGAATCACCCGCTGCTGGGTCTGCTGAACCTTCCCTTTCTTCTGCCAGACTAACTTCCACGGGGTGGTTGCGTAAAACACTATCAGTAGAAATGGCTTTCATTTTGACAATTCAACGACATTCATTGCGTTATTTGTATTGTTGACTAGACAAATTTTTCGAACACTTGAAGCAATGGATTAGCAATATAAATATCACACTCATGTGATAAACCCACATTCGTGTTTTAATACCCCTTATTATAAATATAATAATAATATTCCACAACTATCACACAACGCCATCTAGTCCCAAACTAAGCAGAGCTTGTGCTATGAGTACTAGACAACTGATAAATATACATATATATTTCTAAATACATACATATTATAGATAAATTACACCCAGATAAAGAACAAATGATCGTGCTCATCACACAAACATTTGTCCTGGGTGGGAATCGAACCTACGACCTTGAGTATAGTAGTCAGGGCCACTGACCACTAGACCAACAGGCCTGCCAATATAAAACAGTTGCATAAATAACTATTTTAAAGAGTTTATGATGAGTCGAAAGGGTGAATGAAGTAACGTATAATTTTACTGGGAAAGAGAAGAGCCAGGCGGACACATAATAATAACCCCACCACCGTATCTCTACGGTGACGTCGTGGTGGGGCTTGCGCGCTCGCAACACTGGGCCCGTGCCGGTAGAGCTTACCTTGCCGTAACAGGTCTAAGTTCTATAGGTCTAGGTTGGTGAGGAGCCAGACCAAGAGAGATACAGAAAGAGATAGGGTCCCCGGCAGTAGCGACCCCACGGACCCTATCTCCCTGGAGTAGTCTTGTTCCCCATCTCTGGCTTGCTTTATTAGCCGGCTGGAGTGAACACTGACGAGGAATAGAGCTCTCACCTATTTTTTGCCTTTATTGGCCGGCTTGAATGGAGATTCGCAAGAGCAAACGTGCTCAGGGAAAGGAAGTATTCCAGTAAGCGCTCGTAGGGATCTTGACCATCTTCCGGACTCTGGGATTGTTCTGAAAGCCGTGGAATACCTGTACACTCCTCAAGCACCTCAGGACATGCTGCGCCCTTATCACTACGTCACTATGTGCTAGCGACCGTTTTCGGGGGCCCATTATTGAGTTTGCAAGTCACCCCTTGCCATTTTATCTGTATTATATTATCATTGGTCAGGCAGGGGACATAGTCGTTCCATAGTTCAAGGTAACCAATCCACTATAACCAACCAAATCCATAGCTCAAAACATTTTATTTCCATGTTCTGCAATAGTCCTGCACCAACCGCGGGTTGTTCTTGGATGCACTTGCATAGTGCACACAGGGATAATTGTTGATTGGTGCCTTTATATTTGGGTAAGTTGGTACGTGCAGTATATCCCAACACACTACCACAAACCAAGCTCTTGTATTCAGAATACACCACACACGAACCAACTCCGTTTCGTATTTTTTTTCCACCGCGTGCGAACATCAAAGCCCCTCTCAAACCTTTAATTAACGGAGTCCCGAAGCCATTTTTATTTTAGACCTTCAAAGGGATTATGTTTCTGAAGACAGAATTTTCAAGAATAATGGTGTATCGGAAGCCAACAAATTCCCCCTTAGGCAACTAATAAATAATTTTCGTGGCCCCTATAGCCTGGGGTAGGCAGAGGCGTCGACTTTGATGTTTGAAAAAGCCACTTGAAGTGCACACACTCAAACCACGTGATTAGATGGTAGTTAGGGGAAAGAGGGTGTCCGGAAGGCAATAGCGAATGAATTTTAAATCACGTTAGATTCTGCTGTAATATTGCGCGGCTCTAATAACCTTCGACGCTTCTAAAGTGTCCCTTTAAAGTTTAAGTGGGGAAGCGGTATGAGGTAGATGAACGTTCGCTTTTTGTGTAGAATTCTGTAGCATTATTATTCAATAGGGTAAAAATTTGTTCCAGCAGCGCGATTCTGTAACCATCTTACCGTGAAAACTTAGGTGAAGTGAGTGTGGAGTGAGCTGTCAGTGCCATCCCACTTGATACTAGGGATTGACCAAGCATACATTTACATAATCAAGATTTTAATAATATTTTTATGCTAATTCTATTGATCATTTTATATAATTTCAACGCTAGTATTTTAGTGGTTAAAGCATTACATTTTGTGCGGCTTTAAAATAAAATAACAAAACAGAAACTCAGTCAGAATCTCAATGTTTTTTTTTTCCCTAGTCTAGTCCTGATATTTTTGATCATTAATATTATATCTACCAATTCAGAAGTTACCAATTAAGATGATTCTACAATGACGAAGCAAAACTGTTAACATGACACTCATGATTAAAACCTATCCTCAACATTGTGCTAAACCTCAAATCTCACCAAATATGATACCGAAATTCCCTTCACCTTTCCTATAGCATTTCATCAAAGAAAAATACAAAACTAACCTCGCTGCAATGTTCATATTTAAATTGAGATTCTATATTCCTGTGGTTTACGTCCAAAAGGTTCTTGCCACATGTTATTCACTCAATAACATCGTCCGGGAGCCCACAAATTCCATAGCCTTGTTACTAAAAAGCATTCCTGTGTTTCCCAGGAATAGCTGTTGAATATTTATAACAAGTGCTCTATGAGAGAATATATTTTTAACTGCTAGTGTACACGATGCTTTTTAACGCACTTTGAGGAACATGGAACATCTAAATAGTCTTCCTACTGGGAATGATTTGTCTACTTCTTAGTATTAATGGCTACTTACAGACGCCAGCACATCAAGCTACCCGAAACTCTCAAATTATCCCCATCAACTTTAAACCTTATGCTTTAGTGATAAAGTTGAAAATCTATTAAATAAATTTGACAGACTGTAACAACTTGATGTGCTGGCGTCTGTAAATTAATTATACGGTCAATAGGTTAGTTAATTTCATTTTAATGGAACCCTTGTATATATTCATACGATTTTGTTTTGAAAGAAAAGAAAGAAAGGGAAAGAAAATATTATTTGGGGGGGACAAAGGCAACACAAATAGTAAAAAAGGAAGCATTTAAAACTAGCAAAGAAACATTAAAAACAACAAAAAGCCGACCTGTTTGAGGCCAAAAGGCTTCTATCTCAGCAGAATGCTATGCTGATTTATTACTAACCCTACTTTTCGTTATTTCTTTCATCAAGAGGTAAGATTTTAATACTATCCAAAAAATTCGACGTACCTATTCAGACTACAGATTAATGCAAAAAAACATAAATATTCACCACGCTAAACTCATTAACTCATTCCCAGCTTGTCTTGACAATTAATATGGCTTCGTCTCATATTACGTAGATTTCAAGTCATGCTTTTATTTCCCTCAAGCAGTATTATCAACTAGGTGCCTCCGCTAAGTACTAATTACAGCACTCGTTTCAGAGTAGGCTTAATTTGATGACAGCTCTCTAGTGGGTTGTTAGTACAAATAGGATGCATGGCAGTGCAGCGTTGTCAAGTTCTCTTCATTAACAAAATTATTAAAATCTACTTATCTAGTTTTTAAAATTAATATAGCGTTCATCTTTTGTACATGTATAAAAGGCTAGTCGACAAACTGAAGAGCAAGAGAACATTTGAAACCTATAATTACATAGTATTTCTTTGCACGTTTTGCGACACATATTACGAGTACCTGTATTGACTGCTCGTTAATTGGACATCAGCACACTACAGAAAATAAAAAAAAACAGTAGGTACATACGTACAGTACACATACCTCCTGACAGCATCTGCATATAGATAAATGTGAACATTCCAAATTACATCATCATGAAAATCTTTTAGTTGAATCACCATTTTAACATTAATACTGTAGGTTATTCTTCTTCTTCTGGCTTATACATCGTTTAATATTAGTGTCCAAGTTATAAAACCAAAACAACTTAAGTTTAAAAACCAAATCTGCCTTTCGAATTTTATACAAAATTATTCCGCAAACTTGTCCCAGTTTTTGTATCCCTATTTTTAGGATGGGATGAGATTTTTCGTGCAAAAAGAGTGTCCCTAATGAGCTCACTTGAAAACAAAACTTCAGGTATAGCGCACGTTTTGGTTGACATTATTGTCTTTGATATTTGAAGCGCTGTTACGGACGTCGAATGTTGTGGCTTTTGAATTACCAGTTCGTATTCTGTTCTGTATTTGTTGATGAATATATTCATGTTATACGCAGGTACCGTTGTGATTTGATTTTCAGACAATGGCTTTTTGTTGACAATGGTTATTTATATTAAAAATATTTATACTTTAATGGTATTTCATGCAGATTGCTTACACAATGAAAAAATGGAGACGTTTCATAATATGTACCTATATGTATTAGTTTACAACGCTGATTATATATGTCAACATGTACAGGAAACCGAGAACTGTCAAAGATTTGAGTTGCTTTCTTCTTTATTTTCTTCCATACCAATGGAATAACAGCGAAAAGAGTAAATAAAACAATACTATTGGAGCATTACCAGCAGTTTACATAGAAAGTAATAGGTACCTATTGTTCAGTACAGTACGAACATTTTCCGAGACATTACATTGAAAACCGAGAGCGACATCGACAAAATTACGAATACAATAAAAAGACCTCAAAGTGTATGATTATTTTCTTCGTGTAGCACAATAAACGTTCTTATTGCGAAGGCCGTAAAGGGCAGTGTATATGAATCAGTGTCAGTTCAGGAGAATGCAATAGCTTCCTTTTATTTTAGTGTTACTGCGGTATCATTCGAGCTTGGACCACCTGCTCTTGATACAACTTTTGTAACATACGGGGTTATAAACTTGCGAGCTTTTTTATTGTATTGTCTTTCATGTACAGACGCCAGAACATCAAGTTATTACAATCTGTCAAATTTCTTTAATAGATTTTCAACGTTTTCGCTAAAGTATTAGGTTCAAGGTTGATTGGAAAAAAATTCTGTACTCTAAGACTTATTTTGTTCAACACTGTTAAATAAATATTGATTATTTTAAGGGTATATACGATGAAACATCTTTAATGCTCACTATCGTCATCATTGAATTAAAACTCGTCCACCTCATCAGCCAAGCATAGCCGTAACGGAGTTTCTCGATCTAACAGATTCCTTCGACCTTCACCCGATCATCACTGTACAATATCAATATGCTGGTATGAAATTATGGCTGTATTCAAATATTACGATACTTACTACCACCATTTAGGTATATACTGTACTTATTTACTTAGCTTATGCTTGTTTAATGAACTCATGTCTATAGAGATGTGAAAGGCACCGATTCAGTTCAGATTCTGAATCAGTGGTATGAATGGTGTGATATAGGCATGTGATGTGGAGGAATGAGAAAATATCGTGAGAAAAGTTTTGAGTATAAATAGGGATAACTGTAAGAGTAGAGGAAGAAATAGTGGATGGACTGTGTGAAAGATAATATGACTAGCAAGGGGTAGACTACCCAGATGACGACTAATAGAGAAATAACGAAGAAAAAGATATGTAGCGCCGACCTCAAATAAGTTGGGAAAAGGGCAGGAGAATGACGATGTTCTGAAAAACAGGATGTAAAATTTCTCATCGTCCATAGAAAATGGGGTTCCTTCGAAAAGATGGGTGGAGGTGATATGAGATAGGAGGCCAGCCTGTTTCCATCAACCGGGCACCAAAATCAGAGTCGGGCTGCTACTGAGAAATTGCTCATAGAAATCCCAATAATACTTAGCCGAATTTGGAAATCGAATTTGTGCGATCACTTAACAAACGAGGCAGTACGTACGTTCGTTACGTAAGCGTAGCACCAACACGCTTCTGAACGTGGTGTCGAATGGATTGGACGGCCAAATCCTGAGGCATTAGTCGTCTATTCATGTCCAAAATAATAATACTACTAAATATTTTAAATTTTACTAACACAGCTTTACGTATCCATCTACTAACAACATATGGACTTGTAATCAAGATTATTTAGGCTGAAATAAATATTTTCATTTCATTTCATTTCATTAAGCAGGTTAAAAAAAAAAAGCTCCACCGGTAACCCTCCCGTGTATTGTCAGAACAAAGCCAGCTCAGTGAGCTCAGCCCGTTCGTTCTACTGCCGATATGTCCCACGCACCGTCGGGATGTAAACCAAGGATTGTAGCAGCGTCATCTAGTGAAGTTTTGTATCGCTCCTAGCTGATTCTGTTCTGAATGTATATTATTAGAATAAATCACAGAAATAAACATTATAACTTCACATTTTTTATTACATAACTATTCGTGTTTCTGTAGTATCATCAATTACAAATCTTACTGTTCATTAATTAGTCTTACTATTTTGCATCTGAAACAAATAACAACAAAAAAACTACATTGTGCATCTTACATGAAAGCTTTTCCCTAATATCAATAAAAATTGAATTACGTAAATAAGTACAGACGCCAGCACATCAAGCTACCCGAAACTGTCAAATTTTCCCAATCAACTTTGAACCTTATGTTTTAGCGATAATGTTGAAAATCTATTAAAGAATTTTTACTGATTGTAGTAGCTTGATGTGCTGGCGTCTGTACATCTCTATGTAATTACAATTTTGGGCTCTTTTTTAACAACATTGGAATACATTTAAAAACTTGTTTATTACCTAATTATTATATTACATTCTTTAATATTTACATAGTTTTAAAGTTAACAGACTTAAAAAAAAATATATATATACAGACACCAGCACATCAAGCTACTTCAATCTGTCAAATTTCTTTAGTAGATTTTTAACTTTACCACTAACGCATAAGGCTGAAGGGAGGGAGGTCAGGTAGGCAGTCACTCTATGTAAAATACTGCAGTTGCATCTGGTTAGACTGGAAGCAACATAGTGGGGAAAAGGCTAGGCAGATGATGATGCATAAGGTTCAAGGTAGATTGGTATTTGACAGCTTCGGGTAGCTTGACGTGCTGGCGTCTGTACAAGTACAGTGTATAAAAAAGGGGAACAGAAAGAATCATAGGTCATTAAAAAAATGTGTCCGCATCGATGTCAACAAGAAAAATGTCCAAAAAACTAAGACCAAGAGTGATTTCGTTTTGTTTTTAGAGATTGCTCCGTATCACAGAGAAGAAGCCTGGTTCTCAGCAGGAGAAACATTGTTAGATAATTATTGTAACGTTGGGGTTAATTGCAGTCCAAAGATTCATTAAAGGGAACGCTCCGAATTTTCCTTATGAATCAGGTACACTGACGTAAAATAACTTAGTTTGACACCTTTGCGGTCTTATTACAAAATAAACATTATCTTTAAAGGTTTAAACTATCCAGCCATTTTTTAATTTCGAACTATTTCGTCAATGCTACTGTTATATTATATTTCTACTACTACTCCTAACTACTTCTTAATACAAAATTTGGCTTTAAACCCGAATTTTATTTATGATTTTTGTATTAAGAACTTTATCCCAATCAGAATAGGGGTCGAAATATAAAAACTGGCTCGATCGTTTGAGTTAGGTAGTTAATAATAATAATTATCATTTATTTATCGGATCAGTACAACCCGCTATTGTTAGTAAGGACATAAACAACTTACAAAACTAGTAATAGTATAAAGTCAGAAATTGTCTTTTTTTTTATTGTTTTGTTTTGTAATGAGACGGTTGAAGATTTATACAGGGTCCAATTAAAATGGTAGATATGTAAATATGTGTATATATTATATTTATATTCAAAATATTTATTCATCAATTACTACTGTTCGTCTCTGCACCACCCAAAGGTTGACTGGTAGAAAATACCTATGGCATTAAGTCCGCCACTGTACATGTATGTGATTGAATGTGCTTGTAATAAATAAATAATAAATAAATTTAATTGGCTAGCGAAACTCTGCAGACGTGATGTGTCTCGATACCTAAACACGATACAGTGCAATGATTTGAAGTTTATTTATGGTCGACGACCGATGCTAGTTTTGTTATTTAAGTTTAGGTTGAGAAAATCTGTTATCTTTTGTCTTATTGTGTTTAGACATCGAAAATCATCACGCAATAAAACAAAAAAAAAAACATTTTTTTTTGTTTTATCATGTTTAAAAATCGATACCCGGCACGTGTGTGGAGTTTTGCAAATTTAATTTTACTCGGTAGAGAAAAAAAAAACTCCAGTTTTACTAAATTATTCCATCTCCAATAGCGGCTCCAAAACTTTGAATACAGTGTTGTTGACCATTTGTTTCATCGGCTGCAGTTTGATCGTGTGATATATTATGTTGTTTTCTGAATCGGTGAAATTAATTTAGACCCTCGAAACCAGTTTGGAAGGTACTTCTTGTTGTTTTTTTGTGATATTCTTTCCGTTTTGTGATCTATATCGAAGTACTGAGCGGACTGAGAAAAGAAAGAAATTATTATTATTTCCTCGTTTGGTCGGAAGCGTGACTGCTGATCACACATCTTGAGGAAACCGGCATGTCCTAGAAGCAAAAATTCGAAGACATGTGACATCTACCAACCCGCACTGGGCCCGCGTGGTGGATTACGGCCCACAGACAGAGAGTAGAGAGAGAGAGGAGGCTTATGTCCCAGCAGTGGAACATTTTAGGCTGAATATGCACTGTATTTTACGTATTCAAAATGTTCGCCATAAGAAACAAAAAGTTAAAATAAAAAAGGACTACAACTGAAATTGTCGCGAATTCATTAAATATTCAATTTACCTGGTCGCGCCGTTAGCTTGTACATAATATCGGCGAATTCCCTGGATATAACATCGATCGTACTTTTGTTTCCATACCAAATATCCATGGCACTGTTGGCGACCCACTTCGAGGGTCTGTAGTCCCGTGGAGGCGGCCTTCCGTCATCTCTCATATTGTATCTCTTTGTATCACCTTTCAAAATTAAAATAGTAATAAAGACTAAAATTCCTCTAATTTTGTAACACAAGAACATCTTGGGATGCTTGAGACGTAACTATGTCCAGTTCTGGCTCAAAATGTCGATTGTGACAGTTTATTCGCATTGTTCTCTTGTTGATGGAAAGGCGATAAACGTGAAGTTTCAACAATAATCTGTCAATGAAACTTGTGTGCCTTCGTTTGATGTTATGGGTCAATGTCCCAAACATCTTCGATACCGAAGACTCAAGATAATCAGTTACACACAGTTACAGTACAGTAATATTTTTCATCGTTATGCCTTTATAAGCCCACGTTCGCACGGAGGTAAAAGTTTCGAGGCAGGATTATCAAATCTCGGTTTTGAGCCGAGCATTGAGTATCTAACATACTGCATCCCAGCGCGTCAAAAAATACGCTGTTGGATTTTCAGTATGCAAAAAAAAAAATACCGTTACGGGAAAAAGTCGCCCGTGCATACCTAGGGTTAGGCATCGATCGTTCACACTGTGACGCGTCCCCGCGCGGAAGCGCGTGGTTCCTTACCACGTAACATGCAACACTAACAACTTATTCCAGTTCTACACAAAAACAATAAGGAGTAAATAGGAAGAGTAGATAGTTTTAAAGGATGGTGTTAAGATGAGGGCGTTATTGCACAATCAGCCTATAATGTGGGCCGTAATCCACCACACGGCCCAGTGCGGGTTGGTAGCGGCCCAAATAATTAGCCAAATAATCCATCTTACCCTAAACGTTATTCTTACTAAACGGTAACTTTATCCGAAATATTTTATTCCGAATTATGATGTTTCGATTTTCAAAAGTCCGAATATCATTCATACCTAAGAATTATAAATGTCTATTATTACAACGTTTACACGTGCAGCCTGTGGGCTAGATATACCCAACGGTCGTACAACGCCCTTCGTGTCCAATACAACAACGCTTTCAGGGTATTGGTGGGGCTGCCCCGTTTTTGTAGCGCATCAGGAATGTTCGCGGACGCGCATATAAATTGCTTTTACGCAATGATGCGAATGAGGTGTGCATGCCTGGTGCGCAGAATGCGGGCCAGCTCCAACAATATCTTGAAGATGATCGCTAGCAGGCTTGATTGCAAGTACACAAATCACTGCAGTGCCATCTCCCATGGGGTGAAGTAAAGTTATATTTAAATTTAAATAAAATAAACTAACATATTTTTAAGTTTACTAACACAGTGAGTCCTAGTTATTTTAGCAAATAAATTTATTATTATTATTATTATTAAAAAGCACGAAATTTATTTGACCAAAAGTCGTAAATGCGAATTGTTTGTTTTCCGATTTTCATACGTTCGAAGTATCAGATGCTCGGTGGGTTCTCGGTTCGAAAAACGACATTCCGATTTTGAATACTTCGATTAAACTGCTATAATTAGTATTCTGATTCAATTAGGATAATATTCAGTTACCTCTGGAACTGCCAATCGGGTTTGAAAAGCTATTTCTGCATTTGATAGCTCAATTCTTGAGGAAGGCTATGCGTTATTTAACATCACGCTATCGCCCTTGGGAGCCGAGCAAAAAGGAAAAAAAGTCAGAAAGGATGTCAAGCTAAATCGAAGTAGGCAAAAGCGCGGGCAGGTGATGCGATTTGACGGGGTACGTCGGGGGAGCAAGAAACACGCGGACAAATTCACGGACAGAAGCTCGTGTTAGATAAGCCACGCCCGTCGTTCAACCACGCTTGACTCACACTGTGAAGTAAGCCTCAGTCGAGTTGGCGTCGGGAGCCGAGAGCCGATTTTGCGGCCACCGTAGACGCGGGCCTGTGGATGGCGTGCAATGGGCAGCTCGCCGTCTGGTAAGGACCAGGCCTGGTTCGACGGCGCGTTGTGTTCCACGCGCACCTCAAAGAGATATCAGCACTAACTGACGGGGTCTGCTAGGCCTGATGCCTACCAGGGTCGCGGGTTGTTCGAAAGAGTTACCGTGGCCCCCGGCACAGGCAACTGAAGGAACACGGGTGGGTTTTAGTCAGTAAAAGTATGACACGCGCTCCCGCTCCGCTCAGAGCGGGAGAAGTTATTTGATCATTTTCAAGTCAAGTTTCACTCAAGTTTTGGGAACAACACTTCTGATACACACACAATTTAATTAGCATATATTATTAAATGTTATGTTAGATGTGGCAGCTCCCCTTATAAATAATTTATGCCTGCAATCTGTTACATTTAGGGTGGTGTTCACAACCTTTGAGTTCGTCATGCTTTGTTTAACTTTGATAGTGGTGACTCTGCTTTCCATATAGGAGCTGATACGTAGTGGATGTGTCGTCTAATATTCTACGAGTATGTGGCGTTACGGTTGTTAAGTTTGGCGGGTGGCCAGAATAGGTTCTGAGCTATTCTAATTCACGTGAGTAAAGTCGAATAAGGAGGGGCTTGTGGCTCAGTAATAACAGTCGTACGGGACGATCGATCAGGTTAAGCTATGCTTGCCGCGGTTAGTCCGTGGATGGGTGACCGTCTTCACATACCAAGATTCCTCCGTGCCTTGGAAAGCACGTTAAGCCGTTGGTCCTGGCTGTCATTCTTCTGATGTGGATCTTAGACAGTCGTTACAGGTGACGACCTGTAACTGTAACTGTAACTGGTTGTCAGACTTTCGAGCTACTGACGAGTAGCTCGAAAGCCAGTCTTACCAAGGGGTATCGTATTACCCAGTAACTGGGTTGTGGAGGTCAGTCAGGCAGTCGATCTATGTAAAATACTGGTATTCAGTTGCATCTAGTTAGACTGGAAGCCGACCCCAACATGGTTTGGCAGATGATGTGGGTGTGCTGTACAAGATATTTGAAATACTGGCAAAAAATATATTCCACTCTCAAAATTATTTTTACTTTGGGTGTTTTTACTGCAGCTTCTTTAGCTTAAAATGAAAAGAAAGAAAATGAAAATGTGACAAAATGTGATTATTTGTGAGAAACATGACACAAAAAAATATCGCGGGAAAATATGTGTCACACTAAACATACTCATGTCATGTCTTGTCACACTAGAGAGTGATATAAAATTCGGCACATTCCCAACACTGTTTAAAAATTGTTTCATGCATTATGGATGAAAATACAAATTATTATTGTAAATGTTTGTCGAAAAACAATTAGGTGCAACAATGTTGGTAATACATACTTGTAAAATAATTAGGAACTACTACGAATACAAATCACTTTATTTAACATTAAAATTCTACATTACTAAAACTAAAATTTATTTCAGTGACCAGCCGTGCGATTCTGTAACCATCTCACCGTGACAGCTTGGGTGAAGTGAGCGTGAAGTGAGCTGTCATTCGCTAAGGATTAACACTATTAAGTGCTCACTTCACTTGTGATTTCACGGTGAGATTTTTACAGAATCGACCGGCTGCTTCTAACATAGCTTAACTTTAAATGATATTTTAACGTTTTCATTTTGATGCTGCATCTGAAACAAGTACAGAAAAATTAAACCAAGAAAATAGCACATCTAGCTGGTTTTGGATTGGAATTCACATTTAATAATTCCAATGTGGAACAAAGTCTAAAGCGGCTCTAAGGCTACAACTACAGTAACTTTGCCTGCTATTTTATTACGAAATTTGATTAAAATATCCCACTTAAACGATCAACTATTTTCACACAATTACATAGACAGTCCATAAACTTATGCAATGAAAATATTGTGCAAAAAAATTTAAACTCGCTCAAACTTTTTTTTTTTTCAATGACTAGTTATTGCCCGGGACTTCGTCAGCGATCCAGGATAAAAAGTACCCCTTTTCCTTTTCCAGGTCATGGTCTACCCGTGTGCCAAATTTCATCCAAATCTGTTCAGCCGTTTTAGCGTGTATGCGTAAAAAACAAACAAACTCTCGCATTTATAATATTGGTAAGGTTTGTGCAATTATTAAATGAAAAAAAGTTGAATAATGCTAACCCTAAATGGTCAAAGACATTGCGCAATTCGTGAAATTGTGCATAAGGCCTTAAACACTTTAATATTGACATTTACACACAATCAATCTGCCAAGCGTTTTCCCAACTATGTATGCTGGGGTCGGCTTCCAGTTTAACAAAATGCAGCTGGATACTATCATAGTACTGTCTATCTGACCACAATCCAGTTACTGGGTAATTCACCCCTTGGTAAGACTGGTTGTCAGACCATTGGGCTTCTGACTACCAGTATGTAACGACTGTAGAAGATCTACGAATGACAGCCGGGATCAACGGCTTCCGAGGCACGGAAGGATCTTGATATGTAATGGATGGTCATCCATCCACGAAGCGACCGCGGCAAGGGTAGCTCAAGCGTCTGTCGACCCGTGCGGCTGTTCTTATTTAGCAACGAGCAAGATTTGTAAACACATAGTGTTATAGGTCTTATTCATAACAATAATTGGTAGTAAGACTTTTAAAACATTAAAAACAATGCACTGACGAGAGCGTTAGTTTGCAATTTAGGAGATGTACATATTATACAATGCCCTCCACAAGTTAGTTGACATTTTGCCACTTCAGCTGTGATGCCAAATTATGGTAAAAAAAAACAGGTAATTCTAAGGGATTACCTGGTTACTTTTTGATGTATGGTCCTAGGTAGTTAAATTAGTAAATAAAAACGTGATACAGTGTACGGTTCAACCATTTTGAACCAGAATTTTAAATCATAATGTGGCTTCACAACTGAAGTGGAAAAATCTCAACAAAATTTTGGACGTCACTATACTCGTATACAGAATGAAATTGAATAGGTGCAAAAAAATAAAATATGTAATTCAGCGTAGTATAAAGTAAATTAAAAGCATGTTATTAAGGGAAATGGATGCACATACGTGCGCGTAGGGGAGCGATTTGCAACTTCGTCGCGTGCTCTTTTTTTCGTAGGAACGGTCAAAATTAAGTAAATACCACTAGTTCAATACGTCGCCAACTTGCTCCATGATTTGAACTCAGCGATGAATGGATTGCTTATCGGGCGCGCGCTAAAACTGCTAATACTTTAATTTTCTTGTTAGTTATAATAATATTGAAAAAAAAAGGCAATAACTTAGTTCGTAGGTACTATCTAAGACAACAATTTTTTTATTTATTTATTTATTTTACCATTTATGTACACACATATATAAACAGACAAGAAAAAACAGAACAGAAAAATAGGAACAAAGGTGATGCTTATTTCTTAAGAAATCTCTTCCAGCATAGCTGCGATAGGACATTAGATAGAGAGATGTAGACAGCGTGTGAAAGAGTAAAGGAGACAAAAAGAATACATAAAATCGTAATCAATTATTCACTTAAAAACTAAACAAATACAATGAGAATATACTTACATACATACATACAAATAAACATACATACATATACATACATACTAACATACATACATACTTACTTCTAAAATAAATATCACCATTTTTTTTTACTACTATTTTTTTTTTTCAAGAATTTAGATTTAGGAAATGACAATTTATTATGATTATGTAACAGTTACTGCACCTCCTATTTTGATTTACCGCAAGTTTTCATTTATATCCTGTATAAGGTAACACTCCAGCCAAACTTTTCTGCAAAAATCTCACCGTGAAAACTTAGTGAAGTGACATGACATGTCATTTCAATTGACGCTAGGGATTGACACTAGTGATAGCTCACTTCATCTGTAAGATTTAAACGAAACAAATTGGCTGATTTTAATCACGATTTTCCATAATTAATAACCAAAAAATCACAAAACTTACACTTAGGTACTAACTCTTAGCCCTGTCCTTCACTTCGACAATCTTATCGATAGCCTTCGAGCCAATGTCCCATAACTCTCTAGCGATCAAACTCATAATCGTTTTATTAGAGTAAACGAACTCCATTGCTTTCCCAACCCAAATATCTTGGCGAGAAAACTCTTTATTTTCTTGCGATTTCAAATTTTTTTTTAGATCTGCAAGCGTTTTAAACGAATTTGTCTTGTAGTCTTCTAGAATTATGAAAATTAATATCGTGACGAATAATGCTACTTGGGCTAACATGTTGTTAGTTTTGATACCAAGACGCGTATACAAAGCAGTCGAAAGAACTGAATTCATTGTTTGCTTGTTTCTGTTCGATTTCTAAGTATAGGTTAAAGAATGTTTCACACGGTTTATTTTAATTACTTTTAGGATTCCGTATCCAAAAACTGCCAACGGAATCCTATAACTAGGCCTCTACTTCCGTCCGTCCGTCTGACTGTCAGCGGGCTGTTTCTCATGAACCGTAATAGACAAGCAATTGAAATTTTCACAGTGTGTCTATTGCTAAAAAAAAAAAAAATATAAAATAATATAAATAATAAAAATAAAATACAGCCTATGAAACTTTTCTTATATGGAGACCTACATATAAGAAAAGTTTTGACCGATAACCAGAAACAATGTTATAAACGGTCAATGTGCATGCAGCCCTATTACATCCATTGTTCCAATGAGCAGAACCACAGTAAATTCCGCCAAGCGATATTACCAGTTGTCAATGCAAAGTACAAACGCCAGCACATCAAGCTACTACAATCTGTCAAATTTCTTTAATAGATTTTCAACTTTATCGCTAAAGCCTAAGGTTCAAGGTTTAAGGCGTCTGTACATCATTAACTTGATATTGTAATATTGCAGAATAAAGAGTAAGGTTCGTTAAATCCTGCGAATTAAATCAAATTGCGAATCAATAATCATTTTCCCACGTTTAGATAGGAAAATAAATTTGGAAAAAGTGATGAATAAATAAATTTAAAAAAAATTGTGTTAGATAAACAAAATTAATAATCATGGTGACATTGATACGTTGCATTACAATGCGTAGTTTAAACCAAGGTAAAAGTCAGTCCTTAAGAGACGGTAAGTAAACACCAGCCGTTCGATGATTTCGTTGAACAAACCATGAGCACTGAAACCCCAAACGGTTCGAAAATATAATTACCTATAAGGTTATTATCACGACGTTGATGATCAAATTAACATAATGATGTAGAACCAATTAGTGAAGGAAACGGTAAATAAAACACTAGCAGTGGTAAGTGCTGCAATCAAAAATACATGTGCTAATACTGCTGGCAAAGCAAGGGTCCAGGTAGCGGACATAGACAATAATACCAGACTATTACTGTCCCACTGCTGGGCAAAGGCTTTGTCTCATACCGAGAAGGCACGAGCATAGATGACCACGCTTGTTCAAGACGGGTAGGCGATTTTAGACTTGGACATGGATAAAATAAATACAATTAAAATCAAATCTTTTTATTTCAGACATATTTTGCCCATAATATTGTAAGTTAGTAGTAAGACTTAAACAACTATGTTACATGTAAAAATAAGAATTAAAAATCAAAATTAACATTAAAATTAAGACCAAGATTGAAATAAAAATTAAAATTAAAATAAATGATTACATAAAAAAAAAAAAAATTAAATTAAAATCAAAATTAAATCCAAAATCAAATTAAAATCGAAATTAAAATCTATTTAAAATTACAATTTAAATTATTATTTCAAGTTTTCATAATAAGCAAGGGTCAAAATAGCTAAGAATATAGCCTCAAACATAAACCTCGTTCCTTTAAAACTTCATAAATATCAACGAGCAAAACGCAAAGCAAAATCTTTGCAGAAATAAAATCCCTAAAATACGGAAGTGTATAACCATTTGCATTAAATTTTAGCTCATGTTTACGATGAAGATAAACCTGTTATTTGTGAGCAGCTGAAATATTTTATGTGTATATTTACTTTTTATTGTGTACACTCACATTATACTAACGCATCTTCTTGAGTTATAGCTGGGAAATAAGTGCACATTTATGCGACATTTTTGTTTATGAAATGGATCGGGATGGGATTATTATGATATTTGAGCCAGTTAAGGATTTTGAAAGAGATGTAGAAGGAGAAGATAAATAAGTGAACAGAAAAATAGAACAAGAAAACAAATAAACTTCATTTACTGTACATCTAAATCAAATTCTTATCGACTTATTGTGGACAACATCAAAACTTATGGATTGACTAGCCTCTGCTTGCAACTTCGTCGGCGTGAAATTTCTTGCTCCCCCAAACCAACCCGTTGCGTTACATCACCTGCCCGCGCTATTGCTTCAGTTTTGCTCAGCGTTCTTTGTGACTTTTTAGGGTTCCGTACCCAAAGGGTAAAAAGGAACCCTATTACTAACGCTCCGCTGTCCGTCCGTCCGTCTGTCACCAGGCTGTATCTCATGAACCGTGATACTCGTAGTAAGACAGTTGAAACTTTCACAGATGATGTATTTCTGTTGCCGCTATAACAACAAATGCTAAAAAAACAGAATAAAATAAATATTTAAGGAGGCTCCCATACAACAGACATGATTTTTTTGCCATTTTAATGGTACGGAACCCTTCGTGCGCGAATCCCTTCTTTTTGCAAGGCTCCTAAGAGTTATAGGGTGATTGAGGCTCTTTGAATTGAGCTGTAAAATGCAAAAACAATTATTTTTCTTTATTTTTTTTAAATATCCTTCTACTCTGATACATCTCTTCATAAGCAGGGCCGGCAGAAGGCTCCCTGCATCGTTGCCAATCATGAAACTTCAACCTGGCCACCCCTTTCGCCTCACTTACGTGCCTATTCCACCCAACAATACATCGTGATTTACCCCCGTGTCGCGCATTTCCTCGACCTACAGCCGCAGACGCATTGAGTGCAGACACAATATCCCCACCATACAATCTATCTATAACCGATCTGTGATTAGGCTTGTTACTAAGTAGTACTCGTCACAACCGCACGGGTCGATCGATCAGGTTAAGCTATGCTTGCCGCGGTTGGTCCCTGAATGGGTACCATCTTCACATGCCAAGATCCCTCCGTGCCTCGGAAAGCACGTTAAGCCGCTGGTCCCGGCTGTCATTCGTGGATCTTTGACAGTCGCTACGGGTCGTCAGTAGCCCGAAAGTCTGACAACCAGTCTTACCAAGGGGTATCGTATTACCTAGTAACTGGGTTGTGGAGGTCAGATAGGCAGTCGCTCCATGTTAAAATACTGGTATTCAGCTGCATCCGGTTAGACTGGAAGCCAACATAGTTGGGAAAAGGCTAGGCAGATGATGATGATTAGGCTTGTTACAATATTTGTCTGCACAGTCAATAAATCCTGATGGAAAATCAATTAATTTTAATTTACTGTTGCATTCTATGACATACTATGACTACCAAAGAAAAACTACAAAATATCTGCAATATCCAGTTTAAAGCATTTGCAGTGACGATGAAACTCTGTCTGATGTCCCGGTATCTAGATTCAGGATCTTCCAAGACGTTAACGGTGAGATGATAGATTGGCCGATCAAACCGGCTCGTTGACTATGGCAGCCTAGCCTGAAGCTAGAAGGTAGGTGGATGGGCCGTAATTCGGCTTGAAACTCTCGGACTAAACCAGTTTAGTTGGGATTTTGAATAACGGCAGTCACTGACTCGCGGATTTTATTGAACGCTGCCCCGGTTCTAGGATAAAATTTTCGCCACATTTCACAATACAATTATGGTATTTGAAACTTTGAAATTTTCTTGTAAAGATCCTAAAAAGGTGACCCGTCGAATCTCATAGCGTATATTCAAGTGACAAAGCTTCACAGAAAAAAAATTTTATTTAAAAAAAAACAACCGACTTCCAAAAAAACACTACAAAGTGAAAAATAATTTTAATTTTGGAAGTCGGTGTCGTTGGTTCCGCATTTTGGTTTTTTGACACCGACTTCCGAAATTAAAATTATTTTTCACTTTGTAGTGTTTTTTTGGAAGTCGGTTGTTTTTTTTTAAATAAAATTTTTTATTTTTCACTTTTTAGTTATATCTACCCCAATCAAATTCATATAAACACTACTTGCTATGTAAATATCAGTGACAGGAAGCTGCATCTGCGTTTATAGGGTACAAACGTGATGTTATGTTGTGCGATTGCGTAATTATTATTATCATAAAAAAAAAATTATAACCTTTGTAGTGAGTACAGGCGTGATATTATGTTGTGTGGTGGTGTAAACAATGCTTAGATATGCTATAGCAACAATCGCGGTTAATCTGCTGTTATTTATTGAAGAGTTCCCCCGATTTCTACAAGATCCCATGATCAGATATTGAAATGGTGACAATGGGACCACACGGGAAGCACCAGCTTTTAAATAAAAAAAGAATCATGAAAATCGGTTCACCCAGTCGGTTATTATGAGGTAACAAACATAAAAAAAAAAAAAAAAAAAAAAAAAAATACAGTCGAATTGATAACCTCCTCCTTTTTTTGAAGTCGGTTAAAAACTACTATGACACAAGAAAAATTAAAAAAAAATACAAAGATAAAATTTCTGGTCAATCAAAGTTACAAAAATGAGGCTGAATAAAAAAAATGAGGTTGGTTCAAAAAATGATGATTGTCATAAAATTTTAATGCAGCATTTTTTAATACTGCAAGGTAATCCCATTGAATATTTCGCAGCTTCAGACCTTGAGAGGGTTAGCGGCTCATCCATCACAGAGAGAGCCGTTTGCTGTCAATGACAGATTTATGACTGAACGACGGTTTCTGCTTGTATTTTTATACCTAATCGTGTATTATAATAACTTACATATACGTACCACGTACGTTTTTTTCACACACAAAAACAGTTAGTCACTGAAATAAGGTTTAAATTGCAATAATTGACTGACGCTCGTGAAATGCAATAACCGTGTATAAGAGTAAAATAATATGAAACATCTTGCTGCCAATAAACTGGGTTACAAGACATAAATTTTGATATTTTATTAAAATTGTTTTCGGTTGAAATTTTTAGGGAAAAGGCAAATGGAATCCCATGGTCCCTGGTCGAATTTAGCGATTTTATCCCCTGAGTGCCAGGATACGCGTGACAAGTAGACCAATACTTATGTACCGTGGATTCCAAAATTTCCCATCTCCTTTGGACTTCCAGTAAAATTTCGTTATGGCAAATTTTCATTCAAATAGAATACGTGAGGGTATTTTGATCTGTTTTATGGAGACGTGCGCCGGTTATAGTAGTTTCGTGATAGGGGAGTTAAGTTTTAGTAAAGTACGGTTCTTTTTTATGATTCTCTTTAGCTAAATCAGATTTTTGTTAACGGATGTCCTCATAAACATCCAATTGCATTACAACAACATCTGTAGTTCTTTTTCGAACTTCCGCTTAAATACAGAAGGCCAATTCGTAATTGAAAACGTATAAAATCTAGTCTCAGCAGCGATCAATGGCAAAACCTTGTTAAAAATGTAGGGAAATTAGCTAACCCATTAACCGCCAAAATAAAACTAGATAAATTATATTTATGAAATGGTTATTTCCTTATCCAAATAAACACAAAAACTTGAAACAAACTGAAAAAAAAACATTGTGCTCTCCTACAGAGGGGTGTACTCAATTGAGTACAATGGCGTATTACAAATGAAAATTAACATTTTTATTATAAACAATACTATATTCTGCAATATTAATTAAGTATGTACAACGTGTAACGTTAAATGCGCAAAACCTCAGACACCCCAACTGATTTTTAATTCAATTGACCTATTTCAGAGAAACAATAAGTCATTAAAAAAAATTGTAAAGGTTTTATGTGCTGTTTTAGTTTTACTGGCCATTCTGACCGTTTCTTGCATCTGCGACGACACTTTATCGAGGGAGCAGTCGTCACCGGGCCGCTGCGCCGCGCTGACATTGGCTTGCTTGACCTATTAATAAATAGACACGGCAACGTTTTTAATGAAGATTTTTTGAAAAATGTGACCTATATTAAAAAGTGGTTCAATTCATTTTGCTCGTTATTCTGATCAAACTATTTTCAGGTTTTGCGCATTTAACGTTACATGTTGTATATATTTGGACACCTCCAAGTAAAAAAAATATTGAAATAATAGTCTTACCTGTGTAGACATTGTTACTGTAAAGTTACAATCCTCGGTGACTGTGTGACACAAGTTTTGATTCTAGCCACTAATGTTTTTGTTATTTTAATAAGTGGCAACTGTTATTGTTAACTGTTAAGCGTACGCCTCAAATGTTTACCTGCCGGTCGATTCTGTAAAAATCTCACCCTGAAATCATAAGTGAAGTCAGCACTTTATAGTGTTAATCACCATGTTGGCCTACCATTACGGAATGACAGAGCTCACTTCCCGTTCACTTCACCTAAGTTCTCACGGTGAGATTTTTACAGAATAGCACTGCCGTGCGTGTTAATTGAGGTATTTTTGACAGTTTGAGACTGAGGTCGGACTGTGAATGTTCTTAAAATTACTCCGTTTTATGGCTGTCTTTTGTTTATAATACTAAAACTTACTAGGTCACAGAATGCTAACTATTCTGGCCAATAATATCAGAATCTCTATTAGTCTGTGCACCGTTCAGGGATTATAATTCGATAAGTAAATAGTTTACCTTCATCATACAACATATCCTGGAATTAACGCACCATATACCAGCATCAGATATCACCATCCAGTACGGGTTGGTACATATCACATATCTTTAAATTATTGGTTCTAGGACATAATATCGGTTTTCTCACGATATTTTCCTTCACCGTTTTGAGAGCAGTGGTAGTGAAATTATTCATACAAAGTAAAACGCCTGCCTGGGTTCGAACCCATGACCTAAAAATCGTAACTTGGGGCCGTTACCACTAGACCACCACTGCTCTTACGTGGGTGGATCAAATATAAACCGGACTTAAGTAAAAAAAAATACGCACGTATTATTATACTCGTAAAAGAAAAGGAATATATTTTATTTTTCTACATAATCTCCCCTTCTATTAACACATTTTTCCCAGCGCAGGGCAAGTTTCTTGATGCCATTATCGAAGAATGTAGTCGATCGTGCCTTTAGCCAATTGCACCCAAACGCTTTCACTATCTGGTCAGTGTGAAAACGGCGTCCTCTACTTGAAATTTTTTTTATGCCGTCCCTATACTTAACCCTCTATGACTCATAAGCTGGGATTTATTTGATTTTTTGGATTAGAGAAGATTACAAAAAAATAAAATACACGTGTTTCTGGATTTTCATTATTTTTAATTATTTGGGAAGAGAATTACAAAAATTGCAACAATCACTTTTACCAACAAAAACAAAATAAAATATGAAAGTGTTAAAAAATAACGTTACAAAATAAAGTTCAAACACTCACCTCTCCAATTTATCAATATGTCGGCGCGAGCGTGGGCGTAGCGATAATAGGGCCATCATCATAGTTTCATGGTACGGGTTCCATGAGGAAGGTGGGTACTCGGGCAACCCAGTAAAACGTAGTTTGAAGCACAAATCACAGTCACGTTTATTCGGTAATTTACAATCACTTTATGAGCAGTAAGAAACAAAGGTTTGTACGGTGAACATGACAGTTCCGATGGTATGCTCTCAACCGTTCGGCGTGCGCTCCGCAAGTCGAATCCCGGCCGCTCTCCAATCGGCTCTGTCCACGTGTAGAAAAGGGCGCGAAGTTAAAGCGCCACCTCACGGCGTTCACTGTACTAACCGCTCAACCAATGAGAATTAAGTTCCGGTTAGACCAATATTATGAAATCAACCGGAAGTAGTATTTTGATTATTTTGTCGTCTTGATATCGCTTGCGACGACAAATATAATACACAAGACACGAGCAGAACAATTTTTTATATATTTTTTAAATCACAGTGAACCGCCACGTTTCGTGCCTAAATACCGACTGTCGTAACACAAATCTTAATTTGTAACAAGAATCGCCGTCTAGTCGTATTTTTTGGTACTAGTTCATTAGTTCGGAGTGTAGACTACGAGTTACAGTGCGCGATTACGTTATGAAATCTATTATTTTAAATTTCGAAGCGTTTGTACGGTATGTTACCTACAGTCTACACTGAGCTATAGAGGGTTAAGTTCTTGAAAGCGTATTCTTATCGAACTGTAGAGTCAATCGATGCAAAATTTCGGAAGGTTTTATGCCGTCCCGTGTTAAAAATTTTATGATAAGTCGTTGCTCAATCTATACCTCCTGCTCATACATGATGCTACTGGCGCGCAATAAACTATAGTGAGCCGGAGCAGTATCTCCCCCTCCCTTAGATGATCCCCCCTAAAATATACAACAGCACCAAGCGCGTCACTTCACTCAGCGACCAGTAGTAAAAAAAGTCCGGTTTATATTTGATTCACCCACGTATTATGTATACTGGGTGTCCGGAAAGTCATGGATTACCTTTTACCTGCTGATGGGCCACATTGGGATCTACCAATAAAAAAAATGACCATGGTAAAAGTCTTATGGTTTCCGAGTTTTTTGATGTTTTTGATGTTTTTTGTTGTACGTTTTATCCATTTTATTCCATGCCATTTCTACGAATGAAAACTTTTTCGAGTACAATTTTTTTTATTTTCATCGTGAATCATCCTACTATCGATTGACTACAATAAAGTTACAGATATCGTCTTTTAAATACCTAAAATTTAGGTTCAAACTTAAAATTTTCACCAAAAAAAATTTTACCTTATTTTTGATCGGCACTGGTGAAAAAAAAAATATTGGTAGGTCTTTTTTTTTATTGGTAGATCTCAATGTGGCCCATCAGCAGGTAAAAGGTAATCCATGACTTTCTGGACACCCCGTATTACATTATTTATATATTTATTAACTTAGTTACACTGATTGTGGGAGAAAATTTTGGTCACATTAAAATCTACGCACGCACACAGTCGCAGACGTATAAGGATCTAGAGTAGTAGGTACTTCGTCCATTTTGGTTTGTTTTGACTGTACAGCGAAAGTGTTACTATAATTTACGTAGTTAGTTTATTTTTACGATAAATAATAAAAAATATAGAAATCAATTCAGTAAACGTTTCTGAACAAACTACTTACATTACGTTCATTAATTCAGTTACACGTTTTATAAACTGTTCTGATAAGTCAATTATGCAACTCATAAAACTAAGTTTGACCTATTCCTTACCAGAAATTGGCCTTCGTCTTAACCTATATTCGTTTCACACGTCAAATTCACTGCAATCCCAAAATACTCTCATTCTTTTTCACTTTTATATCCAGGAAGGTAGCGTCCTTCCAAAATTCACCCTTATTTCTATACGGCAAAACTGTAAATCCCACATCAGTTGCTCAAGTCCCCGCAGACTATCTACGTCCCACAGACACACCCGTGAAGATTTGAAAGGATTGCTACACGACCCCAGAATTGACAGCTTTGCTGAACAAAAAGAGAGTTTTCCTGTAATAAATTTAAAGAAACACAAGGTGGATTCGTTACTTTACTGTGCTCTGATTAAATACCTATTAAGTATTTTGTTTATGACACGGTATTAATTGCAAAATTCTGTTTTTAGGGTTCCGTACAAAAATAGTAAAAAGGAATCCTTATGGTGCGGCTCTGTCTGTCCGTCTGTCATAGCTGGATATCTCAAGAACTACTAATGCTATCAACTTGAAATTTGGAAAAGTTTTAGATGACGTTTGCACAACTATTTTGTAAATAAGAAAGAAATAAAAATGTATTTATTTTTTGCAACAGGGACTGAAAGTGGGGGGTCTTAAAAATTCCAAGTGGAGCTACTAGGGCATGTGGGGTATCATAATGAAAGAATGCTGTTTGCACATTCTCAAACATTTTTTCTTTGGCCTCATAATTTCCGACTTTTGATGAAAAATGTAACAAAAATACCGTTCCCTCCCCCCCTTTATCTCCGAAGACTGCATAGAGAAAAATCCGAAATTATTCTGTGTGATAGAAGTTTATGTAAATATTACAGGAAAAACAAAACGATGCCTCTAAACAGCACTCCGTTTCAGAAGAAAAAAAATGAAGATTTATTTAATCTTCATTTTTATAATGGTACAGAACCCTTGGTGCGTGAGTCCGACTCGCTCCTGACCTTTTTTTTAATTCTACTTGTATTGGTTTTCAAAAGCAAGTTAATCACAGAATCCAGGCTGTATTGATCGGACCTTGTTCTGAATACAATGTAACACCATTTGCCTGAACTAATGTGTTAGTAACCTTTGTCTTTCAAAATCGAAAAGTCATGGTATGATAGAAAAAATAAATATTTTATTGTAATAGAAAAAGGTACATATAAAAAAAAAACATAAGTTTGCTGAATCTTCCTATTTTCGAGACGATTGACTCATTACTCTTTTGTCCGTCCAGTATAAACCTACCTAGACAGCTGTGTCTTTGGCTCAAAATAATGATTTGATATGAAAAACCAGGAAATATTTCTGCTACTAAAGCAAATAATCTCGACTGCTTACTTTACAAATCAAGAATACCCTACCCATTTATTCATAAACCCACACTGAATAAATAATACAAAACCATTACTTACCGAGTAAAATATTCCTAATTATGAATTCTAAAGAATCGCTAAGTTCGCGGATCACCGTCTGGGGCTCTCAGATAAGACTTGCTTACAGACCCCGAGTTTATTTTAACACTTTTGTGTGTTCAGCTCTCTACGGATTCCATTGTTGACAATTTTATCGCGTTTTCATTTTTCTTCTTCTTTTTTTCGCGAACGCCGAGGCCCGGCTACGAGCCCGATCCGAAATTTTTGGGCGTTCCTACGAAAATACCCGATTCTGATACTTTTTTAGGGTAAACTTTGCAATGCGTATACTCTGATCTTTAACTGAAAAAAGCGAACTGTGTGCGAATAATCTATGATGTGGTTTTACTGTACGAAAAAAGCTTCTTTCGGTAGCCTAACCGAACCTTTTGGATAGTATTTCTTTATTTGTGTGATTTGCATTGTATTCTGAATGCTTTTTCTATGTTAAACTTTGCAAATCGTCCGATAGTACCACTTAAACATACATACATTATAACTTACAATAAGCCGTAAACCAGTAATGCCATTTGAAACCGCATAAGTTAAACATTTGTGGTAAATTAATCATTGGCAGTCGAAATTAGAATGCTTTCGTTATACAATTCTACCTAATAAAATCTAAAGTCTGTTTCTCTTTTTTCACCAACAAAAACAACGATCAACTCAATTGCAATCTAATCGTGTTGATAACAGAACAATCACAGAGATACCCAAATCATTTGATCCATTTATAAATACAATCCATTAAATCATTTGATCCACCTGTAAACAGTAAAAGCTACAGACTCAGAACCGTGTTAATCGAATCAAATGATCAAATCCTTGTTATTGAAATCATTTGCAGGAGGATTACAATCATGAAAGCCTAATAACATCTGTCGAGTAAAAAATACCAATCAATAAAAATAGGGTCACGATTGTCGACATTATCTTCCGAGACCAAATGGCTCTGTTATCGATTCCAATAAATGCCATTCTTTTATTTCAGAAGCGGAAATAAAAGAAATTACTGCGAACAGCTGAAATTCTCATTAAAATTCCATTACGACACCGTCGACTTGAATATGCCTATAGATTTTGATGGCGAAATTATTTTTTATTACAACTTATGTAACGACAGCGGGTCGTCTGTAATTTCTGCGCGAGTTTCTGTTTGAAACGTAATGATTGTAATTTAGTGATGTATTTACACAATATTGAATACTTGTGATTACCTATTGTTACTACCCTAGTACTCGTAAGTATCCCGTTGGTGTACCTTGTTTGATAAAGGCATGTATTTAACGCGGCGACAGATTAATCTGAATTTGGGATTAAAAAATAATTAAAGACGGTAGCAAAACGGACGGTAGGTTGGCAGCTACTGACGACGGATGAAAAGTAGAAAATGGGCATTCTTAAATTAAACAACGAGGTTGTATATCAAGTACACTAATTATTATCTTTAATAATAATAAGGCGTAGTCGACGGAGCCCCGCTTCGCGGGGCCCCTATTTCTGTCTGCAGGGTTTAAAGGAACCCAACACGAAGCGGATGACGGGGGCTCGTTCGCTCGCTCCGCTCGCTCACTTGAGCCCCCGTCATCCCCTTCGAACCTAACCTGTCCGTGTCGGGGTGCCCCAAGTCACGAGCTCGCTTCGCTCGCTCTTGCATCCTAAGTTCTCAAGTTCAATCTTGTGTTTTTCTGGGAATGAGTCTTCAGAGATGCCTATAGTTGCCTATAATACAGTTTGTTATCCCACTGTTAATATTAGTCGCCATGTCATTATTTTTAGTAGTAAATAGATAGTCGCCCTTTTAAGTTGTTAGTCGCCTGGAAAATAATATTCCTTTGATAAATAAATAAATGAAGTAAATGTAGGTAAGTGAACAGAAACAGGTTTCAAGGCTAAGACAACTAGTTACAAGTTTAGTATTTTTAATGTTTTCGACGAGTTTTATTAATTGGAAAAGGCTTCATGACGTCACGTCCGCCACCTAACCGCCAGCCGCTTAGCAATCGAACGTTTAAACGGCGTTTGGCGAGTTGATCGAGCCCCAGTCTGCGTGCAGTTCTCCACGAGTCAACAAATGTCTACAAATACTCACCTACAGACTGTCAAAAAGGGTTACGCCCTACCCCGTATGGACCCCTACCCCCTATGGACCTCGGCGTAGGTCCATAGGGGGTGCTCATAGTGTGTAGTCGCTTAGTTTTTAAGTATTTATTCGAATTATGTATTTTTTGCTTATATAAAATTAATATTACACTAATCTGTGTTATTTCCCACATTTACTGTTGCAATTTCAGTATTTGGTTCTGTATCAGATCTTTTTCTTTTTTTTTTTAGGTTAGAATTGATAGCCAGTCATTGTAAGTTTTTTTAAGCTGAAGTCTGTTGTAATAGAGAAAAAAACTGAAATGATTGAGAAAAATCTGAAACTATGTGATAGAAGTTTATGTAAAGATTACAGGAAAAATAAAACGATGTCTCTAAACAGCACACTTTCTTAGAAAAAAAAAAAGAAAAAATAAATATATATTATATTTATAACGGTAAAGAACCCTCGCTGCATGAGTCCGACTCGCTCTTTACCGGTTTTTTTTTAAGTTGATGTACACTGTCGCATTAGAATAAGGCCTATAATGATAGTTGTAAGGATGATGAATAAATAAATAAAATTTTATCAGTGTAAGCAATTGTTGGTTGGCCATTAACACATTGAACGCCGTGTTGGTCACCGGTGACGACCACTATACTTTCCATATCGGCCATATGGATTTCCGATTTCGAAAAATTTTACACATTATATTTTATTGGCCCATTTGGTTCAAAATAGTCAAACACCCCACTCAAAATAATTATTTATTATTACTATCCAAAGAATTAACAAAATAATTTCTGTCGCTCACACTGGTAACCACCACGGCGTTCAATGTGTTAAAGAAAAATAAATAAATAAATAAGCCTTCAGGCTTATTTTTCCTTGGTCCCTGTTCTTGTTGTCTCGATACGAGATCGATACTATCAATAAGGCACCAACTCGTAGCTAAATTCTGGGCCGACTCTATTTAGATTGCCATCGACACACTAAGAAAAATAATAAGAGATTATTCAAAAAAATGTCATGAATTCCTTTGTCCGGGTGTATCGGAGTTAAATATAGGTACTGTGGGGGCTGTTTCAATGCACCCTATGGCATTGGGTTGATCATAATTCTTACGGTCACACTGATCTCTGATCTCTGTAGGGTGTATTAATCATTCAATCGACTTGGCTCACCGTGAGGCTCTCTCAAATCTCACCACAACACCCAATTTTTCTATTAGTTTTCAATTCAGTCCTCGTTTTACCATTTAATAATAGAAGCATAATATTTTGTAACAAAACGCATGGATACGTAATATAGTTAAATCTGACGCGTGATTTTTTTCTCAAAGTTTAAGCCTGATTTACTCTGAGCGATTTAATTGAATGAAAGTAACAAAAATGATGATGAGATGGTGCAAATTTTGTTGTTGCTTGAATTTTATTACATGCCACAGGCAAGAACCTTGCACCGTGTAAATCAGGCTTTATGGCACGTCAAGCTACTACAATCTGTCAAATTTCTTTAATAGATTTTCAACTTTATCGCCAAAGCGTATGGTTCAAAGTTGATCGGGAAAATCTGACAGTTTCGGGTAGCTTGATCTGCTGGCGTCTGTACCTACAATGAAAGTGTAAAAGCTGACAGAATTTACTACTTAGTTCTTTGTACAGACGCCAGCACATCAAGCTACCCGTAACTGTAAAAATTTCCCAATCAACTTTAAACCTTATGCTTTATCGATAAAGTTGAAAATCTATTAAAGAAATTTAACAGATTGTAGCAGCTTGATGTGCTAGCGTCTGTACGCATGCCGTCTGTTGGGACAGATAGGTATATTCAAATGTTTAATGGCTCTATCTTCAAAAGGCCCTTCCAGGCATGGCCCTGCATTGTTAGACTCACATAAAAATCCTAATAATATAACGTTTGG
The DNA here is from genome assembly GCA_949629135.1 of Eremobia ochroleuca. NCBI lineage: Eukaryota > Metazoa > Arthropoda > Insecta > Lepidoptera > Noctuidae > Eremobia > Eremobia ochroleuca. Next base: position 3,453,673 of record OX451392.1, read on the forward strand.
ACTTTATAAGAGATCATGAACTCCGAGTTTGTTTCGTTGTTTCTTCTCAAGGATCAGTCAGCTACGAAATGCCAGCACCATCTAGTTCTAAAATATTGATCAACAAAATATTGACGTGTAAAAGTTTCTTAAAAGATCTACTTACAGAAATAAGCATTTCATGTCTTTTCATGGATTGGGTAGTCAGATAAAGTCAAGCTACTTAACAGAATATCTAAATATATCTCGCAAAGTCGACATCCACAAATATGATAAACTCTTGGGTATGGCATAACAAAAGAAATACAATCTACTTTATCCTCCCAAAAATACAAAAAGGGGATAAAATAGTCAAAGGAAAATGCGAATACAGACCGAAACTAATAAGGTCTTTTCCCTGCATACACTCGGATATATTATTTCAAACAAAACCTATTCAAATACGGTAAACTTGGGATCCTCTCCCGGTAATCACGGATCCGATTGGGCTTTGATTGACCTTTATGCAAATTCCAAATTCACCCAGGAGTACAGAACCCAGGTTGTTTAATTGAATAATTAACCTGTCCAGCGCACTTCGTTATAATTTTAAATTACTTTGCAGATTCGCCATTTGTGCCGCCTTCAAAAATTTCGGGAAAATTATTCGTGATTTTTTGCGTTGAAAATACAGTATCTAGTATTTCTGATAAGGCGTTTGTAATAACAACTTGGTGGCGGTAGACAGAAACTCTGATAAGTTCATTGAATAGAAGTGGTCTCTTTTAGGTATATTTAAACATCTTTTGATTTTTCCGTGAGTATTTATTGGTTAATTTATGCTGGTTAGTAAAAAACATCAAAACAAGCCACAACGAACTCAAAAAAAAAAAAAAAAATCGTCTCATAAGTCTCAAAATTATGAGCGAAAACTATCGTGTTTTATATTATGATAATAAAGGGAATTCAATCAACTTAAGGAATACCTAAACAATATTCCACTGGGCCATGCATTTATTTTTTTATTTCATTAAGACTTCAAAATGACTTTTATTTTGGTGGTCATTCGATTCAATTAACGTAAAACGCATTATTTGTGACCGCGATGCGCTATTGTCAATTACATAAAAACCATCATCTGCCTAGCCTTTTCCCAACTATGTTTGGGTCGGCTTGCAGTCTAACCGGATGCAGCTGAATACCAGTATTTTACAGGGAGCAACTGCCTATCTGAGCTCCACAACCCAGTTACTGGGTAATACGATACCCCTAGGTAATACTGGTTGTCAGACTTTCGGGCTTCTGACAGCCGGGATCAACGGCTTAACGTGCTTTCCGAGGCACGGAGGGTTCTCGGTATGTAAAGATGGTCACCCATCCACAGACCAACCGCGGCAAGCATGGCTTAACCTGATCGATCGACCTGTGCGGCTGTTATTATTTAGCCATGGGCCCCTACACTAAAACCGCGCCTTAAATATAAAATCATCATCAAATTACTGTATCAAGTCAATATCAACTAAACTGGCTAATTAACGATCATCGATGAGTTTCCATCTAATAATAAATTGATCAGACGCATTTGTTTTGCCTTTCTTTCTCCAAAAGTAACAATAACGAGGTCAGTATTATTAGGCAAATCCATTCATTAGCAAAATCATTCAAAATCCACCTTCACTTATTCCGCGAACTCGTTTCACGACGTTTTCCTGCCCGTCCATTAAAATTCAGCCACTTGTAAAATAAAAGTGAAATAATAACAGGTCTCGATTGATCCCCAATTAGTACAGCTCGTGAATCACAAAAGATAAACCCCATCCCATCCTAATTAGTTCTTTATTGATCCAAAAATCTCGGGAGTAGTGGTCTACCCTTTCCATTTTAATGAGACCGTTCTTAGTTACGTGGACACGTTTCCATAAAAGCCGAATAAATATTTATGAATAGGTGGTGTTTGTTTTAGTGTTGCATGCATTGTTGGAAAGAACCTTTTCTATTTTACCCGGTTTTATTTAGGTTAGGTTTGATCCTAGCGAGAAGAGGGTTTTGCATGTTGGGTTTTCTACTAAAAGTGGGATACATCATTATTTTACTGAAAGTGGTTTTACAGATTACGTTTAGTCGTAAATATATTGGATTTTGATTTCTAAAAATACTCGTAGTTCTTTAAGCTAAAATAGTAGTCTAGTAATTGACACTAACGAATATACTTTGAAAGGCAGAATGCTGTGCTGCCGTCCGCAAGCTATAATGCCGTTATCTCGCATATGGTCGATTTTCGTTTTTCGATGCCACCATAATCAGAAAAAAATTCTCTATCTTTCTGTTCAAGCAGTATTTTTCTACGATTTATGGATGCAGAAATATAAAAAAATATAACGCCGTTAAGTTGACTTATTTGAGAAGTTAGCTACGCTAAAACGCAGGTAAGCAACATTACTAAATTAAAAAGTGACTAAAGGCCTTTAACTTACATATTAATTAGAATTTTTACTATCAGTTGCATAACTAAATTGCCGTTAACAGAATTTCCTACCCTATTATGAGGTTAAAATACTTTAACGGTTTTATAGTTCTGCTTTGTTTCAAATTACAGTATTATAGATCCAACGCTAAAACGCCGTTAAATGTCAGTTCTAGACAAAAATGTCGTTAAAGTCACCTAACGGCATTTATGTGTAGTACTAAGGTGTAATTTTATTAAGAGATTTTGTAGTAAATACGCCAATAACGGCATTTTCAATATGAAATATAAATATTTTACTTACGGCGTCAATTACAAAAATGCAGTTATCCCTCATTACTACACTAAAACGCGGTTATCTACTTTTGATAGCTTACCGTGCAGCCCCCCGCGTCCTTACAGTGCGCCGCAAAAGTTTGAAGGGCAAGGACGTGTCACGCTCCGCGCGTTCTAAAGTAATTACGATAATTATTTTTGCTTGTTTAGTAAACTACAGATGGGTTAAAGATAAATTAGTCGACCTTAGTAAATAGGTCCAAGCCACCGCAGACTTTTCTTTAGGCCTTATTATGTTCTACAGCTATTTAATTGACTCATGATAGCCATTTTATCTTTTACCAACCTACATTAAACAAAACCAATATAATTTTGATTAATAGGTAAAAAATCACTGAAGATATTGTAGAGGATGACGGTAAATGTATGAGATAACGTTAACCTAAATTTTATTTAACTTGCTACAGGCGCGCTGCTATTTCACAAAGATCCAAAAATATTTTAGATATGATTAAGAAGAAACAAAGATCCAAAAATATTTTAGATATGATTAAGAAGAAACATAGTACAACCAACATTGAGCAAGTTCACTTTGAGACTTTTAGCAGAAGGAATAAAAGTCCTAATCCGGAATTACAGCGTTTTGATGCATTATACTATAACAGGCCCTATTCGATGACATCTAATATTTTTGAAAAGTTTTGTGATACGCAAATTACTAATAATTCACATGTGCATTCGTCGATCCTAAATAATTTCGATAAAGATTTTAAAACTACTTTTCCTGCTCTGCTCAGAGCTATGATGCTTTACTAAGTCCAGATCATGTTCAAATCGATTTAACCTGTAACGAAGTGATGCCATCAGAAGATCAAATTGATGTAACCTGCAACGAATTGATGCCGTTAGAAAATCAAATTGATATAACCTGCAGCGAAGTAACGCCATTAGAAGATCTCTCATTTAATGTAACTGAACCGAATGATATTAGTTACTATTACAACAGAAAATACATCTACAATTTCGCAGTTAAACTTGCAATGTGATTTTGATTCCGACGACTCTGTGCGTGATAAAGACCATCGCCCATCTGATGCAAGTAGTGATTCAAGTGACGATTTTCAAACAGCTAAACCGAGTAGCCAGAAGTCCCAAGTGTTACAAGCAAACAGAAGATCTAAGAAAAAGGGTTCGAAACCCATTACACTACCTGTGGCCACGAAAAGCTTTACTTCTGACGTTCTTGACACGGTTCCTTTTATTCAAGAAAGCAATACCTTGCAGAATAAACGCAGAAACTCAATTAATGTTCTTTGGCTTTCTATGGCTCGATAACTGCAGTGCTCAAAATAAGAATTGGTTATTATACTCGTTACTTGTCCATTTAGTCAACTGTGAAATAATTTCTACCGAACAAATAACACTGTGCTATTTTGAACCAGGACACACGTTTATGAGTGCTGATCAAGTGCATCATCAAGTCGAATTAGCCATGAAGAAAAAAGTAAAAGTTTATGATTTTGGGGACTTCGAAGAAACGGTAGCTTCAATTAATAAATCAAAAGTTATTGTGAAATGTTTGTCACCTGAACATTTCCTTAATATAGCAAATTTTATATCCGACAGAAGAGTTCAAAACTCGTATCCAAGAGCTTACTTAAAAAACATGTGTCAAGTACGTTTTACACGTAATAATTATGATCTAATGTACAAGAATGATTTTGATGACGAATATAAAACATTAAGATTCATGAATAACAAGTATTTAAAGAACCCCAATCTTTTACAAGTTAAATTCCGCTCGAAGCCCAAAGGAATAGATTCTACAAGAAAAAATGACATTATTGAAAAACTATCCAGCATAATTCCCACCCATAAACAGATATTCTGGAAAAATTTGCCAATAAAGGACCATGAGGATGCCTAGACTTATAAGTAACATTGTTACATTTTTATTTTTTTCTGACACATTTTGTTACATTTTTATTTTTTCTGAAATTATACTAGAAATAAGAGAGACTTTGAAAAGACTGAACAATAACTTGTAAACAATAAGACTGCTTACCTCGTTTAGTACTACGTTAATTGCTTAAATAATTAGATTTTTACAATTTTGAAAATAAAGTAGATATATTTTATCTCTTAAAAAACAATAGTTACAATTTAAAGTAAAAATATACATTTTATGTTACTCACCATCGAATTCAGGCAATTGCATCGAATATAAAGTTAAATGATGATGGGTTAAGATTTTATAATGTTTATTGTTTTCTTTTTCGTATTTTTAGTTATTTGCTATTATTAATAAGATCTCATTTGCAATAATTAGAAGTAAGTCATCACAAAGTGATTTGGAAGAATATTGTGTCATTAAATGATTGATTTATATTTCTGAATAAATATTTTATTTCTGTAAGAAACTACATTTTTATTGTATTTCCTCAATTATCTTGTACCAGTTTCAAAGCTTAAACGCCGTTACATTTTAAAGTTTTGTATTTAGCGGCATTTTAGCTATGTTGTCAACCTTAAAAATATAATCTGGAAAAGTATCCTTATAATAAACTAGTCTTAAATGTGGCTAAGTAGCTTTAGCTGCATTCAAGTTTAGCATAGTGTTTGTTCTCGTAGTCGTCGTGCTTAGCTATAACAACGTTAAAGTATTTAGCGGCATTATAGTTGAGTAATAAAGATATTTTTTTAAGTCTTTTAAATGTCAATAAAATTAAATGATAATCAAACATTAAAATGCCGTTAAGGTATGCTTAGCGGCATTATAGTCGTGATTGCATAAGATGTAAATCGCGAAAAACACTAAACTTAAACGCAAAAAACTATTTTTTCCTAACATTAAGTTTTTGTTAAGAAGTGAAAGTATAGCTATTATAAGGCGCAAAACTAGATCTATTTTTTGATACCGGTAACTCTCGCATATGAGTTATAGTTGTGAAACAGCATCCGTTTCTTATTTTTCCGCGTTTTTTTGTCCATAACTCGAAAAATGAATTTGTTGGTTAACGGCATTATAGCTTGCGGACGGCAGTGTGGTGGCCCAGTGGTAACGTCCTCGATTTATTACTTGTAGATCGTAAGTTCGAACCCAGAAAGATGCTTTTCTCCGTGTAAATTATTTCATCACACTGCTCTCAAAACGATGAAGGAAAACAGCGTGAGGAAACCGGCATGTCCTAGGATCAAAAATTCTAAGACATGTGACATCTACCAACCCGCGTGGTGGATTACGGCCCATTCCTTATCACCGAGAGGAGGTCTGTTTCCCAACCGTGGGAATATAATGGGCTGATTAGGCTTAAGCCAGAACTCATAAAAGTTACGAGCCTATTTTCTCCAATCTCCTCCAGAATCACAGAGACTTGACGCGATCAACACTCATTTCCATATTTCGATTATAAGCCAGCTTCATTTGAAAATCAATGCTTCTAATCCACATTTTGTTTGTATAAGGCCCTTTGGATACGGCAAGGTTACTTTACGGTACGGCGTATAAACCGCGCCGTTGAAAAAACGTGTCCGTCAACCAGCTTCCATAGTAATCCATACAACACTGACGACCGTGCCTACACGGCGAATAAACCGTAGTTTTTCACGGCAAGAAAAATGTGTGTATACAATAAAGGGCTTACGTAGGTTCCTTCGCACGAACAAAAACATAACGTAGATACTAAATCACAGCGATCATTTTCCCGTATTAGCTAGTCAATTAGTTCATCGTTTGGCAAGACGTGGGCTGCAATAAACTCTGTCCACTCAATTTGCCACAAAAGTTATAGCACCAAAGAGATTTTGTTATAAATAATTTAAGGAATCACATTTGATTTACGTTGCCCATAAAACGGTCGAGCCAAACCACTATGTTTGTATTAATTTCTCGCCATACCACGCCTCCCAAAATTGCCGGGAATTATGCTTTGAAATTTTTGGTCCAGTGCAGGACGGGGTTGGATTTAAGTACGCTTTCTGTGTTTAATTACTTAGAGAGTTCATCGTGTGTTTTAAAACTTTTGTTTTTACTTTGGTGTAGAAATAACGAACTACTTTCCTCACCCTGGGACGATGCGCATATAAATAATAAAGTATAGAAAAAAGGCCACTAGCGCATGGAGCTGGTATGAGTTACATATTATAAAACGTGTGTCTACATTTTTCCTAACTTAATTGCATAATATTTAAAATGTGCCAATTCCTGCGAGTCACCTATAAAAAAAAGATTAAACGTGACGATTCGCCCGTTTTGGGCGAGTAAATTTGTGAGAATCGATTAACCAGTCGCGAACCAATTAGCACAAACAATACCAATTTTATTGTTATCTGTACACATGGTGTACATTTGACATTTCAGAGGTTAATAAGCCGCAGTCAGAAATCCCATTTTGAAACTAGATTAATAGATTCTGGATTTATGTTATTTTCACTCAATATTTTTAATCGATTTCAAAAAAGGAGGAGGTTCTCAATTCGGTCGTTTTTTTACAATGGTTACCTCAGAACTCCGTTATTTAAAAAGAAAAGTGATTTGAAGAAATCTTCTTTTGGTTGAAATAGTATACTTATAAAGATAAACTTGGTCAAGTTCTGATGAGTGGTTTTTGAGTTTGGTTCAATAATACGCATTTTTTCCGCTTAGTGTGTATATTATGCTTGGAGCAACCGGGATTAACGAACAGGAAATGTCGGAAATTAGCTATGCTCAGCGACTTTTGTATTTATTACAGATAAATACAATTTTGTCGGTATTATCGGTAGTGATGTATAGAAATTAAGGGTTTAACTGAGTTGAGCGACATTAATTGTAGTTTAACTATGACAAGTTGTTTTATAATTTATTTTATTCAATAACTTATGGTAAATAATAATGATAAGGAAATATTGGAAACAAATTATGTTCAACGACTTCTGTCTTTAATTTTATTGTAGTTACTCAGTGAATCAATATTGCCCATCAATTTAAAATAATTAAGCAACCAAGTCTACCATACAACAAAGGTGATGTTTTATCAAATACACTTGAAACACAGTTGTCTTTTGGTTTATATAAATTGGGTCAGTAATAGCCTAACACTCACAGGCTCAAATTGCCAGCACTAATTCATCTGCCAAGCGTTGTGATGTTTAAGGCGATAAATTGTAATCCCGTAGGTAGCCTGTTGTGCTACCTATACATAATAGGTACCCAAGTATTTCATGTAGTACTCTGCTTGTTAGAAGAACATATTCAATAGACCATGACTCGATATTATCTATATTCTATACATATCACAAATTGAAATCGCTTTTAAAAAAGAAAGAACAATATTTTATTTGGGGTATATACAGAAAATACAAGTAGTAAAAAAGGATGAAAACAAGAAACAACAAAACAAAACAATTAATAAAGCCAAAAAAAGACTTGTTTGAGGCCAAAAAGTCTCCTATCTCAGCATAATGCTGCGATATTTAGCGCTGGTATTCTTTTCGTGTACCTACCGCGTGGTGTGGTACACAGGCATCTGGTGACCGATGATTTTTAGATTTTCTAAACTACGAAATGGATTTTGATTCGGTTTACACCATTATTTAGAAAATGTATTCCAAAAGGTTGATGTGCACATGTGCAATAATTAACTTAGATATCACACATAAATCATGACATTTCGCCATTGCAGCGGTACAAGACAGGGGCGGGTTGCTATAGTAACGATATGAAATGTAAGTATGTATATTATGGCTATCCATAAAATCATGTGAACTCCTTTTATCTAGTTACAAACTTCGGCCCACGACTTCGTCCGAGAGAAATTTCTGGGTCCCCCGACCCACCACGTCGCATCGTATCGTCTGCCGGCGCTATTATTTGTTTTTTCTTATCGTTCTTTCATACTGTTTTCTTTTTGCTCACCTCGTTAGAGTCCTTGCGTGATGATCAGCCTAGAGCTTTCTACAAGGATTAAGATATGAAACGCAAAAAAATTTTTTTCTAATCCGACTAGTAGTTCCAGAGATTAGCGTGTTCAAACAAACAACCTCTTCAGTTTTGTTATTAGTATAGATTGAAGTTAATAATAATACCTTTACTAGTATTGGACAAGGATTTTAAACAAGGAAATCAAGGAATGCCATTAAATCAAAGTTCAATTTTAGAAAAACTATTCGGTATTTTTTTTTTAATCTTATATAATTTTATTGAATATATTTACATAATTTAAAAAGCTAACAGTCTTAAAATAATAATATCAATATGTACAAGTAGGCATATAAAAAAAGGCGGGGCAATAATCGAAGGGCATCAAAAAATTCGAATAATGTGTTTCTTGTCAAAGGAACAACTTGTATTATTAATATCTAGATAAATGATCGCACACTAAAATAGGAATTCAATCAAGGGTGGCATATTTATCACAATAGTTCATGCTCATATAGCCTTAATGGTTCTCATCTAAGTTACTATACGTTGGTATGTATGTCTAAGTGTCCGGAACAGTAATTAATTAGAGACTAAACAATTATCAGTATCGAGTTACATTTATTCTGGTGTTATACAGCTATTTAACAGATTTATCAGACATTATAATATTCAGATTTCTTTTTGAATGTGCCTTGGTCCAATAAAAGTAAACCCCTTTGTTCATATACATTGCTTAAATTTAACTAGTGTTTAGTGACTGTTTAATCATACATTTTCGTTAATCATCTTTAATAAATAAACCCCAATGTGTTTATTTGTGTAGATTGGGTTTCAAAATCATTGGAAAGATTTGGAATAGTAAAAATAAACAGATAGCCTGGAAGAGATCGCAGAAAGCGATAAGGCCGCCCATTGTATATTTTATAGTGTTTTGATGTATTTTTTTGTGTTACGTATTTTTGTGGTGTACAATGAAGTATTTATAAATAAATAATAAACATGGAATGAACACCGTTCACTAAAACGACTGACATCGGCTTTGTGAGGCAAAGCCGTTTTAGTGAACGGTACTAAGCTTTTTAATTATTTTTTCCCTCTGAAAGATTGATAAAACTGTGTAATAAGTAACATAATATTAATTCGATCGACTGTTGTTGGAACGAAGTTCTTTATCGCGGCTTGTGGTAGGAGTAAAAGCGTTATGCCCCCATATTCATAAATAGAGATCGTTTCCATAGTATTTAAGGGTACTTAAGCCGATACAGAGAAAAACCAAGATGGCGACAACTTTATGAAAGCTTCTAAAAACTTATACTAGATGGCTCTGTATTAAAAAACGCGTATTAAATTCACACTTCTCTCTCTCTCTCTCTCTCTCTGACTTTATCTATTATATACGAGTGTGTGTGCGTGCAAGTGTTGCGTATGGAACTTTGTTCCTGACGGGGTCCCTCGACTGCACACGTTTTATTATTTTTTTATGTCTATTGGATGAACACAGTCGAAGCTTAGCCAACTACCCATAATATATTTCAAATATAAAGATCTTTCATCCTATGCCAGTAAAGACAAGACCCGTGGAGCAAAAACACAATCGACATTCATCCAATGCGTCAATCATAAAATCGTATGAGAATTCTTTTTGAATCCGCCAGATCATACCATCTACCTACGGAGATATCTAAGTATTGACGTCATGTGACGTCACACGTTCGCTTCGGTTCTGCACGTAAGTAAAGCAGAGTTTTATACCGTCATTGACTAAATGTCGTCTAGTGGAGTGTTGACGATCATCAGTTTTGTACGGCAGTTACATACTTATCACTACATAGTATAAAACAAAGTCGCTTCCCGCTGTCTGTCCCTATGTATGCTTAAATCTTTAAAACTACGCAACGGATTTTGATGCGGTTTTTTTTAATAGATAGAGTAATTCAAGAGGAAGGTTTATATGTATAATACATGCATAATATAGTAGAGAAACACTGATCATTTTAGGGGTTTCTAATGTGATGTCGTAAATAAACACATTTTTTTGCGCTTACATTGCAAACGCTGGCTTAACTCTACGAGATAGATCAACATAATGTAGTACAGTATTGTACACCTTAAAAAGGTCTACAAAAAAGTCCGCGATGGCATATGTCTATCTCTTAGGGATAAACCACAATAACCATTTTTATCCTATACTTTTTAAGAGAAATAATGGGTCTAAAATTATCAGTGTTTCTCTACTATATTATGCATGTATTATATGCATATAAACCTTCCTCTTGAATCACTCTATCTATTAAAAAAAACCGAATCAAAATCCGTTGCTTATTTTTAAAGTTCTAAGCATACATAGAGACAGACAGACAGCGGGAAGCGACTTTGTTTTATACTATGTAGTGATAGTGATCAGCATTGCACCCGTGCGAAGCCGGGGCGGGTCGCTAGTCATTTATAAAGGAGCAAAAGTTGCAAGCGAAGCAATTTCTATTTTGGTGTGGATATAATACAGTACATACAACGTGTAACGTTAAATGCGCAAAACCTGAAAATAGTTTGATCAGAATAACGAGCAGAATTAATTGAACCACTTTTTAATATAGGTCACATTTTTCAAAAAATCTTCATTAAAAACGTTGCCGTGTCTATTTCTTAATAGGTCAAGCAAGCCAATGTCAGCGCGGCGCAGCGGCCCGGTGACGACTACTCCCTCGGTAAAGCGTCGTCGTCGCAGACGCAAGAAACGATCAGAATGGCCAGTAAAACTAAAACAGCACATAAAACCTTTACAATTTTTTAATGACTTATTTTCTCTCTGAAATAGGTCAATTGAATTAAAAATCAGTTGGGGTATCTGAGGTTTTGCGCATTTAACGTTACACTTTGTATAATACTAAAATTTTACATTCTATTTTTGGTAAGTGAATACGGTCGCTAGCTAGGTGACGAGCTAGCTCACACGGATTTTTCAAGCCCAATGAACTCGTGAACGCCTCTCCTCACATTTAGACGGAACTAAAACTTAGTGTGCTAATTCATGTTAGACTTTAAGCCTGTAAATTCACCTTACTGGAGCGTGTTACATTCGCCTACAGAAGTGTCTTCCCTGACAACCAGCTATGCTATTCTGAAAATGGTAAATCACTTCGAAAGCCATCTCGCAAGTCATCTCGAAAGTCACAAGTCACTTCGCTTCTCATGTCGCTTGTACAAGTTTCGGTATTCACATGTCAAGATCAAGGCCAAGTGAAGTGAAGTGAGTTCCGAAAACTCAAGTGACATTGCTCTATGGTAGTAGGGTAGTGACGCTGAATTGTGTCTTGTTATAATTTATATCGACTCACTGAATTTAGCTGAATTTGCGCTTTACAATAATAGTTTATAGTTTATTTCAGCCATAAATGCAATGTAAATGCATAATTTTGTACGTTTTAATATTTACAAGTTTTATTTGAGATGAGAATGAAAAAACTAGGCTGAACGCAGTATCGCCTTTGCCTCATGTCCGTGTATATTGAAAAAAAAAACGTTTAAAATTGTTTGTTTACAAACAAGTAGTTTAAATTATATTTATTTTTCCGCGATTTTTCAGTAAAGTGAGTAAAGTCATTAACAAAATGAAGTAAGTACGATTTCTGTGGTAATTAGTTACTGCCGGTATCGATATATTCACATTTAAGTAATTGTTAATTCTCTACTTCAGTGCCGAGCGTACTTCCCATCCATCTGCGGCCCAAGTGGAGACGCTAATAGATTTTTTAGAAAGGAAGCCTAGCTTGGCTCTGGCAAAAATTAAAGCGCCAAACAGGCAGCTAATAAGGAGTAGGATCGTATCACCCTAACACTAAATAGTATGGGTGGAGGTACGGTGAAGACGGCAAAAAATTGGACTAAGGTAAATTGGTCATTTCAGTTAACGTACCTATATACAAAGTATACTTAGTTTATTGTGCGTATGTTATTTACGCCTCTGCCTATCATGCAGTGTGAAATTATTATTATTTCCGTATTTCCCATTATAGTATTGGTCTGACAAAAAAAAGTGCAGTAAAAAAGAAAGTTGCTGAACGCGCCGCTTTTAGAAGTACCACAGGCTTAGGAATGGTAGAAGGTGGCATGCCAGAGCTTTCGAATATAGAAGAGCGGATACTACTGTTAATGGGTGGTGAAGGTTTTGCTACAGGCGACACACATTTACAGATAGAACCATTTAATGTACTTAGGTATGTTATTTTTTTTACATAGGTTTCATAGCTTACTCATATAAAGGTATATAATTTATTAAATTGATTTTATAGGAACCTTCACAGGAAAATAGTCCCTCTATTAGTATAGAGGGACTATTTTCCTGGTACCACTGGATTGTGCCACTGGTGCTAGTGCACCAGTGGCACAATCCAGTGGTACCTGCACAAATATGCCAGTAAGTGATTTAAGTATTAGTATTATAAAAATATTCTTCTTCATTCCACTGTCAAGATCTGATCTCAATAAAAATGTCTTTGAGCTTACTTCACCGTGCTGCCTCACTATGGCTAGGCAGAAGTCAGTGTTTTCAAGCCGGCTGGAGGCCACTTATTTGGCTTAATTACTGTCATTGTATAACAACAGCTGAGATCAAAGACTTATATATTATAATATATGTACTTACATACACTACCATGCATGAAGGAGCTTCAGAGTTTCAGATAATGTAGGTGATGATGGGCTGTCAAGTTTTTTTAAACTGGCATATTCAATTTGCAACATTAGTGACTCTTATTTTTTTTTTATTACTAAGTTTTGTTTTTTTTGTTATATTTTTTACATTAAAAATGTAATGTTTCAGGATATTGATGAATGTCTATTTGCGGTACCAGGCACATCAGCTCTTGTTGATCCAGTTATTGTATGAAATATTCTATATTTTCCTTATTTAACATAGTTTGTAATATAATAAGTATTAATAGTTATACTTATTTAACAGAACACAGCTGACGTGGACTTCAGTTTGGGTCATAGAGCCCAATCAGAATTAATGGTGTGTTTTTATCATTATTATTCATTAATATTCTTATTTTTTTACATGTATATTCCTTTAAAAAAAAAATCAACATAAAAACATTTAAAAATATAATAAAATAATTAAAAATATTTTCTAGAACAATCTTCTGGGCCCAGAAACGGAAGTTGCCACCACCACCAGTCCCACCAGGCCTAATGAAAGTTTTACAGTTGTAAGAAATTGCTCAATTTTTTTCTTTTGCTTCTCATTTGTATTATACATTTAATTTTGTTGTTTTTGTCCAGAACATCACAAATCAACATCTGACGCCTGCTATTCGGAACCACCAGCAGCAGCAGTCTGAGCCTGCTAGGAGCACCACCGAGCAGCACTTACCTCCTACTACTCGTACAAGACCTTCATCATCTAGGCTTACAAGTAAATTACTTTGCTACTTTATCGACTCAGAGCAATATTTACAAACGCAACAAACAACGCAAACAAGTAAAGGTTCGACTGATGTAAAGCTGCTGCAAGAGTTTGCTAATTGGCAGGGTGCACCACATGCAGGCTGCTTTCCTTTGTATACCTTATATTCAGTGCCAGTACTGCACCAATTGCGGTGCTTCTAAGTAAATGTGGCTTTGCCGTACTTGTATGTTTTGATTGGTGGGGTGCACCACATGTAGGTTTGGTGACGTCTAAGATAAACCATTTACATGCTGAAACTTGTTTTGTTTTAGGTCCAAGACGACCGCGTCGCAGGATTTTACAGGCCACAAGAAGAACTGACCAGGCGTCACCACCATCTCAGCGACATAGCAACTTAATAGGCATGGCTGATACATTTTTGCAGGTACAGCAGCAGCGTTTGGATTTAGACAACAGAATGTTTGCTCTCATGGAACACAACAGTGAGAGGGACCGTTTGCTGGTGGAGGCTACTAAAGCTGTGGGAGAAGGCTTAAAAGCTCTGGTGGGAGCAATCAAGCGCTAATATGTCAATGACTACTTCTGCACACGTGGCTTCCCTGGTAGTTCATGAACTGCATTATCTTGTAAATGTCTATTCTGTTTTTTTTTTATTGTTTTGTATTAATTATTTAATTATGAATTATAATTTTTCTTTTTATAACATTGTTTTTGTATATTATTTAGACCACAGCCACCTTAACTTCATTAGTGATTTATTATTGTTAAAGCGTTACTCTGGTTTATTTTTCCTTTGGTCTTTCTTCTCAGAGTAGTCAGATAGGAAACACCGACCTCACTAGTTTAAAAAAAAATATGATTGACATGTAAAAGTGTTTGTACAAACCTACTTACAGAAAATAAATCATTTATCATTACCATTTATTTTATTTACCTTCTTTTCTATGATGTTATAAATGTGAGGACTTTGTAGGCCTTGTAGACTTTAGATCTGTAGATCATTTTTATTTTATCAAGTACCTGGTACTTGTAGACTGGCCTACGCTGTCCTGGGAATACCTACTGTAATTTGAAAACATTGTAAAAGCCAATTATTTTTAAAAGAGTAACCGTGGAGTTTCTTGCCGGTTCTTCCCCACAGGAAACGACCAATTGGAACTGTGCACTTAGCTTCTGACGTTTCATAAGTGCCCATGTAGGCTTATGTGAAATAAAATATTTTTGATTTTGGCCAGACCTCTTCCTTTTTGTGCGGTCACGGGTAATAGACGTCTAAGCTCTTATTCTAAATTTCTAATAAGCTCCTCTGTTAATCTGTACATATGCACTTAGTCTTGACCACGGCTCAATATGTTCAGATTTCTAATATTCCGGGCTTGGCGATTGCTTGCGGCAACGTCTAGGGTATCAGCTTCTTTCAATAAACTTAATATCAAGAAAGAACGAGACATCTACAAAAGTTAGAAATAGATGAAAACACAACAAGTTCATAGAGTTTTATAAGGTCGGTAAGTATATTAGTTCACACTAATCGTTTCAATTTTTCTGCAATAAAGTCACAAATATATAATTATTATTTTTGTTTTGCGTTAATTTCATTACCTTTATTAAAAACGCTTCAATTCGCTCAAGAAATAGTTACTTTTCATTTGACAGATGAATTCGTGTGTGAGATGCGAGATGACTTTCGATATGACAAGCGAATTGTATTTCAGAATACAAAATCCTATAGACAAACGTCAAAATACTCACTCGTTTAGTTCCTCTCACTTTGATTGTCACTTGGTGGCGCCAGTGGCGAATTCACTCCATTTAAGAATACGAAACTTTAATTTCACAAGTTTTCACTGCGGATTCAGAAGTGATTTCGCAAACAAACTTTTCGGAATAGCTATGCTGATCCCTAACAATGGAAAGTCGTAGAAAACAGTATAAGCTATTTCCCATTATGACATCATAGTCTAACAAATAATCAATTCTGTTAGGCAAATGATAAATGTGGGTATTTTGGTAATTGTTGGTTATGTATGTACAAGTATCATTCACTGTAAGTAGTATATTGCACCAGAAAGTCCAACTTTAGAAAGGTCAACATAACGGAAAAAAGAAAATAACATTTAAATAGCAATTAAGGTCAGGTGGGGTATGTGAAACATACTTTTAATTTCACGTAAACATCACCCTAATTGCGTAACACACTAATACTCTCAATTTGAATCATTTTGAAGCATATTGCTCATCCATTGCTCCATATGTTGAAAAAATGTGTCTGCTCAACAACGTAAATAACACAATGAATGTTGTTGAACTGTCAAAATGAAACTCATTGCTACTGATAGTGTGTTACGCAATTACCCTGCAGCACAATATACATATGACTCGCATTTATAATAACGATTGATGTGAAGTACTCTTCCTTTAATCCGTCATCTATGATACGAGTTCTAAGCCCCTATAGTCATGTATTTATCGATATATCATCAATTTAAGCAGACTATGGTTTTGTTTCACTTCCCCCGTATATGGGGTAATTGAAACTGTCACCAGAATATCTATAGTATTGAGTCTGCAGAACTAAAAAGGAAAAAAATAAAAAATAAAAATAAAACTAAAAAAATAATTAAAATGACATGTCAAAATGCTTTTATCTAAAACGAGTCGTATTTCGTCAGTATTAGGTTTAATTTTGGAAATACACAAAAAATATATTTGGGGTAGGTAAGTGACATAGTCATCGTGGTCAAGGGTACTAAACTTGTGCAAAAATCGAACAAGATCTAATTTCTTATTGATTGATAAAAATAAAATTGCGAAGTTATCATAAAACAAATTAATGGCTTTATTTAAGTTTAGTTTACAAATTCAAGTATTTTTACTTAATTCAAATATAATTATGTAATTAAATTATATATCGTCTAAAATAAATTAATAATTAACAAAATGTTTGGAAGCAGTGTAAGCAGACAGGGTTCCATTTTTGACTGCTCGTATCTTGCAATTTTTCGTCTGAGTAAGCAGCTTCAGCAGTTTTCTAGATGTAATCCGCCAGCACATCAAGCTACCCGAAACTGACAGATTTTCCCAATCAACTTTGAACCTTATGCTTTACCGATAAAGTTGAAAATCTGTTAAAGAAATCTGACAGATTGTAGTAGCTTGATGTGTGCTCTAAAAAAAAATCTATTAAACATAAACAAATGAAATTCACTTCTTAACTATTACTTAAAAAACCGTTAAATGTTTTATATTTTGTACATGATATTGTTGTCTGATAATAAACATTTTTTTAAGTTATCGTTGATAATTTGATTGCAGATTTGCAGTCGACTAATTACAGGTCTTCGAACGGTTTTTGATTTTTTCTGTTATGTATTTTTGCCTATCCGATTTTAATGAAAAGTAAATAAGTACCTCGTAGTTCGACTTAAAAACTGGTAAATGTTTGATCAAAATCTGTTGGTTATAAGCGCATAAACATAATTATACATTTTTTGAAAAAAAAAAATGCACTTTCTTTGATATAATAAAAATCGAATCATCAACTTTCGAAATCAAGAAGGGAACCTCTGCAAGGTGGTTATGTTAAATTTCAGAACTTTCCGCGAGCGAAATGCCAAGCAAGACGTTAGGGCCGGGACACATAAACACGATACGACGTCGCGTCGTGCTACGACGTATATGATGGTATGTGATGGACTGGATGGTATATGATTTTACTCCGTGGACGAAACGATGCCGCGTCGTAGCACGACGTATATGATGGTGTGTGATGGACTGGATGGTATATGATTTTACTCCGTGGACGAAACGATGCCGCGTCGTAGCACGACGCGACGTCGTATCGTGTTTATGTGTCCCGGCCCTTAACCAATAAATCGAGTACCCTACCCATTTTATAAGAGATTATTTTTCAAAAAAATGTTTTTAAGCTCTGGCACAAGGCGGAGGACGGGGTGTTGTGGCGCAGTCTGGGAGAGGCCTATGTCCAGCAGTGGACTTCGATAGGCTGAGTTGATTGATTGGTTGAAACTCTGGCACGGGGGAAGTGGGCCATACGTTTCTTTTACCCCGGCTATCACTGTTTGTTTCACTTTCCCCAATCAGTACTTTTATGAGGTTAGAATTTCTACCACATTAAAATTCAATTACCTGCGTGTTTTATCTAGAAATAACTATTAGAACATAAAATCTATAGTTTTAATACGTTACTTCCCTGTAAAAATCTTCGTAAACACTATTAAATTGCTTGAAACCAGCGAAAAGATTAAGCACGTTCTACTCGTGTTCTGAAGTTTCAAAGATGTCCGATTTCTTTTTTAATATAACCTTGTAGAATGATCGAAGCGACACCTATGCAAGAACATTGAAACCTCTTCGTCCATCCTGTTTTATTGACCGATCACTATTAGAGGTGAACTGTATATTTAATTGTAAGGGGTTGGGTGTTTCACTTACCTCTTCGTTTCACTAAAAAAAAAAATATTGTAAGTTCAGGTCATTTTATTTTTGTTACATTGACAACATCTATACTATTTAAACTTCAGAGAAAACCAATTCAAAGAGTGATACAATCTCATCACAAAATATGATATGTAGCAAAATATTCAAACAGACAACAATGACACCTAATTAGTTAACGTTATCAAATCACAAAACAGAATCCTATCACCGTCACGACACAGCGACACAGTATAATTGAAACAATTTTTAATTAATGTAACTCATTTGTTAACGAGGGAACAAGCATATCAGATTCTAAAATGTATGTCAGCGTGTAAAAACCAATTTGGCGCCTGTGAAGCCTCACTGACACAGAGCAGATAGATACAGAGGATTAGCTTCATACAACGAGTGAAAAGAGGCACACAAAAACGCCTACGAGACATGCAGGGTGTAAAATAATCCATCAAATACGGCTGGCTTCGCATTCTGTGCATCAATAAAACATAGTAACATTGAGCAAATATTATTGCTGGGAAATGACTTTTATTCTTGATTCGAATAATTGCTGTTTACAGCAGCGCGCAACGTAATGCACGCAAAACATAGAGTAAACATACATGTGTATATTTGTTATAATAACATAAACTAGTAAAGTATTGTTTTGTGTTTGTTGTGCTTATGAAATCGTGCAACGCTACAGAAGTTGTAGTGATATTTAAAGTTACAGTCCGCCCATCGAATGAATGCGTTCCTAAGAACATCTGACATTGCGACAATTAATTCTAGTAGCTTTTAAAGATCAAATTCGCAAAACACGTATTCGTTTGTATGAAAGTGACAGGTGTCAAAAACGCATTCTCTCATCGGCCACACTAAGTTTAAACATCAACTTGTTAACGAAAAAAAAAAAAGAAAAAAAAAACCCTGACCTTCAATAATTATATGACATACTTACAGAAAAATTATAACAATGACGGCGAGTACAAGTGGTACTCGGTTTCCATAAGCGTATTTATAAACCCGTTGGAACTCAAATAATAAATGACAGCCGCGAGAGTACTTGCACTCGTAAGTACGTGAAGCGTGTCTATGTGTGCGTGCGTTTTTGCTCCCTGTATTGATCCAGCCTTCTGTATCTATCTATTCTGTGTCACTAGGGTATATTAGACTCCCCTACATAGCAATTAATTCATAGTAACGCAAAATTTAATTAATCCTCCGATGTTTGGAATGATAATTGGGGATTGCCGCGGAATTCCACACTTGGAGGGGTGATGGAATCGTAGGGTTGTCTTAGGCGCGAATATTCAGACGTTTTCGCTTCTAAAATAATTATAATGTTGAATTTTCGGGCTCGTATTTGTAGAAGAGTAGCTCACGATGTAAAGGAACATATGTACCGAATTCGTTTCCACACTTGAAGTTTCCTTTAACTACTGAAAATTAATAATTTTGTTTTATCAGTGATATATAAGGTGTATTGTACAAAATATAAATAGGTAATTTTCAAGTAGAACGACTGTAAAAAAGTCAGTGTCAGAATACCAGAAGGGCAATTCCCGTATTTTTAAGAATGTTTGCATTCTAATGTCAGTCTCAATGTGTCAAAAATACAATACAATTAAATTGCATATATTTTTGACGCCATAAAGGAAAAAAAATATATTTTTGACAAGTTTTTGACATGGATTGTCGCTGAGATGAGATTGCGACTTAAATATGAACATTTTTTAACTACAAAGATTTTCTTCAGAAGGCATGTAAAAAATGTATGTAAATTGATTGTTTAGTGACAGATTGAGACTGAGATCAGACGGTGAACGTTCTTAAAATCACGAGAATTTCTCCTTAGATGAGATAAAGAATAATAGGAACTTCTACTTCTTTTGCTCCTAGGTACTCCGTCCACTTTATGCACATTTTAAAGTTACATTCGCATACCCTCAAAAACAAATTCTCTCATCATTTTCTTTTAACAAGTTTGTCCTTCTGCTCAAGAGATGTGTCTAACTATATATTTTTCCAGGTCCTACTTTCTTTGAAGTTGTAAAGTACCACTCAGTAAGGTACTTGAGTCCCAAAAAACTCACAGCAAGCCCAAGACGTTTTTTAAGATGAAGGATGAAAACTTTTTGACAAATACAGGCTGTTTGGCAGACAAGAAAGCATTTGAAAATGTTTTTATTTCATATTTAACATCGATTTCTTATTCATCTGTATGAAAAGAAGCTGTAATTATACATCGCAGTTAAACAGCTGCAGACCGATATTTTAAGGTATTTTTTCCGTTTCACTTTTTGTGTATTTCTTTGCAGGAGCGTGTTTCAGTGAATATTAAATATTGAAGTATCAGTTTATATTCAAGAACTTTCTTTTTGTCGTCCATTTTTAGACCCAATCTACTTTTACGTTTCGTCCATATTTTATTTCGCAATATTTTTCTCCGAGTGAAACTAGTTTATTCATCTGTGTTCCTTTTCTGGATCACGCTTAGATCTAAATATTTGTCATAGTTTTTTCGTCTTTTACTTAGAAAGCAACAGAACATTGAAAATTGCAACCTTTTAAAAGGACTAATGCATAAAATAAGCCCTACATGTACAGACGCCAGCACATCAAGCTACCCGAAACTGTCAAATTTTACCAATCAACTTTGAACCTTATGCTTTAGATAAAGTTGAAAATAATAATAATAATAGTTTATTTCCAAAAACTTAGTACTACTTTACAATGGCAATGTGGCAAAAATTTCAATGAAGGTACTTAAAGAGATTAGCGTCTGTAGCCGAACTAGGTAAAGCCTGTATTTCGGCTATCAGCACCAATTCCCCTCAAGTATGGTCATTAATATAAGAATGGGTGCCAAGCAAAAAGGCATATATATTATCTAATTAAATCAGTAAGTACTACGGAAATACAGAAACATATTTAAAAAGTAATCTAAATAAGTAATTTGAAAAAAAGGTAAGTACATAGTTTTAATCCAATTAACTAAATGGATTGAGTGTATGTAGGTATGTGTGTACGTGTGGATGTGTATTCGTGTTGCGTGTGCGTGCTTGTGTGTGTGTGTGTGTGTGTGTGTGTGTGTGTGTGTGTGTGAGTGTGTGTGTGTGAGGAGGGTGTGTGTGCGTGTGAGGGGGGTGTGTGTGTGTGTGTGGGGTGTGTGTGTGTGTGGGGTGAGTGTGTGTGTGTGGTGTATGTATATGGGACTGTGTGGGTGTGAGTGAGGTGTATGTGTATGTAGGTGTGTGTGAAAATAATTATGAGGTGAGTGTGTGGGAGTGCGTATTCGTGTTATATGTATGTAGGTGAGCTATGTAGTGAGTGTATCTTTGTTTTCTGTGCTCTTAGCCTTATTCTTAGAGTCGTAAAAAATTTATTAAAGAAATTTGAGAGATTGTAGTAGCATGATGTGTTGGCTGTACTTTGTCTGTACTTTTTAATATTATATTTAACACAACTAACTATTACACTACGTATTAAATTAAATGACTAACTTACTAATTACATAAATACAAAAATAAAGGACATTAAGGCATTGAAGTACCGAATCGCTCTCATCCGTAAATGTGTCAAGAAGACTGACAACATTGTCACGTTGAATGGCAATGCTAATTCTTTGGCCAAAGAACAACCCAGCCCTCTGGTCACGTGAAGTATCGACAATTCGACGGTAAATGTCCTAAATTGATTTGTGACAAGTTGAAACTTTACTTCACTTAAAATGCGTTGACCATAATCACTTCACTACATAGTATAAAACAAAGTCGCTTCCCTGTCTGTCTGTCCCTATATATGCTTAGATCTTTAAAACTCCGCAACGGATTTTGATGCGGTTTTTTTTAATAGATAAAGTAATTCAAAAGGAAGGTTTATATGTATAATACATGCATAATACAGTAGAGAAACACTGATAATTTTAGAGGTTTCTAATGTGATGTCGTAAATAAACATATTTTTTTGCGCTTACATTGTAAACGCTGGCTGACTCATTCGAGATAGATCAAAATAATGTACTACAGTATTGTACACTGTAAAAAGTTCTACAAAAAAGTCCGTGATGGTATATGTCTATCTCTTAGGGATAACCCACAATAACCATTTTTCTTTTTACGAGAAATAATGGCTCTAAAATTATCAGTATTTCTCTACTACGAGTATATTATGCATGTATTATACATATAAACCTTCCTCTTGAATCACTCTTATCTATAAACAAAACCGCATTAAAATCCGTAGCGTAGTTTTCAAGATCTAAGCATAAAAGAAAGAAAGAAAGAAAATGCGTTTATTGGCATTACATCAAAATAAATACACATTAAAACTATAAAACAGTAAACAAAGACTATAATGCCAAAAGGCATACATAGAGACAGACAGACAGCGGGAAGCGACTCTATTTTATACTATGTAGTGATCAGCATTGCACCCGTGCGAAGCCGGGGCAGGTCGCTAGTTTAAAATAATTTTAGAATATCAGCCATTTTAAAGACTTCAGAACAGGGGGATAGAAACCTTTTGAACTCCAAAATCTTCATAACTCAAAATTTTTATTGACACGAACAGAGCGAAATGGAAAATCCATAGAGCTGTAATAAAGAAATTCCTTTGAACTTATAAGTCAAGATTGCACAGTAAACATCTCATTCTACCGCAATCAAGTTCACTCAATTGCCCCTTACATCCAGAAAGGAACAATAAGCAGATAATATACACCTCCCACTCCACTTACGACCCCTCACTTAGAATCCCCTCTGTTGTAAATGCCAGTATAGCACAAATCATATACACAAACACACTTGGAGTAAACATGACATGTGTACTCAATTAAACGTACCCAATCAATGGTATGTTACATACATGATACTAACTATTCATTTGTGTTTGATAAGTTTTATTAAATTGTACAGAAGATATTATATCGTCAGTCAGACGATAATGTCCATACCTAGTATGGTCCACTGCTGAAATATACAACATTATTTTTAGTATACTGCAAACCTGAATATAGTTTGTTCAGAATAAGTAACTGAATCGATTCCAATAGTTTTTACACCATGTTATATTTTGTCCCAAAAATATTTAAAAATGGTAACAAGTTGGACACCGAGCGATACTAAGTACATATCCGCAATCATATGCGCACGACACAGGTTACAGCCGGTCGGCCGGCGGCATGTGGTAAGTGGTAACCAACTTTTTGTACGGACAATCAGGTAACATAACAAGCTTATAACTTCGTGATATTTCATGATACAGTTTTGAAATTTTGTACATAGATTCTTTACATAAAAATACTAGACACGTGTTTCGGGTTTGCCATTTACTAAAAATAATGTTGTATATGTCTCTCCGATTGCGCGTCACTGAGGTCGATCCTCACACACTCTCATTCATCCAATAGGGAGGCACCTACAACCCACTCTGTCAAGATCGGCATCATAATATCTAGTAGCTATTATTGGACCTCTGCGTTGAGAAAGCCTAAACGTTGAGTTCAGCACTAATTTATCAGTGGCGTTCAGAGCATTTTGTAGTACTATTGGGGGACTGATATGCAAGAATATGTTCTTCATCGTTTTTGCCAAACACATGTCATAAGTCAAACAGAAAAGAGCCTCTATCCATACAAAGGTCAAAAAGTGTAAAACGCCATCATTACGCGTCACATAAAAAGTGTACCACAGACTATCTTTGCGCGTATGAAATCCTACCTTTGATGTTGTTGAGTGGCCCTTCCCGAGTGCGTCTGGGGGAGTCAACAGCCCTCCCCTTGTGAGACTAAGACTTCAAACGTTCTGATTCGCTTTTACACCTTAGAGTAGGCAGTTATGTCGAGATCCAGACTCAGATTTCAACGGACAATAGGGAGCCGTCTTTGGATTTTTTAAAGCCCCTAATTAAAATGCTTTGATTATTTTCTTTTGGGTTTAGTTTTTTTTTTATAAGAGCCAACCGGTGTTTTGATAAGTTTGTAAAGTTTCTTTTAAATTGTAGGTTTAATGTAAGTGGAAAATGTTTGAAAGATGATGAACGTGGTTTGATTAATGTCTGTCTGGCTGTATTTTTTTAAGCTTCTTTTTATTACTAAATTATTTTTTTATTTAATCTCAGCAAGCACAATTGGAAAATAAATGAGAGTTGTCCGCAGAATTGTTTACAAAAATAATTTATTTAGTATAATATTTTCTTCACCATCCTCAAAACTAATAATATAAAAGTTTATGCATATTATGCATAAACTTTAGCAAAATGTCAATGGACCAGAAATGTCATTTTTGGACTAGAGCCTTTCAAACTAAAAAAAAGCTATATACATACAAAATACGTGATACTGCAGCTTGGGTAAAGTGAGCGTGGAGTGGTGAGATGGGTACAGAATCGTACGGCTGGTCTTTTTTTCGAATCACTCAAGCACAATCACATATTTCATAAGAGTTTTGTCCCAAATTCTGTGGCCCAAATGACATACCAGCAAGAATCCCATTCACGTGCTAACACAAAAGTTTTCTCATAATATTCTTTTTTATTCCAGTAACATTCCACATAGCGGAAATATTCCTTAATTTATTTCAATTATAGTGCGTTCCTAGAATTTTGTCTGGTAGAACAATTATTGAATAGAATAGACGTTGCCACTGTAAATGGTAGAACGTGATGTTTGCTAGTGTTTCCTGGGGAACTAAGTGTCTCTTCTGTTATCATTTGTGATGTTTCTCTTTTGTCACCAAAAGAGAAATATCACAAATGAGTAAACTGCATCAGAATTGATGTATTCATTAAATAAAGCAAGTAAAAATAATTTGCATTTTATAATTACAACAAGAAGTAGTATAATACTAAAGACGGTACTCGGGAACATCATTTAAAAATAATCAATAATTAACTGAAATTATTGACCAGTAGCATATGAAATCTTAGCACATGGCAATTCAATTAAAATGATCTGAATTTGTTATACGAGTATTTCGGCGTTTAACACAACTGGTCAAATATTGTCATTATCATTAATTTTGTCATTGTTAAGTGGGTACAGCCCGGCCGTCTAGACGGTTAGCGCAGTGGTTAAGCGATTGACTGCTGCGCTGCGTGTCGTGGGTTCGATTCGCGCACGGAACAAATATTTGTATGACCTACAAGTAGTTGTTCCGGGTCTGACTGTTTGTGACTTTAAATGTTTGCAAACGCACCCACAATACAGGAGAAATTCCTAGTGTAGGGAAACGCTTTAAAAAAAAAAAACGAAAAATGAAAAATTCCTGAGATTGGTCAGTGCGACAATTCAGTAGCTAATAAAGATCAAATTCGCAAAACACGTATTCGTTTCTATGAAACTGACAGGTGACAAAAACCCGTTCTATCGTCGGCCTCAGTCGGCCTGCACTGTATTGTCTTAGATTGAGGTTGTCAGATTGTTTGATTTATTTGATTTATTGTTTTTGCTGTAGGTACTGACGATTTCTGATAAAGCAGTGAGCTACTATCACATACACAGAACGGTGAACTTTGATACTAGTTTTGAGCGAATCCACGATTCGTTCCAAGTTGCTGCTCTTCATAACTTATGCAGTCACAAAAAACACTTATAAATTTCAGCCCTTAAACGGGTTTGTGGCTAAATAATAACAGCCGCAGGGTTAAACTGGATGAGTAACCATCCATTATATATAGCTCCTCCGAGCGTTGGAAAGTACGTTAAGCTGTTGGTCCAGGCTGTCATTTGCAGATCTTTGACAGTCGTTACGGACACCCAGAAGCTAGAAAGTATGACAACCAGTCTTACCAATAGGTAAGTATTAGTATAGGGATATGGAAGTCAGAAAGGCATGTGAAATACTGATATTCAGCTGCATCCGGTTAGATTGGAAGCCGACCCCAACATAGTTGCGAAAAGGAGCGGACTTATTGAAAATACGTTTTAATACTATTTCTAACCAGCCTGTATTATCCCACTACAGGGCAAATGCCTCCCTCTCCCTTTCCCAGACAATTCTGTCTTTTGCGAGTCCTTACGGTAGGAGTCAAGCTCGTCCCGCCATCTTCCCCTTGGCCTGCTTATTGACTACAAAATGTTGTTTGGTCAAAAAAAAAAAAATATTAAAAAATAGTTTTTGTTCAAAATAATTTCAGAAAATACTGTGTGGCTTATCCCATACCAAGTCCAAACGTAACGTAACAAGTTTATCTCTAACGTATAAGTTTACGTCTATACGTTATCGAGCAAGAGACGGCAATTTGTCACTACTTATTGCGCAGTTTTAGCTTCAAACTCAACACTTATTGCAAACTTTCTATAACGTGTGGCACTATTTATTAGAACTGAAATCATTTACCAAGAAACTTGGAAGTTTGTTTCCTTTTTGTTGAGTGTAGTTACAAATAAATTGCTTCAGTTTTGAAATGTTATTTTGTAGTTATGATCAGTAATGCTGATCGGGCAAAGATTCGCAATATATGTGGCCTATCAGCGTTTTATCTGCGGTTATCATTGGCTTATTTAGGTAGGTACGATGTTGAGTAGACGAATTTTTCAAACCTATGAAGCAATGGATTGGGAATTTCCATCAAAACATTTGGATCGTGATTGCAAGTGTATTACCATAGTATAAAGAGGGGAAGTAAGTTATCTTCATACAAACGCACCGCGCGGGGCTTGTATGTGTGCGCCAAAGTATCTATGCGTCGCGCACGCACACTTAAACAAAATCTCGACCCGTTTCTCACAGCGCCAGTCGGGGCTAACACCGCACGAGGTTCGCGCGTCACGGCTTTTCGGCACCGCTAAATGAATAAAAAATGTGTGATAATGATGAATTTTGTAAGAAATGTGTGATTCAATAGATATGTTTTTATTAATTAAAAATAAAAATAAATATGGTCCTTTATGTGTACATTGTGCCTATCAAAAAAAATACAAAAAACTGACTAGTAAGTATATAATTATACTAGTCATTTTTTTGTATTTTTTTTTATGATGATATAATTATATGATATAGGTACGAGCTCTTAGTCTATAAATATTTGTTAGCGGTTTGGGCGACAACCGAATCTGACGAAGCGCGGACAGTCGCACCCCCACCGCCCCGCCGCGCGCCCGTTTATTTTATCCCTTTTTTTTATAAATAATACTGCTATGAATCTTGAATACATTTCTGTATTCGTTTTACATTTCTGTGTTGGTTTGCACTGAATTAAAATTTTGCTAAAAGTGACAACCCTGAGACAGTAGGCAATTATATCGCGGATTGGGCCGGAGATAGCCTACTGCCCCTCTTTATACTATGGTATTACGCAATTTCAACTTATTTTAATAACAGCTATTGACATAACGTCAGTTCTACAAATGATACCTAAAAGTATTTGAATTTATTGTCAAAGATTGCATTTTATATAGATCCTTGACAATCGTAACGGGTAGTCAGAAGCCGGAAAGTCCGATATTTAGTCTTGCCAAGGTATCGTGTTACCCATTTAGGGTTGTGAAGGTCAAATAAGCAGTCGCATCAAGTAAATTGTCTTCAGTATTTTCGATAGGAAGCCAACCCCAAAATAGTTTGAATAAGGCTCGGCAGGTAATGTGGTTAGTATTGTGGCGGCATCTACATCGCCACATGCGAACTACGCATCATACTGACGTCACGCAAAATCCTACATCGCGCAAGCAGAGTTTACCGCACGACAAGTATATACAAAACTTCCCGGCATCAATTATCGGGTTCAAGTCCAGCTAAGCAGACGTAGAAGCTAGTGAAAGACCATTCCCAAAAAAAAAAAAAACAAAACAGCATCGGACAGTTGCCCACCAGACACGATACCCGTCCGGTCAGAGGATCCTCCTCTTTCCATAGAGGAATAGAGAACTTTACACTCTCTTCCTCATACCTCTAAAGTGTGTATGATAAGTTAAGAAAATTTAAAAGCAAATAAAAGATAAAAACAAAAACAGAGGTTCTTTCTTTCTTTCTTTGAAGTGAAACTAGGCTGGCCACGTCTGCCGTATGCTCAATGAGCTGTGGACCAAAATAACCACTACGTGGAGCCCTGAGAGCTCCAAGGCGTCGCAGCCCGTAGAAGATGGCGGGACGAGTTGGAGAAAACCAGTGGTCCACTTTAGCCATGGATCGAAAGAGCTGAAAGTCATAACAATAACTAAGCTTATTTAAACATAACATTCCAAAAGTAAAAATACGTTTCTAATCGGTTTAATGATACTTCACAGGACTTTTCCCGCCAACATACCGTCCACTCAAAACTAAAACATAGCCGTCTGTTACTTAATAAGTTTTAAAAGCAGGCGCGTTCCGCTGTGTCGGTAACTTCGGCAATTAGCGTTAAGTGGGTTTTAACCTAAATAAAACAATTGTTACATTGTTTACCTTAAACGTGTGCAATATTCGTATTATGGTTTGGTCTATTAAAAAAATAGACCAAACCATAATACTGGTGCGATCTATTTTGATTACTGATAGTGATTTTTCTCGGCTTTGATTTTATAATGCAGTATCACACTAGAAAAAAAAGAAGGACTGCACGCCACGCGTATCGAAAGTGAAGCACCGTACCGATCTATGTGTGCGTGATTTGAGGGATACCAGATGAATGAAAATTTCCCCATGTTTTAAATATTTGGACAGTGTATTCATTTATTACAATAAAGCGATATAAGAAGTCCACTTAACTGAAATTACAAAAATATACTAGTGAAAACTCCAAATTAAGTGTTTATTTTGTATGGATGACTAGAAAAACGCTGCTGTAGAATACGTAACAATTGATTGTCTTGAATTACCTATTAGGAAGATGGGGGATGGGTATTAAAGCTTACTTACCTAAAACACACAAGGTGTATTTTACCTATAATAAGAAAACTATATTTAACGTTCTGTAGAAAATAAAACTGAAATATTTATTCAAATGATTTAATCAGAATCTTCACAGCACATACAAACACTCACTAACCCGCACTGCATTCTTTATCGATCCAAGAAACATTACAAAAGCATGACGCTAACCCGTTCCAATCTAAGAACCCTCGCCAATTGATGATATGTATCAAAATGTATACAGCATATCACGCTTGTTTTCGACGGAACCCAATGGTCTTCACATCTGTAGTTTCTTATTATTATAATCCAATCATTGTTCCATGAATGATTTGCTGTAGGAAATCTATAAAAATAATCATAGTCAATACTTGCAAAAAAATGACAAAGAACATAAAAAAAAAAATTACCCAATCTCTCGGGACACTTACCCATTTATTTTCTGACAACACTTATAAGTCTGTTGAGGTTTTGTGTTCCAATAGTAATGATTTTAAAATGTCAAAAATACAATAAATCAACAAGTAAAATTGTGCCTTAACTTTGATATGTTATTCCTTGACAGTTTTTCTGGGATGTAGAATTATTTTTACACGTTTTCAAAACACAAGATGGCATTATTTTATTTTATTACTTCACGTAAATAGTACCTACAAAGACGCCATCTTGTCGCGTAATGGCGGCCGGCTGGCATTCTATGATGTAAATGTGTGCGTGAAGCACGTTTGTACAAACGGTCCGGCACCCTTACTGTGCTTCACTTTCGATATGCGTGGCGCGGAGTCCTTCTTTTTTTTCTAGTCCGTGTGCAGTATAATGATAATAATCAGCTTTTATGACCACTGCTGGAACCAGACCTCCTCGCTTCAAGCAAGGCCAACGGCTTAACGTGCTTTCCGAGGTTTTTTTTTAATAATTGCGGGAGGTTTGCAAACGACACGACTTAAAAGGCAGCCCTCATAAACGTAAGCTAGAGGTGAGGAACAAGACTTCTCCCGGGAGATAGGGTCCATGGGTTCGCTACTGCCCAGCTCGCCACATGCTGCCCTACTGGTTTCTGTATCTCTCTTGGTCTGGCTCCTCACCCTAGACCTGTTCCGGCAAAGTAAACTCTTCCGGCACAGGCCTTGAGTTCAGAGCGCGCAAGCCCCACCAAGACGTCAACATAGAGATACGGCGGTGGGGTTATTATTATTATAAATCAGGTTTAGAAAGTTTAGCAAAAGCTCTATCAAAAACACAGATAATTGGATAGTTATTTCAGTTAAAAGCCAATCAGAACCTTCGTTCTATGTTCTCAAGCCCTTCATACTCTCAAATATCCTATAAATAAAACATCGAAAAATAGAACACAAAGCATTTTATACCAACAAAACTATCAACCAGCATAAACGACGCTCTATATTGTGTGAAACCCCTTTCTTTTCCAAACCAATTCCACGTCTAAACCATAAGAATATTGTAATAACATATTTCATAAGCGCGCGACCTATTTTCACACTCAATTGGTAACAAAAGCGGCCATAATTCATTTCCACTCCAAACGACCGTAAGGTTTAATATCATCTTAATTAAATGAATTAAATGAAGAACATCTTATGTTCATTGTCTTGATGACGTGGCAGATACATGTTATCCTTTCTTTGTGTTTCTCACTGTAAGCCTAGGTGTACGGAGTTGTTACGTACATACGGGCGTTTGAACAGGCACTTTTGAATTCTCAAGGAATAGGTCAGTAAGTTAAAGCTAACCATAAGGTTGAAAATACAATATTTTGTATCGGTAGTTAGTGTTGCAATCTAGGCGTCATTTAGGAATAGATAAGTACAGACGCCAGCACATCATGCTACTACAATCTGTCAAATTTATTTAGTAGATTTTCAACTTTATCGCAGAAGTGTTAGGTTCAAAGTTGATTGGGAAAATTTGACAGTTTCGGGTAGCTTCATGTGCTGGCGTCTGTACATGTAAGTGTCAGAACTTAAGATTAGTGTAATACTCGTAGATCTTGAAACAAATAGTAGCAATTTAAATCGTTACACTCGCCCTAGCGCGTAAAAAAATGTCACGATTTTGATTCGTTTCAACACCTATAGATAAGATAGATAATGTTAACAGTGTTTACATTTTCTTATGGTTTACAATAATAGCTAGGTTTATATAAAAAAAAAAAAAAACACTAGGTCGAGCCTGCCTCGTGGAATGCATGGGTGGTATTACAGTGAAAATGCGCATTATATTAATTTACAGGATTTTTACAGTCGAGAGGCATATAAAAAAGCGTTCATTTTAAAGGTGATTAAAACATTGTCGAGGTTTAAAAAATAATTAAAGCAGTGTAAATGAAACAGTTCAAAATATAATAGATCACATACAATGTCGCAATGACTTGATTTGACTGTCATGGATGCCATATCCTGGTGTTTTGAGCTCACTCTTCTCAGCATTGACAATTTCGCATGACATAAGTATGGTGACGGCAAATCTAACAATTTAAATCTTTGCCTAGTAGGTATTAATGACTGAAGAAACGGTAATGTGGAATATATTCATATTCATTTATTGCATTCCATATTGTAAAAATATGTTACGTGTAAAAATATGTTATTTAACATTTAACAATTACAAAAAACAAAATACAACCATCACCGATATAAAATAAAAAATGTATGCACTTAACGTAATCTACGTAATAAAGTAATTAATAGTTATTCAAATTAGATGATTACAAATTATTATAGCATTTCTTAATAATTATTGAGATCAATATTGCATAAGCAAAGAGTTGCTTTGTTTGTAGTCACCAGCAAAATAATCTTCTCCTTCAAAAAAACAAACATGTGCGGTCGGGGGACCCCCGTCAATAACGAAGTTCATTAGGGGAGGCCGGGGCTGGAAGTTCCCGGGGCAGGTTGTTCCGACAGTAATAACTTTGTAAAGAATAGAGGTAGCAATAACCGAGAAGTGCGTCGTTTAAGCATCAGGTGACACGCCGCGCTGGCGGCCATCTTAGTTGCTCCGACGGCGGCGGAAGAGTGGATGTGTGCACCGTGCTATTAGAACACCACGTGAGTAAATTTTTTCGTATTTAAAATTTTTTGTCTATTTTTCTTTATTATTGGCCGATTTATGTGCATCTTTCCAATTTTAGAGTGGCATTAGTTAGGTATCTTATAGCTTGAATGTTTTTTCAATTGAATTTGTTAATTTGCTAACATGACAGTTTTTATACAAAAATATAATTTGGGGCTACAAGTTCCCTCCTAAAGGGGCTGGTTGTTCCCCGGAACAACTTACCCCAATCGATCCTTAAATGGTGAATCCTAAATGAGTCAGATGAAGAATTTAACGATGAATAAAAATAAAAGTTACCAAAGTTGATTACGACTGATTTAATGATAAGGAATTTGATAACTTCAAGATGATAAATAATATTGACGTTAAGCAGTTTCATTTTGGTATTTGATTATAATTGTGAGTTTTGATCTCACTTATCATTAAATTTATTAATGAAACGTGTGCATGAAGGTTACCTGTTGTGTTATGTAGTTAAAATAAGTGCAGTTATGTTTGTGATATTTTTTTTAACTTGATAAATCTCTATTATAGTTGAATTAATAAAAGAAACATTTATCTGAAGATTTCCAGTTATATTTTGTTGTCTTTTTTAAGTTCTGTTATGGAATTGCCAATATTTCTAGTTATAAAAAAGTGTTTATCTCGAGTATCCTTTCCAGTACGATTTTTTTGTATCCTTAAGTATGTAGGTCGTAAGATTTATAAGCTAATAGATCTCAATTTTTGTAAACCAATACAAAATGTGAATCTAGTTGTAGCTAGTAAAGTTTTTTCGTTGTTTTTTAAAGTTTATAGCATTGCATAACAACTAAATAAATGAACCTAACTATAGAAATTATTTATTGTTTTATTTAACCAGAGAAACCATACATTATCCTTATACTTTATTAATATTATCTAAGTGGCACAATTTGCCCCACACATGGAACAACTCGCCCCAAAGTGGGGTTGAATGTTCCCTTCCGAAATTTTGCAAAAATATGCCTGTACAAAAAAAACTATAGAGAAACTAGCAGAAATGACTTTACTATTACAGAGACCGATTAAGACTTTTTAATAAAATCTAATATCAATATTGAAATCTTATCATTTTCATCATGAATTTTCATGTTATTTGAAAATCGGAACTTTCAGCCCCGGCCTCCCCTACGCGATATTCGCACGCTCACACACTCTCGTATACCTACAACAGAAAGAGAAAGAGAGAAAGTGTCTTTATGTTTTCTTTTTTTTTTTAAAAAAAACGTTGCCCCACACTAGGAATTTCTAGGAAGCTCTCATAAAGTTGTTACCATGTTTCATTTTCATTTTCACCTCCCTATCGGTTTTAGCCGGGTGCTAAAACTATAATAACGACACCCTTGACGAAAAATTTTAAAGTTTTCGTAGCCGCGATCTTGCCACCAGTTTACTCCCACCACAAACCCTGTTAAAGAACTTCGTACCAAAAAATATGTGTGTTGTTATTTTATTTTCCACTATTTCTACCGACATTTCAATACTCTAGTCCACAATGGGCCGGTTTATGTTAAATAAATAAACAATGAAACTCACGTGCTACCACCTACGTTGTGTGTCTGTGAGCGAAATTACTATTACGATTGTGTCATAGATTATATTTATGCATTGTCTATTCCCATTGCCAAAGTACCAGACTACTTATTCATAATTACAAACACTTTATTTACCGAAACACATCAGATTGAAACAAATGTTATTAGCGAACTACAAGAAAATTGGCTCCCATTCAAAATAAGATACCAGGCGCTCATAACTATGGTAGCAATTTATCTTATCCTTGGCTAGAGAATGTTATTACATAAAGAATTATTGTTTGACCCATAAAAAGTCTAAAGCTGTGGAAACATATTACTGTGGTATAAATTTCATTCAAGATATCTTGTTTTGCTTCATAATCTTAACTTTCTTGCTGTTTGTGTGCAAGAATACTTATCAATATTAGAACTAGTGTTTACGGAAAGGTTTCTAATTAAATTATTCACAAAAACGATAATTACTGTGCACATGGTTTTAAGCACAAAATTGATCAAACAAGTTTTTATTTTTTGATTGTAGAGATAAAAACGTTCTTCACGTTCTCCTGTTTCATGTCTATTATTAATTATGTGTATATATTTTTTTAGATTTGTATAATAGACTTTATGTATGTATTCATTGTATCGTATAATGGTACACCACAGACTACCTACAGTATTTATCTGTCCTTCCCTTTTCAATCCAACCAAAGGTTTTCTTTAAAAGATCGCTCTTAGCGATAAGACTGCCCATTGTGTCACCCTTTGTAAAGTTTCTATATTTATGTCTGCAATTTATATGGTGTACATAATAAAGAGTATTCTATTCTATTCTATTCTACTATGTATTCATTGAAATCGCAGGTTGTACATGAACAAGAGTCAAAGAGATTAAATTTTTAATAAACTTACAGGTTTAGAGCGTTGTTTATGAACCTACTTTACGGGAAACAAAAAAAAAAGATAGTTTCTATGAAAAGAAAAACCAATGCAACTTCATAGTAAGCGTTTTGCAACTCCTTAATTTAGTGGCATCATACGAGCCAAATTCTTCGGTTCACATACAAAATTTCAACCTTAAAACAGAAGGAATACGTTATTAAATCGTTAAGGCACTTAACACACAGATCAACAGCTAAAACAATAAAGACTGGCGACGTCGCAAATTAGAAACAAAATATAAAACACTCCTGCCGAATGTAAATTGAAATACGCCACCAAATTCAATTTGGATTACCTTCGCATTCGCAAAAAAGTATATCTGAAACAAATTCTTGTTTCATCAATACATCACTGGAGGTTAAACCACATTATAATTTGCCGTTTATTTTTTGGAAAATAAACCTTATATCATCGTCATAATGAGCTTTCCTTGTTAAATGGATGACTCGAGTTTGATTTGTATTATAAATTCGAGAAGGATTTGTACTGCTTTACCACTGATCTGCAAAGTGGCAGAATGAATAATGATGACGTTGACGCATTGTGTAAACAATAGCAAGTAGGTACGTAGTTATTTGTTCAAAACAAGTATTTTCCTATTAGCTGTGAAAGGAATGATGATGGACTACTTATGTTTATTTGGAACCCTAGGGATTTACAAATACGAAAAAGCTTTGATTTTATTCGATGGCTTCAGACTTTTCAGCTTAGTATAAAAGGACAGTTCTTAAGATCTTCACCATTTATAGTGCCATAATACTATGACCTGAGGAATATGTATACAGACAGTGGCTTCCAAAAGTTAGTTGACTATTTTCTACTTCAGCTGTGAAGACACATTATAATTTTAAATAAAAAAGGTAATCAGGTACTAAGGGATTGCATGATTATTTTTCATGATAAGTCAAAGATTATATTAGTCAATAACAACGTTAGAGCAGTTCAAACATTTGGAACTCTAGAATTTTAAATCGTAATGTGGTGTAAAATGACAATTAATTTTTGGAGGCTTCTGTAAGTTTCTCTTCCAACGCCATATACAGGGTGGAATTTTCGAAGCGTACCTGGAGGGAAAGTACTTTAAATACTGAAGACAGCAAATTTTACTAAAAGAAAACATTCATTTATTTTTAAAAAGAAACAAAACTGCATTTAAAGATTTTTGAAAATACGCTTGTCACACCCGGGAATCGAACAGACTGAAATCCGAAAAAATAGCATCCTGTACTTTTATGGCACCAATAGATAGGGTCATTCATAAGGATCAAATCCAGATACGCTTCGAAAATTCCATCCTGTATTTCATTTCAGGTTGTGCCCTAGCTACCTGACCATCAATGAGTCTTGTTTATACAGAGTAGCAGGGCCATCAACGCACATATTATGTGACCACGGATTCAGTACATGATTCTGAAACCCCCAGTTAAAATTTTTAGCCGGTTATAAAAAAATTGCCGTTCTATTAAATTTTGACCGCGTAAAAAATCTGTGGTTCCATAGAAAAGTGATATACCTATCACTTTTCTATGGAACCACAGATTTTTTTTAATATTATCATTCATGTGCTGAAGTCATGGTTTCAGTTTGCGCGTCGATGTCCCCTGTATATTCGAAGAAACGTATACGATTACAAATAAAAAGGCAAATCTCTTTGCTAATCTTCATCTGCCTAGCCCTTTCCCAACTATGTTCGGGTTAGGTTCCAGTCTAACCGGATGCAGCTGAATACCAGTACAGTCCAGTTTTACATGGAGCGACTGCCTATCTGACCTCCACAACCCAGTTACTGGGTAATACGATACCCCTTGGTAAGACTGGTTGTCAGATATTCGGCCTTCTGACTACCCGTACCGACTGTCAAAAGAGAAGAATGACAGCCGGGAAGAACGGCATAACATGCTTTCCGAGGCACGGAGGGGACTCGGTATGTAAAGATGGTCACCCATCCACAGCGTAAGTCACTTTGCTAATACTGAATTTAATAATCAAATTCAGTTAATATTTTACACAACTGTAATCTTCCGAGCCGATAGTGTGCTTCTGCGGCAATTTCTGTTAAAGGTGTCATTCTGATAACTGGAAGTCAGCAGTTCAATATTTATTATAGACTAGCTTCTGCACGTGACTTCGTCCGTGTGAAATTTTGACCCCCGGGCCACCGCGTCGCATTACATCGCCCACCCACGTTGTTATTTCGTTTTCGCTCAGCGTATTTCTGACTTTTTTTGTGTTGGTCTGGTTCCTAAGGGTACTAGCGCGATGTCCAGCCAAAGTCCAAAATTTTGGCTTTCAAATGCAAAAATAATGTAAAGAAATTAGCACTTTCGAACAAACAAACTCTTCAGCTTTAATATTAGTACTTATAGATATTTAAAATATTTAAAACGTTATGTTAATACTCGTAGGAAGTCAAAGCGAAAGTGTTTGTTAGAACATTCGATATTATTAACACATTGAACGCCGTGGTGATCACCGGTGACCACACTACACTTTCCAACTGAGCTGACGCAGATTCGCGATTTCGACAAATTTTATACATTATATTTCACTGACTCATACGGTTCAAAATAGTCTAAATAATTATTTATTATTAGTATCCAAATAATTAACAAAATAATTGCTATTGCTCATTGGTGACCACCACGGCGTTCAATGTGTTAAATGACAACATGTACACAAGAAGTCAATGCACGCTAACAGTTAGTACTTTTTGACAGGTATGATGATATAATTTTAAATTCAACAAGAACACAAGCAAAATATATATCAATATTTAGGAGACTGATACAATCTGTTTTTGTCCATCACGATGGCTTCTAGTTTACTTTTAAAAAGATATTTTCTTCTCATTTTAAAATCAAATTACGAAAAACTTAGCTTGCTAACTTCTGATGGAAAAGTTTAAACAAACGGTACACTTGCAATTTTTCAAGATGGATTAACGTCTTATCCAGTATACGAAGTTGTAACTTATTTTTAATGTTTGACAGACTTACGTTTTTTCAATGATGCTGTGTTGTTAGAAAGAAAACAGGTCTTCATCGTTATTCATATTTTTTTTCAGAAGCACGAAGAGGGTCACTGCGTAATAATAGTCTACATTTTGGTAGGTGCCTATTTTTAGTTGGTATTGTGATTCTTTTAAATAAATCTTTTATTTTTTAGATATAATAATAATATTCCACAACTTTCACACAACGCCATCTAGTCCCAAAGTAAGCAGAACTTGTGCTATGAGTACTAGATGACTGATAAACATACATATATATTTCTAAATATATACATATTATAGATAAATTACACCCAGACAAAGAACAATTAATGATCATGCTCATCACACAAACATTTGTCCTGGGTGGGAATCGAACCCACTACCTTGCGTATAGTAGTCAGGGCCACTGACCGCTAGACCAACAGGCCTGTTATAGTTATAGTCGACCTCGTAACTGCTGTAACACTTTTGAATGTATCAATTTACTGGGAACCCAGTAAATTAAAACTTCACTAAGGTTGAAACTATCCCAAACCATTTCGATTCTCAACTGTCAAGCTCTATAGAGAAATCCAAGTCCTCCGCGTGATGCAACTTTCATTCTAACTGCAATAATCCGAACTCACAAGACCCTCCCCAAAAGAGCTGACTATAGTGAACTTCTGTCAAAGCGGGTGTTTCGAGTCACTCTAAAACACATTCAACTTGGTCTACAAATCAATGGACATCAAAAACTTGTTAGCCGCTCGCTTAAAACTTGTACTAAAGAAATGGCTTCTGGAACTTACATAAACCGAAACATAATCCTTCCTCTAACATTTGTCACAAGCCAAAATGCCAGGTTAAGCATCACAAGCACCATTATGTCTCACACTTTCACCCTCACAGACACTCACATAAACACACACAGCATAATGCTCGCTTCACTAAACTTGCCTTGTAAACTGACTTATTTCTTTCTGCTCATTCGCACTCCGACCCTCAACATACAAGCCCTGCTTAGCTTGGAGCTCAACGGTTAAACCAAAAATTGTGATGTACAAACTTACATAGTCTGTTTATATAAAATTACTGTCTGTCATCACCTTTGCTTTAAGCCAATAAAACTGTTTGTATTTTATTTTTCATCTAAATGTCACATGGACAAATAGATCTTGTCGTTTTCTGACGTACAATTGACATTGAACCTTCGGGTGGTTTAGCAATTATAACGCACAATATGTGATCATGGATTCTGTACCTATGATTCTGAAACCTTAAAATTTTTAGTCGGTTATAAAAAATTGCCGTTCTATAAATTTTGACCGCGTAGGTATATAACTACTTTTTATGGAACCGCAGATTTTTAAAAAATTATTAATCATGTGCTGAAGTCATGGTTTCAGTTTGCGCGTTGATATCCCCTGTATAGAAACGTATACGATTACAAATAAAAAGGCAAATCAATTTGCTAATCACCATCTGCCTAACCTTTTCCCAACTATGTTGGGGTCGGCTTCCAGTCTAACCGAATGCAGCTAAATACCAGTATTTTACATGGAGCGACTGCCTAACTGACCTCCACAACCCAGTTACTGGGTAATACGATACCCCTTGGTAAGACTAGTTGTCAGACTTTCGGGCTTCTGACTACCCGTAACGACTGTCAATGATCCATGAATGACAGCCGGGACCAACGGTATAACGTGCTTTCCGAGGCACGGGGGGATCTCGGTATGTAAAGATGGTCACACATCCACAGGCCAAGTCGCTTTGCTATACTGAATTTAATAATCAATTTCACTTAATATTTTACACAACTGTAATCTTCGACCTCACAAGTTGACGGTTCAGCCGATAGTGTGTCAATTATAAGGTAGACTACACATGTTCCAATATCTACAACAAACAATGCAGTATTACGTAATATAGGTACACTTTTTCTAATGAATATAGCACTAAAACATTACCTGCTTTTACGAAGAAATGAAGCACTAAGTAGGTAGGTACGGACAGCAGCACAAAGACTTCACCCATTTCTAACTCCCGCGTCACCACAAAAAAAAAGTTAGGCATAAAGTCTCCATTTGTCCCTAACAACAGAATCCAGCCATTAAAACCAGAACAATACAGA
This sequence comes from Eremobia ochroleuca, assembly GCA_949629135.1. Taxonomy (NCBI): domain Eukaryota; kingdom Metazoa; phylum Arthropoda; class Insecta; order Lepidoptera; family Noctuidae; genus Eremobia; species Eremobia ochroleuca. The sequence goes on from OX451392.1 coordinate 3,493,609, forward strand.
AAATATAGGAACAAAAAAATCCCCGTGAGTAGAAAATGGGAACACTTTACCTACTTTCCTATAGCGATGATAGGCAAAGCCGTGTGTCGGTAGCAATATCACATTGTGCGCTACGAGACACCATTCAAGTGGCTTTTTTAACATCAAAGGCAGTTTTTGCTTTGCGCCGTCAGCGTATCTGTTTTCCGGAAAAACACTTCTGGTTTTGATACTCTGTGGAGTATAGGGTGCGGGTTCCTACTTTTCAACTGGTTTTGTTACATAATTACGATGTTTTATTCTGTTTATAGTGTACTGTGTGCATTTATCGTGAATTCTACATAATATGGACGAAAATCAGTTAGATTTTTTATTTTTATTCTTTATTATTTTAGGGGGTTTTTATCCACAAGGATACGACAACCCTATTGCATCTTAACACTATATAATAAGCACTATACTTAAACGAATATAAAAATAAAAAAAATAAATCTAAGATAATTCGGGGTTCACTAATGCTAAACTACCAATTTGTTTTGCTAGATCCGATTTAGGGCGTGACAAAATCGTCTGAACTAAACCTATATCATATCTATTCAATGCATGCTCTCTTTCCAATTCTTCTCTATCTTTCCTATTTTTAACACAATCCATCAGTAAATGTTGTACGTCCTCAATTTTGTTACAAGCATTACAGTTCGGCGAGTCGACTTTTTTCATCAAGAACGCAAACTTTGCCGATGGATAGTGTCCAGATCGAAGTCTTAATCAGTTAGATACTCGCTCAAAAAATATATATGGCTTCATTTACAGAGAAAATTTTCATTATAATCTTTTAATAAAAGGAATGTCATAATTAATTAAAAACCCACCCAGACGTTCAAAAACAGATTCAACAATTGAAACGAGCTCTTTGAGCAGTCTACCAGCTACATAGGTGCTAGAATATTACTGAGAGAAATTTTTAAATATATTTTTATTCTCACGGTGGCACCAGAATAATATTCATCTTACGTATAAGGCAGCATATTAGGCAAAATATACACTAAAAACAGTGATATTCATAATATTAACACTAGAAATGAAGAAAAACTACATGGCCTTTCACCGGCTTCATAAGGTTCATAACTCATTTGTTGGATTTGGTACAACCTTTTATAACAAGCTTCCCTTTTTTTGATAGATTTGTCTTTTAATGCGTTTAAAGCTGAAGTAAAATCCAACCTTTGTTCAAAGGCATACTATTCCATCAATGACTACTTAAACGATAAGAATAGTTGGTTGCTGTGAGTAACTCAAGGCAATATTTATGTTCTTTCTCCAGAATTAGCTTATCTACTGACAGGTGATATGAGTTCATATAATTGTTTATTGTATTTGACTGACTTTCGGTATAGGTAAGTTAATGTCAAAGTTAGGAAAATCGATAATTATATCAACCCAAGAACAGTGACGCGATTGTCGAGACTTAATTATCATTAATGAATTGTTTTTTTTTTTAATACCAAGTAATTGTAAGTATCAATTTGCCGGAACTTAATTTAATTTCAGCCACTGCCAAAAAGCACATGTTTTCTTTTGGGCGACAATGGATATTTTCGCTGAAAATTGCCAAATGTCGATTACAATAACAAAATTCAGTCGGACTCACCTACAACACCGGTTAAAACGATAAATTAATACAATTTATCAAATTGCTTTGTGCCCAATTGCCCATCACTCTTATTCCTTATCGTTTCTTCTTATTCCCGTGTTTCGGTTTATTTTATTCTATTTTTGCTAAGTATGTTGTGTTAGTTACTTTGAAGTTATTTTTAACCGACTTCAAAAAAAGGAGGAAGTTCGTTGAAATATTTTTTCTTTTTTATGCATGCTCACTGATTACTCACAGACAGCTGGTTTGAAAAGGAGGAACTTCCCAGGAGGTTCCATATAAATTGTATTACTTTAGTAATTTTTGAGTTAGCTTCGATAATACGTATTTAGGTAATCCACGTTTGTATCTTGATGATGTTATAATACCTCCTGTCACTATTATTGACATAGCAAGTAGTTGTATACGAATTAGTGTGGGAAACCATAGCTAAAAAGTACAAAACATTTTTTTCGTTAGGGAACGACCGAGTTAAAAAAAACACTACAAAGTGAAATATACTTTAATTGCGACAGAAAAGTAAAAAGTATTTATTTTATGTATTCATCCTATTGGTTACTGTTTAGTTACAATTTATTCTAAATACTAGTGTAGCGGTATCTACAACGCCACATACGAACAACGCGTCACACTGACGTCACGCAAAATTCTGCATCTCGCAAGCAGAGTTTACCGCGGAACTAGCATATGTACAACGGCCCGACATGAATCATCGGGCAGTTGGCCGCCAGACACCGCACCCGTCTGGTTGGGGGATTCTCCGTTTTCTATGGAGGATGAGTGAACTTTTCACTCTGTTCCTCATACCTCTATACTCGTAAGTAGGTACTTTTTATTTTGCTTCATTATTTGTTTATTCTGTTTAATTTCAGATACCTGCCGTGCGATTCTGTAACCATCTCACCGTGAAAACTTGGGTGAAGTGAGCGTGGAGTGAGTTGTCATTAGGGATTAACACTATTGACACTGCTCACTTCAAGCTCACTGCACTTATGATTTCACGGGAGATTTTTACAGAATCGACCGGCTGACCTGGTTTCCGTAAATACAGTTGCGATCTGAAAATGTTTATCAGCTCTCAAATTAGATTCTTTATGACACTGCGTGTAGCAAAGCCTAAAATGCTATATCTACTTATTACTTATTAATTATTGTGAAGCATTTATTCTAACAAAAAGAGTATTAAGATCAACCATAACATCGTTAAAAATCTTCAATACATGCATTTATGACATTGACGGCCATATCTGAAACTGAATCAATTAAGTGCGGTATCCAAACATTTTCTTTTTATTACGATTTCGTGATTCCGGTTACACTTTATTTAAAAAATATACCATTTTAAATGATAAATTGGGTACTTTTTTGATGAAACGATCAATAAACGTTACAATACTCCTTTCATTAAAAGATAAACATGTTTTAATACCTTCATAATTTATTTGTTTTGAATTTCTATTTGATTATTTCTTCCTATTTTTGCATTTTAGTCATAAGTTCGACCTCGCTTGATTAATGTCCGGTATATGTTTTTTTTTTTATTAAAAAAAAGGTTTTATATATCTATCCTAGAAGATGTGTAAACAAAAAAAAAATGTAAGCTCTATACCTAATCAAATCACATATATCATCGACCTTGTGACATATATGTGTCAAGCAATGTTTATGGTAAGCATTTCTGACCGCAACTGTACGCCATTTTTGGGTGATCATTGAAAATCAGCGCTGTGTAATATGGGTCCCTCATAGGTCATAGCACAGCATCAGCCCAGTTTGATAAAAACCGAATTTATTCGCAAACAGAAAAACATTCATTAATTCGAGTTGGCTTAAGCAATTCCGGAATCTCATCAAAACATCATTAATTTTTTTTTTTCACCCAGCATCTACGGACCCATCTTGCCAATACCGCGATCCTCGAAACGGGGAAGCGAACCTGTAATCTTTCAATTACAAATTCAAGTTCCATCCGTTCCAATTAACTTCAATATTGATCAGGGAATACGGTTCGCGATCACTTTTATCGGTGCTGCCAATTTAATAAAAATGCCAAGTGGATCCGCTATTACGATTGGTACTGCCTATACCTGTGAATTCGTTTACAATGCGAAAGATAAAACGTTATTTTATTTGGATGATAGTCGTACCTTTTGTATTTGTCATTATTGCTTTGGCTTCTATTTATTTTTTTAACCATTTAAAATAGGGTGGTAGGGACATAGACGCGCACTCTGCTACCACGGATTTAGTACATGGTTCTGAAGCCCCCAGCATTGATTTTGATCACACACATACACACTTCACGCTCAAACACCCACATACTGCCGTGCTAAACGCAAAAGCGGTATCTCAGGAAAGGCTAGTTTTGAGAAAATTGAAGTTTTGCTCTCATTCTCTTGATGCTTTGAGGTAAAACTGTAATAGGGAAAACTTTTTTAAGGGTTTTTTATATGTTTTAAATAAGATACCGCTATTTAGCTTAGCTCGTTGGATGCGTATTTCTTTCAGCTACCCGATGCACTAAAAATAAAAGTCACGATTTTTATGGAGGTATCGTTTTTGAGCTTAGCACGGCAGCATACACACACACCCACACACACCGACTTACTCACTCCCATCCACACTCAACAACGCATTTAAGTGTAATAAATTTTTCTTTTTAATAACTAAAATACTGTATATTAATGTATTTTCTGTAAGATTTAACATCATCATCATCTGCCTAGCCTTTTCCCAACCATGTTAGGGTCGGCTTCCAGTCTAACCGGATGCTGCTTCTTCTGTAAGATTTAACATAATTGTAAATATTTGCAATATTTTTTCCGGTCTAATAGTAGAGTGGTATGGCGCTGTATGACGAGATACAGGTTTTTCCCATTACATTACATCCCATTACAACCTACAAATTTATTTTTAAGCAATATAGTTGTTATAATGTTAATATTTTTGGTGTCAATAAATAAATCGTTATTAAAATAAGATTTTACTATTATGTCGTTTATAATATAAAAAATACGTATAAAAAAACATTTAAAAATGTAAAAAAATAGTCATCCGCCGGTGTCGGGAGCAGGGTCCAAGCTACCGGTAGTTGGGGCTCCAGAGACAGGAACCTCCTCACAATGCGAGCCGTATCGAGGGGTACTGCCTTCTGAATCAGGCCCTTGATCTAACCGCCTAACGAGAGCCTCAGTTATTATAATTATTGCTATCGTTATAAAAAGTTGCTGTTTCATACATTTTGACCGCGTAGTTATTGCATTTTTCTATGAAAAAGCAGACGTTTTTTTTTCTTTTTTATAACCGACAAAACAATTCTACGCTAGGGGTTTAGGATTATGTGCAGAATTCATGGTTACACTTTGCCCGACGATGTCTCAGCCACCTTGTATAAAAAGGCAAGAAGAAAAGAACAAAAAAATAAGTACCTACAAAGGTTATGCATATTTCTAAAGAAATGCCTTCCATGTTGGAAGAAGTTTTGGGATAGGAGAGTAGATAAAAGGAAATGTAGACACCGTATGTCTGTTATCGAGTTGTGACGAATCTCTAAGAAGTGCTTAGGCTTTATTGAGTTAAAGTATACTGCTACATTTTTCAATTAAAATTATACTGTCGCAATATTATCTCAGCCTTTGTGGTTTCATTACAGTCTTTTTCATCTCTTTGTCAGCTTGAAGTTAATTGCAAAATGTCAGCGTTGCAATTTTATTACCAGTTACTTCTAAGTTAAATTCGAGTGTTTTATTATGAAGGCATTTCAAATGACTTTCATGCAACCACGCGACCCACCTCGTAGCTATACAGGGTGTCGAATAGGGCAAGGGAAAGGTCATTTTCAAACGTTTTAACCCTGAGAAAGTCGGTGCAATTGAATAAAATTTTTACTCGAAAACTGAATAAAATTTTTGCCAGCACGTAGCTTTTGCAGTAAATGTTTTTTTTTCTTATTAAACACATGTTTTCTAGCAGCGTAAAAGTATTACCACCTCTCCTACGTCCTGAAAAAAATAAATAATTGATAGCTTTGATAGTTTTATTGAAAGTGATTGAAAAAAAGAAAAATTGGTCATAACTTTTGAACCGTAGAAAATTGCACCGACATTCTCAGGGTTAAAAAGTTTGGAAATGACCTTGCCCTTGCCCTATTCGATTTGATTCATACTTCCAGGGACACCCTGTATATACTAATAATAACAACCGCACTGATGGATCGAATGTTCAGCTACGCTTGCAGCTGTCGGTTCGTGTATGGGTGATCAGTGATCATACATAACATATGGACGCCCCTCCGTGTCTCGGAAAGCATGTTAAGCCGTTGGCTCGGTTATCATTCATAGATATTTGACAGTCGTTACGCATAGTCAGAAGCCCGAAGGCTGCCAACCTGTCAGTCTTACCAATGGGTATCGTGTTATCCAGCGACTAGTTTGTGGAGGTCAGATAGGCAGTTGCTGCATGTAAAATACTGGTATTCAGCTGCATCCGCACCCGGTTAGGCTGCAAGCCGACCACAAAATAATTTGGAAAAGGCAAAAAGGCAGCTTGATTGCTTTAAGCGGCACATCTGAAGGTAAGTGAAGTTAGCTCATTATTGGGTATGCAAAGTATTTCATTCGAAGATAGACCATACCACCCTACCCTTTTTTTTTTTTTTTGTTTCAGAGTGGAAAATCCTCATGGATGTCCGCCGCCCTGTGGCGGGCGGCGGGGTCTGTCAGACTTACTGACTAAAAACCACCTACGAGCTCACCTACGACGGGGGTCGCGGGAACGAACGATACTTCCGCAATCCCCGGCTGGTGCTGGCCCGCAACTGCGGGCCTCCTCGTGTCAGGGGGAGTGAGGTGTTAACCTCCCCCCGCGACGTCTAAGAGGGGCGCGCGTGGAACACTACGCGCCGCCGCCTCAGGTCCCGATGTGCGGGGGGCGACGGACGTCCCCAAGTCTGTCGCCCCTGGACCCATTTAGGGGGGGCTGGAAGAGGGCGTTGTCCGCCCTCCGCCGACGCCCGGTGCGCCTGCTGCGGGCCTGGTATACCACCCTACTCATCCCAACCCTGGTAAAATTAGAATATCTTTAATAAAAAATAAAAGCTGCAATTATTTCAATCTATACCCTTCATAGGTGCTTGAATGAGGCCTATGTCCAGCAGTGGACGTCTTTCGGCTGAAATGGTGATGATACCCTTCAAACTGGAATGTGCTGCTGAGTGACTTGTGGTACTCTTTCACTAAGAGCTCTTACTACCAAAAAAAAAAAAACATTATTATGTTGTTCGTAATATTTTATTCCTATGTAATTACACACATAACACTGTAATTCTCGAACCGTTAGGTAGATGTGTACCAAAGACTATTATATTCTCTATGATGTGTACCTATAGTAGTGCACGCAAATTTCCTCATTTATGCCTTGTTTGTTGTTTCTATGTATTTCCACGTGAGAATTTCCGAATTGCTAAATTCCCGTGTGTAAATGTTTCATCATCGCATCGTTACCCCACAATGGCGTCAGTAGTGGACACAATTTGCTAAAAGTGTAATTTGTTGCGACGCAGCGGTCGGCATCAGTTTAGCGGTGCTGCACTCCACATTACACTCGTAGAACATTTACCAAATGGATCTGGCATGATTTTGTGATCAGAATTATATAGATTTTTTTTTTTTAAGAAAGAATGAAACATAGGTTTGTTTGTCACAGAAATGCGTGCATTCAAAAATGAAATCTAGTAATAAAGAAAAATAAAAACGAAAAATAGTCTATGATCATGAGCACTAAACAGAAATAGTCGACAACTGCAAGTCGTGATTGTGACAAGAAGCCACTCAGCATGATGCATGTTTATAACAGTTATCATGAAGGAAACCTGCGGATCGTAAACGAAAGTAGACGATTACTTCGTGAACTTATTCTTTTAACTGAATTATGTGCTGTGGTATGCGTGTGTGTATATACAGGGTGGTATAGCATCGACGTGCAACCTGTTACTATGAATTTAGCAGTGCGATTCTGTAACCATCTCACGGTGAAAACTTAGGTGAAGTGAGCGTGGAGTGAGCTGTCAGTGTTATCCCACCTCATACTAGGGATTTACCAAGAATATATTTACAATCATAATCGATATTTTAATTATATTTTTTATGAATTAGCATTGAACTAGGAAAAAAAGACTAGTCTAGGAAAAAAAAGAAAATTGATATTCTGACTAAGTTTCTGTATTGCTATTTTATTTTAAAACCCCACAAAATAGTAATGTTTTTACAGTATAATACTAGTTTTGAAATTATATAAAATGATCAATAAAATTACCATAAAATTATTATTAAAATCTCGATTATGATTATATTATGTTGCTTAGTCAATCCCTACCATCAGTGAGATGACACTGACAGCTCACCCCACGCAAGTTTTCACGGTGACTTCACGTTCTTCTTTCACTGAAACTTTAAATGGGTTTGTTGATCTGGAAAACTCATTGCTAATGAAAAATAGAATTCAATGCGAGACAAACTGCATTCATCCAATTAGTAGATTGAAATTTTGCGTAAACAACACCATGTTTCATTCTTCTGACAGGGCGGATGTCAGCAGTGCTAAATAAATACTTTGGATAAATCCTTTGGCGAAAAAGTTTTCCTCTCCAAAAAAATACAGCAGTGAAAAATTTCGAACGGTTTATTATTACAACGATTAATTTTAAAGTAGGTATTTAAAATTAATGCAGCTGTCAGCAATATTTATTTAAATAAGGTTTTAAATTCTGTGACATTTGTGTCTTAAAATAGGGTGTAGGAACTGGTATACTTTATTAATAATGTAACGCTACTTACTTCAAAATTAATGTAGCCAACTATGGAATACCAATTATGGATTTTTTATTTATATAAGGGAGTAAGGTTTAAAACTGTTTTACTTGTGTTACCTTAAATAGGTGGATGTGAAGACTGGTAGGTTAAGAAAGGACTTAAAAAAATAGACTACAAAGTGAAAAATAGCTTTATTTTCGGAAGTTGGTGCCCAAAACGAAAATACAAAAACTTTAGTATAAAAAAGTCGGTAGAAAAGTCGATATAGAAAAGTCGGTAGTAGACTGGTAGGTTTGAAAGTCGGTAGTTACCGACTTCCAAAAGAACACTACAAAGTGTAAAATAACTTTCATTTCGGAAGTTTTGTATTTTTTTTGTTGCCATCAAACTCTGAAATTAAATTCATTAGTTCCTCCTTCTTTGGAAATCGGCTAAAAGCATGCTCGTCCACTATCACCTATTTCTGGTACAAAACCGAAACGGTTTTCAATATAGAGAAACTCGCTCCTTTTTCCAGAGGTTATCTAGCAACCATACTTGACTTTTTATGTTTTGAATCTTGATTATCGAACAGAATAACAAATTAAATCGGGTTATTATTCCCGTTAAATTCGCTTTACATTTCATTGGTATCAGCATCTCATTGATCATATAAAGTCACTTCGAAACTTCAACTTCCACTCATCACTACATAGTACATATAAAACAAAGTCGCTTCCCGCTGTCTGTCCCTATGTATGCTTAGATCTTTAAAACTTCGCAACGGTATTTGATGCGGTTTTTTTTAATAGATAGAGTAACTCAAAAGGAAGGTTTATATGTATAATAAATGCATAATATAGTAGAGAAACACTGATCATTTTAGAGGTTTCTAATGTGATGTCGTAAATAAACACATTTTTTGCGCTTACATTGCAAACGCTGGCTTAACCCTACGAGATAGATCAAAATAATGTACTACAGTATTGTACACTTTAAAAAGTTCTACAAAAAAGTCCACGATGGCATATGTCTATCTCTTAGGGATAACTCACAATAACCATTTTTTATCCTATACTTTTTAAGAGAAATAATGGCTCTAAAATTATCAGTGTTTCTGTACTATATTATGCATGTATTATATACACATAAACCTTTGTCTTGAATCACTCTATCTATTAAAAAAACCGCATCAAAATCCGTTGCGTAGTTTTAAAGTTCTAAGCATACATAGAGACAGACAGACAGCGGGAAGCGACTTTGTTTTATACTATGTAGTGATAGTGATCAGCATTGCACCCGTGCGAAGCCGGGGCGGGTCGCTAGTTTGATATAAATGAAAAAGTTATGAGTTCATGCTTCTGTCGCTTGTCCTACGGGGTGCGAGACACACTTATTATAATTAGAAATTCTTTTCATTTTGACAGTTTAACAACATTCATTGCGTTATTTACGTTGCTGAGCAGACAAATTTTACGAACAATGGATTAGCAATATCCTTCAAATTTATTGAGATTGGTATTGAAAGTGTGTCACGCAATTAGGGTTACGCAATTAGGGTGCTGATTCATTTAGACTTACAAGTTTTTCCATTTTAAGGATAGCATAGGACAGGGATAGGGTTTGTTAGCGACGCGCTCATATTTTTTAGATTCATAGTTAATTGTAATGACATATATGTAACCTAAGTATAGATGTATGGGCCGCTGGACCCCCACCAAACGCGCCGGCAGTTGAGTCCGCGCGAGCACTGCAAGCGGGTGCGCTTGCACGTGTTTATGTTCACCTTGTTTGTTAATTTATCCGTGTCTTTATCAAAATATAAGTCGTCTAAGCTACCTTCTCGTTTCACTTCGCCGATTACCACCTAATACATCTACAAAATGGTCAATCGAACCGGATCAACAAAACTAATGTTTGTCACGCCACCAGTGAAAAACAAAATGGTGGGCACACGAAGTACGGCGCGACGCGAGCGCGCGCAACGTAAACTTTTCGAACAACAGAAGGGAGCTCAAGAAACAGACACTGAAGAGTGTCAGTCTTCAACCAGTGCAGCAGCCAAAATACCTGCGGTATTCAAAACACCTGTGGCACCGCCGAGCGTCAAAACAGAAAACACGTTGCCAAGGTCAAAAGGTCATTCCGACACATCATCGGTAAAAGCTCGAAAGGCGCAGTTGCTGTTGGATGCTGCAAAGCAAAAGGCACAGATACGACTGGAGCTCATAGACAAACAGCTAGAAGCGGACTTAGCTGAACTAGACGAAGAAGAAAAATACAGTCCACATGAAGAACGCGCTCACGACGTGGAGCAATGGCTGGAACGGAGTCACCACGAATTAATGCAATCAGCCCCCGATTATGGCAACCCCTCGGGCAAGTTGCATCAGTCTGAGACAGAACCAGCCGCGCCCGCTAATGCCGTCCTCTTTACGGCACCAGCGGCACCAGCAGGGCTAACCACGTCACCTAAAAAGCCACCACCTTCAGCGCCACATCTGCCGATGGAGTCGCACTCACATACTGTACCCGCACCGCCACCAACGGAGGAGGCCACCAGTATGCAAGCGACTATTCAGATGCTAGCTGGCGCGTTGAAAGACCTGGCTTCTACGAGTGCACCAAATACCAACCTTATAACTCGATTAAGTACGCCCAAGGATCTTCCAGACTTTTCGGGAGACCCACTGGAATTTCTGCAGTTCAAACAAGCCTATAAAGAGTCAACCGAGCTTTGTAAATTTTCTCCCGAAGAAAACCTGTGGAGGTTGAGAAAGTGTCTCCGAGGAGCCGCCAAAGATGCCGTCGCAGCCTTACTTATTTCTGCGAGTCCACCATGCAAAATTATGTCAACGTTGGAGTTACGTTTTGGCAATGCTGATCTAATAATATCCAAAATAATGCAGGATATCAAGAAATTGCCACCAATGTCACAGAACTATCATAATGAAATCGTGCCATTTTCAGTGAAAGTGCAAAACCTTATACAAGCAGTGCGAGCAGTTGGACGCGAAGAGTACTTACAAGGTATGAGCATTGTTTCAATTATATTGTCCAAGCTGCCTACAACACTGTTATCTAAATGGTCAGATTATAGTTTCCCGCTTATCACTGAAGGACAGAAATCCCGTATGATAGTTTTGTCTGATTTCTTGCACGATGAGGCCGTAAAAATATCAATTACATCTAATATCTATTTTATGAGTACTGACCAAAATAAAAACAAGCATCATAAAAACAAAGATAGTTCCGGTAATCGATCTCAAACTATATTATTGCAAACAGATGATGATACTGATAACTGCAAATTCTGCCGTACCTCAAAACATAAATTAACGGAATGTAAACAATTCAAGAAAGCGTTACGCAAAAACAGATGGGAATTCGTAAAACGTAAAGGGATTTGTTATAAATGCCTACTATCGCGCCACGCACGAGATACATGCTCAGCACCGCCTTGCGATAAGAATGGCTGTGGTGAGGAGCATCACAGTCTACTTCACTACGTCGGAAACAAGCCGAAAAATGACGCTGGAAGTAGCCAGGTTCTGGAGCCGATGTCAACGCCTGTGCAAACGCCGACGACGGGGACGTCGCCGATGTCATCCGCCGATAGTGCACAAACAGTGACGCATATAAACGCGAGTGAAAACAAAGTGTTACTTAAAGTCGTACCTATACGTATACATAGTGCAAACGGTGTGTTCAGTGCAAGTGCCCTCCTTGACGACGGATCGACCGTGTCGCTCATCAGTGCGGGGCTAGCGAAGCGCGCGGGGCTTCATGGCCGCTCAGAGACGATGCGAGTTCGCGGAGCCTGGTCTGACGATGAACTGGTATGTGAAACGACCATCGCGAATGTTACATTATCAGGTATGGACAATAAGAGACATAATATACAGCTTCGGTGTGTAAATAAATTAAACTTACCTTTGCAACAACTTTCTGTTGTCGATTATAATAATTTTCAAAACCTGTTTGGAATAAACGACAAGTTATGTAAACATGATGTAAAACCTGAGATTTTAATAGGTCAAGATAACTGTCACTTATTGTTACCTCTCAAAGTTATAGTAGGTAAATTATATGAGCCGTCCGCTACATTGACTCCCCTAGGTTGGTGCATGCACGGTATGCTGCGAAAGCCGCTTGTTCGGCACGCGCAGGACGCCGCCGGCGCCATCGAGACGCACGCCACTCTGCTGTTGAGCTGGGCAGCTACCACCACCACGGACAAGGAGGAGTGCATACTACGGGAGCTCCACGAGGAGGTGAGGCGCTCATTTGCTGTAGACGCCTTGGGAGTGTCAGGTAAGCCGAGACCAAATATTAATGATACTCGTGCCGTCGAACAGCTGGAGAAGTCTGTCGAACTCGTCAACGGTCGCTGGCGCGTAGGTCTGCCTTGGAAGGATGAGGCCTGCACCATGCCCGACACCTATCCTAACGCTCTGAAAAGGTTGAAGGGGATAGAAAGGAAGATGGCACGTGACGATAGTTTCGCCGACAGATACCGCGAGCGTATAAATCATTTATTACAAAATGATTACGCTCACAAGATGGAAAAGCGACTCCCAGCACCCAGGACCTGGTATCTACCCCACTTCGGGGTAGATAACCCTAACAAAAAGTCACTTAGGCTAGTCTTCGATTCTGCCGCTCCAGTTGGTGATAAATGTCTCAATGATCATTTACTCACAGGGCCGGACTTGTTGTCATCACTGTTTGGTATAATGTTGCGCTTTAGGGAATATTCAATTGCAGTAACCGGTGACATCAAGGACATGTTCCTTAGGGTCAAAATTCGCCCTGAAGATCAACATGCGTTTAGGTTCCTTTGGCGGGACAGCCCTGACGATCCAGTTGATATTTACATTATGACGTCACTCATTTTCGGCGCTAACTGTTCTCCCTTTGTAGCTCAGTTTGTTAAAAATGTAAATGCTCGTCGTTACGAGTCGTCATTACCAGCCGCTGTTAATGCGATATACAAATCGCACTATATGGATGACTATATTGATAGCCTGCCGGATGACACGACGGCGATAGAAATGGTTAAAAATATAACTAAGATTCATAGCAGTGGTGGTTTCGAAATCCGTAACTGGACAAGCAATAGCATTGCTGTTTTAGATAGTGTTCCAAAGGATACCCTAGGTACCGCCAGCGTTAGGTTCAAATTCGAACAGGAGTACCATGGCGAGCGCACCTTGGGACTCATTTGGTATCCTGGAGAAGATGAATTAGGTTTCGACGTGTCTCTAAAACGAATACCTGAAAATATTATTTTAAATAAGGACAGACCGACTAAAAGAATCATGCTGCGAATAGTTATGTCCATTTTTGATGTATTAGGATTCTTAGCACCATTCACTATTCAGGGCAAAATTATGTTGCAAGATACTTGGCGCTTAAACATAGGCTGGGATGACGTAATACCCGATAGTATCTACAATAAATGGTGCAAATGGATCGAATTATTAAAGGATATAAAGCAAATACGTATACCTAGGTGCTATAGTAAAACTATTGTGTTACAAGGTGGGAGCGAGACGGGACAAAAACCGGTCGGCGAGCCTGTGATGATAAGGCCACCTCCTCCCGCCGCCGCACCGGCGACTCCCGCGCCGGAGTTATCTGCTACGAGAAGCTGCTACGAGACGTGTAGACCGCCTACGACAACCGCTACGTGTGCTACGCCGGCAAGTAACAATTATACATGCTTACAGCTGCATTTATTATGCGACGCATCTGTTCAAGCCATGTGTTGTGTGGCGTACTGGCGATGGATAGTCAATGGGAATGTTAAGGTTGCATTTATAGCAAGTAAATGTCGTGTTGTACCTGTTAAACCCATGACTGTACCCCGAGCCGAGCTACAGGCGGCGCTGTTGGCTGCACGATTGGCTGATACCGTTCTGAAGGAACATAGATTAGCGCCAGAGCGGCGATATTTTTGGTGCGACTCCACCACCGTGTTACAGTGGATTAGAAATAACACACGTAGGTATAAAACGTTCGAAGCAAACCGATTAGGAGAAATTGATGAACTCACGCGTATTTCCGAATGGAGATATGTACCTACCAAATTAAATGTAGCAGATCTTGGTACCCGTAATGACTTTAACCACACAATGTTTTATAATGAGTGGTTCACAGGACCTTATTTTTTATACAAAGAAGAGTCCTTATGGCCTGCTGACATCGTGAACCCCGACATCGACATAGACGAAGGGAGTTTAGAATGTGTAGCTGTGATGCATGAGCCTACATGTAACTTACCTGTTCCTGAGCCGCAGCGGTTTGCCTCCTGGCTTCGCTTACTGCGAGCCACGGCCGTCATTCTGAAATTTATTGACAGATGCAAGAGACTTACCGGTGAGGTTGACTGCGATGCGATGACTCGAGCTGAGATCCTGTTGCTTAAGAAGACGCAGGCGGAATCGTTCTCTGCCGAAATATCTGCAATCAAAAATGGAAAACACATATCACGAGGTAGTAAGTTACTTACCTTGTCACCGTATCTGGACGAAACTGGTTTACTCCGACTCGGTGGCCGCATAGATGCTGCGTCAGACGTGGACCTAGAAATGAAGAGACCAATTATATTAGATGGAAAACATGACATAACGCGTCTTCTTGTCCGGTACTTTCACATTAAGGCAGCACACGGGAACCAGGAAATGGTTGTCAATAACCTAAAACAGAAATATTGGATTTTTAGAATAAGGCCAACAGTTAAAAGGGTGGTTTCGAATTGCATGCTTTGCCGCATAAGGAAATGTAAGCCTCAAGTACCCAGAATGGGTGACTTACCTCATGCTCGAGTAGCACACCACCAACGACCCTTTTCATTTTGTGGCCTGGACTTGTTTGGTCCAATGGAAGTGACTGTGGGCAGAGGAAGGCAGAAGAGGTATGGTGTTTTGTTCACCTGCCTCACTATACGAGCGATTCATATCGAGCTGGTTCCGTCACTCACGTCCGACTCCTTGATCATGGCGCTCCGACGCATGGCAGCACGGCGAGGATGGCCCTGTCATTTATACTCTGACAATGGCACCAACCTAAGAGCAAGCGATAAGGAGCTGAAGCAATCAGAGCAGGCACTTAATATGGATGCCCTTAAAGCCGTCGGCGTGAACAACGCCATGCAGTGGCATTTTATACCCCCCTCCAGTCCTCACTGGGGTGGGGCCTGGGAGAGGCTGATTCGAAGCGTTAAAACATCACTTCGAGCTATAATGAACGAACGCGCTCCTCGCGAAGAAGTACTGCTTACCCTGATGGCGGAAGTGGAGAATATGGTAAATAGTCGTCCTTTGACACACGTCTCCGTGGACCCGGAAAGTTTAGAATCTTTAACTCCTAACCATTTTCTTTTAGGTAGCTCATCCAACACACCTATCATTGGGACTTTCGATGATTCCGACATGTGTCTACGCAAACAATGGAGAAAGTCACAAGCGTTAGCGGATATGTTTTGGCGTAGATGGGTGAAAGAGGTTCTCCCGGACTTACGGCCTCGAAGAAAATGGAACGAGGAGGTGAAACCTTTGCAGGTAGGTGACGTAGTGCTAGTGGCTGATCCTAACAGTCCTCGTAGTAGCTGGCCGAAGGGTGTTATTCAGAAGACATGCCCAGGAAAGGATGGACGAATCAGACTGGTCGAAGTGAAGACTAAGACTGGTGTCTGGAAGCGACCAGCAGTCCGCGTCGCGCGTATTCCACTTGGTAAGGAGTGCTGAGCCAGCACTGGGGGTGGGAATGTTAGCGACGCGCTCATATTTTTTAGATTCATAGTTAATTGTAATGACATATATGTAACCTAAGTATAGATGTATGGGCCGCTGGACCCCCACCAAACGCGCCGGCAGTTGAGTCCGCGCGAGCACTGCAAGCGGGTGCGCTTGCACGTGTTTATGTTCACCTTGTTTGTTAATTTATCCGTGTCTTTATCAAAATATAAGTCGTCTAAGCTACCTTCTCGTTTCACTTCGCCGATTACCACCTAATACATCTACAGGGTTCATAGGGTCGTAGCGTTACGCTGAGCGATGCCCGTTTTACGTGAATGTGACGCATATTGAGTTTTCGGCACGGTTGGCGCAGTGGTTAAGCTATTGACTGCTGCGCTGCGTGTCGCGAGTTCGATTCCCGCACGGAACAAATATTTGTATGACCTACAAGTAGTTGTTGCGGGTCTGGCTCTTTGTTTATGTGCGTTTAAATGTTTTTGTTTGTGTCTGGATGCGGAAGGCGGAGGACAGGGTGTTGTGGCGCAGTCTGGGAGAGGCCTATGTCCAGCAGTGGACTGCGATAGGCTGAGTTGATTGATTGATTGAAATGTTTGTAAACGCACCCACAATCCAGGACAAATTCCTAGTGCGGGGCAACGTTTTTTTAAAATAATGAAAAAAAAAATATTTTCCCCCAATTTGTGTTTTGTGTTAGTGTTCTTTCTTACATTTGTTTTTTTTTGTGTTTGTGTTCTTCTTTTCGTCATATTTCCCGCAAACAAACGTATTTTTTTCTTCTATTTTTATTTAAATTGTCATCTCAGTATTTACCCTCTTATCCATCCATCGTCGCATCGATCTCCTCAATAGGTAGTGTTTTTATTTATTTTTTGGTTTATATGGAACATCCATCCAAACTTTAGCTCCCCAACGGCCGGCCAAGAAAAATGAGGCGAAGCTGCTACAACAGGAGTCACTATTTCTAACACCGCTGCTTTTACCATAATGGATGTTTGTAGCCATTATTCTACGCTCGTGTTTCAGTGTTAAGGTGTACTGGCATTTTTTCAAATTAGTCTTCTTTCCATACGAGATAAGGGTGTTATTTATGAAGTCCTTAATTACGCTTGAGTCATGTTTGGTCTGAATCGTGTGTGGCTAACGAGGATTGGTTAGACTTGTTAGTTACTTACTAATTTTGCTTGACTGTTGTTTTTTTGAAGTGAAAACTTCTTTTGCGGCGTTGTACACTTTTTTTGTAATGGGTAAAAAATGTTAAACTCGCGTCAGGACACGTGCCCTGATCGAAAATTCGTAAGACGGATGGAGAGTAGACAGCCGGCGCGGCGTAGGACAGGAAGCAAAAATGCACAACGATATTCAAGTTTTCACTTCTGCCGGCACTCCCGGAGTGCAACCCGTCGCTTTTTTTTTGCCTATTGTAAACACAATTCATTTGGAAAGGGTTTACTAACGTGTTAAGCTTAGAGAACCTACATACATTATTAACTACATTATTTACATCAAAACGGAAAAAAAAATTGTTGCATGATTAGTATCTACTTGCCTTTGTAGCTACACTGATATGAATTGGTCAAAACAGTTGTTTGCTAACACGCCATAATACACTCGAGAGCAATGGATTAGGGTCACATAAAATACCTGAAAGTCTCGGAAACTAAGAATGCTAGCTTAATGAAATAAATTGTGTTTAATAGACAATCAAATTTCTCTAAAACGAAAGTAATAAAATATGTAGGTCACTTTTATTATATTTATAAAAAAAAATACATAAACAAAAAAATAACTAATCTCATCTTGTAACAAAAAAAGATAATGATTTTGTTTCTACCACTTTAGTATTTTTTTTTGAGTTTTAGTACTACCCCCACGTGCTGTCATCATCATAACTTTACAGTAACTAAGAAGTTTTATTACGTTCATTTAAGGAACATTTGATTGTCTATTAAACACAATTTATTTAATTAAGCTAGCATTCTTAGTTTCCGAGACTTTCACGTATCTATTAGTGACCCAAATTCATTGCTCTCGAGTGTATTAATACGCCATTTCCACTCCATTTACCATTCTTGCTGATTATTACAAATGCTGATTCGTTCGCATTCAACAAAAAATTCTTCGCAACATTAAAATAATAAAAACATTGACTTTACCGTGAATCATAATCGCTTACCATGCAGGACACAAACTCAAAGCTACCAATGAAAGTCATTGTTTACGGATTATTTTATTTTAAAGGCATTCTAAGGCCTTTTGTACACATACGTTTTTCTTGCCGTGAAAAACTACGGTTTATTCGCCGTGTGTAGGCACGGTCGTCAGTGTTGTATGGATTACTATGGGAGCTTGTTGACGGACACGTTTTTTCTACGAGTGCGATTTACACGCCGTGTGTAGGCACGTCGCGTCGTCAGTGTTGTATAGATCGCTATGGCAGCTTGTTTACAGACACGTTTTTTTCTACTGCGCGATTTATACGCCGTACCGTAAAGAAACCGTGCCGTGTACAAAGGGCCATAAACCTTTTAACAGTCGTCAATTTTAACAGCCCCCGTTTCATTTTAACGAGTAAAGCCGATGTCCAACAGTAGCTTGTTACTGAATTTTGACAAAATCAACTAGGGTATAAAATAAAATGGTTTTTATAGGCTTACAAAGCGTCAGGTTGGGCCACCTTTCGCTTTACGCAGGAATTACTGGGTTACGTGAATATAATGAAGCACGTTGTTTGCTTTTTTATGGGCTTTCTTCTGAAATGGGCACGGCTGATAATAGGATCTCGTTATCAACGACTCTAGCCCTGTGCAAAGTACCTGGTGCAAAGGCAGAGAGATGAATTTCAATCATTGCAATGAATGATTGCGATATTTACTTACCACGTTCGGAGATTTCGTCAACCTTCAAAGCAAGAGTGAACAGGCATCTTATGGGCAAAGCCATCCATTGCATTCCAACGGGTGAGGTCAAGAGCAGTCTCATTAGGCAATACAAGAATAATACTTAATTAGAAAATGTTTTTTTTTTTTGTTTAGTCATTTTGATTTTTGTCCTTGACTGCCAACTGTACAATTTCTAGAGCTTTAATAATTCACATTTACAAAAAGTGCAGTCAACACTAATGATAATAAGGTTTCTTCACAAAAAAATGCAGAAACACATTTATATTATATTATTTCATTACAAGTTGCAAAATCTGTACAAAATATAGGAGTCCGTTAGACTAGGATAGCCTGTATTCTAAGAAAGAAAAGAAAAGAAGAAATAAATAATTTTTATTCTGCCTAAATAAAATGCACATTACAAAAAAAAAAAGACTTAAAATATGCACATACAAGCATATAAAATGTTGACAATTTTGTCCATTGCTTGATGTCAGGGCCAGGGACCAAAGACAACACACATTATTTGAAATTGACAATACACGAAAACATTAATCCGCGATGCGCCCGCGACACTGTCAGATGACAGCAAAACAACAAGAAGAGAACTATAAAAGACAAGAGACAGTAAAGTACTCTACGAGTATCCTTAGGTTAGTGTTCTGTGTTTCAGTTGCAATATAAGACAATCGTGTGAGATCAAATTTCAATGTATCGCAGACTGAGGTGTTCTGCGAAATAATGGTTAAGGATCCAGGTGGTCACAATCTGCCTTTACCTTTGAAAGCTCTTACGCTTCAACGTGGATATTGGTATTTTGTCACGTCAAAGAAAAAATTGAGTTGGTTTTCACATATCAATGGAAAATATATTTTTCCTTACATAATTATATCGCATCAATATAAGAGTAAACTATATCCATTCCTAGTGTAGACTTTCACCTTCCATTCTTAGTTCTTGGTTTTTACGCATGTGTACTTTGGTCACTATACCAAGTTATTCAAAATTATCATCTTTCATTTTTATCCCATACGTACCCACTTCACTATATTGCATTGCACTACTTACTTTAGCTCTGATTGCTGAAAAATCTGCTTTTTTCCTACATTTCACATTTACATATACATTAATGTAATTTATAGAGCCTCTTTTTTAGATTTTGATATCAGTTTCTTTTTCCGCAATTATAGGCTCGGTCTCATCATAAATGTTCTTAAGAACGATGAGAACAATGACCCCACTCAGGCAACCCTTCCTAGGTGCTAACTATTTAAATTAAAACTATAATTTCTTGCTATACTTTAATCATTATGCCTACTTATGCTGAATTTTCTTAGAACAGCGGTTTTGTAATCCTAACTAATATTATAAATGCGAAAGTAAGTTTGTTTGTTTGTTAACTTTTCACGCATAAACTATTGAACCGATCATCCTAAAATGTTTCATATACGTTGTCAGGTACAGAAACGGACGTATGGTACCTTTCATACCGAAAAAAAAAGTGCTGTTACAATAACGTTATTACGATAATAGATGGCGCCACGTACCTTTCGAATCATGGTGGAATTTACAAACTTTAGCCTTCAGATTTTTTATTTTTTATTTTTGTGTAAGCCTAAACATTTTGTTAGTCTAGTGTCGATAGACCAGTTTTTCACCCTCCTAACTCTATTATTATAAACAAGGGCAAACATTGCAGGTAGCAGGGGTGCATTTGGAAAAGCCATGTTTTTCCCATGGCTGGCGGCTTTAGTTACCATAAAAACATGTTTTTCTAGTTTTTTGACCCCTCTGTCGGCGTGTTTAATATTATGTATACACCTGCCAAATTACAGCTTTCTAATACGAAGTCTCTGAGCTAAATCGTGGACAGACAGACAGATAGACTGACGGACATGGTGAAACTATAAGGGTTCTTTGTTGACTACGGAACTCTAAAACACGATAACAGAACAGAGCAAAAACCCGAAACTAAAACACCGACAAATTGGTTGAACTGCCAAAAGAAGCTTAGTGCTACATTCGTAGTAGTAAATTAGTATAGTAGTTAATTTAAATAGTAACAAAGGTATCGCGTCGTTTATCCCTCGCCTCACGAATGTGGGCCATCGATTCACATTCACTCTTAATCAGTCTGAAAGGCGGAATCTAATTAAACTCTAATACAGAGTAAATGAAATCAGTGGAAGAACGGATAAGAGGATCAAGGATAAATACACACCTATTGAGGGTTTTCTATACTTAGTAAATGCGAGATTATTTTTATTACATGGTTTATTCTTTTTAGTCGATCTTTTTGGTTTACTTGAATCGGGCTGAAATGAAATAAAATAAATCTTGATTGGATGTCTTTCAAAAAAGGGAGTGGTAAATAATTACAATATTTATCTATATTAACCTATTTGTATAATCGTATTTGTATAGTCGTTACGGGTAGTCAGAAGCCCGAAAGTCTGACAACCAGTCTTAGCTAGGCGTATCGTACTACCCAGTAACTGGGGTGTGGAGGTCAGATAGGCAATCGCTCCATGTAAAGTAATGGTATTCAGCTGCATCCGGTTAGACTGGAAGCCGACCACAACATAGTTGGGAAAAGGCTAGGCAGATGATGACGAACCTATTTGTATAATGTTCAGTCAAGTTAGAGAATAATTGAAAAAAAAAATAGTTATATATTTTAGTTCACTGTTTTTTTTTAATTTTTAGTTAAATTAGGGAACTTTGTTATTTTGCTTTATGTGTATAATAATAGTGTAAATATTGTTAGCAATAAATACTATTTTTAATTCAAAATTCAAATAATTTATTTTCTCTTCACAAACCATGGCATCATATAAATTTAGACAAGCTTAGAAACTATTAACACTAGTTTATGAGACACTAGTGTCTGTACTAGGAATACCTGTATAGCAGACCACCAGGTTCTCACCAAACGGGATGTAAACATAATTAGTCATTTAGTACAATGTGAAGGAACATAGGGCATAACATAAAATCACACTAATATTATAAAGGCGAAAGTTCACGCTCAAACGGCTGGACCAATTTTGATGAAATTTGGCAAACAGATAGTTTATAACCAGAATTAGCACATAGAATACTTTTTGTCAAGATACTCCTACGGGATCGATAGTTATGTGGGTGAAACCGCGGGGCACAGGTAGTCAATGATAATTAACAACAAAATTAGATATTAGATATAATGCAATTATTAAAAAGTAAATTCAAGTTTATAAAAAAAAAAGAAATGCTACACAATATTAAGTATTAGGAAATCCACTCATTGGTACACTGTTATTATTACACTATAACAATACACTGCGGTGGTGAGCTTAACATTATTTGTGTGCACTGGCTTAGTAAATTAAAAAAGAAAATAGCTAGTACGCTGTGAGCCTTTGCTTCCGTTAAATTAGAGCGGATCATATGATAGACTTTATTCAGAATGACTTTTGCACACGTTAGCGTAATTTAGGGGCGCGCGGCAAATAGCAGGTTAAAGTACGCTTACCAAGGCTAGTCCGTGGATGGATGACCATCTCTTTCATACCAAGACCCTTCGTGCCTCGGAAAGCACGCTCAGCCGTTGCTCCTGGCTGTCATTCTTCGCTGGTCTTTGACAGTCGTTACGGTAGTCAGCAGTCTGAAAGTCTGACAACCAGCCTTGCCAAGAGGTGTTACCTAGTAACTGGGTTGTAGCGGTCAGATAGGCAGTCGCTCCATGTGAAATACTGGTATTCAGCGGCATCCGGTTGGACTGGAAGCCGACAGAGATAGAGACGAGCTAGGCAGATAATGATTAAAAAAAAAATTGTTTATTTCTCACCACAATACATTTTACAATTTCTAGAAATATAATTTCGAAATATTTTTACAAAACCAAACAATATTTGTATAAATATACAATAAAATAACGTGGTGGCTCTGATGGTTGCCTTGAAGTTTTGACCCTATCCCCTGAACTAGGTGGGAACCTGTATCTCAGGGGGTAGTGTTCAGCCATGGGTTATGCAAATTTTACCGAGTGCCACTACTATTATTTAGAGATTATATTTATACAGTGTGTCCGGACATGGACTAGCGATATTCTAAATACTTAAATATAAGCTATTTTAAAGTACAATTACACTATAGGCTTAGGTCCAATATACTTCCCCGCTATGTGGCAGCCATTTTGTTTTTTTTGTTGAAGTATGCTCTATGCGAGTACAAAAAAAATCATATATCTCAAAGTTTTAGTCATACTGAGATAAAAATAGGCTTATTCGAAAGGCAATAATATTGTCTACCGTCTGCACTACAAAGCAATATGTTCACAATTCCATAACTTTTGAAAAAAAATGTGAAAGTCGAAAAAAAAAACAAAAAATTATGCAATTCAACCAATAATTGTTAATTACTACAAAAACAACCCCGAGAGCTTTTTTATTTTTTATACTAGATCGACAGTTTTTGAGCTAAGCTACAATACAACATAAAATTCACAACTGTATGTCTAATACTTTAAGAGTTATTGTTGTATGAACATAGCGTATGCGCAAGCACAAAAGGCCTTTGTCGGAACCCTAAACAGGAAATCATTAAAAAAACATAACATTCATATTGAATTTTATTTAATGTTTTTTCCAATATTAAATGAAGATTAAAATATCTAAAGCAGTTGCTCAAAGTGGCCACCTCCAGCTTGTAGACACACTACGGCTCTCTGTGCCACCTGGGTTGATGAGCGCCTAATTAAATCCAAATCGGATCTAATTTCTTCGGCGGCTGCCATAATTTTTGCGACGAGTTCTTCCCTGGTATTTGGAACTGTAGCGTATACTTTTTGTTTCATATGACCCCACAAAAAATAATCCAAGGGTGTCAAATCGGGTGAGCGAGGCGGCCACGCTACTACACCACCACGACCGATCCACGGCTGTAGATTATTATTTAAATATTCTCTCACTGCTCGAGAAAAATGCGCGGGTGCACCATCGAGCTGGAACCACATACTCCGACGGTATGATAGAGGTAGGTCCATGAGGCTGTCCGCAAACTGTGTCTGTAAGAATTCTAAAAATCTAGCGCCGTTTAATGTAGGTGGCAATTCCAATGGCCCTATCAGCCTATCGTTGATTATGCCGGCCCACACATTTACTGAGAATTCATGTTGAAATGAGCTTGGGCGCACCGCCCTTGGATTTGCGGAGCACCAGAGATGGTCGTTTCTGTGGTTTGTAATCCCAGCTCTTGTAAATTTGGCTTCATCAGTCCACAGTATTCTTTGTAAAAAATTACGGTTCTGTCTCAAATTTCTATTTATCCACGAACAAAACACAGATCTCGCAGCAAAATCTGGTTCGATCACGTCTTGAACCCGTCGAAAATGATAAGGGTGTAACCCTTCTCATTTCAAAATTCTCCATACATGCCACTTAGACATTCGAAGTTGCACTGAAATCCGTCTAACGCTTAGTCTAGGATCATTGGTTATTAGTCTAAGCACTTCTTCTTCATCTTCGGGCGATACCAAGCGATTGCGTTCATTAACAGCTCTTTGAATACCTCTTTCCGCTAATCTTGAATGCACGTCGATAAAAGTTTGGCGACTCGGTGTAGGCCTGTTAGGGTACCTTCGTCGATATTCTTGTACAGCCAAATTTGCACTTCCATTGCAAAAGCCATACACAAAGTGTATGTCAGCAATATGTTGCGATGAATATTGACGCTGTGCCATACTTTATCACACTTTTAAATACAAAACACTAACGCAGCACGTAAACAGCACGGACGGTAAGTGAAAGTAGCGATAGCGATCACAACGCAGGGCGAGGGACAACTAAACTAACCCAACTAATAATTTGTCCTTAAAACTGATTTTGTTTCAGGTAGTGGACTAATACGTTCTATCTTGCTTACTCACGGTAGTAACGAACAGTATTTCTCGCCTGCTCTCAGATGGAATACAGTGAATGCCATAAATGACACTCTGGCGGTTAACAAAGACGTTTTGTGCTTGCGCATACGCTATGTTCAAACAACAATAACTCTTAAAGTATTAAACATACAGTTGTGAATTTTATGTTGCATTGTAGCGTAGCTCAAAAACTGTCGATCTAGTATAAAAAATAAAAAAGTTCTCGGGGTTGTTTTTGTAGTAATTAACCATTATTGGTTGAATTGCATAATTTTTTGATTTTTTTTTCGACTTTCACATTTTTTTTCAAAAGTTATGGAATTGTGAACACATTGCTTTGTAATGCAGACGGTAGACAATATTATTGCCTTCCGAATAAGCCTATTTTTATCTCAGTATGACTAAAACTTTGAGATATATGATTTTTTTTGTACTCGCATAGAGCATATTTCAACAAAAAAAACAAAATGGCTGCCACATAGCGGGGAAGTGTATTGGACCCAAGCCTATAGTGTAATAGTACTTTAAAATAGCTTATATTTAAGTATTTAGAATATCGCTAGTCCATGTCCGGACACACTGTATATAGAGATAATGATGATTCAAAATGGCGTAACATTTCCACACGTTAGCTTAAATTAGAGTCGTGTGTTCTAAAGTTAAAATAGAACATGAAACGTTTTTGATAGTTAATGGTAATCTTGTAGGTACCATAGAGTTTTTAATAGGTTGATTATTTGGTATGGTAGGCCATAGTCACATAAAGTCAGAGTGGAAGGACGCCTACCACTTTATAATACAACAATATATTCGAAATAGTTTTGTCAGATTCTGCAAATAAACCAACATGCTGATTTAAACAAATGCGACCTGATTATTTTTTTTACTGTAGACACCTTCATGAAACTACCATATGAAAAGCTAAGGCTTGTTAAGATCTCGCAGATGTACGGTAAAGATGATAGACATTGCTGATAAGGAACTCGTTCCAGCATCACAGACGAAGCACCTAAGGGTGGGTCGAGCGGCTCTGTGGAGACTTGCTAATTAATGACACACGAACTGTGCGCAATAAACGAAGGATTTGGTAAGAACATGTCATTTGAATGAAAATGGAAATGCAAGATCCACGATGTTATGTCATTTCAAATAAAAATTCTCCTACCAGTTTTACCAAGGAATATTATGTTCCCCAGTAACTGGGTTGTAGGGGTAAGATCGGAGATAAGATACATCGCAGTGCAGTTTTAAAGATTATAAAAATATGTTGTGTGGCGAATGACCAGGAGTGATTTCAATGCGCGCTTTTGGTAGTTATTATTATGCAATTATAAAAAAATGCTATTTCCCGTGAGCTTGTCTGCGATCCAGGACGAACAGTAGCTTACGTTCTTCTATAAGTCGCCTACTCGTGTGTCATATTTCATCCAAATCTGTTCAGCCGTTTTAGTGTGAAAGTGGAACAAACAAACATACAAAAACCTAATCTTTTCTTTTTATTATTATCTAAATAAGTTAGATTTTAAAGCAATAGCAATGTGAGTAGCAATCAGGTAATTAGAATGCAAATTTCTCCTCTACCTTCAATTAAATAACCTCCCTTATCAAACATATTTGTAATTCATTTCCCATTTAAACAAACAGCCTTACGAGCCAATAAAAGAGAACGCGCAATGTATAAGAGCCATTACACTAACTTTGACAGCGATGTAGCGGCTGATCGGTCATTACCCGCCCATTGGGCCCTCGCGTGACTAAAACTTCCTTACTTCACGTTGCATGCTATTTAACACGGAAAAATTTGCTTTCAGTCCATTTTCGAATAAAGCGACTGTCTTAAATGGATTAAATTAGAGCTTACAGTTTTATAAAGTTTTTCCTAAGGTTTTTACCTATTTAGGTAAATATTCTTGACGGAAAAAACTAACGCTAAAGTTCTTTTCTCTTCAGACATGTTATGTCGTAATATCAATATTTTCAACATAAAATTCTGCATTTTTCTAAGTATTAATTCGGGCATGTTTGAATAACCTTACAAAAGCAATACAAACGTAGAATAACAATCTAAAAAGCGAGGTGATTAGAGGAAGGTCCCATGTGAGTGCACTAAAGCAATACACCATTAAGACAATCACAAAAGAATATAAAAACTATTTTTAGAAAAATTCTAAAAGCTCAACTCTAAAGCTTTTGAAAACAAGCCAGGAAAAGAAACCTTTTGCATTTGCCAAAATTTAATTAAAAAGATATCTTTTGTTGGCTCGATTTTACTGTGTGTGTACTTGTGAATGGAGATACAGTTATATTTTTCAGTAGAAGCGACTAAACAAGTGCACAGAATACATATACATATCTTGGGTCAAATCATTTATACAAAGATCATATTACAATGTTGTGTTGTATGACTAGGAGTGATTTCAATGAGCGCTTTTGATAGTAATTATTAAGTATATCATTAGAGCAGTGGTGGCTCAGTGGTAACGGCCGTGACTTACGAGGCTTAATTCGTAGGTTCGAACCCAGGCAGGTGCTATACTTTGTGAAAATTATTTCATTACCAGTGCTCTGCACAAACGGTGAAGGAAAACATCGTGAAGGAAACCAGCAAGTCCTAGTACCAAAAATTTTAAAACATGTGACATCTATCAACCCGCACTGGGCCCGCGTAGTGGATTACGGCCCACTCCCTCTCAACGAGAGGAGGCATGTGTCCCAGCAGTGGGAACATTATAGGCTGATCATGTACAGACGCCAGCACATCAAGCTACTACAATCTGTCAAATTTCTTTAATAGATATTCAACTTTATCGCTAAAGAATAAGGTTCAAAGTTGATTGAGAAAATTTGGCAGTTTCGGGTAGCTTGATGTGCTGGCGTCTGTACTATGTCGTTATAAAATAATTTTAAAATCAATAGTAATGTGAGTGGCAATATTTTCTTAGAACTTTTGAATGTCCGCATGTTGAACGAGTCATAGGCCAAATCTACCACCATGTGGGTCCAGGACGTGACCCAGAGGAAGATCGCGGAACGACCTTGCCACCTACATACATAATTAGCCTACACTCAGCTCAAGACAGAGGAGAGGAAAGAAGAAAGGAGGAAAGAGAAAAGGAGATCCTTACGCTGCAGTGGGACAAAATTAGGCTAAACATAAATAATAACACAAATAGATTTACCTACTAATCGTACAAAAGTTAATACCTACATAAAACTGCACACCACAAAACAATGAAAATCTTAAAAGAAAATCCATTTTAGCAACAACTTGCCTCGTCATTCACCTTGAATCCTGAACCACACACTTCGACCGACATCAAGCCAACCACTATGCAAATCCCAAAATATATTAATCCTATAAATAACAAACATTATTCATCCTCTCCAAACAAAACACAGTCGATCCGATGCGATATTAATGCAAAATTGAAAGCGGCTGTTTCGTCCTTCGGATAGCCAATGCTTTCAAAACAGCGCTTTCTGAATGCAAATGGGAAGATCGAACGTAGTCAATTTGGTGTTCAGTCGCGTTATTGTTGATGAGTTAGACGCCCGGGATTTCTATGGTGTGGCGCTGAATGGGACAGTGGCTGTGGCTAATAAATGCTTCAGCATTGGAAATTATTTGGCTCTATTTGTGTTGGATTTTCTGTTTGGTTTTGAACAGTAGTCATCATCTGCCTAGCCTTTTCCCAACTATGTTGGGGTCGGCTTCCAGTCTAACCGGATGCAGCTGAATACCAGTATTTTACATGGAGCGACTGCCTATCTGACCTCCACAACCCAGTTACTGGGTTATACGATACCCCTAGGTAAGACTGGTTGTCAGACTTTCGGGCTTCTGACTACCCGTAACGACTGTCAAAGATCCACGAATGACAGCCGGGACCAACGGCTTAACGTGCTTTCCGAAGCACGGAGGGGTCTCGGTATGTAAAGATGGTCACCCATCCACAGACCAACCGCGGCAAGCGTAGCTTAACCTGATCGATCGACCTGTGCGGCTGTTATTATTTAGCCACGGGCCCCTCTCTTTTTGGTTTTGAAAAGTAGTATAGCAACGCAATTAAACTGGAACAACTGAATGTTATTGCTAGAAACATTTTTGTTTTCTCTAGGTTTTTCGAGTTTACAGTATGCAGGGAACAATTCCTGGGTCATTGTTTTATATTGAATTGATAACATTCCGTTGTATGTTTAATAGTGATACATGTATTTTTTGTTATGTTTTTCTTGTGTAAAATAAAGTATTATATATTATTGAACTCTTTATTGACATTAGCGATCAATTTGCACTATGTTTATAAACCAAAGCAAAAAGGCTCTGCGCAATATGCCATTTAATTTCTAACAATATTTACAAGATATGTTATTTGTTCCATTACATCTTCATTAACAGGAACTTAATTTGACTTCACTTAGCAATATTCATTCATTCGCATACTATTTGGATTATTCGTACCATTTACGTTAGTACAAGACACTGCACTTAAAATGTATTTAAATTGATCCCTTAATTGGGTTTCCTTGCCTGAAACTCATGAATAATGGTCATTTTAATTT
Source organism: Eremobia ochroleuca (assembly GCA_949629135.1). NCBI lineage: Eukaryota > Metazoa > Arthropoda > Insecta > Lepidoptera > Noctuidae > Eremobia > Eremobia ochroleuca. The sequence continues at coordinate 3,523,134 of OX451392.1, forward strand.
TATGCGAATTTGTACTTTAGCTTTCAGAAATGCAAGTGGAATAATATTGTTGATAAAACAGATAATAATTAAGTTGCAAAAACAGATGAAGAGTTACTTAATGAAATGAATTTATAAAATTGACTCGTCATCGTCATCATTTCAGGCCGAAATCACCCGCTGCTACCTGCCTGCCCTTCTTCTGCCATACTTCCCAGTTTCGTAAATTAAAATAAAATAATAAAATATACATAATTAAAAAAAAAATACAAAGATAAGGGACAGAATGCATCAGTAGCTCTCAATATATCATGAGAATTTCCGTATATAAAACTAACAATATATGCAGTTAGTTCTTTAACCCTACCCTTTTAAAACACGCCCAGAAGTATCTGGGCGTGTTTTCTTCACCTAACGTAAGTGAAAAACCTTGTTCGATACCCACATTCACATAAACACTCAAAGCTTGAACGTTCTAGAACACTCAAATTACAAAATTTCACCTAAAATTCGTTTACCACCGCATTCAGAGACGTCGCATTAAAATAATTAATCATTAACTTTAATTGACCGTATGGCCAATACAAATTGACAATACTTGAAAATGATGCTCGGATAGTAAAAAAGATAAGCTGCCGAAGAGCTTATGTCAATCCTGTTGAAAGTCTTTGTAGAAATACGAAACGCTTTGAAAGCGATTTGTCCAGGACTTCTGCATATCGTGATACATATAGACTTGATAAATACTGGTTTTCATCTGCATCCGACCAGACTGGAAGCCAATCCCAGCATAGTTGGGAAAAGGCTAGGGAGACGACGATGATCTTGTCACACGTCATAAAAAAATGTAATGCTCTAAATCTGTTGTATTTTTGACTGAAGCGTTCCAATTTCATCATTATTTGCCTCAACTAAGTGGTGTCGGCTTCCAGTCTAATCGAGTACAGCTGCACACCAGCTTCCCAATATCAAAAATCTGCCTAGCCGTTTCCCAACTATATTGGGATCGGCTTTCAATCTAACCGGATGCAGCAGAATACCAGTAATTTACATGGAGTAACTGCCCATCTGACCTCAATAACCCATTTACTGGGTAACACGATGCCCCTTGGTATGACAGGTTATCAAGACTTTTGGGCTTCTTAGTACCCGTAACGACTGTCAAAGATCAATGAATGATAGCTGGGGTGTGCTTTCCGAAGCAAGGAGGTGTCTCGGTATATAAAGATGGTCGCCCATCCACGGACCAACCGCGGCAAGCGTTGATTAACCTATACACTTGTAAATTGAAGTTAAAGATTGATAAATTTTAAGCAACGATTCTGGGTACCAGTAAGTATTTGAGTAATTGAACAAAAATTCTATTCCGTGTCCGTCCAAAGTGTAAGGTAACCTCTCACTGTCTGCCAAACGACCCCTTTAGATTCTTAACACGCGTCCAGTAATGTTCGAAGACGGGTTATTTGTACTTTCTATCGATTTTGCTGCTTCTACTTGACTTTCTTTATGTTCTGTGCTACGGTAGAATCTTGTAATCAAGTTTTGAACGGATTTTTGCTGTAGTGATCTATTGTTTTTAGCTTCTTTTGAATGTGTTTAGAACCTTTTTTGGGTATGAACTTTTTGGAATCAGTTTGAGATTTTTGTTTAAATTCGTGTGAAATAGTCTATTCTTCAGTACGGATTTTGTGCTTTGGAATTGTTTCAGTTTATTATGGTAAACAGACATGGTCACAGAGATAGTTTATTTCAAAGTGGGGCACTTGCCAGTAACCTAACCGCATTCAACACAAACAGTCTCATTAAAAGCTTTACCCATACTTAGAATACCCTACGTATTAACTAACGACACACTTAATTTATTTACACAATGAAATCGTGCTTTACTGGATCGAACTAAAAGAACAACAACATTATAAGACTTAAATAATTTAACCCAAGATTTTTAACGCACTAGAAGATGCTGCAGCTTGAACTATAACTCAAGCAAAATAGACTCGCGGTTTACGCCCCGACAAATTCTGACTACACTCAAGAAACAAGTCTTAGATGGTACAGAACTAAATCTTTATTTTTCCTTGTACATATAAATCTTCGGGATCGGTTCGTTGCACAGATTACTTTGGAATCCCTCTTAGTAGATGCAAGACGGATAACTGGTGGCCATGTCGCAAGACCCGCTTGTAAGGTCTTCGACTTTATCTAAAGGGGATAAGATTGGAAAGTTTTCTTGTTCATTATGTGAAGATTTTGAAAGGGATTTTTTTTTTTTTTGCTATAAAGTTTTTCATGTCAAGTTATTAATTTGCCACAACCACGGAGATAGGTCATTCATTGTTCATGCCTGCAAGTCCAGAATGCCGCGGATTTCGCTGGCGCTAAGCAAAGCGAATTTTCAATGGAATACGTTCAACCAACATTTATAGATGTAGTGATGCATAATAATTTGATGTGCTATTAACATTTTTATAGAGGCTGTTCCCCAGCTGTGGGACAATATAGGCTAACGGAAAAAAAAACTTTTTTATAGCCCGCAAATCGGCTGCCAATGATTTTGTCTTTGCTCTTGCTTCGTAGGTATGTCCTGCCAAGTGCAAACTTCTGACATTAGTACATAATCTAAGATACATATTTTGTATTTTACCAATTTTGATTCTGAACAAAGATTATTCAAGGCATTAAGCTTGATATACACGATGCAAATAAATTGCCAGTGGCATCCAGCACTATTTATAGCACCATTTACACAATGCCAATAGCATACACTGAAATTGAAGCAATAAAAGACTTGCATCGTGTAGACACTGTTTCGACAGTGCAACTTTTATTGTTGCTTCACCTTATTGTGTGACATAAGCTTTCAAGTCATTCTAGTAGCTAGCAACAAAAATTACTTAGTTAAAACCTATACTATTATCCCGTCTCTTGAAACCTTTACAGTGGATGTATCAAAATATTTCCTTAGCGAGGATATACGATTACACAGACGGTAAACTCTGAGGCAGCGAAGCTTGATCCCAGCACAGTACATTTACCCTGATACTCTTGAAGTACTTGCTACAGGGGGATTACGTTCCTTACAAAGTATACATCTTTTTGCTGATGTACTTTTAATTTGGGTATCGTTGCAAGGTTTTTGTGGATATCAATGCAGTTTTTACGTTGCTGTGTTGTCGGAAGGCCGAATTTCAGGTGCGTTATTATTCAAAATGTGTGACAAAATAAAATCACCTGTAACACATTGAACGCCATGGTGGTCACTGGTGAGCGAAAGCAATTATTTCAGTTAATTCTTTGAATAGTAATAAGAAATAATTATTTAGAGTGGGGTTTTTGACTATTTTGAACCGTATGAGCCAATAAAATATAACGTGTAAAATTTTCCGAAATCGCGAATCAGCGTCAGCCCATATGGAAAGTTCAGTGGTGGTCACCGGTGACCACCACGGCGTTCAATGTGTTAAGTGGTTCTGTGAATGCTCAGTAATTATCAAAAGGCAAAAATATTTGGTTTTTAGAAAGTCTCTTGACAATTGATACCTGAGTTTTTTTTTAGATTTAGGTACCTAATACGCTTTGGACTGGGTAACTAGCTTCATATTTCTGACTGACCGATCCCTTCACTATTCAAACGTGCCTATAATTGGTTTATTTGAAATAAGTACTTTGAGTTTGAGTTTTCGAGAAGCAACACAAAAATTTCAATGTTGTATTAAAAAGGTAGTGTTTTTTGTAAAATAATCAATGGCAAAATAATTACTACCGAATTGTGTCCTGATTACCTATTTCACTCAATCGAACTAAACGATCTATCTCACCAATAATGTCATTCAAGTTCACTATCAAATTCACTACTCGTGAATAGCACTCGACAATGTTCTCTTCTCGTATAATACGTCTCGAATGGTAATGAAATCGGTTCCGATTACCATCGATGATGCGTGATTAGGGTGCAGAACATACTCTCATTTAAACCGTCGAGATCCATTATGTCAAAGGTAGAAACTGGGATTGGTAATTGAATGCCCTTCATGTCACAACACAGAAAATCCAGCGCACATTGTACATGATGAAACTTAGATTAGGACGGATAATTATATTGGTTCGAGCCAAAAAGGAAATGCTGTTTGTTGTCGTAGACTAAACTATGAAATTTTTGTGAATGTGACTCCGTGTGTGTTTTTCCAGTAGGAAAAGCAAGTACAAATTGATTTGAATCAGAAGGATGGAGAGGAGGAAAAAAATAACCTTCTTTAATGAATTTCAAATCTTTAGAAGCCTAGTATTAAATATTTCTATATTCCTTTTCGACTCACGGAGTCATTATGTTACCTTATCAACTGCATGATTTATTTGTATATCCTACTAATCCTACTAATATTATAAACGCGAATGTTTGTGAGGATGGATGGATGGATGGATGGATGGATGTTTGTTACTCTTTCGAGCAAAAAAGTACTGAACGGATTTGGATGAAATTTAGCAAACACAGGATACTTTTTATCCCGATATTCCCACGGGGACGAAACTTAAGCGAGTGAAACCGCGAGGCGCTGCTAGTCTTTCATATGTTAAATGACCTGTTTGTGTTCTTTATGACAGTAAATTCTGTAAACAGAAATTCCGTTCATAAACAGCTAAAAGCAAATGTCAGGTACATAAACTTAAAAAAAAGCATTGAACTATTATTTTGCATACTGGTTTTTTAACCGACTCAAAAAGGTGGAGTTAGTCAGTTCTATCCGTTTTATTGATGAGGAGGGAAGCCAGACATGTCCACCCCCTTCCACAAAAAATTCGGTGTTCGAATTTGCGTGATTCCGTCTTTCCTACATCCCTGATAACAAAGCTGCATAATCAGGCCATAATGTTGCCACTGCTGAGACACAGACCTCTCTGTGCGAGGGAGTGGGCCGTAACCCAACACGCGGGCCCAGTGCGGGTTGGTAGATGTCGCATGTCTTCGAAATTTTGTTTTAGGTTTCCTCACGATGTTTTCCTTCACCGTTTTGAGAGGAGTGGTGATGAAATTATTTACACAAAAGAAAATTTCCGGCTTGGGTTTGAACTCTGACCTACAATTCGTAAGTCGCTGCCGTTACCACTGGGCCAACACTGCTCAAATAACAAAGCTGGCTTCATAATAAATATCCTTCGACTCGCATACCACAAGTCTATTATTATTTCCTGCACATTTCCTTCGAATATTTTAACGAAAGCTATAATTCTTCTCCCCTATTTTATTATAATGAAGGATGCAATAGATGTTTTCTTTGTGGGAAAAGTTTTTGAATTTCGTGAAATATTGCAACATTTATTACTATTTTTATAGTTTTGTATGCAATAAATAAGGGGCAATGCACTAAGGTTGACATGTTTAATTTATTCTATGGATCCGGATATGGGTTTAGCGGTAATGTAATTGTAAGTCTATGGATTTTTGGTATTTCATAAGCAAAGGGAGCTGTTTGATTGTATTGGGGAGATAAATCATTTTTATACGGCGGTGGTGTTGTGAATGTGTTATTATACTTTTGCATTGCATACTACCATCTGCTTTCGACTTCATTCGCGTGGAAGTCGTAAGACACCACAATATTCTAAAATAACAGTCATATTTTTACAAAACTTCCTTCTATACGTTTGTAGTTTTGGTCTCAGCAGGCAAAATATCAAAGTCAATTTGTAATTTTGGCGTATATATTTCCCATTGCTTGCGAAGTTTTCCGTTTTCAGTGAATTAATGAACTCCTGCGTTCCTGCATGCAACACTGATACACACACAGACTTACAGATTATTCCCGCAAACGGCTATCGTTAACATAAAATAACAGTAGATAGTAAACACACGGGATTTGTAAAGAAAAACTATATGTTCAGCATTAGAATCGTTCCCAGACCTCTTAACAATTCCTGTTTTTTTATATATTCAGTGTACAGTTTCGACTTTATTATATGTATAGGCAAGAAAATGAACGTTTTGTTTATTAAAAAATAATGGCTCTTCAACAAGTTTATTTTAAAAACTTTACCTCCACACGGTATCACTAACGTGCCAGTAACCATACTTCAACGACATCGACAATTAGTACCTGACCAATCAATCTAAAGCGGCTAGTAAATTTAAAATAAAACAAGGTACAACAAATGCCTTCATATAACAACAAAACGCTCATTTGAAACAGAAAAAGCTAATTTACACCCACAATTGCCTACAATTTAAAATCACGAATATTCATATTCCCGGTTGACATAAAACATAGACAGATGACAAAAATAAAAGGTCATTTAAAAAACAAATATTTTTTTCCTACATTTGGGACAATGTAACCAACGAAGCAAGAAAATTTTACGGCTTGAGGGGACTTGGGACAGACAAACGGTCTAATTATTGTCTTGTTTCCCTAAAAACGACATTTTCTGTTGCATGTAAAAATTTGCGTAAAAACCATATGCCTCGGGGTGCGGTTTAGGTTTTAGGTAAAATGCTCAGAACAAGTTTTAAATAGTAAAAGGTGCGTATGAAACGAAAAAAAAAAACCCCAAGGTCGCACCGTTGCACACCCCAGATTTGTGAGCTAAAAATAAATAATAATAATAATAATAAATATAAAGTTTATTTCTCTCATAAAGGTACATTGTTACAGTAGTGCGTAAATACAATTTTGCCTAATGAGAACCTTTGTGAGAGCTGGAGTCTGAACTAGGTTCGGGACCTGTATGACAGATCTCCAGGCTCACACCCCTTTAAACATGTATCATATTTAACGGCATCTAGATCCAGTTTTATACATATTATCACGACTTGCAAACAGTTCAGATAGAGAGGTAAATCTATATTAATATTAAAGATGATGTTATTAGGATTGTGTGTGTAGAATGTGTAGTGTGTAATGTGTGTGAACGTGAGATAGAGGACAAATTTATCCTCGGAATAAGAATGTAATCATTGTTGTGAGCAGTAGTGCCCCTGTGGTAACAGCTCCGACTTACGAGTTGTAGCTAGTGGGCTCGAACCCAAACAAGCGCTACTGCCCACTCCCTCTTTCAGAGAGGAGGCTTGTGTTTCAGCAGTGGGAACATCATAGGCTTCCTTATGCTTTTTAAGACGGAAAAAATCTCACACATAATAAAATACTGCACACCCCCGATTTGTAAGATAAAAATATGCTTATACTCGTAGTTCCCGCAACTTGCGACGGAAGACAACTTTATCCTCGAAATCAGAACGTGCTGGAAAGGTTTTATCGAAATAAAACCAAAAATAAAAAGAATTTCATAAAACGCCAGCACAATTTGTTTCAACTTTACTATTAATCATCTAATGTGTATCCTAAAATTCATTATCATACTAGCTGCGCCCCACAGTTTCACCTGCTCCCGATCCCGTAGGAATATCAGGATAAAAAGTATTTTATGTGTTAATCCTGGTTATAAACTATCTGTGCGCCAAATTTCATCAAAATTGGTCCAATGTTTGAACGCGAAGAAGTAACAAACATACAAACACACACACTCACAAACTTTCGCCTTTATAATATTAGTGTGATTAAGAGCAAATCGAAAATGCGTTGAATTAAGATGTTTTCCATCGAGAAACAAATCGATTTTTTTTTTAATTAAGATGTTTCCCATCGAGAAAAAAAATATTAGTTCCACAAAAAGTTTAGAAATATACATGATACTTGAGAGTTACTCATGTTATCTTTATTTTCTACATAGGTCTTATAAATTTAATGAAAAATCAAATATACGATTGGTAAGTTTGCTTTTGGAGGGGCTTGTGGCTAAGTAATAACAGCCGCACGGGTCGATCGATCAGGTTAAGCTACGCTTGCCGCAGTTGGTCCGTGAATGGGTGACCATCTTCACATACCAAGACCCCTCCGTGCCTCGGAAAGCACGTTAAGCCGTTGGTCCCGGCTGTCATTCGTGGATCTTTGACAGTCGTTACGGGTAATCATTAGCCCGAAAGTCTGACAACCAGTCTTACCTAGGGTTACCGTATTACCCAGTAACTGGGTTGTAGAGGTCAGATAGGCAGTCGCTCCACGTAAAATACTGGTATTCAGCTGCATCCGGTTAGACTGGAAGCCAACCCCAACATAGTTGTGTAAAGGCTAGGCAGATGATGATGAAGTTTGCTTTTGGCCCGCTCTAAACTTAGGAACGTAACAATCACAGTCATATGGAGTCACATTTGGAGTAATTATGAGACTGTGAATGATCTTACCATTTAATTGTGTCACTTTATTTTAAATCCTTGTCTCATATAACACATAACCTCTTAGTCCCAAAAGCAACCGGCAGCTATTTACAGCGTTTTTGTAGCGTCTTCTGCAATAAACATTGTTTCCTTATTTATTAATTGCTTATAAGGTATGGAGCCGTTTATAAACGTCACAATTTTCTGTTCAAAACTGCACTTTTCTTCTTCTAAAACTTATTCTGTGAAAGAACAAACCATTACCTTTTATGCAACGCATTCTTTTCAAACAAGTTCTATGACGTAGCAAAGAAACATTGAATGAAATAAAAAATACCTTGAATAACTCATAAAATTCCCGGTCTCCATTACGTTTAATTTGTCTGTGAAAGTACAGCAGTTCATATTTTAGAAAATACACTGACTTATAAAAAATTAAATAGACATTGACTTCCTGGTAGAAGCAATAGCCGCAATTCAATGAAAGAAAAAAAAAAGAAAAAGGTACGAAAAGATAAATTTTTCCTTTTGCATTTTGTTTCACGCTACTCTCCCGTTTCTTTTGTTCCGAGTGATTTATGTAGTACTGGTAACATTACAAAACATTTAACATACAAAGAAATAAATAAAAATTTAAATAGAAAAAAGTGTCAGGTACTTTTGGATGACTAGTGCTCTGAACTTGAACTGAGTATATTTTTGCTTTTTCTATTAGCGCTGTCAGGTTTTGTAATAGAGTAGAAGTGGGTTTATTGTTTCAATAAAAATAAATGATTTTTTCCTACTATTTACACTACTTAGGGCGGATTTCACCAATGAAGACCTGTGTGTCATCATTGTTATGACAGCTCTTGAGCGCAGTTTAGATGTGCTGATCGAATCGATCGAATAAAATATATTTAAAAAAAAATCTATATTATAACTGCCGCACGGGATAGAAGGTTAAGCTACTCTTGCTGGTCAGTCTGTGTCTGAGTGGCCATCCATTAACATATCGAAACGCCATTGTGGTTCGGAAAACCGTTAGTCCCGGCTGTCATTTGAACATGAAATTTCGTGTGCGCCCGAAAGTCTGACAACCAGTTTTACCAAGGGGTATCATGATTCCCAATAACTGGGTTCAGCTAAATCTGGCTAGACTGGCAGCTGACACCAACATAGTTGGCAAAAGGCTAGTCAGAAAGACATAGAAAAACACACGTAAAATGTATGTAAAACGCCACCGAGTCTGCGTTGCCGGGCACTGTAGTTAGGTAATTAATATTCATGAACTACAAATTGGAACAGTGGACCAAATCACTGGGTTTTCCTAGGGATCGGTTATCGACATTCCTATAATTTCATTCTGAGATTAGATTTTATTACGTAATTTTTCGACGCGATTTCAATAAGATGTTTACGCTTGACACTTCAGGTAATTTCAAGTTAGGTTTGTTTTGTAGGTAAGCGCGAAAGTTATTAATTGGACATAATTTAAATATCGAATCCCTCTCTACCTCTTAATATAATAACTTAAATATCGACTCCTCTTTCTAATCGTTAGTGGTTATCGCTAGTTAATTCCGCACGTGTTTTAGTTTTGGCGATACTCACTAATTACCCACTAATAAGTAATTACTGTGTATCGACAAAACTAAAATAGTAGCGAATTGTTGCACACTTGTACTGTAAGCGTTAAAAAGAGGAGTGGGGCGCGTCTTTGTGGATGGCACTATCTGTACTTAGTCGATATTTAAATTCAATTCAAATTCAATAGAAAGTTGAATTTGATAGCACGGCGAATTTCTCCCCTGTGGAGATAGCACCTTAGGATTAATAATAGCGCGCAGTAATAGCGCGGGCAGACGATGTGATACGACGGGGTGGACCGGGGAACAAAAAAAATTACAAAGTAATAGATTTTTAAACGATTTGCAGTACAGATCTGCATAATTTTGTATGTAGATAGGTTGTAATCGAAAATTGTGCTGGAATTTTACTAATTGTAAGCCTAGATTTTTTTTTTAACCACGACAATAAACGAATGTATTCAGTATTTTGGAGAGACTTCCTGATTTCCCCAAAAATGGGTACCATAATGAACCCGACGATGACGTATTCTTTGTTTAGGACGCACGGTCCAGTTTGTGGAATATAAACTCAACAATTTATAGTATAATGATGATGGATGTATGCGCGGTAGTTAAATAAATAATAAAATGGTTGTGCTGCCGTGTCAGTAAATGGTTTGAGAACGAGGAACTTCGGTCAACTAATGTGGATGCCCCTGGGTGTTATAGAGATAGATAAATCATTTATTTGGCGCAGACAAAAGACAGCACAACACACAAAAGTACAGACGCCAGCACATTAAGCTACCCGAAACTGTCAAATTTTCCCAATCAACTTTGAACCTTATGCTTTAGCGATAAAGTTTAAAATCTATTATAGAAATTTGACAGATTGTAGTAGCTTGATGTGCTGGCGTCTGTACCATTACACATATCCACATAACTTATTCATCATAATTTGCCTATAATGTTCCCACTGCTGGGACACAGGCCTCCTCTCGGTGAGAGGGAGTGAGTAGTACCACCACGTGCCCCACGCGGGTCCAGTGTGGGTCGGTAGATGTCGCATGTTTCTTCGAATTTTTGGTTCTAGGGCATGCCGGTTTCCTCACGATTTTTTTTCTTCACGGTTTTGAGAGATGTGGTCATCATCCGCCTAGCCATTTCCCAACTATGTTGGGGACTGCCACAACCCAGTTACTGCGTAATACGATACCGATTGGTAGGACTGGTTGTCAGACTTTTGGGCTACTGACGACCCGTAACGACTGTCAAAGATCCGCGAATGACAGCCGGGACCAACAGCTTAACGTGCTTTCCGAAGCACGGAGGGGTCTTGGTATGTGAAGATGATCACCCATCCACGGAACAACCGCGGCAAGCGTAGCTTAACCTGATCGATCGACCCGTACGGCTGTTATTACTTAGCCACAAGCCCCTCTCGCCTCTCCCCCTTTTGAGAGATGTGGTGATGAAGATAAATACACAAAGTAAAGTGCCTGTTTGGGTTTGAACTCACGACCTATATTTGTTAAGTCAGGGCTGATGCCACTGAGCCACCACTGCTCATTTTTAGGGTTCCGTACCCAGAGGGTAAAAAGGAACCCTATTACCTCCCGTACGTCCGTCCGTCCGTCCGTCTGTCACCAGGCTGTAGCTCATGAACCGTGATAGTCAGACAGTTGGAATTTTTACAGATGATGTACATATTTCTGTTGCCGCTATAACAACAAATACTAAAAAACAGAATAAAATAAATATTTAAGGGGCTCCCATACAACAGACATGTTTTGTTTGCCATTTTTATAGATAATGGGTACGGAACCCTTTGTGCGCGAATCCGACTCGCGCTTGGACGGTTTTTTTTTAATTTACCCCATTAAACATATTTGAAATTTTAATAGATACTTTTTAGAATACATAATAAAGCTATATTTAGATCTTTACACTCAACTTCTTTACAGACCCCATGAAATCAACGAACTTAATAAACATTATCGTTAACTTAGCAAAATCTAATCACAGAGTGAAATTAAGGAATTCCGATAACTAATCCCTAGGAAAGTCCGGTCATTTGGTACACTGTTCCAATTTGTGTTTCATGAATATTAATAAGCCTTACGTTCGACCACGCGGCGTTGTCTGCTTTTCCTTTTACTTTTACATGATATTTTTCTTCGTGAAACGTTTTGCGGATCGTTAAAATGTATTTGTTTTGGTAGTATTTTTAGTGTGTATTTTAGAAGACTTCCATTATTTTTTAGCATTTTTGAGGCATTTTTGTCATATTATGGCATGAAAATTACTTAAGAAACGCACGAAATAACATAATCACACTAATCTACAAAAAATAAAAAACCGGCCAAGCTCGAGTCGGATTCGCGCAGGAAGGGTTCCGTACCATTATCTATAAAAACGGCAAAAAAATAATGTCTGCTGTATGGGAGCCCCTTAAATATTTATTTTATTCTATTTTTTTAGTATTTCTTGTTATAGCGGCAACAGAAATACATCATCTGTGAAAATTTCAACTGTCTAACTATCACGGTTCATGAGATACAACCTGGTGACAGACGGACGGATGGACGGACGGACGGACGGACAGCGGAGCGGGAATAATAGGGTTCCTTTTTACCCTTTGGGTACGGAACCCTAAAATAAAGTTTTATAATTTTGTGATGTTAGATTATAAATTATAAAAAAAAAATTAAAAAATTCAAACTATTTATTTCAACATGCATTCATCAAGATTAATAATTATTACATGAGAATAACGCTCAATCTCTTTGAGAAGATTATGTGCGCTATCGGAAAATAAAAATCACATCATCATCATATGTTTACATATGCTTAAGTAGGTACATTTATTTGCACGTCACTAAGCGTGTATACTTCACGTGGTCTCTTATAAGGAAAAGACCAGCGTATTGTCGTATTATTTGTCTATGTCATCCACTGTGTTACAATTCGTAGGTGGCCTGATTGAAAATGTACTATAAAAAAATGTACTATTTTAACAATAATAATAATTTGTCAAACACATCGTAAGAATTAAAACAATTTTGCCATCTGAACATTACATATTCCGATCGTTTGGTAACGTGCTGGCTGCTTTACTGTTCTAATATATTATTCTGAACGAGATAAGTTTCAATGTAGGCAACAAATCCTTCGGTTCGGAACAGTGATGGCCAAGTGGCCGACTTACTTTGTGTCAATCGCTTCATCACCACAGCTCTCAAAACGGTGAAAGAAAACATCATGAGGAAATCGGCATGTCCTAGAACCAAAAAAATCGAAATCATGTGACATCTACCAACCCGCACTGGGCCCGCATGGTGGATTAAGGCCCACTGATTCTCACTGAGAGCAGGTCTATGTCCCAGGAGTACGTACATTATAGGCTCATTATGAAATCATTCGGTTCTGCGTTTTGTCGTCTAGAACCAGCACCTTAATTGCGTAACTCACTATTACTCTAAATTTGAATCATTTTGAAACATATTGCTCTAATCCATTGCTCCATATTTTCGACAAATTTATCTGCTCAACAACGTAAATAATGCAATGAATGTTGTTGAACTGTCAAAATGCAATCCATTGCTACTGATAGTGTGTTACGCAATAACCCTGCAGGTCATCTAGGTCGTAGTCGACGGCATGTCGGTGGTATCACTTTGACGTTCAGATGGCCTAGTGCAGTATGGCGTTACAATAAAATAAGAGGTCGCCTGATACTGGTTTTTTTTCCCTGAAGTACAGCCTACTGTACTTAGGAACAAACTGTCATCATTCCTAAATGATCTTTTATACAGGCTGGAATTCAGCACGTGATACTGAAGATTGAAATTTTTCGTCACTTATTAAAAACAAAATTTTGCTGTTTCGTATATTTTGACCGTGTGGGTATTTCTTATAAATTTTTTCTTATTAATTTCTATAAATGGCAGCTTTCTATGAAACAGCAGATTTTTTTTTTTGATATACGACGAAAAATGTTTACGCTAGGGGGTGTAAATCTATAGTAGCAGGTTACGCGTCGATTTACATACCTGCCATTTATATACCTTAGTACCCAAGCTCATGTTTTCACTGACCAATTTTAACTTTGATCTTTTGTTAATTGACTGCTTCCCTTAAGCCTTGAAGGCACCCCTTTTTGGAGCATCGGAGTTCCAAATGCGAGACATTCAAATTAAAAACTGTAGTTTTGTACCTTCTACTCTTGAATTTTAGTTTTATATTCGATAATTATTCTTTGCTTAAAACATGTTACATTTCTTCTTCCGTAAGTTGCCGACAAGTCGTCTTCTCGCATTAGAAGTGTATAATATCAGAATTTATTAATTTGACAGGAAGACGTTTTAAAGGTTTAACGAATAATAAACTCCTACCAATTTAAAACCAACCAATGCGTCACCTAGCGACCACCTAGGATTTGTGGAAGTACGTTCTGTTTTCACCATTTAAGAGAAAATATATGCGATGCTAAACATTTCTGTATACTTAACTCAATTTTGTATTTTTTTGTTTTTGAGATTGTACACTTTAATGCGAAGACACGAAATATTTTACTTATCTACGAGAGTGTCTACTCTCAAGTAGTAAGTACAGACGCCAGCACATCAAGCTACTACAATCTGTCAAATTTCTTTAATAGATTTTCAACTTTATCGCTAAAGCGATAAAGGTTTATGTTTATGATTGATTGGGAAAATTTGACACTTTCGTGTAGCTTGATGTGCTGGTGTCTGTACATAATTTTTGTGAAAAAATATATAAAGTTAATAATCTTATTAGGTGCGTATATATTTCTTTATTTAACCCTAGGTTACTAAACGATCCTGCGGGTAACATTGTAACTAAACATTCGTAAAAAATACGACATGGAACGTACAGTATAATCAGCCTATACTGTTCTCACACACGGTTTCCGCGGCATTTACCATTGGGCCACCACTACTCTTACTTATGGTAGGGAACTTTATCAAGTTATTTTTGACATCACAAACAAAAGTGATATTTATGATACGTGAGGGGCCCGTGGCTAAATAATAACAGCCACACAGGTCGATCGATCAGGTTAAGCTACGCTTGCCGCGGTTGGTCTGTGGATGGGTGAACATCTTTACATACCGAGACCCCTCCGTGCCTCAGAAAGCACGTTAAGCCATTGGTCTCGGCTGTCATTCGTACATCTTTGACTGTCGTTACGGGTAGTCAGAAGCCCGAAAGTCTGACAACCAGTCTTACCTAGGGGTATCGTATCACCCAGTAACTGGGTTGTGGAGTTCAGATAGGCAGTCGTTCCATGTAAAATACTGGTATTCAGCTGCATCCGGTTAGGCTGGAAGCCGACCTCAACATAGTTGGGAAAAGGCTAGGCAGATGATGAAACAAAAGTGATATTTATGTCGCTTATAATGAAGATCACAATCTATTAACAGGAAATTAGAGCTTTGGTTTCTCTCTTTTGTTCCTCGAACCCTCCAGGTAAATATAAACTAATTAACTTTACGTGGAAGTTGATGTCATTCCATTTCGCCGCAGAAATCTAATATTCTCTAGCTAAATATCTTAATTACGTCAATTTGGACCCCATGACGACGACAAAAGACGCCAATGAAGGACCGTTCAAAGTACATTAATCTGTGGCCCTTCTAATAAAATTTGATTAATTTGTTATGATATTATGGAATAATCTCTTCAAGAATCCTTTTGATGCTGTCGTTTGAACATTTTTAGTCGTTAATTAACTGACATTTTGGACTAAGTATACATTGTGCTCTCAAAACGGCGAAGCAAAACATCGTAAAGAAACAGGCATGTGAAATCTGCCAACGCGCACTGGGCCCGCGTGGTGGCCGGCACGGTTACGGCCGGCAGTGATCCTCTCACCGAGAGGAGGCATGCATTCCAGCAGTGGGAGAATGATTATGATGATACATTGTGAAAGAATTAACTTTTTTGTTTAAAGTTGGTGCCGCCATTTTGAAACACTAAATGGCGAACCGACGGGCGATCACTGCACAGGGCCGCAATAACTTGTCTCCCAAGCTGCAACAGTGTTATCGCGTGAAGTAAACTTAACGTAGAACGATTTTAAAATTGAAAACACTCGTTGCTCACAAAATAAAATTATGTGTGAAACCGTATTACCAGAGCGTAAAACTAAGCTTATACAGGGTTATTTGTAAAACACCAACAACCTCTTAAGAGGTCATTGTACTCATCATTATGAACAACTTTTACTATGGGACCAAACCTGAAATTGCGAAAAAAAAATCAGCTGTTCCCTACATTTATGTTCGCATGTCGTTAAAATGTAGGGAACAGCTGATTTTTTTTTTTTAGACTTAGTGATATTATTTGTGCTTGCTGCACGAAGGACTTTCAAGGTCCGTGGCGTACCTACCTACTGTCCGCCACAGAAAATATAATCAGATCAAACCCCGTAAAGTTGCTTACATCTTGTTCATAGATGTTTAAAATAATCTCTCTGCATGTTTAAAGTTTTAAACATCTATGCAAATAGACATACACACACGACGACACGATGCCACGTAATCAACTTTGAACGTTAATATCTCGGAAACGTGACGACGTTTTTTTTTTGGGTGGGAAATTATCAAATAACTTCTCCCGCTCTGGGCGGACTGGGTAGGCGTGTCAGACTTTTACTGACTAAAACCCACCCGTGTTCCTTCAGTTGCCTGTGCCAAGGGCCACGGTAACTCTTTCGAACAACAACCGAGCGACAACGCGCGAGTTTTACGAGGTCTTTCTCTTTGCATTGATGTCAGCAGATATAAATAGGATTCATGCGTGGCTGCTATTTTGAAATAAAAACAAAATGGCGGACACTGTAAGTAAGCCAGGCTCCATATAAAAATCTTCAATCCCCTTTGGGTCAAAATGCTACAGGATAGTTGTATTTTAGATTCAAAAATTGTCCAAATATACGTTACCTACTTTAACTTCGCGCGATCGTGCTAAGGCCTATCGTGTCGTAATCGCGGATCCACTCCTGATTAGCTTAGTTGATATCGCGTTTTCGTTTTAGATGTTTGACGGTAATCTTTAACAGAACACTTTATTTAATTTCCTGTTAGAGAATAGTTAAACCAAAAGTACAAATTCTACTAATTTTATAGGTTCTAGGGAGTTCCTTCCCATAAAAATATAACATTATTCTGAATGCTTAAATATCACTTAAGATACTCGTGACCCAATATAACCCTTTACCAAATGGTAAACTAAAGAAATTGGACATTAACCCTAATTCCTACCTCCAATTTATTATTCAAACCAAACACATACGTACATAAACCATTTGTTTTTCAACAGCGATCGATTTACGACCTACATACGAGTGGTACTAGCACTGTTTATCTTGAAAGCGGCTATTCTCGAAACCAAATGAGCGAGAAATGCGCTATGAGGCATACCGAACCCAAAGAAGGGAGAGACCGTGACGATGCAAAGGACCCTAAAATTATGGACTGAATCATAGACTAAGGAAACTATGTATATAGAAATGAAATTCATATAGAGACCTAGTTTAATTTAAAGGTGCTCTGATATAGGTAATTAATCACCTCCCACTGCTACTTCCCGCGCATTGTGGCGGCGGCTTCTAAATAGCTCCACACGTATACTACGCATTGCCTTGTGACGTCACGCAAATCCTACAAGGCACAACCAGAGTAATCTGCGCGATTAAAAAACATAACTGTATACAGAAATCCATCAGCAGCAGTTGCAGCCAGAGAAAACCGTCTGGTGGAAGGAATTTCCCTTTTCAACGAAGGAGGAGAAAGTTTGCACCCCATTCCTGATACCTCTATATAAATTGGTGACACCGTCATGATTGCAAAAATAGAGTTTTCAATTTTATTTATAATTATAATATAATAATAACTGGCTGTGCCCGCGGAATCGTTCGCGTGCTTGTCGGGAAAAAAATTGAATTAATAAACCATTTTTTTAATGAAATATAAGTAGCCTTAATTACTATTAAGGCTACTTATATTAACAAAAAACTGAGCTTATAAATATCTCTGCAATATGAGTAGCCTTAATTACTATTAAGGCTACTTCTATTTCATAAAAAACTGAGCTTATATATATTTCTGAAATGTGAGTAGCCTTAATTACTAATAAGGCTACTTATATTTCATAAAAACTGAGCATATATATATTTCTGAAAGATGAGTAGCCTTAATTACTATTAAGGCTAGGTACTTATATTTCATAAAAAACTGAGCTTATATATATTTTTCTGAAATGTGAGTAGCCTTAATTACTATTAAGGCTACTTCTATTTCATAAAAAACTGAGCTTATATATATTTCTGAAATGTGAGTAGCCTTAATTACTAATAAAGCATTTTTTTATGAAATATAAGTATATTTCATAATAAAATATAAGTATATTTCATAAAAAATGCTTTATTAAATTTGTTTCCTGACAAGCACGCGAACGATTTCGCGGGCACAGCTAGTTATTATTATTATCTGGCAGATTTATGACGTTATCTGCCAGTGAAAGTTCCATTAAAATTGGTTCTGACGTTTCGGAGATTAGCCGGAACAAACAGACAGACAGATAAAAAAATAATAAAAAAGTGTGTTTTTGTTACAAGTACGGCATGTATTTAAAAATATTTTTTTCAAATACTACTGGTAGTTCCAGAGATTAGTGTGTTCAAACAAACAAACTCTTTAGCTTTATTGTTAGTAGTAGTAGCTTCCGCCCGCGGCTTCGCGGGAGTAGCCTATGTCCTATGTTCCAGGGTTCAATGTACCTCCATACCTAATTTCATCAAAATCGGTCCAGCCGTTTCGCAGATTAGCCGGAACAAACAGACAGTAAAAATTTTAAAAATTGTTTTTTTTTTTTGTTAAGTTAGTACCGTCTGTATTCATATGCATTTAGTAAAAAGCTGTTATTTTGACTTTACAAACAGAGTTAATTTTTATTTTATATTTTTGTATGTGTATATAGATCGATTACTAAACGTCCCGATCGACGGTCTACAATTTTACATAATAATATGTTGAACGGTTATTACGTCTCGAAATAGTAGGCAATTAGAATGCATTCGCAGAAGTCTCACTTCTATGCATTCTAAATGTATGCCTAAACCGATGGACAATTTTATTCCACGAATAAAATTATCTGTCGATTGAAAAATCAGCCCTAAATAGGATTTAAAAAAAAACCGGCCAAGCGCGAGTCGGATTCGCGCACGAAGGGTTCCGTACCATTATCTATAAAAATGGCAAAAAAAATCATGTCTGTTGTAAGAGCCTTAAATATTTATTTTATTCTGTTTCTTAGTATTTGTTGTTATAGCGCCAACAGAAATACATCATCTGTGAAAATTTCAACTGTCCAACTATCACGGCTCATGTGATACAGCCTAGTGACAGACCTTCGGACGGACGGACGGACAGCGGAGCGGGAGTAATAGGGTTCTGTTTTTCCCTTTGGGTACGGAACCCTAAAAATGAAGGGGACGGAACATGAATATTTTAAACTGAGTTTTCTAAAGGGGCCTGCCAAATACAATCAAGTTTGCACAATAGAAAAGCCAAAGGGAAGGGTTTCTAATCTGAAAAGCTATGACGGGAAGTCATATAATAATAATAATAATTATAATTATTGCAGGAAATTCAAAATGGCGGATGAAATTTTAATGTGAAGTAAATACTGAAGAACCGCACTTGGTACCACTAGAATAATAAATAATAATAATAATAATAAATCCCTGGACATTTCACACAGCACCATTTGTCCCAAGCTAAGCAACCTAATGCTTGTGTTATGGTAACAAGATGGCTGATAAACTACTTATATACAATTTTTTTTTGTAAATACATACATATTATAGATAGAAAAACACCCAGACTCGGAACAAATACATGTAGGTCATACAAATATTTGTTCCGTGCGGGAATCGAACCCGCGACACGCAGCGCAGCAGTCAATCGCTTAACCACTGCGCCAACCGTGCCGTCAGAATAAAGTAGCATTTTTTTCAATTTTACTCAGCGAGCAAATTCAGCGAAGAAATTCTGACCCCATAGGTGCTCGAATTTCGGATCGCATAAAGAACAAAACCTTGCGCGCCAAAACCAAGATCACGGACGTTACCAGAAAGCCGCTAAGCTTTAGGGTGCGTTTCCACAGAAGCGGAGCTGGGCGGAGCGGAGCGGAGACGTGTAGGAATCGTCCAATCACAGACGAGATGAGTGACGCGATGAGGATTTCAACCATTGTGATTAGTCGATTCCTGCATGTCTCTGCTCCGCTTCGTCCAGCTCCGCTTCTGTGGAAACGCACCCTTAGGCTACGGACACGAAGTCAGCGGGCGCGGGGCGGCGGCGCGGTTTCAATGTATAGATTTATATGGAACTGGCCTCGAAGGCAGCGGCGCGTGGAGCGGCGTACGAGCGATGCGCACCAGTCTAGCGGTGCCCGCGCGTCTGCATTGACGTAGTGTTGTGCATTTTATTTTTTGCTATTTAATGACAGACGTTTCAAAATGTTGTAATAAAAAGATGTTGTCGTCGCTGTTTAGGCATTTCGTTCGCGAACAAAGGCCCTAATTTCTCATAACACAATACTACGCCGCTTTAGCGCCGCGCGATCTGCCCGCTGGCTTCGAGACCGAAGCCTTAGGGTGCGTTTCCACAGAAGCGGAGCTGGGCGGAGTGGAACGGAGACGTGTAGGAATCGTCCAATCACAGACGAGACGAGTGACGCGATGAGAATTTCAACCATTGTGATTAGTCGATTCCTGCACGTCTCTGCTCCGCTTCGCCCAGCTCCGCTTCTGTGGAAACGCACCCTAAGGAGGGACTCGGCTGGACCTGTCTACCGCATGTCAGATGACAAATGAGCTAAGCGAACCACCGATTCGGTCCCACTAAGTGTACGGCGCCATCGCGGCAGGCCGAGGCGAAGATAGCGGGACGAGCTGGATTCCTACCGAAAGGACTGCCGACTAGCAAAAAATAGAATAATGTGGAAAAGGAAGAATGCAGGGCAAATGCCGTCCGCCTTTGGGATAACACAGGCTTAGAATGAAAACACTACGTCTGCACACAGCAAACTCATCATCTACCTAGCCTTTTCCCAATTACGTTGGGATCGGCTTCCATTCTAACCGGATGCAGCTGAATACCTGTATTTAATACAGCAAACTGTTCACAGAAAATCAAATCAACTGAAGGTAGTAGGAAGGTAAGGTATAGACTTCAACTTTGAGCCTTATGCTTTAGCGATAAAGTTGAAAATCTTTTAAATAAATTTGACACACTGTAGTAGCTTGATGGGCTGGCGACTGTTCATTCAAACAACGTGAGATCGAATCCTTGTCATTAAACTATCGTATTACCAACTGTAAGTCAACTACATCCTTGTTAGTCAATGCAAATTGCAGGAGTCGACTAGATGAAAATATGGAATATTGTAACTGTCGGAGCCATTGGTTTGCAATCTATTCATCTATGTAATTAAACGATATGATTATTATTTGTTTAAACTTAGATTGGCGGCAGTACGTTGCTTATACAAATTGGCGATGAGGTTACCACATTTATTTATTTAATCTTTTCGCACACAAAAAGGTACAAAGGCGGACCTAGTGCCAAACCAGGCATGCCAAATGACGTTCTTTTTTTTCCGTTAAACTTTGTTGTCCCACGACTGGGCAAAAGTTTTGCACATATTTTTCCATTTTTCTTTGTGCTGTGACTCCTCCGTCCAACCGGTTAGAAACGAGTCCAAATACGCCAGCCTTTCTTAGGCCTACCACGGTGACAACGACCGTCTTCGGGCGTGTTTTGAACATCCAAATAAAAACCAGCTCTTTATTGTCCCAGAGAAGGGCAAAGACCGCTTCTCATACATAGAAGGTACAAGCATTGATCACCACGCTTGCTCAAGACGGTTCAAACTTAAACTCAATTGAAAGGTTCAGTGAACCGTTACCGCTTTTACAGGTCAGTAAACTAATATAAGATGGTATGTTTTGCTCCAATTTTTACGCTATTGTAGATGGCGCTCTGTAGTTTCTCCCAAAATCCATGGGAAGAAGACATGAGTTTATTTATGTTATGTTTTACGCTATTGATTTTGTTTGAAAATTTTTTATTGATTTTTTGTTAAATTGTTTTCTTACTTTATAATTTTAAAACGTTTAACGCCACGGAATAAAATGATAAATTTCCATTCAGGCCATGTCGGACAATTTTAGGCGACACCAGTATTTTCCGTTCGGGCCGTGGGGGACAATGTTGTCCGACAGTCAGACCTATGTCTAAACGTCTCTTCTGAGCCGTCGGTCAAGAATACAAGGCAATATTGTACGCAACATGACCTGCTCGACCTCCTAGAACAGTGTAATCACATCAGCACTCTAAAAAAATATATATGTTAGAAAGTTATGTTTCTTTTTCTGATAATGTTCTTGAATTAATAATAATATTAATAAAACAAAAACTCGATTTTTGACAATTTTAAATGTTTTGTGTGGCTTATAGAGAAACTTAAGTGTCGCCCAGCAATTTCCGACATGGCGTTGAACGTGTTAACATACATAAGTATAGTGCTGCGGTAACTTGTTTTAAAGTGATTACCCATCGCCAATCCGATTAAATAGTAGATACTGTCCGCGCGCGAGCTCCGAGGAATGATAAGGAATGTTGGCGTAATGAGCTAGAGTTGTGATTTAGTCGATATTGCACTGTCGATACTAATACATCTTGAGCGAAGGTCGGGCGCGGCGCACACCCGCCCGCTTCCTCAGCCACCGATTCCTCGGAGCTCGCGCGCGGACTGTACCTATAAAACAAAGTCGCTTTTCGAGTAGGTATGTGTCCGTATGGTCGTTATAAACTACACAGAGAGATTTTCAGCATAATTTAGATCGCTAGTGTGTTAGATAAAATGTGTAGTCTGTAAAGACATTGATTCCCGAATTCGTTTCTGCGTTCCTTCTCAGAGGCTAGATAGAAAACGACAAAGACTAGGTACTAATTTGAAGAAATTCGACTTGCAAGCATGATTAAAAATTCCGATTGAATGAATAATACTTTATAGCATTCAATGAAGTTTACCGTAACTTAGTGATTTTTAGTATGAAAACCTATTAACACAGAAATCTACCCAATCATGCAGGTAACTACTAGCACATTAGGCAGGTTTACCATGTACAGACGTCAGCACATCAAGCTACCGTCGAACGGGGTGACTGCCAGGTGAAAATGTGCAATGGGGTTCTTAAGTTATGCCATATTTTTAAATCACTAATAGATTCACGAGGTATTCGATATATAGATAGACGAATCTATTTGTGATTAAAAAATATGGCGTTAAACACATTTGAGTTAGATTATTAATCAAAGCATAACTTAATCCATTGCACATTTTCACCTGCCAGGCACATAGTCACCCCGTTCGATTGTACTATAATCTGTCAAAGTTCTTTGATAGATTTTTAACTTTATAAAATATTTTAAATCATTAGGATGCTTTAGCGATAAAGTTAAAAATCTATTAAAGAAATTTGACAGTTTCGGGTAGCTTAATGAGCTGGCGTCTTTACATTATTGGTAGCAACGTATTGGTGCCAGTAGGTTAGATGATCTGACATTAGGTAGAAAGCTATAATTTGGCATGGATATACATATTAATCACACCGAAAAAATGGTAAAATAAAATGAAGGGATTTTTTTTTTTAGGGTACCTCCTCTACAAGTAACGTGGGAATGTCTTTTTTTCGTCTACCCCATGGTTTGGGATATCGTCGGATAGGTCTTTCAAAAATATTGCGGATTTGTGAAATAATTTTTCGATTCAGGGATCCTTTTATGAAATATAGCATACACCCGCAACTTCGTTTGCGTAGAATTCGGAATTAATTTTCGTAAAACAATTTTTCAAATCTTTCCTCTTTATAATATTAGTGTAGATTAACCTTTAATGTGCTATTTTTTGTTAGTTAAGTGGTCTCCCCTGCCAGGTTAAATGGTTGCTTTTGGATATGTGAAAAACGTCACGGTAGTAGTATATACAACGAAGTTAAAAAAAAAACTATCACAGCTAAGTAGGCTTTACAAGCTTACGAGTAATAGTCGACCAACTTACATTTGTAGCTGCAATGTATGGGAGAACATGATTATCAACTGCAATGTTATGTTTGTTCTTGGCATAAATTCATTCCTGCTACGGAACCCTTCATTGTACGTAGTCCGACACGCACTTGGGCCGGCTTTTACTATTTGTATTTCCGGTGTTCGTTCCAAATAAAATATTTTTTTTTCTTTTCTCTTTCACTAAGTTAATGTCATACCCCAAAACATGCACACATAGCTCTCATATAAAATTACTTCTGACACCAACACCATAGTCACTATCTCAGATGAGTGATGACATAATAGAAGCAACTTATGGGTCCACATAAAATTCTATTTGCCAATTTGTTATTTTCACTTTGGCCGTGACGGTGAAGAAATGGGGGAACGTTGCGTAGCGACACATCAAGCCACATTTGTCCAATATAAGCTGACATGTTATTGCATGGAAAGAAAAGCGATTGAGCCTATAATAAACTTTATCAAATCAGACTACAATGACGTCCACAGTGATTGGCCTATCATCATCATCATTTCGAAAGGCGTCCACTGCTAGACATAGGCTCCCCGTAAGTACCGCCACTTCAACCAGTTCTGTGTTTCCCGCATCCAGCGGATTCCTGCGACCTTCACAAGCTCGTCGGTTCACTTTGTAGGAGGCCTTCCCACGCTACGTCTCCGGTACGCGGTCACCACTTCAGAACCTTTCAGCCCCATTGACGCTCGGCGCTCCCTCTCTTGTTCCTATACAAGGCAAGGTCAGCTTATACTGGATATGTATAGCACAACGTGTCGTCACGTGTACTTATAGTATGAAAATTTAAGAACGTCTCTAGTCGTGTTACTCCCTAAGGATATGGCTGCGCCACGTGACGAATGCTGTGTCGTAAGGATGTGGAGTTAGAGAGTGTGGAATAGACAGTTTTCCTGTAGAAAAAGTGGCAATATTGTAGGTATATGCGACCTCTTTCAACTGCCTGAGAGTTTTGTATTGAAGCGTCATTAAGTTAAGCTTTTAGATTGGTTTTAAAGCAACAACAGGCCTTGACGTTTTATGAAGTGCAAGTGATATTTAACCTTAGGGTTGTAAAGTAATTAAAAGTTATTTTTACATACATTTAGCTCTACTATATAAAACAAGACCAACAGGATCCGTCTCTCAGGGTAAGTTCCGACTCCCGGTCACCGTAGGCGCGGGCTTGCGGACGGCGCGGAATGGGCAGTTTGCCGTCCGGTAAGGACCAGGCCCGGGTCAACGGCGCGTTGTGTTCCACGCGCGCCTCAAAGAGATGTCAGCAGTAACTGACGGGGTCCGCTGGGGCCGATGCTTGCCAGGGTTGCGGGTTGTTCGAAAGAGTTAACGTGGCCCTTGGCACAGGCAACTGAAGGAACACGGTTGGGTTTTAGTAAGTAAAAGTCTGACACGCCCTCCCGCTCTTCCCAGAGCGGGAGAAGTTATGTTTCATCAATGGAAAGTTTATTGTTACGGTTCCGATAATATTTTAATCAAGCAACTAGGAACCTATGTGTTAGAGTTGTCCGAAAATAAGCACAATACAATCTATGACAATAATGTAGATGCTACCCATTCATTGCTGATTTTCAATAGGACCGGTTACTTTTGAATTGTCAGTAAGATGTGGAAACATAATTAAGGCATTAAGTCCGCCTTTGTACAGCACTATGTTTACTTGTGCATAAAGTTTTAATAAATAAATAATTGATTTCATCTCCAAATTATTATTGACAGTATCTTAAAGCTGTTCCGAAGTCGAATGCTATTTTCGAAACAAGTTCTCTAACTTTCTCTTCACCGAAACAAAGTCAGATGTCAAGGTCTTTTTCGTACTCCAGACAGATAAGATATTTCATAAGTGCCGGAAAAACGTAGTTGCAAGAATTACAAAGAGTACAAAATAAGCTCATAAAGATATTGTTTCGCTATTCATACCTAACACCAACTTGTAAAATTTTTGAAGAAACCAAACTAATGAATATCAAACAACTCTACACATATAATACTTGCGTTCTCATTAGAAAAATTATAGACAAAACCATCCTCACTAACTTATCATTTATAACAAAATCTCAAATTACTAAACGCAGTCTTCGTCGACCAAGTCTACTTGTTTTGCCAAGAATACGCACTAACTACGCTAGAAAGAATATTACATATGAAGGAGCACAACTATTTAATAATTTACCCACTTATATAAAAAGTGTTACCTCTCTCAGCAGTTTTAAATCTCGGCTATCCAAAGACATAACTGAAAACTACCTTGACTAAAAGTCCTACAATGTTCTCTAATGGTTTAGAGTTGAACTACTGAATGAGCATAGAATAATATATAATTATAAAAAACATACAACACATAACACATACAACATTATACTTTGGTGACGGTTACCTAAAATAAGTTTACTGAATGTTTCTTGTCTGTTGTAAGTGGCGTTTTTGTCTTTTATGAGAATAAATGATATAAACCTAAACCTAAACCTTTCAAGAAATTAATCAAAACACCCAAATATTTGACAGCTATTTGCGACGTGAGAATGCACCCTTTCAGGTCCAGGTTACATAATTTTAGGTATTCAGGGTTGGGTTTAGAAACGTGCCGCCTCACGAGAAAGAATGTGAGACTATTGGCGGGGTCTGGAGGGTATTGTGAACCTTGATTTGTTTAGGTTAAGAATGTAAATACGTCTAAACCCAAAGTTAATGTTGTTGAAGTAATTAGTTAGGTTAGGTTAGAACTGTACTGTGTACTGTGGTTACTGTGTGCTCGCTCAAGTCGCGCGTGGTTGGTCCACGCGCGAGCTGAGCGAGCGAATTGTGTGCCGCCGCGGCTACGGGTGGCGAACGCTACTTCCAAGTTAGATTTCTTACCAACTTGATAACCGCCCATACGTAACTGCCCGCTCAGTCATTTTACTGCTTAAATAGTTCGGCAGTTCATAAATACACACGTTCCTAACTTAAAAAAATACAACTTTGTATTTTTTATTAAAATAAGTAACGCGTCTACGGCAAAAAACCTGTTGTGGAGGGTGTAGAAGTCCCTTTAGAACCCCTATATAGTCTTACATTCTTAATATCAAGGCGGCGCGTTTATAAACTTTAACCGGTATTCATAGAAACAGTAGTCGATAGAATTTGCTGGATTGGGTTCAACGTTCTGTGTCCGTTAAACGTATTTAAGCTAGCGTGTACACTACTTACTACCATATCCGAGTACAACACTGAACTAACCCAAGTATAGCACTATAAATACTGCATTTACAATACAGAATATACTTAAACTTTAGAATTCGTGTAACCTATTTTATTTTTAGCTGCCTGACTCGGATATGTGCCACTTTTATTCCCTAACGAGGTTGCATTTTGTTATTTTTATAAGTACTTAGGTGGAGTGCACTTTTATTATCCGTTGATAAAACAATAATTATCAAACTTATTGTTAATAGCTTGGTAGCCTTTATTATTTACTAAACGTTCACTACAAGGCTTGCAATTTAATATTTTAAATTACAATCTTATTATAATGGGTCTTTACCTATGAAATTGCCGTTTTGTATGAAAAAAATTAAACGATTTTTTTTCATTTATATTTTTTATTTGTATTAATCGAAATAATCACCAATGCAATCAATGCATCTTTGCCAACGCAGTGGCAGTTTATTGATGCCCTCCTTAAAGAAATCAGCTGGACGGGAGGCAACAAATTCTTCAAAGGCATTTTGTACTGCCTCTCGGGTCTTGAATTTTTTTCCCGCCAAGAAGTTATCCAAATTCTAGAAAAAGTAGTAGTCTGTAGGCGCAAGGTCTGGTGAGTAGAGTGGATGACGGAGAGCTTCCAACCCCAGTTCTTGCAACTTGGAGACCGTCTGCTGTGCAGTATTAGGTCGCGCGTAGTCGTGCAGGAGCAGCGGAGACGAGCGATTGAACAATGCTGGTTGGAGATGTGCCAGCTTCTCCATCATTGTGTTCAGTTCTTCACAGTACACATCTGCAGTAATGCTCACCCCGTTTGGTAAGAAGCTGTGATGAATCACACCGGCGGCGCCAGACCACCAAACAGTGGCCATCACTTTTCTAGGTGTAAGTTTTCGTTTAGGACATTGTTTAGGTGCTGAACCAGGATCCAACCAACTTGCTGAGCGCTTGCGGTTATCAAACAGAATCCATTTTTCATCGCAGGTAACAATGCGGTTAAAAATTCCTGCATTTGTGTGTCTGTTGAGCAGTGCAAGGCACGTCTCGACGCGTACTTCGCGCTGGCGATCATTGAGTTCGTGGGACACCCATTTGTCAAGCTTTTTTACCTTGCCAATTTGACGCAAATGGACCAATATTGTTTTGACGCTAACATCGAAAGCTACTGCTAATTCAGCCGTAGATTGTGTATCATCAGCTTCCACAATCGCCTTTAATTCGTCACTGTCGACCAAAGTCTTCGGACGACCGCGAGGTTCATTTTTCAGGTCGAAATTTCTAGAACGGAAGCGAGCAAACCAATAACAGGTGGTGCGTTGGTTTGTAGTGTTAGCTCCGTAAACGTCGTTGATGTTGCGTGCCGCTTGTGCCGCGTTGCTGCCACGACGGTAATCATTTTCCATAATTACTCGAATTTTTAACCCATTCCCTGTCCCATGAATCACATATGATTCATGTTCATTGTTTAACTATTGTGTCTACTTTGTGGACAGGGAACCTGTTAACAGGTTCCCTGTCCACAAAGACCTGTCCATGATGACGAAAAAGAGTGAAATGCGATGAAAATGTAACACTAATCAATAAACAAATGACTACTTTTGGAAACAAAATTCCATATTTTTTAAATAAAATTAATGTGAAATTAGAATTCTTAGCCAAACAAAAATAATTTTGATTTGAAATGGCCAGTACTGCAGAACGGCAATTTCATAGGTAAACCTAATATTAAAATATAATTTAATAGTGTATCTCTTGTGTAAGTATAGTACTGGTGATTAAAAAGTTGTGTGGACATTGGTTGTCATGTGATACGGAGGAAAAAGAAAAAAGTTTGTGAAGAAAGTTTTATGTAGTAGTGTGAAAGTGAGGGAAGACCAAAGAAACGATAGATGGACTGTGTGAAAGGGGGTGACTATTTATAGATAACGACTAATAGAGAAGTTTCGAAGAAAAATACTTGTTGCGCCGAGCTCAAGTAAATTGAGCTAAGGACAAGGGAATGAATGATGAGTGTATATATCTAAGTAATTGATAATTGCATATTACTTTAAAGCGTACTATTCATTGCCCACGACGATAATAATTATGACTTAGTTATACTAAGTACCTGGTGAAAAGCGTATGTAAACTATTTCATCACCATTTCACTCAAAATGGTGATGTAAAACATCACACAACCAAACATTCGAAGACATGTGGCATCTACCAACCCGCACTGGGCCCGCGCGGTGAATAGCCTATGGGCTACTCCCTGTCACCGGAGAAGGCCTGTACGAGTATCCCAGCAGTGGGAAAACTATAGGCTTATTATTCGTATGCTAGTGAAAAGCAGTATAACCATATATGTATGTAGATTATTATTGCCTCCCAAAAATGCAGAAGTATTACAGTTACACCCGGAATATGTTTTTAATATTGCAACAATGTTCATTGCATAGACACCGCCGGCAACTAACGAGAAGTGAGAAGATCTAGGAAATAAAAACGACTTGGTGAGCAACATACAGCGAGTGCGTGATTGTGACGAGGAATTACTCGCTGATATGTGTATAATATCAAGCGTGAGTCTCTCAGCGAGTATTCTGCCCGCCAAACGAGCGTCGCTGAGTCGCTCTCTTTGATAGCTCTTGTTTGCTGCGATAAATGAGTACAAACAGTCAGCGATCAACTATTAATAATGTTTCTCTTACAGAACCTACAATCTTTTGTACAGACGCCAGCACATCAAGCTACTACAATCTGTCAAATTTCTTTAATAGATTTTCAACTTTACCCCTAAAGAATAAGGTTCATAGTTGCTTGGATAAAAATACAGTTTCGGGTAGCTTGATGTGCTGGCGTCTGTACGTTTCTTGAGCGAGAAAATCGTTGATGGCTCAAGAAATGTTATCGCTTCCTCGTTGGTGGGAAAAGTTCCTTTATATCTTGTCAAAAAATGCCTCTTTCAGCATTGAATATCAACGTAAAACAATTTCGATATTCGATACATCGCAGCCAATATATTTACCATCGTATTTTATTTCTGTGTTTATGTGTGATTACCTGCTCTCGCAAACCCTTATTTACTTTAACATACCAACGTAACATTACCTTTTGATTCCTCATACCAATGATTGGTAACTTAACCGGGAGAAATACGGAAATAGATTGTATTGCGTAACATGACATCATGCGTTTAGTACCCGAAAGGGTGGGCAGAGAGTTTGCAATAATTTACTTTACAATATATTTACTACTCGTATTATTTCTCTCAAATCTGAAATACATATCTTTTGCGTTGGGCCTAGGTTTTTTCGTATGGGATTTGGTGGATCTCCTTTCCGTGCCTGTAGGCTATCTAAACTCTAATACAGGATGTATCCTCAACAGCTGGAAGCATTTCGGGAAATCATAATATTGAAATATGAAAAGGTTTCGAAAACAAATGATGAAGTTTTAATTCATTTCGAAAAGAAAAAAACCCCAAAAGGTCAGAGATTTAATCGTAGCAAGTAAGAACTACGTCGTAGCAACGTGTGCTACGGGTTACGAGTTTTTGCCAGAGGGGATTTTAAGATTTTTTACACGTAAAGTGGGGATGTTTTTTTTCTCTCGTCTACTCCATGGTGTGGGAAATCATTGGATAGGTCTTTCAAAAATGTTATGGGTTAGTGAAAACAATTTTTTGATTCAGGGATCCCTTTGTGAAATATTAAGCTTTA
The DNA here is from genome assembly GCA_949629135.1 of Eremobia ochroleuca. NCBI lineage: Eukaryota > Metazoa > Arthropoda > Insecta > Lepidoptera > Noctuidae > Eremobia > Eremobia ochroleuca. The sequence goes on from OX451392.1 coordinate 3,553,928, forward strand.
AAATGCTAATTTTAAAGCTTAATATTTGCCAGCTAAATGGTTGTTTTTGGGTATGTGAAAAAAATCATGATAGTTGTATATATATAACGAAGTTAAAAGGAAAACTATCACAGCTAAGTAGGCTTTACAAGTTTAAGGGTAATAGTCGACCAACTTACATTTGCAGTTGCAATGTATGGGAGAGCATGATTTTCAACTACAATGTTAAGTTTTTTCTTGGGATAATTTCATTGCAACTACTGAACCCTTCATTGTGCGTGGTCTGACATGCACTTAGCTGTTTTTTTAAATGAGTATTCCTTTGGCATAATACGAACGAAATCGTTAAGCTAAAAACATACCTCAGTAGGTACCGAGTATCAGATGGCGCCCTCGTAATTGCTTGTTATACCGCTCCCCCATTCAAAAGTCTATCAGTAACCCATACAAATTCTATAAAGAACTGAATAAAAAGACTGGAACCTTTTCCTCATTCAAACAGTCATCTAACAAAGTAGGTAAGCCTTTTTCATTACATCCCGTTTTACATACGACAGTATTCCTTTTCACGGCCAAATTCAATAGCGGGTTCTTTCTAAACACGTATATTGGAACGTTTCCCTTTAGGGTACGATCACACGTAAAAAAAAAAGGTTTTTTTTTATTAATATTAAGTAGATTCGTGATCTTTTAAAATATTAATGCGTTGGTGTGTTCCTTTCATTACGATGGTAATGAACGTCTTTATATTTAAAAAAAAAATGTTTCTATTAATTAAAATTATGTGGCAAAGGCTGTCACTCTGGACGCCTGAGGGAGGACATGGCCCCTGAGGTCAACCACAGTGAAGGTAGCGTGACGACCTAGACGTGTTTTCAGGACAGACGTACCGCAAAGTAGAGAGCCTTGTCTCTGAAGTCGGAGACACCACAGGTTTTCAAAATTCTTGTAACCTAAGCTTACTTAAAAAAAGCTATCGTTTAATTGAACAAAATCTATAGCACATACCGTATAATTTCCTCATAAGTTCTGGGTAGCAGGGAAATCGACGCGCAAAATGAAACCATGAAATTTAGCAAATGATTCAAGACCCCCTAGCGTTGAAATTGTTCGTTGGTTATAAAAAAAAAGAACCTGCTGTTTCGTAGAAAAGTGCAATAGATACCTACGTGGTCAAAATGAATGGAACGGGTTTTGTTTTTAAACCGCCTGAAAATGTCGACGCAGAGGGATTCAGAATCATGTATTGAATCTATAGAGGTACGATATGAGGAGCAGAGTGTAAAGTTCACTCTTCCTCCATAGAAAAGGAGGCATCCTCCGAACAGACGGGTGTTAGGTCTGGTGGGCAACTGCCCGATGATTCATGTCGGGCCGTTCTATATAATTAGTTACGCGGTAAACTCTGCTTGCGAGATGCAGGATTTTGCGTGACGTCATATGACGTGTAGTTCGCATGTGGCGTTGTAGAAACCGCTACAAATCCACGGTAACAGGTTACGCGCATGTCTCCTGCTACTTTAATTTCACGTTGCCGTTGACATACCGGTACCAATATAATACACAGTCATGTAAGAGATGCAAAGAACATACTTAGTCTTACATATATAAACTGAAGTCATCTTCTCGTGGGGACAGTCAGAAACTACAGAACGCCGCCTGCTACGATCCTGCCATATTCCTTTTGCTTCATTTACGTTCATACATCAAAAGACCAATTCTAGTAATTTAAAACGTCCAAAATCTAGTCACAGTCTCATTTCAGCGACTAACAAATGTCAAAAACTTGTCAAAATGTAGGGAAATTAGAGGTATTTTTGACAGATTGAGCAGTCTCAATCTGTCAAAAATACCTCTAATTTCCCTACTTTTTGACAAGTTTAAATAAAAATAAAAATTAAATTAAATTAAAAGAACCTTCACAGTCTGATCTCAGTAGATCAGACTGTGAAGGTTCTTAAAATTACGAGAATTACCCTCAGACTGTGAACGTTCTTCAAATGACGAAAATTGCCCATCAGTCTGTGAACGTTCTTCAAATTAGGAGAATTGCCCCTCAGATTGTGAACGTATCTTCAAATTACGAGAATTGCCCCTCTGGTCATACACGCACGCCAGTTGCAAGGAGTACGCACCTGACGTTTCTGAAGAAGATCACCAATGAAGGGACGCCTTAGGAGGACATAATAGTGGTCACTATATATCTTCTTAGGACGTCCCCTCCCGGCGTTTCCAGCATAAAAGGGTTAGTCGCCTCATTTTTTTCTGTTCTTTTTAAAACAAACAAAACGATAAAGATATTTTAAAATAGATACTGTAATATAATAGTAAAATAACAAACAACAAATTCAAGTATATTTAAGAGTGCTTGAAAGTAACGAAATAAAACTAAAGCTTTACAAAAATAGCCTCTAAAGCAACCTTCTAAACCTAATTTCCCAAAACATAAATCTAAATAACAACCTTCCAAAATAATGTTAGTAGTACTCGTATAACTAAAATAACAAGTATATAGTTGCGTTTATTAAAAGAACCCCCGCTGTTTGTATTTGAAATATTCCGTGTAAAATTTCCGCAGCTCTGATAATTTATTGTAAGAAAGGCTTTAAGATTAGGCTCCTAATGGAGGTCATACATAACCCCCTGGAAGGTTTTCCCGCCTATGGTTAGGGCGTCATACCCATATGACAATGTGGGTGGAGGCTGGGAAATTTTTATCTTTAATGTTAGAGATTACGCTCCTATTAAGAGCATATTTTAAGAGCTTGCAGACAGTTTTAATGGAGCTATTAAAGTCGCGTTGGATGTATGGAAAAGTTCTGTTCCATTTGGCAGTGGGATCTTACTTAGGATGATTGTTCTGTATCTTGGTAATGGATTTCGATAAAGCTGTGTTTATTAGTTGTTTAGACTAGACTGTTGTTAAATGTTAGACGATAGATTGGAATTATACACGATTTGAACAAGTGACTAAGTTTGTATGCACAGACCCGTGACGTGTTAAAAATATCCATACTTTTTTTATACCTACAGATATTAATGTTTCGTTGTTTTCTTCATTCTTCATCCCTAAACTCTGTGTATATTTTGGTTTCGAGTTTCCATCACATTAGCATAAACATAACGTGTGAGAATTCGGCGAAATATAATTGAATAGGTTTCTACAAATTACAGATAAAATAAACATCTCTTTTCGAGAAAACGTTACCAGAATTTTTATCGTTTATTTCTAACAAAATTCTAACGAAATAGAGTGTTATTTTGCAATGTAATATAATTCGAATATGTCTAGACGAAACAGATATACTTATTTTAGTATCACACTTCGATTTGTACTTTTATGTATTTGGTAATAAAATTTAGTTTTCTACGATGAAAATGTATCTTGAATCGAATTAGATACCCCTGGAAATTGCATTATTATAAATTACTGTATGTTAGGTACTTATATATAATTTTCAGTTTTAATTAGTGTACGTATGAGAAATTTTTTCCTTAATTATTGTAACTAATCGTCACTCACTGGACGCCTGAGGGAGGACATAGCCGTCGAAGTAGACCATGGCGAAGGTGGTGTGACGACGTTGTTACTACATTTGGCATGTACAACTTCTTGATTGTATGAAAAATCATATCAAGGACATGGAGGATACTTTCACCCTCACGCATATATCTGTTACCTTGTATTGGGGTGGCATTGTAATGGTTCCTTAAATTCACCAAATTAATGAAGAGTACGTGCTCCTTAAAACAGTTTCTCTTAGGAGTAGATCTGTGTTAAATGTTACAACAAAATTTCTCGTGACATATTGCAATTAAATAAAAAAATATAAATACTATCGGTACACTTTGTAAACAAGCATATTACAAACTAGAAGATAATATTCAAGATAAGAATGCTTGGAAATATGCTTGTTCTGCCCCCTAGGACAATCTAGAGTAGACAAAATCAAACTGTTTGCTAATGTAATTGTATAATTTATTATTTTTATGACATTGACTTACATTCTGTGATAACTCACTGACTGACTAAATACTTGTTAAGATTTTAGGGGATTCGTACACTTGTACAGTGTTTATAAATATGCGAGCACCATGTATCTGTAATTAATTTATCTGTCATTGCTTCATTTGTAGGTTTCCATACCTTTTAAAAACAGAACCCTTATAAGATCACTTCATAGTCCATCTGTCAAGATCCTTTTTCTCAGGAACGCATCGAGTTATCAAGTTGGAATTAATATCAAATACCTATTCAGAGCTGCGATTCCTTGAAGTAGTGAGAAAAATTAAAGTTCTAAGCTTCTAAGTCAACGCAATCAAAAGATACAGGCGTTTATGTTCCGTTTATGCCGCATAATTTGACACTCGCAAGGGAACCAAAATCTATGGAGTACTTCCCGATGACCTAGAATCATGAAATTTGACAAGAAGCACAAGTAAAAGAAAAAATCCGAAAACCGTAAATTTGTACGGAACACTCGGTGCGCGAGTCCGACTCGCACTTGCCCGGTTTTTTCTGTCTTTGATGGTATATAGATTTTATTCTTGGTGAATCGTCTTCACATAATTATAACTATATAAAATATTAATATTAATAATGTTTTACAAATTGTTTTAAAGCATTTTAAAAGACTAACAGTGGAGTTTATTGGCCATTCTTATCCATGCGAAACCACCTTTTGGAATGGGCGACAATAATCAATCCTCTTTAAATGTAAATGTTGACCATCAAAAGTGCTTTTACGAGTATGGGTCTATTTGATAGGTAATAAAATAGAAATAAATGCTTTAATATTGGCTTTGATCCAGTCTGGTTTGTATAAATTGGTATGGTTCTAAGTAACACTACTATAAATCAGTTTGAAGCATTAATAATTTCTTCAGGAATCTAACACAAAATCACGCCTTCACTTTCTATGTACAATTAAGGCACATACGATAACTGTAATGATTTCCAAGAATTGCTAAAATAACAAGGTATACTCTGACTTACATACCTCTAACAATCCAGCTACGTTAAACATTCATGAAATTCAAATCAGAGAGGTCTAAATGTCTCAGAGCTTTGAAGATCTCATAGATAAAACTTTACAGTTAATATCGTTAACTCTGATAACAGTTTAATTGGTCATACAATACGAGGGTAAAATCTTGACTCAATTTAGTCTAGATTGGCTTAAGAGCTGTGATAAAGTGATAACAATTTAGAGAAAAAAGTGAAATCTCTCAGCCAGAGTTACTCGATTACTCACTCACACAGTTACTTTTGAATGTGTGTCGTCATTAATATAAAACGATTCTATTACGTTAGCAGCCTTTGACTTTTTTTTATTAGAAGAAGTCATTTATCTTACTCTGTAGACTTACATGTGTTTTATTCAAACAGCGAGAATTTGATACGACCATTTTATGGTACAGCAGTCCACTGTGGAACAAGGCCTCTCCATCTATTTGCCACAACGATTCTCGGCAACTCTAATCCTGCTGTTACCAACTAATCATTGTTGTACTAATACTTTTATTTTGTAATTACTAAGAGTTTTTTAATACAGAATTATGTTTTACTGCTTTTACGAATAACTAAATACTAAGGCCAGTTGCACGCCAAAGACGCCTCACTACGAGACCTCGCGGTATGCTTGGGGGTTAAACTTCGATGTCTGGCATGTGCATGCGTGTAGTATTAGCATGAATTTGTTATACATGGAGGTGACATCGACGTAGCGACCTAAACATTTTAAGCATGTAATTACCCTAAATACGAATGACTAAATAGTGTTCACCACGGTGAGCTGGTGACCGACATAACCCACATTATATTATAAATATAATGTTTACATACAAAACAAGAACACCACATTTCATGTCCCAGCAGCACAACAAAACAAAACACGATTAAAAATAGACAGAAGATATTATTACCAAGCAAGTACTTGTTGTTTCCCGTTCTCTTGACATAATCTACCCTTAGTTTCTTCCATTTAAAAAAGCAATGGATGGTTGTTTTCGGAACAATATGTAATACAAGGCAATGTTTAAGTTATTTTGGTAGCATCGCGAACGGGAGGAAATGCATTATGGAGCTTGTAAGCGGTAGACGTATTGTCGCTGCAGTTGTAATATACTTTGAAATTGTAAGACTGTGAAGTTTTCTGTCTTTGGACACATTTTATTCATTGTTGAGGTTGTGAATTGCTGACTTATTTTCAGCTTTTTAATAGAAAGGAGTAAAGTTAAAAAGTTTTCTTTCTAATCATCATGACATAATAGTCATTCACATGAATATAACTTCCTAGTATAGTAAAGTCCTCCAGACCGTATTTCGGCCACGGCGGCCAATTTCAACAGAGACAAGCCTTCGGCGCGGGAGATATTATTGTGCACAAGTCTGCGCAGACACAGGTGCACTCCCTCTTCCCTCACTCTCATAATCCGATGGGACGGCAATCCGACACGACCGTAGAGAAATCAGGCGTAGTACCAACGGCTTAACGTGCTTTTCGAGGCACGGGGGTATCACACCGCCAACTTCTAAACTCCGGGCTGTTGCTAAGAAATTCCTAATGGAAACCCAATAACACTTCCTGGACCCCACGCTCAGTAGTCGCGCTTGCGACCACGAGACCAAGGTGGCAGTTCCAAGTTCCGGGGAACTTCCTACCCTATGAACAACACAATCATTTCTTGGAATCTTTCTTGGAACTACGATGAACGATCGATTGACAGAATTTAAAATACATCACCCATAATTAAAGGATTTAGTGGTCCTGATTGCAACCTACCAGCAAAATCCCACTGAAACATTGTACTCCGGTCGATTGACTGGTTCAATGTATTCCAATTCTTAGTTCTTAATAATTATGTATTATCCATTTCAGTATAAGCCATTTGTCTCGTCTAAATAATATATAACTCCTAACAATTTATTCATACTTCGTCCAATCCAACATTCGATGTCTTAAAAGTCTTCAATAAAAAAACCGTCCATGTATCTCTTTTCTTTGATAAAAAATTTAGTAGCTTTATTTGGCGGATGGTCCCAAGAGAAATATTGGTTTTACGTGACAAATGCGATCCGTGGACCCATGAAAATATACTACGCGTTTGATATATCGTGAAACCGAGACTGGGAGATACGATGCATTGTTTTGTGTTTACGTCAGGACGCAATTTTTTTACTTGATTCGGTTTTTTTTGTAGTTAAATTATGTTTATTAAACTTACTTCCAAAGATCAACGGTGAACTCGCAAACAAATTTTGATTTAATTTTTTGTTTTGCGTATACCAATGAAAAATATTTTAAAATACAGAGTTCGAATTTCTTAACCGTTTTGTCTTCAGTTATACTCATAGGAAGTCAAGAGTTAAAGATATTCCAGTTTGAAATTCTAGAGACATAAGCCTTGTGAACATCAGAATCTAATCGGAAAAAAAATATAGAAATAGCTACTTACCACTTAATAATATATAATTTATAGAAGTGCATTTTCACAGCAAAAATAGGCCATAAACTTTATTTGATAAAACTTATTAAATTGTTTCGTCGATATATATCACGGTGACATACGTAGACACTCAATAATTGAGTGGATTGGTGGTGGGTTTTGGAGTGGCGACCGTGTGTACCGGAAGACGTAGCCTTGAAAGTCCTCCAATAAGGTGGATCGACGACCTTGTGGAGGCCGCAGGAACATGGGTTCCTGCGAAGCACAGAACCGGTCGAAGTGAAGGTGCTTGGGGATTGTCCAGCAGTGGCCGTCTTTCGGCTGAAATGATGATGATGATGATGATGATGATGATGAGGTGGCAAATAGTTACTACCAGATACTTCACTCAGTAGAAAATGTTCAATACCTACTGCTATAATAGCCTACTACGTCGCGTCGCCAACCGCTGCATGCTAAAATGTGCCTATGTACGAATGAATTTAACGATTAAAATTGAACAACGTGCGTGGTTCGCTTGGGAAAACCCGCATTGAGTCTGGTCCGCAAACGGCCCGAGACCCCTCGGCTGGGTGGTAGGTAATTATAGCCCACAAGTACATCGAGTGACGGAGGCCTGCCTTAGGTCCCGTTCTCAGCCTCCAGCGATGTGGTTTCAGACTCTACTACCGTCATGCGTCATGCGTCGGCGCGATAACTCGTGGCATTCTCTAAACAACTTCATTCATTTTTTTCCTCCGCAGTCGCTTTCGCAAGACACGTTCGCTAGAACATGTAACTTGTAGCCACGGGGTTAAAAGATGACCACAAGATTAAGGATAGCAACGTAGAACAACAATTTCTTTTTCGTGTCGCTGGCACGACAGTTATTTAAATTATGTTGGCCCAAAATCTCGTCACGACAACGGCGCGATAACACCGAGGCGGCAGCGCAGAGGTCATTTTGACTGCATGAAGAAAGAAAAGAGAATATTATTACGTGAAGAAAATTATAAAGGTCTGCCTGTAATTTACACGAGATAATATGTAAAATAAGTTTTCACTAGTAACAACAAACATATTCTGTAATTTTCATATGCTGTAATTTTTTTTTTATTTTAGATTTAGAATTCAAAAAGTCCCGTTCTGTCCCATTGTGTAATTTGACGGAAGTACAATAGGAGCCTAGCTGCTTTTAGTTTTATATTAAAGCTTGGATGAAACTTGGAACGCTTATCACGTCTTGCCAATTATTATCCATCCTAGTGGACATCTCCACTATCTGTAGCGTTTCCTTATGTACGAGTAACATAAAACGCAACATGCCTCTGTCTGATTGTTATTGCACTTATAAACTACGGAACCATACTAAATAAAATATTTTTTCTAATCTCTACACGTCTTTAAATGCGTTAGAAATTAGTTTTTATTTTAAATTGATTAGTTTTAATATGAAAAAAATTGAATTGTTTGGTTTTATATTTTAAATTTCAGGAATTAAACTGTCCGGTTGCCAAAATATGTAATTTGCAGAGTAGGCAAACTTAAGTGCCAGTTGGCTGGCCATGATTGTCGAAGGACCGATGGCCAGTGGAGCTGAGGAGTCTTGGAGTGGAGACCGCGCATCGACAAGCATAGTGAGGGACGTCCTCAACTAGATGGACCGACGACCTAAAGAAGATTGTTGGGACAGACTGGATGCTGAAGGTGGAGGACAAAGTGTTGTGGCGCAGCCTGGGAGAAGCCTGTGTCCAGCAATGGATTGTGATAGGCTGAGTTAATTGATTGGTTGATCAGTTTGTAGAAATTAGCTCACAAATCATTACAAAATAATAGTAACAGAGAATGGATACATAATCTCATGAACTAATTTATTCAAAACACCGCCTCTGTACATTTATGTGCTTGAAGTATTAAATAAATAAATAAAACCATCAAAGTCTATGTCCAAATTGCCGCTAGGCATGAAATATCAAACATCATTAAATCCCCGGAGGCATATTGTTATGAAACCGTATGTACATTTCACATAGATACAGAAAGTACTAGGAATACCTAAGCCTCTACAGAATGGGACACCATGTAACTCTGGAAACTACAAACGCACGACACAGTTTTCATGAAAACTTGTTAGTTATTCTTGTTTTCCCGTATAGGTACGTAACGTAACGTATTTTCTTTTTTCTTTTTTTTTCTTTAGGTTCAAACTATGGTCTGTTCCAATAGTATTTGGTGAAAGTGTGAACAAACCCCTGTTTAGATTAAATTCTTACGCAATTACTTACTAAAGAGAATTAGTAACACATTTTGTGTTTAGAACTTTAAATTTTACCGGTTTTTCCCACAATTATTGTTTGATTATTTAAATTTTATTGTAATTGAAAAATCTTCGACTAATATCGAGGTTATGAAAGGGACTTCAATATTGTTATATGAAAAAAATCTTTATGGTGATTAGAATTTCTGGTAATCAAAGCACTCAATTTGTAATTAGCTCTACAAATTGGCTTCCACAGGTACGTTTTCTTATTAATTTGATAACATTTTCATTAGATAGGTACTTTTGAAGCAGATAGCAAATCCTAATTACTACTATTTAATATTATAAACACGAAAATTTGTAAGGATGGATGTTTGTTACTCTTTCACGCAAAAACTACTAAATGCATTTAGATGGAACTTGGCACACAGATAGTTTATAACCACGATTAACACAAATGATACTTTTTGTACTGATATTCTCACAGGATGGAAACTTATGCGGATGAAACCGCGGGGCGCTGCTATTACTTTTATAATATGTAAGAAAACCGTGGTAAAAATATAATAATATGCCAAACAGCAAGCTGGTAGCGGAGTTGACTGTTTCGTTAAAGTATCACTACTTGCAAAGGTTATTTTAATTTAAAACTTAGCAACTAACGAAGATATCGATGCGTCCCACGTAAGTTGTTGTAGCCCTCAAACTCCAATTTTACAGGAGAGTGTTTCAATAAAAACTGCACATTTCAATTATTATTTTTCATAAAATTCAGTATGTGAATAGAGTTAGTAATAAAGTATTAGTGTGTGAATATAGTTAATAATAAAGTATTACTAACTATATTCACATATTGAATTTTGTGGCTTACAACAACTTACGTCGGAGGCATCAATATAGTGTCCAACTTAACAACATTGATAACACAACGAAAGCTACGACTGTCTTAATTGAAAATGACTGAGTCAATTTAAAATGCATTTCTGATTTTATTTACTGTTGGAGGTAGTGACCTGAATATTGTGGACTCAGCAAAGATTATATTAACGCCGTCGCTTCGGCGAGTCGAGTGCTATTTGCGTCTAAAAGTGAATTTACGATGCTGCAAAGAAAAGTCAAGAAATAGGTACTTGAGTGCCTTCATAAATTTACTTGCTTTAGAAAAATCTGTCTTAATAAAATATACCAATAAATTTGATCCAGTTTTTGAGGTTTGAATGTGTTGTAAAATTAAGAAAAGTATAATTTTGGGTTTTGGTGAAGGCTCTGTAAGTATTTTGATATATTAGGCATGTGATAGAGGGGCCCTTGGCTAAATAATAACAGCCGCACAGCTCGATCGATCAGGTTAAGCTACGCTTGCCGCGGTTGGTCTGTGGATGGGTGATCATTTTTACATACCGAGACCCCTCCGTGCCTCGGAAAGCACGTTAAGCCGTTGGTCCCGGCTGTCATTCGTAGATCTTTGACAGTCGTTACGGGTAATCAGAAGCCCGAAAATCTGACAACTAGTCTTACCTATAGGGGTATCGTATTACCCAGTAACTGGGTTGTGGAGGTCAGATAGGCAGTCGCTCTATGTAAAATACTGGTATTCAGCTGTATTCGGTGAGAATGGAAGCCGACCCCAACATAGTTGGGAAAAGACTAGGCAGATGATGAGGCATGTGATAGCCCAGATGGAGAGCAGTAGTGGCTTAGTGGCATCGTAAGACAAAACATCATAAGGAAACTCGCATGTCCTAGATTTCAAAAATCTAAGACCTGTGGTATCTACCCGCACTGGGCCCACGTGGTAGGTTACAGCTCACTTCCACTCGATGACAGGAGGACTGTTTCCCAGTAGTGGGAACATTATAGGCTGATTATGAAGGCGTGTGATGGAGTTTTTAAAGTCTACTGTGACTTTATTGATTACTGGAGTTTTTTTTAACCTTTCAACCTTATCTAAGCATGCTTGTTCTAGGAGTACGCTTGTGTTAATAATGCAATTTATAGGATGCAAATTCATGACTTCATACTCACCAATCTGCACTTTTGACCATTGGCTTATTGCCGCCAGGTATTACATCTTTACGTCTTCAATCAACAGCAATGCTATCAACTTTAGTACCAAGAGGTTCCAACAAGGGAGTAGGGCTGAAAGCAATTTATCGAACACTATTCCGACCGCAGGCGGGTAAACAGAATTTTGCAACTGAATTGCCGTTCCGGAGTTGGAAACTGTTTAATAGTTGGTCCAAGATTTACAGAAGAAATACGAATTTAATTTTGTATTTCGGTTGAAACATAAAATGGGTCTCTAAACATATAAATATGTAATAAAAAAATATTCGAATGATTTTGGGAGATTTTCAAGTAGCTTCAACAAAGTTACATAACTGAAACTCAAAGCATTTATTACAAATAAACCAATTACAGGCGTTTTTTTTATTGTCAAGCGGTCGGTCAGTCAGAAAGATGAAGCTGGTTGCTTATTAAGCGTAGGTACATATAGAGAAGAGAGGGCAAGAAACTCCACGGCACCCCTTTAAATCAAAATATTGGCTACATCATTCATGTTGAAGTTATACATGTGAAAACGACGTAGAAAAACGTGCCCGTAAGTAGCGTCTGTAATAAAAATATAAAACAATTCAAACATTAAAAATAAGCCGTGGCACCAGTCCCTACCGACGGCACCCATTCACGAAAATGACGTATGTATTCACCGTGTATTTACTTGAACCATTTTGAAGGGAATTTAATGATCCAATACACACGCCACCACCAGCGAGACATTTGACTGAGTCTAGCCTAGAGCATACTCTTTTTTTTTTTTTTTTTGGGGAAATTATCAAATACGAGTAACTTCTCCCGCTCTGGGCGGAGCGGGAGGGTGTGTCATATTTTTACTGACTAAAACTCACCCGTGTTCCTTCAGCTGCCTGTGCCAAGGGAGCCGATAGGGGGAAATTCATCTAAAAAAAAAAGTCGTACCCAGAAAACAGTAGCTTAATAGTAGAGTGCTCACACATGTGCTATGTCAAAGTTATAGTCAAACAATTTTGTTTATAAAAAGGCACATAAAAAGCACTTTTGAACGCCTAGATTTACAAAAAAAATAATAATAGAATTGGCTCTAGTTGCCCTTCCAAAAGGTAGTTTTGTATAGAGAAGAATGGGCAAGAATCTCCACCGTATGCTATTATATAATATATATTTTATGTGGGTATATTAAAAATAAATCAATTTTGTATTGGCCACGGAATCTAAAACAAAGATTTTATTAGGTGATTAAAGTAACTACAAACAGCGTTTGTGTTACAGATAATTGTATAGTTTTATTTAAAACAGCTAAATTCGCAACATATTTGGAAAGCTTTATACAAAATAAAGTCACCACAAAGTGTACAAAAAAAGTAATAATGTGACATCAAAGATAAAACAAAATTTTAAAACTACACGGGAATAAATTCTGTGGTACCGAAAACGGAATACTGGGATTGTGCTTTCGCAGAATTTATTATAAATTGTCTATTTTAACGAGAAATATATTTATAAAAGAAAAAAAAATGACTTTTTATAATATAAAATAATATTATATAATAATAATTTATATAATAATAAATTGCCTTAGTGCATCCTAACAAGATAATGACTATAGAAATAGAAGGTATTTATTTTCCGGGCAATATAGTGACCAGGTTCACAGGATAATATTTAGTTGAGACGACATGAGTAGCTTATAAATTTTTTTTTTATAAAAAAAAAAAACAACCGCCTTGCAAAAAAACACTACAAAGTGAAAAATAATTAAACTTAACAAAACATTACTGTTTTGTGGGGTTTTAAAATAAAATAGCAAAATAGAACCTTAGTCAGAATCTCAATGTTGTTATTTTTTTTTCCTAGACCAGTCCTTACATAGCGATGTTTTGGCAACTAAAATACTAGCTTTGAAATTATATAAAATATCAATACAATTCGCATAAAAAATATTACTACAATCTCGATTATGATTGTAAATGTTTGCTTGGTCAATCCCTAACATCAGTGGAATGACACTGACAGCTCACTCCACGCAAGTTTTCATGGTGAGATTTTTACAGAATCGATATGCAGGTCTTTATATTAATTGTTGCGAGTCATCATAACCAGTGTTTTGCAACATTTCCTTTACTATGACTATATTAATTTAGGCATAGGTAGTCATATTATCTCTCGTTTTAGCAAAACATCAGAACTCTCGAAAACAGATTGCTTAGCAACCTAACTAATATTAATAGTTACAACGTTCCACAATTACTTAAGCAATAATATCACTATCTTAACTTACAACAGATGAAATAAAGTTACTAAGTGTAACTTCCAAAGTAACTCCAAGAATTTCCCCGTATGTTTTCAATCACGAATCGATATCAAGTATGAAGCTATCAACTCATGCGTACGAAGGATAATCTCGCTTCCGACTCGTTTGCTGTCAAAGTTTTCAGCAATGTTGTTATCACAATACCCTTGAACTCACTTATGATAGCTACATAATGCGAAAGTGAACGGAATATACGAAGTTTAAGTCTGGGATCTTGCTGATCGGGTCGGATTTTGTATCAGTTGGTGAATATGCTGTGTAAATAGAAAAAAAAACCTTGAGATTTTTTTAAGGATATTTCAAACTGTTATTGTGTTGGACGCAGAATTTTTTGTGTAATTTTATTTGTATGGTTTGTTGTGTTGAGGAGACAGCGCTGGCCCAGTGGAAACGGCTGCGAGTTACGAGTACAGGTAATTTATAGGTCGTACGTTCGAACCCAGGCAAGCGTTTTACTTTGTGTATGTAAATTATTCAATTACCATTGCTCTCAAACCAGTGACGGAAAACCTCGTGAGGAAACCGGCATGTCCTAGAACCAAAAAATCGAAAAAATGTTACATCTACCAACCCGCACTGGGCCCGCGTGATGGATTACGGCCCGCTTCCTCTCATGGAGAGGAGGCTTGTGCCCCAGCAGTGGGAACCTATGTAAAAAATACATATGAAAGAAAGACAAAAAGAAAATAATAATAATAATATTCCACAACTTTCACACAACGCCACGTAGTCCCAAACTAAGAAGCTTGTGCTATGAGTACTAGACAACTGATAAACATGCATATATATTTCTAAATACATACATATTATAGATAAATTACACCCAGACAAAGAACAAATGATCGTGCTCATCACACAAACTTGTCCTGGGTGGGGATCGAACCCACAAGCTTGCGTATAGCAGTCAGGGCCACTGACCACTAGACTAACAGGCCTGCCAATAAACAAGCTTACATAAATACATTTATAACAAATTTGCTCGTAAAAGGTCTCTTACTTCACCAATTTCAATATCGTAATGTATCTCATTACGTACTTGTGCGTAATTGTAATGTAAAGCGCACGGTTTATCAAGATGCTCCGTCTAAAACCAACGGTACTTTTTTAAATCTTAGCAAAGAGTTTTTATGTCAGAAAAGTGGTCAACATTTTATGAATAAAATTAACTTTAAATGATAAATGATAAATGATTTATTTTGTGTAAGTAGGTTTGTACAAACACTTTTACATGTCAATCATATTTTTTTTTAAACTAGATGAGGTCGGCGTTTCCTATCTGACTACTCTGAGAAGAAAGGCCGAAACAAACTCAGAGGTCACAGTCTCTTTTAAAGTCCAGACAGAGATTTGGGAGATAAAATATAATAAATAAACATTTAATTCTTTAATTTAATTAATTTTGACAATTAATTACAACCATTTATCTGTAACAAAAACACAAAAGTATTAATTTACTTTATTAGTAATACTGGCTGTTTTTTGTGCCTTTGTCATAAACAAAAGACGCTGATGCGCGCGCATCGCTAATTTGTGAAAAAGTAAAAATTATTATAAAGTATTATAAAGTAATTAAAGATTTATTCGTTTAAGAAAGTCCGAGTTTTGTTTATTTCCTCACAAATGTGTTATAAAACGTCGTATGTCATACGTGCGGTTTGATAATTACAGCCTCTGCTTTCTTATAGCCCTCACCTACGGCTCGGGCTAGCAATATCGCCTCAGCTGTAATTTTCAACTTACCGCACTTATATCATAATGTACTATTATGTAAGCTTGTTTAACCCTACAGTGCATGATTTTTCTTATCGGCTTAAAAAAAATACACTAGCCTGCAAATATGATGCCATTTCTCGAAAAAATATTTAGAAAAATCATAACTCAATAGAAACGTATGTTTTTGTGCATGGCACATCATGCATTATAATGTTAATATGTGTTACGTAGTATCAATGAAATTACAAGATTACAGGTAAAATGACAAATATGAACATGAACTTACCTATACTAATTATTTCGACCCTGAAAATTCTATCATTTAAATTTTTCATTTTTTTGCGATTATTATACGCCACTCGTTAATCGTATTCAAAGTACCCACCGATTTGAAGAAAACATAAATAAATGTTTATCTACAGATCTATCCAAAATACTAAATTCGAAACACAAGTACATAATAGTTAATCTTGTCAACACACGCTTCTTGGATCGATTTTTAAAATATAAGACATTTTTCGGTATGTGCCATATGTGGGACACTATGCGCTGTAGGGTTAAATGTAAATTTTTAACAACCATCTTCCAAGCACGATGGGCTGTGCTGCAGGTGCGGAAAACCTCAAACGGCGCAAATACTCCAACCTCTTTGGAACTCATATTATGTTCAAGCATTTTGGAGTTGAAACACTAAGACCATGGGGTCCGAATGCCCACCTAGTATTACGAGACATCGCCAAGCGGTTGATTGACTCGTCACGTGACCAGAGGACTGGGTCGTTCTTTGGCCAAAAAATCAGCATTGTCATACAACGTGGCAATGCTGCCAGCCTTTTGGGAACGATTGACAGTGATGCGGACGATTTTTTTGATGCCCTTTGATTATTTGCCCTCCTTTTTATATACTTGTACATATTATTATTATTTTAAGACTGTTAGCTTTTAAACTATGTAAATACTTAATAGAATGGAATAAATAAAGCTAGCTTAAATTCGAACACTGCTACATTGTTTTCTAATCCGCCAACTTTTACATTAACCTAACTAGTTTTCGAACTATTTGATCAAATTTCATTAATTCATCACTCCATAGTTGGGGTAACATTAGCCTGCAGTTTATCATGCGAGTTACAAGGCCACAAGAGTTTGACATACTAAGGGCGGGTTTCAAAGCGCCGGTAATCAAAAGTTATGGTCGTTAAAATCGATCTTTAGTTTCCGTCAATTTAAACCCGGAAAACATATGCCTGTCACTTGCAAAAAAAATATGCAAGTAGCTTGCATGCCATGAGCCATAACAACTTTTGATTGGAGAATCACACCACACAAATCTCTGTATATTTATGTGCTTGAAGTATTAAATAAATAAATAATAAATAAATACCAGAATGGCATGCAAGCTACTTGCATACTTTTGTGCAAAGTACAGTCATGTGTATTCCAGGCTTTGTAAGCGTTGCGTTACTTACAATGTGTCGATTGGCCACGACACTAGTAAAAGGAAACGTTTTATTAACTCAAATTACCAAAGAGTGGTCTGAATGTAACATAATACTAGTATTTCAATGGTGGTCTGTAAAACGCTTCCTACCACCGCGTTATTAACTACAAACTCGTAGTTTGTGATTGGTTACGTCGTGTACCGACCGCCATTGCAATAGTAGAGATGTGACATCCTGGCTTTTCATTAGTGATTTGAATTCGTATTCGTGATTAATTTTGAGTAGCGGCGTGAGAGGTAGCACCTTATTTACAATATCCGGAACTCTGGGTCTTTGACAGCCTGATAATTTGTGATCATGTCTTTGATGTGTTACCCAGCTGTCAGACCTCATTCAAGTTAACGACACTCGTCGACTAAAATGGCAACAGCAAATATACACGTGACCTTTCAACATTAAACCGACGATACTTGTAGTAAGCTAGATAAAGTAAGTAGTCCTACCTAAACAATTGAGACAAACGGCTATCGTCATGTTTGGCATTCATTAAATACAAAGCAATAACTCCCATAATAGAGTGACGGCTGTCAGCGCCATTTTGATCGTCTTCGTAAACGTGAGATGGTGAAACTGGACCTTAGTTTGCGATATGCATATACAATACCAAAATTCGTTGCGTGTATGCTTTTGTATATCAGAATGTTGAATACAATGTATTGTTTCAAGGTTGGGACAGTGGAAGGAATGTCTATGAATGAGTTGATATCAAGGTCTTGTTAATGTTCTAGAGATATTATGGTGTTAGTTTTAAAATATTTATATGTCAATTCTCTCTCTCTCTTAAAAAGCCTTTTGTGTGTTGGACTTATTGAACCGACCAATGGCAATCAATTGCAGCGGAGATAATAGACATATCATTATAACACGTCTGGACATTTATGGACAGTGGGTATTTCTCGTTATTTTGGAGTAGTCAAAACAAATTTTAATGGAAATAGTAAATCTATCTATGTATACTATTAATAAAGCTCGTTTGTTTGAACGCGTTAATCTCTAGAACTACCAGTTGGATTTGAAAAATTAGACATTGTATTTGTTAGCCCAATTCTTGTGGAAGGCTACTTCACATCACGCCAGGACTAGGAGACGAGCAAAAAAAAATCAGAATGAACGTTGAGCGAAAAAGAAGTAATAGCGCGAGCAGGCGATGCAATGCGACGAGTAAGTCGGGGGACAAGAAATTTCACACGGACAGAGTTGCAGGCAGAAGCTAACAAATTAACTAAAGTTGAAATTTATTTATACTGTAGAATTCTTTCACCCGATGGGCCCGTGGCTAAATAATAACAGCCGCACCGGTCAGATCAGGTTAAGCTACGCTTGCCGAGGTTGGTCTGTGGATGGGTGACCATCTTTACATACCGAGACTCTTCCGTGCCTCGGAAAGCACGTTAAGCCGTTGGTCCCAGCTGTCATTCGTGGATCTTTGACAGTCGTTACGGGTCGTCAGTAGTCCGAAAGTCTGACAACCAATCTTAACAAGGGGTATCGTATTACCCAGTAGCTGGGTTGTGGAGGTCAGATAGGCAGTCGCTCCATGTAAAATATGGTATTCAGCTGCATCCGGTTAGACTGGAAGGCGACCCCAACATAGTTGGGAAAAGGCTAGGCAGATGATGATGAATTCTTTCACCCGATAAAAATAGCAATGAGCTCAAAGTCATCCCGTATGGTAGTGAACATATCACATTACATCGAACGTCTAACGTCTTGTACATGATTATGAGTACATTAGACTAATACTTATGCAACTATGTGTACATATAACATAGTTTCCTCGACAAGTTCGAGGCATACACGGCAAAGCCCTTAGATCGCATAAAAGCGTTACTTAATAGGGTTTATTATGAGTACCTCGCTTAATTAACAGTGGTATATGTAATTCTGGTCGTATGTGTAATACAAGCTTAGTCAAGTGAAGTGTGAAATTGTAGAAGTGCTCTGATAACTTTGCACAAATTTCAGTGATAAACTGAATTTGTCTATGGACAAATTGCATGTGTAGGTAAGAATTTTTTATTTCAATGGCGAAACCTGAAAAGATTTATGTAACTCTTTTTATACCTGACGCTAAAATGATAACCATGATGGACTCGTGGCTAAATGGTACCAGCCGCGCGAGGCAATCGATGGTAAAGCTACGGTTGCCGCAGTCATTTCGTGGATAGGTGACCATCCATTACACAATGAGACCCCTCCGTGCCTCGGAAACCACGTTAAGCTGCAACATTCCCGGCTGTCATTCGTAGATCTTTGATAGTAATTATGGGAAGTCAGAAGCCCAAAAGTTTGACAACCAGTCTCCAGTCTTACCATGGAGTTTCATGTAAAATAAAAGAACTAGCAACACAAAAACTGAGTTAATTCCCTATACAGCTAAGTTTCGGAAAAATAAGCCACGTGTAGGATAAAGCATGCTAATAGTGAATATCAGTGTTCCTGCAAATATTTTCATTGGCCCGATTGATTGCAATCCGTATCAGCTGAGTTTAAAAGCTGGCTTTTTCAGTTAAATCGCGTTTAATGGGCCGCTCAAATAAATCAACGGCGATATGTATACTGGCATTGTATATGCTTGGTACGGCTAAATGGGGAGTTTTTTTCGAAATAGCCATTTTTTGTAGGCTAGTTTTGGGATTTTTTTTTATTTTTATTGAGCTTATTCTACCCATTATTTCTTATTTGTTGCGTGCAAAATCACGATGGCAGTTATGGATCAGCCCCTCAATTTATTATCCAGTTGTATACATTTTTGTCACATGATGTTAGCATGATTAAATACTAGATTTACTGACACACACCTTCTAAACCTGTTGCGGATTACAAGCGTAATGTTTAACCTTGATTAAGATACTTTTCTTAGTGCGATTGTCCATGAGAAAAATGTTCTTCAAACGACAACAAATCGTGAAAACCGTTGAGCGCGTACGAGGAAACGGCTTCTAGTTCCCGATCACTTGACAAAAACGGCAAATGCAACTAATAAACAGTCATTCAAACCGTGATACATTCACCTTCAGAGTGGGTGCCACAAACTTGCAAAGTATCTATTTACTTGAGCAACGTAAACCTCTTCAGTACGAACTTTAATCACTGCCAGCTATTAAGTTTTCCACAAGGAAATAATGCTTCATTAAAATTGTAATACAGCGGTTTAATTTTCTATACGAAAAGGCATTTTAATGAACCGTGTACGAGACAAGAGTTTTAATCTACCGGTTTTTGCTTCAGGGGTGAAATATAGAACAGCTTGCTAACAGGTAGTGTCTTACTTTTTATTATTTTTTATGTTTTATGTAAAAGTTTTGTGTTTGAATATAAGGACGTTAAAAGTGTTGGATATTGTTGACGTAGTTTTTAAAGTTCCAGTTGTGTTTTGTGTAACTGTTAGGTTTTGAATTATGGTAGGTATACTGCAGCGTGACCTGTGCGGTTACAAACATATTTTTTTTTTCTAGTTCTCTGTCTGGCCATCAATCTTGATTCTGAACTTTTAAAACTTTGACCTAAACAAAATGTTCATTTGATTAATTGGAAAAAGATAGTTGCTAAAATTTGGGGCAAATCTAGTAGAACCCTATAAATATTCAAATCAGAATTTTAAATTGTGCGATATACAGACGCCAGCACATCAAGCTACTGTAATCTGTCAAATTTCTTTAATAGATTTCAACTTTATTGCTAAAGTGTAAGTTTCAAAGTTGATTGACAAAATTTTACAGTTTCGGGTAGCTTGATGTGCTGGCGTCTGTACATTGAAACGAATACATCACCAGACATCATGCTTATAATCTGCAATAGTGATATACGATACTCTTCGAATTTGGTATGCATTTTTCCAGATTTGCCCTCTCGGCGGAGAATCTTAGCCTTTTCTCCAGTTTATTACCTTATTTTTTATTTGTCGTAGATGTAGAACCAATTAAAAAGGGCTGCGTCCGGCCCTTTTCCTGGGAACCGGACTATCCACCTGGCTTGTGTGCAGTTACTATTACCAGCTGCATAGAAACTGTGGAGATCCAGACTGGCAAGTTTGTTTTGGTCCGCGAAACATGATCGTCGTATCACCTGCTTTTCTGTCAAGGCGTGCTAAGCTTCGAGCTTGCGAATCGTCAGGATCGACTAGGCATCCTACACTTTGGAACGGAGCGGTTCATCGGGATCTACTTGTTACTTTAAACCGTTACGCTTCAACTATTAATAGTACTAGTAGGTACAGACGCCAGCACATCAAGTTACTACAATCTGTCAAAATTCTTTAATAGATTTCCAACTTTATCGCTATAGCATAAGATTCAAAGTTGATTGGGAAAATTTGACAGTTTCGGGTAGCTTGATGTGCTGGCGTCTGTACTAACAGCGGATCGTTCGATGTCCTTGCTGAGTACGTAGGTCATATTTCAATGATTCTAAAAATAATAATATATAAAGCGAATTTATAGCAATATTTATGTTCAAACATTATACAATATAAAAAAAATGAAACCATAAAGGTTTCATTTTTTTTTTATATTCGAAACTTTAAAAATATATTCCTTCTCAAATTTTCTATTTGTTAACAAATTATGTAGCTAGAAATACCTTCACAAAAATAACTAAAAAACGAACCAAGATTAAGATTTACTAACTACTATGAGATTACCCAAGGGATTTTATTTGCTCGCTATAAAGCTGAAAGAGCTAAGGCATATTACCTTATCTCTCGAAGACTGTTTATCATTAAAGTAAGGATTAACCCGGCAGCAACGTTGTAAACAACGGATTAAGTCGAGATAAAAATAATATTTAATCTCATCAACACGTAATCCTTTGTTTACAAAAGAAATATTGTTGAAAACACATTTTGCTTTATAAATAATATTAATTCTTAATTGTTTATTTTTATTATATATTGTTATATATTGTATATTATTATTATAAATTATCCTAATGCTAATTTATAAATATTATTACAAATACTATTATTATAATTTTTGTCATCTTTTGTCATTTCTCGGGACCCTGGGTCCCGGACCTTTGGAAAGCGTACGAGGAGCCGAAGCCAACTCGCAGAGGCCCGTTAGACATTTTTTTTTACTCGTAATGATATACGGCACCAATCGACGACTATCCCTGTTCGCACTATGCAAGTGCACCCAAGGACAATCTTCGATTGATGTAGGACTATTGCAGGATATGGAAACAAAGGTATTGGATTATGGGTTTGGGTGACTAAAGTGGACTGGTAACCGAGAACACACGGATAAAATGGCCGGGGATGACTTGCACACTCAGTAATGGGCCCCCGAAATCGGTCGCTAGCACATAGTGACGTAGCGACAAGGGGCATAAAGTTTAATTTAATATTATTTTTTTACTTATTTATTATTATTTTTCAATTCATATCCGCCCGCGCGTGACTCGTAAATTGTCCCACGGGAACGTATTACCGGGAATAAAAGTACCCTATGTGTTAATCCATGTTATAAACTATTGTGTGCCAGTTTCATCTAAATCCGTTGAGTCGTTTTTGCTCCAATTTCGAACAATCTGACAAAAATTCTATGTTGAAAAATTCTATGTTCTTGTAGCAATGATTTTTTTCATAAGTCTCTATTTCATTCTATGTGCAGTTTTGACTTCGTTACTATTTAATTATATGTATAGATTCCATCTGTCAAGTCTAGAGTATTATAGTTCCAGTGATTTCTCTTAAAAAAAAACGTCATCTTTCCTCCTGGCGGCCAGTATCAAGAATGCAAGCAGAAGCATTACCTAAGTGTTATCTGTGGTCTTTGATTCAAGATATTAATTAGTAATTAAAATGAAATTGTACGTTTGTTGATCAGTAGTTATGCACTTCCAACTCAAAATGCATTGTGCACCTGTTTTTGTCTTCAAAATCCATCCTAATCAGTACAAAAATGCACACCAAAACAGGTTACAGATTCAAATTCCTCACACCAATCACTTACTCTTCTTTCCTATTTCCCCAAAAATATTTCCTCACATCCCACTAGACACAAATACTGCAAAAATCTTCACAGCCCGTTTCTCAGGTACGCTACTACATAAAAAACGGGCATAAATTTCCCCCGCACGCCCAGACTCACCCATTTTCATATGCCTCCAGAATATGGGGTATTCTCAGACCGTTGCCTGATAGATTCTGAGGTTTACGCAAATCCTATCTCTTTGTGACAGTAATTTGTCTCCCCGGGACCCTTTGTTTTGTCCTTTTGCTACGGTATGGATTCAATATATTCTGTTCTGTTTTTATGCATTTGACAGATGGAATTGATGAGTGAGAGAATAACAGATTTTGAGGAGTAAAGTAGAGATATATAAACATTATATCCGTAAGATTAGACCGATGAGCAGGAAAATCCTCTTTCGATATTATTATATCTAAACGTTTTTTTCTTGGAAGAGGATTTCTATGTTATCATATTATGATAACATAGAAAAATTCTACGAGCTAAATTAAATAATAGATTGCTACTTATTTGAAGTAGGTCATATAATGCCACGATGAAGAGAGATCCTGGGAGAGAGATTATTATTCTAAGTGTCTTTGAAAAAATATCATCTCCATCTCGCCCATAACAAAAATTGTATAGCATAGCCTTGAAAAGTAAATATACCGCATTTTTTCTTATATAATGCCCAAAGTGAAAATTGAATCTTGTTATATACTGGTCACGGGCTGACTTCGACTTTTGAATAAGAATATTTTCTTACGTCGCCTCGACGTTGCATCAGTTATGTGCCATAAGTCAAAAGAGGAACCAGGTGTAACTTAAAATAACTGGAATGGAAATGAAGATCTTGCCAAAAGATAAAAAAAATGGCTAAATAAACAAGGCACTTAGCAATAAACAAGGGATTTAACCACTTTGGACAATAGTAAAGTAGAATCTACGGTATCGACTAGAAACTTTTAAAAGAAGGACAGTGATATGACATTATAGACGTACGGGGTTGTTGTTCTAAAAACCCAAATAGGAGCCAATGACTTCACAACTAAAGATGAAATACTTGAATGGACAGTCATGGAAGTTTTAATACAAACCATTGGCACAACGCCAGATGAAACTAAAGAAAATGTTGTCAACACAGTCCCTTCCAGTCGTTAACTTTGGAACCCCTGAATGGAATACTTTCTTGTCTTTCACCGCTGCAGTTCCCCACATGCATCACAACATTAGCATAACGTGAACAGGTGCGGGCGAATAACTGAGCCGTCGCAATGCGGTATAGGGGATCTTATATTCATATTATTGTAGCGACTGAGCCGTTGGCCGGGCGGTGACGATTTTAAATTTAGAAATCAAAAATCAAAAATGTTTCAATGTAGACGTCTGCTCTTTTATATTCTGCGCGCCTGGTAGCAGCCAATACGTTGCGTATTTTTTCTGAATTGTTTTTTTTTTTTGTAATCTTGATTTATCAAGCAGTTATTGCTTTCTAGAAATAATTTTTTATCAATTTCTTATACGAGTATATGCGATTGGAAAAAAAAGCTCTGAAAAATCAGAACAGTATGATAAAAAGACTTCATCATTTATTTTATGTGAACTGAACCTAGCAAGATTCGCTATTATACTCGTATTACTTTAAAATGTCCACTTACTCTGTTAAGACAATCATTTACTCATGGTAGTTCTACAATCCGTAGGCCATTAAAACCATCCACAGAACCTACGTACTTATTTAATATCATCGACGTCCTAAATGTCCCACTGCTGACAAGGCCTCCACCCGGTCTTTACACGGCTCCCGATTCACTGGAACTAATTAATAGGGTCAGGAAAACGGCCCAGCGCTCAACGACTTAAATGACTGTTGCAGCCGCTAAACTCAAATAGAACTAGTCGGTCTGGATTCTACATTTCTAGTAAAGACTAGCACCTCATGTTTCAAAAATTTAAAATGCCAATGATATTGTACAGCACAGTTACAATTTTAAGACGAAAATAATCAATAATCAAAAAAATACTTGAACCAACACTAAAACTTACACGTTTTATGTAAACTTATGTTTTATAAATAATGCTAAAAATTAATTATTAGTAACACCAAAACAGAATATATTTGGAAGGTTCGTCGCCAAACAAGCCAATTTTACATTTCAATGTTTTTTGAAATTGTACAGAAAAAAAATTATACACTTTAAAAGCAAAGCAGTATACAAACAGTTCTCATTTCAAATGCTAAACGGAAGCCCCGTAAACACAAAAAAAAAAATGTCCTCAATATCAATACTTTGGAGTACATTTAAAATATGAACACAACGTAAACGTCTGCTCGACTAACAAGTACTGGGTAGGTTGGAATAAAATATGACCTTCTGGCGCAGAACCACTGAAACTGTTACTTCAACCTGTCTTGTTGAATATTTATGTGTTCAGAAACGTCGCGGTTTTCGGTGCTGTGTATGTGGATGATTTCATCACTTTTGTATGGTGATTAATTTTTATGAAATTTATTTTGCCGTGTTTTAAAGACTTAAGTTAAGCTTTTCGCTTGGATTGGTATGTTGTTTGATCTTTACAGAGTTAAGTAGTAAGTTAAAGATTAGCTGAATGACAAAAAGGCTTGGAATTAATAAAACTACTCCAATTTACAGACGCCAGCACATAAAGCTACCCGAAACTATCAAATTTTCCCATTTTACTTTGAACCTAATGCTTTAGCAATAAAGAAGAATATCTATTAAAGAAATTTGACGCATTGTAGTAGCTTGATGTGCTGGCGTCTGTACCCCGAAGCAACAAACTATTACTAACCCCGGTACTCCGAGTCATTACTTAAAATTAATCAATCATTAACTTTGATTGAAAAGTATAAATTGGAACGCAGACAGTCAATAAAAATATGTCAGATTAAAAACATTTTTGTTGACATTTGTGCCAAGATATGCTGGTTAATAAAAGTTAATGATTGATTAATTTTAAGTAAGGTCTCTGAGTGCGCAGTTAGTGTTTTACAGTTAATATGGACATTTTTATTGATTTAGGTGACATAACTCTTGATATACTGCAATACTTGAAAATGATCAATAAAGATTTTTATTATTATTATATTTCTTGATATTTTTGTTGATATTTAAAAATAAAATTGACTGTTAATGTAAGAACCATACAGGCGAGATTGAAGACATGACTATGTAATGGTCTGGCGTTTTTGAGTATTGTGTATATGGCCTACACAAATGTCCTGCAAATCTGATAGCGTTGATGATGGGTCGTTGAGCTCTCTAAAATAGAAATAAGCGGACAGGTCAACTCAAAGCTGCAATGCCTCTGTCTTCAAAAGACTCTTCCAGACATGGCCCTGCATTGTGACAGTCACATAAAATCTTTATAATAAAATATTTGGACTTTAAAAGAGACCATGAGCTCCGAGTTTGTTTCAGCATGTATTCTCAGGGATCAGCCAGCTAGGAAGTACCAGCGCCATTGTCGCCATTACACATCATTTTAAAATACCAATAAAAAAATATTTATGTGCAAAATGTCTTAATAGATCTACTTATATAAATAAACATTTCGCTTCATCTCAACTATCTTCAGAAAAGGTTATATAACTATCGAAACTGTAACATCATATATTCCTCATGCCTTTTATTTTTACTAAAAAGAATAAGCACGAATGATACCACAAAAGTTTACCATAAATAGGTCGAACAACAAAACTATTCTAAAAATCCTAAAGCTACAGAGTAATAATTAATAATGCTCAGGATTACCCTCGGCATACTTTGCGTACATTAACTAAACAACTGTTTCGTAATTATCATGCTATTGAGCAAATTTTAAATTAATTTACGCTGGAGTTTCAATTAATGAAACTAATCATGGTGTTTCGAGAAAATTGTTTTCCACTGTACCGTTGAAGACAATAAATAAGGTGACAATGGTTCGAGCCTGCAAAAATTCGCTGTCTTGTCCGTACGGTTTTCTTCGTCCATCAGTTTTTATTGTCCAGTAGGACATAAAGGTTTACCAACTTGTTTCACGTTCTTTTGAGCTGGTTTTAGAGCCGTGTTTTTTATTTCGTACGACTTTTGTACCTGTGTTTGAGTTGAAATGTTGATAGCATCCTTTGGGATTCCGTTTTCTTGGAATTTTGTCTCATGCTCAAAAATCCTTTTTTAGTGTTGTACATTTGTCTATAGTTCAAGGTTGGCAGTCAAATTAATATATTTGTGTATGCTTGTCCTGGTTTAAACCCTATGTTCTAGTGTCTTATGTAAGAAACGTTAAGCTGTAAGTTGGCGGGCATATTATCCGATACTTTTTTCTTGTCTCTATTATTCCTGCTTTAACCCAGATGTTACTGAATCTATTTTTTCGAGGATGCCAGGAAAGGTTGGCCAGTCCCCCAAAACGCCCGCCCTGTTTGGGTCTTTTAAAAGGCCCGTCACAGTATTTGGGATAAAACCTGGCCAAGTTCATTCCTGAGTGATGGTTATTGTCCCAACTATGGCTAAAAGAAGCTATAATTCGTCGCCACTCTACTAACCTGCTTCATCTATTGTCCTGACTGCGTAACAGATGACTGGTCCACTGCCACTTGAGCTCAGAATAGTTTTAATATTTTCAAGAGGAGTTGAAAGGAAATGCGGCATTCCTCTACCGAACAATACTCCAAGTAGGACCGTGCGGAATTTTTATCCGTGCCAAAAAACTTTTATGCTTTACTGCGTACATTCCATCGGTTCGTTAGTCGAATTGAGCTGGGTATTTAAGTAATTGAGTCAGATTGCGGGATCCGAAGTGCTCTTTTGAACCAGTTCTTTTTGTTTGACTGGGAAATTATCTGGCAGTACTCGATTGAATATTGTAATATTAGTGAGGTGAATTCTGAGTTGTTTTTGGGATGTGTTTTTTTAAGAGGTTACTGTTGGTCGTTGGTAGTTTAGTGCTAAATATTTTAATTTTTTTGCCCTTAACCCTTCGTGTGCCGGGAACGTGGATCTACGCGAGACACAGTGGCTTTTAAATTGTGTCTGTAATTACGGCATTCAATCGGTTAATCTACCTATTTTAGTCGGTATGTTGGTACCTAGAACCTACCTACAGAAGTTTACACACATACATGTATTCATAGTGTACAGTTTACATACATGTATTCATAGCTGAGACCCCAACTTTTTCACTAAGAATCACGAAATATTCATTATTTTTATTAATATTGTTACTTTGCCTGTGTATTTTGGTATCTAGATACCTACAATAACATAAACACATCCATTTATATTAAACAGAAATGGAATAAGACATAGTCAACAAAAATACTCATCATCCAGTTTGCGCAAGTAGCTAAGGAAACTTATTCTAAATTCAGAACTTTTCCTGTTTCGCGGTAAATAAATCGAACCCAACCGTGAATTTAGGAAGATTTCTACTTTCGGGTCCGGGCAAACAACGGGTATCCGAAAATTAGTTAAAATCCAATTCGATAATTGTTTTTCTTCGCAAACATTTCAAAAGTTTCCAAAAAGTTTGGTAACTCTTTTCTAACTGTTGCTAAAGTTTCTTGGGTACCAAACGCCAGTCGCAGAAAATTAATGGCGATTTTTTCCTGCCTTTAACTTCCATTTTTCAAACGTTGAGTTCTCATTATTTTAGTTTGGCTTCGGTTATTTGGAACAATTCTTTTTTTCGTAAGTTTTAAAAAGTTTTTTGTCGTCACATTTCGAGGTAGGCTTTATTGATTTTTCTTCTTGAATATTTATTCAACTGAAATTAGGTTAAACACATTCAGTGGGTACCTAATCATAATTCTTTTATCGAAAGAGAAAGTAGACAATTATAAAAATAAAGTAAGAACCATTTTCAAGAAATTATTACTATTCAATCAGTATTCACAATCTTTCCTCAACAAGGACTCGATTTAACTACATACAAAACCAATGAAATGTAAGAAATAAAAACATAGAAAACACATAAAACATAGTAATATTATATCAGTATTAAAACATTCTAAGACAACACGTTCTGTTATTCTGTCTAGAATCATTCTAGGAGTCAATATATCAGGAATTAATGACGTGGAAATAAAATATAACGTTTGTCGTGCGCCCTTGTACTTCTAGTTTATTTGCTGGCTGATACGTTGAGATCTGCGGATTTATTTTTATTTCTTTGGGAATATGGATTGATGAATTTGCTGCTTCTTTTTAATGTAGAAAAGCGGAGAAATACTTAAATTCTACTACGATGGTTTTATTATCAACTAGCCGACCTTCGAACTTCGTGCCGCCTCAGAATCAATAAATGAAATCAGTGAAGCCGTTCTCGAGATACGTATTCTGCTATTCGAGGGGGAGGAGAAAAATCCAAAAAAGTAAAGATCATACACATCGGTGTAGCCCTTCTTGACTTATAAATAGTGTAACTAACCCGACTTTCTTCATATACTTAAATAGAGAATTGAGTTAATGTTGATCTCAATAGTTGTGCGATGCATATTACTGTGTCACTGCAGGACAAAAACCTCTGTTCTTACGGAGAAGGACGAGCATTGAAAACTCTTGCTCAAGTTATGTCATAATGAACATTAATTAAAGCATAATAAAAACACTTGTAATTTATTTATTTAAGCTTTACACAGAAGAAGGTACAAAGGCGGACTTAATGCCCTAGGTATTCTCTATTAGTCAACCAAGGGTGGTGAAGAAATTAGATGGCAGGTGATTTGGTTGAGAGGAAAAGATATTAAAAAAAAAACTGTTAAAACTAGGTAAACAAATAAATAAATAGGTTACAAATACATACATGCCATTTTCTATCATATATACTTATAATATATGTATATATATTTAAATATATACAAACTCAAGGGAGACAGGTGTTGAGATGACTCTACTATCTCTAATTAATGTTACATTATCATTTCTAGTTACCTGAAACATGCATTTTGAAGGGAAACGTTAACACCATTGAGACTGTTACTGTGCGCTTAAATTTAAGAACCAACGCTCTTCAATGCCTTAGTTTCAGTAAGTTTTACGACTGTGTAGATCCAGATAATGCATTCCGGGAATTGGTTGAAGTTATTCTACGATATTTGCATCCCCATAGGGAGAATTAAAAATCTATGCTCCACAATACCGAAATAGATATCTAAAGGACTTAAACTATGCTGTAAGCGTAAAATTAACTGTTCAAAATATTATATTTAGCACGTACCCTAAACATACAAAACGAATTATCAAATTGACTCAAAAAAACGCAAAACAGCTACTTCATTAATATTGCTGACAACAAGGTTAAAACAACTTTGAGAGTAATAAGCTCCACTAAATCGGATTATCCAAAAGAAAACCATTCTAAAATACTTATAGAAAATAATAAATGTACTACGGTACCAAATGAGGTTCCCGAATGATTTAATAACTATTTCATTAGTCAAGTTCAACCAATAAAGAATTATAAAAATTACACCGATTATAAACCGATATTAATTAATTCAAACCCTAATTCCATGTTCCACCCACTATTCCACTTGACATACATAAAATTATTATTGCTCTAAAAAATACAAATAGCTGGCAACGATGAGATTGTTACACATGCAGTCAAAGGTAAATTCCCTGAACACATAAAACTATCTGTTATAAAGCCTCTTCATAAAAAGGATGATCCACAACATATGAAAAATTAAAGGCCCACTGCACTCATCCCAGTGTTTTCCAAAATCATCAAAAAAGGTATTTATAACAGCCTTTACTCATTCTTAGAGAAAAACAATATCCTAACTATGGAACAGAACGGCTTTAGTAAGCATAAAAATATTAATATGGCTATTTATGATTTAGTGAATGAGATTATTTGTGGACAAAATAGTCCCAGTTACAGCATTATTCATGGACCTGACGAAGGCGTTCGATTTTGTAGATCACAGAATCCTACTTATAAAATAAAGTAACCTTAGAATTAGGGGCAATGTTATGGAGTTAATTAAGTTGTACCTAGTTAAGAGAAAACAAATAATTAAAATAGTAAACATATGTAATAGAACTAACACAGGACAAACCTACCTATCCAAAAAAAACATGTATCAACTAAGGCATACCGCAGGAGAGGGTACTTGGTCCGTTGTTATTCTTTTCTCATATAAACGATATTCCCAGAACCACAGAACACCCCATGATCCTATTTGCCGATGATTGTACTACAATATTAAAAAATGAACGTAATGTGATGTGTGTGTATGAGTGTGGTGGAATGTAATGTAATGTAATGTGTGTAATGTAACACAATATTTATAGAAAAAAACTTAGGAAGATATGAAAATGAAATAAATAATAGTTTAGGCTTAATTATTAAATGGCTAACTGATAACCACCTAAAAAACAATATCGGAAAAACCCACGTCATGAATTTTAACCAACGGACAATGTCTATTATTACAAATATTAAATATGAAGATAATGAGATTGTTAAAGAACAGAACACAAAATTTCTAGGGCATCGGTTAGATCAGCACATGACATGGAAAACACACATTAATCATATAATAAAAAAAACTAAATCACTATTGCCATGCTCTACACAATTTGAGCAAGCCTACCGCAGCACCGTTCTTACCGCATATCACGCATACGTCTCCACCAAACTGCGGTACGACGTAATATTTTGGGGTAATTCTACGGATAGGGAATTGGCCTTTAAAGCCCAAAAAAGTGTCTTCGTGCAGTATACATGATTCAAAGCACTGACAGTTGCAAACCTTTTTGTATTAATTTAAAATTATAAACACCTTTGCCCGTTTGCCCAACACTCACTTATCGTAGCACTGCCTTCGCACGCAAATTCTTTGACTTTCTTGGTGGACATCTATATAATAAGATTAATAAGAAGCTAACAGTTTACCCTCTAACAAGAGCAAATTGTAAGAGGGTTATTACTGTCTGGCTTAAGTCCCTCAATTACGATGACACTGAAAATCTGCTCATTGTACCATCCTAACCAACTGCGTATGCTGTCACCTCCTTCACCCCGTACACATGCACTCACACACACACTCACTCTCTCCCACACGCACTAACACAGACACATACACGCTCCCTCAAACTAGCACTCACACTCACGCACACTTACTCACGCACATACTCAATTACTCATTCAATTTAGTTCCTGCCACTCACCTTGTACCCCCATAACAGCAACAATCACACTGCACCTAGCTTAATCCCTCTTAATTATTACTTCTCACTGATGTTGTATATAGCTGTCACCTATTGTCCGGAGTCTGGAGAGGCTGGTAATCTGTCATACAGGTCTCCTAGTACAGAAACCAGTCTCTCATATAGATCACAACAATTATCGCTAATGTTTTGTATGCTTCTTTATATTGTTTGCAAATTTCTATGTGAGAGAAGAACAATAAACTTATTATTATTATATTATTATTACCTCCGTCTTTGTACATTTTTGAAGTTATCATGTTAATTAAAAATAACCATAATCAACTTGAAACCCTGTTCACTAAGCCATACAGGTGATCTTAAGTCAAAAACCCATCAAACCGTATTCGGAAAAAAAACCATAGGAATGTCTCCAAAAACACTCAACCAACTACGTAAATCTACAAAGGCTTCAAAAGACTTAAAAAATCAGAAAAAAAAAAAAAACACTCCGCAGTTTCTTGATACATAAAGCATATTACACGATTAATGAATATTTAGAAGAAATATAAAATCCGTAATACCATTTTTTCAGATTTATTAATACCTAATTTCTTATTTTAGTTTAGAATATTTTTTATCTTAATAATGTACTATTTTATTTGTTTATGTTATTCCTAAAGATTTAAGACTATTACTTAGCAGTATTTTTATAATTGTACAGGCCTTTTCACCCATTACCTAATGTGTAAGCAATATTTGTACGTCTTACAAGGCAGTACAAAGTGACACAATATATTTTTTTATTTTGTATCATCATGTACCTACCACTACATTAGACCTTCGTGTACAAATAAATAAATTTGAATTTGTGCATGGTGCACTGTTTTATAAACTGCAAGATACGTATAATGGATATCTAAATCAAATCCCGAAACGTCCCTTAACTTTAAACTAATTCAAAAAGTACTAAAACTAAATAATCCTTAATGCCAATTCCAAAATGGCTATTACCAACAAGCTCAATACGGAACACCTTTGCATTTAACTGACAATGATAGTCACAGTATCGTAAAATGGAATAATATCGTTCCATTTAAAGCCATCAGGTGGGTTTGCACTGCACCCTGTACGTTTAATGTCTATCGATTTACCATAGGCCGAGCATATATCCGTATCTCGACCGGGATCTGGGAATCGGTATTGGGTATATCGTTATAATTTATTCATTCGGTATGTTCGGTGACTTAGGTATGTTTTTTCCGGTTATTTGTATAATTTTAAGTTACTGGGTTATGGCAACGAATGAATGAATTGTCGTTTGTTTTTGGCAATAAAAGAGCCCTTTTCTATTACGCTACTGAGCATTCTCCGGGCACACCTAAGTACATGTCCCAAAGGTGTTTTCCACGCGTACGGATACGAGCGTAAACTGGATGCAACGCCGGCTCTAGTTGCGTGTAGTTATGCAAACAAAATGCTCGCATGCGAACGGCGTAGCATCTAATGGTCCGCAGTATCTTAGGCATGCTTTGTGTCAGTATGTATGGTGTGGTGCACTCACTGTCGCTAATATTATAGACCCACATTCATCTAAATGCCTTACAATATTATACTTTGCAGTAGATACATTTATTTTGTTACAGCTACCAAAAAAAACATGTTGCGTAAATAAAAAAACACATCAATACGACGTTATTTTTGTTAATATCGCGAAATGTAATCAGGTTCATTCAGTCGACTCAAAGACGTAACTTGGTTGGAATTCGGGGAAATGAAGCAAGATGTCAATATTCAAACAATAACATCAAAGAGATTTTGTAGCTTCAATATTTTAAGAGGATCGTACTGAGTCAACGGATAAGAATATGTAGAAGAGAAACTTCGCTCCAAACGTATTACAAAATCATGCCTACAGTTGTGGATATAATAAAAGTTCAACACAAGCAGTTCCCAAGATGCAATCATTTACTTTGACAACCCTGTAGGTTCAGTTTGTACCTAAGTATTGGAGGCCCTACCTAAAACACGGTTGTCAAAGAACGCTGTACGTAGCAGGGTGATAGAAAGTAGTGGATGATTATTTCATTGATGTTAACGCATGCCCAAAAGATCAAATCAAATCAAATCAAATCAAATAATTTATTTGCATAATACATGTTTAAAAGGTGTTACAAGTATAAAAGGTACATTGTATTATAACCTACTGAGGTGTGCAAATTAATATATTAGGTACAAATAAATTTTAAATTGAGTTAGAGTACATTAAAAAAAAGAATGTCAAATTAAAAAAAAATAAAAATGTCAAATACACAAGTCAGATCAAAATGTCCATAATAATTATATTTGTGGTGCCATTTCAGATAAAATCGACTCATCTGTCATTTAAATAATCATTAATTGAATAGTAACATTTTGCAACTAAGAATTCCTGCAAACATAATTTGAAATGGTTCATTTTGTGTAGGTCTGTGATACTTTTTGGCAACTTATTGTATACTTTTGGTGCCATGCCCAAAATGTTTTTATTAAATACTGCTTTTTTATGACGTCTTACGCATATTTTATTTTTGTGTCGTGCGCTTCTTAGATGGGTATAAAGATGTAGATTTGCTTTGACAAAGATCGCCATTTCATATATATAAAGACACGGGAATGTTAGTAACTTCAACTGTTGAAAATGTGGCTTACAGCTTTCTGTGCTTTGTATGCCACACATTGCCCTTATGCATTGTTTCTGGGCTTTGAACGCCATTTCTCTGTCTGGCGAGTTCCCCCAAAATATAAGTCCGTAGCGTAAAGTAGAAGCAACATACCCGTGATACGCCATTAATAAGGTTGCACGATTTGACACTTTTCTTAGGTTATGGAGAGCATAAGAATACTGGCTAAGCTTTTTGCAGGTGTTTTCAACATGTGTTTTCCAGCTCATATTTTTATTTATCCAAATACCTAAAAATTTAGTGTGTTCGGCTTCACTGATAATTTTGTTACCGTAACGTATATCCGGTTTTTTATTGTGTGTTTGTTGTTCAAATCATCAGTCTCTGTGCGTACGTGACACAGCGCGGTTGTGGCATTGCGTGTACTGATGACTCATCGCGGAGGACAATGACCTCGAATACTGTGAAGTGCGTGAATTGCAATATTGTGATTAATGAAGTTCTGGCATTCCTGCGAAATGTCTTGGGCTTCATGGATGAACAGAGTATACACCAGCTGTGTACTACGTCTTTTTCGGCTGATGATATTCTGAAGGCTAAAACCCTGGTGTTCGAGTCGGTACCTAACTCTAAGAAGATGCCGATTCGACGAAAGGACGGAAAGAAAAAAGTGCTACGTGATCTAGAAGATATAATCTGCCTTATGAAAACCACAGATCAGGATTTGTTTCCAATTTTCGTAGCGAAGGAATTACACAAGGTCCCACCGGTCACTTTTGATCACGTCGATGTGACGCGGCTACTCAAGGACATACTAAAACTGCAAAACCAACTCAATGCGCTGGAAGAGAAAACCGTTACAACACAAAAGTTTGAATTACTCAAGCAGGAGGTGGATAATATGAAACATGCATCAATATTAGATCACGTCTCTTATGTTAATGTAAATAGAAGAAGAGGGGCCTGTTTACAAAATAGTCAACATGATAGTGGTCCCATAGGTCTCCAATACGTGCCTATAACAGCGTCAAAATTATCAGCTGATAGTGAGGTCGGTGACCGCCCGGCCTACGTAAGCCACTCATCAACGCTAACATCAAATGAAGAGGATTTTGTCTCTTTTTTACGGACACAAAAAGGTGCGACAGAGACTCATGGACACGTGGAGGCGCAATCTTGCACTGTGGTTTCGGATCGAGCGAGCGGGACGACAGACGGACATACTCAAGGACCCGGCGGCTGTGATGGTTCGAGCGGGACAGCGCTACGAACAGAATGTGTTGAGGCCGCGGTGAGCACCGCGGTTTCGCACATGCCAGTCAACACATCGGCGGTTGCCTCTGCGCGAGCGCACACCTCAGTTGAGCCAGCGACCAGTGGAGAACGGTCGCTACACGCAGCTGCAGTTTTACCTGGTGATAGTATGAATGCGCTCCAAATACCTAAAGCGAGTATGTGTATTCGGCAGTCTAGCACACAATGTGAACCAGCGGCAAACAAGTGTAGTGATACAGAATGGAAGTTAGTGCTGGGCAAAGCATCCAAACGGTACAAACTAATTGGTCAGAAAGGTTGTGCTGCTATTGCACCGAATAGTAGGTTTAAAGCGGCTGACGTTAAGGTGCCTTTGTTTATTTCGAACGTAAGCAAGGAAACGAGTGAGCAGGACATAATTAGTTACATACTAGAAAAAACGAATGAGAGTGTTACCCTCAAAACAATAAATATAAAAGCTACAAAAAAATATAATGCTTACAAGTTGTATGTCTCTAAAACGAAACTTAACTTGTTTTTAAATAGTGAATTGTGGCCAGATGGCATTACTTTTAGGCGTTTCGTGCGTTTTAAGTATCAAAAGAATGAGGAAGAAAATAGGTTATAGTCGTTTTAATGATATGCACTATGAACATTAACCATAATAAGTGTTGTAAATTAGTTAGCTTTAATTGTAAGTCTGTTAAACGCTCAATTGATTGTGTAAGGAAGATTTGTAAGATGTCAGATATAGTAGCCCTCCAAGAGACGTGGCTTCTCCCTCATGACATTCCTTTGTTAGGAACCATCTGTGATGAATTTGAGTATACCGGTAAATCGGCTGTTGACACGTCTGCGGGTTTACTCGTAGGGAGGCCGTATGGGGGAGTGGCCATTCTCTGGAGGAAGGGAATATTTGAATCTGTGTCCATCATAGAATGCACGAGCCCTCGTCTAGCAGCTATAAAAGCTATTATTAGCGGTCGCTCCGTTATTATAGTTACAGTCTACATGCCAACTGACTCTTCCGACAACTTGCCCATTTTCACGGAAGTCCTAGGAGAGATCAGCGCAATTGTTGAGAGTGAAGGCGTTGAAAGCGTTTTCATTCTGGGTGACTTTAATGCGCATCCTAATGAGCTGTTTTTTAGGGAACTCATAAGTTTCTGTGCTGATCAAACCTGGCTTTGTGCTGATATAGAGAAGCTGGGCTATGCAGCCAATAACTACACTTTTGTTAGCGAAGCACACGGGTGCAGAAGATGGCTAGACCACTGTGTTGTGTCTTTATCAGCGTGGCAAACTATTGTTAGGGTAGGCATAGAAGAGGATGTATTTTTATCTGACCACCTACCACTATATATTGAGTGTGACCTGAATTTAGTTAGACCGAAGATAACGATGCAACATTTTCGCTAT
This sequence comes from Eremobia ochroleuca, assembly GCA_949629135.1. NCBI lineage: Eukaryota > Metazoa > Arthropoda > Insecta > Lepidoptera > Noctuidae > Eremobia > Eremobia ochroleuca. The sequence goes on from OX451392.1 coordinate 3,591,615, forward strand.
TGTGATGTGACTTGGGGTGAGAGGAATGACTCGCAAATTACAAAATATCGTAATTTATGCAATGACAGGTTGCGCAACATCGGTCTTCCTCATGAATTTCAAAAGTGTAGTTATGGGTCTTGCAACGTGGCCGAACATAAATGTATCCTTGATAATTTATATAAAACTATTGTAGATATTTTAAGTGACGCAGCTGTAATGACAAGTGAGAAGGTTAGGTCCAAGCCAAGGAGAGGTAGAGTGTTGTGTGGCTGGAACAAGCATGTTCGAGACGCTTACCGAGACGCCAGGCTTAAATTCAAAGAATGGGTAACACATAATAGACCGACCTCTGGAGTAATATATGAAGCAATGTGGGAGACCCGGAAAATATTCAAGGGTCGTCATAAATGGTGCCAAAAACATAGTGAACAACTAAAAATGGATTTTTTAGCCGAGCAAAGAGCCGCTAACAACTTTAGTAAGTTCTGGAAAGCTACAGGAAAGCTGGATACTAAGCCTGGGCTGCCGGTGAGCGTCGGTGGAATGAATGATCCAAAGCAAATTGCGAATATGTTCATGGAACATTTCAAAATGCGATCACCCCTTGGCCCCTCAGGTACGATAACCGGTGCTGAGTCCTTCCGTGAGGGAGTGGAACCGGTAATGTATTTCTCGACGAAACAGGTCAGGGCGGTAGTTAAAAACATGAGTAGAGGTAAATCACCCGGACACGATGGACTCAGCATCGAGCATTTTAAGTATGCTGGTATTCACCTCCCGAGGGTCCTTTCTCTGTTTTATTCAATGTGCATTAGTCACTCGTACCTACCGGCAGAGCTAATGAAAACGATTGTGGTACCCATTGTCAAAAACAGGACAGGGGATATCTCGGACAAGGGAAACTACCGGCCAATCTCTCTTGCAACTACCATTGCTAAAATATTGGACAGTATGCTTGATGCGTGCTTGGAAAAACATTTGGGCCTGCACGACTCACAGTTTGGGTTTCAACCTGGACTGTCCACTGAAAGTGCAATACTAAGTCTCAAGAATACTGTCCAATATTATACAGATCGTAAAACGCCGGTGTATGCCTGTTTCCTGGATTTTTCCAAGGCTTTTGACCTTGTGTCATATGATGTGCTCTGGAAGAAGTTGGGGGACAGGAATGTACCGGCGAAAGTTATTAAGGTTCTGCAATTTTGGTATGCTAACCAAACGAATCAGGTGAAGTGGTCCAACATTCTCTCTGAGGCTTATGGGTTGGAGTGCGGGGTGAGGCAGGGAGGGTTGACCTCACCCAGGCTCTTCAACCTATATGTGAATGACCTCATAGTCGAGCTCAGCAGTATGCGTGTTGGCTGTCGGGTGGGTGGTGTTAATATTAACAGCATCAGCTATGCAGACGACATGGTGCTGCTGGGCCCGACTGCAGGTTCTATTGGAGAGATGTTGAAAGTTTGCGAGGACTACGCGGCTAGGCATGGGCTCGTGTATAACGTGAAGAAATGTGAGTACATGGTCTTTGGGGTCGCCGGTAAGTGTACAGATTATTCACCTAACTTTACCCTAAATGGCTTGAGCATAAGAAGAGTAAAACAATTCAAATATCTGGGACATATGCTTACCGACGACCTGAAAGACAATGTGGATATTGAGAGGGAGCGCAGGGCTTTGGCGGTCCGCGGTAATATGTTGGCTCGTAGATTCGCCCGCTGCACAGACCAGGTAAAAATAACGCTTTTCAAAGCGTATTGTCAGGGTCTGTACACGGGTGGTCTGTGGATCAACTACACCAAAAGGTCGCTAGATGTCCTGCGCGTCCAGTACAACAATGTTTTTAGAATGCTCTTGAGACTGCCCCGGTTCTGTAGTGCGTCAGAGATGTTTACTCAGAACCGTACTGACGGCTTCCACGCAATTGTGCGGAAGAAAATAGTATCTGTGGCAGCTAGATCCCGGGCCAGTGCCAACAGCATTCTAAAAACAGTGACTGAGAATGTGTTTTCCCCTTTTATGAGGCATTTTGTGGAGAAGATGACCGGTTGAGAAACTGGTTTCGTCTTCTTTACAAAGTGACTCATACCCAAATTGTTAGCTTAATCTATGTATATACTAACACTAGGTATAAGGTACTTTACTAACACTACGGATCCCTGTTATCCGATTATTTGAAAATAAATTAAATTAAAATTAAATTAAATTAAATGAAACGTAATTTGTTTTTTCAAGATTTATTTTTAAGTTGTTTCTAGTTAGCCAAGTTATTATATCATTTAAGTTGTCGTTTATTTCTTTTTCGAATGTCACATCATCTTTACTTTTGATTAGTATTGTGCTGTCGTCAGCGAATAAAATCATTGGATTATTAATAGTTTTTGGCATGTCATTAATATATATAATGAATAATAATGGACCAAGAACACTTCCCTGCGGCACACCAAACATGCATTGTCTATGTGTAGAGGCATACGTCTTTTCAGTTCTTGTATAGGGACAGACTTTATTTATGTATGTAATTTGTTCTCGATTAGTCAGATATGATTTGATAAGTTCAAGGACATTGCCTCTAATTCCATATTTTTCCAACTTGTTTATCAGTATTTTATGGTTAACATAGTCAAATGCCTTTGACATGTCCATAAATAATGCAACTACAGGAGTTCTATTGTCAAGGTTAGTTAGAACGTGTTCTACAAGTCTGTAAATAGCAGAGTCAATGTTTTTATTTTTTCTGAAACCATACTGTTCACTAACCAAGATTTTGTTAGTTTCTAGAAATGAATATATGCTGTTTTGTATTACTTTTTCAAAAATTTTAGAGAATACGGGAATAAGCGCGATTGGTCTGTAGTTGCTAGGATCTTGCTTATCGCCTTTTTTATGTATAGGTTTAATCACAGAAATTTTCAATTTTTCTGGGAAAATGCCTGTCTCAATGCTACCATTGATAATGTGGCTGAGTATTGGTGCAATGATAGGAGATGTGGCTTTTATTACCTCGGTGGTTATGTCGTCATATCCAGTGCTTTTAGTATTTTTCAGGGAATTAATATTTTCAAATATGTCAAGGGGTACTGTGGGTGTCATAAATATTGAATTAGGATGAGAGTTTATTATTGGTTTACTATTAAGATTAATGTCACTTTGAGATTCAATTTGGTCTATAAAATAATTATTTAATGATTCCGCTATTTGTTCAGGGTTATTTATAATTTTGCTGTCAATTTTTATGCTATTAATACCTTGTTTGGGATAGTTTGATTTCTGCTTATTAATTATGCTCCATGTAGCTTTGCTTTTATTATCAGCAGTATTTATAAAGTTATTGTTTTGTGCTTTTTGTGTCTGTTTAATTATGTATTTTAGTCTTTTAGTATACGTTTTAAGTTTATTTTTACTGTCTAGATTTGGTGACTTTCTATACTCCCATAGCATGTTCCTTTTGCGTTTCGAACATTTTTTCAGTCCCGTTGTGATCCACTTTGGTTTTTTAACAACCGAAATTTTAATTTTGTTAATCGGGAAACATAGGTCATAAAATAATTTAAATATGTGGTGGAACTCATTAAATGCTTCATTTGGATCTGAGCATTTATAGACATCATGAAATGATAAATTTTGCAGGCATTCCCTAAACTTGCTAATATTTTCATCACTATAGTCACGTTTGTAGATAAACCAATGAGAGAATGTGCAGGTTTTTTTGACACGACATTTTAGCAGTTGTGCTGTATGGTCTGATATTGCTAATTCTTTGACCTCGCAGCTACTTCCTCTAATATTATGAATGATGTTGTCAATGCAAGTCCCGCTACCCAGACGTGTTGGAGATCGCGTCCCCAGAATCAGATTATAGCTATGCAGTATATTCTGAAAAGTAACAGACATTTTACTATTTTTGCAAATATCTATATTAAAATCTCCACATAGTATAATCCTACTATTACGTTTCAAACATATTTCGTTTAATAGCATATCTAAGTTATTAAAAAACATTGATACTTTATCTTTACTATGATTTGGTGGTCTATAGATACAAATAATTATGATGGGATGGGAAGTAAGTTTTATCGCGCAGCATTCAATTTGCTTAGTTATGGCCCATTTACTTACATTAATGGTTTCAAATTGATGTGTGTTTTTTACTAGAATGCAAGAGCCCCCGTTTCTATCTTGCCTAGCGTAGCAAGCTGCCAAAGTGTAGTTTGACATATGTAGGTGTTCCTGGTCATCTTTTTTCATGTTGTGTTCGGTTATGCATAAGATATCTATTGATTTAAGATATCCTACATCTGCGAGTTCAATCAGATGCGTACTTAATAGATCTGATTTATTAATTAGGCCATTGACATTTTGGTGCATTATAAATATATGATTATACACGAAAAAAATTTTTGTTACTATCTTGATTTATTACGGATTGCAAGTTTGGTGATTGTGAGTCTGTAGGTATTTCTATTTTTTCCGACTGGGAACACTCTGCCTCAAAATTGACACTGTTTGGGCCGTATACTGTATTCATAAGATCTTGTAAATCTGATACTACAAATCTCGTGCCATAGCTATTCAGTGTGCCTGAGCGGTGATTATACATGTCATAGTTATAAGAAAGATTTAGGTTAGAGTCCAGTAGATACGCGTAGTTATATGCCTGTGTATCTATATATAGAAGATTATTAAAAGCTTCTATTCTACTATTGTACAGAGTATTGCTATAATTAAGTTGTTTTACATAATAAGTATTATTATATTGAAATTTAAATTTATATGTCGGTAAACAAATAATAATATTAGTGTGCGTTAGTGTTATTAATTTTTCTCGAATAAACATGGTTAGTTCTAGATACTTTGAGTTTTTCGGAAGTCTTCTTCGCCAATGTAAATAATACAATAGTCTTTACTTGTGAGGTTTTGAACTTTTACATCAATTGTCTCTAATACTTGCTTCAGTCCACATTTAGGTTTCCGATAATGGCAAATGTCGTAGTTTCGTAGGGTAGTTTCTTCTGCAACGGTGTACAATTTATTTGATGTTTCACTGCTTAATAAACATATTTTTGGTTTAGCTATAGTAGTAGTCTGCTTGCTGTAGGTTGTGCATGGTGATGTCACTCGGCCAGTATTATTAGCAGCCTGAGCAGGACATAATTTTATCGGTGAATCCAAGAGCTCAACTTCCCTTTGCTTGCTATCCAATAATTTTTGTTTCTGCTGGTCATTAGAACTACGGCGAGGTGTTATCAATTTTTTGCTTTTCTTAGGTGTACTCAATTCACTCATTAGTTTTTTCGTCGCTTTGTTAACAATTTCTTGCTTATTTGTTATGTCGTTAATAGTTTTTTTGAGTTCCGTGTTCTCTATAGATAAATTGTTTATTTCTTCGTGGGCTGTACTTAATTCTAACTGTAATTCCTCTATTTGTAGCTTCAACTTTCGTATTTCGTCGTCTTCAATTGATATATTAGGTAAGCTGTTGGTGCTGCCATCTATTGTTGAATTGCCAGATTCAACCTCTGTTAATGTTTCTGACACTGTGCGAGTGCGGTTCCTTCGAAAGGTTATATTCTCAAAGAAGCTCATGTTCATTATTAGTAACTACCAACCCGCTCTATTCGTAATGTTGGATGTGTTCAAACATAGGTTGATAATAAAATTATGCAGCTATAAAATCAATAAACATTCCCAAAAAGACGAATCTGTGCGCTGGATTCGAACTCGCGCCATACGACGACGCACGTAATTAGGTGTGTCGCTTAACCAATCTGCCACAGAGTTAGTTACTATAGTGTTGAAATTTTTGATCATTAGGCTCGTGCGAAACAAAGATCGTTATAAAGTCGGTTGGTTTTTAAACGATTTGAATATTTTTTCCACCAAGTGTCACTTTTACAATTTTAAGTTTTTTCATTGTTTATTTTATATTTACGAATATCACATTAAGTAATAGAAAAAAAAAAAAGAATGTAGGTATAGTTTGTTCCAAAATGATAGTTCCAAAAAGATAGTATTTGATGCAATGTAAACAAATGAATTGCTTTTTTTGGTAATTTTAATACTTTATCATTTGAAAATTGAGTTAAAAAAGAAGTAAAAATAATGAGGTAAAAATCATCAATTCGATCGATTTTTCAATTACAATTTAGTAATGCTACTCAAACAATACCTAACTTTTGTAAAATTTGGTAAAATATTAAGTTGAAGCATTTTAAATGCATGTAACGCTAATTTTCTTAAATGAGTGCTTGACTTTTAACAGGGTTTGCTTACATTTTCATCTGATACTTTGGGAACTTCTCGCTTCCATACAATTTTCTTAATCTATGATCGAGTTCGAGTGGAGGCCAAAGTGAGAGCTATAAATCGAACGGCAGCCGTGTGGTAAGTGTTTGTCACTCGATACGTTGGACGCATGACGGTAGTACACGTTCTATGTGGCAGGTACTCCTAACGGCTTTGGTCAGCCTTTGTTTACTTCTAAAATGTGTGTCTATAGAACTGCCTGTGAAATCCTGTGGTGTCCGAACAAATATTAAATGTATATATGTTTACCTTTATGACATAAAATGGAATACCGATATCGTTGTTTTGTTAGGTCAAGGTTTATGGTTTTACACCTGTATTCATGAAAAGCACATAAAATAATAATAATGCTATTTATAGCGTTATATATATAACGCACATATATAGCACCAAGCTTCCGTATTTTGGTTTTACAGGCTATGTATGTCACATAGCCCGTAAAACCAAAATACGGAAGCGTGGTGCTTACTGCGATTTGTCCATAACAATGATATACTATTTAGGTTTGTAACAGAAAAGTCCTTAGCCTGTGCTTAATACGAACTAGAATCATACAAATCAGTCTGAGAAATCAGAATCAGAGTAGAAAAATAAAATCACAATGATTTTTTTTCTTACTTAGACACATAAAATCCATCCAAGTCCATCACGTCATTTCTTCATATTTTGTGTAGCTTATAAAAAAAAAACCTCATTTCATACTTCTCTCACTTAATTCTTCAAACCTATAGCCTCATTACACAACACCAGCTCCAACTCGTAATACAGATAACAAAGCTAAGGCATATTACACAATAACCGAGTATTAACACAAAAGACATTTAAATCCGCCTGCTGTGTAAAATTGAAGTGCAACTGAGCGGACAATCGCATCAGCGGAAACCGGGATTCGTTTTGTTGAGCAAATCGACCTAGGCTCAAGCACGGCGCAAATATGCAATGATGTGGCAGTTTGCACTCGAATTTTTGAGGAGCTATGAGTGTGTGTTGTGCCTTTTGAATGTTTTTTTTTTTTTTTTGAATAGTGGAAGTCTTATAATATTATTATGGTGTTTATTTTAACAAAGGTACACTTGCAATGCCTTTTCCCAGACACGCATCAGCGGAAACCGCGATTCGTTTTGTTGAGCACATCGACGTGGTCTCAGGAACGGCGCAAATATGCAATGGTAGTTTAAACTCGGATTTTTGTGGACCTGTGCGTATGTGTTGTGCTCTATGAATAATTGTATATTGTGCAATCACAGAGCCTTTTTTGAGGTTCAATAAAATTAGACCCATAAATTGTAGCCATTTTCCAATGGGGCGGATAGAAACTGCATTTGTGTGCTTGTCGTATTGATGTCCTTAAAGAAACTCTCCATCTGGGGAAGGCAATGATCATAATATCTTGCAAAGCACACGCTACCTGCCCTCAGCACATAAGTAAGTAATCTTTTTGGGATCTATCCTGTACTAAATTTCGTATCTGGCATCAACTTTAGCATTTCCCCATGAAATAAGGCTTTTCATGACAGCAGTTGTAAATTTGAGTTTAAATTGACGTTAACGGCCTGATATTTTATGAGGACTACGAATCATTTAATAGCTTGAAGTTCACACCCTGTATGGGCTTTGGAAGTGTTTGAAGCTAAACAAATGCGTATAGTTTTTTAAGGGCTATGTTTATTTATGCATTTACTTTCCAAGTACTGACAACTGAATGCACTGACGTGTTCTTTCCTAAAAAGACCATAATATTTTCAGACACCTATCGACATGGTCTTAACATGTTTTGGCGAAGAGTATTTTTGGAATTTAAAAAAAGCTGTGACCTCTGAGTTTGTTCCTTTCTCCTCAGAGAAGTCAAATAGGAAAAGCCTCATCTAGTTTTAAAAATATGATTGACGTATAATAGTGTAAAAACATCAATCAAATCTCTTTCATCCTGACGTTACCATCTAGAACAGAATAGAATACTCTTTATTACGTACACCATATTATAAATTACAGACATAAATATAGAAATTTCCACAAATAACAAAAAACTGCCTTCTTTTCCTTATACCTGCCCAAAATATCCTGATAATAGTATCCGATTCCCACTATTGGGAGTCTCTTACATAAATTGGATCTGTGAATAGATATCATCTGATGGAATTAGTCGGTCTATCGCCGCTCTCCTATCCTCCTGAGACGGCAAGTATACACTGTATACAAGGTTTAATACGAATTGAGGTGGGAGTTTCTTGATGTTTGTCTGAATCAGTTTTTGATGAAGTAAATCGAGGAACTAAAATGGGTGATGCAACTTATTTTAAGACTGAGTAGGTATAATTTCACAGAAGCAACCATTTTCCTAAAATCTGTAAGCTAATAAAATGTTTTACCTCATTTCTTTGAAATGCTATTATTACAGTCTTTAAAGCACACCACGCTTCTTACCACATGATACATACTCAAGATGTTAGAATACTGATGATAAGAATAACAAAATATTTAACTGTAACACTACATCTAAGATTTATGGAAGAGCGGAGTCTCCTAACACAGGCATTGTTTGCCTAAAAGGAGGCTCCAAACACAATTAATTGTATATGAAGCTTTTTCTGAAAACTATATATTTTTTCTTTTTTTTTTACAGTTTAAGTAAATCTAGGGATAGCTTATTCTGTGCAAAAGACCACAGACGTCTATATAGACTGATAGATTCATAGTCTGTGTATGGCATCGAATTTATGTAAACAGTATGGAACTCACTTATCACTACATAGTATAAAACAAAGTCGCTTCCCTGTCTGTCTGTCCCTATATATGCTTAGATCTATAAAAGTACGCAACGGATTTTGATGCGGTTTTTTTTAATAGATAGAGTGATTCAAGAGGAAGGTTTTTATCTATAATACATGCATAATATAGTAGAGAAACACTGATAATTTTAGAGGTTTCTAATGTGATGTCGTAAATAAACACATTTTTTTGCGCTTACATTGTAAACGCTGGCTGAACCCGTCGAGACAGATCAAAATAATGTACTACAGTATTGTACACCTTAAAAAGGTAGTCCGCGATGGTATATGTCTATCTCTTAGGGATAACCCACAATAACCATTTTTTATCCTATACTTTTTACGAGAAATAGTGGCTCTAAAATTATCAGTTTCTCCATTGCACCCGTGCGAAGCCGGGGCGGGTCGCTAGTATGTAATAAATGAAAACATAAGTAATATTAGTCCACAGAAGTACCTATAGCACAAATGAATTAATATTCCTTTTAAAAAATAAAAAAAACGCAAAAACAAAAAAAAAACTTTCTTTTTGTTTCTTTTTTCTTTTATGGTTTTTAATTTAATAATTAAAAACCATAAAAGAAAAAAGTTTAATTTTAAACAAAATCATCATCATCTGCCTAGCCTTTACCCAACTATGTTGGGGTCGGCTTCCAGTCTAACCAAATGCAGGTGAACACCAGTATTTTACATGGAGCGACTGTCTATCTTACCTCCACAACCCAGTTACTGGGTAAAACGATACCCCTTGGTAAGACTGGTTGTCAGTCTTTTTGGGCTACTGACGATCCGTAACGACTGTAAAAGATCCACGAATGACAGCCGGGACCAACGGCTTAACGTACTTTCCGAGCCACAGAGGGGTCTTGGTATGAGAAAATGGTCACCCACCCACGGACTGTGTGCGGCAAGCGTAGGTTAACCTGATCGATCGACCCATGACTGTTATTACCAAGCCACAATTCCCTCAACCTGCTACGTCGTGTATGTGAGACAAATACAGGGTTATTTTTAAAACACCAATGACCTCTTAAGAGGTCATTGTACTCATCATTATGAGCAACTTTTACTATGAGACCAAACCTGAAATCGCGAAAAAAAAATCAGCTGTTCCCTACATTTACGTTCGTACGAGTCGTCAAAATGTAGGGAACAGCTGATTTTTTTTTCGCGATTTCAGGTTTGGTCCCATAGTAAAAGTTGTTCATAATGATGAGTACAATGACCTCTTAAGAGGTTTTTGGTGTTTTACAAATTACCCTGTATAGACAACCTATAAATGAAACAAGCAACATAGTCGTTTATGTGCCTAAATACAGTCGCAGTCTAGAGATGTCAGTAAATTAACAATACATTACAGGCATACAAGCTAAACTCATTAGTACGCAAATTTAATTCAATAAAAAGTCCAAGAAACACGTACCTCCTCATAATTCTTGTTGAGTAGATACTTAAAGTAACTTCAGAAAGCAAGTACTTGTTATGTACGGTGTACTTACTTTTATTGCGAACGCGGACTTTCTCGGAACTTCGCTTTTTTTTTTTTTGTAACGAGGTTTCTAAGTTGTAATTATGTTTTCTGTTCGCCTTGTGAAAATGGTAATGGGTAGTGATAATGGTTTTTATTAATAAAGTAAATAATCTTGTGTTAGTAAGTAGCGACCTAGATATAAGTTATAAGTTATTTATTTATTTATTTTACCATTTATGTACACACATATACAGCGTGTAACGGAAGGGGGTATCAACCCTGAAGGAGGTGAATGTGCCCATGAAACTCAACAACTTTCCCCAAAGAACATAGGTCGAAATATGAAAAAAAAATTTGGCCCTCCCTTACAAAACTGACTACCAGCTGATTGATTTACTATGGGAGGGCCAAATTTTTTTTTCATATTTCGACCTATGTTCTTTGGGAAAAGTTGTTGAGTTTCATGAGCACATTCACCTCCTTCAGGGTTGATACCCCCTTTCCGTTACACGCTGTATAACACACACACACACATAAGTAAAGACACACAAAGAGAAAGTAAAGAAGAAAAAGAGAGAAAGTAAGAGATAAGAGAAGAGAAAGAGAGAGAGAGAGAAAAGAGAGAGATAAGTTAAAGATTTGAGGCATTTTCCCCTGCAGAATCAGCCTATAATGTCCCCACCGCAGCCTCCTCTGTTCGAGAGGGAGTGAGCTGTAATACAACATGTAACGTTAAATGCGCAAAACCTGAAAATTGTTTGATCAGAATAACGAGCAGAATTAATTGAACTGCTTTTTGATATAGGTCACATTTTTCAAAAAATGTTCATTAAAAACGTTGCCTTGTCTATTTATTAATAGTTCAAGCAAGCTAATGTCAGCGCGGTTCCGGAGTCGGCTCGCGGCGACGACTCCTGCCTCGATAATGCGTCGTCGCAGACGCAAGAAACGATCAGAATGGCCAGTTAAACTAAAACAGCACATAAAACCTTTACAATTTTTTAATGATTTATTTTCTCTCTGAAATAGGTCAATTGAATTAAAAATCAGTTTAGGTACGCGCGGACCCAGCGCGGGTTGGTAGATGTCACATGTCTTCTAATTGTTGGTTCTAGGATATGCCGGTTTCCTCACGATGTGTTCCTTTAATAATAATAATAATATTTATTTGCTTAAAACACGGTATAAAAAGGTGTTACAACACAAAATGGGATCATTCATGTTTTGCTTATAATTAAAGCATGCAAAGTTGTGCTGTCAACGTTAGTGTTCTAGAAACTCCTTAATACTATAGAAATTATTTTCATTCAACCAGTTATACAATTTAATTTTAAATAGTCTATTTAATACTTTTAATGTTTTTGGTAAATTATTAAATATACGCACACACATAGCTACACAATTCTTATTATATTTAGCATACCTAGGCACCTCGTCTAGTACGAGTACAAGTGTGTATTGGCCACGCCGACTTCGTGAACATACCTCTTCTGCTGTTTTAAACAATTATTTGTGTTTCTATACAAACATACAGTTTACCGTTTTGAGAGCAGTGGTGTTGAACTGATTTACACTAATTGTAAGTAAAGCGCCTAACTGTGTTCGAACCCACGATCAATAACTTGTAAGTCGGGGCCGTTATCACTAGGCCATCACTGCTCTGAGAAGGACTTAATAAACAGCTATTTAATAAAACATAGAGGTCCTTAGTTTCACTTTGGCATCCAAAATAAGTTTGACCCTTCCAAATATCTGTTTTAATGTTATAACATTTATTACAGTACAAAATGCGTCAGTGTCATGGCAACCGGCGTTGAGCCTCTATAAAATATTACGACGCATGGGCATAAAGGACGTTGAGCTATTCTGCAAGCTTAGTGTGATATTGCAGCAAGATGCTACAAATAAAAGCTGCCCAGCGCCTGTCTTTATTGTTTTCTTGCCATTTTTGATACCAAATCAAAATAAGGTTTTCTTATCCATCCAACCATTAGCCAACCATTAAGCATGTTTTATTTAAAACAGAAAAAAAACATGATCCCAACATATAACATAACTTGTTTTCTCACGAAAGGTTTAGTTAAGCAGTGGTGACAAAAAATCTATAAATTTAAAATAACGCAAAAAAAATCATCACTCTTCACTGATCATCTTGATTTAATGTTAATTTAATAACTGTTAATTTTATTTGTAACCTATGCATTTAGCAGTTTTCGTTAAAAGGAAATAAACAAAATGATTCTAATACATAACATAACCGGCTATCCCCCGAATAATAATACCCAGAACGATTTCGATCACGGTGTCCAATCTCAATGGAGATTAGCCAGGTATGCAGAAGATATTATAGTGCACAAGTGTGTGCGCAAACACAGGTGCACTCTCTGTACCCCTACCATGAGTTAGTACAGCAAAAACTCGCTAGCGTCTCCATAAATCATATGTATGAAATATTCTACAGCGCCCCTAGCGGTCACTGAAAGAATTAAAATTTGTACCATGAGCACCATTTATTTCGATTAATAAGAAATCTAACGTAATCTATTCAATAGTCACTAACGTTTTTCAGCTGTCGCCATACAAAACGGCACCATGAGTCACTAATTTGACAAACGCTATTGAAAAATACGCGTACGATAGTAGTTACGTAACTCACTAGCATACTGACGTGTGAAACATATGTATACATTAAAATTATAAGTGTTTTTGAGTTTTTGGAGTCAAAATATTGTCTGGAAGAGCTTATTTAGCATGGAATAGGTTAGTGGCCGCTGAATTTGAAGAGCAACGACATGAACAACGTGAATTTCATGCCAAAATTACAGGAACATGACACAGTTTGATGAGATTGGTGGAGTTCCTGAAAATTGTGCCACACTGATCCTCATTGTACTCGTATTATTGTCTTTTTGTAAACTTATTTCAATGAATTTAATTAAAAAACGCCGCAACCACACAATGTTTACAAAATTACAAATTGAAAACGACATTCGATGACTCAACAGTGACATGATATAAGGAATAAAAATTCAACAACCACTAAATACCTTAAGTAGTTCACTAACCGCCAACCTTTCTATTTAGTCGGATTATTGACTGTCACAACACTTTTAGCATAACCGATAGCACAAGATTTTGAGCACATATCCCGTTCTCTCTTCTTATTACTGCGAAATAATGAAACAAAATTTAAAGAATGAAATTACCTAGACGACAAGATCACACGAGTTACGAGTTACGTGTCGAGTTTACGTTAGTGTCTGCGAAATTCTGTGTAAAACTCGTGCTGCAAGCATTATCGAAATCTACTCGATCCACGTTAATATGCTAGCGAGTACGTTTTAGATAACAACTCATGGTAGACGTACTGTTCCTATGCTCTCATAGTCTGATGGGACGGCAATCCGACAAGGCCGGAGAGAGATCAGGCGCAATCCAATACAATCCCCCAAAAGGTTAGGCAGCGTTGACAATATAATCCCATAAAACAAAAAAAAAAAACAACATTATTCAGAACATCTTGATTTAATTTGGCGTCCTCTAATAAAACTCAAACAAGAAAACGAAACATTCAAATCTATTTGCCTGCCACACAAAACTCATTGTCACCCTTATCCCGGTTGAAACATTGGTGAATTTTCCGGCACGTAACTCTCAGATTTAAAGTAATTTATCTGCACTCATGAAGCACTCATTTGAAACGATTTACGCGCGTGTACTAAACACTCATTCCGTCTTTATATTACGTGAAACACTTGTATGAGTCGCAGAGTTCCAGACTAAGAAGAAGGCTTTTGGCTGTACTAAGACTAGATCTCTTCATTCTGTACTAGAAATATAAAATTATTGCGCAAATATATAGAACTTGAAACTACCCCTCCAACTTAGGTTTAGGTTTAAAGATATTTATTCTCAAAAAAGACACAAAGTCACTTACATGAGAACAATGCTTAAAATAAATTATATACATAAAGTTCGTCACAGACGTCACGGTAGCAATTTTTATACACCCACCCAATGCATTTGGGTTTTAGGAAGGGTGTTATTTGTGATTAAACATGCAGCTAGTACTGAATGCACAGAATTAGCGTAACTTTTTTATACATGAGGGTATTTTGTTACATAATTGTGTTACATAATTGCTTCAAAAGTCAACATTTTTTTGCCAAATTTAGTTTTCATCTTCGGTGAAATCAGAAAACTAGTTCGGTGACTACTACGTTAAGTTACTTTTTTTACTTTAGTAAACGATAAATTACACTGTATACTTTTGTTAAAACTTACAAGAAAAACTATATGAAACCTTGAAAGAACGTGTTGGCAAAAGGATTTTAGAATCGCAGACGTAACTAGACCTAGAGCACTCTCCTGGATAGAATTAAAAAATACATATATTAGCCCAATGGAAATTACGTGGCATTAGTAGTGGGTGACATGTAGGAACAAGCTGTTTGCCCGCAGCTTTGTTTTGTTTTCTTTTTTTTAACACCGCAGTGAATGACGCTACAGATTTGGTCCAAAAGTAAAGAGAATAACAGAATATAACTTATTTTTATTTGACCAAACTTTCATAAATCAGCCCAAAATCCCCTTTTTCTACGGGAACGTACTCCAGAATTAAAAGTGTGTGCAAACCCAGGTCATAGTCTACCTGTATTCGAAACATCGAAATCCGTTCAGCTAAAGGCCTGAGAAGATAACAGACAGACAGAGTTACTTTCCCATTTAAAATATTAGTAAGTGTCTAAGTACGGATGTTAGTCTCTCAGAGTAAGAAACTGTCGGGGTTTCCGTCTGTCGGAAAATATTTTTTTAGCTTTAATTTCAACTACTTCGATATAATTAGCATTATTATTAGATTGCAAGTAAGATATGCACATAGCTGCCAAAACAGATTCAATGGCGAATATTGACGGGTGTAGCATTACGGAATTTAGTTGCTCAAGGCAGCACGGTAATGGTTATAATCTATATTAATTAGTTTAATTAGCACGCTCGCATACTGGTTTGATATTATCGACAATCGTGTTTACTATAGAACTACGAGTTGAATAGAGTTTATTTTACATTGTACCATTGGTTTCACTCATTGTTTAATGTTGACTAAACGGTCTGTGTGGTAATTTAACATTCTGGTTTACTATTGTAATAGTATCCATAATTTAGTTATTAATATGATGAATAATAATTATTATTTACTTTTCTGTATTGAGCGTGATAAAGCAGTGGCCTGTGTTATTTAATTTTGCTATATACTCGTAATATCATTGCAGCATACCCAAATTTCACTTACCCCTAACCCCGCGTTTACAACCATTTAAAGGATGGGAGGGACAACAACGTGTACAGTCACCAAAGGAGAGAAGTAACCAGGGTTGTCAGATATAGTTGAAGTTTAGTAAGGAACCGATGGATGTTTTCGAATAAAATTTTATTATAATTAATAGAAAACAAACAGTTTATGTATGAAATTAAATTTCATTCGGAAATATCCATCAGTTTCTTACTAAACTTCAACTACTCGTATAACCGACGACCCTGGTTACTTATCTCTTTTGGTGACTGTACATTGAACCCATGAACTTAGCCTATGATTCTAGACCCAGTAACTTAGAAATTTTTCGTCGATTATCAAAACAAAAATCAGCTGTTTCATAGAAATATGTTAATACCTACGCGGTCAAATTGTATGGCAATGCTACTTTTTTTAATAATCTAAAAGAAATTAAAGCAGCTGAAGAGAAAGGGCTTTAAAGTTCCGTGGCATACCTACCTGGCCGCCATATTTTTTATTAATGGCAGCCCTGCTTGAATCCTATATTAATCGATAGCTGACATCAGAAAACATAATAGAACCAAACCCCGTAAAGCGTATTACCGAATTCGGGGCAGTAAATTTTCTAGTTGCTCATTCCAAATCGTAGTAGGTACCTGTGGAGAAGAACGGGTAAGAAACTCCACGGACACTCTTTTAAATCATAAAAATTGTTACAACATTTTAGTTACATCATTCAAGTTGAAATTATAAATGTGAGAACGATGTAGAAAGACGTGCACGTTAAAAGCGTTATAATAACTCAACCAGGGCCCTAATACACTACGAATACTCAATGATTCCTTACTTCAAAACCACTACAATTCCTTAGCTGATCGCTCCAATTTTGCGTTCGTTTCGCGCGGTTTCGTTCATAGAGAATATCAGCCAAGGCCTTCAGTTCTATCCCAATAAACTAGCTTAATAAAACCACGTATGTAAATCAAAGAACAAACGATATAGGAACCCCGCAAAACTTTAATTCATCGAGACTTGATGAATAAATTATTGCCCTCAGAAGTAACCAAAACACATAATACTGATTTGAATCCTTATTCCAACAACAAAGTTGCTACTACGAAAAATACAACACTAGTATGTAAGTAAAACATTATTTATGGTAGTTAATGTAAAGCACGAAATATTAGTACCAAAAAATAACCATTTACAATAAGAAACAGAAATTGGGTTCTAAAGACTCGACAATTTTCTGCTACACACAAATAAGCCACGGAACATGGCTGTCTCACACAGATGACAATTTTTAAATACAGAAAATTTAATTTAGTGCACACTTAGGAGGTTTTATCTAGACAGTAGTAATTTAGTGTTGAACAAAAACTGAAGTTTAACTGTTAGGCACAAACGAGTTTGAAACATGCAATTATTATCAGCCAGCTCAGGAAATTGCGTGCAGGTTAAGCTACGCTTGCCGCGATTGGTCCGTGGATGGGTGACCATCTTCACATACCAAGACCCCTCCGTGCCTCGGAAAGCACGTTAAGCCGTTGGTCCCGGCTGTCATAAGTCGATCTTTGACAGTCGTTACGGGTCGTCAGTAGCCCGAAAGTCTGAGAACCAGTCTTACCAAGGGGTATCGTATTACCCAGTAACTGGGTTGTGGAGGTCAGATAGGCAGTCGCTCCACGTAAAATACTGGTATTCAGCTACATCCGGTTAGACTGGAAGCCGACCCCAACGTAGTTGGGAAAAGGCTAGGCAGATGATGAGCTCAGTAAATTGCTTGATGATCATGAACAAGAATCTTTTACTTTGGTGTGAAACTAGAATTTATGACTTAAAGACAACTGCACCCAGGACAGAGACCCCTAAAAATGTGTTTTGTAGACCATATAAGTTTTCTACTTAACCATTCAACGTGATCCATGCAAGGATCCATGGTTTTTCTACCAGTCTTACCAAGGGGTAAAATACTGGTGTTCAGCTGCAACCGGTTAGACTGGCAGCCGATCCCAAGATATTTGGAAAAAGGCTAGGCAGATGATGATTAATAGGTACCATTTTTCTACTCTATGAGATTCAAAAACATTTAGAGAATATTACACCTATCTACAGTACATAATGTCTTCGTAATTCTTCAAGGCGACCATATTCACATTTTCGTATACATGATGTTTAAAACACGCAGCCAGTGTGAGCAAGGCGCCAGTAAGCACACAATTATAATTTCGTATTCGGGACGCCGTAACGCAATAATTTAAGCTTACGAATACAATTTGTACGTCAGGGGGAACGAATGAAGTGAGCGGAGTGAATAATTTTGTGTACAAGTGTTGCGTTGACGGGGTTTTGTTGCGTACTCTGTCACCTGTGCAAATAACTTACATTTTTAGAGCGTAAATTTAATAATTTAGTGACATTTATGGTAACGTGGTGTGGACTTTAAAATTTTCGAGTTGTTTCGTTTTTTTATTTTGTAAATGTTTGTGCGGTTTCAGCAGAATCTCATTAGGCAATCTAGTATTCTGTCTAACAAAGAAGACTTTATTGTCATTGGTTCTAGGTTTGGAATTACAGTGTTGTGATAGAGAGGGTTTAAATGGAATTTCTAAGGTTACGCCCAAGCAATTACATTTCAAGAGAACACGTGGAAACAACGCGGTAATTTGAAACTCGCGGAATCATTTCACTTACTACATGCTGAAATCATGTTTAATTAAGTACTGTTTTGTCAGTTAAGTTTCTGTATCAAATACTTAGCTAATCCACCTTTTTGGATCCCGGACCCTGAAGATAAGTAAGTAGGTACAAATTGGTCACGTCGCAGCAGGTAGCTATATGCTACTCAGGATTAGTAACGCTATCACTTTATACCACCCTAGTAGAAAGTTAGAGCTTGAAACCTTAAATTAAATAAAATTAATTTAATTCAAGCAAAACCCAAAATAAAATACAATTTTACAATACTGCAGAATATAAAAAAATATGTAATATCTATGCAATTAAAATAAAAGAATGAGTAGATAGGAATTATGAAGGTCACAGTATTAAAATAGAAATAAAATATCAAAAGCAAAAATAAACGAATGAGTAGACAAATAAGCTATGAACTATATAAGAGTGATTATGAAAATCAGAATTTTTCCACCCAATATATTTTCGAAAAACTATCAACGGCGAATATACATACGAGTATCAGGGGGGCCCGTGGCTAAATGATAACAGCCGCACAGGTCGATCGATCAGGTTAAGCTAAGCTTGCCGCGGTTGGTCTGTGGATGGGTGACCATCTTTACACATCGAGACCCCTCCGTGCCTCGGAAAGCACGTTAAGCCGTTGGTCCCGGCTGTCATTCGTAGATCTTTGACAGTCGTTACGGGTCGTCAGTAGCCCGAAAGTCTGACAACCAGTCTTACTTAGGGATATCGTATTACCCAATAACTGGGTTGTGGAGGTCAGATAGGCAGTCGCTCCATGTACAATACAGGTATTCAGCTGCATCCGGTTAGAATGGAAGCCGACCCCAACATAGTTGGGAAAAGGCTAGGCAGATGATGATATCAACGGCTATACATAATCTAAAAGTTTCACGTGTTGATAATCCATTAAACACACTTTCATCTTCTATATCGTTCAATACAAAACAAGTAAAAGCGAGAACAAATATGAAAGAACACTAAAGTTACGAACTATAGCGTCGCGGATCAAAGAAGTTTACACAGTTCGTTGACTACGAGCATTTCGTCGCTTTGAACGTATGAAGAGTACCCATCGATTGTCGTGTCTTTACGTTTTTATTTGAGTAAGTCGGTAATGCAAGCGGAATACTCTTTATTTTATCCTTTTTTAATATCCTTGCTTGTTTTTATGTTTTTTTTTTTTATTTCAGTTTCACCTTCCTTTTACTATTATTATATTTACCTGAGACTGATTGTCTGACTCCTGACTCCGTCTTCGTGCATTTTGTATTTCATCATTTTTTGAGTTCTGTGTGTTTGTGTACCTCAAAATGATAAAACGGTACCCTTATAGGATCACTTCGTTGTCCGTCCGTCGGTCCACCCGTCTGTCTGTCAGTCTGTCATGACCCTTCTTCTTCAAATTGATTGATACATCTACGCTTCAGGAACGAGAGGAGATATCAATCAAGTTTAAATTAATATCAAATACGTATGTAGGTTTACGGTCCCTTGGAGCTCTAAAAAATCAAGCTTCTAAGTCAACGCAATAAAAAAATACGGCCATCATACATGCGACGTATTTTTATTCTCGCAAATAATATTTATTAGAAGTTCTTTATTGACAATACCTGGTAGAGTTCATTTGTAACAAGTAAATGACACGTTATAATTTTCTTATCTCTCCAACATCCAAAGACATCGTATGAAATACAAGCTTGCTAATGTTATTTGTCTCAAGTACCTTGTCGAAGACTTCAATAAGAAATCGTTAAATGGTAATAATAAATCTATGCACAGCACAATACCTTCTTACAAAAAAAATGTTTCATGCTTATGTGATCTTCGTATTGGTTATAAAATAAAATTAATATTAGTTTTCTCTTTTTTTTTGTTTCAGAGAACTAATATTTATCTGACAAATTTTATCCTGAACAATAATCCTACCGATTCGTATAACATAATAGCGAGGGTTTATTTTTTTAATTTATAGTTTGTTCGATTCCCGGGTGAGACAAGCGAATTTAAGAAGATAAAGGAATGTTTTCTTTCAGTAAAATGAGCTAACTAAAGTATTTAAGGTAGGTTTTTTCAACCTGTACACTTATGCGAAACGCGCGCGTTATGAAATTTAAAAACTAAACCTAAACCACTAACTAACGTAGGCGTGAAAAGATAACGCATAAGACAGAGTAACTTTCATATTTATAATATTAGTATGGAAATAAGGATTTCGATATCGAGTTTCTATAAATAATCCTTTGAATATTATACAATTGTCTACTTCTGGGAAAACTCAATTCCTTCCTTGCTTTCACAGCAAACTTGAAAGATACATACATTTCCTGTTGTGTGTACCCAAGTAGTTCTATGAAAAGTACTTCAGTACTGTATTATTTGAATTACCTATCTAAGGATTGGCTTTCTCAATTTGAAATGCTTCAATAATTTGCGTAATAGTAGCTTTTATTTTTTAATGACCTTACAAAAAAATGCGTGGGATGATCTATTCTTGACTGAAACACGACGAATCAATACAATTTCAACATTGACAAAGTGTATGCTTATCTTAACAAGTGACAAAACATTCTAAAAATATCTTGTTATTACTCAATTCTGTCAGAAATTCGCCAAAAGACTTGATAAATATTGAAGCAATTAACGTTATCTGCCAAAATATGATCCCATCAATTTGCGTGTCTTAATAATCCGGTTAGTCATCATCATCGTTATTAGTGGCAGCCTTGTTCCACTCACTCTTGAGTTAGGCCTCTTTCATTTTGTGCCATGCTCCCCTGGTCTGTGTGAATTCGGCTAATACTTGTCGTAAATAAGGACTAGCTACATAAATTTGCTCCCTATTCACAGCGACCTTTCAAAAGGGGTTAGTGATGTCAGGGTGCTAATCCAACTGTGTCACTGCAAATGTCAATAGAACCACCTTTTATTGAGTGTTTTCGTTTTAAGCTCATAGATTTACATCGTGAACCTCTGGCGTCATATGTTTGCCTGGTACGTGTTAGTGTTCATATACACGAGCGACACGCGTCAGTGGCAGAGGCGTGCGTTTTTGAGGACGGCGTCACAACCAGCTTGCGGCCAGTTTTTTCATTGTTTTTTAGGCATTTCATCCTATCCTATCCTACTAATCCTAATATCTAATATAAAAATAAAATCACACTAATATTATAAAGGCGAAAGTTTGTGAGTGTGTGTGTGTGTGTGTGTATTTCATATTTTCATACTTCTTCACGCTCAAACGGCTGGACCAATTTTGATGAAATTTGGCACACAGATAGTTTATAGCCAGGATTAACACATAGAATAATTTTTATCCCGATATTCCTACGGGATTGAGACTTATGTGGGTGAAACCGCGGAGCGCAGCTAGTAATATTATAAACGCGAAAGTTTGTGAGGACGAATCGATTAATTTTTGTTACGCTTTCACGCAAAAACCACTGAACGGATTTTGATGAAAGTGTACAGTAATATAGCTTATACATTAGAATAACACATAAGATAGTTTTTATCCCGAGATTCCCACGGGATCAACACTTAAGTGGGTGAAACTGGGTGCGCGCTGCTAGTAGTTCCATAAGTCATTCAGAAACTTTATGACATTTGAAGAGGCGCGTTTATTTTGTAATGGCTTCTGTTCGCCACTTTGTCCAGATGAAACTTGTTTCAAGATCTACCCCGTCACATCGCGTCGTCTGCCCGCGTTATTAGTAAATTCTATCTGCGTTTTGCTCGGCTTATAAGTATGTAGGCCTTCCTTAAGAATAGGGCTAAAAAAAAAAACTCAAATCCACCTGGTAGTTCCAGAGATTAGTGCATTCAAACGAACAAACAAACTCTTCAGCTTTATTATTACGAATCGTATAGATAGATCTTGATTATCACAAGTCTATTTTTAATACTTGTCAAAAGGTTGACTGTACTACTCGTCAGGTTAACATGGTGGAAGTCAGATAACAAGAACTGATAGATACTGGCAGTCTGTCATGCTCTTTTTTTCTAGACCAAGACTTAATCTTTGTAAGTGCAAGCGGGCACCATCCAATTATTGGCTAGACTGTTTGTGTTGGCAAGGCAAGTAATAAAGTATATTTGCCAAACACAGTCAGAAAAATGCTGCCGAAAGATTTATCCGAAAGGTTCTGGAGTGGCGGCCGCGTCCCGGAAGGCGTAGCGTTGGAAGGCCTCCGAGAAGGTGGAAAGACTACCTTGTGAAGGCCGCAGGAACCCGTTGGATGCGAGAAGCACAGAACCGATCGAAATGAAGGTGCTTGGGGGAGGACTACATATTATGTCCAGCAGTGAACGTCTTTTGGCTGAAATGATGATGAGTCCGAGAAATTAATTGTTAAGCGACAACCTTCGTAATTTTTCCGTACTACAGCCATTTCATCCCACTGTCGCAGATGTGATTAGACAGTTGTGATTTGAATAAACAAATTAAGTTGGTATTTAATATGCTGAACAATTTTTTACCCTGATTTAACATGGATTACAACATACATTTACTAAATGTTTTTCTCTCGCAAACATCTGTCATTAGTAAAATGAATTAGTGCCCCACAGAGCACTGGGATTTATTAATAACTTATTTCCACGAAGACTAATTAAATGAAGTAGTGTATCAGTTTCAAATCCCTGGACAGGACTGTGACCACTTCAAAGAGAACTAATTATTGTTATTTTAGACTTTACAGAATTAGCATATGAATTAGTATTTGGGTAACGTTATTAGACACTGACACAGATTCACAATGTAGGTTTTAAATGTACCGTGATTGAGGGGCCTACTGTGTCATTTGAATTTGTAATTAGGTAGGAATTAAAAATAAACACTTTGTTATTTCGTTTTAAGCTCATAGATTTAGGTACATCATGAGCCTCTGGCTTCATCTGGCGTGTTAGTGCTCACATACGCGAGCGACACTCGTCAACGTCAGAGGCAACTGCAGCCGTCAATGCGTAAGGGGAGCTCATGGTTAAATAACAACAGCCGCATAGGTCGATCGATCAGGTTAAGCTACGCTTGCCGCGGTTGGTCCGGGGATGGGTGACCATCTTCACATACCAAGACTCCTCCGTGCCTCGGAAAGCACGTTAAGCCGTTGATCCCGGCTGTCATTCGTGGATCTTTGACTGTCGTTACGGGTGGTGAGGAGCCCGAAATGTGTATCGTTTTACCCAGCAACTGGACTGTGGAGGCCAGATAAGCAGTCTTTTCCATGTAAAATAATGGTATTAAGCTGCATCCGGTTAGACTGGAAGCTGACTCCTACATAGTTGGGTAAAGGCTAGGCAGATAATGTTGACTTTGCTATTTCGTAATTCAGGTCTGAGTCCTAAAAAAGCTAAATTAAACAGCCTTTGTTTTAATATATTTAGGATTGACTTCTCAGTACATCGCTTTACTAGCCTTATCTTATTATTATATATTTATTTATTACTTCAAGCACATAAATGTACAGGGACGGACTCAATGCTACAGGCATGTCCTACCAGTCAACCTTTGGCTGATGCAGAGCCAAACAGTAGTAAGTGCAATCATGGAGGAATAAATATTTTAATATAATATATATACCTAATTACATATAAATATAAGCACAAATAAATATACATAAATATATGAATATAATAAATAGAAAGAAATAAGACAAACAATGAGAAAATATTAGCGTTGTGGTGTTAATTTTTTTTGTCTTCGCTCATGAGGAACAAGCAAAAAGAAAAACATTCTCCATTCCTAAATGCCTCATAATATGAGTCCTTATAAAAATGTCGGCCCAAAATAATACCCCACTTCCTCAATAGCTGCCACTGATGACAGATCAAGGTCAACCGTTCTTCAAACATCACCGAGTGTTCCAGCGCTGACGATTCACTCCAAATAAATTCTCCCTTACAGTTTAAGCTTTCACATCACGCGTCGCTGTCAAAATTCTCATACGTTTTGATCGCGTTATTACGTGCGTCGTGCAAAACAAATGAGACGGCTCACTTGGACCTATTTTGCTGGATGAGGCGTATATTTTAAGAACAGATTTTCTACAGCGTAGCTTTTACAAATATTCTTATTATATAGCACTGCATGTCGATTCTGTAAAAATCTCACCGTGAAAACTTGCGTGGATTGAGCTGTCAATGTCATCGCACTAATGCTAGGGATTGACCAAACAAACATTTACAATTATAATCGAGATTTTAATAATGTTTTTACACTAATTGTTTTGATCATTTTATGTAATTTCAAAACAAGTATTTTAGTTGTCAAAACATTACTCTTTTGTGGGATTTTAAAATAAATTGGCAAAACAGAAACTTACGATATCAACTTTGTTTTTTTTTTCTTTTTTCCTAGATTAAAACCCCACAAAATAGTAGGGTTTTGACAATTAAAATACTAGCTTTGGAATTATATAAAATGATGAATAGAATTAACATAGAAATATTATTATAATCTCGATCATGATTGTTAATGTTTGCTTGGTCAATACTAGAGATTGATCAGGCGGGATGACACTGACAGCTCACTCCACGCTCACTTCACCCATGTTTTCACGGTGAGATGGTTACAGAATCTATATATATCACTGCTGAATGTATATATATCAATGTTGTGTAATATATCTATGTAGGTAGGGCACCTGTGAGCCTCTGGTCCTAGAATGTATATATCTATGTAGGTAGGGCACCTGTGAGCCTGTGGTCCTAGAATGAACTCGCGGAGAAATATACGAGCCTATTATTGTCCCACTGCAGGGTCAATGCCTCTTCTCATCATCATCATCTGTCTAGACTTTTCCCAACTATGTTGGGGTCGGCTTCCAGTCTAACCGGATGCAGCTGAATACAAGTATTTTACATGGAGCGACTGCCTATCTGACCTCCACAACCCAGGTACTGGGTAATACGATACACCTATAGGTAAGACTGGTTCTCAGACTTACGGGCTTCTGACTACCCGTAACGAGTGTCAAAGATCTACGAATGACAGCCGGGACCAACGGCTTGACGTGCTTTCCGAGGCACGGAGGGGTCTCGGTATGTAAAGATATACATAAACCGCGGTCAAAACCAGTGTAAAAATTATTGGAATCGATTTAGTTACTTATTCTGAACAAACTATATTCAGGTTTGCAGTATACTAAAAATAATGTTTTATATACAACAGTGTTCAGTGCACACGAATTACTTACAGTACTGTAAACACACAGAAATAGCTTAAGCTCTACATAACATTATCAATGAACGCATAACCCGAACAAATTCAATCTAGTCTAAATCAGGTCAATAGCCACTACGCTCCAAAGTTCAGCCGTTCCAGGCTCCCTATATCAACTGTACAGGTGAGTGCGTAAGCCCCGCTCACGTAGAACCGACTGACTCTGAATCACAAGTGCGAGGAGTATTGCACTTAGATATGAAATATTTTTCATTCATAAACTACTTTGTTATCGGATACGGAAAAGATGGGAGATGTAGGGAGTGTAGGTAAGGGGGCTGGAATTTGATTGGGTGTTGAATATGTTACCTTTTCTTGTGATGTTGAATATAGTGGGAGAAGAATGGAGGAGACTGTTTAACAGAAGCAGCAAGAGTAAAATTTCTGTAATGTTTTCTGTGACGGTGCTTGAGGGAGGTCCATGTCCAACATCTTTCGACCTGGAAGAGACCGCAGAAAGCGATAAGGCTGCCCATTGTATGTTTGTGTATATTTTCGTTATATATTTTCTGGTGTACAATAAATTAGTATGACGGCGAAGGTACGTGTGTCTCGTTATTATTTGCCATGTTTTAATTACTGTGAGCGTACTATGGGTAGTGTTGGTTATTGCGCTATAGAAAAACGGTTTACAGTTCAAATCAGATCATAATTTTATGAACAGTTTAATCACACTAGCGAATCACACACTGTAGGTACACAACTCAACGATACGGAACGCGAGATAGTTTCTGAGCGCATGTTGTCCGTACGATGTCCAATGGTCAAGTCCAAGTGAGCCGCTCCACTGCTCACTGCTTGCTCTACTCGACCCCCCACGAACACAGGCTAGACTCTGTCCATCGCCACCTGATGGCGCTAGCGTTCCGAATAATCAAACGAATGACTCCGACAAATATATATTAATACATAAATTCAAAACGGGGAAGGAAATACCGTAAGTAAACCACCATGTCCTAGAACTAAATATTCGAAGACATGTGATATCCACCAAGCCGCACTGGGACCGCGTGGTGGATCACAACCCACTCCCTCTCACAGAAGAGACTTGTGTTCAGTAGTGGGAGCAGATAATGCTTTGTTTCACATTCAAAAATCCTTTTCTGGGCCCAAGGAACGTTCAGGTTCATTTATATTGTCATATCATCACCTACTTCGATTAGGGATGTGTTGACTCAACTCGACTCGACTTATTATGATGAATGCCATAATAACAGAAAAAATTAAAATATAAATAGAAAATATTTACCGTCCAGGTAACACAGTAAGCAGGTTCATAATTTAACAGCAAGTTGAGACATGTCGTCTCAACTCGAGTAGCTTAAAATATTGCCTACTGCTAGGTTATAATATATATTCGCCAGCGAGCTCCAAACTAGACGGTTAGTCTGTATCTTGGAGCTCGGCGTACGAATTCCAGTGTGGAGACTAGAGAGGTGATTTCAGGTATGGCGTGTGTGTGTGTGACGTATGTGTCTTGTGTGTGTAAGTGTATAAGTTTGTTCCCATTGTGCTTCGTTTGATCCAGTGCCAGTTCTGCAAAAAGCCTTTGTGTCTCGCGAGGATCCAGGTTCGATACGATAGGAAGGGTTAATGGTCATGGAACTTCAAACGTTAATAATAATAATAAATAAATAATAAATTTCTTTATTGCCATAAAAACAGGTTACAGAAAAAATTGAGACACTGCACTGGCTTCAGAGCTAGGTTAGAGTACCTGTACTTCAGGAATCGTTAACTGACTTATGCTATACCTACATTCTCAAAATATTCCATAAGGTCTGAAAATTCAACTACTAAACTACAGTACTCAATAACCATTCATATTCACTAAATAATAGAACAAAATCTCATTATTTTGCCGACTTAGCTTTAATCACAGTTCGTAACGCATCCGAACGATTTATGAACCTAATGTATTTTCTTTGATCCCGTACATCACGCACAAATGATTAATTGTTATGCCTACACGCACTGGTTGTTGGCTAATGAAATACGTCCATCGGTGCATTTGTAATTAGAAGATCCATCAATGTATTATATAAATGAAGCAATGGATATTGCATAAGTTCCAGTGTGTATGCTACTGACTCAACTTTTGGGCAAATAAGTAACAGGTACTTATACTCGTACTGTATAAAATTGCGTGACATTAACTGTTGCTTCAGTGGAATTATATCCTTTGTTGTGATTTCAGTACTTCAAATATTTACTATTATTGGAAAGGTTGAGTGAGTTGGTAACTGCCGCATTTAATATTAAAATTGCAGGGTAGTTTATTTTGAATTATGATGAGGAACCTGTTTTGGTAGCAAACAATGATACAGAAGGAGTTATTAACGGAAAACAAAGTAATTTAATGATACGGTTTATTATTAAAAACAAACCGTCCCGAAACCCGATGGCATTTATTATTTAATCCCTTTAGGGGGCGAATTTTCAAAAATCGCTACAAAACGAAAATTTCATGATAGACCCAGGCTGTGCGTTGTTTGTGAGTGAATCATCATTTGCCTTTTCCCAACTATGTTGGGGTCAGTTCCCAGTCTAATCGGATGCAGCTGAATACCAGTATTTTACATAGAGCGACTGCCTATCTGACCTCCACAACCTGGTTACTGGGTAATACGATACCCCTTGGTAAGACTGGTTGTCAGACTTTCGGCCTTCTGACTACCCTTAACGACTGTCAAAGATCTATGTATGACAGCCGGAACCAACGGATTTACGTGCTTTCCGAGGCACGGAGGGGTCTCGCTATGTAAAGACGGTCACCCATCCACAGGCCAACCGCGGCAAGCGTAGCTTTACCTGATCGATCGCCATCTGTAGCTGGTATTATTTAGCCACTGGTCCCTCTACCGGTTAGACTGGAAGCTGACCCCAACATATCTGGGAAAATGCTAAGCATACCTGTATGATACTACCTTAGCCGCCATCTCTACCAGCCTAGGAATTGCACGATAGTCTCGTCGTACCATCCTTAGGAATAATGGCGCGTTGACATTAGGTCGGTGACCGCATGCGTCGGTCGCATTCGGTTTGACCAGATTCGTTAATCGAATTGGCCTGTTTACATTAGGTGGTCGATGACCGAATGCGTCGTCAGTAAAATTTAGCTGGCGCGATCCCCGACCAGCAGCAAGTTTCCACAAGTCGTTTATGACCGAATACGACCAACTGTAACAACTCATACGTCTCCACAAACGGGCTGCGATCGAATACGGCAGAACGAAATTACAGTTTACATTACCTACTCGGTGACCGAAAACGGTTGCAGTCGACTACGACCGGACCGAGCGAATGTAAGCACGCCATCAATTTCCACATGACGATATCATCTTGGCGATAGTTTGATGGCTCTGACTATCGCTACTAGTTTATAATAATTATATAGGTAGTTATATTTCATTTCTTGTGAAGGTTTCTTCTTCCTGTTCTTTTTTGCTTTCATAGTATTACCTATTTACTCAAAATACTTACTCAATAGTCATTTTAATTTTAACTATGATTTGCATGCCTTCTTTTTGCTTTGTTTGCTAAATTTACTTTTGTTTTACTATTTAAGAATACATTTCTTGTGTTAACTTAAATTATTGTAGTTTGTAGGTTTTAGTTTAAATAGCATAGTTTGTAAAGATAATTTTTTTGTATGTGTATTCCGTGGAAAATGTCGTTGGTTACACATTTGGCCATATCTTTTTTGTATTTCTTCCTACAAAATGTAATGTGTCACTGTTTGTTTTGCCTAATAAATAAAATAAAAATAAAATAAAATATTTACATGTTTATTACTTATTCCTAGGTGCGTAATCAGTTCGTTCAAGCATCTCTTGCATGGTATCTTGTGGTACCGCTCTCCAGTTTACAACAACACAACTCTACATAGATTGCAAGACCAACATAGCGTTTTGATGCAGAAAGATATTCCCATCAAGGTGTTTAATTACATTATGGAATCGGTAGATATTCGGTGACTATAATTATTATTCAATTGCATCAGCCCGCAACTTCGTTTGCGTAGAATTCCCACGGTTTAAATCCTATTACCCGTTTTCACGTAGGAATGAAGCATTTTACCGTAGTAAAAAGTAGCCTATGTTCATCAGGGATAATGTCGGCTTCTAATGGTAATAAAATTTTCAAATCGGTCCAGTAGTTTCGGAGCCTATTTAATACAAACAACAATCAAATCTTTCCTCTTTATAATATTAGTGTAGATAGCGTAGTTAGTTGCAGTGCTATTCTGTAAAAATCTCACCGTGAGAACTTAGGTGAAGTAAGCGGGAAGTGAGCTGTCATTTGGGATTAACACTATTGACACTACTCACTTCAAGCTCACTTCACTTATGATTTCACGGTGAGATTTTTACAGAATCGACCGGCTGTTTTCAATTTTTGACATTGAAAAGCGTCACTAAAATATGTATTAACCCATCATCTCATAAAAAGAATACCCATTACAAAAGATTTTAACCGTCCCAAATTCGCCTCTTCAAAATAACTCTTTGAATAAAGTCTAAATATTATACGGGGCGAATGAGTACCGAATTTACCGTTACGTTGAACACGTAAAATATGTTAGCAGAATATAAACCGAGCTTATATTTAATTCTGTCGAGTATAAAAGACTATCTGTTTACCCCCGCGTTGACTGCACGATCAATCATTCAAGCACAAATTACTTCTAGGCGTCAAACCGTGCTGAGGAAACTTCCATTTTGACTCCACATGAACTATAGCCCAGATAGGTAACGAAGTTGGTTTATACGTACGGCTTCGGTCAGAGGTGGCTTGCTCAATAATTTAGCCGGATAATTCGTTCGGTAGAGAGGCAAACGTATCTATTATTCAATGGAAAGTCCGAAACTCGCGGGAATGGTTTAATGCATCCGAAAATGTTTTCTATTCCTGACCCAGTTACAGTTTGATGGATCGCTTATACGAATTTTGTTATGATTTAATTTTGTACGAAAAAATCTGGGATTGAATTCTTGTTTGGACGTGTTAAAAGATTGATGTGTCGTTTGATTTCTACGGGGAAAACGTTTCCGAATAATCTTGATCAAAAGTTTATTCTGTGCCATTTTGTGATAAATTATATTTTGTGTCAAATATTCCGTTTCTTACTTTCTTTCTTTCTTACTACCTATCAACTTTAGTACTTTTCTATAAGCTTACGAGGCTATTTAAACTGTTACCAACTAGAACTTTGTGCATATCAGAAGAGCACAATGAAAAACTATTAGGTTTATATTTTCTTACAACTAATCACTAACTTACCTCAATAAAGTCAATTTAATATCATCACCATGATAATAACAATAATAATATTCCACAGCATTCACACAACGCCATCTAGTCCCAAACTAAGCAGAGCTTGTGCTATGAGTACTAGACAACTGATAAACATACATATATATTTCTAAATAACTAATATATATTATAGATAAATTACACCCAGACGAAGAACAAATGATCGTGCTCATCACACAAACATTTGTCCTAGGTGGGAATCGAACCCACGACCTTGCGCATAGCAGGCAGGGCCACTGACCACTAGACTGACAGGCCTGTCAAACTGATAATATCTTCATGAGCAGCTGCACCATAGTCACCACTGCTCGTACTCTCTTCCAACAAAATAATGATAAAATGGTAATGGTAGACGTAAAGTCCTAAGGATAGTGTAGGGAGAAGGGCTCGTAGCTAAGTAATAACAGCCAAACAAGTCGATCAATCAGGTTAAGCTACGCTTGCCGCGGTCGGTCCGTGGATGGGTGACCATCTTTTCATACTCCTCCGAGTCTCGGCAAGCACGTTAAGCCGTTGGTCCCGGCTATCGTTCATGGGTCTTTGACAGTCGTTACGGGTAGTCAGAAGCCCGAAACTTTGACAACCAGTTTTACCAAGGGCTATCGTGTTAGCCAGTAACTGGGTTGTGGGGGTCAGATAGGCAGTCGCTCCATGTAAAAGACTGGTATTCTGCTGCATCTAATCTGCCTTTAATGCTAGAACTGAAAGAACGTGTCATTTAGTTCTAGTATTACAAAGGCTTCCTCGTCTCTCTTCCCATTTCCAAACAGATTTTTTTGAGACCTTCACGAAGTGTGTGAAAGGATAGTACTTACTAGATGTAGATCTTCTGAACCCTTTCAGGTTTGAATTTCACAAAGACAAAGGTATTAATGATAATGAGGTCGGGCTTAGTGCCGGTTTGAAGGTAGAGGAGAAAGCGATTTTGAGGAAAATGGAAATATAACATCGACTTTTACAGGAAATCCAAATCATTCATAATAATGATTCCATCATAGGTTGTTTGCTACTGATAAATGTTAAATTATAATAATAATTTCTGTGAGTGGATTTGTACAAACACTTTTATTTGTCAATCATATTTTTTTAAAACTAGATGAGGTCGGCGTTTCCTATCTGACTACTATGAGAAGAAAGCCCGAAACAAACTTAGAGGTCACAGTCTCTTTTAAAGTCCAGACATAATCTTGGTCAGATCATGTGAAGACCATGTAGATTGGTGTCTGAAATGGTCTTTTGAGTAAAGAACCACACAGATTGAGCGGACCTGTTCAGTCAGTGCAGGCAATTGTCAAAAATCGTGCAGCTCAACTCAGAACTTGAGGAACCTTACGATTCGATGAACAATACCAATGAAAGGGCATTTGGGTAGGCCGCATAAATTACCCAAACTGCCAGATTATGATTAAAACTAACTAAGAAGGAAAACAGAAAAAAGAAATGACCCACTGTGACATGTTCACTGTCCGCAAACCAGACACATAGTTTTAAACCATTTACGTATTGCATCCAGGTACCTATCATATGAAAGATGGTTCACAGGAAAGAGACACCGTTTTATAAAAAAAACCCATAATATATAATGATGTATGTTGGTATACGTGTATTATTTTTACATCTTGATCTAGTAATAGATAAAAAAACCGGCCAAGTGCGATTCGGATTTGCTCACGAAGGGTTCCTTACCATTATCTATAACAACGGCAAAAAAATAATTTCTGTTGTATGGGAGCCCCCTTAAATATTTATTTTATTCTGATTTTCAGTATTTCTTGTTATAGCGGCAAAAGAAATACATCATCTGTGAAAATTTCAACTGTCTAACTATCACGGCTCATGAGATACAGCCTGGTGACAGACGGACGGACGGACAGCGGAGTCTTAGTAATAGGGGTCCCGTTTTACCCTTTGAGTACGGAACCCTAAAAAAGATTTAAAGTAAAGTTTAGTGTGACATAAATCGTCATATGGCTATGATAAGTTCATACCATATCGTGCGAATATTTGGCAACTTTATTAATTTCCCATTGAACCTAATGCGCCAATAACTTGTTACTTCCGTCGAGGAATAAACCCAAAAGGATTACAAGGGACCTTGTAGGCTTATGCTTCAATATGTATAACTGGGACAGTCATTATTGTGGATATCACGTCATCCAGAGTAGTGATATTATTAGTATAATCAGCCTATGATTTTCCCACTGATGGGACAGAGGCTTCCTTTCTTCGAGTCGGAGTGGTATAATCTACCACATTGGCCCTGTGCGGGCTGGCAGATGTCATATGTCAGAGCAGTTACAACTGAGCAACCACTGCTCGTGTGATATTTATAAAGTTGACAAACAAAAGGGGTTAAATAAAAATAGCGAATACACAACGATCCTTTTTATTTTAGGAAATTTCACAATAAAAGTCTTGATTGGATCTTATCCATAAACGGCAATATGCACAGCAAATATTATACTAAAACCTTAACCTAATTAAACCAAAAAACTTATGATTTTAAATCCATACAAATATTTACAACAGCCCTTATTCATGAACGAATTTTCATTGAAGCTTTAACTTAAACTATTGATTACTTCATACGGTAACTATTTATTACATTTTTTATTAAAAAACCGTCAATTTTGTGCTTTATCGGCATACGATCGAACAGATTAGGATTGGAGCCAAAAAAATATGTTTACGAATAAGGGCTAACATTTATACAATATTGTCCAAAATTCATACCGAACAGTGGCTAAACTTGAAAATCAAAGTGAACTAAATTCAATACCCTGTTTACGAAAGGACCTTTGCATCCTTCCTTGAAACATGAAGTAAGCATAAGATTAAAAAATATTTTCAGAATATGACACTCAATCTTTACTATGAGATATTTTTTTCTTTAATAGGATTTCAAAATAATATTAGTTGTTATTTAGAGTATTCCATTTCGTTGTCTGTAATTTGATTGATTTAATAAAAAATGTAAATTGATCCATTAAAAAATTAAAAAAAAATGGGAAGATCGAGTTTAGTTTAAGAATGCTTTTAATTATTGAGAGTGTCGTATCTTTATTATTTCAAATATAAACTTTATTTTAATAAAAAGTTTTTGACTTTGTACAGGTTATACGTATATCGTCTTTGGAAATAATCACACTTAAACAAAATATTGCATCTTGATTAAATTAGACCATGTTAGTAGGTACTAAAATTAAACTAAAACAAACGGGCTATAATATTATATATTAACTAAAACTTTTTCATCCGTGTCCACATAATATTTATTATGTGAAAGCAAATGACAAAATCATGCTTTCCAGCAAGCAACAAATTTTAAGCTTTTTTTCTTTTATATAATACAAGTTTACAAAAAAATAAAATATCGATTACAGCATTCCATTCCATTTAGAAGTTAACTTTTTCAAAACATAGATTGTCATCTGTTTCAAGTATGATAACTAAAGCAACTCCAGTTAATTTTATACAATAAAAATACAGATTGTAGTCAAAAATTCAGTTTTAAAATATTTATTAATTAGAATTAAACCCGCAACTAAAAATTGTATCTATACAGACTCAAACACACATTCAACGATTACCACTCACGATTCTTTCCAAATGTCCCTTTTTAGGCCCATGACCACACCACTAACTACCAACATAGTCTGTACATTTTCTTTGAAACAAACATTTATTTATTTACATCTTAAAAACTTTGGTTTACATGAAAAATATTTTGAATTACCCAATCCATACACCAAGATTTATTATCATTTTTTTTTTATTTTCAATTATTTTAGTGTTGCTTTCAAACACGCACGTAACTTAGTGTATTACACGTAAAGCTATTTTTTTTCAGCATGACAATACGAAATTGTGTATCTAAAGCTGATCTCTCATTAAATCTATTTGGTTTGGTTTTGGTTACTTTGTGTAAGACTAGAACTATACGGAATGTGTCAGTAACAATAAGCCTTACTCTATTTCAGAAAATTATGCTGAGAATGTCAGTCCAGAATTCCATAGATATTGAGAAAAAACGTTTGTGACTATCAAATGTCATATTAGGGTTGTCAATTAGACTGGCTTTGTCTCTTTATGAGACACACTTGGATGATAAAGTAAAAATAAGTTTTATTATATTAGATTTTTTCATCTCAACAAAATATTCTTGCTGACGCGTTTATGAGATGAGGATTCGAACTAGCACTGATAAACAAGCCATCGTAAACGCCATAAAGAAGTTCGCCTCTGAAAGAAAAAAATACAAAATATATTAAAACAGTTTATTCATGTTTCAACGAATACAGAGCAAAACGATAAAACATTTTCTGTGGTATTATTTTCGAAACGAGAAATATGGGATTATTGTAATGTGTTTGGTTAATGAAACACATAATAACTAACAAAATAATGGTTGATTGCTTCGTGAAATTTTCAGCATGCTATTGTTTAATCTGGCTAAATTAGTTGTTTGATTTTCATTGTAAACATTTACTGGTAATTTTGGTATGAGATGATTTCCAATAATTAAAATTCATTTACTTTTTAAAACCATCTAATAGTTAAAATTACAGTGAAAAAACGGGTAATAAAATGGAAGATGGTGAAGAAGAAAATGAAGATAAAATACCTCTAGAGCTAACTGCTGCTGCAAGCTGCATGTCTGTCACGGTGGGCATCTCAGGAGTGGTGCTTATAGGTCCTGAAGACAAAAAATTTAATTAACTAAAAATATTTGTAAAACATAATTATTTACAATATAGATGTTGGAGTTTTTCGAGGCATTGCCAAGCGGTTGGTCGACTTTTCCGGTGACCAGAAGGCTGTTTTTGGCCATAGAATGAGCATTGCCATAAATCGTGCCAATGCTGCCGTCCTTTTGGGCAGTTTTCCTGTTGACAATGATGCGGACAAACTTTTTGATGCCCTATAATTATTTCCCCTTCTTTTTGTATAAACTTGTACCTATTACTTTTATATTAAGAGCTTTTTATTTATTAGAATAACTAAATCCATAGACATGTTTAGTAGTGAAAAACACAAAATTGAACATTGTAACTCATGGTGGAAGAATCATTTACGTCAATTACTAATGCAATTGCATTATTACGTGTAGATTGCTCGAACGCTTACCATCAAGTTCGCTTACGTACGTATACCTAGACTGTTACATTTTCCGTTTATTAAACAGAGCACTTTTAATAAACTGCTCTATTTTCATAGCATATTTGATATGATTCGAGAATTTCTTGCTTTATCAGGCATTGTCTAAATCTTACTAATATTATAAACGCGAAAGTTTGTGAGGATGGATGCATGGATGGATGGATGTTTGTTTGTTACCCTTACACGCAGAAACTACTGCACGGATTTGGATGAAATTTGGACACACAGACAGATAACAAAAAGCATTACGACATAGGCTACTTTCATTCCGATATTCCCACAGGATGAAAAGGGCGCTGCTAGTAAGTAATAAAAATGGCTGTGGTTTTTATGGTAATTTTTTTAGGGATTCATCTGTTTCGACTTATTTAAGTGCTCGTGATGATATACTATTGACAGTAGGTCACATTATACCTCCTCAACTCTTAAGATTCCAATGCTGGCCATAAGTCTCTTTTGCCATTCGTCTATTTTCTGCATCTTGCATCCTTAAAATGTATGCAAGTGTAATTTAACAATATCGTTAGCCTTTCTCGCTTTTGCACGAGGGTCGACTTCATAGTAACATTTTTCGTAATTAAATCACCCGTTCCGAGTACAAAAAATATTTCATAAGTTAATTTATTTTTGGGACACGAGTGAAATTCGCTGCAAAGCTTTGTTCATTATATTATGCTGGCTCATTCTCGGTTTCATTTGTGCATGTAGAATTTATTTACTTGGTCAAATTAAAGTGACTAATGATAAGCAATGTTTTTGTTTATAGTTTCTCTAGTCTAGACGAGATCACTATAGATAGATAATATATATATAATATCTATCTATAGATATGGATATATAATTAATTTAAGTATAGGTATGTAATTCTTGCATTATATTTAGGTAGTTTTAATTTAAGACGTACGTATACACACACACACACACACGAAACACGCACACATGTACACACTATTTTCTACATTCTTCCTTTCGCAGGCCTTTAGGTCTGGAAGAAATTTCTTTAGAAATAAACAGAAGGTACCTTTGTACTCAATACTTGTATGTCATACCTGTATTTATTTTACCGTGTGTACAGATGCCAGCACATCAAGCTACTACAATCTGTCAAATTTCCTTAATAGATTTTCAAATTTATCGCTAAGGCATTAGGTTCAAGGTTGATTGTGAAAATTTGACAGTTTGGTGTAGCTTGATGTGCTGGCGTTGTACGTTCATAATAGGTAATAGGTAACACGGGCTGGTGTCCGCAACTCCACGTCAATGCGCGTATTTTGCGTACGGAAGCGATGATAATTAAATTTATTTTTGAAGATTTTGAACTATTTATTTATATATTATTAATAACGAACTACCAACTACTTGTGACATGTACGTATTTATTTACTAAGCATATACATATTGATAATTCAAAGATATATTGACATAAGCGTAGAGCTTTGTTGTAATTCCAACCACGTTACCTACTAAGGCAAAATAAAAACCAAATGTGAAAAAAAGTCCCAAACGACAACCGATAGTTTGTCGTCAGTAAATTGGTTGCGTACCCTCGAGACGTCACTATTGATGTGACTAACTAAAAACACTATCCATCATAATCATCCATCTTTCAATGTCCAATGTAAAAAGATTTTTCCGAGGTAAAACTTCCAGCGCTTGCTGACTTTTCATTAGGATCATAAGGAACAAACGCTAAGAAAAAAATGTTTGAGCGCCCACCGATATTCTATTAGGCGCATTTACCCTCCACAATGGACTTAACGAAGCATAAAATTATTCTCGAGGACTGTAGGAAACGTTCGTCTCATGTACTTTAGATAGCTGTGTACACAAACTTTCTACTGATAAAAAGCTTAGAATGGCCCCTCTCGAAAATTATTCCGCAAAATTGTTATTTTCATGGCTCCCGTTAAAAAATATAGGTACCATTCCTTACTCTTTGCGCGCCTAGAGGAGAGAACAATAATGACGTTCGTAGACTTACAAAGCGGTTAAGTTACTTTTTTAAAATAAGTAAACAGCTTTTATGCCACTTTGCCGTTATATTGTTATCTTTTTCACATTTTTTGTGGTCTAGTTTTAAATTTTAATGTGTTTAAAGACATTCTTTCAATTCGATTTTTTTTTCGTTCGATCCAAATCGTTTCCATCATACTAGCTGTGTCCGCGACTCATTCGCGTGCATGTCGGAAAATAAATTGGATTTAATGGGTTTCATTTTTTTGCGCGGAACCCCATATCTTTTTCTAAAATAAAAGTAGCCGGTCTAGCCGTTTTGGAGATTAGCCAAAACAAACAGACAGACAGGCATAAAATAAAAAAAAATATTTTGTTATAACTACCTTCATATGCAAAAGCTGTTATTTTGATATTACAAACAGACAATTCAATTTTATTAATTTATACATACAAAATAATAAAATTAAACATAATCATCACCTGTACATACATAGATGATGATAGCTGAGAACCAAACGAAGTGGAAGAACATCGTGCATAAAGCCACGAAGGCCTTTCAGGGACACGACCTTCAGCAATGAAGTACGTGACCAAGAAGGGATGTATAGACTAGTCCTGTTTGGATTGCGGATAAGACTCCCTGATGTTATACCAAGGCAAATTTTACCACTAGGTATTCAAATCAGTTGACAGGTTTATTCTAAAGCTGTATTGTACTGTATTACGTGACGTACGGGCTGTGAGTGTGGACGACTTGAATAGAAAATCAATTTATACATTTTGTCACAACATAAAAGCTTATTTGTAGTTAAACGAAACTATTTGTAGCAGAACGGAGAATCAAAGGGAATAGAGGTATTCGAAAGAAATTTTCCACTGGAAATTTTATTCGAATCTTGATTATTCCATTGAGGCACTATTATGCAAATTAAAAACATTTAGAATTCACTCGCTCACTGTTGAGTGCTAAAACATTTTGCGCGTATATTTTAAAATCGTGTGATGCCAGCTTTTTTGAGTGTACAAAACATTTTAGGTGATATTATATTTGAATGTTCATGCACGTTTTGATATCTGTGTATTATTTTCTACTTTTCATTCTTAAAAATGTTAATTAATATTATTAGCCGTAAAGGTATTTCTACTTTGTTTTTATTTTTACTTATGTATTTGAAACACACTAACGGGATTTTTATGATGTTCCTGCATAAAAAGTATAGTAGAACACAATATAGGTTCTTATACTTCGTTCGAGATTTAGTTTCCAAACATGTAAACAAATAAGTGTTTTGGAAATATAACTGCCACGTCATCATGTAAACGCCGGTTTTTCCCGAAAACCAGTGCCGTGGCTCTGTCTTGCATAGCGTCATGCTTGCATGGTCGTAGCGTTATGCTGAGCGATAGACGTTTTCCGAGGATATCCACACGTAATACCCACACATAAAGTTCAGTTTGCGCTACAACTTCAAACACTTTTATATTTTTTTTAATATTATTCTAGTAACCCTCTATGAAACTAATCGACAATAACATAAAATTGCTATTCGTTTAAGTGGAAACAACATCAATTAGAAGCAAGGATTTGAACAGACCTTAGGTACGTAAGTCAAGACAATAATAATATAAAGGCCTTTAAAGGCCTAAAGGTTACCTGGGTAATAAATGGCTTCTTTTCTCACGGCGTATTTTGCTTGTGGTATTCTTAGTGTGCAGATGAATTCTGCCGGTGAAGGCAGGTCCACATCATTGAGGGTCACGGACGAGATAGCTGAGTACCTTCCGTTGACTAAATGTACTCTGTGGTCCACTCCTTGTAAGTGCCTGCGTAAGAGAAAGAAGATAATGTGTGAATATCGAAAGTAAATGATGAAATACAATTTAGAAATGTTTGAGGAGTAAGAAAATAACTTGCTTTTTTAGAAATAACTAGGGAAAATTGAAAAATTGGGATATTCCGTTAATCCACCCCAAAAAATCCACCCTAAGGTGGATCCGTGGAAACGCATGTCCAAGAATCCACCCTAGGCCTAGCCTAGTTCGATAAACGGAATAACCGGAAAAAGTCAGGCTAGCTTTTGTGGAGCGCTTTTCATCTATGCCATACCATACTGTAAATAATATAATGCCTTTTATTGGAACGA
The DNA here is from genome assembly GCA_949629135.1 of Eremobia ochroleuca. NCBI lineage: Eukaryota > Metazoa > Arthropoda > Insecta > Lepidoptera > Noctuidae > Eremobia > Eremobia ochroleuca. The sequence goes on from OX451392.1 coordinate 3,631,909, forward strand.
AGTTCTTTAACAGAGCTTGCGGAAGGAGTAAACTTGAAGAAATCTTCGCGTAACCAAAAAGCGTTATGCCCCTCCATGTGACTTTTTACTATACAACGTGTAACGTTAAATGCGCAAAACCTGAAAATAGTTTGATCAGAATAACGAGCAGAATTAATTGAACTACTTTTTGATATAGGTCACATTTTTCAAAAAATCTTCATTAAAAACGTTGCCTTGTCTATTTATTAATAGTTCAAGCAAGCCAATGTCAGCGCGGCGCCGCAGCCCGGTGATAACTCCTCCCCAGATAAAGCGTCGTCGCAGACGCAAGAAACGATCAGAATGGCCAGTAGAACTAAAACAGCACATAAAACCTTTACATTTTTTTTAATGACTTATTTTTTCTCTGAAATAGGTCAATCGAATTAAAAAATCTATTGTGGTGTCTGAGGTTTTGCGCATTTAACGTTACACGGTGTATATAATAGAGAGAGTCAGAGTCCGAGAGAGAGAGAGAGAGAGAGAGTTTTTATGGTTCTTGAGGGCGCCGAAGCCGATAGTGAGATCAAAATTAAAAGCCATGATGGCGGCTGCAAAACTTTTCAAAGCTTTCGTCACGGGTAACGTTTTCATGGTTTTCGAGGGTGTTGAAGCCGATAGTGACATCAAAATGAAATTCCAAGATTGTGGCTGCAAATCAAAATCAAAATCAAAAGTCATTTATTCAAACTAGGCTGAGAATCAGCACTTTTCGAACGTCAAAATTACAAAAGACAGTCCCCCAAAACGCCTGCCCTTCACCACTTCCTAGGGCTTTCGCTGGGAAGAAGAAGTCACGCAACAAACTCCCCAGCAGCACAGCTGTCTGTTCAGTTAGAAAATACTTGACTGAATACAATACAAGGTATGCAAAGCAATTAACATTACAAGAAACAGAACGCTAAATTAAATTATTTGCCATATGTCAGCTAGGAACGCCAATATACCAAGAAATACAATAAAAAACTATACGTACTCAAGCAAAAATGAATAAATGGAAATTAAAAAAGGTATAAATATTTTTGCAGCCGCCATCTTGGATGTTCATTTTGAACTTCGTTCCTGCCGACCCACCTCGTCTCATCCACCTGCCCGCGCTGACACTTCGTTTTCGTTTAACGATCTTTCTGACTTTTTCTTTTTGCTTAGCTCCTAAGGGCCATAACGTGATGTTAAATGGCCTTCATCAATAATCGCGCTATCCAATACAAAAATATTTTTTAAAATCCGTCTGCCAGTTCCAGAGATTAGCGCGTTCAAACAAACAAACTCTTCAGCTTTATTATTAGAAAATATATAATTTGTAATTGTAATTTGCCCAGCATAAGAACTTTATTCGAAGAGATACAGACACCAGCACATCAAGCTACTCGTAACTGACAAATTTTCACAATCAACTTTGAACCTTATGCTTTATCGATAAAGTTGAAAATCTATTAAAGAAATTTGACAGATTGTAGTAGCTTGATGTGCTGGCGTCTGTACATTTTTGACAGGCCTGTTGGTCTAGTGGTCAGTGGCCCTGACTGCTATGCGCAAGGTCGTGGGTTCGATTCCCACCTAGGACAAATGTTTGTGTGATGAGCACGATCATTTGTTCTTTGTCTGGGTGTAATTTATCTATAATATGTATGTATTTAGAAATATATATGTATGTTTATCAGTTGTCTAGTACTCATAGCACAAGCTCTGCTTAGTTTGGGACTAGATGGCGTTGTGTGAAAGTTGTGGAATATTATTATTATTATTATTAACTGACACTACTTTTATAGTAGGTATCGACCTAAAAAAGCTGCCAATACCTACGTCCGATCACCATTCGAAGGTTTTTCACAGCAACTCATCACCGCTACATAAATAGCTCTATTGCGTTAATATAATGGTCCTTTTATATTTAATCCTGATATATTATTATCCTTACTTTACCCGGCCGTGACTATAAATTTTGGGTTAATGCCGCCCAACTCAACTGGGACTAATATTTAAGTGTATCAGCGCCATTTGAAGCCATCTCGATCTTATATTGTATAGAAACTATTTGTATGTAGGCGCCAATCTTGTTTTTTAAACACTGTTTGCTTCATAGATAGCAACTTTTTTTCCTGACTGAAGAAAAGCTAAAAAGCAGTGTAATATAATATCAATATGCCTAGCTTTGTTCCACTCATGTTGGGGTTGGCTTCCAGTCTAACTGGACGTGGCCGAATACTAGTACAGATTGCCTATCTGACCTCCACAACCCAGTTCACAACTGGTCACAGGATAACCTTGGTAAGACTACTAAACCCTACTTTGAGCTTCTGATAACCCGTAATGACTTTCAAAAAACCAACGGCTTAACGTAGCTGTCCGGGAACGAAGCGATCTCTGTATGTAATGGAAACCCATCCACAAAACAACCGTGGCAAGCATAGCTTAGCCTTCGATTGGACCCGTGCGGCTTTTATTATTTAGCCACGAGCCCAACTAAAAAGAGGCGCAATAAACCTGAGAAACTTGATTTATGAGATTGTTTCTTCTTTCTTACGGCCTTTTCATATATTTTTAGAATAACAATATTTTTAAATGGTAATTGTGTTGCATCATCATCTGCCTAGCCTTTTCCCAACCATGCTGGGGTCAGCTTCCAGTCTAACTGGATGCAGCTGAATACCAGTATTTTACATGGAGCGATTGCCTATCTGACCTCCACAACCCAGTTGCTGGGTAATACGATACCCCTTGGTAAGACTGGCTTCCGACTACCCGTAACGACTGTCAAAGATCCACGAATGACACCCGGGACCAACGGCTTAACGTGCTTTCCGAGGCACGGAGGGGTCTCGGTATGTAAAGATGGTCACCCATCCACAGGCCAACCGCGGCAAGCGTAGCTTGACCTGGTCGGTCGACCTGTGCGGCTGTTATTATTTAGCCACGGACCCCTCTGTAATTCTATTGCATGCTTACCTAAAATAATTTTCATTGTAAAATACTGTTTACCTGCTCTTGCCTTTCTATCGCATTGAATGAATCCCTTAGAGATTATTTTAGAGCAAGGACGTATCGATTTTCTAATTATAGATATACGATCGGCCCTACTGACTTAATTGGTGCATTTTTAATACCAGTTTTAAATGAATAAACAAAGCAAGTAAAATAAAATAATTAGGACTGTGAATCTTTGTTTTATTAACCAATTTCATTTTCATACAATTTGGTTCAAAATCAACACGCCTTGCATGAATAGGAATCTACCACTTTCACGCCAATCTTATTTCGAAAGAACAAAAGTAGTTTCGGAAATACATATAGTTTTGTCTGACACAGTGGAAATCCAATTTATAACAAACGTAACCACTTGGATTCTGGACAATCTCGCTTGGAAATAAACACTAGGTTTTATCGACGCATTTATGTACGAAATCTTAGGTACAGACGCCAGCACATCAAGCTACTCCCATCTGTCAAATTTCTTTAATAGATTTTCACCCTTATTGCTAAAGTATACGTTTTAAAGATGATTGCGAAAATTGGACAGTTACGGATAGCTTTATGTGCTGGCGTCTGTAGGTACTTAATTTTACACTAGCTGCGCCCTGCAGATTCGCCCGCATAAGTCTCGATCCCGTGGGAATACCAGGCTAAAAATAAAAAGGTAAGTGTTCTAAACTAGGTCATGATCTACCCATGTGCCAAATTTCATCCAAATCCTTTTAGATCTTTAGCGTGAACGCCTAACAAACAATCATACAAACTCGTACCTCCAGTACACGTAAAGTGGGGTTGTTTTTTTTTTTTTCTTGTCTTCCCCATGAAGTAGGGTATCGTTATATAGGTATTTCAAAAATATGGCGGGTTTGCGAAACAATTTTTCGATTTAGGGATCCGTTTGTAAAATATTAAGCCTTAGGTACAGTGCTAATTTTTGGTAGAGTCAAATATCCCCCCTCCCGACAGATAAATGGTTGTTTTTTTCAATGTGATTTTCAACTACAACGTTAAGTTTGTTATGTTAAATTCATTCCAACTACGGATCCTTTCATTGTGCGTGGTTCGACACGCACTTGACCGGTTTTGATATTAGTTTAGATAAAAAAAAAACAACAAAAAATACAAAAACGAATGCAACAAGGGTCACAATGGCAGATGAAAAATAAGAATGGAATAAAAGCAGCTGACATTTAATTAATATTTAATTTAATTTCCAAAATAAACATCGCTCAAGGCTCTAAATGCACATAGCTATAATTAAATTTCCCTGCACAAATATTTTTCCCTGCTCCCTATTCATTACGGCGAGGATAACAAAAAGGAGAATGCATTTTCTGACTTTTTACTTAAAGAATGCGATGTTTTGCTTAAAAGATAGGGAGCACGCAGTAAAAAATCACCGCAAATAATTCAAAGCCTCGCCGAGTCTATGTTCGTAGTTTTTAAAACATTCTCCTTTGATTAAATTTTGTTGTTAGTTTCAAGACATATTTCCCCGAGGAGGGAAAACTTCATTGTTCCCAGCAAATATGTGGTCGCCGCTTGTAATGTTGGTTACACAAAGTTAAATTAGAAAGTTGAGATCGTTTTAGTTTGTACATTCATTATAAAAATATTCGTGTGTTCCTCAGACTTTCTTGCTGTGGAGAAGGTTTATGTACGCCTTTAGCAGGATAGACGCTACTAGAGACCACCTGTGTGAAAAAACTCAAACCTTTTCTCTGTACAACTGACTGATAGGTATACGGGCTTATTATAGATGTCATGGCTTTATGTTTCTCAGTCATAGCTGTTGAACTAATTACTGCAATCAAACTTAGAATACAATACTCTTTATTATGTACACACTGTAAACCTATTCGGTTTACATCCCACACACACGGGTTATTGTCACTGTGTGCGTAAATTAATGAGTCAGTCGGTCGGGTACGAATAACAAACGCTAAACTGTATGTGTGCCTATGATATACCCACATATACTAATAACTAATATACCAATGTATAGTAATCATAATTGAATGAGTTCCAATATTTCAACAATATTAAATATGGATCCCATAGCCGGCCGGTGAAAGCACCTGGCATAAATAACAACTTAAACTTCGTGTCGTAAGGTCAAACCCCGGCAGAGAAATATTGTTTTACAGGTTTTTTTTTTTTCTTATAAGTCATCAATTTTTTATAAAATAAAATTACTCAAGCAAAAAATTTAAAAGGTTTTATTAATTACCTAAATAAAAAACCGCTGGTAACTTTTTTACCAGTTTATAAGACAAGACAAGATTTTCCTACCCCGACTGACGAGCTGGGTGACTCCTCGGCAGTTTGTGGAACCAAAGAGATGTCTAATACCTAGTGTCTAATGTTCTTCAGAAATATCAGATGCGTAGTACTCGCACCTGACGTGCGTATATGACCAGATGTTCGAACGTAATCGAAGCAAAAGGAGTATTTATGGATGGAAAACAGGTGGCGTTCTATAGTTTTTTACCCCACTACTTATCTACCCCCTGGGTTAGTTGGAACAAGGCAAGAGTTAATGTGTGCACTTTATCAATCTTCTGCCGCTATCCCAGTTTATTTGGGGTCGGCACAACGTGCATTTTTCTTGTATACTTCTCTATTAGTCATCGTCTTCGTTTATATATGTACCTATATAAAATTGTTGATTCCTTATATTGATAACGTCCTTATCCGTCATAGCATATATCAGCCTATAATGTTGTCACTGCTGGGACACAGACCTCCTTTTTTAGAGAGGGAGGGGCTGTTATCTACCACGCGGGCCCAGTGCGGGTTGTAAATGTCACATGTCTTCGAATTTTCGGTTCTAGGACATGCCGGTTTCCTCACGATGTTTTCCTTCACCGTTTTCCGAGCAGTGGTAATGAAATTATTGAGATAAAGTAAAGCGCCTGCCTGGGTCCGAACCCACGACCTACATTTCGTAAGTCGGGGCCGTTACCATTAGGCCACCACTGCTCTATATCCGTAATAGTCTATAGTAATAATAATGATTGTGAACTTAACTATCAATCAAATAAGTACAGACGCCAGCACATCAAGCTACCCGGAACTGTCAGATTTTCCCAATCAACTTTGAACCTTATATTTTAGCGATAAAGTTGAAAATCTATTAAAGAAATCTGACAGATTGTAGTAGCTTGATGTGCTGGCGTCTGTACTTCATGTTACCGCAAATTAATTTCTCGTGTCACCTTAAGAAATGAGCAAAATATTCCAATAAAAATACTCGGTGACCAAATTGAAAATTTTTAGCAAAGCATATTTTATAGCCAGCTACTTGGCAGGTGAACCAGATGGTAGGCAAGCCAACCAACTTTAATCTTGGCTTCAAACGTTGCCAAGTTCTTTTATTCCCCTATAATCAATTGTTCGAAATGTGATATTATTTTAAACTATACCTTGTGGATTTTCGAAAGATTGTAAAATAAACTTTTGTGAAGCAGCGAGGTGTTAAAACGTTCCAAATTGCTTTTTAAAAGCTGTTAGAATTCAATCTTTTGGGTTTTTTGGTGATTTCAATGGTCTCTTTAGGTCGGTATATGTATGTACTATGCTCGTACAAGACAGGGACGTCAATCATCATCTGCCTAGCCTTTTCCCAAATATGTTGGGGTCGGCTTCCAGTCTAACCGGATGCAGCTGAATACCAGTATTTTATATGGAGCGACTGCCTATCTGACCTCCACAACCCAGTTACTGGGTAATACGATACCCCTTGGTAAGACTGGTTGTCAGACTTTCGGGCTACTGACGACCCGTGACGACTGTCAAAGATCCACGAATGACAGCCGGGACCAACGGCTTAACGTGCTTTCCGAAGCACGGGGACGTCAATATGACAGCAAATTAAACGGTGCATTCGTATATCTAACTAAAGACGATCCCAGTCTACAAACAAAGATTCAACAAAATACATACTAATATACAATTATTATTAATAACTATTACTAGTCCGCTGATTGGCAAAGCCCATATTCAGTTCATAACTACTCTTTACATTCTTTGAATATATTATATTTTTATTATTCCGATGTTTGTATTTAGGCATTTGGTGTTATCAAAATACCCCTACGCACTAGTATTGTCAGTATTTTCACGTATTGTCGCGCATGGTTGTTCCCACATGGTAAGTGAGATGTCATAACGTTACCAGCTTCAAGCAGTTTCATCATCTTTTTACCAAAGCTCTGATTTTGAGCCTACTAGGTTAGATGGAAATAAAAACATACAAATGTAGGGGGATTGTGTGGATGACCGAAAAAAGTCTTTTGACTTCTTGAAAACTTATTTATTAATAAAATAAAACTTCTTACAATCGCGAACAACGTCTTAAACTCCTAATAGCTCGCCATCTTTTTTTCGTCTCCCCTTCTCCTTCCCACACATACTCCCTCATTCACTCCATCGCTGCATTCATGTTCTAATTATTTCTTAAAATTATGATGCATTCCGAATTAACATCCTACATAAATACTAAAATGAAACGACAATGACATACCCCCGATGTTTACTCAGTCTGTATATGAGAACTAATCACCGTAACACATAAATTACTGATTTCAGCATCAAATCTAGACAACCGTGAGCAATATATTTCACATCTTTGGATTTTATTGCTGCGTTTTAAATCATAAGTAATGTAAGTATACTCTTTTTACGACTAAAATCTTATACGCAAACAGTTGATATTTTACACTTTTATCAACACTAAACTTTATGTTATTTTTCTTAGACGCAAAAGCAACAGAAACTTGATTTTGTTTCAAATCACTTCCTCTCTCCTTAAACAGCACCATTATATTTTCTTTACTCCTGTTTCATGTCTATTGTTATATGTATATATTTATTTAGATTGGTATAATATACTTTATGTATATATTTATTTTATCGTGTAAATAGTACACCACAGCCTACCTACAATATTTGTCTCTCCCTCCCTTTTCAATCCATCCAAAGGTTGTCTTTAAAAGATCGCTCTTAGCGATGAGACCGCCCATTGTGTCATACTTTGTAAAATTTATATATTTATGTCTGTAATCTATATGGTGTACATAATAAAGAGTATTTTATTCTATTCTATTCTACGGTGCAGAATTTGGCAATAACGTTAAGAATGCACAGAGGGTAAACTTAGCAGTAAATATTCACCTAATTACAAAACAACGTTGCCTACAACGAAGTAGAAAATAACTGAGAATTGATCGAACAATAGAACAAGGAAACAATACGAAACTAAGCACCGTGAGCCGTGAAACACCCCAAATCCCAGCCAAATGGTTCGGGACATTCCATATCAAATTGCGCCCAGCACATTTCATCGACACTTCCCGCAATGCGGTTGCTATGTGCCACGGGTAACTTCATACATCTATATCTGACCACCTAACATAGATACCTAATACTACCCTTACCAACCCTCATGACGTCACCAATTGCGTCAACAAAGGGAGGTGAAGGAGGCCTATCTTAGATGGGCACCTCGCTTCCTTATCAAGAAATTGGAAATGGTGGAAATTAGAGGGAAATCAGAGACCTGTTCTATAATTCCTCGTCTAGTAAACTATTGTGGCGGGTAAGGAACTTGGAACCGACCTTTGTAGAGAACAATTACGATGTACCAAGAAATTGTAGCAAATTATTGATCGATGTTGTAGACCATTATAAAAAAAAAAACCTTTATTAAATTAACACTTTTCCAAGATAAAAATGAATCGTGATTTAATTTAGGAGCTTAATATTCTTGTTTTAATTATGTAATATTAAACGTTTTATGCTCAGATTGCCTTGAGGAAAGCTCACTTAAATTTTACTTTGGACATGAAAACAGTACTTTAATCTTTACTGTAAGCAGGGTAATTTAATTTTGTTGAGTTAATTTATATAACAAAAGAAAAAATACACAAGAATGAGTAGGAATCACGTGGTTTACATAAAACTTCACATGTTATTTTAGTATGTTTCTGTCGTACGATTCTGTAACCATCTCACCCTAAAAACTTGGGTGAAGTGAGCGTGGCGTGAGTCGTCAATAATGTCAATCCCTTTCATCAGTATGACTCACAGCTCACTCTAAGCTCACTTCACCTTAGTTATCATGGTAAGATTTTTCCAGAATCGACTGGCCGTTCAAGACAACAATGAACACACAATTTCCTGGTGTAATAATAATATAGATTTATTACTTTAGATGTGAAAGTTTGTAATGTTTGGATGTTTTTTACTTAACCACGCAAAAACGGACGCACAGATTTGGATAAAACTTGGCACACGTATAGTTTATAACCTGATGTGACACATAGGATACTTTTTTATCCCGTTTCGACATTCGTCCGGGCGAAGTCGCAGGCAAAAGTGTATATTGAATAAATAAAAACTTGACATCGTCTCGGGAGTCTACATACGAATATACTCAATGGAAGCGTTGAGTATCTGGGGTTTGACGTCACGGGGACTTTTCACTAAGAAATTCTCATGATTAGTTCGGAGGTTGGCATTTACCACTTTTACATAATTGGATTAATAATAACTTAATTGGCAATATATGGGTGTACATACATACACCTTAAGCTCTTCGGGAAATCCAGTCGTAATATTAATACTTTGGGTGAATTAAATAATTACCGTGGTACAGTTGTAAAGAAATATGTCTAAACAAGCAAAATATTTGCGATAGATCCGAAAATTTCCGAACGCAACGAAAAGTTAAAGTCTAGCAATATCTATAAAGTTAGAGTCTAGCAATGTAACCACACTAACCAGTAACCTACATTCGAAATACTCCAACAATTGGAAGGCAAAATGACTGATACTCTAAAATTTTCCCATTCGTAAAAAGAACGAAAAGAATCGTGTCTAACTTTTTTAAAGCGAATAATTCCCGCTTGGAACTTAATTACGAGGAGCTTTTTAATTGCATAAATAGTTCTAGTGATGATTTAAAAGAATTTTTGAATTATAGCTCTCGCATTATAATTAAATATTTGTATCTGAGGGGCCCGTGGCTAAATAATAACAGCCGCACGGGTCGATCGATCAGGTTAAGCTACGCTTGCCGTGGTTGATCTATAGATGGGTGACCATATTTACATACCGGGACTCCTCCGTGCCTCGGAAAGCACGTTATGCCGTTGGTCCCGGCTGTCATTCGTGGATCTTTGAAGTCGTTACGGGTAGTCAGGAGCCCGAAAGTCTGACAACCAGTCTTACCAAGGGGTATCGTATTACCCAGTAACTGGGTTGTGGAAGTCCGATAGGCAGTCGCTCCATGTAAAATACTGGTATTCAGCTGCATCCGGTTAGACTGGAAGCCGACCCCAACATAGTTGGGAAAAGGTTAGGCAGATGATGATTTATGTCACTAACTGTTTATTATTAGCCAGGAAAACCTTCTTGTCTTTACTTTAAAATCTCAAATCTGGTTCCTACTTTATATTATTGTATGTTTTACTAATATTTTTATATTAGCAAAACATACAAGACTTAAATATCAAAACTTACCAAGAATGGTTACAGTTTCTAGTACAATTGAAGTCAATTACAAGTTTCCACTTATAATAAGAATACTCGTATCTAAAAATATTTTAGCTAAAAATCAAGAAATAAACTATCAAGAAATAAATTATAAAATTGTGCATGTGAACTGGTTAATTTACCAAACCAAACATCTGTTGGTTTGGTAGATTAACCAGTTCACATGCACAATTTTGCGCTTGTATCCCCCAAAGGGGTAGGCAAAAAAGTGATCATCCTCGTTTCTCCAGTTACGTTAAAAGTTCATGTAAAATGGAGCGATTCTGTTGCCACTAAGCTGGTAAAATCTAAGCTTTGAGTTGTTACTGAAAATTTTGTACAGCAGTCAAACTGTGGAAAAGTATGAGGGAAATCTTTGCCCAGCAGTGGGACAATATAAGCACAATAAGCGCTTGAGTGAGATACCTTAGATACAGGTTTATTCCTAGTTCAGTTAGAATCCAATTATTCTTTACCTACCTCTAGTTTAACCGGTCAAGCAGCGCGAGCGGGCTCTTTTAGATATATAAAGCGGACGATTTTAAATCTTATCTTTACTACAAATAAAGTTTTAAATCGGTCGGTGTTTACTGCCACGTTTTTGTGCCGCTGGGGCTCTAGAGGTTAAGGCACTATTTTGTAAATATTTATGTAAATAAATTATTTCAATAAACAATTTCAATTTACGTTAAAGTTACAAAAAAAGTCGAACTTACGACCACTAGACCAAGTAAACAGGCCAGCAACATACAGAAGCAAAGATTTTCAACTATGAATTTATCTACAACGTGTAACGTTAAATGCGCAAAACCTCAGACACCCCAACTGATTTTTAATTCAATTGACCTATTTCAGAGAAAAAATAAGTCATTAAAAAAATTGTAAAGGTTTTATGTGCTGTTTTAGTTTTACTGGCCATTCTGATCGTTTCCTGCGTCTGCGACGACGCTTTATCGAGGGAGGAGTCGTCACCGGGCCGCTGCGCCGCGCTGACATTGGCTTGCTTGACTTATTAATAAATAGACACGGCAACGTTTTTAATGAAGATTTTTTGAAAAATGTGACCTATATTAAAAAGTGGTCCAATTAATTCTGCTCGTTATTCTGATCAAACTATTTTCATGTTTTGCGCATTTAACGTTACACGTTGTATACCAATGTTATAAAAAGGTAAAATTGGTTTGCAAGTTTGTAGGCGGGGGTAATCTTTAGAGTTACCAGTTGGATTTGAAAAATTCTTTTTGCATTTGACAAAGCAACTCTTGAGGAAGTATATACTATATTTAACATCATGATGATATGATGATATGATCCTTAGGAGCCGAGCAAAAAGACAAAAAAGAGAGAAAGAACGCTATACTCCATTTGAAATAAGATAAGACATTTAAATAAACCTCTTTTACAGTCCGTTCAACCGATTTTGACTTCTATACCGTAGTCATAAGGATGGCATAAAACGCTAAAAAGTGGTTACAATACCAACTGTTAACTGCAGTTGCCATGTGTCATGCCACCAACGAAATAGAATTCAAAATCGGTTGAACCGACTGTAAAAAAGGATTATTTAAATGTCTAATCTTATTTCAAATGGAGTATAAGTGAAAACCAAGTCAAACGCAGGCAGGTGATGCGATGCGTTAGGGTGGGTTGGGGAAAAAGAAATTTCACGCGGAAAAAGTCGCGGGCAGAAACTAGTGAGTAACTAAAGCTTCGTTCTCCCCCATAAGTGTCTAACATGCTTTAGAATGGGCAACTAGCTTCATCTTTCTGACCGACCGAAAAGGGCCGTCAATTAGTTTATAAATGAAATAAATTTGAGTTAATAGTGGGACAACTTTGTTGAAGAAAAAGGAGGATTACACCTCCTTTCTCCGTTTGTTGGGTAAAAATAGAGTCAAAACATCTTAATTTTGGCACTGTTGAAGGTTTATCAATTGCTGTTATGTATTGACTGGGTCACAAAACAAATGTAATCCAAAAGGACATCATCAAGAACATCATAAAGAACTACTTACTTTTCTGGCGTTGCTATGGTGAGGTTCGGCGAAGGGAAGGCTCCGTCCGCCGCACAGATGACGTTCACCGTATCGTCATCCGTCTTGTTCTGGATCAGCCGGAAACTCGTCTCCGGCACTGAAATTTGATAGTTTTGTACACTAGGTTAAAGGTTTGTTAGTAGAGTTTGTATGTTGTGGGTTGAGTTGGAGGTAAAGTCATCAGGCGAAACGGCGCAGCATAGCATGGCACAGGATTTGCGTCTGATTTTCAATCTTATTTTAATATTCTTAGCTTTGATATTTCACTGATATCATCACAAGAGGACTTGAGCATACCTCGGTAAGCTGCAGCATGCCGCAGCAAGTTTCGCCATGTCTCCGGGCCTTACAAATGATGATTTTTCGCCTGAGCATGAGTGCGAAAGCCTTTTTACCTATTTATGAATGCGTTGAGAACTTTTTAAGAGCGTTGACGACGCAAATTGAAGTACTTGTTTCAGCTATGATACTACTGCAAGAACCAAAGGTCGTTGCACTGCTGCAAGTGTGAGTTTAATAAAACCACGCAATAGTACCATCTAAAATTTAACAGCCTAGTGCGTACATAACCACAGCTCAAAACGTCGCCGGTATGATTCACACCTACTTAACTGTCCTTCATCATAGGATACATTAAGGCTACATGCATTATGTTAAGTACGTCTATAAGTTGCGTATCCTTGTGTTAGTGTATTCGTAAGAGGCTATGGCATAATCAACTCAATTTACATCAGATAAGTCCCATTTATCATATTTATTGAAAAGTAAAGGAACTAAAAACTCAACAGAGTTGCAATAAGCCAATACATTTCTCATTCACAATAAAAACAAAATAAAATAGTTGCTGAATACTAACAGGTTGTTAACCGACAGTTAACGATCTCTATTAAATTATTCTTCCTTCAGTTAACTTATATAACTTACTTTGAACACGCAGCTGATACGTTTCTTTCCTTTTTTCTTTCCTGCTTTTAATAAATGAATTGGCCAAGTGCATGTCAATTCGAAATTAGGTTGGGAATTGGGCCAAGTTCCACCAATTGTGGTTACAAACGTTGTTTTTTTTAAAGAGAATAACAAAAATAAATGGGTAACTGTGAAAAAATATTCGACTACAATGCAACGAAAGAATATGAAACAGGATTTGAATTTTAGTTTTTGGGACCTACAATGATTTTTTTTTTTCAAGAAAGTTTTAATTTCACGCTCTTAGGTTTTATTTCGACTTTTATAACATAACACACCTCTTTAGTTAAACGTAACATTATTATGCCCACCGTTAAACATAACACCAAGCCGGTATTCTCTGAAGGGGTATGCAGAACTTTACCTATAGTACTCTAGTATACTCACATTTCAACAGTTATGTTAAAATCTCATGTAATAGGGGGCTACTACTAAGAAGTTCTAGACGTAAAGACCCAATAACACTTTGTCCAGCCCGGGAATCGAACCTAGAACCTCATACTCAGTAGTAGCGATTGCGACCACAAGCCCATCGTTGGCTTGTGTTCGCAATTTATTTTTCTTTACATTCAAGTACGTAATCCGCAATCTAAAAAGCCGCACCATTTTCCCATGCCAGCAGTATTAACCCTGATTGCATAAAGTCGAATTGGAATAGAACAATTCGGTATAGTTTTATTTGGCCGGAAGGCTTACAAGTGTCATTGACACAAAAAGAGCGGGGCTGCGGATAGCAGATGTTGAATGTATAAAACTAGCTTGGTTAAACAAAAAGGAAATCCGATTTAAGGGAGAAGCTGTAGCGAGTACTTTAGGTCAAATGGAAGACTTTAAAGAGAAAGTGGATGAAAAATATATAACAATTAACCAAGAAGACGATATAAAGGTTGATAAAGTCGACATCGATTAAACAGGATCGATACCAAGTCTTAATTAAGCCTAGTTTTAGACCAAGGAGCCCATTGGAAATGAAACGTCAAGAATAACTGGATAGCTTAAAAATTCAAGGTGTTTTCAGAAAGTTAAAAACTGTGTCAAAGACCTAAGAAATGCCTAGATATACGAGGTCGTTGTGAAATTTAAAAAAAAAACCCGCCAGGTGTGTGTTGGACCACGTTCAATGAAGGATTCCGTAGTTTTATCACAAAAACAAACTTAACATTGTAGTGTGGTATATTAGATATCTATCTACGGCAAAATTTAACATAACAAATTCAAATTCAAAGGACAACAGCAGCACAGATTGTACTATGGCTAAACATATCAACCAATAACTTAGTTTCACTTACCTAATGACCTATTACTTGTTAGGTTAATCAACCAATACTCATCAAACGAAGCCAATACACATAGTAGGAATGGTTTAACCACAGGAGGGTAAAAGGGGTTAGACATAATGAACTTTCCAATAGCCATTGACCACTTCAGAGGTGAAGTTATAATTGTAAAACATAAATCAATACTAATTGAGCCATGCTCAAATAATACAGTCAATATTGATTCGGAATATGTCAAAGTTCGAGAGTGACACAGTAGGTAAAGGATATGAAACCAGACGTGATAACAGAGAATAATGAAGTCGTTATTTTAAGAAATCAATAAAACCTAGAACATAGCTATAATGGCTAAAATTGCGTGAAAGATGATATGCCCCTAATTATTTAACACGCAATCAATCACAATCTTGAATAATTTTGAAGGATATTGCTAATCCATAGCTGCATATGTTCCAATAATTGTTCGGCTCTACAACGTAAATAATAATAATAATAATAATACTCCACAACTTTCACACAACGCCATCTAGTCCCAAACTAAGCAGAGCTTGTGCTATGAGTACTAGACAACTGATAAACATACATATATATTTCTAAATACATACATATTATAGATAAATTACACCCAGACAAAGAACAAATGATCGTGCTCATCACACAAACATTTGTCCTAGGTGGGAATCGAACCCACGACCTTGGGCATAGCAGTCAGGGCCACTGACCACTAGACCAACAGGCCTGTCAAATGACGCAATAAATGTTTTTAAACTGTCAAAATGACAGCCATTCACACTATTAGTGTGTTACGCAACTGCCCCGCAGAAAGAGGATGAATACTGAGATGACGGCTGGTGGACATGTATGGATGAAGAATTAATGCTGAGCTGACATGGTAAAAAATAAAATACTAGAAGGGGAATGACGATGACACAAGAATGTTGGTTTATTTTTTGTTGTATACAGTTAGTTTTTTAAACTAGACCACTATCTTTTTGCACGGGTACACGAAATATCATCTCTTAAAGTTAACCCAGATACGTACCATGATAAATAAAATATATGATATATATTCCCAAATTCATATATTCCTTTCACCAGTTCGCTTATAACTGTGTCAGAGGGACGCACTACGTGTTATGCGGGAAAGTAAACGGTTTACGAGGAAGGAACCTACAAATATGAAATTCAATGTTTTCTTAGTATGGATTGGATGTCTTGCCTTCGAACTTTATGTAAGTTTAACACGAATTTTCGAGTGTACAGTCGCGGCACGTGTGTATGTAAGTGGAGGAGTAGAATGTATGGGAATGAAAATATATGAGGGAACTGGGTCTTGCTTAAAGGTTGAAATAGCGTCGATAGTTAGTGTACCGTACGGTAGTGTGGATTTGAATGATGAATATACTTTAGAAATAGATCTTACTGAGTATTCATCTTCATCTTTTTAAAAATTCATAAATATTCTATCTAAGGCTTTACTTTTTGTAGGTTTTCATTCATTAAAAAAAAAAAACTAAATTCTAGTTTTATTTATTAAAAAAAATACTTACCAAAGACTGTCATATGTTTACTCTTGAAATCCTCATCAAGAAACGTTGACACTACACAAATATATTCACCAGAGATGTCCGTATCTAATTTAACTATTCGAAGAGCTCTATACATTTTTAACGGATCATCAGACGCTCTATAATTTAAGTCCACCCGACCCCTCAAAATGCCTATGTCCTGGGGTTTTTGTGACACTATCCACTGATACACTGGTTTCGTTTTGCTTCTGAAGAACCATTTCACCACAAGGCCTGGAGTTCTGTTCCCGTACGTGTAATCACAGTCTAATATAACTGAGTCTTGAACACCATACTGAATTATCTCTGGCACTACAAACTTCACTATTTTTATTGCATGTAGACCTGAAACAAAGCAAAAGTTTGGTTAGAAAATGTTTTCATAGCAACGAAGCCTAATTTCAATAATTTGATGGTAATGCGATGTTCAAACATTAATAAGGTAGCTATTAATATTCAGGAATCTGCCTACATTCTCACGCTAGAACCAAGTTTAATGTAAATGGAACGAAATGCAAACGGCTTCTCATTAAAGACAGACTTTGTACAGACGAAGCATTAGAAGTCGTGTTTACAGATTTATTTATTAGTACTAAAACAGTAAATACAAGAGTGCTCGCAAAGATAATAAACTTGAACGGCAAATTCTCTGACTGACAACGTCGCATTAGTGTCTTCAGAAACAATAATAAATCGGAACGCAATATTGACAGAAAGAGGGCATCCAAGCGTTTTCTTGGTAATGTAAATGATTAATATTCATTGGACAGCAACAAACAATTTGCTGAAGACACGTTGTCCCCTCAAGTTGCTTAAAGAAAACTCCCTCCGGCTAATCCATATCCATCAGTCTTGTAGTCCGCGAACCATTAATATTTATGCAATTCCAAGTCAACGCTGTTGAAAGCTCATTTAAATTCATCCTTGGTCCTGCTTAAAAGTGAGAGTAGGCACGACCTAAAAATTTGATTCAGTAGCACTTAACATTTTATTAGTGGATGCCTTTGGAGCAAATATAGCCAAGTGTTAAATAACAAATTCACAAAGCTAAGCTAGTAGATATAGGATTTGGTTTTTTCGAACTGTTGTACTACCGGTCGATTCTGTAAAAATCTTAAAAGTTAATCTTAGAAGTTAGCACTTAATAGTGTTAGTCCCTAGCGAATGACAGCTCACTCCACGCTCACTTCACCAGAGCTTTCACAGTGAGATGGTTACAGAATCTTTACATGTTTTTGTTGAAGTATGAAGCGAAGTCTACAGGTTTTTGTTAGGCAGGTGTGTCGTAGAGGTTAAAATAATAGCCTCTTAACTGCCAACAAGTTAGGCCACAGCTTTCAACGGCATCGAATTTCTTGACGTGCAAAATAGTTGGCTTATTTATGTGCCCCACTTTCAAAGGTAATATTAAAACGGTTTAATTTAAACATAGTTCTGTTTGAACGTTTTCCCTTTCAGCAGGTAAGTAATTTAATGCAGTCGTTGATATTACTTCTGAGCAGCACTTGAATTTAACCATCCGTGTTTATTTTGACATCCTGTGAATTTGATATAACACTAGCATCCGCCCGCAACTTCGTTTGCGTAGAATTCGGAATTCCGTTTGAATCCTATTGCCCGTTTTCCCGTGGAAATGAAGCATTTCCCCGCGGTAAAAAGTAGCCTATGTTCATCAGGGATAATATCGACTTCTAATGGTAAAACAATTTTTCAAATAGGTCCAGTAATTTTGGAGCCTATTCAATACAAACAAACAATCAAATCTTTCCTCTTTATAATATTAGTGTAGATTAATTATATTGTCTCGAAAACTACTCGATGTTTGTTTTGTCAACCAAAACTTTGTTTAAGCTATGATGTTGACGTTTATTAATTATTCGAGGAATGTATTTCTCTTCAAAACACTACGCAAAAAAAAAATAACAGCAAAAATTCAAAACACGAGTGATTTCTTCAAAATGTGACGTCGTTACTCGCATTCGTCTGCTTGTCCAAGAGCACTTGCGGTTGCCACAGGACTTCAAAATTCGCACTAACGAGGTGACTATCCTAGTTGTCACATTTGAATGAAAGCAACGTGGGGTCAGCTGAACGTTAGTTTGGGTAGCGGTGTTGCGGTCAGGAGGCTTTCTAGTGACCATTGTGAGGCGATAACGTCAGCAACTCTGCATGAAAGTCCCCCGAGGTATATATGTGTATATAATATGAAAATGTTTTTCAGCTATTTCGGTTTCAATAAAACACAGACGTTTTCCCGTAGTCTAGATTTGGGATTTAGTTAAGGATTAACATGTTTATTGAGGCTTATTTCAAAGAGAACTTTCGTATTTTCAGTTTGATATTCTACACGAAAATTCTTATGTACATTTTTTGTGGCTTGATCCAAAAAGTGTCAGAAACAAGTTTGGGTCAACATTATTATACAGCTAGTCGTATCTTCAAGTTTTCAACGTTTTTGTAGCGAAGTTCTCTCTGTCCTGACGTAAAGCCCCCGTTATCATGTGACAACAGCCGGGACCGACACTTTTTCTTTGTGGTATTCATAATGTACACTGACTGTAAATATAAGAATACTAAAAAGTTGTGCTATTTTGAATGAAAACGTAAAAGATCGTTTATTTGAGTGTGGGCTGATTTCAATTATCATCAATTATTTCAATCATCTGATAACTTTATTAGAGGAATAATTTTAAAATTTTGACAGTTATTACATACGAAAACTGTCAAATGTCAATTTTATTCCTCGAATAAAAGTTATCTGGCGATGGGAAAATCAGCTATTAGATGGATAAGTTACTAAGTCTATTAGTGTGGTTTGAAGTATATACCTTAGACTGTAAAGCTTGGTAAAAAATATGGTTTAGTAATGATGGCGTCTGTAATTTCCTTAAGCTATCGATTTTATCTACAATTTCAAGACTGTTTAACTTAACTAACTTCTTGAGCCACAAACTTTTTTGTACGCATGTTTTGGAACACAACATCCCATAGGAAATCAAAATTTCAAACCAACAAAGTTGTGAACACACGAACAGAAATTTTGAACAACTGGGACAAGAACAAACCGAACTGTTTCTTGTATCTGGTAACATGGATTGTCTAATTAAACTTGGTTAACTCATTTGCCAGGGTTTTGTCTTTGTGCAAAACACGTCCGCTAAAATTAATGTTAACTATTGAAGGTTGTGTTCAATTTGTATTGGCAAACTTTGACAACGATATTCTGGCTACAAACCTATTATGACTTAGTTCTATTGTCATGATTATATTTTTCGAATAGTTAGCAGCAATAGAGATTGGTTTCATTTAATTGGCTTCATTGACAATGGTCTATTTTGTGAATACTTTTAATATCTATCGGTACATAAACGGTCACTCGCCTTTGTAATCCATCAAATGGCGCTGAAATTGGACCAATATTGGCTATTGCGTACACAACAGGAGCCATTATTTCACGGTATTGACGAAATCTCATCTACCGTAGACGGACTGCTTACAAAACCATTGACAGACAAACTTAGATAATGCGAAAGGGCTCGAAGAATATGATGATTCTGTAGAGGTTCGCATATTTAAATGTACAAAACAAAGAAAAAGTGACTGTAGGCCGATGAAGAGAAAACACAAAATTGAAGACAATATATCACAAAATGCACCCCGACTACTTGTTAATATTGAAGTACTATATCACCAGCAAAAACATGGTCCCAGTATAACTTACTAAAACGACTTCATTTACTCCAAATAATCTTTAAGATCACACTGAGACATCCGAACGTTTCCTTTACAAAAGTGCTAAAACCGAAGAACTCTCCAAAAGCCTTATCGATAGAATAACATTGGCAGTATTGAAAGGCGTTATTATTTTTTAATTCGATTTTGAATCCCTAGTCGACCCTCCGATCTTATTTATATTTAATTTCGTCCGGTGAACACTGTAGGCTTCGTATTTGTATCTGAAATCGAATTGGGGCCTCGAACGGCAGTAAGAATGTTAAACTTTATCAATTTTCAACACTATAGCAGAAAATTAATTGGAATTGTATTTGCTGATGGTTCAATAGAACTGTTCACATTTAAATGTTCATTTTGAAAATGTTTATTATTGAGTAGTAAGCCGTTTTGTTAATGTTTATTTATGGGGGAAATGATATCTATTTGCTGTGATACGAGTACTGAAATTGTTCAGCCTGAAGATTTTATAAACATTAAATGTAAAGTACTGTCTTTGTTTTCAATAAACTATTCAGTCACCATATACTGTGTCTAATTTGTCCTAGATATGGACATACACAATTGTGTAACATAGACGTATTGGGATTACTAATGAAAGTATTACTCCTTTCCTAGAGTATGTCAAAAATTATTCAAAATTATTTAAAAAGATTAGTGCTTTTGCTAAATCGAAATTTTTAAGCGATGCTATTAAAAATTCTAATAATAAAGTAAAAACGACTTGGAAAATTATTAACAATGAAACTGGTAAATCGGTTAAACAAGAAAAACTACTTGAGATTCTGGTAGATAATAAATTAGTTAATAAAGCCGCTGACGTAGCTGAAGCTTTTAATGAGTTTTTTGCCAACATACCTATAACTACGACTCGCTCCTTAAATTCGTCCCCGTCTAAAGCTGAAACCCTTTTGCATAGTAGTGTACCTAAATGTATTCGTTTATTTAGTTTCGAACATGTAACCCCACATGATGTAGTTAATGTTTTTAACCTACTAAAGTCTAAAAACACCGGTGACTACTGGGGCATCTCCATTAAACTTTTAAGTAATATAATAGACATCGTAGCCCCCTATCTAGCTGTTACTTTTAATAAATGTGTTGATTTAGGAATTTTTCCTGACCTCATGAAGAGTAGTAAAGTCATACCTTTGTTTAAATCAGGTAATAAAAACGACGTTGGTAATTTTAGACCTATTTCCATCTTACCTGCATTTAGCAAAATATTTGAAAAATTAATACTCAAGCAGTTGCTAAGACATTTTAATTTAAATAGCCTCCTTTATAATGAACAGTATGGCTTTACAAAAGGTCGTTCGACTACAGATGCGGGTGTTGCTTTGCTGAAACACATATTTAACGCATGGGAGAGCTCGCAAAATGCTATCGGAGTTTTCTGTGATCTTTCCAAAGCCTTTGATTGCGTGCACCATGACACGCTTTTGCGTAAACTAAGTCATTACGGTGTCCAAAACGAAGCTCTCAACGTAATAAATTGTTATTTACATAATAGGTTCCAATGTGTAGATGTTAATGGTGTGAAATCTTCCGCGCTACCAGTTCAGTTAGGTGTACCGCAAGGCTCAATACTGGGTCCATTCTTGTTCTTAGTGTATATTAATGATTTACCATTCCATTTAAAGGGAATCTGTGACGTTGTACTGTTTGCTGATGATACATCTCTTATTTTTAAAGTAGATAGGAATAGACAAGATTTTGACGACGTAAACAGTGCACTCTCAATAGTTACGGATTGGTTTACGTCAAATAACCTAGTTCTCAATGCCAAGAAAACGAAATGTGTAAAGTTCGCCTTACCGAATGTTAGAAATCTAGGACCCAACATCGTCTTAGATAAAGAGGCGCTTGAAACTGTGAGTTCGGCAGTTTTTCTGGGAATAACAGTAGATGCCAAACTTCAGTGGGGACCACATATATCGAGCCTAGCAGGAAGGCTCAGTTCGGCTGCCTACGCCGTCAGGAAAGTAAGACAGTACACTGACGTTGATACAGCTCGTTTAGTATATTTTAGTTATTTTCACAGCGTAATGTCCTACGGTATTCTGCTGTGGGGCAAAGCAGCTGATATACAAAATATATTTGTCCTTCAAAAACGAGCTGTTCGAGCAATTTACCAGCTAGGTGCTAGAGTTTCTCTAAGAGATTTTTTTAAAGATATTGGTATTCTCACGGTTGCATCACAATTCATCTTTGCCAACATCTTATATATTAGGCAAAATATACACTTGTATACTAAAAACAGTGATATTCACAATGTTAACACCAGAAATAAGGACAAACTACGTGCTCCCTTTCACCGGCTTCATAAGGTTCATAACTCATTTGTTGGTCTTGGTATAGCCTTTTATAACAAGCTACCCTCTTCTTTGCTAGATTTGCCTTTTAATGCATTTAAAGCTCAAGTAAAATCTAACCTTTGTTCAAAGGCATACTATTCTATCAACGACTACTTAAACGATAAGAATAGTTGGTCGCCCTGATTAACTCAAGACAATGTTTATGTTCTTTCTCCAGAATTAATTTACAAAGAATTACTGATAGGTTATATGAGCTCATTATACAATTGTTTTTTTATTGGGCTGTGTAAGTCAAATCAGTTTAATTTAATTTAATTTTAATTTTATTATTGACATAATCAACCCATTGCAATGTTTTCTAATGAGTTGATTGCAATATGTGGTTAGCTAGTGACCTCGACAATTGATCATATTATTCTTACCTGAGCAACCGGCAGCAAGTTCGTCATGCTCCCTTAGATGTCACTGCTTGCGGTAGCGTCGGGGGTCGGGTTGTCTCCTTCCCTCAAATATGGCGAGGGGGGTAATGGCTGACCTTTGCGTTATGCTCGTGAACGGGTGCTGCTTGTGGTGACTGGTCGTCTTGCTGACCATGGTTTTATCATTGTTATCATTATTAATAACTTGTTTATTTAGTTTCCTTATGGTCCTAGTTTATCATTTATGACTTCAAGCGACAGCTATGTAAACTGAACCCAGCATTGCATAAATATGTTAGCGGTCACGCCCTTTATACCTGGAGGCTTTTATTTAATTTCCATTTATTAATTTTTGCTTGAGTACGTATAGTTTTTTATTGTATTTCTTGGTATATTGGCGTTGCTAGCTGACATATGGCAAATAATTTAATTTAGCGTTCTGTGTCTTGTAATGTTAATTGCTTTGCATACCTTGTATTGTATTCAGTCAAGTATATTTTCTAACTGAACAGACAGCTGTGCTGCTGGGGAGTTTGTTGCGCCACTTCTTCTTCCCAGCGAAAGCACTAGGAAGTGGTGAAGGGCGGGCGTTTTGGGGGACTGTCTTTTGTAATTTTGACGTTCGAAAAGTGCTGATTCTCAGCCTAGTTTGAATAAATGACTTTTGATTTTGATTTTGATTTTGATTAAACCTTTTGGCGATTTTACTTTATTAACGAGATGTTTGTCTACAATATTATACCTTGAGCATTAGATGTAATAATGATTGTACATAAGAAAAGGTTGTATCTATTCCTGCTCACAAACTAGCTTACTGATTTCCAAGAAACTGTTACTCGTAGTTTCTTGGAAATCAGTTAGCTAATTTGTGAGCAGGAATAGATACAACCTTGATTTAGGAAAACAAAACAAACAATAAAGTAAACATAAACCATCCAAAATTACAAGAAAACTCCCAAAATATTAACCTTAATACATTTAGAATTAAGCTGAACTAAGCAGAGTAACATTAGGACAATATTTTCGAGTCCCAACCGGCATCAAAAGGGCACGATATATTATTTCCCAACGGCAACCTCTGGGCAAGTCTGTGGCTATTAATAATGGGTTTCCTTTGCCTACGGTATATGTATGTGACAGTAACGACAATGCTTTTACCGAGTCATTTATCGTGTCGAGGATTTTTTCATTTAAATTCTTTTTTTTTTGTTTGTTTGTTTTGGTTTGTCAGTATGGTCAGTACGGTGCTCATACTGTTTTGTACCGTGCTATTAAATACAACCTCAGTGAATAGTATGATCTATTCTGGGAGACGAAAAAATACACTAATTTATTTTACTGTTTGTATAAACATTTTGCTAGCTTAAAAATGTTACAGTACGATGGCAAATTGAGTATATAATCTACATCGTATTAAAGCTGTTAAGTTAAATAAATTGATGTTTTATTTTAAAACTACGTACACAATGAAAATAAATGGTTTTCACTGGCTAGAAATAAAATTTTGTATAATAAACTGGAATTATATGTATAGAGAAGGATATAAGAATATAAATATTTTTAGCTGCTAAAGCAAACCAAACAATCCGTCTGTCAACCTTAATGACTGTTATATACACGTTTCATGTGTGGTATACAAAAAATAAAGACAATATACAACATTATTTGTAGTATATTGTAAACCTGAATATAGTTTGTTCAGAATAAGTGACTGAGTCGATTCCAATAATTTTTACACCATGTTACATATTGTCCCAAAAATATTTAAGAAGCTAGCAAGTTGGACACCGAGCGATACTAAGTACACATCCGCAATCATACGCGCACAACATAGGTCACAGCCGGTCGGCTGGTGGCGCGTGTTAAGTGGTAATCAAATTTTTGTACGGACAATCAGGTAACATAACAAGCTTATAACTTCGTGATTTTTCATGATACCGTTTTTGAATGTTGTACATAGACTCTTTACATAAAAATACTAGACACGTGTTTCGGGTTTCCCATATAGAAAAAATAGTGTTGTCTATATTTTATTTTTGTAGTTTTTTGATAGAACGGCTATAGTCGTTCACATTCTGTGAAAGTTTCAAGTATTTGCCTGTTACAATTCAAAAGATGCAGCCGTGTGACAGATAGACTGACAGTGGAGCCTTGGTAATAGGACCCCTTTGGGTTTGTTTTGGATCCCGTTGGCACCCTTTGGGTACATAACCCTAAAAATATGTTTTTTTACTGTTCATCTTATAGCAGTGGTGATTAGAATACGAACATAATAAGAAGTGTCAAATGGAAGTTGCAGTAGGCTGGGAAAAGAAATAGACATAATAGGAATAAAATATCTTTCAAAATTCACAGAGAACGCGATAAACCGTAGTTTGAATAACTTAGAACCACTTAATGAAATTAAACTGAGAGCGAAGACCTTTATCGATTTTCGGTAGATATTCCGTTTGGGCAACGTTCCTGTATACGCTTACGTAGATACAATTAGTTCGTACTTACTGCGCAGATGACCCTACTTAAACGTTCTCCTGCTATCACCAAAAGTGTCGTTAAGACAAAATTATTCATTCCATTATCATATTGTGTCTTGGCGTCAAGTTTTGACGCAGAAAAGTTTTGATAACTTATATTATTCTTACAGAAAGTAAGATTTCAGACTGTATCTTTACTTCGTTATAAGTTAATGACATTTTGTAATCACCAAGCTGGTTGTGGAACGTGGTGATTATGCTATTCTCATTATGACCCCGAATTCTGATTGTTTACTAAATTGACACACTATAACGCGAAAGCTATCTAATCGCTCCCGCCACAATCCACGCACTTCAGGCGGAAACGCTTCTCGTTCCCGCCCGGCCAGTGAGATTGAGTTGAAGCTTCTAGAACATTCTAGAAGCTTCCTTTAAAAAGACATTCGACGCGCGCCCCTTTTTTTGACAAGAGTCGTGTGACGTCTGTCAACTGGGCTGCGCACTGAAAGCGTATATAAGGTGTAACTTAAATAACGCACAACCTCTTATATCCATTATGAACAACTTTTACTATGGGACAAAACCGGAAATCGCGAAAAAAAAATCAGCTGTTCCCTACATTTTGACGAGTTATGCGAACATAAATGTAGGGAACAGCTGATTTTTTTTTAGCGATTTCAGGTTTGATCCCATAGTAAAAGTTGTTCATAATGATGAGTACAATGACCCCTTAAGAGGTTGTGCGTTATGTAAGTTACACCTTGTATATTACGAGTCTTTTCTTCACCCCAAACTCTATTGTTTTATGTAGAGGGTTATTTTTATAATATAATCGAATAAAAATTCTGCCGTCCCATACGTTTAGGTCGAGTAGGTATTGAAGTTTTGTAAGGCACAGTTCATAAATTTTTCGCGAATACGATATTGGTCCCATGAAGAAAGTTGTTCAGTTTGATGGTCTGTACCACATCCTTAGATTTGGCTGGTCTTTGAAAAATAACCCTGTATATGTTAAAACACTATGTTAAGTTGCTGTGTTATAGTACAGCAATTTATTTATTTATTTAATACTTTAACTACTGCTACTACTTTGATACTTTAATACTCCACAGAGGCGAACTTACTACCATTCAACCTTTGGCTATTGTGAAAATTGAGGTATATATATTTTTAAATATAAAATCACGCAAAAACCTATTAAAACTATTTATAGTTCAATCAATCAATCAATCAAGGTTAGGTTAGGGTTAGGTTTTTGCGTGCCTATAAATGTCTTAATTGTTTTTGTGCTTTTATTTATAAATGCTCAAATAAATATATATAAATACCCGAATATACTAAAAACAAATAAGACAAACAATGAGATAAAATTTCATACAACTGTCAAATAATGACTTTTGTACGTGATTCGAATATTCGAAAAATTTAAGCCATTCAATATAAGCCAGTAAATTTGGTAAACAATTCGTTTCTTTGTCTTTACATGAAGCTGCATATTTAAAGCGATTTACAGTCTATGTTCCCACCTGATATAAAATTACGCACCAAATACAACATACTGTTGACCTCTCAGTAGGTATCCCAGTACCGGGCACCAATATTATGGGCTATTCTGTGCGACAATATCATGCATGGCTGCATGCCAAGTGGATATATAAGCCCAGGTTCGGCAAGTCACTCAAGAACTATCGTGAAATCCTTTATACCCTAGGCCTATAATCAGAATTGGCTGAATCCAGTAAGATATTACTCCCTAAACCTAAGTGACTGCCACGTTGATCTTGTGGTCGCAAGAGCTACTGCTGAGCTTGAGGTCCTGGGATCGATTCCCAGATCGGGCGTAGCAAATAAATGATTTAATTTGAGAAAGTGTTCCGATAATGTATATATAAATGAAAACCTATTAAAGAAATTTGGCAGTCTGTAGTAGCTTGATGTGCTGGCGTCTGTATGTAAACCTAAATACTCGTATTCCTATCAAACATTATCGGAACAGTATTGATTTAGAGGCTTTATTATTCCTCCATGAACTCTATCGACGATATCGAGAATATGAACTTAATGATAGTGGCAATTATGTTATACTTTTTATAACACATTTGCTCGTAAAAGGTCTCTTACTGCATCAATTTCAATATCGTAATGTATCTCATTACGTACTTGTGCGTAATTGTAATGTAAAGCGCACGATTTATCAAGATGCTCCGTCTAAAACGAACGGTACTTTTTTAAATCTTAGCAAAGAGTTTTTATGTCAGAAAAGTGGTCAACATTTTATGAATAAAATTAACTTTGGGAGATAAAATATAATAAATGAGCATTTAATTCTTTAATTTAATTAATGTTGACAATTAATTACAACCATTTATCTGTAACAAAAACACAAAAGTATTAATTTACTTTATTAGTAATACTGGCTGTTTTTGTGCCTTTGTCATAAACAAAAGGCGCTGATGCGCGCGCATCGCTAATTTTGAAAAAGTAAAAATTATTATTATTAAGAATTATTATTTTATTTATTTCCTCACAAATGTGTTATAAAACGTCGTATGACATACGTGCGGTTTGATAATTACAGCCTCTGCTTTCTTATAGCCCTCACCTACGGCTCGGGCTAGCAATATCGCCTCAGCTGTAATTTTCAACTTACCGCACTTATATCATAATGTACTATTACAAAACTCCCTTACGCGTTGTATAGCGTCTGTAGTTATACAACGATTTGTCTTCTTCTTTCAAATGTCAAATTACTGACGACTGAAAGTGAGAAAACGGTATTTAACTATTCATCTGATAAAATACGTTTATTAGTTAAGGGGTATGGGTTTAATCAAGTCTTTGTTTCCAATTTGATGTAATTTACAATTAAACAAGTATCAACCTTATAGTGTATATTAAGTTGATTTTGAAATGATATTAAACTAGTAAAAAGTGATGAACATTTTGAAGTTATAGTACAACGTGTTGATATTAAAGTATTTTATTCAAATCCTCATATTTATTTACATGTTCGGAAAATAAAATTCGGTTAAGCTTTTAGAGTTACACGGTATTCTTGTAACTTAGCTTACTGGAGCTAGACGATTTCATTCTAAGTGTTAATAAATTCCAATCTACCTTTTCTGAAGCTGGCTCATATATAAACTATTCTATTAATTTACATATTTAGGACTACATTCTTGGGATTTAATAAATTGTAGGTCGCAATTACTCGTATTCACAATTGTGTTTGTGGTTTGTTAATCATCTATATATTTCTTCTATCCTTAATGTATAATCACACTAATATTATAAAGGCGAAAGTTTGTGTGTGTGTGTTTGTTACTTCTTCACGCTCAAACGGCTGGACCAATTTTGATGAAATTTGGCACACAGGTAGTTTATAACCAGGATTAACAAATAGGATACTTTTTATCCCGATGTCCCTTCGGGATCGAAACTTATGCGGGTGAAACCGCGGGGCGCCGCTAGTAGTATTATAAATGCGAAAGTAAGTTTGTTTGTTTGTTATGCTTTCATGCTAAAATGCCTGAATGGATTTCGATGAAATTTGGTACATGAGTAGACCATGATCTGAAAAAAGACATAACTCGATTACTTTCATCCTAAAACGCAGACGAAGTCGCGGGCAAAGTCTAGTACTAATAATAAAGCTGAAGAGTTTGATTGTTTGAACGTGCTAATCTCTGGAAGTAACCCAATTATTGAGGAAGGCTTACTAGCTATTTCACATCAAGCTCTTAGGGACACTCACTCTTAGGGACAAAGCAAAAAGAAAAAAAGTCAGACAGAAAACTTTGTGATAGCGCAGGCGGGCGATGCGTTGCGACGGTGTGGGTCGGGGATACAAGAAATTTTACGCGGACGAAGTCGCAGGCAGAGTCTAGTTAACCAAAATCTATTCATTTTTATTTCAGATATACACCCATACATAATTAAACCACATTACAAATATCCATTAATCATAAATTATTTTTATTATTAAATTTAATTATTAAAAAAGAAAACAACAACAAAGGAATATAAATAAGTGTTATTTTAGCTGCAATATTAATTGCCATATACGAAGAAATAGTTGGCCGAAAAAAATGCCGAAAGAAATGGCCGTCAAAATTCCATTGTCAGATTTATGTTTTCGGTTCATAAAGGAGGCCTGTGACTTTTTATGACTGCGTAAATGTCGTCTCGTCATCTGCCTAGCCATTTCCCAACTATGTTGGTGTCGGTTTCCAGTCTAACCGGATGCAGCTGAATACCAGTATTTTACACCCAGCAACTGTCTATCTGACCTCCAGAACCCAGTTACTGGCAAGGCTGGTTGTCAAACATTCGGGCTTCTGACTACCCATCGACTGTCAAAGATCCACGAATGACAGCCGGGACCAACAGCCTTACGTGCTTTCCGAGGCATGGAGGGGTCTCGGTATGTAAAGATGGTCCCCCATCCACACGCCAACCGCAGCAAGCGTAGCTTAACCTGTTCGATCGACCTGTGCGACTTATTTAGCCACGGGCCCCTCCGTCTACCCTGCTAAATAATATTGAATACATAGTTTTTATGTGCATTTAAGGGCAGTAAATAACCACTGATTTTCCTTTACACGCACATCATATTAAAGGCAACAAAAACAGTTATTAAGAACATAAATAATATTGTGCCTGGAATTCCCCGAAGGATTAGGCAGAGGTATACTTCTGCCTATCATGTACACTGACATTTCGCCAACAAGGACACCCAATGCCAGACTTCGGGCTGCTACTAACAAATTCCTGATTGAAAAACCCAATATAATAACACTTATCCCGACAAGGGGACCCAGCAGAGTAACTGCCTAACACACTATCAGTAGCAATGAGTTTCATTTTGACAGTTCAACAACATTCATTGCGTTATTTACGTTGTTGAGCAGACTCATTTTTCGAACATATAGAGCAATGGATTAGCAATATGCTCCAAATGATTCAAATTGAGAGTAATAGTGAGTTACGTAATTAGGGTGCTGGACTTGCACTCACCACAACCAGTCTTACCTGGGGGTATCGTATTACCCAGTAACTGGGTTGTGGAGGTCAGATAGGTAGTCGCTCTATTTAAAATACTGGTATTCAGCTGCATCCGGTTAGACTGGAAGCTGACCCCAACATAGTTGGGAAAAAGCTTGGCAGATGATGACTTGCACTTGCGACAAATAAATCAACGACGCAGTCGCCATTAGACGTACTCCTAATAATTCAAACAATGATTATGTTAATTTTATTATACCGATACTTAGGAAAGGGGTCGTCTTCACCTAAAACCTTCAAAACTTTTGACATAATGTCTTTAAGTCTTTAGAGTTTGGACCTATTTAGAATTCGTAATAGTGTCTGATCTTGGTTTTGATTGCAAAGTTAGACAATTTAAATACTTGGTCCTGGATTTAAGAGGGGTGTTACAGGTGTACGAGGTTAGCGGTTGAGCTCTTTAAGATCTGAGTTGAGCTGCATAATTACTGACAAATACGTGCACTGACTGGACTGGTCCACTCAATCTATGTGGTTTTTTCCTCAAAATACCATTTTTGGACACCAATCTACATGGTCTTCACATGATCTGACCAAGATTATGTCTAGACTTTAAAAGAGGCTGTGATCTCTGAGTTTCTTTCTTCTCAGAGTAGTAAGATAGGAAAAGCCTCATTTCGTTTTTCAAATATGATGGAAGTGTAGTGTTTGTGTTAAGTTTTATAGACGTATTTATAGTAGGTAGTTACATAGCATACGCCAGCATATCAGGCTACCGAAACTGTCAAATTTTCCCGATCAACCTTGAGCCTTATGCTTTAGCGATAAAGTTAAAACTCTATTAAAGAAATATGACAGAATGTTGTAGCATGATGTGCTGGCGTCGGTACTTATACTATGACACCTTATACTATCACCTAAGTTACTGTTTTAGTTTTACCAGCGCCAGATATCTTTATCCGAGTTTTTCCATACAAAAACTGCCAGACGCCAATTTTATTCCACGGTTAAATGATATCTGACGTTGGGAAATTGGATCTAAATGTTCTAACATTTCTGATGGATTTCAAACAATTGTTCTTTCACATACTCGGAATACAGAGGGGCTATTCCCGTATGTTTAAGAAAATTCACGTTCCAGTCGCGGTCTGCCAAAATACCTAAAATTTAGGTAATTTCGTAAAATGTTGGTACATTTTTGACAAGCTTTTGACGTTGATTGTTATTGTAAACTGGCAATGTCAAACATTTAATTGATAACATTAATTTAATTTACAATGTTTGCCACACTGCTTCGTTGTTGTTAGTTTCTTCCGTATTACATTCCCAAGCGTGTAACAAAAAATATTAGTAATACAATTTTTGATAGGCCTGTTAGTCTAGTGGTCAGTGGCTCTGACTGCTATACAAGGTCGTGGGTTCGATTCCCACCCAGGACAAATGTTTGTGTGATGAGCACGATCATTTGTTGATCATTTGTGTTCTGTGTCTGGGTGTAATTTATCTATAATATTTATGTATTTAGAAATATATATGTATGTTTATCAGTTGTCTAGTACCCATAGCACAAGCTCTGCTTAGTTTGGGACTAGATGGCGTTGTGTGAAAGTTGTGGAATATTATTATTATTATTATTATTAATTTTTGGTTTAATTATCAGTATTTTTTATTGAATAGCTGTAATTATTATTGTCACCGAGATGAAACTGCGACTAGATTTAGAATATAAGAACGGCACCCTAATTGCACGTAACACAATTTCAATCACAGTCTGAATCAGTTTGAAGGATATTGCTAATCCATTGCTTTCTACAACATTACTTTTAGTATATGGCAAACCCGAAACACGTGTCTAGTATTTTTATGTAGGTAAAGAATCTATGTGCAAAATTTCAAAACTTTATCATGAAATATCACGAACTTATAAGCTTGTTATGTTACCTGATTGTCCGTACAAAAAGTTGATTACCACTTAACAGGCGCCACCGGCCGACCGGCTGTGACCTGCGTTGTGCGCATATGTTTGCGGATTGTGTGTGTGTGTGTATGTATGCCATCAAAGTCCTGTATGACGCATTAGTCAGGAGTCATCTGGAACATAGTGCTGTCATATGGGCTCCACATGAGGCTATGTACTCAATGATGTTGGAACGAGTCCAGAACAAATTTACGCGCCACCTGTATAGGAAACTTTATGGGGTATACCCATTTTACCCTTTGATGTACCCCACTCTATTCGTACTGGGTATGGTCGGGTACAATCAACTCGGGATGAGACGGGAATTTGCACTAGTGTCGTACGTGGTGAAACTGCTCCGAGGCATAGAGCACAACCCGAGAGTGCTGCAGCGGTTGCACTTGAGCGTACCCGACCGTTATGTGTGGAGACGACGGCCCCCGCCACTGCTGGTCGTACCATCAGCCAGGACCAACTTGCTGGCCAAAACCCCTCTGACTCGAGCAATTCGCATCATCAATTATATCCAGGTCGAAATTGATATATTTAAATGTCACTGGGGTGAATTCGCAAAAGTACTATTGTTCACAATATGTTATGAACAATGATATTTATTTTTAATTATGTGTGCGTGACTTGGCTATCGCATTAGGTTTAGACCTGTAATGATAGTTTTAAGGCATTTAAATAAATAAATAAATAAATAATAATAAATAAATGTACGTTCTTACTGTCGCTCGGTGTCCAACTTGTTAGCTTTTTTAAATATTTTTGGGGCAAAATATAAAATGGTGTAAAAATTATTGGAATCGATTCAGTTACTTATTCTGAACAAACTATATTCAGGTTTGCAATATACTAAAAATAATGTTGCATATGTATATATTCGAAAAATTTGTCTACTCAACAACGTAAATAACGAAATTGATGTTGTGGAAATGTCAAAATGAAAGCCATTGCTACTAATAGTGTGTTACCCCATAGTACTGTAAATGTTGTCCGCTAAAGTCGACCTTAAATAGTGCAGGCTGGCTGACACCAAAATAACTCTAGTTTCAATCGAAGAGTCAAGTGAGTTTATAATGAGATGTCAAATATTTTGTATTAAGTTTTAGTTTGGAAGAAAAGACTGACAATGTTACCGGGGAGTGTGTCATAAAATTATTTGATATCTTAGAAGTACTTAGAAGTGCTTGTAATACCGTATACATAGTACCTATGAGGATTACCCCGCTGGGCTTCACATCTGCAAACTTACATAAAACAGGCACAATATTTTCAATGAATTGCAGTTGTATCTTTCCTAAAATCGAAACTAAGTTTCTGCTCGTTCTTAGATAATCGAACCAAACCACCAGCATCTTTGAATCTACTCAAAGCATTGATTACTTCACAAAGGTATGCTATATAATATAAATGGGTCTCTCAAACGCGATTATCCACAATTTGCCCAGCCATTCAGCTTTGACAATAGTTATTGAATGAATGAATGAATCTGATGAATGAAGAATTTTAGATTAAGATTGAGTATGGAAATAAAATGTAAGCGAACAAAGAGGGCTGGAAAGATAGATGACTATCTTTACCAGGATTTTTCAAATGATCAGGATATTTTTCCGGGTAAAATAAAAATTGTAAATCTACAATTGAGTTTTTTACGTGAATAGTACATTTCAAAGACGTATGTCCAGCATTGAACGTCTATCGTTTAAAATCGTGATGATGACCTGCGTTACAGGTTTTTTGTACAATTTGGAAATTCCTTTTTTTATTTATTTAATGTGTCTTGTAAACCCCAAGTGTGAACGTTAGCAGTAATACCTTTCGAAGTAGGGAGTATTGTAAGTCAATATTAAGTCCTATATGCTGTTGGTGTTCGTAAAAAAGGCAGTGTACAGCTACCTGTGTGATTTAAAAATTGAATTATATTAAACTCATCGGTCGTAGTATAAAATAAATGGGCTACGTACTAAACTTACTTACACTCAACACTACAGCCCCTCGTTCCAAAGACAAATCAGCATATTCGACCATTAGTACCTATACAAAGGCCATTCAACCAATTACAGGACACGACGGTTCTTGCACAACCGCAGTAGTGTCTAACGATCTAGGTAGGTCTAGGTAAGGCTGGCTGAACTAGGTTGTAACTTTAATATACAGTGCTTTACTGTTGTCAAGACGGAGAATAGAATAGAATAGAATACTCTTTATTATGAACACAAAAGTAGAAATTTTACATAGTGTGACATAATTGTCGGTCTTATCCCTAATAGTAATCTTTCAAAGACAAATCAAAGGGAGAAGGAGAGACAACACGAATAAAATCCTTTGCGATGAACAGTATGGTTTCACCAAAAGACGTTGCATGACATCGGTGTACCTTTATTAAAACAATTTTTAACGCATGGGAAGAGGCCTAAGACGCCATAGGAATATTTTGTGACCTCTCCAAGGCATTTGATTGCGTCGATCACGAAACCTTGCTTTTAAAACTTGAGCATTACGGAATTAGAAACATGCGAGCAGTTTAGTTAGTTCTTATTTAAATGGTAGATAATAGCAAGTTCAAATAACATAATGACGGTGCCTTGTCAATATATCTACGAAAACCTCATGTATGTAAGGAAATAGTAATATATTATTAGTAAAAGAGGTGAAAGACATAATTATAGTACTAGAAATAGGAACCTATTTCTTCAACCAGGTTTCAGACTGGCTAAAGTAGACTCATCTTTCATGGGATATTGTTTAAAATGTGATAATAAAATACCTCCCCACATTCTTCAACTGAATAAAAACAAATTCAAGTTTTGTATAAACTCTATGCAGGCAAACATATTACAAGTAGGTACCCCCACCTCGGAGTGGAATAAATGTTTTAAAAACTGGTTCGAACGCATGCAAATGTGTATTCAATATCGCAGAGAATTCTTTGAAAAACAATAAATGGTAATAATCTATTAGATCGTCTATACTTATTTCAAACGAAACAACTTAAAAGGCAGCCCTCGTATAAGTTAGGGGTTTACATCGCTGATAAAAATGCCTGGCTCAATGCTGGTCCTGCTCCACAACCACGACTAATTGATTAACACTTGATAATACTGTTGGAACTGCTGAAGATTGTAAGACTATCTTTGCACTGTATAAACTCAATTTCCTTTATATTACAGGGCTACTATTTACCGAGTAATATGTCTTTCACTATAAAAAAATATTTAAATTCAGTAGACAGGTTCAAGCTTCAAATTATAGGTTTATTGAAATGAAACAAACAAAAGAGTGGGCGACAGAGTATACTGAGGGCCTAAACAAAGTGACATTCTGTGAGCGATAACGATGATGGAAAAGTAAAAAAAGGTTGGATTGTTTGTCGATCCAATACATCTTTGACTCCTGCCGAAAAGCTTAAGTCAATACTGTTAAAAAAACGTTAAAGTAATACAAAAAGCTTTGAACGTGATCATCACTTTCTCAAGTCTCTCTGATCTCCCTCTGATAATCAATTGATCCCCATCTATCGTCAATAACAAAAAAAAGCAACTACAACTCACTGTTGAAAATAAACAATCAAATAAACTTAAGTATACCCGAACTAACAATTAAAAACAACCTCCCACATTATACAAAACAAATTAGTAATTCGATACTATACGACATTGTTCAAGCATTTCTCTAGTCGGATAGGTTTCTTGTCAGCTCCGTTTAATTTGTTACTTAAGTTACTAAATACAATAACTATCACTCGACTAGAAGTAGGGTAGTCTGAGTTTCTACTAACAACGGCCATAAAGGACTTGATTTAGACTTTAGATAATTAAGTTTGTAAGTAAATAAAGTAGAGAGTCTTGCGAAAGTTTGTACATAATTACATATAAGGGTGAAGAGAGATCTAACTAAATCACTGGTTTGTTTATTTACCTATTTCTGTTTGTTAGTAGCTATGTTTTGTTGTAATTATTTATTTATTTAAACTTTTCGCAAACAAAAAGGTACAAAGGCGGACTTAATGCCTTAGGCATTCTCTACCAGTCAACCAAGGGCAGTAGTCTCGAACGTCGTAGAGTAAGATCGGTAGATCGGTAGATATTTGACAAAAAAATACAATATTCAATCAAATTCGTTTCTTTATTAAAAAAAAAAAAAAACTTACAGACTAATTTATAACAATCATACGTAAGTATGATTGTTATAAATTATGTGAGCCCATATCGGTAGAAATACCGAAAAAAGATGGCAGGTGGTAATTATCACTGCTGGGATACAGGCATCCTCTCAGTGATAGGAAGTGGGCTATAATCTACCACGCTGGCCCAGCGTGGGTTCGTAGATGTCACATGTCTTCGAATTCTTGTCCTCGGTTATGCCGGTTTCCCCACGATGTTTTCATTCACCGTTTTGAGAGCAGAGGTGCTGCAATTATATACGCAAAGTAAAGCGCCTGTCTAGGTTCGAACCCACGGCCTACAACTCGGAAGTGGGGGCCAATACCATTGGGCTACCATGCTCCTCTCTAAACTAACATAGTGTTAGGGAAAATGGCAATGTTTTGTATTTCAATGCCCACTCAATGGTTACTCACTGTTTGCGTAAACCTTATTCCCCGTTTCTTTCCACACTAATAGAAAATTAAAAAAAAAGGATTTTTTCAAAAGTGACGTTATATTTTTCCTGACTATCTACACAAGAGTCATTAATTTCTAAAAAAAGAAACAAAAACATCTCAAATTGCCACCTCAAAAATTGCTCACACAAAGATGGAACACGCTACAGCTTTAATTAATTAAGGCCCAAACAGCGGATGCAGAACAAAGTAGCTTTTGCCACACAAAAATATCGTTGTTTCTGTGAGATGGAAACGAGCACAAAATGTAGGTCACACCGTCGTGAAGTAACTTACAAAGATGTAAAACTGTGCTCTAAGTTATAAGCGATAAGGTTAAAGCTTACACCATTGGCCAATAGGTACCCTACCTAATGGGCAATGGTGTAAGCTTTTTTGTACGATGAGAAAAAAAATATATCAGTAATAACCAACTTTCGTATTATTGGTTATCACTTTTATTTTTTTGTAACCTAAGTTAGCGACCCGCTCCTTCACTGTTTTTACAGCAAGACAAAACATCGAGATTTCATTACGATATGCGTGCTTAAAAAATATATACACATATATACGCATAAAAGAATTTAACCTTTCGAAATAAATTCTCTAAAAAATGATACAAACCGCGTTGAAATCCGGTGCGCAGTTTCGAAAAATAACGCGGTCACACACAAAAAAACAACTTTATAATATGTATATAGTTGTAAATTGGTTTTAAATATAGTTTTTATAAAACACGAAGTGTTAACCAAATTTGTTGTTGATTGGATAAACTGTATTAAGCCTTCTAGTTTAAAATAAATAGTATTGCACTACGAATGCAATTTTTATTGCTCGCCTTTCCATGACAACTTTTTAAGCACGAAACAAAATACTCAAATGAGACTTGGCCACGCGCCAAACGCGGCCAACTCCATTAAAAATCAGTTACTTAGGTATTTCTTTTATCAATCGTACTGTTTTATACTTAATGTGCATATAAGGCCCATAGTAAATAGTTTAGATTTCATACAAATATTCTAATAATATCCTAAAAGAAAGAGATCCAAAGTGCACACAGCCCTCTGGCCCGTAAATAGAAATTATTTAAAAAAAAACCCTACCGGCTTATTTTTGATGGTTATACTAACTATTGACCAGTGGTAGTCAAGTGGTGAGCAGTGGTAGTCAAGCTGTGAGCAGTGGTAGTCAAGTGGTGAGTAGTGGTAATCAAGTGGTGAGCAGTGTCAGTCAAGTGGTGAGCAGTGGTAGTCAAGTGGTGAGCAGTTGTAGTCAAGTGGTGAGCAGTGGTAGTCAAGCGGTGAGCAGTGGTAGTCAAGTGGTGAGCAGTGGTAGTCAAGTGGTGAGCAGTGGTAGTCAAGTGGTGAGCAGTGGTAGTCAAGCGGTGAGCAGTGGTAGTCAAGTGGTGAGCAGTGGTAGTCAAGCTGTGAGCAGTGGTAGTCAAGTGGTGAGTAGTGTCAGTCAAGTGGTGAGCAGTGGTAGTCAAGTGGTGAGTAGTGTCAGTCAAGTGGTGAGCAGTGGTAGTCAAGCGGTGAGCAGTTGTAGTCAAGTGGTGAGCAGTGGTAGTCAAGTGGTGAGCAGTGGTAGTCAAGTGGTGAGCAGTGGTAGCCCAGTGCTAATGGCCGTGACTTAGGAATTGTAGGTCATAGGTTCAAACCCAGACACGCGCTTTACTTTGTGTAATTCATTCCTCTCAAAACGGTGAAGGAAAACATCGTGAGGAATCCGGCATGTCTTAGAACCAAAAACCAGAAGATATGCGACAACCCAACCCGCACTGGGCCCGCGTGGTAGATTACAGCCCAAGCTCTCTCACAGAGAGGAGGCCTGTGTTCCAGCAATAAGAAAATTATTGGTTGATTTATGTGTACTAACTACTCGTATTAAGACTGAAGACACCCCTTCACTGTTCAATGCCTAAACAAGTATATACTTTGAAAGCCAAGAAAATCTTTAAAACTTGAAATGTGTATATTATCTTGTATTATTGAATAGTTTATGTAAAAATAAGAGTTAAGAATACTTAACCCTTAAACAAACGCGAGCCGGTATGCATTTTTTTTTTAAGGTTGCATTGTATTTTAGGTAATTGAGGGTCACTGATTTCATATTTTAAAACAAAATTTAAAAAAGAATAGGGGATGGGGTAGTTTTTCTGGTGGTAAATAATTTACCATTATCCGTTCATGACTACAAAATTTTTGATGTTGGTGGTAAAATTGTTACCATTGTCCGTTACGGTTTAATTTTCGTTTCTTGACTAGTGACTTCCTCTTGGTTCTACTTATAATATTTATTTTATATTTTGGAAATGAAACATTTTATTTTTTTAATAATTTTTTATTAGTATTGCATATTCGCTTTTTGCAGTCCAAAAAAAATATACAAAAAGACAACCGATTTTTATATAGATAATCCGATATTTTTCAAAGTGGGATCGGACAAGGGTAAGATATTTACCACATATTTGAAACATCTAAATTATATGAATAAGTCAATTGCAAATGCTGCTAACACGTGATATTAGGCAAAATATGTTATAGTTTTGGAATTTGCGTCGATAAAGTACTTACTAGATTTTTTCTTGAACAAACTTTTAAAATTTCTGAAAACACCCGCCAAAAACTCGACTTTTTTCACAACAAAACCGTTGAGTCAACTTTGACATTACCTTACAGTGACAAATGACGTTGACAGGTTGTCAAATGAAATAAAATAGATAAACAAATTATTATAGATTATAAATATGTGATATTTATACCTTTAGTGTTACCGTATTAAAAGTTAGAGTGCATTATTTAAAAAAAAC
Organism: Eremobia ochroleuca; assembly: GCA_949629135.1. NCBI lineage: Eukaryota > Metazoa > Arthropoda > Insecta > Lepidoptera > Noctuidae > Eremobia > Eremobia ochroleuca. The sequence continues at coordinate 3,671,605 of OX451392.1, forward strand.
ACGATGTGGTAATATATATACCTTTATTTGAATAAGGGTTAAAGCAATTTTCTCAAGACTTGCACCACACTTAAAAGCTGCAAGGCGTGTAATTTTACGTGATCTCAAAACGTGGGGCGGTCCGCGACATTTCGTTTGTCTCTTATTTTGTTAATATTATGTGTTCCCGTTTTTCATATACCTACCTACATTTATATAAAAGCGAATGGAGTAAAGAAAACTTGAAAAGCGGACCCGAATTCTAAAACATTAACTGGAACAGTTGTGGTTACAGAAGCGTGATATCATTGTTTCGCATGAGAAAAAATGCCTAGATAAAGTTTGTTTATAGCAATGTTCTTTTTTTTTTTTTTTGTAAGCCTATATTGTGTCCCACTGCTGGGCAAAGACTCTCTCTGTGAGGGTAATCTACTACGCGGGCCCAGTGCGGGATCACAAGTCTTCGAATTTTTGGTTCAAAGACGTGCTGGTTTCCTTACGATGCCGGTTTCACCGTTTACCTTATACTAGTATAATAGCAACAGGAGTAATACTAAAGTTTATCGTTTTGTTTATAGCTGTCCCAACATGTCAGGTGACTTTTTATAGAATGTTTATTACCTGGTTTTAGAGGTCGCATCAAATCTTTTATAGACCGTGTATAAAAATGTGGCAAATAAAAACGTTATCAAGGAATGACAGATATTAGTGGTATTGTAGATTTTCTTTCTTGTTTCTGATAATCAGACGAGCAGCCTATGTACAGACGACAGCACATCAGGCTACGCGAAACTGTCAAATTTGCCCAATCAACTTTGAACCTTATGCTTTAGCAACAAAGTTGAAATCTATGAAAGAAATTTGACAGATTGTAGTAACTTGTTGTGCTGGCGTCTGTACCAGCATCCTAATTGCGTAACTCACTTTCAGTCACAATCAGAATAATTTTGAAGGATATTTGTTGCTAATCCATTGCTTTACTATGTTCGAAAAAGTGTCTGTTCAACAGCGTAAATAACGCAATGAATGTTGTTGAATTGTCAAAATAAAAGTCATTACTACTGTTAGTATGTTACGCAATTATCCTGGTACTAATCCTTGCGTCATGTTCGTGAACGGGCGCCGTCAGTAGGGACTGGTCATCTCTTTGCTGCCTTAGCTTATTTTAAATTAATTTATATTTGATTTTTTGTTTAGGGTTCCCGTACTCAAATGGTAAAAAGAAACCCTATTACTCCCGCTCCTCTGTCTGTCCGGCTGTCCATCCGTCCGTCCGTCCGTCCGTCCGTCCGTCCGTCCGTCCGTCCGTCCGTCCATCTGTCACCAGGCTGTATCTCATGACAGTTAGACAGTTGAAATTTTCACAGATGATGTATTTCTTTTGCCGCTATAACAACAAATACTCAATTCAGAATAAAATAAATATTTAAGGGGGGCTCCCATACAACAGACATGATTTTTTTGCAGTTTTTATAGATACGGAACCCTTCGTGCGCGAATCTGACTCGCGTTTGGCTGTTTTTTTTTTAATCTATTTATTACAGACGCTTTTAACGTTCTGCATCATTCTTACATGCATCATTTTTAACATGAATGATGTACCAATACTTTGTAACCATATTATTTTGATTTAAAAGAGTTCGTGGAGTTTTTTGCCCGTTCTCAATACGTATCTAATACGCTTTGGAATGGTCAACTAGCTTCATCTTCCTGACTGATCGATTCCTGTTTGATCCCGCTGGTTGCAAGTCGTAATGATACGCACGAAACTATCGGAATCACTATGGTGAATAGAACTGCTGAAGATTGAAAAAACTATCTTTGTATTGTATAAATTCAATCTCTTAATATTGTATAATTGCATAACACACGTGTGAGCACTATGCACCTAAACTCTAAAGCTACCATTTACTGGGTACGTCTTTCATTGACTTGAATGTGCCCTGGCGGCTGAGGGTATGTCATGCTCACTCAAATGTCTCGCTGGTGGTGGCGTGTGTGTTGGATCATTGAGTTCCCTTCAAAATGGTTGAGCTAAATGGTGCTGATCCATACGTCATGTTCGTGAACGGGCGCCGCCAGTAGGGACTGGTCATCTCTTAGCCGCCACGGCTTATTTTAATTTTAATCTAAGTATTTTCATTTCTGAATTTTTATTTTTTTTGTTTTTGTTTTTATCTTTTTTAGTACGGACGCTTTTAACGTGCACGTCTTTCTACATCGTTCTCACATGTATAATTTCAACTTGAATGATGTAACCAAAATTTTGTAACAATTTTTATGATTTAAAAGAGTGTCCGTGGAGTTTCTTGTCCGTTCTTCTCCACAGGTACCTACGCTTTGGAATGGGCAACTAGCTTCATCTTTCTGACTGACCGACCCCTTGACAATTCAAAAGTGCCTGTAATTGGTTTACTTGAAATAAATGCTTTGAGTTGAGTTTTGAGTTTTTAAACCGGAAAGAAGTGATGCGGTAGAGAGCTAAAGTTTTCGACATAGCTCACACAATAAGCAGTAGACACGACAGTACGACACGTCTACCCCAGCTGTCATCGGTCGACAGTTGGGTAGACGTGTTGTTGAGTGGAGACCGAGAATCGACAAACGTAAGGTGGGACGCCCTCAGACTAGTCTGAACGCTCGTCGCTTCATCTAGATGAAGCGACGATCTTCCCACGTTGGCTGGTAGCAGTGTTGCCAAGAACCGAACTAACTGGCGTACAATTGGAGATGCGTATGTGCAGCGGTGGACTGCTGTAGGCTCATGGTGTTCATGAACTTTTTGACAAAGACATAAATCAAGTAGGTATTAAATTATCGTGAAAATGGTGGATTATCCGTAGTAAATAATGATAAAACAGTATCAGACAGGATACAGGATGGCTGTAACCATGGAATAAGATAAAAGTTTATCTATCCTGTGGCTCTAACAGACGGAGATTCACCGGAAAATATAACATCCGTGTCAGCAGTTTCATCCAATTAAGAATTATTACTCGTCATCCGCTCACGATAAACAGAACATGGTTTATTTTTAAAATATTATAATAAGGTTCGATAAAAATAATTTTGTTTTTTAACGAGTACTATTCCAAAACTAACATATAAGATAGGCTAAGGTCAAATTGCACTTTATCATTCTAACCTTTTAACAAATGACATGACATGACAACTATAGATAACATATATTTCTATTTGTGGGCCCACATCCGTTAACAGACATAAAGATAGGACAAAGGTCATGACTGCAACTGTACTCATTACGTCTTCCAAAGATTGGAATAACTATGATAAATTGCCGTTTTGTTTACGTGCTCGAAACAATCGTTGAATGCGTAGAAATTGACATAAAACGGTATACGGAAAGTATTTTTATCGTATTTGTTTGATAAAAAAGATATTATCAACCTATGAGTGGTTTTATAGTTGTCATGATGTTCAATCTCAATCTGATGAGCAAAGGTCAACCCATCTTCTACACTTTTCTCTTTATTGCCTTTTCAAGCCAAATTGTTCTGGTTTTGTCTAATAATACTGCGTCAAAGTCTACCCTATTTGTCACCCACCCTTTAAGATAAAAATAAAAATAAAGAAACTTTAAGATACATACTCTTGACCTTCACGACAAACCGTGTCAAATGTCAACCTCCACTAAAAAAAGTTACGAAACCCCACTTCATACATACATATTGTAACCCGTCACATCAACAAAAGATACATCATTTCACATTACACGCGGTTGCCGGATAAAAATAGCGTACGTATATAATGCCTTGCCAATTTTCTTGAAAGCGCGACGTATCTTGTCTGACATTTGATACAAACGAGCCAAACGAGGTCACTCTACTACACTTTGATAAGTATTGACCGGGTTAAATAATTCTTGTATGGAGGACCACTTTTTCAGACAAACGAGGTGGCGGCGGAACACGGAGAGACTATTAAACTGTTTAAACAACAAAGAGACGAAAACTAACGATTGTTTTTGTACTTAGATATACCTACCTACCTATTTAAAACTAAATTATCTTTTATTAAGAACATCCTCAAGTCGCTTTGCAACGAACTCTTATTATCAAATCCTTTTCCAGAATAATTTTGTCGCTTGTGATGATTTAACTAAAAATAATAAGCAAAAGCATCTATACTCGTAAATATGTTAAGAAAATACAACACACTAATTACTTTAGTTTTTTTTATTTTTTTATAAGTATTCTTTTCTTTTGAAAATTGAGCTTAATTAAGTCTTTAGTGCCAATTATTCGGAACTACGGAATTATATTCTGTATGTTCGAGTTTTTATCACTATTGATGCATCGCTAAGCGTGGCTTTAAAGCAATATCCCCTCGTGCTGGTGACCAATCTCCGGCAAATCATTCTGCAAATGACATTTGTGCCATTAACACAAAGTGTTCACTCGATCGACTCAGAACCTAAGATTCAGCGGAGAGAAATGGGTCGTTATAGTGCAAGAAGTGGGTTGGAAATCGATTTTTAGTCGCAATGAAGCTCAGACTTTTAGTGGGAGGAAGCATGCTTAGAATACTATGTTACATGTTTAAGATTCGGTGTGGTAATAATTTTGGGCTGAAGTGTACTTTTGTGGTGGTCAATTATTTACGTTCGTATACAACATGTCCCGGAATTAATTCACACCACCGAACACCCCAATTAGAATATGATTTATTTATTTATTTTACCATTAATGTACACACATATATAAACAGATAAGAAAAACAGAACAGAAAATAGGATGGTATGACCATACACTGAATTTTTAACAAACATTGTGACCACGTCACAAATCTACACACGCACTCAGTCGTACAGGTTTATGAGCCTAGCATAGAAGGTACTTCAGCCATTTTGTCTTGTTTTGACTGTACAACGGAAGTATGACGAGTTTCAACTATTTTTAGGGTTACGTACCTCAAAAGGAAAAATGGAACCCTTATAAGATCACTTTGTTGTCCGTCCGTCTGTCCGTCTGTCGAGACCCTTTTCCTCAAGAACGCGTGGAGTTATCAAGTTGAAATTAATTCCAAATACTAAAAGCTGCAATCCCTTGAAGCAGTGAAAATATCAAGCTTCTAAGTCACCGCAACCAAAAGATACGGGCGTTGATGTTCCGTTTATGCCGCATATTTTGACACTCGCAAGGTAAAATGCAATGTCATGTAGCGCTTATAAAAGAAAAAAATCCGAAAACTGTAAATTTGTAGTTACATTACAAAAAAGATTTTTTTCCCTTGTTAAAGTATTAACATACCTAGAAATTTGTACGGAACCCTTGGTGCGTGAGTTCGACGCGCGCTTGACCAGTTATTGGAAAAAAAAAATATCTACATTGAAAATGACAGAAATCGATTCTGATAAAGCTATTTTCATAATATGCATTAATTCAGTTACACATAGCATACGTTTGAGCTCAAGCTGAATTTTTATAATGTTTGATGTCTTGGTTGTATCTTTTCCATGACTATGCTTGTCATGCTAAATAATCAGTTTTTTTGTAGTATCGTATTCTTTTTCCTTCTTGGAGAGATATATTTTTCGCGAGCCCACGCTTCCTTAAATAAAATTGTATCGATTTTTATTATGTTTTAATATTTTGAAAGCAATTCTTCGAACCACGCTCTCAAGGCCTAAGCGTAGTTTGGCGTAAAACACGTATAGTATTAGTATAGTATTCGTAGAAATCCTACACTATTAATATTATTACATATCAAAACTACCATCTTTCACCCAAATGAATCTACCAATATCCACTCCACTCAGGAACCCAGTTTCCAGGAACTGCGAGGGCTGATAACTTCATACATTATAGACTACCCGAAAATAACTTTAGCGAGAAATCAGTGTTAGGAGGAGCCCCAATCCCTTTTACCCGCAGTGCCTAAATTATTAACATCAGATATCCAACATTAGGGAGATAGGGATCCCACAGGAAATGAAAAGCTAATTCATTTTTCATGTCTTCATTTTGAAAGTTTTAATAGGTTCCTGACGTAAGCTGAGTTCTAGATTTTTTTTAAGATAACTATTAATGACTCTTTTGGGTTCTAAGTGCCAAAAAGTTGGTATACCTTGTACATTTTATTTAACTATGGAATTATGATTTTAAGACTGGAGACCATTCAGATAGACCTATAATTTTCTGAGGACCTGAAAAAGATAGTGCTAATGCGGAATGGATACGGATGGTGACAGAGGCACGATCATTATGATGCTATTTGGAGGAATCATTTATGAATGGAAAACGACATTAAGGTAAGTTTATTAAAATATTATGTTATTCAATATAACTCGCTGTTCATTCATATCAACATAGAGTAGCTGGGATCGGTACTTTTGCTTGAAGGACACAATTTGTAGCAAGTTTGTTGCTACGATAGGAACGCTTCCTGACTTTCCAATTTGTGCCTGAAATAGCTTGAGAACAAAACTTGTTCCTTAAGTATTCGGTCACAGACAAAGGTCCCGTCACACCGCTATAGTTACCAGTTTCTAGGGAATAATGTTGGAATAATTAAGCCCGGGGAAAAGGACAAGTGGTGAAAGTAAAAGTAGTTACAGCAGACATATCGGTTGTAAGGGAGCGTTTCCACAGAAGCGGAGCTGGGCGGAGCGGAGCAGAGAGGTGCAGGAATCGACTAATCACAATGGTTGAAATCCTCATCGCGTCACTCGTCTCGTCTGTGATTGGACGATTCCTACACGTCTCCGCTCCGCTCCGCCCAGCTCCGCTTCTGTGGAAACGCACCCTTACAACCGATATGTCTGTTATAACTACTATACAATGAGCTTGAGCTGGCCTAGCGTAGTGCGGAGTTTCTATAGAATAAGAGGCTAGTTTGAGAGCAGTGGAGGCCCAGTGACACCGGCTCAAACTTACGAGTTGTAAGTCACAGTTCGAACCCAGACAGGCGCTTTACTTGGTGTAAATAATTTTATCACCACTGTTCTCAAAACGGTGAAGGAAAACATCGTGAGAAAACCAGCTTGCAATATAGAAACAACAATTCAAAGACATTTAATATCTACCAACCCGCAATGGGCCGCGTGGTGGATTACGCCCCACTTCCTCTCACAGAGAGTAAGCCTGTATCTCAGGAGTGGGCAACATTTTAGGCCGATTATTCTAAGAGGCCAGCTTGTACTAGTTTTGTTACCACTGACGTACGGCCTACTGTACCTACTGTAAAAACAATCTTGGACCTTTCGATTTCGCTTGGAAGATTGGAAACCTCACAAATTAATTCAAATTAAATGCGCAGGATTGAAAGGAACTGCTTTCAAGGTCTTACAAGTGTTATTCGCTTTCTTTTACGTTTTGACAAAATGAAAGGAATATTCATGAATTTACCAAAGCCAGGGTTCTAGGTATTTAGTCAATTGTTATTAGATTCTGTGGATGGTAAAAATGCGGTTGGATTTTTAGAATTTATTCAAAGGAAATGCTACCTCGAATATGTTGTAAAAAAAATAATTATGTACTTACTAGTCAAAATTCGTTTCTTTTTTCCAGAGATGCTTATAAGTGTTTTCAATTCATGCCTCCAAGGGAAAGGTATCCCAAAAAAACAAATTTTGCCTTATTATTAATATAACACATCATTATGTTTTTCCCCGAGATGTTAGACAGAGGTGACCTATTATAATATACCCACATTTTTTCAGTTATTTTAAGTCTCATGTAATAGGGGACGAGCCCATTGCGACTTCAGACAAATTCAGACTTCTCAAAAATTGTTATTGTATATTAGGTACGTCTAGTTGTATTTGAAATATTGATAGTCTTTCCTTGTTTTACTTAGCACTAAACACTCTAATAACTCGACAGCAAGGTTCAAATTACTGACCCACTTTTAAATTAACTGTAAAACATATCCGATTGTCTATAAAGTAAAACCTTCCGTGCAATAGTTTCTTACGACAGCTTGTTTAACGCTTTGAGCGGAGGATCTGGTTATTCAAATGTTTGTTGCGCGGCGCACTAATTTCTCATACAAAATGAATGACGTTGCGAATGTATGCGTAATTAGAATAAAAGTGTGTGAGTAGCCTTATAAAATGTACAAAAAAAACTAACGTGGAGTGGCGCTAGTAGTCCGAAAATTTAAACTGATACGGCGCGATGATGTAACTTCAAGGAATCGGTATAAGCCGCAACCGTTTATGCACGTTCTTTAAAGAAAGACATATGTTTTGCTGACGTGATTAAACGTTGTGTCAAATAGCGTTTATCAAATTTTACGTATTGTAACGTTGCTCCGCCCAAAGTGTTAAAAGACGTTTCGTTTTCTCACTTCCGCGGCGCTTACGTAACGTGACCTGAATTATTTCAGCGAAACGTTTCAGGAACTTTGCAATTTATAAGTGTTCTTATTGAATCATAATTCTGAGGTGTGCTGTGAAATAACTAGGTAGGTGGTGACGAATTGTACTTAGACTTATGAATAGAAATTATGTTCTTCGATGTTGTAATGACTTGAGCTTTATTGAGAGGGAAAGGCTTCCAAGCTACAAGGCATAGCATAGAATAATCAGCCTATGATGTTGTCCACTGCTAGGAAACAGGTCTCTTCTCTGTGTGAGGGAGTGGGTCGTAATCCACCACGTGGGCTCAGTGCGTGTTGTTAGATGTTCTAGGACATGCCGGTTTCCTCACGATGTTGTCTTTTACCGTTTTGAGAACAGTGGTGATGAAATAATTTTCACAAAGTAAAGCGCCTGTCTAGGTTCAAACCTACGACCTACAATTCGTAAGTTGCTGCCATCACCACTTGGCCACAACCAACAAGTCAATTTTGCTAAAAAGTCAATTTTGGTTTTTTTTTTCCTGTTTGCTTTTTGTTGAAAGGGTTATGTAGAGAGATATAGTTATTTTGGGTAAAGGTGTTACTGCTAGTGTCCTTTTTGATCACAAAAGTCACATAATAATGAGAATTAGAATTCAAACGAACATACAAACTGAAAACTTTCAAGCAACGAAACGGTTTTGTTTTTTCTCCGGAGACTCGTAGTAGGTTTCCATCCCAGTAATGAATTCAAAGCTAAAACACTTGAGACATTTATTACAACCAAATAACCATCCAACACTAAGATAATTCCGAAAAACTCAGACAATAATCCCTTGCCACTTCATTTCATACAACTAGAAACGTGAAAAGAAAACCTCACAGGCAATATTATAGCAAGTCAACTTATATAAAAGACGCAACGCTCTCTTGCCTCAGGGCAGTTCAAGTTAAGCCGAGCCGTTCTTGCTCAAAGGCTAAAAGGCTGAGCGTTTCATACTATCGGATGACCGCGGCCTGTTCAGGTAAACCCTCAAAGATAAAATAAAAACATGCCAGAACATGGCCGCGTGTGGGTTTAATTTACATTTTATGGATGTATTATTTTTAGTTTAGGTTACAGTTTGTTGGGATTGTTTTTTCGAATAAACTGGTAGGGCTGTTATTTTAGGGACGTTTCGTTATGATTTAATGGAAATCTATACGAATATTATAAAGAGGTAAAATTTGTGATTTTATATGTAGGGATCTTCTTCGGTACTACTGATTCAATTCCGATTTTCCGATTTCCGATTCTTTCACTAATGTGACGCTACAGTATTACCGAGTAGCTTAGGATAAATTTTATGTTAAAAGAAGAAAATTCACGCGGAAATCGTGGGTGGAAGGTAGTATTATATCAATTGAGTTACTCTTACCTAAATTGTATTATAGAAAAGAAAGAAAGGAAGAAACAAATATTTTACTTGGTACACACACAGAAAATACAAACAGTAAAAACCGGTCAAGTGCGTATCGGACCACGCACAATGAAGGGTTAATAGTTGGAATGAATTTATCCCAAAGAACAAACATAACATTGTAGTTGAAAATCATGTTCTTCCATACATTGCAACTGCAAATGTTAGTTATAATAATAATAATAATAATAATATTCCACAACTTTCACACAACGCCATCTAGTCCCAAACTAAGCAGAGCTTGTGCTATGGGTACTAGACAACTGATAAACATACATATATATTTCTAAATACATACATATTATAGATAAATTACACCCAGACACAGAACAAATGATCGTGCTCATCACACAAACATTTGTCCTGGGTGGGAATCGAACCCACGACCTTGTGTATAGCAGTCAGGGCCACTGACCACTAGACTAACAGGCCTGTCAGTTGGTCGACTATTACTCGTAAACTTGTGAAGCCTACTTAGCTGTGATAGTTTTCCTTTTAACTTCGTTATGTATACTACTACCGTGAATTTTTCCACTTATCCAAAAACATCCATTCAGCAGGCTTCACTTAACTCTAATAAAAATTACCACACACCGTGGGGTAGATGAGAAAAAAAATTACCACCTTTTTTGTCGTGATTAATATGTATATCCTTGCCAAATAATAACTTTATAGTACTAAGAGTCTCTAAGCTAAGCTGCGGACGGACAAACGGACATGGCGAAACTATAAGGGTTCCTTGTTGACTACGGAACCCTAAAAAGGTGCATTAAAATGAACAAAATTACATTAAAAGCAACCAAAACAAATAAATAAACAAAAAAAAAAAATACCTGTGCAAGGCCAAAAAGGCTCCTATCTCAGCATAATTCTGTGATATTTTAAGAATAAGTACCGCAGCGCTGGTATTCTGATAGGGTCCGCTGTGTTGCCAAACCTTCGGACATAAAATCGAATAGGAACACGTTTTTATTCAGACTTCAACAATTAGGTAATCGTGAGTGAAGAAGGCTAAAGTAGGTCACTAAACAGCCGCAACAGTGTTAGTAGATGTAATGCATTAATAAAATTCTTGTTAACTTAATACTAGCCAAGCTGAAAACTCGCTGGACGCTCAAATAGACTGAATTTTAATATGGAGTGGAATATTATGAATCTTTAGACTGGTGGGTAAACATTGATTTGTGTTACAGATTCCGTTTTTTAATTTATTTTTATTAATTTATTATTATTATTATATTATTATAATAATCCTAGTTGTTACACAGTTTATGTAATATCCTGTGGGGTAATTGCGTAAAACACTAACAGTAACAGTGGTTTTCGTTTTGAGAGTTCAACAACATTAATTGCGTTATTAACGTTGCTGAGCAGACAAATTTTTCGAACATAATTGAATCAATTAAAACCAACATTAACTTCAAAATAATTCAGGTTGTGACTGATATTGTGTTACGCAATCAGGGTGCTGAAAGGATTACCCAGAACAAATAAAAATGTAGGTACCTGAATTTAATTTGTAACTTCTGTATTCTAGAATATATAAGTTACAAATTAAATTCAGTCCAAAAACTAAACTACGCAAAAAATGTATCACGTACACAATTACTGCGACCACAATATCCGAGGACATTTTAAGGACATAAAATTAAAATAGCACAAAAACCACTTTAGCGTATCAGTATTCAACACTCATAATACAAACGACTCCACTTTTCCCCGGCTTGGGCGAGCTAAAATGACAAGGCATGACTCTGCTCCAACTCGCTAAGTAATTACATACACGTCATGTGAGCGGAGCATATTCAGCGTTAGCGTAGGGTCGCCATGTTGAACCGTTTTAGGAGACTTATTAGGATTAATTTTCTGCAGGTGTGTCAAATATGAGAATGGTGTTCGTGACCAGTCTTAGCATAATGTTTTTTTCTATACTATAATAATAATAGTAATAATAAAGCTGAAGAGTTTGTTTGTTTAAATGCGCTAATCTCTGTAACTATCCGTCGGATTTGAATATTTTTGCATTTGATGGCTCAATTTTTAAGGAGGGCTATTCTGCCCTGCTAAGCCGAAAGGCGCTATCTCTGAGATACGCCCTTTTAGTTTTTTTTATACCATTCAGTAGCTAGAATAATTTCGCATCTAATGGTATAACCCAAATAGCGATATCTAATTTAAAACATTAAAATAAACCACTAAGAAGTTTTTTTATATCTCAATTTTTCCTTAAATTACTAAGAGATTTGACGGCATGTCGTTTTTATGAAGCCAAATAGCCTTATATTGACATAGGCTAGAAACGCTTAAAAAATGTTCATAAAAACTTAATTAAATTTTTAAGCCAATAAGCGGTAATTTCATCTTTCTAAAAAGTTCCGGAGTTAGCGCTTTTGCGCTAAGTAAATGTGGGTATTATTAGTTCGCTAAGGTTTGAGATACGGCTATACCTAAGTATAGTAGGTAATTAAAATTGACTTTAATATCTTTAGTAATAAGGATTACACTCACTTACATTTCATAATAGAGCGTGTCGTGACATGAAAATAATAATCATTAGTAATGATCATTACTTAGTTTGTCTTGTTTGCGGAAGGAAGCAAATTCGTTTTATGGTGTGTTAAAAATAAGGAAAACTTTATTAAATACAGTACTCGTATTTCTAATTACGCAGATATAAGCTTTTGTGTATTAATATCAAGGGTATTATCATTTTTTAATGTTCTATCGGGATATGAAAAATATTGTACTTTGGGTGGATAATTGTTCTGCTCAAAATAAAAACTGGACGTTTTTTTCGTTTTTAATCTATGTTATAAATTCGGATCAGATCAATGCAGAAAAGATTATTGTTAAATACTTCGAAGCCGGACACACATTTATGTCTGCAGACTCTTTTCACCATAGAGTAGAATTGGCGATGAAGCGAATGAAAAATAAAATATATGACTTTGATGACTTTTGCGAAGCTGTAAACAGCAGTAAACAGTGCTGGAAAAAATGTAAATATAAATAAAATGACAATAGATGATTTTTATGAGTGGCAAGACTATACGACCCAATACAAACTTTCCCGGTTGTCACCACGACCTTACATTAGTGACATTGTTGAAGTGGAAGTTAAGAGAGGCAGTTTTGACATTAGGTACAGAACTGGTTTCTATAATGAACCTATTACGGCTAGCATTATAGGTACAAAGTTCTTAAAATTAGACAAACTTCCATCCCCAGCTAAAAAAACAGTACCAGCAGGAATATCTCAAAAAAAAAAATATATTTTTAAATCTCTTTCCAGTTTAATACCTGCTAATAGAATGTCTTTTTGGCGGGGACTGCCAACTTTTGATTAATTTTATTTCATAGAAAGCAAATAAATTGCTTTAACTTTTTTTTGTAATTTGCTACTACATTTAATAAAGTTGTTAAAAAAATATTAAATGAAGTTTTATTACAAATTTATTCGGTATTTTTATCAAATATGAAAAAAAAATCATTTTGTATGGAACTTTCTATGAGCAGAATAAGACTAAAAGCAGTATCTCAATTTTTGAAGCCTTTCTTTTTAATCAAAATAGCGGTATCTCACGAAATAGGTATAATGGTGCCATTTATGGATAATTTAGGTATGTCAGTTATATCTAGGGTCAAAAATACGTTTATATAAGTTTTAACAGTTTTCAAAATATTAGTTTTAACCCCCGTTTTAAGGTGGGAAAACTCCATTCACAAAAAGTCGTTTTTCTCAAAACTTACTCTGACTGAGTTAGCGCTTTTCGGCTTAGCAGGGCAGTATTTTATATGCTATGGACCTTTAGGAGCCGACCAGAAAGAAAAAAAGACAGAGAGAACGCTAAGTGTAAAGTTATGGCGGGGGCAGATGATGTGATACGACGAGGTGGGTCGGAGGAGCAATAAATATCACGGACGAAATTATGGACAGAAGCTACTCAACCTATAGTTTTCCTACTACTGGTACACAGGTCTTCTTTCTTCGAAAGGGAGTGGTCTGTAATCTACCACGCTTGCCCAGAGCGGGTTGGCCATTACCTTGTCTTGCTTTAATTGAAAGCTAAAGTTAGAAGCAATAGTCAGTGTTATAAAACGGTATTTTTTGAAATATTTAGAGATTTTTTTAATATCCCATTACAATTTTCTTTTAACCCAAAGGTTGGCTGGTAGATAATAACGCATGGTATTAGACGCGGTGGTTTATTCGACAGACACACATCAAGCACATCAAGCTACCCGAAAAAATCAAATTTTCCCAATAAACTTTGAACCTTATACTTTAGCAATAAAGTTGAAAATCTATTAATCTCTCTATCGTGGAATGTGCACCATGTGTACAGATAACAATAAAAATGCTGTTGGGTCTGCTAATTGGCGCGCGACGGGTTAAAGAAATTTGACAGATTGTAGTAGTTTGATGTGCAGGCGTCTGTACATAAACGTGTAAATAATTAAATAGAAGAAAAAACAGAGAGATGTGAGATGAATTTGGGATGGCGTAGGCTTCATTCAGGTTTTACACAGCAATAAACTTCTTGTAAATTGAATTCTCTCTTTATGACTACCTAAAAGTAAAGATAAACATAAACATAAAACACTATCTAAATCTGGATTAGTTATACAAGGCCAGTACTCACATTAGAGTAAACTTTTGTCTGATCTTTCAGCTCTTTGTCAAATTTGGGCGAAAAACTTACTTTTACCACACTATTGCATAATCCTATATAAATGAAACTTCTTTGGAAGGGGTGAAGACCTGAGGGGCAACTCTCGTAATTTTAAGAACTTTCACAGTCGGCAGGATAATTGCGTAACACACTATCACTAGCAAAGGTTTCATTTTGGCAGTTCAGCAACATTAATTGCGTTATTTACGTTCTTGAGCAGACACATTTTTCGAACATATGGAGCAGTGGATCAGCAATCTGCTTCAAAATGATTCAAATTGAATTGAGTATGTTCTAATGGTATGGTTCTAATTAGGGTGTAGGTCTCAGTCTCAATTTGTCCATTTTGGACAGAATGAGACCCCTAATTTCCCTACATTTCTGACAAGTTTTTGATATTTTTGTTTGTCGCCGAGATGAGACTCCGACTAGATTTTGCTTTGATTTTGTTTTTTTTTTTAATTACGAGTATTGGCCTTCTGGTATCCTGAAATACAGCCTATATTTCCTAGCTTAAAAACCATGCTCCGACAGTATTACTAAAGTTAATGCTCTTGATATCCTGCTAAATGTATATAACTCCACGTTTTTCTTGTTCCCCCACTGCGTTACAACGCATTACCCGCCTGAGCCTTCGTTTTCGCTCAACGTTCTTCCTGATTATTTTTCTTATTGCTTGGCTCCTAAGGACGACACTTAGGAGCCGAGCGTGATGTCAAGTAGCCCATAATCTGACTCAAGAATTTTGCTATCAAATGCAAAAAGGCTGTTCCAAATCCGATTGGCTGTTAGAAAGATTAAGGCGTTCAGACAAACAAACTCTTCAGCTTTATTATATATATAAATCATTGATTCCCAAAGTGGTCTAGGTGGACCCACAGGGGTCCAGGGGAGACTCGACGGGGTCTACGTTAGATCTAATTATCACATTTTTTGTCGAGTTTTGGGAATATGGTAGAAATGTAGGTTAGCTTGCTTGACCTATTAATAAATAGACACGGCAACGTTTTTAATGAAGATTTTTTGAAAAATATGACTTATATTAAAAAGTGGTTCAATTAATTCTGCTCGTTATTCTGATCAAACTATTTTCAGGTTTTGCGCATTTAAAGTTACACGTTGTATATATATAGGGGCGTTATTGCTACCAGTTACCAGTACCTATGCGTCCTTTTATGTCATAGTTACTGGTCCTGAAATGTCTCTCATTCCTCAAAATCATGGCCACCATATTTCACACATAATTCATTGGTTGTGAAAGCAAGAAGCTGACTTGTAAATAAATAACGTAATGAAAAGCGTTCACTTCGTACCGTTCTGATTAAATAATCTAGTAATTCGTTTTTACAGAAAACTCGCGTAGAATTTTGTGTTTCATCTAAATATCATTATAGCTTAGTTATTACAACTTATTACTAATTATGAGATGAATGTGTGAGGTGTTTTTAAGAGACTTATTTCCAGTAAAAGCTTCTGTATGTAAATTTATTATTTATGTAGGTTATGTTAAGACAGCCACATTAATTTGGTCCCTACCTACACACAAAGACATCAATATGTCTTATGACATGAATTGGTGTTGTTCGTTAATTACACTAAGCTTTGTTCTTAACTATCTAGGTATCTTGTTACCCGATAACTGGGTTGTGAAGGTCAGATAAGCAGTCGCTCCATGTAAAATACCTTCTTGTATTTTGCTGAATTTGGTTATACTGGATGCCGACTCCATTAAAATTAGGACATCAATATCTCGATGTGTGTAATTGTGTATAGTGTGCACACAAGGCAGACAATAACATTTTAACTGATTTTATTGTAATCTTGGCAATCTCTTGTCTTTTGCCGTTACCATATTGCTTTTAATATCTTAAAAACATACCCCAAAATTAGTTCGACAAAATATTTTTCAGTTATGATTGTGCCATGTCAAAAAGTTTTTCATTTCTAACTCCCTAGAACATTTTAGCTACATTTTCGCGTGAACTTTTAATTAAAATGTCCTCTTCTATTTTCATTAATTTCTGAGAAGAGCTGCCCTCAATAAATTATTGCATTTTTCTAATTTCACTGTGTATAATTCATTTTCTGCGTGTTGCACATTTTCTAATTAAGTCAACTGAGTGCTTTAGTTAGTTGAACTACATGAATTGGTATTATTCTTTAATTATGCTAAGCATGTTATTTACACCTGTAATTAGTAAGTACTGATCATCCAAAACTTCGATTGATCAGGTTAAGCTACGCTTGCCGCGGTTGGTATACCAAGACCCCTCCGTGCCTCGGAAAGCACGTTAAGCCGTTGGTCCCGGCTTTCATCATGCCAAAAATCAGAGAAACAGTCCACTACTAAGGGGTATCGTGTTACCCCGTAACTGGGTTGTAGAGGTCAGATAAGCAGTTGTTCCACGTCAAATACCTTCTTATATTCTGCTGCGTTTGGTTAGACTGGAAGCTGACCCCAATAATGTTGGGAAAAGGCTAGGCAGATGTTGACTCCTAAAGTCCTAAGTACCTACTTACAAATTACATTTTTAAACGTCATAACGTCCAACAAAAACCTTTCAATTCCTACCTAATGATAATATAAACTATGTTTTTTTATGGTCTTTATTAATTTAATTCTTTATTATTTTTTATTATTTGATTGGGGTTTTTATCCCAATGTATACGCCAACCCCATCGTGTCTTATACAGACTACGAGTACTACGATACAATGCTTTAATTTTAAATTAAAAGGAGAATCTTAATCAATAAAGTACACCAACTCGCTAAATCTTTTCGCCACATCTGACTTCGGTTGTGCTAAAATTTATTGAATTAAGCCTATCTGTGATGTATTTAAATTTAACGCATTGATTAAATTTCTCCTTTCCTCTTGGTTCCTTACACAATCCGTCAGCAAACGATGTACATCCTCAAGTTCACTGCATGTATTTCAGTTGGGAGAACTTTCTTTCTTCATGAGAATAATCTATCTTCTTATTAGCTTGTCGATAGTAATCTAAATAGAGTCAGGCTAGAACTCGCCTAAGGCTACGTACGCACTGATAGCGCCTAGAGCCTAGTGACTTAAAATCCTTATACAACGTGTAACGTTAAATGCGCAAAACCTCATACACCCCAACTGATTTTTAATTCAATTGACCTATTTCAGAGAGAAAATAAGTAACTAAAAAAATTGTAAAGGTTTTATGTGCTGTTTTAGTTTTACTGGCCATTCTGATCGTTTCTTGCATCTGCGACGACGCTTTATCGAGGGAGGAGTCGTCACCGCGTCGCTGCGCCGCGCTGACCTTGGCTTGCTTGACCTATTAAGAAATAGACACGGCAACGTTTTTAATTAATATTTTTTGAAAAATGTGTCCTGTATTTAAAAGTGGTTCAATTAATTCTGCTCGTTATTCTGATCAAACTATTTTCAGGTTTTGCGCATTTAATGTTACACGTTGTATATGTCGCAGGTTTATGACAGAATCAGGCTTTTGATCAAAAACTGGAAGAAGACAA
The DNA here is from genome assembly GCA_949629135.1 of Eremobia ochroleuca. Lineage (NCBI taxonomy): Eukaryota > Metazoa > Arthropoda > Insecta > Lepidoptera > Noctuidae > Eremobia > Eremobia ochroleuca. Next base: position 3,689,526 of record OX451392.1, read on the forward strand.
AATTATTACTTTATGTTATCATAAACAAAAAAAAATAATTGTTTACTGTCTCTAATTGTTTTATTTATTAAAAGAAATAACAACCGACATTGTTTTTATCATAAAACTAATCCAGTCTACATTTTTGATTAAAAACAAATCTCAGGTTTACAACATAAAGTAATAACTTGGTCTTTTTCAAAAACCTGATTTTGTCATAAACCTTCGACCATTTGACCTACCTATGTACGTAGCCTTAGGATAGGTTCGTACTGACAGCTGGCTTACTTAACGCCTAGATCCTAGCGAGTCACCTTGCGGCCGCACTGCGCGCCTGGCACCTTCGGTAGTCACCCAGAGTGTATCGAAGGATATTAAGTCACTAGGTTTTAGGCGCCACCTGACAGGGCGTACGTAGCCTTAGTCTTGCACCTTCAGTAGCGACATGATCTATAAAAGAGGTATACTCAAAATTAAATGTAATTACAGCATGTCGATTCTGTAAAAATCTCAGCGTGAAAATTCGCTTTGAGTGAGCTGTCAGTGTACAGTGTCAGTGAACTAGCATTTTAGTTTAAACATTACTATTTTGTGGGGTTTTAAAATAAAATAGCAAAACAGAAAATTAGTCAGAATATCAATTTTGTTTTTTTTTTTTTTGTTCCTACATTAAAACCCCACAAAAAAGTAATGTTTTCACAATTAAAATACTAGCTTTGAAACTATATAAAATGATCAATAGAATTAGCATAAAAAAACATTATTAAAATCTCGATTATGATTATAAATGTATGCTTGGTCAATCCCTAGTCTCACTCCACGCTCACTTCAACTAATTTTTCACGGTGAGATGGTTACAGAATGGCACCGCTGTACATTACAAGGACATATGTGACACGCGCCTGAAATTCCATTAATCACAATATGTCCCAGCTAAGACGCCTAATACCAAATTGACGTCAACAAAATAATAAAGAATTCAGCGACAAATTATGTAACAACAGCTTCCTCCGCCGTCGCTTCTAATGGTACTTTGCACATGACAAGGATATACCTACCTAGATATATAATGTAATCATTTTGTGTACTAAAGCTGGGTTGTTGGTTGAATGTCCTTTATAAGGCTGATAATAACCACGACTGGAAATAAATAAAGCAAGGAGGAATCTTATATTAAAGTTAAATTTTATTAATGTATTTGCGAATCTATACTTATACTAGCTGTAACTGAAATAACGCACAGCCTCATAAGGGGTCATTGTACTCATCATTATGAACAACTTTTACGATGGGGCTAAACCTGAAATCGCAAAAAAAAATCAGCTGTTCCCTACATTTTGACGAGTTATGCGAACATAAATGTAGGGAACTGTAGATTTTTTTTTTTGCGATTTCAGGTTTGGTCCCATAGTAAAAGTTGTTCATAATGATGAGTACAATGGCCCCTTATGAGGTTGTGCGTTATTTAAGTTACAGCTTGTATACTAATATTAAAGTAAAGAGATACAATTTGTTTGTTTGTAAGTTTGTATGTAGGGGTAAATTCCGGAACTACCAGTAGTATTTGAAAAATTATTTTTGGATTTAACAGCCCAATTCATTAAAAAGGTTATAAGCTAACATCACGCTACTACTCTTAGGTACCGACCAAAATGAAAACGAACTAATACCGCGTATAGGGCGATGCAATACGATGCGGTGGATTGCGAACCAAAATTTTACGCAGTACTCAATAATTTTGGGTTGACCAACACTTTGAGAGACTTTGGGCCACGTCAAGCCAAGTCTAGCTAAGTTCAGACGCCAGCACATCAAGCTACTACAATCTGTCAAATTTCTTTAATAGATTTTCAACTTTATCGCTAAAGTATAAGGTTCAAGGTTGATTGGGAAATTTTGACAGTTTCAGTTAGCTTGATGCGCTGGCGTCTGTACATATGATTAAATGAGTGACGTTCAAAATTACTTAGTTGTTTGACACAACAGCTACTCAAATCAAAATGTTGGTGATAGAAACCGGAAATCGATACTTTAGAACTGAGAATCTCCCAAGATACTCCAACTAGGAGTTACTACTTAACAGTCTAAACGCGAGAATAAGGAACTTGTATACCTACCTGCAATCTTGGAAACTAGCATGTTCCATTTAGCTGCGAGCATTCCCTTAGCATCTGTTTCTCACAGCTGGAGTTCCATCCCTTGGGAAAAGACAACATTCATAGTAGGAAAGCTTGGATACATTATTAATATCTAGTACCGTCTCGAACGAAGCTCAGCGTTCGTACTGCAAATCGGTTGACCACGAGAATTCAACAGTTCTGAATTCCAATTTTCGGGAATATTCGGGAGTCTTCGTTCCGGTATTGTATCTCAATTGTTTCGTTTCGTCAGTTTGTATTTGTAGGTCAATTGCTATGCTAGATATTGGGTTCGTGGATTCGTTATAAACAACAAAAGAGTTTTGAGCTGACGAAATTAGAATGCTTTGATGTGTGCCCAATTTAATGGCAGTGAGTAATTGAGTTTTTGAATTTGAGTTTTAAATTGAAACTCTAAATTAGAATTTCCTGTGTAATAAATCAGAACCGACTCCTATAGTGACGAAAAGGAACAGTTAATTTCAACACATGAATACTATCTACCCCGTGGGAATAAAAAATAGGTCTATAAAAATGTCACAAAAGTAATTTTTCATGTTCACACCGCAAAGAGTACGAGTATATTGCCCATGTTTGCATACCAATGTCATAAAAGGTTAAACAAATTGTAACGAACAGGAGTTACAAATCATTATGCCCTGTGACGTCATCCGTTCACGTCACCCCACGTACACTGCGGTGCAAAAAACAACTCCAACAAATGATAACAGAGGGAACAATGGAAAACAAACATCAATAATTCTGTGCCACTCTGTGACTCTGTTTAAACTCTAATAGCTTTTGATACTCAATTATTTTGGGATTATCTGTACATGAGATGTATATTTGTAAAGGGATTATATTTGAGGATTTAGCTCGTAATCCGGGTTTGTGATAATAACAGGGTTGGTGTTTTTACAAACTTTTTATAAAAAAAATTTAATGTCAACGACTAGTTTTGAATTCGAATGGACTTATTCACTTTTATGAAATATTTACGCATTGAAGTCAAGGAATTAGGACACTTAATGAGTTGTAATCGAATAGCAACTCCTTAACTGTAAAATCTTTTCTATCTTTGTTTAAGATTAAGTTAAGAATTGTATAAAACTGTATTTTCATTTAAATAAACAGCTTTTTATTATTATTATTTTTATTAATTAGAGCAAAAATATTAGTATTCAAAAATTAAAAAGTTACTTTAAAATGTTTCATTGTCACAGTTTCTGGTCAATCAATCAATCTGCCTAGCCTTTTCCCAACTATGTTGGGGTCGGCTTCCAGTCTTACCGGATGCAGCTGCATACCAGTGTTTTACATGGAGCGACTGTTAATTGTCCTTGCTCCTAGAAACGTCTGACTGTTGGAGTTTTGAAATCTAACATATAATTGAATGACTATTGGATAATAATATCCAAAAGCTATAAAGCTTTTTACATTAGTACTTACTGCTAGAAATTAACAAAATACTTGTAGTCTTTTTTTCCAATTTGCATAGAAGTACCCTAAAAGTCACACACGTATGGTGGACATTCTCAATCACGGTACGACTGGCCAATAAGTTCTAGGTTGCCCAGTGAGCTGTGGAACAGCTTTGCTCGCAGTCTCTCAGACGGATCGAGTCCGGAACGAGGTGATACGGAAGAGAACCAAAGTTGTCGACATAGCTTACAGAATAAGCAAGCTGAAGTGGTAATGGGCCGGCCATGTTAACCGTAGAACCGACGACCGTTAGGGTAGACGTGTTCTTGACTGGAGACCGCGAATCGGCAAACGTAAGTTAGGATGCCCTCAGACTAGATGGAGTGACGATTTTAGCACGATAGCTGGTAGAAGCTGGACGAGTGTTGCCGAAAGATTAATTAATGACGATTAAGATTAATGGCGTGCAATAGCAAGCCTATTGCACGCCTATGTCCACAAAGGACTGTGCAGTCTGATGATGACGCAAAAATTTAGTCTCATTTTTGTCTCAAACGTTGCCAATCTAGCCTATTATGTGAAATTGTATCATAAAATGAAGCAGCAAGGAAAAGGAAGCCATTTCATAAATCTTCCAAAACCAATTTTGGGCCGTATCTCAAAAACAAGAGGACACAAATTAGTAAAATTAAAAGTTCATCAAAGAAAGTAATAATAACACGACAGTTCAACATTAAATACTTTGACTGTGTCCTTTACAAAATAACTTTTAATTGAGCAAATAAAGTTTCGGATGATTTAACTGAAATATTCAATATGCTAACGACATTTATTGAAAATTAATTTCACAAATTCTGTTTACAAGTTTTCCTACGGAAATGACATGATTTTAGTAGGTAGCTTTGCTTACTGGAGAAGTTTATTTTGTTTGATATCAAGGCATAATAAATTAGTCAGAAGTAACTATTTGTATATATTTATATATTATAAATATATATACATATACACATAAATATTTATATAGGTATTATAAATATATTGTGTATGTGTTTATAACCTATTTATGTATCTGTCTAGTTTTTATTTTTTTAAACTTTTATCATCGTCGTGTCAACTAAAGCACCTGCCATCTAATCTCTTCGCCACCCTTGGTTGACACCCTTGGTTGATAGAGAATGTCTAAGTCATTAAGTCCGCCTTTGTACCTTTTGTGCGAAAAGTTTAAATAAATAAATAACTATAATAAAAGAGAAAAATTCCAGCTTGTAAAAAAAAAACTTAAATTATTTACATTGTAATGGCATTGTTTAAAATGCTATACGTCATACTATACTAGTTACAGACGCCAGCACATCAAGCTACCCGAAACTATCAAGTTTTCCCAATCAACCTTGAACTTTATGTTTTAGTGATAAAGTTAAAAACCTATTAAAGAAATTTGACAGATTGTAGGAGCTTGATGTGCTGGCGTCTGTACTATTTTTTGCGTCGCCATTATCTGCCTCGCTTTTTTTCAACTAAGTTGGGGTCGGCTTCCGGTCTGACTGGATGCAACTGAATACCAGTATTTTATATGGAGCGATATGCCTATCTGACCTCCTCAACCCAGTTACTGGCTAATACGATACCCCTTGGTTAGATTGGTTGTCGAGTTTCGGGCTTCTGAATACCCGTAACGACTGTCAAAGATGTACAAATGACAACCGGTAACAACTTACCGAGGCATGGAGGAGTCTTGATATGTAATGGATGGTCAACCATCTACGAACCGACCACGGCAATCGTAACTTAACCTTCAATCGGCTCGTGCGGCTGTTATAATTTAGCCACGAGCCCTAGGCACGTGTGTTTTTTATTTTGTTACCTTTAGTACGAATCGTTTGACCTGACTTTGTTTCCGTACGTGCTTTTCGGGTAACCACTGAAAATCAGCGCTGTGCTTTGGGGCCCGTATAACACAGCACCATGCGGAGTAGAAGCCTTCTTGTCACAGTCATGACGTGAAGCCGTCTGCTTTCTGCTCGTGATTATAGACATATTTTGTTTTTATGTTTCCTTATTATTAGAATTAATTATCGTTTTGTATGCACGTGCTTCTGTGACAAATAAACCTATTTTTCTTTTCTACCTTACGTCAAGGTGTACACTATCCTCAGAAAATGCCTGACACTTACTTCAATAAGACGTAGTTGGCGTTCATACTTTAATGCTATTAAAGCCTTTATTAGCGTGGAAAATAAAACGATGTGTCTTACAACGGATGTTTATACTCCCACACAAAGTCCAAGACAACTGTGAAATATGTCGCTTACTTGTGAGAAATGTCACTTTAGTTAAACAATTTGTCACTAATTGAACCAATTTAATATCTGAACCGTGTCTCGGAGTAAGTGATGCAGTGCCGACGCGTCCGCCGCGCTTGCGGTGTGCGGTCATGGGTTTGATTTCCGTATGAGACTAATGTTTGGAGGTATTACAGTTATCGGGCTAGAGTTTATATTACGATATTTGTCGTTTTGCCTGTATCTATAATTTGTTGATGATGATATCATTATTTGATGTTTCTTCTTTAATCCCATGCCGCATACAGTTTGATAAATTAACGCTTTCCTAAATAAAAATGCAAAGTATACAGCTTGCTTTTTTTTACCGTCTCCAAATTTTTACAGGGTGTTCCACCCATGAATATGAGTAACTGTCACTATGGAACCAACTCTGAGATCACGAAAAAAAAATCAGCTGTTTCATACATTTTGGTCAAGTAGGTAGGTATTGAACTTATGTATTAAACAGCTGATTTTGTTTTCGTGATTTCAGAATTGGTCCTATAGTGAAAGTTGTTCATATTCATGAGTAGAATAAACCCTGTACAAAATTGGAGCCTGAAAAAAAATCATCCAGTATAATGCATACAGGGTAAAGGCTATTTTTGTACAGAGAAGACACGAGCATTAATCACCACGTTTGGTCAAGACGGGTTGGCGATTTCAGACTTATATTAACTAGAATTCCATGTTTCCTCTCTAAAATTTTCCCAATCAGACGTACAAAAATGTATAAAGTGCTATGAAAGAGCTGCTTATTACTGAACTCATGTGATGTTCTGCTAAAAATTTTACTTATAAGTAATTGGTGGCTTTCAAGACCATAGACCCTTCATATAGAACATGTGAATATTTATTATGATAGCAAGGACGGACATAGGCAGTATTCTTACATTTTAATGACAAGCTGTTTCATAAATTCTCTAACTCTTTCTAACGTAAAACGATTAATGTATTTAACAACAAGGCAACCTTAAAAGAAAAATGGAAATTAATGACCCAAGAACTATATAGAACCCAACTTTTCATTTTCAAATATTTAAATACATTGACAACACGGCAGTCGCAATAAACGTGTCACTTTGTAATCGATAATCGATAAACACCAGTAACATTTTGTGTAATTTATCACTGTGTGACGTGTTGGGCTATGTTTGGTGATTAGCACCCCTAATGGCACCAAATATAAATGTGTGTATTTTTTATTGTTTACCGATGTGTATTTTTCATACGAGTTTTCGTTATCATGTTGGCTGTCAAATTGACGGGTGTTTGTAATTTGTCTAAAGTCGTTTTTTTTTTGTATTATGTGACAAATGATACCGTACAGTTGTTTCAGTCATTTTACCTCTGACAACAGCAATCCAATAGCAACCTTATTGTTACGACAATAAAGATCACTGTGATTTTGGCAGACTTGTCAGTGACAGCAACCCAACAGCAATTTGAAGACCAATTCCCGTAATTAAAAATGTTCAAAACTTGTCAAAAATGTAGGGAAATTCAAGGTATTTTACCTTCAGTGACAATCAATGTCAAACACTTTTTAAAAATATAAGGAAATTAGAAGTATTATATTTGACAGATTGAGTTCTTAAAATTATGAGAACTGCCGCTCTGATTGTAACGGCAATAAAGATCATTGTATTTTGACAGACTTGTCAGTGACAGCAACATAACAACAACCATATTTTATCGATAACGAAAGTAAAGATTACTGTAATTTTGACAGTGATACCAAGTCAGATGTGAAATAACTGTGAAAGGACTTTAAATTATAAAGTGACTGCAGATGGCAGATTTCTGCAGATCCAATAAACGTCCAGTTCTGTCGGTAGGTAACGCAAAGTGGGTCACTGACGGTTCCCCTATTGGAGCCTTGGAGGTTCCGTTTGACTTATTTTGTCAGCGACAAGCGGCCAGTTGGCTGGAATGTCATGTGCCTTGTCGTACGTTCTGTTTTTATCGATTAAAAAAAGAAAAACACTAACCCTTCTTCGCAGTTGAAAAAATAATGGCAACTTTTTTGACTATTAAGAACTATTAAAGGCTAATTTCACCGATGAAACTGAACGCAATCGGCACGTCTAAGCAGCGTTCAACAGCTGTCAGTGTCATCATTGCTCTGGAGTATTGTGGATACATCCTCAGATCAAATAAAATCAGAAAGCCAATTCTCGTAATTTAAATCATTCAAAATCTAGTCGCAGGTAGTCTCGTCTCGAACGTCAAAACTCATTATTATTTATTTATTTATTTATATATACTTTACTGTACACCACAAAAGTACACAACATTAAAAAAATACATGAAACACTACCAAATATAAAATGGGTGGCCTTATCGCTTTCTGCGATCTCTTCCAGGCAACATTGGAATGGACAGTGATTTTCTTTATACCTTATCATACCTATTTTTGACAGCTTGAGACTGAGATCGGACTGTGAACGTTCTAAAAAATACGAGAATTGTCCCTCAGGTCTTGTTGCGAAGGAATACGAAGGGGCATAGTTTTGGCACTATACTCGTAGCTATTTAATAACTTGTTCTGATTTATGAAGATAAAAATATTTTACAGGCGTTTCAGGACCGTTCATTGTCAACCAAAAAACATTCTGCAACAGAATAAGAGCCAGAACATCCGATCACACAATTCAACCATTCGATACTAAAAAAGTACTTTCGGCGCGAAATAAAATGAAAAAAAAAGGAAACAAAGCGAGCACATAAAACTTTTACCGAGCAACGGCCGGAACAGAGTCGGACCCGGGTCCATCGAGGCGTTAACGCCGGCACAACATGCCGGATGCCGGTGTCCGGTACGACATTAAAAACGGCGGTCACGTTATCTCTGGCGATTTTTTCCGACAGATCAAGTAACCTCTTTTAACGTTTGTTCTCTGTGTGGGTTATAAAGGGTTGTAACGTATGTGTGCATAAAAAAATTTGTTTGCATGTTGTTTAGACTAGCAACTACACAAAATTACATAATGGCGATTTCAGACGAGACGAGAGAAGTACGTGTTTTTTATTATGATGTTTCTTTATGTCCTTTAGTACAGACCTCAGCACATCAAGCTACTACAATCTTTCAGATTTCTTTAATAGATTTTCAACCTTATCGTCAACAAATAAGGTTCAAAGTTGATTGGGAAAATTTGACAGTTTCGGGTAGCTTGATGTGCTGGCGTCTGTACAATCAGCCTATAATGTTTCCACTGCTGGGACACAGGCCTCCTCTCGGTATGAGGGAGTGAGCCGTAATCCACCACACGGTTCCCTTACGATGTTTTCCTTTACCGTTGTTGTTTGTTCAAAATGATCAGTTACCATTCCGGGCGAAGAGCTTGGTAACCCACGACCTTTGATGGGTATGATTTCCTTTCGTGTTTATTTTTCCACATATCCAATTTGTCTTTGTAAAATCCAACAAAACCAAATATAGACACTACAGATATTACTTGGTCTGAACCCGCTTCTATTACTGACAAAAGATGATACGTAGCAGGTGCATACACTGCGGTTTTGTTACAATCCCAATTTACATGGAAACTGCCTATGCCAGCCCATAAATGGCGCTGGAAACTGCCCTTTATATAAACTACTGCATCAGGCGTTATGTAGCTTCACGTAATCCTATATCCAAAAATATTCCGTCTTTAATATAGGACATAAAACACATAGTTGGAATGGTACAGACGCCAGCAGATACTACAATCTGTCTTTATTACTTTATCGCTAAAGCATTAGGTTTAAAGTTGTTTGGGTAAATTTGACATTTTTGGGTAGCTTGATGTGCTGGCGTCTGTACATTTGCGCCAAACAGAATTGAACAAAAAAAAAAAAACAATTATCATGATTCCTACCACTGTTTGTCTCTGCATCACCCAAAGGTTGACTGGTAGAAAATGCCTGTGGCATTAAATCCGCCTCTGTACATTTATGTGCTTGAAGTATTAAATAAATAAATTGTCAGAACCATCATGACCTTCTTTTTCAACATAATTATACAGACTCAAATTAAATTATCTAGCGAAACTCTGTAGACGTGATGGGATCTAAACATGATAAAATAAAAAATAACCGTGGATATCCATGGCATGATCTAGTCTAAACTAATATTATAATAAAGAGAAAAAAAAAATGATTTTTCCTATGTTTGTTTGTTACACTCACGCTAAAACGGGTGATCTGATTTAGATGAAGTCTGACACATGGGTAGACCATGACTTGGATTAGGTCATAGGCTACTTTTTATTCCGATATTCTCACGGGATCGAGACTAATGCGGGTAAAACCACAAGGCACACAAACAGCTGATTTTGTTTTCGAAATTTCAGAGTTGGTCCCATAGTGAAAGTTATTCATATTCATGAGTAGAACACCCTGTAAAAATTTGGAGACGGTAAAAAAAATCATCCAGTATAGTAGATGAGTGGCAGATGCACAGATGCGGGATACATTAGTAGTAAGTACTTTTAGAATCACTGCTTGTGGAGACTAGATATATTTTGTAATGCACTATGAATCAAGATTGGCAGACAGATTAGAATTTAGCCGAAGCATTGCTGCCTGCACAATGAGCAGTGGTGGCCCAGTAACAGCCGCAGCTTACGAGTTGTAGGCCGTAGGTTTGAACCAAGACAGGCGTTTTACTTTGTGTTAATTATTTCATCACGACTGCTCCCAAAACGGTGATAGAAATCATATTGAGGAAGCCGGCATTTCCTAGAACCAAATCGAAGACATGTGACATATACCAACCCGCACTGGGACCGCGTGGTGGATTACTCTCACAAAAAGGAGGCCTGTGTTCCAGCAGTGGGGACATTATTAGAATATGCTACCGTATCCCGTTATTTTGATATTATGCCTAAGTAACCATTAGGACACGTGTAAAGTGTAAAGTGGCCTACTCTTTGTCATAAGCCATACAAAACAAATACAAAAGACTCATACATAATTACTCAAACATACATTATACATGTCGTATCCCAGAATATGACTCAGCGAAAATCAGAAGGAACGTTCTATTATTCAACAGCGGCTGTTTGTCACAGATGTGGGAGACACATAAAAATTCGCGTGTCATTGCAATATGTGCTCTATACCAAATGCGACACCTCTCGCGATGGTTATTCTGAGAATCTGGATGAAGGATCCAACTGCAGTTATTTATTACGGATAGAGTTAGCCATGCATAGCGATCTGGAAAATATAGTGGTAGAAGAGTAAAACCGGATAAGTGTATCATTTGTATCATTTTGGATGTGCCTTCCACCTGCACAAAGATTGAAAACATAATTATAGAAAACTATCTTCTTCCCGCGACTGCGTTCGCGTGGAAGTCGTAAGATACACAATATCCTAAAATAACAACCGTCGTGGCGTGGTGTGAAATGGCCAATAACATTTCTAAGGAATAGAGCTGTCAAATACAAAAATATTTTTTAAATTCGACTTCTAGTTCCAGAGATTAGGCGTTCAAATTCTTCAGCTTAATTATTAATATAGATTTAGCTAGATAGTACGAGTATACATAGATTACCATCATCACTGAATTGGCTAACGAATGTGCACTTTTATAATTTTCTAACGTGATAATATTATTCCTGTAATTAAGTTGTTTCCTTATTATGAAGTTTTTTTTAGCTGTAAGTCTTCCATGAATAAATAAATAAATATTATCGTGGACGTCCACGTCGACGTTACGGCATCACCATAACACAGGGAAGTAAAGTGTGTGGAAATATGTGAAGACGCTTTTAAACCGTCCAGGACAATATCGTGTCGTTAGAAATTCTAAAAGCGGACAATAGGTGATCGCAATTATAATATTATACAGGCCATAAATATTGATAGTCTTTTTTTTATTTATTTATTCATTGTTGTTATAACACATGTGATATCTACCAACCCGCACTGGGCTCGTGTGGTCCAAGACGGTCCACTCCCTCCCACCGAGAGGGGGTTTGTGTCACAGCAATAGGAACATGGTAGCCTGATTATGTTATGTTATGTAATGTATTAATTGTTATTTTATTTCCTAATAATAATTATTGCACGACTAATAATGCGAGGCATTAGAGAGTGCTTTACAATCGATTTTTTTTTTGCCTCCTTTCTGCAACTGTTTCTATTGTTATACTCCTGCTAGTACACAGAACCTACTTAATTTATATGCCATTGTATAGATAATTTAATGAAAAAAAAATTTTATATGTAAAAAAAACAACCGACTTCCAAAAAAACACTACAAAGTGAAAAATAATTTTAATTTTGGAAGTCGGTGTCGTTGGTTCCGCATTTTGGTTTTTTGACACCGACTTCCGAAATTAAAATTATTTTTCACTTTGTAGTGTTTTTTTGGAAGTCGGTTGTTTTTTTTACATATAAAATTTTTTATTTTTCACTTTTTAGTTATATCTACCCCAATCAAATTCATATAAACACCACTTGCTATGTAAATATCAGTGACAGGAAGCTGCATCTGCGTTTATAGGGTACAGACGTGATGTTATGTTGTGCGATTGCGTAATTATTATTATCATAAAAAAAAAATTATAACCTTTCTAGTGAGTACAGCCGTGATATTATGTTGTGTGATGGTGTAAACAATGCTTAGATATGCTATAGCAACAATCGCGGTTAATCTGCTGTTATTTATTGAAGAGTTCCCCCGATTTCTACAAGATCCCATCATCAGATATTGAAATGGTGACAATGGGACCACACGGGAAGCACCAGCTTTCAAATAAAAAAAAAATCATGAAAATCGGTTCACCCAGTCGGTTATTATGAGGTAACAAACATAAAAAAAAAAAAAAAAAAAAAAAAAAAAAATACAGTCGAATTGATAACCTCCTCCTTTTTTTGAAGTCGGTTAATGAATCCTGCTTTTTTTTTCAAAACTTGATTTAATGCAGTAGAATTGAAAAAAAAACCATCAAAATATTTCCAAAAAAAATCTCGTCAATCAAGACCTGAAAACATCGTAGCTTACGAAAAATCAATTAATTGTGTCAATTATTTTTTTTAATCGATTCATTTCACTCATTTCACCCTATTGAAAATGGCTCTTTTTCTTTTAACCCATGCCATAATACCTTCTAAAATACACAGAAGCACAAGATAAGGAACCTAATAGCAGCTAACCACTACAAAATACGGACGACATTTATCGTCTCATTTGCTATAACTAAACTTAAAATACCCGGCGATATGTAAAGTGACCGTACTTGGTATAAGTGGGCCCTGTACGGCATTATAATAACATATTTTATGGACCGGCCATCTTGCTTCTGACATTAATGACTGTTTCCGTAAAATATGAGGCTTTTTCAATCCTGACATAGAATTTTTGGGAGGTTAATTTGGAGTGCAATATTTTAAAAAGATTGTTTGCAAATTGGCTTTAGGCTTTGAACGGGTAGCTACAATGTTATTGTTATTACCATGCAAGGTATTATAGTCCAAGCGTGTAATTGTTCCACCGGCAAAGCCGGGTAAAGTCTAGCTCATATAGAGAAAGAGTTCGTAAGAAATATTGATTAAATAGAAGTAATAACATTAATTTGGCAAAGGTAATTTTGGTTGCACATTTGTACATCTCCTTATGTTATATTTATTTATAATATATAATTTATAAAAAATACAAACAAAGAAAAGACCACCATGCTTGGTCAATACTTTTGGTGATTTCAGTCCAAAAGTTCTAAGCTTCCTCGAGGTATTTTATCAGCAGTCTATGTAGTCTATTATGAACTTACTGTGAAAGCATATGGTGCTGAAGTTATCTTCTGGTACTTGCCAGGTTTTTAAACACAAAACAACAACAAACAATCCTGGTGATCTTCAACCTTTGGTGAAGTTTATTAGCCTCTTTAAAACTTAAATAAAACCTTAATACAGCATGTAAAAGTTAAGTTCACGGCCAAACTTCAATCAAACAGACAGTCTTGATGAAAATTCTTATCTAACAATGAACCTTTCGTTATATAGATACAATAACAGTTTAAGTTAAAAGCTTCGAACATTCTTTACATCCAGAAACCAATACCATTTGTACAAATCGTCCCACCTACTATTCTGTACTAGGTGCAAAATGATACATAAGAATTGAGTTTTTCCACGAGATAAGAAATAACAGAAGGCGTACGATACAACTTTATATTTATTTAGACAAGTTACCAAGAAACTGTTCAGGTCTGTAAACAAGATTTTGAAACTGAGAAATGTATTCATGAAAATTTTCTCCATTATATATAAGTGAGCTTTTGTAATGTATTAAGTTATGCTTTAAGTAACATTTTACAGAATATTATTTATTTATTTATATTTACTTCATAGTAAACCACAAAAATACACAACATAAAAAATACATCAAACACTACAAAATATACAATGGGCGGCCTTATCGCTTTCTGCGATCTCTTCCAGGCAACCTTGGAATGGACAGTGATTTTCCTGGACATGAAATGGGGGAAAAAGTCGTTGGTACAAATTAATAGGTAATTAACTATTCTAGTGAGTTTCACTTTCTCATTTTTTTTTGTTCCTGTAATTCTTGATGCCTCATTACACGAAGAGTCATCATCATCTACCTAGCCTTTTCCCAACTATGTTGAGGTCAAAATCCAGTCTAACCGGATGCAACTGTATTCAGTTGCGTGCCTAATACGTATTTTCATGGAGCGACTGCCTATCTGACCTCCACAAACCAGGTACTGGGTAATACAATACGCCTTGGTAAGATTGCTTGTCAGACTTTCGGGCTTCTGACTACCTGTAACGACTGTCAACGAACCACGAATGATCGCTGGGACCAACAGCTTATCGCGCTTTCCGAGGCTCGGAGGGTCTCAGTATGCGGTAGCGGTACGGATCAATACATCTCAAAGAGTATACCGTGATATGTATTATTTATACAACTGCAGTTACGAAAATACTTTTTCTTTAATTGTTTTTGGTTTACTTTTAGCTCTGTGTGTTTCTTATCGAGCATTATCGAGAATAGATCTTCTGTTTCCCTATCTATTTTATGGTCCTACGGTCTTACATTTAGATAGCTCGTGTGGTATTCAGGGTCAATTGAGTAGGGACGACAGGGCTATTGACCTTGGCTACTGACCGTTGTCTTTATAATGCCTATTTTTGGTACCCTGCAAAATTCCGTTGCCAATTTAGTGGAGAAAAACTCGTTGTGAAGTAGGTATTTAGGTTTATTTTTTATAATTGGTTGGTTTATGCAAGATAGAAGCAGTACTCAATTAAATTTGTATATTATAAAGATTTATAGGCAGAACTTTATATAGGTCATTTCTGCCGCAAGTTAGATGGGTTGTGGCCTAAAAGAACCACTTATTGGGTTATATTAAATGCGAGGCAACATCCTGGCAGACCAAGACGAAGATGAAGGGACGAATTTGACTCCTGCCGAAAGGACTGGCCCGTAATGACAGAGGACGGACGTTTGTGGAAAAGGAAGAGGGAGCCTTTTGCACGACAATGGGATAGTACATGCTAAATCATCATCATCATCATCATTTCAGCCCAAAGACGTTCACTGCTGGACATAGGCAAGCACCAAGCACCATTTCACTTCCTACTACGACCGGTACTGTACTTCCTGCATCCATTGGTTTCCTGCAGCCTTCACAAGGTCATCAGTCCATCTTGTGGGAGGCCTTCCAACGCTACGTCTCCCGGCACGCGATCGCCACTCCAGAACGTTTCGGCCCCATTGGCCGTCTGTTCTGCGAGCAGTGTGCCCTGCCCACTGCCACTTAAGTTTGGCAATTCTTATGGCTGTATCGGTAACCTTGGTTCTGCTGCCGATCTCTTCATATTTGATTCGATCACGTAGAGAAACACCAAGCATAGCCCTCACCATTGCCCTTTAGGCTAAATACAAAGATAGAAATAGATAGATAGACAATGTCTTTATAAATTATACCCTCTCTCCACATCTATGAAGCTTGTATTTTTGTAAAAAATAATATGCATCTTTATAGACCTATCGAAAGTCAACGACGACCTTTTGAGAAAACAAGATTTTAAAATACAGTCGTGCCATCGACACGAAGAAGAAAAAATAGAGTTCATCAAACATTTTTATTTCTCATGTATTTATTTCCTCAAGCATGTCACGTGTCTTCATTTTTGTTCAACCACTAGTACCATAGATTACACGGAAATCGGTTCAATTATTTCGTACTCAATCGATTCTACCTAAATCTGAGAATGGGAGCATACATTTAAAGGAGTGACCTCAAACGTAGAGGTCATCAGTTAGCAGCTCTAATGCCGTGTCATGACGTGGCTACTGTTAGAAGTAATTGTATGTGGCGAAGTATAAACGTTCTGCAGGCGTTCGTTAAATTAGCTTTTAGTATAAATAATTGTGTATAATAATTTTGTGAGTCATTGATAGAGCCACAAATGAATGGTGTGAAAGTTTGAAGAAAATTAAGCTTTATGCGGTGTACCCATATTATTTAGTCAAATTATTCGGTCACTGACTAGCATCTAAGTAGGTACAAGTGGTGTTTTATGATTTTGACTAATACGTTATTCAATTCTGGATTTTTTTTTTGTGAGTGAAACATGACTACATATGTGCGTATACCGAAACTACACCCCATAGCCAGCCTTCTATGCAAATGTATGTTTTATGTTTCATAAAAATTACGTATTTATTGCTATTATTAAGTAATGTGGATTACTCGTATAAGTAGAAAAGTTTATTTATTTTGAATCTCAAAGTACTTCAAATCGAACATAAGTAAACAACGTTCATAGTCACTGAACCAAAAGCTCGATAACGCTTTAATTTGAATTTATTTTCAGTAATTAGGCTTACAAAAACGTTTAATTACAAAGAAGTATTTATTTACAATTATTCATAATTGCCACGTGTATTTCTGATAAATAATAATTAAGTAATACGGATTAATCAGCACGACATTTTAATAAACAAAGCTTAAAATATATTTTTCATCATCCCGATTATTTTTTTTAATTACCGATATGGCCACAGCATACTCACTAACAGTAGTATATAAAGAATACACCTTATCAAAATCCACTTTTCATATGTAAATTACATGGCTATGTTAATTCCGTACATATTTATCACAACCATTACACTGATTATAAAGTTGTAATATTCTGTATAAGACTGCTTCATAGCGTGTGTATGCCACATTAAATTATAATGTATAGTGGTAATGAATTTATTACTATAAACATAGTGACGTTACCCGAAATACTGATGGCGACAGATCAGAAAAAGTGGAAACATACGGTTAGCGTAGTGAGCGGACGCGTTTTTGCTTTGGCACTTGTAAGGTTCTGTGCTGTTCCATTTTAGTTCCGTAACACAGAATAGTATCTTGAAATTGGCAAGAACTTTACACTTCATTACTTTGCGGTTTATTACTTACTTCCTTATTCGCATTATACAATATGTAGCGTTAAATTCGCAAAACCTGAAAATAGTTTGATCAGAATAACGAGCAGAATTAATTGAACCACTTTTTAATATAGGTCATATTTTTCAAAAAAATCTTCATTATAGTCGCCGTGTCTATTTATTAATAGGTCAAGCAACCCAATGTCAGCGCGGCAAAGCGGCCCGGTGATGACTCCTCCCTCGATAAAGCATCGCAGACGCAAGAAACGATCAGAATGGCCAGTAAAACTAAAAAAGCACATAAAACCTTTATATTTTTTAATGAGTTATTTTCTCTCTGAAATAGGTCAATTGAATTAAAAATCAGTTGGGTGTCTGAGGTTTTGCGCATTTAACGTTACACGTTGTATAACAGCAGATAGATCATTTCGACCGAAGTGGTTTAGTCAGCCTTAAAATCAAAATATCGTAAGTTTGTCCCTTCACAATTTCTCAGTAGCAGTCAGAAGATAAGAAATGGAACTGATTTCACATCCAATAATCTTAGAGTCAGCACTAATACCTAAATTGAAATGAAGAGTACTTGGTAAAATTATTTACATAATCCCTTCCGTCCCGAAACTAGATACAACTTGAGCTTAAAACTTTACTTTAGGGAAAAACTTGTTAGCTCTATCTCAAAGCAGATTCCATACTATGTTAAATCAACAACGATTCCATTCCAACTGTATGTTTTCACAATGATTTAACTGTTACGCGGTACTCTGCGGTACATTATAGATGAGATGTGATTTCTTTGATTGATGGGACCCGATTTGGACGACGCTCGTTTAGAACCCTGGTCGACTAATATTTTATTCACAAAATGGCGCTGTATACCTACCGACTGATAGATACTTAACCTTCCAATTTGATGGGATTTTCGATTATTCATGTTACGGTTTTTGTCGGAATTGTAATATTTGGGGCTGCATTACGGGGTTGGGTCAAATTATATGATTGATACGAGTCGGGGCGTTAGATCAGCTTGAAAGTGTTTATAAAATATCTGAGTTTTGAGAGTTAGAAATGGAAAAATACGAGACCTTTGGATACATAATAAGATAACATTTCACAAAGAGCGCTTGTCAACAATATTCGAACTTTCGGTCATAACACCTTTGCGGTTTTTGGGAATAGATTTATATATATATATATATGACAATCTAAAAACATAGTAAGCGTTATGGATTTATTATGAGTCCCACAATTAGCATGTTCATTAAATTTAGCAAGTAATTAGGTACCTATAGGTAATGCTAATTATTCGAAACTTATTTTTTTTTTCTCAGTGGCAGGCCAGTGTCTGTATAATTATGTGCCGGGTTTATGCCAAAAGGGTGTCAACTTGTTCGGCTTATAAACCGGTCAAGTGCGAGTCGGACTCGCGCACTGTGGGTTCCGTGAAAATTTCTAGGTATGTTGTTGTAACTACAAATTTACGGTTTTCGGGTTTTTCCCTTGCTACATGACATTGCTTTTTGTCTAATTTCATGATTCTAGGTCAACTGGAAGTACCCTATAGGTTTTGATTCCCTTGCGTGTGTCAAAATATGCGGCATAAACGGAACATAAACGCCCCTATCTTTTGATTGCGTTGATCTGAACCTTGAATATTTGATATTTATTTCAACTTGATCATTTCACGCGTTCCTGAGAAAAAGGGTCTTGACCGATGGACAGAGAGAAGGACAATGAAGTAATCTTATAATGGTTCCGATTTTCCTTTTTAGGTACGGAACCCCAAAAAATATGTTTATTATGCGGGACTTAAACATGACATAGGCACATCTCTGCCTAATCCTTCAGGGACTACAGGCGCAATTATAAGAATTATGTTTTTTGTCTCTTAAAAATGTACCATTTGGACAACCAGCTTTTAACTCTATGGAAACTAAAATACTAAGCATTTTAAAAATAATTTAAGGCTATAATTCAAAATAACAACCATTTTACGATTACTCGTACCTGAGCTAACTAAGGCAAGTTAAAAGTCTGTTCTAATTACTTTCAAATGGTTAAATAGAGCTATATTTTGCCTTTTAAATATTAACTAGGACATGTTTATGAAGGAAATATCAAAATATTTTGATGGTATCAAACGTATTTTGTAGTTCAAACAAAATGAGCGTAAAACATTATGTTGTTGGACTTATAAATACACTAATATTGATTATTTTGCAGTTTAATTGTTTCATACGTAGACATTCAGTCTGTATGTAGAATTTATTAGTTGTTCAAGTACTCGTAATTCAAAATATCTAATAGGTAAGTTTCAGTGTACAAAAATGTTATGTTTATGTTCATAATCACCCTACAACGTCCCTACTGCTGGGACACAGTACTACAGGACACTCCTCTCGGTGAGATGGACTGGATCGTAATCTTCCACGAGGGCCCAGTGTGAGTTGGTAGATGTCACATGTCTTCGATTTTTTTGGTTCTAGGATATCCCGGTTTCTTTACAATGTTTCACCGTTTTGAGAGTAAGGGCTTTGGAAATGATTATGTTTATAATACATTAAATAACACAAAGATATATGGATCAAGTACACCCTAAGCAAAAACCACCATTATTATATAATCTGCAAAAAATAAAAGTAAGTAAGTACCTACCGATAGCTAATGAAACTTCAAACATTAATATAATAAAAAGTTACAGCGAGAAGGAGCCAAGCTATTTTATTAGCCGTAAATCTCAGTGAAGTAGTGAGATATATCCACTGAAGAAATTAAGTGTAGATTCTTTTTTTACAACCCACTGAAGTGATTTACGAGATCAGATAAGTAAAAGACGAGACAAAAATTACAGCGGATTTTCGAGAAATTGTATCAACGATTTTCAAAAAATAGTACAAAATATTCTGAGAAATTCCTTCCTTCGGCTTACTTTCATATTATTATCCAATATTGAATTCCAATTTCATCTTAATAAACCTACTTATTAGAAGTATGAAAATATTAGCATAATAATACTAAGATGAAGTCGTCGAAGGTAACCATTTCTTTATCTAATTTTCTCCTAAGAAAGATACCAAATCAATTTGGACTAACGAGACATCATTTGATTTATCTTAATCTGGGACGCTACCAATTTGATAAAACTGGTCCCTAAAATCTGGAAATTAAATTTTCCCAATCTATTTTACTGAGAACGTAGTTGAGTCATTTTCATCACTCGAAAAACACAGAAACATTTCATTAAGTTCGCCTCTGTACATTTATGTGCTTGAAGTATTAATAAATAAATAAATAATCAAACATTTAAATTACGTTATCTTTTCAATTAATCAAAACAATCTAGTTTTGACTACAACACTCTGAAACACGTACAATATAATATCAGTCAACTAATCTACAACCACGCATTCAAAAGTAATCTTTACCCCAGTTTATATTAGATAAAAAGTTTCATAAAACGTGATAGTTCAGCGTGAAGTTAAGAAATTAAGTTCACTTAAATCAACTAAGCAGGGAGTCAATGAAGCAGACTTAATCTGGGGTCTTCCAATCTTTATGGCAACTCGTAAGCTGATCGTTGTCTTAGCATTATGCACATACGATACGATTAAACGGACCACGATATGTTTGTTTGGAGCGAAGAGGGACGATGGCAAAGTAACGTCCGGTGCGCGATATCATAAATCATTTGCTCAACCGGGGAAGTTAAAATTTAAGGATTTTTACTATACCTTTTGTTTTTGATAGTTTATGAACGTATTTTCCTGTCGTTTTATTTAAGGAAGTATGAGGTTTATACGGTAGATAATTGCATTGGGGACAGTGTGACTCAACAGTTACTCAACAGAAATTAAGTTAATACGTTTATGAATGCGTAACTGTAGGACCAACCAACGTCATAATATAAATGACTAAGGGATAAAAGACAGTGTAAAATACGAGTATATGCTGAAATTGGACCACAAAGGAAATATTAGTTCACCTGGGAATCATTAAGTAGGAACAAAACAAGCTCTTTGAGTTTGTGTAAGATTTCCCATACTGTATACAAGTAAATACTGCGAGGAATTAAAAATAAGCAGTGATGAATAAATAATGATAAACAGATAATATCTGTTCTGAGAAACATTTATAGATGGATTCATTCAATAAAATTGATTAAAAGACAAGATTGCCCAACCTTCTCTGTATATATATTTGAATACCTACAGCTCTATTCACGATACTTCCCGAAATTCAAAAAGAGATCGCTTTTTTTTCCTTTTCAAGATCGTATCAATTTCGCAGAAAAAAAGTTGGCAACTAATTTCAAAGAGAACAACGAAAGAAAAGGTAATGGCCGAGCTCTTTAGAGTTTTGGAGCGCTCAATTTCAATATCCACGATATTTATTGTCAAAAACATGAATATTTAAAGTAAAAACTCGAGAGCAATATCGAAGTAAATAATGTTTAATATAGTTTGAGCTACAATGTAATATTCACGATATTAAAAAAGGGCGAACTAGTATTTCGCCTTAATTAATTTATTTTTCATCAGGTTCTTTTTATCAGAATATTTTACTCGTAATTTTATTACTTTCAGCGACTTTCATTTCTGTATTCAGAAAAACAATTACCTACTTAGTTGTTGTTGTTATTCTACTTGGTACTATATATATATATTTAATGATTATTATTATTTATAAATAACTTTTAATGAGGAGTCACAATGTATTAGTTGAGTTATCAAAAAAAAAAAACAGACGTAAAAAAGGTTATCATATCATGTAGGTATAACCTTCCTATGTGTTTAATTAATTTCACTGTAATACTGAGGCCTAGGATGATAAGCAACATTCAACTCTTTTTTTTATTAAATACTAGCTTCTGTCTGCGTGTTCGCCTGCTTGGATGTCGGAAATTATCCCACGGGAACGTGCAACCGGGACAAACAGTCTACTTATGTCCATTCCTAGGATGCCATCTATCTCCTTGCCAAATTTTATCGAAATCCATATAGCGGTTTAGGCGTTAAATTGTTTGTAATAGTCCGAAATTGTTTAGCATGGATAGAAAAATTAGAAGTTTCCAGGAATATTTTCGAATTCGCGTAAAGACTCCTTTTTTATTCGAATTTTGTACGAATTATTGAAATTTGGAAAGAATAACGTCAATCGGGTCAGCTAGTCCAACTAATATTGCTACTAATATATTAATATTTTTTTATTGAAAAAAAAAATGAATAAAAATGAAAATGAAATTTATTGAAAAAAAATGTGAAAGTTTGTGAAGATGTTTGGATGTTTGTTAATCAATCACGCAAAAACTACAGAACGGATTTAGATAAAATTTGATACACAGGTACTTTATAACTAGTATTAACAGATACGATACTTTTTATCCCGATATTACCACGGAATTTAAAAGGAATTTAAAAGGCGCGTGACACCGCGGTGCGCTGTTAGCATGATATAATCTAGTAATAGATACACCTGCAATATATCAACGTATGTATGTAACAACTAAAAAATAACTTATGTTATTTTTTAGTTGAACTTTATCGCATCCAATTTTGTTTGAGTGCTATTATTATTTTAGATTATAACCACAAGATATAAATAATTATTTGAGTGGTGGGTATAATTTTCTTTATTTTTTTACTGCGTTCTATTTCAATTTGATCAAGGTAAAAATAGTTAGTAAATTATATATTTACGAGCATTTTGTGTAATTATTTATTTTAGTTGTACCTAATGATATCTTTACTTGAGATACTTTTGCCACTGTATAATTATATTTCGTATAGTAAAACAATCTTCTGGTATTTCACAAATACTGTCAAACACCCTCTCTTACCAAGTCATTTTCGATTCGTTACTGTTGTCACTATACATATTATTATTATTATTATAGCCTCTTTATTTCCATAATGAATGACTTAAAAAAACAAATATATCATAAGATTACTATTACATAAATGTGCATGCATAAAATAACAAAATTAATACAATTCATAACATGTCACACACTATACATATAATTATTTCAAATTATAAAATAATATCTTCTTGTATTTACCTAATATTGTCAAACACAGAGTGTTTTTATTTATTTATTTAATCTATTCGCATACAAAAAGGTACAAAGGCGGACTTGTTGCCTTAGGCATTCGCTACCAGTCAACCAAGGGTGGTGAAGAGATTAGAAGACAGATGCTTTGGTTGAGCCAAACAATGATAGATAAAACTATTTAAATGATTGAATTATAAATCAAAGTCGTACACAAATACATAAATAGGTTGAAACACACATACATACCTACTATGTGTGTTTGATAGTACGATGTGTTTGATAGATTATATAGCTTACTAATTTATTTTGGTTGTACCTAATGATATTTTAATTTGAGATAGAATATTCTTGATTATGTACATCATAAATATTACAGATACATTAAATTTTACAGTGTAGAAATTATACATACAATACATACAGTAGATTATACATTTGTCATTATACATATAATTATTCGCATAATAATTGTAATCTTTTGATATTTCCTCTCTTACCAAGATACAGTGTAAAAGCTTTAAAAGAATGAACGCCTGAAAAAACCTACCCATCGTATTTTTCCACGATACATAAAAAGCTTCACCGTATACAACTTAATAAGACAAAATTCAGTCTAATTAAGACAAGTAAGTAACCTAATTTCTAAAGCAAAACGTAGAATTAATTTCCACAATATTTGTCACGATATTTTTAAGTTCATAGTCGCAGTCACTATTTACTTAGTCAGACTTAGCCCTAAAGCTCAAAGCTCAATTTTTACAACCAATTCCATAACGCAATCATAATTTGGCCAACTCCTTAATCTGCAAGTTATTTCAGCGAGAATTAGCCATTTGAGACTGATGACTTTTAAATGAGTTCTTCAAAAATGGAGATGCGGGCAGTAAATCATATATATAGGCATAAAACTGAAATTCAGATAAAAGCTGGTAGCAATTTTATTTAAATTGAACAGACTGATATTGCTACTGAATCTAAAAGTAAGAATATGGCTGCAAACTATGGCATTTAGCTCAATAAAGTCAAAGTAAATAAAAAATAATTTCCATAACGAATTTTTCATCAAGAAAATTGAAATATACTTAAAAAAAGATTGATATCAGTTTTATAATCGTCTTAAATATTCCATAACAACTCCCTAATGGTTGTTCATAAATATGAAATCATTACAGTATGCCACATTCAATGAACTAAATTATACGTACATAAAATGGCCCATAAAAGACAGGCATCAAATGAAAAGCTCGATAAACAAGTTTGCAATTGCAGAGTAAACGAGCATAAACCTTTCATGTAAACGGCACACTGCAAACGGAATTTAATTTTCCATTCTTTGGACGATCATTGAATTCGCATAACTCTGAAAACATATCCGGTCCAACGATTATTCAGAAAGCTCAACGTTTTTATCAAATTAACTTCTGAACGACTTTTAAATTCCCTCTGCGATATATCTAAAAAACATTTAAATTACGAAACATACGTTTTAAACGACGACATCATTCGGACTACGGAAACTTTGTTCCAAAAATAAAATAATAAGGTTAAAACTTCGCGTAACGGTCGAGACCACCGAACCGCATCGAATTACCCCACAACCCCTTTTTGTACAGTTTGACCCTGGGTACCAAAACTTACCGTTGAAACAGGTGACCAACCACAGTAGGGTGGTGCAGGCATGCATGATGGTCACTCGCTTCACACCTCGACAACGCACCATCGCACTTTTATAGAATCACCATCCCACAGAACCAATTGATGTATTACCCTCAGAAGGGACACTGTTATCTACGATCAGAATTTCACCCTCGAGCCGTACGTGTGACGTAACAGAAAGTTCGTGACGTCCGTGTTCCCAGACGAGGCAGCCGCTCTCGTCGGAGCGTCCCGTTCGACTGAACTGAACACGCCGTTAAAGGCTCCAAGGGTGAGGGGAGGGACGATATCAAATGTTTTGTATCCTCACAGCTATTTCCCTCCAAGAGCAGGCACCACGTGCCGTGTTTAGTCAATTTTCGTCTGAATGAGCCGACGGCTATTTGTATTTTTATTGTTGTCATTAAATGTAACATAATTAGTGCCGGTCGTACTTTGTTGATTGGCTGCTACTGTTCAAACGAGTTTAATTGAACAGTTTCGTTCTTGTTAATTATAAAACCTGCCGATTTTTTTTTTTCGCTGACCATTCAGTTTGCTAACTGTTCGGTTTGAATTGTGATTTCTGGACAGTAGATTCATTTAAGGATTACAAGGATACACTGTAAAGGTAGTTTTAATATAAAATACTTCAATGTATACCTAACTTAGACACAATAAAGAAAGTAAAACACGTCTTCGATTTTATAACGATAACGTCCGAAATACGAAACTCGTATTAAAGTCGACGAAGATGGGCGAAGTTTCGTCGGTTTCGTGCTAGGCCGTCTTGATACAAGGAGTTTTAACTTCAAGCCCGACGGAGACTTATACACGACTTTTGGGGTTGATACTCGATTCCGGAACTTTATGAACTACGTAAAAGTGTGAAGATTTTATTATTTGTTTGTAGTGTCCAGAATGATTGTTCGCTTTGGGAAATGCTTGTTATTAATTCTGATATTTTTTACTCAAGCCGGATGAAACTCTTAGTTTACCTTTATTTGGCAATTTGTTCTGTAATTTAATTGATATTTTAGTTCAGTTTTCCGTAGAGAACTTGAAGTTTATTTGAAAGCGTTCGAAATGTTTCAGCTACTCTCTCAAAAAGTCACTAACTTAGGGCCCTTTCCCACGGCAAGATCCCGTTTTTTGCAAACAGGACGCTTGTGTGAATATGTATATTTAAACACGTACACCACTAAACGGGATCCTGCAAAAAACCGAACCGGCAAAAAACGGGAGAAAGGGTCCTTATTATACTTCTTAAAACCAGTATCCCGTATCCAGTTCTTAGAACTTGAGAAATATAAAATGATTATGTCATTTTTTTACCTTTAGTCAGTACATACCTGCGTCGGATCTAAATTGTACAATCAAGGGTTGAAAACAATATGTCAAAGGAGGTATAAGGAGTTAACGCTTTGACAGCCACCCACGAACTCGGTCCGTGCTCCTTAAATTTTTCTAACTCGCGAGGCACGGCCTGAGGCCGTGATCAACTTTCATACTGTTTATTTAAAAATCATGCACTCAAGGCGTGAGTCGGAGTTATTGTGCCTGTAGCTTAGTGGTCTAGCTACGCACACATATTATACAGTTCGTTGCTGTAAGTAAAAAGGGGAAGGAATTACAATAACGCGTGTGGGTGCCGCGTTCATTCGGCGGTGAAGGAGACAATCGAAAAATACTCGAATGCTCAAAGGAAATGATTCTTTAATATACTAAATACAATATAATTACGTTTTTATTTCTTTTTTATAATATACAAAAACAGATCTTATTTTTTTTATAGTCTATGGGTAGCAGCGCAATAAAGCGCCCCGCTGTGTTAATAATTTATCATTATTACAAGTGGAAGTCAATTTTCTATCAACCTTGGCTCATTTATATAAAAGACACTCGTTTGGACGTTATTTACCGAGGTTCTATATCGGTCTAAATCAGTTTATCTACTGTAATTTAAATAATAACCCAGTAGTGAAATAAATATTATATTCTCCACTATTTAACGGATGGCTGATGGCGCCGAAAGGTTCTAGAGTGGCGACCGCGTACCGGTACACGTAGCATTAAATTGTAAAATTCAAAATTCATTTATTTTATTTCAGACATAAATCTAGAATCGAATACTCTTTATTATGTACACCATATAAATTACAGACATAAATATAGAAATTTTACAAAGTGTGATCATCCGGTCGATTCTGTTAGAATTCTGTTAGAATTAGGGATTGACAATAATGACATCATTTTTTTTCATCGCTTTAAGCTCACTTCACTCGAGTTATCACGGTGAGATTTTTAACGAATAGCACTACTAGCCATAGTTTTACACTCATTGGTACAATTAACTTATAAACTATTTTAAATTCTACTCAGATAAAAACCCAAAATAGATTCTTATTAATTAACTTTAAATATTCAACAAACTTATTAAAAAAATAATAATAATTAAAATTTTCAAATAAATTATAAAATTGACAGAATCGTATAAAAAAAAATAGTAAAATGTTAAATATAAAACTTTCAAATGTAAAAGGTCTCCCACAAGATGAACCGATGGCCTGGTGAAGGCCGCAGAAATCCGTTGGATGTGAGAAGCTCGAAGCAGGTCGAAGTAGCAATGTTTGGGCGAGGCCTACTCGTGTATCCAGCAGAGGACGTCTTTCAGCTGAAATGATGATGATGATGGCTGAACCAGGTTTTCATCTGTATCTTCACAGATTAACTTCATTCAAATGAGTTTCTTTTAACAAACGAATGTTGTTGTATTGATAGGACATTGTTTACATATCTAAACTTTAAAATAATAAATTCACTTACTGACAGACAACGCTCAGCTTAAACAAGCAGGTCTAAAAGCATGCAATTTTGCATGAGTGTTCCTTATTTAACGAAGGTGACAAATAAGGAAGAGTTCATCCCCAAAAGAGGTTAAATAGGAAATGAAAGTTGGTAAGAAAAATAGTTATTTTTGCCGAGGGGAGATCCAATCGGCTTGTGATCAAAATAATTTGTATGTAGGTAGTATGTATAACAAAACTCTCCCTTTTATATGAAGTTATTGCTTCAGTATGCTTGATTGAAATGTTTATGAAGACTAAAAAATGAAAAGGAAATTTTCTTTACTTCTATTCCAGAAGTCATAACTACAATTCCGCCGCACTACCTCGACAAATAAATTGACATTTCTCAGCTCCTATTCCCATTTCTAAATTAAAGTAAAAATATTTCCAAATCACACCTTACCGTGCAGTACAATTTTCTCAATTTCAACGTACGATGTACAGTAATCACAGCCATTTTCCAATGCTTTCAATGCAAATTCATAGGTACTGCTACGCAAATTTATGAAACAATGTGACTATTATAATAAAATAGTAACGAAGTCAAAACTGTATATTGAATATTTTTGATAAAAAGCAATTGCTACGAGATGTGGGAACGAGTCTGATGCCGAAAATACAGTTTTTAGAATGTTTCTCCGTTTGTCTGATTGGCAGATTGGCGCAAAAACGGCTGAACGGATTTGGATGAAACTTTTACCACACAGATAATTTATAATCTGGATTAACACATAGGGTAATTTAGTACCGACAGTTCGTTCCCGTGAATTATTTTCCAACTTCCACGCGGACGAAGTAAAAGCTAGTTATTAATATCGTTGTTTTCTAAAATATCGCTTGCACTAATATAATAATATTTCTTCAAGGTTTGCTGTTTGATTGTCAAGAACTAAAGGATTGACTATACTATTATCATTTTGTAGCCCCTTTCCTTTTTTTTACTTTACTTAAACCAAAAAGTTCCACAATATTGTGACGACGAGGCAATCAAAGGCAATTTTTGCCGCTGATTCTATCAAACTAATCTTTCCTAAATTTTTCCAGTATACTGACTACTAGAAAATAGTTCCGATTGTAACATACTATTATAATGTCTGTATGTATGTATGTCTGTGTGTATGGTATAACATGTCGTGTAGTAACCTGTCATTTGTGTTATCGCCACATCGTTTTATGTGCTCATCGCAATTTTTCTGATGGGTGACATTTGTGTTTATATGGATATTAAGGTTTATTGGATCGTGTGTCGGTCAGGTATTGTTTTGTTTTGTTATTTCAACTTATTGGTATTCACGGATTCGTATTGGTTGTTTATGTTTCTGTGATTATGGTGATACACTTTTATGTCGACAGGGTATAAAAAATGATAGACATACGGAAGCTTTTATGCGTAAAGACAATTTTAGTAATCAAATAGAGATTTTTTCATACATGGCTTTGCGATTATCAATTATGATGCATAAAAAACATTTTTATAAAAAAAAAAAAAAAAACAACCGCCTTTACCGGTATCAAACAAATATTTCCCTAAGTTAGACTTAGGGAAATATTTTTGTTTGATACCGGTAAAGTACCGATACTGATTAAAAATACCAAGAGTAGGTAGAGGTAGATACTACGTCTGGTACCGGTATCACACCAAGGCCAATGGTATCGGCTCCCAAAAATACCGGTATTTCAAGCCCTGCTTACAACTCGCAAGTCAAGGCCGTTGCTACTGCTCTCTGCTGTCATAACGATTTTATATTACGATAAACATGAAATGCCTCAAATACCACACGCTACCACAAATAAGGTTTTTACGCTCCAAAATCGGCGTAAACTGACGACCGATCGTGAAGCGCATTTACGCACCAGATCACTTCAAAACGCAATCAGTTGAGAGAAAAAAGACCCAAAGTGATAAAGTGCTTCCAAAAGTACTAACAGCAATACCGACTGTACTGCATGGTTTACAAACACACAAACGATAAAAAATAAAAGTTTCACAGCAATGAAATTCGAATTTGATTTTTTTTAGGACTGAAAAGCGATGATTTTGTTATTTGGTCCGTGGTTACGAGTTTATGACGTCAGCAATGATGATTCATAGCCGGTGAGGTCCCAAAATAAATGATGGTGTTATGTCTAACCGAGCCAACCTCGTATTTTTGCAGTTCATATAACCGCTGAACTTAGGGTGGAACAGCCACATCTATTTTAAAAACAATCACAGTCTGATCTCAGGCAGGCCTGTTGGTCTAGTGGTCAGTGGCCCTGACTACTACACGCAAGGTCGTGTGTTCGATTCCCACCCAGGACAAACGTTTGTGTGATGAGCACGATCATTTGTTCTTTGTCTGGGTGTAATTTATCTATAATATGTATGTATTTAGAATTATACAACGTGTCCCAGAAATCAACGTCAAGCCGAAAACGGGCAATAGGCCAAGTCGTGACAGCTATTAGAAAAATATAAAAAAAAATCTTGGTCATGTACTTTTCGAATTATAAGCATTCAAAAATAAATCTCAAAAAGTGACACCCTGTGATGGTTTTTCAAGTCCTGTGACTACATTATTAACATTTCGGTAGTTTTTTTCTCTGTGATCTAACCATGAATAACCCTTCTGTAAATTACAGTTAAAAGTTAAAACGTAACTGCCTCAGTTTTAAATTAAATGTTAGATTTTTGCCCAATATTGAATTCAAAATAATGACATCACCCAACTTTAACCGACTGTACTGAAAAAAAAATCTACTACACTATTTTGGCAAGTAACTTTAAAAGATGGCGCGTTTAGTCAGAATTCCAAAATGGTATAACACATACTGATTGCTACTTCTTAATTGAGGAACGAAAGTACATTGTTGGTTTTAGGTGCATTTGAAATAAAATTCAGTCGTTGGATTTCTTTTATTATAATTTTTATTAAATCAGATTTACGAAGTTTTATAACAAATGTTCAAACTGTTTTCCTTCAGCTGCAATGCAAGTTCTACATCTCTTTAAAAATGATCGCGTAATAAGACGGGCGTATCTTCTTGAGTTGATTCAGCGATGATTGAATTGTTTGAATTGTTGATTGTATTCAGCGGCTTCTGCAATTCTTTGGCGCAGCTCGTCTAAATCTTGAATTGGTTTAGAGTACACTTTATCCTTTATCGTACCCCAGTAAAAAAAATCTATGGGGTTTAAATCGGGTGAACGGGCAGGCCACGAAATTGTACCACCCCGCCCAATCCACCTATCGGGGTATTCTCGATTGAGAAACTCTCGTACAGTGAGAGCATAATGCGCTGGGCAGCCATCTTGTTGATACCACATGCTGCCGTAAATGTTCAGTGGCACTTCTTCCAATAATTCTGGTAATTGGTTCTGTAAGAAGTTCAAATAACCCTGGGCATTTAAATTCTCCGGCAGCTCGATTGGACCAATAACTTTACCATTCAAAATTCCCGTCCACATATTTACTTTAAACTGGTACTGAGATCTATCTTCCCGCATCAAATTTGGATTTTCCACGTGCCATTCGTGCAAATTGTGGAGGTTCATGTAACCGTCCTTTTTAAATGTTGATTCATCGGACCATAGAATTTTTTCAAAGAATCGCGGGTCCTCTCGGTGCCTCTGCAACATCGTTCGACAAAATCGTACTCTCTCTGGGTAGTCTCGGGGTAGCAGACTTTGTACTCGTCGTACATGGTATGGGTGAAACTCGTTCTTTTTTAAAATACGATGTGCAGTACTTTTGGGGACTCCTATGCTCTGTTCAATTCCACGTACTGAGATACTTCTGTCTTCTTCAACTGCTTGCAAGACTTCGGCTTCGTAGGGCATAACGGGTCTTCCCTCGCTAACCATTTGGCTAGGAAATCGACCCTCTGATAATGACCGATGCACATTAATAAATACTCGATGATCGGGATGACGCTCAGCATTCGGGTATCTCTCACGATACACTCTTGCTGCGGCATTGGCGTTGCATAAGCATTCTCCATAAATGAGATGCATGTTGGCGTATTCCTGTGCGGTGTATCGAGATGGCATGATAAAACACTACACAAACACGGGGTTGCGATTAAAACAAGTCCGGGGTTGTCAGAAACGGTGCAGATAAATCCAAATTACAATGCAAATCAAGTCCAATAAACAAAGCCACAGTTGTAAGTACGAAGTCAATACGAATACAAAAAGATGTGCAGTCAACGAAAGAGCGTAACGTACTGCAGTATTGCACAATTTGCCGACGCATCCCTGTTTAGCCAGAGTAGCGTCTCTATCTGTTTCACTCACACATATGAAATGATGTGTCAATCCGTCTCCCTCTTAGTTAGATAAAAGTAGCGTCACTATCTATCTCGCTCCCACTTGTCAAAGTAGCGTCACCTCACATTAGCTAAAATGAATCTTTCTCGCTCACATTAGTCAAAATAACGTCACTCTTCGTCTCAATCGAACTTTTATGAAATACGGCTTCATAAAAAAAAAATGTTTTTTCTCAATTAAGAAGTAGCAATTAGTATGTGTTATACCATTTTGGAATCCTGACTAAACGCGCCATCTTTTAAAGTTACTTGCCAAAATAGTGTAGTAGATTTTTTTTTCAGTACAGTCGGTTAAAGTTGGGTGATGTCATTATTTTGAATTCAATATTGGGCAAAAATCTAACATTTAATTTAGAACTGAGGCAGTTACGTTTTACTTTTAACTGTAATTTACAGAAGGATTATTCATGGTTACATCACAGAGAAAAAAACTACCGAAATGTTAATAATGTAGTCACGGGACTTGAAAAACCATCACAGGGTGTCACTTTTTGAGATTTATTTTTGAATGCTTATAATTCGAAAAGTACATGACCAAGATTTTTTTTTATATTTTTCTAATAGCTGTCACGACTTGGCCTATTGCCCGTTTTCGGCTTGACGTTGATTTCTGGGACACGTTGTATATGTATGTTTATCAGTGGTCTAGTACTCATAGCACAAGCTCTGCTTACCTAGTAAGGGACTAGATGGCGTTGTGTGAAAGTTGTGGAATGTTATATTATTATATTATATTACATATTAGGTTGTCTCATAAGTTCTTGCCATATTTTATTTTACTCGAATTTTCTCGTATTTAAACTAAAACGAATTCAAGAAAGTTTCGATATTTCTAGTAAGGATGAGTATCTTTTATGATGAGCGTATAAATAGGCGCGGACGCAACGCAATAATAAGTCTTTACTGAAAATGGATCAGCGTCAACTGCGAGCTATTATGCTGTATGAGCATCGACTTAACACTTAACTTTCTCTTCAACAGAAACGGCTAAAAACTTGAACAGTGCATTTGGACCGGGTACTACTAGCGATCGGACTGTTCGTTTCTGGTACAAGCGTTTTGACACCGGTGATATAAGCTGCGAAGATCAACCTCGTCCAGACCGACCAACCAGCTTCGATGAAGATGCTTTGCGTCACGAACTTGAGCTACATCCAGACTATAGTACGCGCGATTTAGAGAAGGCGCTTGGACAATGCCATGCGACTATAGATCGTTATCTCAAATCGATGGGATATCCGTTCGTGTGGCCATTTGTCAAAGTTTGTTACTTCGTCCGCACAGACAAGACTTTCTCAAGGAAATTATTACAGTCATGTGACGAGAGCTGGATACATTATGAAACTAACACGCGTCATGCCTATTGGATTCCTCGCGGGCAAAACCCACCAGCACAGCCTAAACTTAATGAACACGGTCGTAAGATTATGTTGTCTGTTTTCTGGGATTGGCAAGGAATGATTTTCTGGGAACTCCTCGAATCATATCAGACTATTAACGCCAATCTGTATACGCAGCAGCTTCGCAAACTAGCAGGGATGTTAAAAATTAAACGGCCAAAATGACTTGGAGTCCAACTTTTGCATGACAACGCACGACCTCATTACGCCCAGTTAACACATAAACAGCTGGAAGAGCTAGGATGGCTGACTGTTCCACATCCACCGTATAGCCCGGATCTTGCGCCTTCAGACTTTCATTTATTTCGAGTTCTTAAATTTCATTTATTAGGAAAAAAAATCGAAAAATCTGGAAGTATTAAAATTGAACTTGAAAATTTTTTCAAGTCCCAGCCTGCCTCATTTTGGGAGAAGGGTATTCAAATTTTGCCCAGTAGATGGCTGACTGTTGTTGATAATGAGGGAGACTATATAATTGATTAAATGTATTTTTATTAATAAAAAAATATTAATAATATTTTTTTTTTAACGGGCAATAATTTATGAGACAACCTTATATTATATACCTCAGTCTCAATCTGTCAAATATAATACCTCTAATTTCCCTACATTTTTAAAAAGTTTTTGACGTTAATTGTCGCTGAGATGAGATTGCGACTCTATTGTGAAGGTTTTTTTTCTGTTTTCTGATAGTTGTATAATTGAATTTGGTTGCAAACAAAATTATTAAATCGCTCTTTGTCCTCTCTCCTAAACTATTATACTATTCCTGACAGGTTCCATATTTATAAGAAGATATTTATAATTGCGCCCCGCGGTTTCAACCGCATAAGTTTCGATCCAGTAAGAATATCGGGATAAAACGTATTCTTTGTGTTAATCCTGGTTATAAACTATCTGTGTGCCAATTTTTATCAAAATTGGTCCAGCCGTTTAAGCATGAAAAAATAACAAACACACAGACACACACACACATACACTCATAAACTTTCGCCTTTATAATATTAATGTGATAGTGTGATTAAAATTATAATATTTAGTAGAAATATTTTTTTATCGATCTAATAATATATTACCTACATCGTGGACTGAATTATAATGAGGTAGTCATCATTAAAAAGTACGGAGATTCATATTATGTACACTTAAATATCGCATTAGGGCAACCTGTAATTTCATAACGATCGATTCTTTTTCAAGTTATCTATCTCTTATGTTGCACCTGCTATGTTTTGTCTCTACATCACTGGTTGACTGGTAGAAAATGCCTCAGTCATTAAATCCATCTTCGTATATTATTTTTTCACTTGTGCAAAAAGTTATAATAAATAAATAAATAATTATACATATAGGGGGTTGTAATAAATAAATAAATGTTAAAAATAAATAAATAAATAATAGTGAGTATTCATCACGACTTCATTGAACTATTAAATACCAGTCTATACACAATAGTTAAGTATCAAATAGAACACACTCAGGTAAAAACAAGCATCACCACGACACTTTCCAATACGAACCGCGTATATACCCATTACTAACTGGCCAGCACAGACATTTATGTATTAGAATAAAATATTGTCGGACCCCATTACGTAATGCGTCCATAAAATGTTTCCGCGTAATATCACTGATATATTATCCGAAAAGATATATTTCGAATAGTGTAGTGAAAAACCGGTGTACTGTTTTCATGGAAATTAAACTAAATGGTCTTTGGTTTTTATGATAAGAGCAGGTAGGTTTTGTTATTATTTTGTGGGCTGTGAGTGAAACCACAAACTATAGACCACTACGCTTTGTTGGGCCATTTTGCAATGAACATAAAATAAAAATAGTAGCATTTAATTACGTTACAAAATTAAAGTTATTATATTGTGTTGTGTTCGATCAACAGTTATCAACATTTTACTAGTGTCTGAATGAAAAAACCAAAAAAATAAAGCCTTCCTCAAAACGGAGAGGGTTTATTTATTTAATTAACCATTTATGTAAAGACGTCAGCAGATCCAGCTACCCGAAACTGTCAGATTTTCCCAATCAACTTTGAAGTTGCTTTAGCGATAAAGTTGAAAATCTAATAAAGAAATCTGACAAATTGTAGTAGCTTGATGTGCTGGCGTCTGTACCTACACACATACTTATAAACAGACAAGAAGAAAGGAACAGAAAAATAAATACGCACAAAGGTGGTGCTTACTTCTAAAGTAATCTCTTCCATCATACATAATTTTGTTTATACGTGCAAGACAATGCAGTCCTGTTCAGTTGGAAATCCTCTTGAAGTCCAAGGCATGAAGGCAAAGGGTTATGTCGGGTATGCTGGATTCTCAACTATTTAAACCACACAACCCACCGATTGTCTATGTATATATACAAAGGATTGAACGAGCGTTGCCCATTAGCGACAATATACAATGTACACAAGCAGGGTCTAAATAACCCATTTCAATATATAAATACAGTCTTCGTCATTTTCTTAGGATCAACCACTCTTATAGAGAGGAGGCCGGTGTCGTAGTAATGAGAAATTTGTAAGATGATTATGGATTTTCATTCTTCAACCTTCATCGTAGTTCCCCATCTTCATCTGCGTTTCGGGAAGAAGAGCCTTCAACAATACAAATACAGAGTTTTATAAAACCAGTAAAACTGGTGAATATCTGTAAACAGTAGGTCATCATCATCATCATTTCAGGCAAAAGACGTACACTGCTTGACATAAGCCTCCCCCCCTTCAGTTATTTACACGCACTATTTTGTCGGCCGCGTCACGCTTGGCTAGCGAACACCCTCATATTGGAGTGCCCTCAATAACGTCACATATGCTGTGTCCTGTCAATATCAAATCCAATAGGTTCTTATTAAATAGTCAGTCAACCAAAATACTTGATAAGGTAAAAGGTCCCCTTAGAGATTATGTCAAGAAAACAAGCTACGGCTTCTTTTATAAAGCTTTTAATAACGCATTAGTAAATCCAATTACCAAACAAATTGATAAGATTGTACATAAAGGCTGGCCCGTTTATAGCGGCCCAATTTTTTTTTTGCGTCTAGGACATCTCAATGATTCATCTAAATGCAACATATTTTCCGCGAAAATCAGTAGTTTAGAAGTTCTGCTTTTTTAAATTTATTTTCTTAAAGGTTATTTGGGCATAACATCAAAAATGTCTCATTAGTTGTAAGCTACAAGTCTTTGGTAATTCACCAAATTTGATTCGATTTAGTGCAATAACTTTCAATATAGAAAAGTGTACGACTAAAGTAGAGACTTTAAGAAAATAAACATTTAAACTACTGATTTTCGCGAAACATACATTTTGCGTTTAGATGAATACATGGGATGTCTTAACCGCAAAAAAAAAATTGGACCACTATACATGGGCCATCCTGTATATCTAGGGAAAATCATATTCAGCAGTAGTATCATAGTATACTTATCTACTATTCGATCGATTGACCCAGTCTTTTTATTAATGAAAACATAATATATCGTTGTTACGCAAATGAATATAATAAGATAGGAGTTACATCGTATACAAGAGGTCTGAAAGTCTGAAAGTGAAACCAGTGACTGAAAAGTTGTATAGGAATCGGTTATGCTAGTATGGGCACGTGATGCGGAGGAATGTGGAAAATGTCAGGAAAGTTTTGAGCATGAATAAGGATGGCTATACAAGTAGGGGTATTTGTATTTTAGTAGATAAGAACATTTTAGGATAATATTGTAATTTGTTTTAAAAAAATCTTGGAACATAAAAGGCTTAAATAAATAAAATAAATAAATACAAGTAGGGGAAGAGCAAAGAAATGAAGGATGGACTATGTGACAGATGATATAGCTAGAAAGGGAGTGACTACCGAGGTGACGACTAGTAGAGAAGTATGTAACAAAAAGACATGTTGTGATTAGAGATGGGCATATACCCGGTAAAATCCCAGACTTTGGGTAAATACCCATTTATACCCATTTTTACCTTCCCAATTTTAATTTATATCGGGTAAAAATAAAATCAGTTTAATTTAAACTAATTATTGTACTTTTAGGGTTCCGTACCTCAAAAAGAAAAAACGGAACCCTTATAGGATCACTTAGTTGTCTGTCTGTCTGTCAGTCTGTCAAGACCCTTTTTCTCAGTAACACGTGGAGGTATCAAGCTGAAATTAATATCAAATACATAGGCCTATGGTCCCTTGGAGCTCTAAAAAAATCTAGCTTCTAAGTTAGCTCAATATCAGGTTGGCACAAAAGTACCTACTAACTTACGTGTCACTGAGAAATAGGGTTTTGACAGACTGACAGACAGACAGACAACCAAGTGATCCTATAAGGGTTCCGTTTTTTCTTTTTGAGGTACGGAACCCTAAAAATACAATAATTAGTTTAAATTAAACTGATTTTATTTTTACCCGATATAAATTAAAATTGGGAAGGTAAAAATGGGTATAAATGGGTATTTAAGTCTGGGATTTTACCGGGTATATGCCCATCTCTAGTTGTGATCATCTGTCTAGCCTTTTCCCAACTATGTTGGGGTCGGCTTCCAGTCTAACCGGATGCAGCTGAATATCAGTATTCAACATGGAGTGACTGCCTATCTGACCTCCACAAACCAGTTACTGGGTAATACGATACCCCTTGGTAAGACTGGTTGTCAAACTTTCGGGCTACTGACGACCCATAACGACTGTCAAAGATCCACGAATGACAGCCGGGACCAATGGCTTAACGTGCTTTCCGAGGCATGGAGGAATCTCGGTATGTAAAGATGGTCACCCATCCACAGACCAACCGCGGCAAGCGTAGCTTAACCTGATCGATGGACCTGTGCGACTGTTATTATTTAGCCACGGGGCCCTCTGATTCATCGAAAAAAAAAAATTATCGAAAATCTTCCTGATCAGAAAACAGGAAACAGTTACTTACCACTCCATAAAAATGGCGATTGTCCAATGAACTCCGTACATAATCAGCAACAACATAAAAATTCTCATAAAACAAGTGCTTGTTCAAATCATACTTTAACAAGAACTCGTATGCAAAACTTTTCACATAACTTTCTCCATACCCTTATTACCGTACCCGAAACTTCTCACGGTCAGTGCCCTTGTAAAACAATACCAAGGTGATAACAATAACAATAATTCAGAGATATAAATGGCGTACAATTGCAATAAGAACCTTACTTCTAACGTAGGGGAGGCCGGGGCTGAAAGTTCCGATTTTTAAATAACATGAAAATTTATGATGAAAATGATAAGATTTCAATATTGATATTAGATTTTATTAAAAAGTCTTAATCGGTCTCTGTAATAGTAAAGTCATTTCTGCTAGTTTCTCTATATTTTTTTTTGTACAGGCATATTTTTGCAAAATTTCGGAAGGGAACATTCAACCCCACTTTGGGGCGAGTTGTTCCATGTGTGGGGCAAATTGTGCCACTTAGATAATATTAATAAAGTATAAGGATAATGTATGGTTTCTCTGGTTAAATAAAACAATAAATAATTTCTATAGTTAGGTTCATTTATTTAGTTGTTATGCAATGCTATAAACTTTAAAAAACAACGAAAAAACATTACTAGCTACAACTAGATTCACATTTTGTATTGGTTTACAAAAATTGAGATCTATTAGCTTATAAATCTTACGACCTACATACTTAAGGATACAAAAAAAAACGTACTGGAAAGGATACTCGAGATAAACACTTTTTTATAACTAAAAATATTGGCAATTCCATAACAGAACTTAAAAAAAGACAACAAAATATAACTGGAAATCTTCAGATAAATGATTCTTTTATTAATTCAACTATAATAGAGATTTATCAAGTTAAAAAAATTATCACAAACATAACTGCACTTATTTTAACTACATAACACAACAAGTAACCTTCATGCACACGTTTCATTAATAAATTTAATGATAAGTGAGATCAAAACTCACAATTATAATTAAATACCAAAATGAAACTGCTAACGTCAATATTATTTATCATCTTGAAGTTATCAAATTATCATTAAATCAGTCGTAATCAACTTTGGTAACTTTTATTTTTATTCATCGTTAAATTCTTCATCTGACTCATTTAGGATTCACCATTTAAGGATCGATTGGGGTAAGTTGTTCCGGGGAACAACCAGCCCCTTTAGGAGGGAACTTGTAGCCCCAAATTATATTTTTGTATAAAAACTGTCATGTTAGCAAATTAACAAATTCAATTGAAAAAACATTCAAGCTATAAGATACCTAACTAATGCCACTCTAAAATTGGAAAGTTGCACATAAATCGGCCAATAATAAAGAAAAATAGACCAAAAAGTTTAAATACGAAAAAATTTACTCACGTGGTGTTCTAATAGCACGGTGCCCACAGCCACTCTTCCGCCGCCGTCGGAGCAACTAAGATGGCCGCCAGCGCGGCGTGTCACCTGATGCTTAAACGACGCACTTCTCGTGTATTGCTACCTCTTTTCTTTACAAAGTTATTACTGTCGGAACAACGTGCCCCGGGAACTTCCAGCCCCAGCCTCCCCTACACAGGGAATATTGGACCGGCCATGTTGTAAAACCCATCTGTGACCAACGGCAATTCTCTCCCAAAAATAGGCTATATTTCTTGTCTAACGTAGTATGGTTGAAAGTGCTAAACATTAACACGATATTTAATAGCTTTTGTGAAGATAAGTTAGGTATCTTTATTATTTTATATTTTCTTATACGCATAAAAATGGTCTTAGTTTTGATCTCTCTGATTTGTAGGTATTGTAAAGGTCGTCTGCAAAAGTCGCCCTTATGTTGTACAGGCTGGCAAAAAAATAACTCTGGTTGCATTCGAACATTCAAGCGAATTCAGAATGAGCTTTCAAATTATTCTTATTAGTTTTTTTTTGTTTCGAAAAACAAACACTGGTAGAATAAGCGCGTTAATGAAGTTCATTCGGAATAAACATAATAATTAGCCCACATTACCTACAGTTCTTTTTTTTACTTAAAGTTTAATCAACGATTAAATAAATAGTAAGCATGTCTCTGTCAATAACAGAGTTTGATAGTCTATACCACACCCTTAAATTTGACCACACCTTTCTCAAAAAAACAAAATCAAAAGTCATTTTTTAAAACTAGGCTGCGAATCAGTACTTATTGAACGTCAAAATTACATGAGAGAGTCCCCCATAAACGCCCGCCCTCACACCCTTTCTTCCCAGCTAGCTAAATAGCTGGGAAGAAGAAGTGGCACTTCTTATAAATGGCTGTAGAAGTTTTAAATCTTGGATTTATTCACCATCAATTTAGGTTTAAGGCACTTCATATTAATTTCACATCAGAAAAATAATATACATACAAAACCAAAATAGTAATTTCTACAAATAATATCAGATTTAAAAGGGCAGCCGTACCACTGATGCTTTTAATGAAACCATGTCTCATTAAATATTCCATCTATACATCTAAATAAAATTGCAATGTCTGTTTGTAATATTGAAATAACCGTTTTTTACTACATGCATATGAATACGGTACATACACCAAAATAACATTTTTTACAATTTCTGTCTGTCTGTCTGTTTGTTCTAGCTAATCTCTGAAATGGCTGGACCGATTTTGACGGGACTTTTATTGGCAGGTAGTTGATGTAATAAGGAGTAACTTAGGCTACTTTTATTTTAGAAAAAAATCTTTTATTTTAGAAAAATAAAGTAATGTTGCAATGTCCAAGTACTGTCCAGTACCGCGCGCAGCTCACGCGCATGCCACCACTGTGCCGTCACGTCGAGCGCCTCCCACCACTTCTTCATTAATAAAAATGTTTAGTATATATGAAAAGATTATGAAGTAAGTAGTGATAGATTATTAACATTAACAAATAACTATACAATTAAAATGACCCAGCGAAGCGGGTATTCACAGCTAGTTTTAAATATACTTGAAATCTCTGGCCGATAGAGATATTTTTAGGTTTATTTTCGTGCTCGTTCAAGGGTCCATTAATAGCCAGTCGAGCGATCCTGCTTAAGTTTGTAATCTTATTTACAGAAATAGGAGGACAGTATATTTGCGACGTTTGCAACTAGCGATACAGTTACGTGAATGGCTTCAAAGCAATGAAAAGATCATTGTGTTTTAGTCTCCTGGATTACTGCTATTATCAGTACATCGAAAAGGTACTGCTAACTGTACGTCTTTACCCCATGTTTCACGTTTTTAATGAAGATTTTTTGAAAAATGTGACCTATATTAAAAAGGGGTTCAATTAATTCTGCTCATTATTCCGATCAAACTATTTTCAGGTTTTGCGCATTTAACATTACACGTTGTATATCATCAATACTGGTTTAAAACCGGTAAAGGAAAACATCGTGAGGAAACCGGCGTACCTTAGAACTAAAAATTCGAAGACATGTGACATCTACCAACTCACACTGGGCCCGCGTAGTGGATTACGGTCTATTACCTCTCATCGAGAAGAGGCCAATGACCCAGTAGTGAGCATATTATAGGCTGATTATGCAACCGACACAAGCCCGTCCTTTGCAAGAAACCACGCGACCGAGCAGAGCCTTAAAGTTACTTAGACACCTTTTCAATCTCAGCAAGAAAGACTCTAGTCGCCTCTTCACAGAAACCACGCGACAGAGGTATACGAATTTCTAGTAAGTAATATCTATTATACCAAATCTCAACCCGAACAAGTACTCCCACGGGCCAGTAATAACACGGCCATCTTTTTTATGAGGCAGCAGAGTTTAATGTTATTAGTTCTGGACCGTCCTGTGATTTACAAGGATAATGTCCTGACCTTAATAGACTGTTCCTAATGTCCAAGTAAATTGTGGTCACATGAGTTTTTTTGTGAGATGAAGTTTTTTAGTAATTGATTTTTATAGGTATAAAAATAGTAGTGGAGGTTTTAAAAAGGTGGCTTGGACAGACTGGATGCGGGAGGCGGAGAATCGGTTATAGTGGCGCAACTTTGGGCTAGCCTATTCCCTAGTCGACTGTGAGTTAAATAATATCAGCCTGGGAGCATATTCCACCACGTTTTCTCATTGTATATATTGCGATTTTAGATCTTTCAATCCAGAGTTATTTTCCAAACTTTTCCTTGAACATAGGAAAATGTATCTTAAATTATTTTAGAAACTAAAGGGTTGTTCCTTGGCCCTGGAATGTTTAGGGTTGTTGTAACTTAGATTTAGTTTCCAAATTATGTAGTGAGAAGTTTCAATTAGAAAACTTAAAATGAATGCCACGAAATCAAACCTTCATAAAAGAAAATCCTTTAACACCTTATTACGGGAAACAAACAGATTATTTCGGCAAATGTGAAGCAATGTTTATACATTACCGTAACCGATATTGTTATTAACTCTGACATAATTAACCTGAAGTATTTAATACAAAATAAGCATTGATTAATATCCAATTTTGGGATATCAATAAATATATGTAGGTGATGTATTTATTTTGGAATTGGTGAACTTGTCATGATAATACGCCTTGTATCCATCCTGTCCGTGGCGGGGGTGAGGAAAAATAAAATAAGTAATAATATAGTAATAATATAATAATATAGTAGGAATATGTCGATAAGTATATCTGTCTTGATCAAGTAGTCTCTTTCCAGGCAAAACAAAACACATAAGTTGCAAGACACACCGAAAATGTCACGAAGGTGTAGTATAGGGTTCTTCCTCTGCTTAGTTTGGGACTAGATGGCGTTATGTGAAAGTTGTGGAATATTTTTATTATTACCTCAAGAGAAGACTCATTGACATGTGTATTCTTTCCATCCTCACGTATGGTTCTCAAACATGTTCTTTGACAATTCAGCCGAGGTCCACGTGCGAGGTTTTCCAGAGAGTTATGGAACGGAGTCTTCTGGGTCTTAAACTTGTGGACCGGGTTAAGAATACAGCAATCCGTTGCATCACTAAAATAACTGATGTCACTCGGAAAGCTGCCACGCTTAATGGAATTGGGCTGGATACATTTGCCGTATGTCAGACGATCAATGGGCCAAACGTACGACCCAGTGGGTCCCGCTTAATGGCAAACGACGTGGCAGGCCCAGATGGAGATTTCAGGATAGCTTGGACTCCTTCAATAAAGTTTGGTCCTTGGCAGCTCTGGACAGAGAGAGGTGGAAAAGAGTAGGGAGGCCTTTGGCCACCAGTGGGACAGTAATGTATAGTAAAAAAAAAAATACCCTGCTGCATCTCCTATCCTGCCCTGTGTGTCCTACAATATGCAATCAAAGTGTCCTCAGCCCTGCCACCGAAGACGCCGTGGAAGTCGCGAAGTTTTGGGCCAACACGATTTGAAATACTGTCGTGCCAGCGAAACGAAGAAGAAAAAGATGCTTTGTTTTGTAACGTAGATCTGCACACCTGTAATCCTGGGGTAAACAGAGGTGTAAAGATCACCGAAATTTTGCCATTTATACTGTCATTCGCAAGTGGCAAGCCTATTTGCCATTAACTAATTTCCTAATCGAAAACCCAGTAACGCTTTGTCCGACTCGGTGATCGAAGAAAGGACACTCAGCTCAGTGGCCACACTTTTGGACTACTAGACCAACGTAAGTCATGTACCCATGTTCCTGGATAATAGGTCATTGCTATACCAACTGTGGGTGTTGCTAAAGGAACAAACGTTTTATTTCGCCCACATTACGTTGTTTTGGATATTTGGGAGTTTGATATGTTATTTTGTGTTTGTTGGTACCCACGCTGCAAAAGAGAGTGATAATAGGTCCCTTAGTTTATAAATAAACGGATGTCTTTGTTTAAATTGTTAAATAAACATAGGTATGCACTCAAATCAACTTCTTTAAACTAAGTTGCAATGGTTTATAAGGCCGTGTCCTAACCAAAAGCGATCGTCGCGTTCATATTTCACTTTTGTTCGGAAAACCGGAAGGCACTCTTCGTCAGCGCGACCACGCGACAATCGCTTTTT
The DNA here is from genome assembly GCA_949629135.1 of Eremobia ochroleuca. NCBI lineage: Eukaryota > Metazoa > Arthropoda > Insecta > Lepidoptera > Noctuidae > Eremobia > Eremobia ochroleuca. The sequence goes on from OX451392.1 coordinate 3,734,018, forward strand.
GTTAGAACGCCAGGTATGGCAATTTCCTTTTTGATCACTCATTGCAACTCACTATAATTAGGCGACTCGTATTTAACAGAGATACGTTAAAATACGTAGGTATATTCACAAATACCTGTAACAGTATACCTACTTACATAAAACGTTTAGATACCTATACTTAAAATCATAAAGAGGTAAAATATGCGCATTTGTATGTATGGGATAATCTTCGGACCTGATCCGATTCTGAAAATATTTCACTAATGGGAACCTACTGCATATCCTAGTCTCATAGGATAAAATATTATTTTATGTTAAAACTAATAAAAATATAATAACCTTTAAAGTTAGAACGATATCTTAATGTTGACGTTACTTAGCAGTTTCAAGTTATATTTAAATCACTTATTAGCAAATATGCTAAATTGTTATGAGAATAAAGTATCACTAACAGTGATAGGTACAGACGCCAGCACATCAAGCTACTAAATAAATAAAAATAAAAAAATATTTACTGTCAGGCATCAAGGCCCATATGGTGTTAGTATTACACCTTACTTAAAAAAAAAATGGTGTGCAGAAATGCCATAAAACTGCTATGAAGCCCGAAATTTTCTACCCACGATGACATGATATTAAAATATACCCGAAAAACGCGAAAAAAGTGTAAAATCTGGAATAATCAATGGCATGAATATTATAATGGCCACGTTGACACATTTCGCAAGTCATGTGAATAAATGGGCTCACTAAAGGGAGTCATTACTGGGTAATCTAAAAATTATATCGGATCAAGTAAACGTAAGTTGACAAAATACCATTGAGCTCATTTTCCTCTAAAAAGTATGAACCGTCGACATTACAAGTGCATAGGTAATGCGAAAACGCATGGCAATTTATTGCATTAAGAAAATGTCATGAAGAAAGCTTTGAGTATGAATAAGGATGGTTAAAAGTGTAAGAGAAGACCAAATATACGATGGACGGACTGTGTGAAAGATTTTATGGATAAAAAGGTTGCCTACCGAGATGACAACAAATAGAGAAGTATGAAAGAATATGACATGTTGTGCCGACCACAACTAAGTTTGGATGAATGTAGCAAAATGGTGAATGATGATGATTGCATTAAGACCGTGTTTCCTTCTTCTTTGTCTTTAAGTTTAGATAAAGATTCTTCGGGTTATTAGATCTTTAGGCTTTGGGGACGACAGACGTGATGTTTATAATAATAATAATTTATTTAAATCAGACACAGTGATCCATATTGATTTTATGTTAGTATACTTAAAATTATGTTAGTAACCAATGAATAAAATACATGCCACAATAATACTATTATAACTAAATTGAATGATTAAAAAACAAAAAAACAAATTGTAAAATGAATTCATAACTTAAACATTTACATCTCTACATTAAAATCAACTAAAATCAAGAAATTCTTTAATAAAGGAAATAATAAATGTCACAAAAAAAAAAACAAAAACAAATTTAAAAGGAAACAATAATCACTTAACAAATGGTGACGAACTGGACGAACTGGCATGCAGGTGCATCCACCTCTCCAACACCACAGAGTCCCATCGCTCGGACAATACGCTCAGGATACTGTTAGGCTGATGCTACATTAGGCCGCGACGCGACCTGCGACACATGAGCGGTTAAAACAAATAAATGAATGCTCACGTATATGGCTACACCATACGTCAAATATTACTAGCGATCTTTGATTTCTTTATGCGATAGGAACGATATTACTGTAATCACGGCATCGGCTGCATGAACATATCAGCGAAATTGAAGCGAATTTATTAGAAAATTTCTCACTTGCACGACTAGTTCAATAGTGTTACTAAATTTGCGTGTGGCTACATTATACGTATAGTAAACCGCGATGGATGATTTGATCGCATTCTAAGACCACCACCGATTCAAATTGAGTCTTTGTTATGATAGCGGCTACATTAGACACGGAGCCGCCGCATGAATCCCTCTTGCTAATTCGTTGTGTAGCATGTGCACTGTAGCCACGTCATCGCCGAATATACGCCGGATTTTCGCTTACAATGTAGCCATACCATGTTTATCTCGTTTCGCTCTTCCAGTCGCATCGCAAATCGCTGCCCACTGTAGCCTCAGCTTTAGTGCTGCGTGGGAAGCGACTTAGTAGCGAGGCGCGACGTTTCCTAATAATACCATAGAAGTCATTGGTTTGCGCCTTCGCGAACATATGTTTAAATTATTTAGAATTTGGTTTAACATACAGCGATAAGCACCTGGCCATCACTCTTCTATCAATGGGTACTTCTTTCCATACATCACCTAGAATATTGTGTGAAGCAACTCAGTCAAGTATTTTCTAACTGAACAGACAGCTGTGCTGCTGGGGAGTTTGTTGCGCCACTTCTTCTCCCCAGCGAAAGCACTAGGAAGTGGTGAAGGGCGGGCGTTTTGGGGGACTGTCTTTTGTAATTTTGACGTTCGAAAAGTGCTGATTCTCAGCCTAGTTTGAATAAATGACTTTTGATTTTGATTTTGAACTCCATATGATCTGTATTCGATACATAGGACCGGAGGGTAATTGCATAATACGCAATGGCTTTCATTTTGACAGTTCAACAACATACGTTGTGTTATTTACATTGTTGAGCAGATACATTTTTCAAACATATGAAGCAATTAATTAGTAATATCCTTCAAAATGATTGTTTGTGAGGAATTGAAAATGTGCTAAGCAATTAGAATGCAGAAATTGGTATTCGGTGTGTAACCCTAGGATTTTATTATCAGATTTGAATAGTGCTATAATTTACCAAACCGTTCCACTCCCTTCAATATGCATGATAAAATGCTAATACGATAAAGAACAACACAAATATTTCATAGTTATCATGATCACTAACCGCTAAAATATTATACGTATCACATTTACGCAATATAAATTGTTCAGCATTACCCTTTATCTGCCTTAAAAACAAAGGCAAAGCGTACACGCGTTTTGTCTTAAAAATGACGTGTCCTATAAAAAATGTTGTAATATTTTTATATGACACTTTCTGTTAATAGAGTCTTTTAAATCTAGCGGAGAGACGAAAGAACGATGTAAAAAGTGGTATGCGATTTATACCCCGCCACAACGGGCAGCAGAGAAAGTCGTTTAAAAGATATATTAACTGAGAAAATGCAAGAGAATATGGAACCACGTTATGCATCACGAAAGCGCTTGATTTAGAGAAGCTCTTTATTACCAGAATAATTGAGAGCCTGGAAATCACCGTACATAGATGCTCTTGTAGACGTAATAGATTTTAAGGGCTTTCAAAATATCAGTAACATCACGTGCAACTTTTTGGAGCAAATCAACTATCGCGGAACGTAGCCATGGCAAAGCTCTCAAAAAGTATACAGATTTATCTCAAAACGGTGACGATACCAAAAAACTATTGGAAACGGGCCAGGTTTGTAGTATTTCAGATAAGCCGTAACAGAGCTGAAGGCTCGCTTGCTGTGGGTCCACATAATTTTCCACCGCGTAACCAAGATACTTCGGCATAACAAACATTAAACTTCAACACTACATACGTGTTAAGTTGTATAACGAAACATTCAGGAATATCCAAGCTATTTCGCACCCCGTAACACAATGGCCTCTATAAATTACTAATATTGTGATGCTTCGATAAGGACGATATACAGCGCTGCTTTCCAACAGATACCAGATAGTGCAACGTTAGAATACCAGCAAACAATTGAACAATCTATTTTTTCTACAGGGTGATTTCCAGTCCACTGTTGTCAGTCTCGGGGCGAAGACACTGATATTAAGGTACTTTAATGATAGAGTTACAGTAGAATAAGCTAATGGTTCCGTGATGACTTTCAAAGAGTTGTTGGAATATTTTAAAAGTTTTATTTGAAATTGCCTTTCTTGAAAGGGAAGTTGCATGAGTATAAACGCTTTTTAAGTGTTCTTTTTAAAGTGAACAAAACTGTTGAATGTTGACATTCGTTAAGGATTTCGGTGACGTCACTAATACAGTTGGCAGAGCCAAAACGTGTTCGTTAAAAGCCTTTTATTGTTTTCCATTTCGACCAATAAATTTATGTAAAAATATGCCCAAACGATTATTTTCTATTGCTCTTAGGTCTGTAAAAACTTGACTGTTCAGCGGTAAAATAATATACAGACATTTTGCATGCCAAGTCACGCTCCAACTAAAATTTCGTTGAATTTATTTAAAAATCAGACGATAAAAATGCTATGTTGGTTTTTGCTTTTGAATATTTGCTGTGCTGGCGATGTCTCTACAGATTAAAATCACGATTTACATTTGGTCCATTTTGTTTCTCACAAACCGAATTTGCAAGCAGGCAAAGAAGTACTGGATTAATAGAATTGTTACTATGCTACTATGCCGAACTGTGTGTAGAAGCAACAGCAGCACATTTTTCCGGGTATAAATACAAAATTAAATTATCTAGATGTTGGAGTGAATTTGATGGATGTGGTGGATTTGATGAGGATTTTTGATAATTTAATTTGCCAGAATCACTTCAAGCAATTTGATTGTGCATTTTAAGCCAAAACTCTAAACTGCCGTATTCAGGTCGATGCTATTATACGTATATGCAACAAAGCAATAAAAAATTGCAATAAATCCATCCAAATACGTATCACAATCACAATGCACAACGAAGTGCAGTCATTACACAAATTGAAACTCTACACTGAACGATGCCAAATGTCCTCCATTCCAGATGACAAGATACATTACGTTACGTGAAACATACATATTCACAAGTTAGAGCAGTTCATGACCTCAATTCACGACCAAACAGTTTTTTTAAACTGACAAAGCGACCACAAACTCCGATGTCGTATGTTGGGTCACGGCCTTGGTAAATCCTGCGGATGTATGCAAAGGCCACGAACGGGAGTGAAATCTGATCAAATAGAATGCGGAGGATTCAAACTTTGAGGTTCGATGCCATTTTGCGGATTTTACGCCCTCGATTGTTCCTATGTATGGTCTAATCGAATCAAATAGTTTGGGACACATGCGTATCTGATATCCAAGTTTTGATGTTGGTATAGCGTTTGGGTATAAAAGGCCTTTTTGTTTGTACCAGATGCCATTGATTTTGCATATGTTTTTTTTTTGTTTCATAAAATAAATATTTGGTCCTTATGCTTTCGAATAACTGGTGCCATATTGACGGATTATACCAAATATTATGAATCTTTTAATATAATAATAATTGAAACTACAGAAATCAAAGACAGGTGACTAACCAAAGGTATTTATAAGGTAGATGCGAGTGGAAACACCGGGAGGGAACGCCCTAGGATGACCTATATATAGTGACTTTATTGGTGAGGTTCTTCAGCAAAGTTAGATCCGTAGTACTCGCAACCGGCATGTGTGTATGACCAGATGTACGAACGTAAACGAGGCAAAAGGAGTATATTATAAGGATTGTACAAGTATATGTATGTAGAAATCAAATTCTAGTCTACATTACAAGTTGCATCATCTTCACATGGAAACAAAAGTGAAAAATCTATCTCATAAATAGCATAATGGTCATCATCCTGCACGTCTTACGAATCAATTGGAGGAAACAATTTTGTTATTTAATGGGTATCAATCAAAGTCGGTCCTAGGTGACCGCGTGATTCGACAACACTTATGGTGTAGGTACAGACGCGAGCACATCAAGCTACTACAATCTGTCAAATTTCTTTAATAGACTTTCAATTTTATCGCTAAAGCATAAAGTTCAAAGTTGATTGGGAAAATTTGACAGTTTCGGGTAGCTTGGTGTGCTGGCGTCTGTACTACGACCTACATATCAATCAAATTACATACTGAGTCGCAATTTAAAGTTAAGTTTGATATTTGTAAAGTCTTGGGTGGAAATAGCGAGCCTTGAGGATGTGAAAGTCAAACTGACATCTATGTATATGTCATCTGTTGATATCTATGTTTTTGTTATTTGTAGAGGATCCTCTACAAATAACAAAAAGTAGCAGTGGTGGCCAAGTGGTAACAACCCTACTTACGAGTTGCAGGTCCTGGGTTCGAACCCAGGAAGACGCTTTACTTTGTGTAAATAATTAATTTCATCACCACTGCTTTCAAAACGGTGATGGAAAACATTGTGAGTAAACCGACATGCGTTAGAACCAAAAATTTGAAGACTGGTGGATTACAGCCCACTCATCTCGAAGATCAATCATCATTTCTAATCCTTTCATATTGTGTTCCATACAGTGTGTCATGCCAAGCTTAAAAGTATTTACGACTCAGAACCTATTCCAGTATTTATTTTTAAAGTAAACATATTGAATTTCTAGTCAATTTTTAGTTAACTGCATGTTTTGGCAAATCAACCCCGGTTCGTTCATTTGCTGTCGAAATCATTTCAATTGTTTCAAATTCCTGTGCATATAGGACCTCCGGCATTGAATAACTAAACCGGTTTGTTGTGTCAATGCTGAAACATACATTATTTGTTGGCTTGACTCTAATTCGGTTCAGTGGATCGTGTGAGCTAAACGCTTCGTATAAAATTAAATTACAAGCAGTGACGGGGTGTGAAAATTGGACATTTTAGGATTTCAGGAAGCAGTGTCGCTTTGAACCATCAAAAGCTAAAATAAAATCAGTAAAGATGAAAAGACCCCCCATAGAGTATTATATATAATACATTGGTCTTCTGTTTATTTAAACATTAATTTTATTCAAAGCAGAATCAGATTCATATATTCGTCCAGTTACACTACAACATATTTGTAGCGATTTACTTGGTCAATACTAAAATTACGCGACGTTTATGACGTATATAAACCTAAAGCTGGTTTGGTACTCCATACTTAGTACAAATTCCACAACACAATCACAATGGCCGTCTACCTAACGGGTGTTCGGAACACTCCAACTTTTCGGCCAGTTTGTCACTTCGAGTCAAAAGTTCCCTCCACTTCAATCGATTCGACTCGGACTTTGCGTGAATCGGAACCAAAGTTTCCCGTCCTACGCCTTTTTATTTTATGACGGGTGTCAATTACTGGATATCTTTTGTTCTTTTCATCGAGTTTGAGGACTTAAACTTTCCAACTGCTGGATGTTTTTATTTCAGTTCGCTAGTGTATTTTGATATCATAATAAGGAGCACTTTCGAGTTGTAGGAGTATTACAGTTTGTAAGTGTGTTTTTGGGACAAAGAGAATCTGATTTTTAGGAAAGTTTGCGCTTTATTTGTATCGTAGAAACGGAGTAGTGCGCAACTCGCTGAGATACGGAACCTTGGGTGTTTCCGCCTAGCAAACGTAGAGTCTTGTGGTATAGCGTTGATGTGTTCCGGCTGTGTATTAAGGGCGCATCCCCCCAAATTGCTGGAAACATCCGCTGCTATAGTATGTGGCACACGATTTGGTATTCGCGGATGGTTTCGAACAACGTATCAAGCATTCTTTATTAAGATTACATGACAATATATTCGTGCATGATCGGAATGTCAGATGCGACTGTAGCCCTTGTTGCCTACAGCTGGATTTTTACGTCTATTAGGTATATTTACTAATATTATATTACCGTACGCAAAACACGCGCATTGACGGATGATTTGTTGGAAGTTGCGGACACCAGCCCGTATTGCCTATTAATATTATTTTATGCTATGCTTGGAGTTTCACTGCGTGATCGAATCAGAAATGAAAAGATCCGCAGGAGAACTAAGGTAACCGATATAGCCCGAAGAATCGCCAAACTAAGTGGCAGTTGGCACATTGCTCGCAGAACAGATGGCCCATGAGGCCAGAAGGTTTTGGAGTGGCGACCGCGTACCGGAAGACGTAGCGTTGGAAGGCCTTCCACAAGGTGGACCGACGACCTTGTGAAGGCCGCAGGAACCAGTTGGATGAAATCAAGATGGCCTAGCGGCTAAGCGCCTCCAGATAGAACCAGTTGCTATGCGAGAAGCACAAAATCGGTCGAAGTGGGGGTACTTGGGGGAGGTCTATGTCCAGCAGTGGACGTCTTTCGTCTGAAATGATAGTGATGATGATGATGATTTTATGCATAAAGTACAGACGCCAGCACATCGAGCTACTACAATCTGTCAAATTTCTTTAATAGATTTTCAACTTTATCGCTAATGCATAAGATTCAAAGTTGATTGGGAAAATTTGACAGTTTCGTGTAGCTTGATGTGCTGGCGTCTGTACATTATCCCTCCTGTCAGCTGTCAACATAGCTAGATCACCTGCAAATTGCCTGCACATAGACTAAGCTGATAAAATTATAGTCACTGATCTGTGCTAGAGCTATTCTCCATTAGTTAATCCCAGATGATGTCCGCTCACGGTTTGCTTCGAGCAAAAAAAAAAAAAAACTATGTTATCAAAAATGTAAATAAACTATGTAATCAAAAATGTAATACCGTATTGATGCGAAACAGCTTTTTGGTATGACACCTAAAGTGTTTAATAAAATTCCTGATGACATAAAAAAACATGATATTATGTAAGTTTATAAAGGCCTCTTACTAAATTATTGATTGACAAAAGTTATTATATTGTAGACGAATTTTTGAACGACTAATTTTCATAATAATACATTTTTAGCTTTTGATAGTGAGTATTATAACTATTGATTTTAATGTATTTGATTTTTTTTTCTGTACCTACGTGTATTTAATTAATTTAAAATATTGTTTTTTTCTAAGTCACAAAATCTAATGACACCTAATGTGTTACTTCTTAATGTTTATGTCTTAATTATAGTCTTATTATCTTATTCTTCAAACGTGGCGCACCACCTATTTATGTAAACACCTATGTTTCACAAATAAACTGATTGATTGATTGAGCAATATCTGGCTTCAAACTTATATCGTGGTATGCGTTTACTTGCACATAGATAGAGTACAACTGACAAATTGCTGAATAAAAGCTTTTAGTTCATTCAGCCGACTCCACTAGCTCTTTTCTCTTGGATGTCAAGACACGGAAGGCAATTCAGCTTGTTAATAAGCCATTACAATACCCTCGGATCCATTAAACCGCTAACTACTCGGACAGAGAGCATAAAAGCCGCGGCGACGGATAAAAACACGCTGGTGTAGGCCGCCCCTGTATAATCCTTGCAAAGCTGTGGCAGCCCCATTTTATTGTACATTTCCCTGCAAAGTGCCTAGAAAGGCTGAAAGCTGAGCGAACATTCATTTGCATAAAATGTTAGAATATAATGTTGCTTTTAGCTCGCCACCGCGAGGAATGCTTCATTTTGTTCGAGCAACAATAGGTTTTTAACGAACCTGATTGATGGAGATGAAATGGCGGGGGTCGGGTCAGCGAAAGAACGCTCAGAGTAAAATACACAAATTTGTAGAGAAGAAAAATTGGAGCGACACGCAAATATGCTACTTTTGTTTACTTTTATCCTTCGAGAGGAAACCCAAAAACGACTACACACTTTCGAGAAGCAAACCCTTTAAGGGAAAAAGGAAACATGGGCTCAATGTTTTCTTACTGAATTTTGTATATGTTCAGCTTACTAAGTCAGCAATCTTATAAGAAGGGAAAAACAAAAATATGAGCTTTTAATCCATTTGCACAAACCAATAAATTATGGCACCACGCTTGGCTGGCATAACCTGTCCAAAAAACGTCATGTAAAATAATTATGCCACTTAGATTTCCCTCTTCCTCATAAACCAGGGGTCACCTACATGATTTTAATAATAAGTACCCTTTACGTTTTCCTACGTGCTAACACCTGAATAGCTAGATATTATCTACCTACGTTGTACAGTAAATTGCAAACACAAATACACGCGCCACTGTTGTGCAAACTGTGTTACTTTGAATTAGGGGCCGGACAAACAAACAGACGGTTGAGGCAAATTGCCGCTGGCTTTATTTATTACGGGACCCTAAAATAATACGGTGAGAATGCCTACCATTGTCTTGCTTTCTAAGATGGTTGTGAATTTTCATCTGAGAAGGCTGTTTACTTATTTTATAATATAAAATACACATACATAAACCCTCGCCTTCTTCCCAATGGGGGTAGGCAGAAACTCCAGAACGCCTCCTGCTACGATCCTTACATACTTCTTTTGCTACGTACGTAAATACGTTCATACAATGACATCTGCAACCTAATTGCGTAACACGCACTATGAGTGACAATATGAATCATTTTGAAGGATATTTATTGCTTTATATGTTCGAGAAATGTGTCTGCTCGACAACGTAAATAACGCAATGAATGTTGTTGAACTGTCAAAATGAAAGTCATTGCTACGCTAGTCATATACGCTCGCCGCCGGTTGCTACTACCACGCACCTGACAAAAAAAAAGAACTGGCCAAGCGCGGGTCGGATTCGCGCACGAAGGGTTCCGTACTATTATCTATAAAAACGGCAAAAAAAATCATGTCTGTTGTATGGGAGCCCACTTAAATATTTATTTTATTCCGTTTTTTAGTATTTTTTGTTATAGCGGCAACAGAAATACATCATCTGTGAAAATTTCAATTGTCTAACTATCACGGTTCATGAGATACAGCCTGGTGATAGACCTTCGGACGAACAGCGGAGCGGGAGTAATAGGGTTCCGTTTTTCCCTTTGGGTATGGAACCCTAAAAAAAGAAATAGAATAAAAGTAGTAAAAAAATGGTCTGTTCGTCCGAAATATGGGTGATGGAGCTACAAAGGACCACTTTGTGGATTTCAAACTAAAACTGTAAAAAGGAAGCGGCATTCACCCACTTTAGCCTTTTAAAAATGAATTTCTGACTGTACCTAATGACCGACAATGTTACGTTCTGAGTAAATATAATTCAACACTGCTAGACTGCTAGATATTCTAAAAGTTGAGGCTATTTACAAGAACAGAAGATTTAGCGTAAGTTGACTTAGGAAAGTTAAATATTGAGAGTAATAGAAAGAACTATTTATAAAATAAAGCAATCTGGCAAGAATACCAACTCATCATTCCTGACCATTTCAGTCCGGAATCACCAACTGCAGGGTATAGCCCCCCCCTTTGTTCTGCCATCCTTTCCGGTTTCTTGCATCCCTCATCCAGGTATTTCCCGCAACTTAGACGAACCCAACGCGCTTTTGAACAGCCCTGGTCCCAGTGCGGGTTGGTAGATGTCACATGTCTTCAAATTTTTGGTTCTAGAACATGCCGATTTCCTCACGATGTTTTCCGTCACCGTTTTGAGGGCAGTGGTGATGAAATTAAATACAAAAAGTAAATTGCCTGCCTGTATTCGAACCTACGACATACAACCCGTAAGTCAGGGCCGATACTACTGGACCACCATTGCTCACTGGGTCACCGCTGCTCAACACGTCTACACCAGCTAATAAACGAAAAACGCTAAAACAAAGGAAGTAATACGCGTCTTTCAATTCGCTCTTACTTATGACTTATTCAAAGTGCTATGATACTGAAATACACAATAATTTCCTGACATTATGTTACGTTACAACTTTACTTACGACATCATGATACATTTATATACATGCTGAAACTATGTCTCCGCAAAACGTTTGTCGGCAAAACAAGAAAAAAAGCAACCAAGTGCGATTCGGACTCACACACGAAGGGTTTCGTAGCAGCGTACAATATCTAACTATGTTTTATAAAGTCGCTCCATGTAAAATACTGGTATTCAGCTGCATCCGGTTAGACAGGAAGCTGACCCCCAACATATTTGAGAAAATGGTATGCTGATTCATTGCCTTATATAAACGCTGAAATAACACGTTGCTTGTATGGGTACCTCCTTTAATTTTTACTTTATTATATTTTTAGAGGAAGTGCATCATATTTGAAATACTACAGGTAATTTGGAATACTCGGATATATCAATTAATGTAAACGCCATCTGTCTTATTTGCGGTTATCACAACGTCACATGACATAAAATGTCAATGAGTACTAAAAACAGGACGCCATCTTGACATTTAAACATCAATGAAATGGCTACTTTGAACACATTTTCGGTGAGAATGCAATCTTGATAATCATTTGCTATCAATCAATCAACTCAGCTTATCGCAGTCCACTGCTGGACATAGGCCTCTCCCAGACTGCGCCACAACACCCTGTCCTCCGCCTTCCGCATCCAGTCCGACCCAGCCACCTTCTTTTTTTAATAATTTACTATGATATGCAAAATCTTCATTGTAATTGTTAAGTCATTACTTCATGATTTTGTTTTGATTTTATGAATATTTCTAGAATCAAAAAGTCAAACGGAATTATATGTCAGGATGGCATGATGTTAATTTGGAATACCGAAAGTGAACATAATAATAATATTGTAGGCTATTTTGTTTAAAACATTTTTTTTTTTAGATTATACAAAGATTCATTACCTAGAAAAAGATACTGAAACAAAGTTAAGTGATTTATTCGTTTCTAAGAAAAACTGTAAGCATTGTCAAAGAGAAAAAAAAAAGTGAAGATAATTTGGAATACTATAATCCAAATTACGTGCACCTTAAGTAAAATCACGCTTTTGGAAATTTTTAGTTTCATTGAAATTTTGAGAAGGTTCCTAGTTGTTGTTTTGTTTTTTATTAAAGTTAAGGACAGCGGAGCCTTAGTAATAGGGTTCCCTTGGCACCTTTTGGGTACGGAATCCTAAAACTTATGTAAGATATTTTTTTTTTATTATACCTATGCTATTGTTATTCTATTCCGTTGTCGTCGACTCCCTTTATGCTTCATAAAAATTTAGTAGATACTTATATTTCTGCTTACTAGTTACATCAGAATTGTATACTGTTTATGTAACTTTATATTTATGGGCGTAAGCCTTTCTCGCAGTTTGACGACGTTTTTTTTTTCTTCTTTATTGATGCGTAATTAACGGTTTGATGCTGTTTTTTATGGAAGTTAGGGCCTCTACACTGATAACATGCAGATCTATAGTAATATTATAAAAAGTTTAAAGAACAATGCCCATTTTCGTCCCACGCATGGACAGCATAGTAAAATTTAATTAAGTCATGCAATCAATTATATTTAAAACAATGTTTTATAAATAAATATTGTTTTTAACAATTTCAAAAAAAAAAAAAAAAATGGGACAAGGGCAGGAAGAAGAAGGAGAAGGAGATTGTTTTAACAATTGTTAAAAGTACTCCAATAATCGTTATAATTTGATATTATTTATTAGAATCAACTGTTATTTGTTATTTATTGTTAGATTACTCTACTTTTACTGATATTTTCGGTGATACTAGTAACGTGGCGAGCTTTTCTTTGGATTTTTTTTTTTATTTTAGTAGACATTTATCTAACTAATACAAATAATATTAGTGTAGTATTTAACTGTCCATTACTGGGCCTAACAATGTATGACAGATGGGCATTGTTCTTTGTTTTTTTGTAATCTTCGGAAATACCTGTCGATTTGAAAAAATCTTTTTGCATTTGATATTAGATCCATTTCTTGAAGGCTATTAACACCACGCTATTCAACATCACGCTACGAACCTTAGGAGCCGAGCAAAAGGAAAAAAAAAACTCAGAAAGAACGCTAGGCATAAACGATGGGGTGCGACGAAATTTCAATTTCTTTAATAGATTTTCAACTTTATCGCTGAAGCATAAGGTTCAAAGTTGATTAGAAAAAATTGACAGTTTAGGGTACCTCGATGTGCTGGCGTCTGTACATTGACTAAAAACATGTGACTAGCCATAGGTGATACGGGCTCGTGTCCGCAACACCACGTCAAAACGCGTTTTTGCGTGCGGGTGTGAATATGAAAATTGTTTATCAAATGGTCAAAGACACCTACATCATACTGAACTTTCTACCGTTCTTACTTTACAATGTATAACTGATTTTAAACCCACGCGTCAAGTCAAAGGCTCATCATCTGCCAACCTTTTCCTAACTATGTTGGGATCGGCTTCCAGTCAAACCGGATGCAACTAAATATCAGTATTATACATGGAGCGACTGCCTATCTGACCAACACAACCCAGACAAAGTGAAAGGCTATTCCCGCTTAAAAAATCTCGCAATGTAAATAAATTCATCTGAAAAAAATCATGTAGCTAGATAGATTTTTAGAAAACTGTCGTCCAATTTCCTACAGCACACGTCAGGCAAAAATTGTATACCTAGGCTCATACAGTCCAAAACCCTATCTCACGCTAACAGAGAAAAATCCGCGACCTAAACAAACAGAATCCTAGCACTATGTACCGAAAAACTCATTAAACGCCAAACATTAAGAGAACTCGGAAAAATCCCATACAAATAGACTATTAACGTAACTTTTAATGGCTACTACGGGTTATACGCGCTTAATGGAGTGCCATATTTGGCACCCTCACTTATATCTTCAGCCGTTTGCGCCGAGGATTATACGTTCGAATCCCGCGCGAAACTTAATTAAAGTTTTAATGAGCCACGCAACATATGTATTTCGGAATACTGGCATAGATTAACTTTGGACGTAGCGGAGATAGGTGAGGGTTTTGAAATATGTGACGTTTATACAAAACTGACAGGTGTCATGGACGCATTCTCTCGACTGTAATACAAGGTAGCCATAAGCCTCGTATTCAACAAATAAAAGGTAAAAGTTTGACAATATTGTCTCTCTTTATGTTGTTTTGTGTGATGATTGCACCTCTAGTTTTAAGGAAATCTGCTAGCATGGTCTAAAATCACCAAAATATTCTAAGCAACGTGGTGATTACCTCATTACGTCTCAGAATAAGAAGATACCCTTTTCTTGAAAAGGGCCAATTACAAAACAATAATTTATTCAGCCTTATATTTTTTTGTAGCCTAGGCCTACAGATACTTATCATTCCATATTATCATTTTACTGGCCCATAAGTGTCTAGCCTCTGCATAAATTGCTACAATGAACGATCGTGAAGAGATATTGCCTTGGTCATTATTCACTAAACTTGGCAGGCGTCTAGGATGAATTGTAGAAAAATGTGGAGTATTGTTTTTAGTTCAACTGCAGAATGAAGTTGCAGCTAAGTACTAAACTCACTGGTTGTAGGCAAGTAGATCGATACGAAAGATATGTTATTTTTTTTATTTTTAAAGGCATTTTGTGACGCATTTAAAATGGTCATAACTTAAGTAGGCGATTTTAGAGGAAAAAACGGCCAGGCTGAAGTAGGTGTTGGCTGGATCTCATAAATGCACCCGGAGAGATGGACAAAGACCGTCGAGGTAGACCACGGCGTTGGTGGTGTGACGATCTGATAAGGTTTGTAGGGTCAACATGGCCAGAGGTCGCACAGGCATAGGGTTTGGAAGGAATAAACGAGACCTTTGCCCACCAGTGGGGCACAATATAGGCTAAAAAAACTGCCAGTCTATTCTGTAAGTCTCACCGTGATTACTTAAGTGAGCTTGAAGTGAAGCTGTCATTCGGTTTGATGCTAGTTATTGTCACTATTGACATTGAGTTCACTTCACCTGAGTTTTCATGAAGAGATTCTAACAAAATAGTTTGGCTGGTTTTTGTTTTTCTAAGTATCTGATTGCAAAATAAGTTTGCAAGACAAAACGTGAGTTTTCAAATATCTATTTAATATGTCTTTATTAAGAAACCTTAAGCTCTGCAAAATTATAGCAAAGGGAGAGAGAGAGAGAAAGAGAGAGATAGAAAGTCAATCAATCAACTCAGCCTACCATAGTCCACTGCGGGACAAAGGCCTCTCCTATGATGCGGCACAACACCCTGTCCTCCGCCTTCCGCATCCAGTCTGTCTCGCTGTCCCAGCTACCTTCCTAAGATTGTCGGTCCATCTAGCTGGGGACGTCCGACGTGAGAGATTTTTCTTGTAGTAATAGTAACATTTTTAGAATCCTACATTTTCTTTATTATAAAGTCGAACCTATATTTCTCACAGAACACAACAAAGATTCCAAAACAAAATTATTGTAAAACATCCCGTATTCTTTATCCCGACTTATCTAAACTACATCGGCTTACTTGGCCGTATTCCAAAGTCCGTTATTAGTCCAGGAGATTTGCAGATTCACCTGCCCCAGATCTTAAGAGTACTTCGCACCTCGTCGCCTTTGACATGCCAAAACTAAGAGAGAATTACTGGCTTTAATCGGGAGAGACGTGTCACATTTGTGATGCATTTACATAATTGTTGGTATGTTTGTGTGCTTGTTCAAGACTAAGTGTTTAAAATAAGAGTCGTTTACCAAAAATATAACTGGGTAGGTTAATTATGGTCCCTTTTGTTTGAAGTTAATTTTCGTGCCTTTATGTACAGACGCCAGCACATCAAGCTACCCGAAACTGTCAGATTTTGCCAATCAACTTGGAGCCTGATGCTTTAGCGCTAAAGTTGAAAATCTATTAAAGAAATCTGACAGATTGTAGTAGCTTGATGTGCTGGCGTCTGTACAATATTAGTGATAAGGCTCGTACAGACAGGCGCGACACGACTTCGCGATGCGATTCTGCGATATGTATCCGTAGAACAATTTCTATGGAAACGCGTGCTTCAATTCACACAGGGGCGACCTGTCGCGCCGCAACATGGTTGCGCCGCGACTCCATTTGGAACATTTTGTATGGTGACGCGTATTCTGTATTCGCGCAGCGGCCGCAACACCATACAAAATGTTCCTTTTGTATGGCGACGCGGCAATATCGCGGTAGCGGCCGCGGTTCGTGTCGCTCTAGTGTGAAAGGTGTTGCGGCGCGATAATACCGCAGAATCACGTCGCGCCAGTCTGCACGAACCTATAAATTTGTCTTAAAATATCGGTTAATACTAGTGCGTTACGCAATCATCCTGCTAGACGGTAGTGAAAGAAAAAGCATGAAGCTGAAACATTTTTCACTATAAGAAATCATACTGTTCTATTTTTCTTAATTGCGGTCATTCTAAAGAAAGAAAGAAAAAAAAATATTCAATGCGATTCATACATGAAGATTAAAAAACTAATCTAAACAAGTCATCATCTACCTAGCCTTTTCCCAACTATGTTGGGTTCTGCTTCCAGTCTAAACGGATGCAGCTGAATAGCAGTATTTATTATCTGACCTCCATGACGCAGTTACTGGGTAATACGATACCCCTAGGTAAGACAGGTTGTCAGACTTTCGAGCTACTGACGACCCGTAACGACTGTCAAAGATCCACGAAGCCGTTGGTCCCAGCTGTCGAAAACCACGACAGCTGGGACCAACGGCTTAACGTGCTTTCCGAGGCACGGAGGGGTTTTGGTATGTGAAGATGGTTACCCATCCATGGACCAACCGCGGCATGCATAGCTTACCCTGATCGATCGAACTGTGCGGCTGTTAGCGTAGCTTAACTAATGTAAAACTAAATTTTAAACGAATCTAAAAACAGTCAAAAATAAAAAAAAAAACAAATCATGTTTAAAAAAACAAGAAAAATTAAACAGAAAGTCCTATACGAGGCCAAAAGCCTTCTATATTAAAAGTGAATGTCACAGCGCTGGTATTCTCAGTTAACTTTTCCAAAGATCAAAGAAGTCTGCAATCTGTTCCGAACCTCCCAGCTTAATCTATGCTTCCAAGTTTAGTTCTATGCAATGAGCAATATTCAAGCTAATATCGATCAAATATTACTGAACCTATTAGTCAACAGTTTGGTTTAAAATTTACGTTATTTGTGGACGGGCGGATTGATTATGTATAACTTCAATATTGAATTAGTGTTATGTTGGTTCAATATTTATCATATATTCAGTTTACTAACTCGCCTGGTCAGTGTAATAAACAGGCAATTCCATTACCGGGTTTTCATTAAAATTATTTAGTTTCAAGTTCCTATCTGATAATGTGCGCTTGGTTTACAACGGGTAACGTCAAATGCGCAAAACCTCAGACACCCCATTTGATTTTTAATTCAATTGACCTATTTCAGAGAAAAAATAAGTCGTTAAAAAAATTGTAAAGGTTTTATGTGCTGTTTTAGTTTTACTGGCCATTCTGATCGTTTCTTGCGTCTGCGACGACGCTTTATCGAGGGAGGAGTCGTCACCGGGCCGCTGCGCCGCGCTGAAATTGGCTTGCTTGACCTATTAACACGGCAACGTTTTTAATGAAGATTTTTTGAAAAATGTTGCCTATATTAAAAAGTGGTTCAATTAATTCTGCTCGTTATTCTGATCAAACTATTTTCAGGTTTTGCGCATTTAACGTTACACGTTGTATAGGTTGTGTTTTTTTTATTTTCATTTGTTTTTTATTTACAGGAAACAGTTAACAAAAACAATTTTAGTATATTAACCCACAACGCTGTCCACAGGTAGACATAATAGTTTAGAAAACAAAAAAAAGTGTAATCACTAGGAGGTTTAGTGCGTGCATAAATTAATTGTATAATGAGCATTAATAAAGTTAAAATGTAGACAAAGATAACATGATATAAAATAAGACCTTAGTAAGTTTGAAGATTTTCAGAGAGATTTTTAAAGAACGGGCGAGGCTTCTGAATCCACTCATTGCTGTGTTGTGTTGTTTGTATTGAACTTTTCGGAAAGAAAGTATTCATTCGCGAAATGTACGTAGATATTTATATGAAAATTTGTTTATATTTGCCAAAATGTGGTCATGTCTTAGTTAATAATAAAAAAACGACATAATATTTTTCATCGGTCAATAATTTCATAATATTTTCCGAACAATATTTTGGGTACACTCGCGGATAAATTAGATGGGCCGTTTATTAGACTCTGGGCTGGGAGACATGTGCGTAAGGACGTACATGTGCAAAATTAATTGTGAGGTCACTTTTGTTTTAATTTATTTTTATTTTTCACTAACAATAGGCTAAGGCAATACTAACACATTCTGGATCCTGTAATCTGAAATAAAGAGTTATCATTATCTTAAATCTATACAATTAAGTTGCCGGGGCTTCCCAGAAAGTAATCCGAAGATACTTGTGATGGGATAAACAAATTATTATTATTATTAATAATAATAATTGGTATACCAGAAGGGTATACCAACTATTGTCTGTAATATAGGAAATATAAAAAAATGTATTTGTGTTGTTTGGAATTTTACTTTGTATTAATTTGCGTATCATCATCTGCCTAGTTCCCAACTATGTTGGGGTCGGCTTCCAGTCTAACTGGATGCAGCTGAATACCAGTATTTTACGTGGAGCGACTGCCTATCTGACCTCCACAACCCAGTTACTGGGTAATAAGGTACCCCTAGCTAAGACTGGTTGTCAGACTTTCGGGCTACTGACGACCCGTAACGACTGTCAAAGATCCACGAATGACAGCCGGGGCCAACGGCTTAACGTGCTTTCCGAGGCACGGAGGGGTCTTGGTATGTGAAGATGGTCACCCATCCACGGACCAACCGTGACAAGCGTAGCTTAACCTGATCGATCGACCCGTGCAGCTGTTATTACTTAGCCACAAGCCCCTCAAATCAATTGCCTCAATTTGCCTATGTGCTTTTTTTTTGGTTAGCCTATACTGTCCCACTGCCCCCCCAAATCCTTCCAAGAACTTTTTTCCCACGCCACCGCGAACCAGCCCTATCATCCTAAGTGCTTATCTATGTTTTATTGGCGAGTAAAATAATACGTAAAAACACTGCTTAGAAGATATTATGTAGTTTCTTTCCCAAAATGGGTGTCAGGTAGGTATCTTACCTCGCACGCAAAGCGGTAAAGCCAGCAAGTTATACGAGTAAGAGTTAGCCAAAGGAAGTGAATTATTATGATACCTCTGAGCTACGAACTTGTTACTATTAAAACTTGGTGCAATAATGCTATGTTTATACTGCACCTGTTTACTTTAAGTGTACTTATCTTTAAGTTTACTTTGAGTTATATTCCTTACGGTAAAATAGGTAGGTACTTTCTGGCATAAATTAATTCGTTGTATTCACGACAGGGGAAGATAATAACTGAGGTGCTCTTCACTTAGCTTCTTTAGATGCCTACGCTGTCCTGCTCCAGGGCAAAGGCCTCCCTCCACCCCTTCCAAAATCAAAAAAATCAAAATCAAAAGTCATTTATTCAAACTAGGCTGAGAATCAGCACTTTTCGAACGTCAAAATTACAAAAGACAGTCCCCCAAAACGCCCGCCCTTCACCACTTCCTAGTGCTTTCGCTGGGAAGAAGAAGTGGCGCAA
Source organism: Eremobia ochroleuca (assembly GCA_949629135.1). Classification (NCBI taxonomy): domain Eukaryota; kingdom Metazoa; phylum Arthropoda; class Insecta; order Lepidoptera; family Noctuidae; genus Eremobia; species Eremobia ochroleuca. The sequence goes on from OX451392.1 coordinate 3,754,178, forward strand.
CAAACTCCCCAGCAGCACAGCTGTCTGTTCAGTTAGAAAATATACTTGACTGAATACAATACAAGGTATGCAAAGCAATTAACATTACAAGACACAGAACGCTAAATTAAATTATTTGCCATATGTCAGCTAGCAACGCCAATATACCAAGAAATACAATAAAAAACTATACGTACTCAAGCAAAAATTAATAAATGGAAATTAAATAAAAGCCTCCAGGTATAAAGGGCGTGACCGCTAACATATTTATGCAATGCTGGGTTCAGTTTACATAGCTGTCGCTTGAAGTCATAAATGATAAACTAGGACCATAAGGTAACTAAATAAACAAGTTATTAATAATGATAACAATGATAAAACCATGGTCAGCAAGACGACCAGTCACCACAAGCAGCACCCGTTCACGAGCATAACGCAAAGGTCAGCCATTACCCCCCTCGCCATATTTGAGGGAAGGAGACAACCCGACCCCCGACGCTACCGCAAGCAGTGACATCTAAGGGAGCATGACGAAATCCATCCTTCGCGACCCCGCGCATCGTCCTTCCAGTTTTGACAGAACCTATCCAGCTCGTCCCGCCATCTCCCACTTGGTCAGCCGCGACTCCCCCGTCATCTAGCTCAGTTCTTAATGTCAATTACTGGTGAAAATACGAATTTAGAAGATATTACGTTATAAATACAACAGAACCGCTCTTCTTGGAAACAGTAGCTTAGTAGTAGTCCAAATACAGCGCATTGTTTGACACTTTAATGTCAAATTGTGGTAAAAAATGACAGGTTTTCATGACGGCCGTTATAATATGACGGAACCACTTTCCTAGGAAACGTAAGCATAACGTACATACTGACAATAGAACGATTAATTAAAACAACTATTGTAGTAAAATATCTCCAAAAATCAATAAAAATTATCAAATTAAATCAACAACAATCTGCCTAGCCTTTTCTCAACTATATTTGGGTCCTCTTCCAGTCTGACCGGATGCAACCGAATACCATTGCTTCCCATGGAGTGACTGCTTATCTGGCGTCTACAACCCAGTTGCTGGGTAACATGATACCCATTGGTGAGACTGGTTGACAGACTTTTGGGCTTCTGAGTACCCGCAACAATTGTTCAAGGTCTAAGACAACGGTCCCGGCTGTCATTCGTAGATTTTGGACAGTTACGGTACGTTACGCCATGGCCTGACGTGCTCGATGTGTAATGAATGGTCACCCGTCTATGCGTATGTCACCTACCTATGACGACGTACTGGCGACAAAACTCTTAATAATTAAAAGCACTTTAGTAAGACTTCTCCAAAAATCAATAGAAAATAATCAAATTAAATCAATGAAAACGAATACGTAACAGAGGTGTGTGCTTGGCGTCATTCCAAAGTTCCGATGCCGTCTGTTGCCAACCGTTTAGACCGGTAATTACACCAATATTTTATACAATGCTTTCCTAAAATCATTTCTATTAAATTTGCTTCGTTTGGCTTACAAAATACGGAGGTTTGGGCGGATTTGATTAATTTTCATAGTAACAATATTTCATCTCGTTTCATCTCTGCGTATTGCCGAGCTGTTTCTAAGATTTACTTCGGTTCAACCCTCTTTCTGGTTTTCGTTGTAGGGAAACGTAGTTTCTTTAATTACATGATAGTTTTCATTTTATAGAGTTTGGACTCAAATTACCAAAGTTAAAACCTACCACTTTGAGTATAGAGTCTGGTGTAGTAACTGTTTCTATACGAAATAGTAATTTGATTTTATTAATTAATCAAATGAAGTTAAAAAATAAAGTAATGTATTATATTTGCTCAACTGTCACTAATGAGACACAATTACTTTTTCTATTGTTACCAATCTTTAGGAGATATCTCGACATCAGGCAGCATATACTACTAGCTGACCCAAAGACGTTGTCTGGACCAAACAATTATTCATACAAAAATCCCATTGAAAAAAGCACGATTAAATTTTGCCGAATCTGAACATTTTTCGGGAATGTTTCCCAATTTTTCTTTCCATAATACCCTAATTCGGACTAATACAAACATTTTAAAACTAAAAAATTGCCAAATTGATCCAACCATTCTGCAGTGATGCGCAAACTATAATCATGAATTCAGTTCAATTCTGAAAAAAAAAAAAGAAAACAAAATGGGTCTGCCATACGTTTTGACCGCGACTTCTGGCCGCAGGACGTGGTGGTCCGTCGCTTCCGCGGACAAATACCACAGCACAAGAACAAGCTAGTGAAGTACTATTTTATATTAAAAATAGGTATGTTCAGGTTAAGATATTTATCTAAAGGCCTGCGTCGCCAGAAATAAATAAATAAATATTGCACTTTTCTAAGAAACAGCGGTTTTTCTTTTTATTTTTTAACCGACGAAATATTTATACGCTAGGGGTGTAAAATCATGTGCTGAATTTATTGTTACAGTTTGCGCACTGGTTAAGAATTTATCCTATATATATAGATATATATTATGTTTATGGTCAGATAGGTAATCACTCTATGTAAAATACTGGTACTCAGCTGCATCCGGTTAGACTGGAAGCCTATCCTAACATAGCTGAGAAAAGTCTAGGCAGATGATGATATTACGAGTATTAGACTATGTAACATTATAAATATATATATATATTTTTAAACTTTGCACCACTCTAGGAATTTCTCCTGTACAAACATTACAAATATTTAATGTCACACACAAACAGCCAGACCCGAACTTGTAGGTCATACAAATATTTGTTCCGTGCGGGAATCGAACCCACGACACACAGCGCAGCAGGCAATATTTATTGCTTTCTACGTAAATGCTTCACTCTAAGGAGGTCTTATTAATTCTAGAACAAATAAACCAACTCAGTTTATAATAATGTTCAGAAGGTGTAAACGAATGACAACTTCTCCTCCCAATGCTTTGTTCGGGCCCATTTCAATAATGAGCCGTTAGCGACAAATCTCTAAAGGAACATTACGGGCGATCCATTTCCTGACTTTTACAACCTGCACCAGACAATATAGCCTTTATGTCCTGCCAACTAAACCCATATTATAACCCCACACTAAAAATATATTAAGCTAAAGCCCGTATTGCACCTTCAATTTAGATTTTTGTCATACTTTTTGCCTAATGGTAGTAGCGCTTTTTAGGGTTCGTTCCCAAAGGGTGCTAGCGGGAACCTATTACTAAGCCTCCACTGTCTGTTCGTCCGTCCGTTGGTCCGTCCTCCCGTCTGTCTGTCAGCGGGCTATATCTCATGAACCGTAATAGGCAGATAGTTGAAATTTTCACTGAGTGTGTATTTCTATTGCTGCTATAACAAAAAATAAAATAATGTTAAAAGTTGGGGTCAATACAAGAAACGTGTTTTTTTCCGCACTTTGTGCCTTCTGGTTCAGATGCCAGAACATCAAGCTACTACAATCTGTCAAATTTCTTTAATAGATATTCAACTTTATCGCTAAAGCATAATGGGTGACTAGGAAAATTTGACAGTTTCGGACAGCTTAATGTGCTGGTGTCTATACGTAACCCTTTGTGTGCGAGTCCGACTTGCACTTGGTTGATTTTTGTGTATAAAAGGTCGCATCACCAATAACAATATTTTTTCCGTTATAGCCAATTCATTTGTAGTTGCAGGCGCTAACAACACCGGGACGATTTTGTCGATCGTTAAAGTTGGACAGAAATATTGCTAGTTGAACGTGAATTACCTTTTGTTACCTGGACGACCACCTACTACGAGTATGTGGGGTCTTTGGATTTTGTTTTGACACAATTTTGTTTAAAAGTTCGGTTGAAATTATAACGCTCTTGATAGTATGTGTGATCTCTTACAAAAGATTCAATATGAATGAAGAAGTCAGATTCCACTAGGCATATACAACGTGTAACGTTAAATGCGCAAAACCTCAGAGACCCCAACTGATTTTTAATTCAATTGACATATTTCACAGAGAAAATAAGTCATTAAAAAAATTGTAAAGGTTTTATGTCCTGTTTTAGTTTTACTGGCCATTCTGATCGTTTCTTGCGTCTGTGACGACGCTTTACCGAGGGAGGATTCGTCACCGGGCCGCTGCGCCGCGCTGACATTGGCTTGCTTGACTTATTAATAAATAGACACGGCAACGTTTTTAATAAATATATTTTGAAAAATGTGACATATACTAAACAGTGGTTCAATTAATTCTGCTCGTTATTCTGATCAAACTATTTTCAGGTTTTGCGCATTTAACGTTACACGTTGTATAGGTAAAACAGTTGATTATCCTAATGTACACAGGTACCTCAAAAGGCCTTTAAGTGCTATTACCAGTTGTTATCTAAACTTCGAGAACAGTGGTAACGGACCCGACTTACGAGTTGTAGGTCTTAGGCTCGAACCCAGGTAGAGGTTTTACTTTGGGTAAACAATTTCATCACCTCGCGGTGATCAAATTATTTTCATTTTTTTCTTGTGTTTTATTGGTAGATGACGTCATGGGTCACGATGAGGGACCCGTGGCTAAATAATAACAGCCGCACAGGTCGATCGACCAGGTTAAGCTACGCTTGCCGCGGTTGGTCTGTGGATGGGTGACCATCTTTACATACCGAGACCCCTCCGTGCCTCGGAAAGCACGTTAAGCCGTTGGTCCCGGCTGTCATTCCTAGATCTTTGACAGTCGTTACGGGTAGAGTCAGAAGCCCGAAAGTCTGACAACCAGTCTTACCACGGGGTATCGTATTACCTAGTAACTGGGTTGTGAAGGTCAGATAGACAGTCGCTCCATGTAAAATACTGGTATTCAGCTGTATCCGATTAGACTGGAAGCTGACCCCAACATAGCTGGGAAAAGGCTAGGCAGATGATGATTGATAGATGACGTCATCTGCCAACCGCACCGGGCCCGCGTGTCTTATTATAGCCCACTTACCCTCGAAGAGAGGAGGTCCGTCGGCGTCCCAGCAGGGCGGACATTATAGGTTGATGAAGATATTTAAACTTCGGTAATGCCCTGCAAAAGACAGAGCTGTTATTAAAAAAAAAAGCTGCTAGCAGAGCTGTTATTGAAAGTAGAAAGGAAGAAGAAGAAGCCCTGTCCTCGTAACCTGTGTGGCACCGCACCGAGTGGACCCAACATGCTGCTGCGCCCTGCCGTGCCTACGACGCAGCTGTCCCTTTCGCGTCTGCATCTCTCAACGACAACTAAGGAAGTCGTGTAGTATTTGAAGGTGAAGACCAACTGGACTCTGAGGGACGAAAGTTTGGAATCGCGCCACGACATCAACTTTAAGTCATTCGTGGTACGAGTTCCAACCCAGCATCTACAGACCTGCCTAAAAGAGGACTTTTGGCCGTTTCTGAGGACAGTTACGCGACACCACGCAGCGAAAAACGACGCCGTACGTTACGTGTACAGTCATAGTTTTAAGGTTTTTATTATGTATTAGTTTATTTTTGTATAAGATTATTTTGTGTATCCGATATATGGGCCTTAGTTGCCGGATAATAAAATGATTATGGTAACAGTTGAATGATCAATTTCCACAAAGTTCGGGAAAGGCAGCGAAGAGGTGGAGTTGCCTGAACCTTTAATGAAATCGATTTCAACAATAAAAATACTCCGCAACCGTTTTCAATAAAATCTCCACCCTCATCTATAATATCACATGTCAAAATCTCCAGCAAGTGCGCACCTAATACAAAACGTTCCGTTTAAAACGCAATAATCCGACGGACCGGATCTGAACCGGCTGGCGCGACGCCAAACATCCGCACCTTTGCAAGGATACGTACGTTTCCGGTTTCTGAACGAACACGACGCGACACGTTAAAATGTAGGTCGGCTGCCTACGTCATTAGGATGGCTGATCCATACACTGAAAATAGACAGGTATTTTAGATAGTAGAGACTTTCTGATGCTGAATGCAGGTGGTTAGAAAAGGAAGTCGTGAAACGTGAGTAATAGTCGGTGCAACTGTGTCAAGATTTGTGAGAATTTTAAGTTATTTTGTAAATGTTTCAAAACGCGAGAAAGCTACAATCTAGTTATAAGTAAAGCAACTTTGAAATTCATGCAGGTACTTATAAGTTTAGGATAGTCATAGCCTATAAGGCCCTTTGTACACACAAGTTTTTCTAGCCATAAAATAACTGCGATTTCTTCTACAAGTGTAGGCACGGTCGTCAGTGTTGTATGGATCAGAGCGGCTTCGCACTACGTCCGATCCGAATCCGATCAGAACCCGTGAAAATACGGTCCGGAGTAGTCGTAAAATTATTTGTATCGTAGTTTACGGACTGGATCCGATTTCCGACATCCGATATCTCTCTATCATCCGTGAAAATCCATTTCGGAGAAGATTATTGACGGATCGAAGTAGCAATACTGTTATTTGTATGAACACTCGCGCACTGCGTCCGAACCGAATCACTACTCATGATCAACGACGTGAACGCTCTGCTGTGGTTTTGCGTAAAATGACGTCTGAATCACGGATTTGGATCGGAGGTAGTGCAAAAATCAATATCCGAATTCGGTCCGAGTTTTCTAGATCTCTATCGTCACGGATTCGGATCGGATTTGGATCGGACGTAGTGCAAAACCGCTCTCACTGTGGAAATTTGTTGACGGACACGTTTTTTCTACGCGCGGTTCATACGCCACACCGTAAAGAAACCGTCCCGCTTACAAAGGGCCGTACTGTGGGTACGTTGTGAATTTTTTAAAACCTGTATTTATTTATTTATTAATAAAGCTTATAAGAATGTACAGAGGCGGACTTAATGCCATAGGCATTTTTTACCAGTCAATGTTTGGGTGTTGCAGAGACAAACAGTAGTAGGTGCCATCATGAAAAATGAGGAATACATATTTTAAATATAAAGATACGCATAAACCTATTATAAATATTATTAAACTATAAATATAATATATACCTAATTACTTATAAATATAAGCACAAATAAATATATACATATAAATATATTAAAAAGAAATAAGACAAACAATGAGAAAATATTAGCGTTTTATGACTCTGCCAGCTTCTTGCGAATGTGCTCGCGATCCTTAACTTTAAAGGATAATCGGTACTATCCTGATTACCATCCTGATTTCCTGGGGGATGTTTTTCCTTCGCTCTTCCCATTCTTCCCTGGTACTTAACAAAACCAGATCTAGCACTAACAAGATGACTTAAAGATTCTGACATCAACGGCTACTACCATTATGTTCAATAGTATGTTTTCAAGCACATAATCTAATTTGCTCCCACCATTAGGACTCTGATGTCGGTGATTATTGAAAATGTTAGCGTTTGGTTATCTTGACCGGTAACCTAATGCCTAACAACTGTATAAAGGCAAAAACGAGGGTTAACAGTATAATATGATAAGGTCTGTATTTTCCCTAATTTGGGGATAAAAGCACTTTATGTTCAGGTGAAATGTTCATGTCATAATTATCGATCAAAAAAGGTTTTGCACCTTTGTTTTGTAAGAACCTTTTTTGGCCAATGTACTTGAAATTAAACGTATTCATTTGTTTCTTGGCTCAGATTGAGACTTTAGCAGGGTTATTGCGTAACACAAAGTGCCAATGCATTTCATTTTGACAATTTAACAAAATGAATTGCGTCATTAAGCCTAAACACGCACTACGAGTTTTAATCGTTGCGGATAATAGTCGCCAATCTATGAACAATACCAATATTCTAGAGTCTACTCCTTGCAGTAAAAACATTTTTGAGGATTCACTTGAAAAATTGTTTGCGTTGGCGATTTTATTTTCCATAATGCGATTAAAAATTCACATCGCAGTACGCGCTTAGGCTTACGTTTTTTTTTAAACATTATGAAACAATATATCCTTCAAAATCCTTTGGATTGTGATTGAAAGTATGTTTTGCGATATTTTTTATTCGTTTATTTATGAAATATTGATATTTACAAGTACCGCATATTTTTTTTAGAAAACGAATTTGGAAAGATTCGTGGGATTGAACCAATCCTTTGTAAAATGTAAATATTGCAGGTGCATGAAGCTTTGTGAAAGCTTTGTACACGGCGCTTGTTGGACAAACTTCTGCGTCCAGGCTGACGGGTTAACTTTTGTCCTTTGACGAACCTTTTGCATTCAAAAGGAAATGTATCTAGAAGTATTTTATAAGGCTTTGTACGTAGGGCATATGAGAAAGATTTTTACAAAAGAATTTGTGAATTTTGTTTATTTTACTTTAATAGCTAACCAAAAATAGTTTACACTGTTACAATTTTAAAAGAATAAGTTTTTAAAGCAAAAGTTAAAAAGAGGATCAATTATTTAAAAATAAGTACAGACGCCAGCACATCAAGCTACTACAATCTGTCAAATTTCTTTAATAGATTTTCAACTTTTTTGTTGCAAAAAAAGGTTCGAAGTCGATTGGGAGAATTTGACAGTTTCGGGTAGCTTGATGTGCTGGCGTCTGTACATTATTATAAGCGCAAAAAGTTTATAGAGGTTTATTAATTTTAAAAGGGTTAACCATCGGCAGGTCAAAAAGTATTTAGAGAATACGTTAAATATTTCCCTGTATCAAATCAATCTTACTTCCTCACATATCTTGTTCTCTAAGTAATTTCAGACATATTTCCCTAGCCTTGACTAAACTACTCCCTGTGGGCATAAAATATAGACATAGTTCATAATGCTACAGACAACATTTTTTTTTTGTTTTTTTGGGCCCATATAAAACTGCACGTTGTCCTTTAAGGTTTTACAATGTCTTATAGGTTAGGACCGCATGCCCCATAAATGTAATGAATTGTGCCACAAGCACTATACTATAATTTGAGTACGATCTTTTGCATAGAAGCTTAGAACACAAGAAGATTCAGGCTGTGCCTTTGTCTTCGCTTGCTTTTCTTCTTGGCATGTTAGTGGCAATATATTGAGTCAGTTTAGAATTTGGCGACGAGCTTGGCACTGTCAGTAGCTTCCACCAAACTTGCTGGACATTCACTTGTTTAAAAGTTGGAAGCTTTGACAATTAAAGAATCTACAGGATTAGCACCCTAATATTGCGTAACACTTTTCAGTCACAATCTGGATCATCTTGAAGATTATTGCTAATCTACAGCTTCGTGTTCGAGAAATGTGTCTGCTCAACAACGTAAATAACGCAATGAATGTTGTTGAACATTGTTGATGTGAATTAATTTTGATGTAATGCCAATAAACGCATTTTTCTTTCTTTTCTTTCTTTCTTTCTTGAACTGTCAAAATGAAAGTCATTGCTGGTGTTAGTGTGTTATACATTTACCCCTCTGGATAGGACATGAATATTTATATTTCTCAAAACCGATTAGCATTTCGTCTTTTCAAACAGCTACGATCATATGGACTCTTAACTTAGCCAGGGTACCTAGAATAGAATATAATACTCTTTATTATCTAGACCATATAAATTACAGCCGTGCGATTCGGTAACCATCTCACCGTGAAAACTTGGGTGAAGTGAACGTGGAGTGAGTCGTCAATAGTGTCGATCCCTAGCATCAGCATGACTCACAGCACACTCTAAGCTTACTTCACCTTAGTTATCACGGTGAGATTTTTCCAGAATCGACCGGTAGACCTAATATCTTGTTTAAGCATAATCCTGAAAGTGCCAGACTCCTAACATCTCTTAGCTCGCAGATTACATCAGCATAAAGCATATTAAGTACACGTCACGTGCCCTAATAGTACATTTTGGAAAACAGAATCGTTTATCCGATGCCAAATTCTGGCATGCAGCCAACGCACGGAACAGCCAACACCTGAGCTCGTAATTGGCCCGCATTTTGGCCTGATTGCCGGAAACGGATACCAGATGATATTTCATTGTTATGGATTATTATTGGTATTAGTAATAGGTTGGTGTTTGTTTGATGGATAGCAATGATTTCAGATAGGGTTATGGTTTCTGTTTATTAAAAAAATAATAATTGGGAATCATTATAATTCGAACATTACAATGTGTCCCAAAAGTCATAGAATCCTTTGCATAATGAAAATTCTTCTTATGTTAGTAAAGCATTAGCAAACGATTTAGTCTGCACGCGGCATTAATCGCTTAGACAGAGTACAGTCACGAGCCAATATGTCAACACTTGGCAACTTTCAATTGCGATTTTTTTGAGAAATAACGAATGCTACGTTGAAATACGACACTTTATATAAACCGAAAATCCAAAATACTATGTTCGTAGTAACATACAATGTCATTCATTAATATAATATGTCGTCACAAGCGATATCAAGACGACAAAATAATCAAAATACTACTTCCGGTTGATTTCATAATATTGGTCAAACCGGAACTTAATTCTCATTGGTTAATCGGTTAGTACAGTGAACGCCGTGAGGTGGCGCTATAACTTCGCGCCATTTTCTACACGTGGACAGAGCCGATTGGAGAGCGGCCGGCATTTGACTTGCGGAGAGCACGCTGGACGGTTGAGAGCATAACATCGGAACTGTCATGTTCACCGTACAAACCTTTGGTTCTTACTACTCATAAAGTGATTGTAAATTGCCGAATAAACGTGACTGTGATTTGTGCTTCAAACTACGTTTTACTGGGTTGCCCGAGTACCCACCTTCCTCATGGAACCCGTACCAAGAAATTATGATCATGACCCTGTTATCGCTATGCCCACGCTCGCGCCGACATATATATATATTATTCAGCATACGCCGTCAGAAAAATTCGGGACTTAACAGATTTAGAGACAGCCCGTTTAGTTTACTTTAGTTATTTTCATAGTGCGATGTCATACGGTATTCTGTTGCGGGGAAATGCCGCCGATATTCAGACAATTTTTATTTTAATACAAAAAAGGGCAATTCGTTCCATTTATAAATTAAGTCCCAGACACTCCCTCAGAGACAAATTGTTATTGTTTTATGTATTGGGTCTTGCCTGAATTAAATGATTATTATTATTATTAATAAAGGAGAAAATCGCCTTTGGTTAACGCCAAGTGTATACATACTTATGCTCATGACTGTACAATTCTTTTCCAACACATAAACAACATACAACATCATTATGTTAGTTGTTGTTGTAGGCTGATTAGCCTATAAGTTCACATTGCTGGGACACAGGCCTCCTCTCTAAAAGAGGGAATGGGTCATAATCCACCTCGCCATCCTGGTGCGGGTTGGTGGATGTCACATTTCATCGAATTTTTGGTTCTGGGACATGCCGGTTGGTTTCCTCGCGATGTTTTCGTTCACCGTTGTGAGAGCAGTGATGAAGAAAATAAATACACAAAGTAAAGTGCCTAACTGGGTTCAAACTCATGACGGAACTCGTAACTCGGGGTTGATCCCACTAGCCCCCCTGCTTCCAAAAAAATCTGTCCATGGGTAACAATTGCCTTTTTGGTCAAATAAAAAAAAAAAAACTACATACTTACCTAGACTAGCAGTGCTATTCTGTAAAAATCTCACCGTGAGAACTTAGGTGAAGTGAGCGGAAAGTGAGCTCTGTCATTCCGTAACGGTAGGTATTGTCACTATTAAGTGCTCACTTCACTTATGATTTCACGGTGAGATTTTTACAGAATCGACGGCTGATTTTGTTTTACACAGTGTGATTTAATTGCTGTGGCAAACCATAAGTTAAAGCAATAATAAAATTTGCACCATCTAAACGGTGTTTAGCCGCAGAACCGATGACCGTTGGGGTAGATGTGTTCTTGGGTGGAGACCGCGAATCGGCAAACGTAAGGTAGGACGCCCTCAGGATAGGTGGAGCGACGATCTTCGCAGGATGACTGGTAGCAGCTGGATGAGAGTTGCCATAAATCGAGTTGAATGGCGTGCAATAGAATATACCTATGTCCAGCACTAGACTGCTATGGGCTATGGATGATGATCAAGATGAAACGGTGTTGAGACAGTTAATTGTTTGTCAATTTTATTGAATGCCACAAGCAAGAAGCATTGTGTAAATGGGGTTTTACGCACTCAACATTGAATACGACACAGTCATTCGAAACCAACTGACACATTCCATTTTATTCCAGTTCAAATACTCGTAACGTTGAATTGACTAAATAATTTAAATCCTATTGTAATGGGAACTCAACAAAGTAGCCTGTTTTAGCTTTAAATAGCTCGATTAATATGTAAGAGTGAAGACAGATTCGACAACATACCGACAGCCAATTAAGGCCTATCAGTAACAACATGAATTATAAATATTGTTGAATAAATTGTTTTGTTTCACACGTGCTGCTCTTCGTCTATTCGGAGTATTGATTAGGGCCTATTTAAAGAGTAATTATAGAAGGGAGTCTTTGTAGATAACGGAGTTGTGGAATAGTTTATTGTTTATATCGGCTTTCATTAATAGTTTCAGATAAGTACCCATTTTGGTCGAGTACGCTCTTATTACATACACCTACACATACCATATTGAGAAAGTTATTATAAAAATTTTTGGGTAATTATTGGGCATGTGTAGACATAAACACGTTTTTGACCTTGAAATGAATGTACCTATACGTTTTCCTTAGACGATACTAATTTTATCCGGTAATAATACTGTGGTTAGTTAGACTTGTAAATGTCGAATGTTAGACTTGGATCGAACATTGTATACAACGTGTAACGTTAAATGCGCAAAACCTCAGACACCCCAACTGATTTTTAATTCAATTGCCCTATTTCAGAGAGAAAATAAGTCATTAAAAAATGTAAAGGTTTTATGTGTTTTTTTAGTTTTACTGGCCATTCTGATCGTTTCTTGCGTCTGGGACGCTTTATCGAGGGAGGAGTCATCACCGGGCCGCTTTGCCGCGCTGACATTGGGTTGCTTGACCTATTAATAAATAGACACGGCGACTTTAATGAAGATTTTTTTGAAAAATGGGACCTATATTAAAAAGTAGTTCAATTAATTTTCTGCTCGTTATTCTGATCAAACTATTTTCAGATTTTGCGCATTTAACGTTACACGTTGTAGAGAGGTCTTCTTACAATATTCTGTCATGTGTCCTGTAGTCAATCAATCAACTCAGTCCATCGCATTCCACTGCTCCATATACTCCTCTCCCTTGCTGCGCCACAACACCCTGTCCTCCGCCTTCCGCATCTGGTCTGTCTCAGCCAACTTTTTGAGATCGTCTTTCCATCTAGCTGGGAGACGTCCCACACTTCGTTTGCCAATACGTGATCTTCACTCCAGGACTTGTCTGCGCCACTGGCCATCTCTCTCATCATCCATCATAGCAAGCCCACTGTCACTTCAGCTTGTTTATTCTGCAAGTTGTGTAGTAAACTCCGGTTTTTTTTCGGATAACTTTGTTTCTGATTTTATCCGTTAGAGAAACTCCATAGTTCTATAGTAAGAATTAGAAATTATTTTTTAGAATACAGTTTTATAAAAAATATAAACACCATATGTACTTACTAAAGTATGGTGTTTATATTTTTTTAAGTTCTATACATTGTACCACAACATATGGCCTACAAATATTCAAATGTCATTATTGTATAAATAAGTACAATTATTTTTTAGAAACAATAAGTCCTTTATGAATTTATTTTATTATAATTAAGTAATTGTTACTTTAAAATCATCTTGGATTATTATAACATTCCATATCTTGGTTAAATCTATTACCCTTCTTATGAAATACACCAAAAATAATGCAGGAGACATCATGAACACAGTTACACACAGCTAAAGAAGTTGATAAGCACACTTGTCATGATAACGGCTTTAGTAACTCCTATTCTGTGATTTAATTGGCATAGTCTTGTATCCCCGCGTTTACAGCCGTTTACAAGTTGTGATACTTGTTCTAAACAACTCTTGTTAAAGACTTGTCAAATACATGTCGTGCTTAAAACACGTATCCTTTATTGACGTTGTTTCACAGATGTATCGTTAGAAATTGTGTGTGTGTGTGTATGTATGTTTTCTACAAGTTTTCTGCTACTAGTCTTAACTTGTTTTTAGGAAACGAAAACAGTAGATACAACATATAGGATACATGTTTTCATACCTTGGTGTAACAGACACTACGACAGACAAACCAACAGATACCCAGACAGAGAGGCAATAGTTCCTTCTGCATCCTTTGGTAGCAGAATGAGCCTATAGTATTCCCACTGCTGGGACACAGGCCTCCTCTCTGTGAGAGGGAGTGGACCGTAATCCGCCACGTGGGCCTAGTGCGGGTTGATAGATGTCACGTGTCTTCGAATTTTTGTTTCTTGGATATACTGGTTAGCTCACGATGTTTTCCTTCACCGTTATGAACCTCGATCCTTTGGTACAGAACTCTAAAGACCATAACACAAAACCATAACAAAATAAATAAACAAACCCTCATTTATGTTCAAAGTCGATTTTTGCCAACGTGGAGCGGCGCCGGCGAGTACGTAAGCATTAATTATTCGGCCTGACCGGCGCGTGGCGTCGCATAATGTTTGGACAACCGGTGATCATTTATAACTTGGGCGCGTTTGCCTAAGAGATAAGCGTTTGAGTACTGACAGACAGTGTGTGTGCGCGTGGAAAAATAAAGGTCACATTACGGTGAAGGTTTTAGACATTATTATAATTACCGGGACCGGGATTCTAGAATTATAATTAAAAAAATACCATGTATGTTGTCCATATTGCTTATAGAACTAATGACGCATTCATTTATAAAGAAAGTTCAAAAAACTCATGTTCAAAACAGAGCTATAGCTACAGAACATATTGCCGTAGCGCTGGTTTTCAGCGACAGCGGAGTTGATTTGATGACGTCGACGCTAGTATAGAAAATTATATTGTACTTACAATATGTTACTGTTGTTGTTGTTGTTTTTGTTTTGTTGTTTTGTGTGTGTTTTGTTGAGTGTGTGTCTTGTGTTATGATTGCGGAATATTATTGTAGGTGTAGGACTCGTTTAAGATGTCAAAAAGCTAAATCATAATCATACGTACATACTCGTATCTTCTTGTTATTAACTTTCCTTGCGCTGCCAAACAAAAATTGCTTTCACAACTGCGAAATATTCTTGAAAACTGTAACAAAAAGCCTCTAAAACATTCACAACACTACTAAAACTACATTTCTCACACAAAATCTTAAAGCAACTACTTCAAACTGACGAAAATAACCCGGTAACATGAGTATTTAAGCGAAATTGCAGAGAGGTAGCCTCAGTCTAACACATTCAAGTTTAATGAACTTTCTCGAGTCGCAGTCAGCTAACTTCGTGGCCACGTATAATAGTAAATTTGTTGGGACTAAATGTTTATTAATGTGTTGTGTGAGTCGATTTTGTTCTGAGCTAGTTATTATTTTTGTTATGTAAAAATTGTAGTTTGGTTTGTGTTTTAGTCTAGTTTTGTAACGTTGCAATAACTATAAGAAAATAACTGTTTATTTTTGTGTTTTATTTGTTTTAGTACAGTACAGCCGTGCGATTCTGTAACCATCTCACCGTGTAAGTTTGGCTGAAGTGAGCTGTCATTCGCTAGGGATTAACACTATTGAGTGCTCACTTCACTTATGATTTCACGGTGAGATTTTTACAGAATCGACCAGCAGGATTGCAATATTAATAACACTATGTGGGTACATTGCATGAAGCACGTCACTGATTACTCATTTAGGAGCTAACCTTAGCCCCTAGGGTGTGTCGTCTGTGTGCCAGCGCTGGTCGACGCCAACAAGCGCTGGTTCTCAACGCTGGTCGGCACTGGCAGCTTTTATACTTTTTGCTAAATCAGCGTGAATCGTCACCGATAAGCGCCGACAAGTTTCTATCTAAATGAGTCGGCGCCGCTTCGCACTGGTTAGCACTGATTTCCCGCTTGTTCACTGCGCTGACCAGCATTGACAACCAGGGCTTGTCGGCGATGACAAGCTCTGGCATAGCGGGGCTGGTTACCAGCGTTATACATGAATACATCATCATTCAGTTAAGGATCGAAAAAATAAATGATTTACTGGTTAGTAAAAAAAAAAAATCCTCAGAAGTATTTCTAAAAGAGACGAAAAATGCCTTGATAGTATTTTCAAATCTATTTCCGCTGAAATCTCCATAAAATCTACTGAATATAATTATATAAGTTAATAATATTATTACTAATAATGGACCATTCCTAGAGACAGTAAGTATTGTCTCTAGGAAAGTTTGGCGTTGCCAGCTGACATATGGCAAATAATTTAATTTAGCGTTCTGTGTCTTGTAATGTTAATTGCTTTGCATACCTTGTATTGTATTCAGTCAAGTATATTTTCTAACTGAACAGACAGCTGTGCTGCTGGGGAGTTTGTTGCGCCACTTCTTCTTCCCAGCGAAAGCACTAGGAAGTGGTGAAGGGCGGGCGTTTTGGGGGACTGTCTTTTGTAATTTTGACGTTCGAAAAGTGCTGATTCTCAGCCTAGTTTGAATAAATGACTTTTGATTTTGATTTTTTGATTTTGTATAGTAACAACAGATCAGAGTGTCTTACGTCAAATATATGCCTTGCAACTAAACTGTTGATCGCGGTACGATGTTATGACAGCACCCATACAAATCCAATAACAATCCTTATATCGCCCTTTCTGACAACTCCAAGACACGTCAAGGTGCCAAGGCCTATTCTCAAGCAAAACACCTACTCACCTACCCACAACACAATGAAAACTAATTAATCGATATAATGCCAACCAAAATACTAGAGATAGATTTCGGTACTATTGAAATGGATACGGAAGCCGTAGAGTGGAAGGGGCTCGGTGTGAATCGATAGGATTATCCCGTTACGATGACACCTCCACAACCTCTGCTTTCACACTGAATTGGGGATTAGGGACAGTTGGGTAAAATGAGTATTTTTTTTAAGTAATTTTATATGTTTTTATACTTTAGTTTACGTTGTGCTATTGTGATATGACGAAACGTGAGAAAGTTAGTGAATTTGCAGCAGTTATGGATTAGACATGAGAGTTTGTTTGCATTCGATGTTTTGTGTGCATATAATAATGATGTGCATGCATGTGCATGTAAAGATAAATATTTATATTTTAATGTTTACATGAATGCGCGAATAAATTAAATATCTCGAGCACCACATGATACCACCACCACCACATGATTTAGTTCTGATAAATAAGTCTCTTGTTTATATGATATACTAGCGACCCGCCCCGGCTTCGCACGGGTGCAATGCTGATCACTATCACTGCATAGTATAAAACAAAGTCGCTTCCCGCTGTCTGTCTGTCTCTATGTATGCTTAGAACTTTAAAACTCCGCAACGGATTGATGCGGTTTTTTTTAATAGATAGAGTGATTCAAGAGGAAGGTTTATATGTATGTAATACATGCATAATATAGTAGAGAAACACTGATAATTTTAGAGCCATTATTTCTCTTAAAAATTATAGGATAAAAAATGGTTATTGTGGGT
The DNA here is from genome assembly GCA_949629135.1 of Eremobia ochroleuca. Taxonomy (NCBI): domain Eukaryota; kingdom Metazoa; phylum Arthropoda; class Insecta; order Lepidoptera; family Noctuidae; genus Eremobia; species Eremobia ochroleuca. The sequence continues at coordinate 3,771,611 of OX451392.1, forward strand.
TATCCCTAAGAGATAGACATATGCCATCGCGAACTTTTTTGTAGACCTTTTTAAGGTGTACAATACTGTAGTACATTATTTTGATCTATCTCGTAGGGTTAAGCCAGCGTTTGCAATGTAAGCGCAAAAAAATGTGTTTATTTACGACATCACATTAGAAACCTCTAAAATGATCAGTGTTTCTCTACTATATTATGCATGCATTATACATATAAACCTTCCTCTTGAATTACTCTATCTATTAAAAAAAACCGCATCAAAATCCGTTGCGTAGTTTTAAAGATCTAAGCATACATAGGGACAGACAGCGGGAAGCGACTTTGTTTTATACTATGTAGTGATTCAGTTAAATATTATGTCGTAGATATCATACAACAAGCAAAAAAGAAAGAGCATAACCATCGTCATAATAAAGACAAAGATATTACCAATCATAAGAGGAAATACGACAGTTGTACTACAGTTACTGATTTCTGAACTATCCTGGCATATGTCCAGGATACTTTAATATGATATACCAGCATTCTATGATGAAGATATTCATAAAGAAACGCCAACATCAGAAACATTACTAACGATTTATATTGTCACTGCTGATGCACCTAAAATAGAGAAAACGAATCTAAGAAATATCGTTTATGTAATAAAAAATCTGTTAGCAAAAGACAGCTGACAGACCCTGTAATAAAATATTATGTTTATTGGTCTGTTTTCATTGGGCGTGTAATGTCCTTTGGACCTATTTGAGGATTATATATTTGGGTAATACATTAGGATAATAAGGGTTTTGTTAGATCAGCGAAAAGGTAACTGAAAACGGAGTCTTTGGAACGATTGATAAAATTGAAAATCTGTGTGTTAGTAGACAAACAGGAAAGATGCTGTTTTTTATTTTGTCCACTAGTGTTTGCATACAGAACATTAAAATAGCTGTAGAAGAAGGGATGAACTTAAATTTTATTCAGTAGACGCGGAATACTGTGAAAGCATAGACAATAAAAATACGTGTGCAGAATATATGTAACAGACAACGAAAAAAAAAAAAACAAATTATTTCTATGAAAATCCTGTATTGTTTCTTTATCTTTCCATCCATGCCAAATAAGCACAATTACTCGCTTATACCTAAGCAAGCAAAATAAAAACCACGCTCATAAGAGTATTCTTTTTCACATAACAACAAATCGTATTAACTTCTTCAATCTCAACATTTAACGCAATAGTACTTACGAAATAATTCCCTACATAGTTGTAGCTATTGTGTTTCGAGTTTATTTCCTGCTTCATTTTTCAAGGAGGATCAACAGGGTCAGACTGCGTCTCGTCTATTGTCTGTGACGTCATCCGGTGGGCTCATTGTGGCATCGCCCTACTTGCCAAGTCCCTCGTTTGTACTCCACGTCCGAATGTCCGAGACACTTAGTGCACTCAGTTTGACGGCCTCTTGAGCACTAGCTTGGATTAATCTGGGGAATCAAATTGGAAATTGATTAAGGACTTGTTTGATGAAGAATAGTGAGCTGACTGGTTTCAGGCTTTAATTATAAATAAATACAACACAAGGATCTACAGAGTGGCAGGGACAACAACGCGCAACTTGTTACCATGGATTCAGTAAATTATTCTGAACAAAAAAAAATTCAACGGAGAGGGCGTTGAAATTTTTCGTCAGCTATTAAATAAAAATAAGCTGTTCCGTACATTTTGACAGCGTTAGGTACTGCACTTTTCTATGAAACAGCTAAATCATATTGTGTTGAATTCATGTTGCGCGTCAATGTCCCCTACCGTCCTGTATATGTATGTGAAGTAGGACATAAAACCTGATCTAGACTATGCAAGTTTATTTTCGGTAGAATACAATACAATAGAAGCAACAAATTACCTGCATCATCGAAACATTATTGTTGCTTCAAATTATGGTATGCCACTGGCAATCAAATTGCATCGTGTAAATTAGGCTTTAGCATTGTAGCTACAAACAAAACAAACTTCTTGCCAGTTTCTCAATGCATTTTGCGTGGAGCCTTAGTGTGAACATTTCTTCATAACCCATAAAATATCTTTGCTATATAAGCACCACCGTTATCATCATCAACCTTTAGACATTTTCTGATAGACTTTAGATCATGTCAATTGATTGCACACCAGTAAATTTGCTCCACGTCCACTTTCATCCAATCTGTTTCAGCCATCTTGCAAAGATGAACACTACCTAATAGTAATTCTCATACAAACACCAAAACGTCAGAGAATTGGTATTACAGCGTAAAGTACTGCTAAAAGCAGGCAGCCCTCCCTAAAAATCACCAAAACAGACCCCAAATAAAAGTTAACGCTGATGTTCGCTGCGGTCCGTCCGAAAAAAAGTCGTACGATACTTAAAACACCCGAACATGAACCGAGAAAATTAAATGGCGGCCGAGTAATAATAAAAATGAGTGTTTGTAACACAATGGGTGTGCCTGCGCTCCTACAATTTGGTGACTGGAGAAGGAAGGAGGTTGGTCATTCAGAAATATTTGGACAATACTCGTACTGACTTGCTCTCAGAAACTCACACTATCACAACCTGTTGGAATCTATGCGAGAATTGTGACACAAAATAAATATATACAGAAGCTCGGCTCCATGCGAAAAGCGAAAATGTACGCACACATGTGTTTACGTGATGTGTGCATACGACTGACATTCTGGACTGGCATTCGACTGAGATGAGCTGCTACTCAGCTCAGCTGAGCATCTGTGTGTGCACCTGTTTTGGCTCGTAGTATGGAGCCAGCCTTCTGTTCCTATCTGCATATTTTGTGATTGCGATTCCTTTTCTCTTTGCCCGTGTGTGTGTAACTGTCACGTATACTGTTCCTGTGTGTGAGTTTTAAGGTTCCTTGTGTTAAAGTGAGTTTCGTCCACGTTGTCACCGAGATGACCCTTCCGAGTACAATGACCAGTGTCCATTATTAACGGACGTGTATACAGCGAACGATGTTTGAGGTATTTTTCGTGATGAGAAAACTCCGAAATCTTTCGAGATCAAATTTTGTCGAATAGGTTAAAACCCTTTACTGGTTTTGCAATTTGTGTGATTCTGGTACGAATTTGTACCTTTAAAACCAAGCTGAAATACCCTGCATTCCTGTTTAAGGTTAACATTATTTTTTTATTAATTCTATGTTATTATTTTTTAGTTTTGGTCCAGAAAAAGAAACATGTTTCCTGGAAATATTTGGATTTTAAATCATTAAAAGTGAGTGTGCACGGTGTTGTGTGAGAATTATTTTGTTTTGTTTTTTTTTTTCCATTATAAGGTATCACAATTGGTGTTTTTATTCACATTACAATTTAGCCTATTAGCTAATACGTTATTTTAATATGATATATCGCTAAGTAACTATAAAATTACTTTCTTATTCACTATAAGTTTATAAGAAGATGCTTGATTCACGTGTACTTTATAGTGCTCTACAGATTAAGTTCACTTACGCTGCACTACACGAACTAAAAAGGTTTTTAGTCTTCGCACTAATTCTCTGTTGTCAAGGAGTTGGATCGCGTCGACATTCACGCGATTATGAGGCCTGTATTCAACGAGCTTCTGCATATTTTTGTTTAACTATCTTTACGACATCTTTCTTGAGATCCCGGTGAAGGTCGCTGTTTCTAATGTACCAGAATCCAAAATGTGAATAAAATCACGTTAAAGCTTTTGAAATTATAATAAACTAGCATCCGCCCGCAACTTCGTTTGCGTAGAATTCGGAATTCCCGCCGTTTAAATCCTATTACCCGTTTTCCCGTAGGAAAGAAGCATTTGCCCGCGGTAAAAAGTAGCCTATGTTCATCGAGATAATGTCGGCTTTTAATGTTAAAACAATTTTTCAAATCGGTCCAGTAGTTTCGGAGCCTATTCAATACAAACAAACAATCAAATCTTTCCTCTTTATAATATTAGTGTAGATAAGTCCCTTAATGTAACCGGTAATAACTATCATTAGTGTACCATATAAAAAGACAAAAACGAATAATCATTATGACGCAATCAACAAATTCAAACTGTTGATTCAGATGTGTTCAAGCTAATTTTTCAGTGGGAATCTTTCGCAGTGAAATTGTACCGATGCTATTATTGTGAAACGTGTTCAGAATATATACATATAAAAGCTACAAAAGGTCGGTTTAATTATATCTGAACCCAAAACTCATTACTTGGTTTGGTAATTTTTTGCATAACGATTTCATTTTGTAACGTTTGTATTTTAACCCAATTAATATGATTGGTAAATACAGCCTTGAGCTTAAAGTTTAATATTTGAGCTTTAAGAAATTCTTTTACGAAGCAGTCACGCGATGGAATTCCTCAACTGTAAATCTAACGTACTAAGAAGTATGTAGACTTAAGGCTTGCGCAGATTAAGGCGGGCCGCGTCGCAACGCAACACTTTGCAAAAATCCTCCTTCATCACTTTCGTACATTTTCTATGAACCATCGCACACTACAAGCGGGCCGCACCGCACTTTTTTGTATGAAATTGCGTTGCGCTGCGGCCCGTTGCGGCTATAATGTGCGCTTGGCTTTACAGTTCACTTTTATAATAATAGCCCTCGGCCAATCTCAACGGAAACTAGCCTTCGGCGCGGGAGATATTATAGTGCATAAGTGTGTGTGTGTATGCAGACACAGGTGCGCTCTCTTATTCCTCACCCCCATAGTGCGATTTTACGGCAATCCGTCACAACGAGACCAACACGGGGCATTTCTTCTTTATATAAAGATACCGTAGTGTAGTCAGCCCATATCCTATTAATTACTCTAAGCACTTCTTTCAAAAACTGGAGATAAGATATTTCTAATATACCATAGTGTTATGTATCTCAGAAAGTATTAAATTTAATAGCAAAGTCTAAGACATCATAATCTTTTTTAATTTGCGATCTGACAATACCACAAATATTTGATTTGATTTGATTTGATAAATGGCTGTGTGACATGCAGACGGTCGGACAGACCATTCCTGAGGGCTCCATTTTTAGGGTTCCGTACCAAAATGGTAAAAAGGAACCCTTATGGTGCAATTCAGTCTATCTGTCTGTCCGTCCATCTGTCACAGCTAATCTCAAGAACTACTAATGTTATCAACTTGAAATTTGAACTAGTTTTAGATGACGTTTGCCCAACTATTGTGTAAATAAGAAATAAATAAAAATGTATTTATTTTTTGTAACAGGGACTGAAGGGGCGGGGGGGTCTTAAAAATTCGAAGTGGGTCTACTAGGGCATGTGGGGTATCATAGGAAAGAGTGCTGTTTGCACATTCTCAATTTTTTTTCGACTTTTGATGCAAAATGTAAAAAAATACCGTTCCCCCGAATAGAGAAAAATCTGAAATTATTCTATGTGATAGAAGTTTATGTAAAAATTACAATAAAAATAAAACGATGTCTCTAAACAGCACACTTTTTCAGATAAAAAAAATGAAAATTTAATATACAACGTGTCCCAGAAATCAACGTCAAGCCGAAAACGGGCAATAGGCCAAGTCGTGACAGCTATTAGAAAAATATAAAAAAAAATCTTGGTCATGTACTTTTCGAATTATAAGCATTCAAAAATAAATCTCAAAAAGTGACACCCTGTGATGATTTTTCAAGTCCTGTGACTACATTATTAACATTTCGGTAGTTTTTTTCTCTGTGATCTAACCATGAATAACCCTTCTGTAAATTACAGTTAAAAGTTAAAACGTAACTGCCTCAGTTTTAAATTAAATGTTAGATTTTTGCCCAATATTGAATTCAAAATAATGACATCACCCAACTTTAACCGACTGTACTGAAAAAAAAATCTACTACACTATTTTGGCAAGTAACTTTAAAAGATGGCGCGTTTAGTCAGGATTCCAAAATGGTATAACACATACTAATTGCTACTTGTTAATTGAGGAAAAAAAGTACATTGTTGGTTTTAGGTGCATTTGAAATAAAATTCAGTCGTTGGATTTCTTTTATTATAATTTTTATTAAATCAGATTTACGAAGTTTTATAACAAATGTTCAAACTGTTTTCCTTCAGCTGCAATGCAAGTTCTACATCTCTTTAAAAATGATCGCGTAATAAGACGGGCGTATCTTCTTGAGTTGATGTATTCAGCGGCTTCTGCAATTCTTTGGCGCAGCTCGTCTAAATCTTGAATTGGTTTAGAGTACACTTTATCCTTTATCGTACCCCAGTAAAAAAAATCTATGGGGTTTAAATCGGGTGAACGGGCAGGCCACGAAATTGTACCACCCCGCCCAATCCACCTATCGGGGTATTCTCGATTGAGAAACTCTCGTACAGTGAGAGCATAATGCGCTAGGCAGCCATCTTGTTGATACCACATGCTGCCGTAAATGTTCAGTGGCACTTCTTCCAATAATTCTGGTAATTGGTTCTGTAAGAAGTTCAAATAACCCTGGGCATTTAAATTCTCCGGCAGCTCGATTGGACCAATAACTTTACCATTCAAAATTCCCGTCCACATATTTACTTTAAACTGGTACTGAGATCTATCTTCCCGCATCAAATTTGGATTTTCCACGTGCCATTCGTGCAAATTGTGGAGGTTCATGTAACCGTCCTTTTTAAATGTTGATTCATCGGACCATAGAATTTTTTCAAGGAATCGCGGGTCCTCTCGGTGCCTCTGCAACATCGTTCGACAAAATCGTACTCTCTCTGGGTAGTCTCGGGGTAGCAGACTTTGTACTCGTCGTACATGGTATGGGTGAAACTCGTTCTTTTTTAAAATACGATGTGCAGTACTTTTGGGGACTCCTATGCTCTGTTCAATTCCACGTACTGAGATACTTCTGTCTTCTTCAACTGCTTGCAAGACTTCGGCTTCGTAGGGCATAACGGGTCTTCCCTCGCTAACCATTTGGCTAGGAAATCGACCCTCTGATAATGACCGATGCACATTAATAAATACTCGATGATCGGGATGACGCTCAGCATTCGGGTATCTCTCACGATACACTCTTGCTGCGGCATTGGCGTTGCATAAGCATTCTCCATAAATGAGATGCATGTTGGCGTATTCCTGTGCGGTGTATCGAGATGGCATGATAAAACACTACACAAACACGGGGTTGCGATTAAAACAAGTCCGGGGTTGTCAGAAACGGTGCAGATAAATCCAAATTACAATGCAAATCAAGTCCAATAAACAAAGCCACAGTTGTAAGTACGAAGTCAATACGAATACAAAAAGATGTGCAGTCAACGAAAGAGCGTAACGTACTGCAGTATTGCACTATTTGCCGACGCATCCCTGTTTAGCCAGAGTAGCGTCTCTATCTGTTTCACTCACACATATGAAATGATGTGTCAATCCGTCTCCCTCTTAGTTAGATAAAAGTAGCGTCACTATCTATCTCGCTCCCACTTGTCAAAGTAGCGTCACCTCACATTAGCTAAAATGAATCTTTCTCGCTCACACTAGTCAAAATAACGTCACTCTTCGTCTCAATCGAACTTTTATGAAATACGGCTTCATAAAAAAAAAATGTTTTTTCTCAATTAAGAAGTAGCAATTAGTATGTGTTATACCATTTTGGAATCCTGACTAAACGCGCCATCTTTTAAAGTTACTTGCCAAAATAGTGTAGTAGATTTTTTTTTCAGTACAGTCGGTTAAAGTTGGGTGATGTCATTATTTTGAATTCAATATTGGGCAAAAATCTAACATTTAATTTAGAACTGAGGCAGTTACGTTTTACTTTTAACTGTAATTTACAGAAGGGTTATTCATGGTTACATCACAGAGAAAAAAACTACCGAAATGTTAATAATGTAGTCACAGGACTTGAAAAACCATCACAGGGTGTCACTTTTTGAGATTTATTTTTGAATGCTTATAATTCGAAAAGTACATGACCAAGATTTTTTTTTATATTTTTCTAATAGCTGTCACGACTTGGCCTATTGCCCGTTTTCGGCTTGACGTTGATTTCTGGGACACGTTGTATAATGGTACGGAACCCTCGGTGCAGGAGTCTGACTCGCTCTTGACCGGTTTTTTCAAAAGGGTTTGCAAAGTAAGACATAACGTTACAGACTCGTTACATTTTTACAAGCCCAAACTAACTGCGGTTAAAGCAAAAAAAAAAAAAAAACTACACAAATAATAATTTTATTTGTGGAGTAAGTTTACCATTAACTCGTTGGCTTGTTACTTAATACGGTATTAAGCGATATAAGCGCTTCGAAGTTTACAAAGGGCGCTTTAAGCGATTTTTATGATGGCTTTTACGATTTGTAAAGAACGCTCGAGGTAAAAATATATTTCCCTTTTAATCAGAGAGTTTACTTTACCTGTTAAACCTTTTAAAGGAAAATTGTTTTATTAATTTTGGATCTATCACCTGGTAACAGCGTTTAATTTTTTGTCTATATCTTCGCTATCAGCCAGCGGGAAGAAAGTAGGTACGAAAAAAATTGGTTTGCTAAGCGACAATACAATACTGCGGTAGGCTGAGTTGATAGATTGCAGCGATAATACTCGAAAGGCAAAAATAATAATAAATCTTTGTGTCGTAGATTTGCTGAACGGCAATATAAAAAAAGGTATTATGAAGTATTCTCAATTTTTACTATGACGGTTAGTATGGAGTAAAAGACAAAAAAAATAAAAAAAAATAAACCGAAGTAAAATCTGATACATAAAATATTATGTGAGTTTCTAGCAACGTGTTCGAAACCACACCAACCCCGTGATTACATCCAAATCAATATGTTTTAAAGCGTCATAATTATACCTTAATATTTTGTCCAAAATCGTTATTCAAAAGCGATATTAAGGAAGCTATCCATAAAGTTATAGTTTGATATCTATGGCAGCAATTATTTGTTAATTGGCGTACATTTATAGGCCGTTTTAAGGTAACAGCAGTTATCGAATGGGTCTAAGTGATGGATTGCGAGCGGTTAATGTGAAGCACCAAACACTTGTTGTAATAAATTTATTGATTCATGATCTGTTTCACCTTTTCCCTACCATGTTGGAGTCGGCTTCCAGTCTAACTGGATGCAAATGAATAGCAATACTTTACATGGAGCGACTGCCTATCTGACCGCCACAACCCAGTTACTGTTTAATCTATGTTACTGGAATATTAAAAGGGTATCAATAGCATAAAAAATAATTTTTCAATAGTTTGACATGTGTGTTAGAAACTTATTCAACATCGCTCCCGCTACCGCTTATCACCAACCCCTCCCAACTTAACCGTCACGCAAGCACCCGCTTCTTTAGGCTCAGCGATTATTTAACAATAAATTATTCGTGCCACAATAAATTTACATATTCAGAATCGCCCTCCGTTGAGTAGTAAATAAATTACGTTTCGTTACCTTCTCACTTTGTCATAATTGAGTGGTAAGGTGTATTGACTCGGGCGTGTGTTCGTGACCGAATGAATAGTTGAATACAGGGAACGGTCTTTGTATTGCTTTATAATTATTATATACTAGCTGCGCCCCGCGGTATTACCTGCATAAGCCTCGATCCCGTGGAAGTGTTGAGATAAAAAGTATCCTTTGCCAAATCCATGTCACATGTCCATCCACGTGCCAAATTAATCCAAATCCGTTCAGCCGAACAGCATTGCAGTAGAAGCGTAACAAACAACATACAAAAAATCAAATATTTTCTCTTTATCGTAATACTAGTTTAGATTTGTGAAAATACTAAATAACAAATGTATTTATTTATTTATAGAGTTAGTTAGTCTTTTAATGTAGTATCTAGTCTAAATAGTTAGTTAATACTAATTGTATAAATAAATTATTTCAATAAAGATAAAAACATAAATAAATATTTAAGTAAATAACAAATTGTTTTTATAAAGCGTTCTTAAAAATAGAATTATAGCGGTTATTAAATAAGAATATAATTTAGATCGTCGACATTAGTTGAATTTCAAACCGCCAGTGTTTTTTTTTTAACAATTTCCTGAAAAACTCAGGGTGATTTTCCAAAACAAAATATCAAATATTTTGTTGTCAAAGAGTCTTAATTTTCCGATATTTTTTTAAGAGCCCCTCGACATCTAATATTTTATAGATATTGAAAGTAATTAAAAAAAAAACCTTATCAAAACACTTTAATCCCGTGACTACTATGATTAAAACATAAATCATTTCAGGAATTCACCGCAATACATAATATTAGGCATCTATATGTGGAACATGAAGGTCTACGAAGCCTAAATACTTTATTACACTTACATAATATACCTTTATATACGAAAAAATAATTTTCTTTAAACATTGAACTTACAATTTATTCATGGTATGGCAGCACGCAAATACACGATGTCAATTTTTCTTTTTAGGGTTCCATGAGACCCTATTACTAAGACTCCCCGGTCCGTCTGTCCGTCTGTCACAGGGCTGTATCTTCTGAACCGTAATAACCCTTAAAATTTCCACAGTGTGTACCACTACGTAATGGCCGCTATAACAACTAATATTAAATGTAACGTGAAGTTGATAATTGAAGGAACTTTTTTTACTAAAGTTCATTACTAAATATGTATGTAGTGTTCAAAATTGTACAGTGTTACGGATCCCTTCGTGTGCGATTCCGATTCGCACTTGACCGTTTTTTTATACATTCATTTGGTTTAGAAATATGAACTAGCGAAGGGTTATTTTTCATACATTATTATTACCTAGAAAGTTACTTTCTGAAGCAGGATATTAAGTTATGAGCAGACGAAAAACATATTTATTTTTGAGTGAGTTACGTTTCGATACTGATTTACGCACAAACTATTCAATAATGGGATTGAATTTATATTTTTTGAAGATTTAAGTAAAAATAATACCCAATAGAAGTGGATATTGTGATGACATGTTAAAACTAGGTCACGTTTGAAGTGATAAAAATAGGTGCCTACATACTCCTAAAAAAAAAACATACAAATCAAACAAGCAATTCAATAATTTTTCCTTTTTTGAACTTCTTTGCAATAACAGATACCTACGGAGAAAAATGGTTTCTTGACATATGTAAATGCAAAAATTTTTTTTTTGTTTACTCAAAAATAAGAAGAAAAAGACTTTAAAAGGGTTTCCTCTTAAAGTATTTTTCTTCTTTTCTTGTCTGAATTTCAGATCATTTTTTTAAAATAGTTTATCAAACTAAAATAGAGTCCGAGTACCCACTTCGTTTTACGAAACGTTGCCAAGCGGTTGGACGACTCTTCACGCAGAGGCAGAGGGCTGGCCTTTTTTCGATCAAAGAATCAGCATTGCCAAACAACGTGACAATGCTGCCAGCCTTTTGGCCACTTTTCCCGTTGACAGCGATGCCGAAGAATTTTATTTGATGTCCTTTGATTATATCTTCCCTTTTTTTATATATTTAAAGACCGTTATCTTTTTAAATTAACAGTCAGACAACACACACACACACAGGATATTATTTTGCACCAATTTTAACCCCATTTTTTTATAACCACGCAATCACTGTCCATTCCAAGGTTGCCTGGAAGAGATCGCAGAAAGCGATAAGGCCGCCCATTGTGTTTTGCAGTAACAATTGTATTTTTTGCTATGTATTTTCGGTAAAAGTTTCCAAGTATATATAAATAAATAAATATATGTTGCATTTTTCATTTCAGTAAACTCTGCTTGCGCGATGCAGGATTTTATTTTGCGTGACGTCAGTATGATGCGTAGTTCGCAATCATCTCATCATCGGTGTGAATTTTGGCGTTCGTAGATGACGCCAAAATTCACACCGATAATTATCTATCATGGACAGTCAGGTAACTTGGTAACTTAATACAGCAGAGCAATGACATACAAAAGAATCGAGAAAGCAGTTAAGCCCTGCCAAAAGATTTACCAGTGGAGCGCGACATTCTTTTTTCCAGGATTGAAAATCCTCATGGGTGTCTGCCGCCCTAGGGCGGGTGGCGGGGTCTGTCAGACTTTTACTGACTAAAAACCACCCCGATGTTCCATCTCACACCTATGACGATTAAGAGGGGCGTGCATGGAACACAACGCGCCGCCACGTCGGGTCCTGATGTGTTGGGCAGATGTCCGTCGCCTCTCGACCCATTTAGGGGGGCTGGAAGACGGCGTTAATCGCCCTTCACCGACGCGCGGTGTGCCTGCTGTGGGCCGGGTGAGTAGACGAGATCTCCCTCTCCCTTTCCGCAGCCTACTTCTGCGAGACGACTGTTTCGCAAAAGGAAACCACCGCGTCCAAGGACTCTTCTCTGCCGACCATGGACTTGGCTACGGCAAGCGGCGACAGGACCTACGTCTGAGATGAGGGCACGGCGCGGCTCCTCCCAAGCGGCACACACTGCCAGCGTATGCCACGCCGTGTCCTCCCGGCAGTCGACGCAGTGGTGACACCGGGCGTCCGGTTCCCTGTTTATGCGACACAGGTACTTCCCGAAGCAACCATGCCCCGAGAGCACCTGCGTCACCCGAAATGACAGGGAGCCGTGCCTCCTCCCGGTGAAGCTCGACCTGAAACAACCTGGCTGTGACGTCGTTAAAAGATGCCCATCCATAGATAATAATCACCCATCTCTCCACTAGTCCAATGCTTACTCTAGGATGCATATCCAGTATGGCTCTTAAATCCTTCCTTATCCTACGGGCAAGTCTTCCCTGCCATTACAGCGCCCCCCGGTTTACTCCTTGACAGTGCAATGGTCGCTGTAGGACCATGAACACGAGGCTACAGGGGCTAGTGCAAATCTTGGGGTTCATTCGATTATTCGAGGCTGGTTTGACCACGCTGGGTTTGGTGCACTTCATTCATTCACCATGGACAGTCAGGAAACTTGGTTGTTGAACAGATTAACACACTACGTCAATTTACAGTGTCATTACCATTTCATACAACAAACAAAGAATGACATTCGTGATAAATTGAATTTATCAGTCAATCAAGTAATCAATCATTCCTTGACACTAGGCTACGAGTATTTACATATAAGTTAAAGACCCGGTATTTCAGGGAACGACAAAAGATACGTAGCCCTTTCTTACCTTAAACACCATCGTTCCTCTTCACCTGCCTGTTAATTTAGTTAAGGGATCAGTACCTTATTCTATTCACACTCCCCCCTAACGTAAGCCCCCATAAGTCAAAAAACCTCATTGACACAAGGCATAAGTCCCCAGCTCGCGTGACCACAACCGCGGCATCTAATACACTGGCCCACTTAGCCAATTATCGTGGGGGTTGACGTGTTGGTGCTGTGATGGTTCAACTAAAACCAATAATTGTTGGCATTTTTACTGGCTTCAATGAAATAATTATTTGTTGATATGTGTTTGTTTTAATGTATTTTTTGATAAATGAATTTATTTCTGTAAATAAGTTTGTACCATAGTTTGTGCAGACGCCAGCACATCAAGCTACTACAATCTGTCAATTTTTTTAAATAGATATTCAAGTTTATCGCTAAAGCATTAGGTTCAAAGCTGATTGGGAAAATTTGATAGTTTTCAGTCTGCAATAATATTGGAAGAAATAGATGAGATCGGGTTTAGACTTACTTGCGTTAATTCTAATGGTGTTACCAGTATTATTTATTCACCAGCATAAAATAACAGTATTAACGTTTCATTGGACGAAATCACCAAAGTATATGAATATGTACAAGTAAGCTTGACTATCACCTTTCGGCAAACCAAAATAGAAACACATACACACACACACACACACACGCACACACACACACACTACACGCACTATATGGTGTACATAATAAAGAGTATTCTATTCTATTCTATAGCACTACACAAATATGCTGCACGTCAGTAGCACTAGGGTAGTACGAAGTTTCAATAGAATAAGAGGCCAGCTTGTATTGATTTGGTTGCCGCTAACTTATGGCCTAAAGGTCCTTTTAACCCTTAACTGCATCGTGATGGAAATTTACATCAACCAATCCAATGCCATATTTTCGTTTCCACAGAGCACGGGGATTCCCCAGTTGTTAGAAGTATTCAATTCATTTTGTTCTGATTAAATAATACATAAAGATGTAAATTTCCACCAGTCCATGAAGAAAAAAAAAAGTGTTTTTATGAATATATTTTTTTTTAATATTTTTTCCTTACCTACTATAGAGCTAATGTTATGTCCAAATAAATTTAATCTACTTAAAAAGTAAAAATCATGCAATTAAGGGTTAATATTACGTGTAGGTATATTTCTCTCTTTATTATTACTTTCATCCACATTAAAGACAAACTTTTAACACAGAGAAATAAACAAAGTATTACAGAATTCCGAGCGCCAGTTGTCGAAGCTCATAATGAAAGTTTCTTCTTATTATCGCGGAATTGCCAACAGTTATAGCCAATGGAATGCTGCAGTCGAAAACCCGATCAAAGGGGTGGCTTGCGAAATAGTTGAAGGTCGGTTTGAACTGGCTCTAGCCGGTGGAATCCTGTTACATCGTGTAGTACAAGTTGAGGGATGATAGTTAATTACGGATATTCTTATTAGCCAAAAGCATAAGTGAGCTAATTTGAAATTTGTCCTATCATGTAATCTGTTCTGGCAACTGTTTGTAATTTATATTTAAACAAAAAAAAAAAATCATACCATTTATTTCAACATGCATTCATCAAGATTTATTATTACATGAGAATAACGACAAACAAAGGCGCTCGTTGCTAAAATATTAATTAACTGTCCCACGGAACCACACTAATAAAAATATTGTTTCAGTGCGGTTAATTGAAGTGCTCAGGTGCGGTGCGATCAAGTGCCGTTAAAATCTGTTCTCTGAGTGGAATACCTCATAAATACTATTTAGGTTTTGCATCCTGACCACTTCTTAGTAGCAGATTTTGTAAAAAAATAATCTAGCTCCTAAATTACAAACAAATATTCCCTCTCTGCTACAACAGCGACAAACCAAAATAAACATGACAAAACCAAACAGCTAAACTCAAGGAAACTTCAAAATCCCATTGTCATACTCAACATGCCGTAAAAACATCCGTGTGAACGTTCCCCAGCAAAAACCATCCGGAGATTGAAAACGTCACTCTTGTAGTGCGACACTCCACACTCGATGAGCCAATTTGTCAATCAATATGGGATTTTGTGTATCATATTTTTCACTTTCTGTGCCCATTTTTTTCCCCATGTCCTACATTTTCGATAAGATTATATATTATACGTGAATTTCGGTACTTAGATACTGTTTTATAATATCTGAAATATCTGGAAAACGCAGTGTTTATTTATTTGTTCACTTATCAATGCTATTTGCAGTCGGTTTTCACATTGGGATGATTTGAATCTTTTTGAAGCACTTGACTATGGCACTTCATACTTGATGAGACTATTCATTTTTATGGATTTCGTGTGTCATATTTGTAACTTTTTGTTTTTCCTCATGTACTACATTTTCTATGCGATGTGTGATTATGTTTGGCGTGTAAGCAGTTACTAAGTTTTTTTGGATACTTTATTGTTTACAGTATGAAAATTTACTACAACCGCTGGTTAAAAAGAGTTATGTTGAAATACTTGAATCCTTTCATCAACTTGCACAATACCTACGTCCTACACGTTCCCACTTTCAAGTCTTCGGGTGGTTACATAAAGCAGCGAGTTTTCCTGTACAGATTACGGCAGGTTGATCTACGGAAAGAAACGGTCACAATGTTTTACCTGTTTCTTTATACGTGAGCGCATAAGTTAATAAGGGGTATTTTACCTGCATCGATCTGTACCGGCTTGCCTTAACCGAGAGTCCGGGAATCGGCGTCTTTATTTACCTACAAACCCTTCATCTGGGAATAATCAGGGAATGAAAAAATTTATCTTTTTAACCGACTTCAAAAAAAGGAGGAGGTTATCAATTCGACTGTATTTTTTTTTTTTTTTTATCTTTGTTACCTCATAATAACCGACTGGGTGAACCGATTTTCATGATTCTTTTTTTATTTGAAAGCTGGTGCTTCCCGTGTGGTCCCATAGTCACCATTTCAATATCTGATGATGGGATCTTGTAGAAATCGGGGGAACTCTTCAATAAATAACAGCAGATTAACCGCGATTGTTGCTATAGCATATCTAAGCATTGTTTACACCACCACACAACATAATATCACGCCTGTACTCACTACAAAGGTTATATTTTTTTTTTATTATAATAATAATTAATACCAGTAAAACAACCGTGATTGCTGCTATCGCATATGTATGCATTGTTTACGCAATCGCACAACATAACATCACGTCTGTACCCTATAAACGCAGATGCAGCTTCCTGTCACTGATATTTACATAGCAATTAGTGTATATATGAATTTGATTGGGGTAGATATAGGTAACTAAAAAGTGAAAAATAAAAAAATTTATATAAAAAAAAACAACCGACTTCCAAAAAACACTACAAAGTGAAAAATAATTTTAATTTCGGAAGTCGGTGTCAAAAAACCAAAATGCGGAACCAACGACACCGACTTCCAAAATTAAAATTATTTTTCACTTTGTAGTGTTTTTTGGAAGTCGGTTGTTTTTTTTTATATAAAATTTTTTCTTTCATGAAGATAACTTTTATAATATCCTGTAAGTAGGTATTCGAAATTATAGTTTTATTTCCTGTCGCTATAAGTCCATCACTTAGCCCATATTACCACTAAAACTTTGCTTAGGAATGCTCTGAAGTGGTTCCCATGGTTTTTGAATTTTAACATTAGGCTTTTGTTTAACTTATATTTTATTAAAATAGTAACTTAACTATTACATTCATTTATACCAACTTTTGCGCGCAGCTTCGTCCGAGTGGATGTCGGAAAACATTCCACGGGAACGTACTACGGGGATAAAAAGTTCTGTATGTGTGCCAAATTTCACCCAAATCCGTTCAGCCATTTTTGCGTCAATCCGGAATTGTACATACAGACAAACAGACAAAAAATCTAAGAATTATATGTTCGGCTCAGACTCGTTCCTACACCTCGTAGCAATTACTTTTTTCTTTTTTGTTTTTTTCATATATATTCAATGACGGCACGGTTGGCGCGGTGGTTAAGCGATTGACTGCTGCAAATATTTGTATGACCTACAAGTAGTTGTTCCGGGTCTGGCTGTTTGTGTGAGTTTTTAATGTTTGTAAAACGCACCCACAATACAGGAGAAATTCCTAGTGTGGGGAAACGTATTAAAAAAAAAAAAACTTTATCCCCTGCCATACCATACCATACCCTTATCCCAATTTGTGTGAGGTTGACACAATACGTCATGTCTTCTCCTTCCCTGCATGTCAGTGTTTATTCTTCTTAGTCACACCATAGACACTCTAGCTTTTTCTAAAAACATCGTTTTACATGCACTGTCAATACGCTGTCTCAATTTAAACGGAAGGCCCTTTCCCTTGTGATATAGTTTTTTAACTAGTACAGGATACAGGCGATCTTGTCCACTAACTCTTGTCCGTTAAGTAGATACTGTATGGTATTGCATAGTTTTTGCTTATCTATAATTGGTGGAAAAATAACCTGTAACACTGTTTTTGGAACTATAAACATTATTAATAATTATTATATATTTTATCACACGTTTCATCCATATAACTTGCATGGTTTGCCTCTTCGTTCTCTTAATTAATTACATTCTTTACATTCTTTTAATTTTTAATGGTCATAACCCGGTTTCCTTTTCATTATAACGTCAAAAATATCCCGTTCCATTTTCCAAATTTCGGTGCGAATCCGCAAAAGGATTTCGGTTTCCCTCCATTTTAATTAGTTTTATTTTGCGAATCCGACTTACAGATCTTATAAAACGTTGTGGCCTAACAATTTTAATGAAAGGATTTACACCATCAATTCATAAGAAACTTGCTTAATTTAAGTCAAAATGTGTTTTAACAAAGTGTAAAGCATCAAGTAGTCAATCTGTGAGGAAAAAATTATAATTATTTTATTTGTCGTGCACAAACTCTTTTTCAGTATGTTAAGTAGATTTATAATAAATTGGAATTCGTTTTGCCTCTTTTTTAGTTGGTATTCTTGTTAAAGGTTCGTATGGATACTTGGGGGAAGGTCTTCATCCTTCAGTAGACGTCTTTTAGCTGAAATGATGATCATAATCAACGCAATGTTCCCACTGCTGGGACACAACCCGCCTCTGAATGAGAGGGAGTGGGTCGTAATTCACCACATGAACCCAGTGCAGGTAGATCTTTGAATTTTTACTTCAAGGACATGTTAGTTTCCTCACGATATCTTGCTTCACGATTTTGAGAGCAGTACCTGACTAGGTTCCAATTCGAACGTACGATCTACAACTCGTAAGTCGCGGCGTTACCACTGGGTCACGACTGCTCCAAATGATGATGATGATTGAAAGTATTTCTAAAATCATTTCTTAGAAAAAAAAAATTAAAGAAAAAGTATTTATTGTGACTCGTACAGGAAGATCACGAACTAAACTAAACACAATCATAAATAAAAATAACAAACAAAATTATGTAAATAGATAGAGAGCAGATATTCGAATAATATACACACCGCGTCACATGAATAAGACCATGATGATGTTCTTGACTAGCCATCGCTTTCCCCTGACTTAAATATCATAGAAAATGTGTGGGGATGGTTGTCACGTGAACTTTATATGAATGGTAAACACTAAACCACAAGCAAGATCTCGAGAAGGGTACAAAAAAGTGTTGGAGCAAACTGCCGATTAAATATGTAGCTGCATGAACAATCATAAGGCCGCGCGCCGCGCGCGCTGGGCGATTCTCGAGGTTCGCCGGGAGCCCTAGCGCTCTGCTAGGTACCTACCGCCACCGCGATGGTGGCGACCCCGTCGTGAGTTTTGTGAACTGTAGACTAATACGTGCTGTGCAGTGATTGGCTAACATATTTTGTGATGTTTTTTTAAAGATGCCCACTATTGTTAATTTGTTACAAAACTGTATAAATAGCTTCGTTTTCGTAAAATAAAAACATTACTGTTTAGTGTCCAGCCTCAGTCGTTTTACTCCACCTCATACTTACCTAACAAATACATGGTAAAAAGTCTTTATGATTCAATGCTATCTCGGATTTTTAATTTAATTCAACAGAAGGAAAAAACCTTAATTACTAATCAATTTTTTTGTTTTAAAGAATAGTATTCCTTGCTGAAGTTTTTGTGTTTTATTTAATGGTCTTATTCAAGTGACGCATCATAATAGCCACCAACATTGTCAAAAGTGATCACTGAGTATTTAAGAAGTTCGATTGTTTATAGTTAAACTTTTTGTGGCTAAAGACGTTTATACTTATCATTCTTAAATATTTATTTTGTCTCATATCCTAAATAGCAAAAAAAATATTCTGGTCTTATTCATGTGGCGCGGTGTGTATAATCCAGGCCCATCACAACACTTCCAAAATCCCCACTTCCAAGCACAAAGCACGATGAGAATTTGTTATTAATGCATGGGTTTCCTCGCGGTGTTTTCCTTCACCGTTTGAATTTTAATCATTTGGCTGACCCACATTAATGTTGAAAAGTGTATTTTAAAATTGTGTTACATGGACAGGGATATAATGTTTCTCGCTGAAAATTTCAAGTACCTCTTTTTCTTTCACAGGAAATTTATTAAAGTTATGCTTTCATAGGACATAAAATTACCACGTAGGATAAAAGATTTGTCTGCATCGCTGTCAACAGGAAAAGTGCCCAGAAGGGTTGTATGGCAATAATACCAGCCCTCTCTCTGATCACGTGAAGCCAAACGCTTAGCGATGCTAATAAAATTTCAAACACATAATATTAAAATACGTTAGTAGTTAAACACGTACTAGTAACTGGAACGCTATTCAAAATCTGCCATCTTCAGAACGTTCGATAAGAATAGAAGAGAATAGAATAGAATACTCTTTATTGTGTAAATCATAAAATTACATACATAAATATAGACATTTTACAAAGGGTGACACAATGGACGGTCTTATCTCTAAGAGTGATCTTGTAAAGACAACCTTTGGATGGATTGAAAAGGGAAGGAGAGACAAATACTGTAGGTAGTCTGTGGTGTACCATTTACACGATACAATGAATACATACATAAAGTATATTATACTAATCTAAATAAATAACAACAAACATGAAACAGGAGTAAAGAAGAAGAAGGGTTTAGAATTCTTGCTAATTAACAAAACCATAAACAAAACTGACGCTTTGAAACAGAAAAAAATAAATACACATGTAGTGTCTATGAAGGTCCCATGTCGGTCCAACTTTTCACCTACAAATTTGTCGTTCACGAGATAAACAAAGCCTCTCCAGCGATACAACATGGAGTTGGCGCTATGAATATAAACAGTTATATTAGGGGCACTCCGGACGGGCCCCTAATATGATATACAACATATGCGGATAATTTAATTTCACTCGCCAAATTTAGTGCCGTCCCTTGTCGGTGATAGTTTTTTTAAAACTCCGTACCATAACTTAACTCATGAGGATAAATGCAGGGGTTTATATTAAATGGGTTGTGCAAAAACTGTGCTGAAATATTAAAACACTAAAACAGGCTTTCGAAATAGTAATTGTATTTTTCGTGGAAGACATTGTTCTTTGGTATAATTGTACCTGGCGACACTGGTAAGTCTGCCTCACCTAGCACCTTGCTGACTAGCGGGGTAGTTGCATAATACACTATCATTTCATTCTGACAGTTCAACAACATTAATTGCGTTATTTACTTTGCTGAGCAGACAATTTTTTGGACATATAAAGCAATGGATTAGCTTCCTTATTAGATTTCTTTTTTCCTTCAAAATTAATTAAATTGCGATTGAAAGTGTATTGTGTAAGGTGCAGTGCCGGTAATAATACAGGTACATGTCGTTCAGTTCGAGCCAACATATAGCAGACATTCTGTTCACACTCAATCCTATCATATCGTCATAACATAATACTCTCCGATTCGGTAAAGGCTTCCCCACTTTTATATGCATTCTACATTTTCCGAGACCGGATTGCAACCTTTCATATCGGCTTTACAAAATCCGACTGGCGGCGCTTCTTACGGTTGTCAGTAGGTTTCACTTGGGGTACCGTTTGTGAAGGAACACAAATCCGTCGCACCTTAAGTTATAGACACCGGCACATCTGAATATATAATACCTGAAACTGTCAAATTTTTCCAATCAAATTTGAACCTAATGCTTGAGCGAAAAACTCTGACAGCTTGTAGTAACTTGATGTGCTGGCACCTGTACATGGTATGAAGCTGTATGATATATAATATATATATCTAAATTCTGAACATATTGACTATCTAACTTAAGTTATCCATAAATTCAAATCACTGCTATTCTTTCTCAGTCGTTCAACACGGCATATTAGCTTTCCTGTGTGTCAATCTACTCAACAATCCACTTCTCCGAATGTACAGTGAGCGCTCAGAAGTCCTTAAGCACGCTAAAGCTCACATTGCCATGAACAGTACGAGCGCGATACAGTCAGTGCGTGTGCGAGTGATGTCTCAACATTCCGCAGATAACACACACTAATGAACTGTCGTCGTAATAGACGAAATAGCATGATATTTCTGTTGCATTTACAATACGCGACTGTTCTTACCATAGCATTGCTAAAATTCGCAAGCATCCAATATGTGCTGCTAGCTATTTGCGCTAAGCAACAGGTTCACGATCAATGATAAATAAATGATAAATGATTTTATTTCTGTAAGTAGGTTTGTACAAACACTTTTACATGTCAATCACATTTTTTAAACTAGATGAGGTCGATGAGGTCTGAGTTCGAATCTAAATTATTATTGTTAGCCGTTTTTTTGTTTCTTTGAAACCATAATAATGTTAAGTAAAAACTTATTAGGTTTATGTTTATTTATAATGTATTCATGCTTATTATCATTTTTATAAGAAGCAAATATTAGTTATTGTATTATTATTTAAGTATTTATGTGATATTTAATTTATTTTTTCGGTTTTGGAAGGTGGAACTAAAATAGTCGTGCTAAATCATAACAAAAATGTTTATTCGTTTTATTTATTTATAAAATTAACAATTTTGATGACAATAATTGTGACGTCACATTCCTACTTAGATAAAAGAAGTTCTCTTGTAACCGTTCATAAGATTTTTTGTTGTATAGGTACCCACTTAGTCAATTCATAATAACATAACAAGGAAAGGATGT
The DNA here is from genome assembly GCA_949629135.1 of Eremobia ochroleuca. NCBI lineage: Eukaryota > Metazoa > Arthropoda > Insecta > Lepidoptera > Noctuidae > Eremobia > Eremobia ochroleuca. The sequence continues at coordinate 3,793,829 of OX451392.1, forward strand.
TCTAATAACACAAATATAATTGTTGATACCCATTTATTAGAGGTATCGGTATTCAGTAAAGTTTATTGAAAAGTAATATATGATTTAGAATTTATAAACATTTATAAACATTCATTTTCTTGACGAAAAGAAGATTGAAACTAAGCCTCAATTGTTTAAGGTCATTAAATAATTACGGATATGCTAATATTACTAAATATTTAGTTACACCGTCCAATTATAAAAACCAAAACATTTAGATATTAATATTTTGTATAACTACATAAAAGCTAGTTCTCCTGGCCCTGCTGCACTCATCCATCCCCACATATTAATCGTAATTCGACCTGACTCTGTATTAACTGGGCATACGTTTTTATCACACCAGCGAGTGTTATCCTTGCGCCATAAATGAAGCCTACCCTTATGACTGGATTTAAATGTCTTTTGATCTGAAAATATGGTAGTATTCCAGTCAAAATCTAAATAAACCCGTGCGAAACGTAATCGTTCTTGTTTATGTCGTTCTGTCAACAAGGGCTTCTTAGCTGGTCTTCTGTGCAAGCCTTCAGCGTGGAGGGCACCGCGAAGAGTTTGCGATGAGGTTTCAAATAGTTCAGCAAAGTGTCTCGTTGGTGTGAATCCATGAAATTCATGCTCACCCACCATATGTCGTCGCTGTGCCTCGCTAATAAGCGCCGGCCTTCTACTTCGGCCTTTCTCTTCCCCGTATCTTTTGATCCAGAGACTTACAGTATTCCTCTAAAACAAAAAAAAAGTGAAATTAGGCAGCTGTAACAAAATACTAAAGTGATTTTAATATAATATAATAATATTTATTTAATATAATACCTATTAAAATATTACAACTTTGTATTTATAAATCCAATAATAAACACTAATTATTTATCTTTTAGGCCTCATGATAGACTTAAAAATCAATAAAAAGAATCATCCATTGTCAACAAATAATAGGTATTTTCAAATAAAAGTTTAAGTTACAATTCATTAATATTAATACTCACATTCAGTCCGGTTTCATTAGATATTTGTGTTCTATTAAGACCACTTTTATGCAGCCCAATAATCGTCGCCCTCGCCTCAATATTAATATTTGCCTGCATTTTAAGAATAATCAATACCGCTATCTATACCACACGTCATTAACGAACAACTACAACTAAAACGACACGACAACGGTTAAATATTCATAAAACTCATGTCTACCTCACAGAAATCTAAATTCTTTATTAAGTTTTTTACGATCTACCTTTTAACTTTACAAAATGTGTGAACAAAGCGAACAAGATAAAGAATATTATATTTCTGTCCCATTTCTTCCAATCGAGTAAAAACTTGCAAAAATCTACATATTCGGCGTGAGATTCGAACTCACGGCTCACTGATTCGCGCATCTATCTGCAGGCACTTAGCCGCTAGACCACCTTGACTTGTGTATTTACGTTGAAATTATGAAGTACAATCACTTGTTGACGACAATGATGATACATGTGTCTATTCTTGAAAATAGAAGGTCGTAAGTCAAACTAAACGTCAAGCTAATGCTTTGTGAGAATGCCTATGGACTTTTGGAGGCCACTGTACACTGTACTATGTTGAATGCTTAAAAAACTCAAGAACAATGCCAAAAAATCAATTAGCATCAGTTTTAGCAATGCTGTTCTTGTTACCCGCCTTTGAAAACCAAAAAGAGAACACTCAAAGAAATAAAATCTGTGGATTATTATTTTCTTAGAAATTCTTATTCTTTTTATGGCAATTACATTTTTTAATTAACTCGTTAATTAAAGATGTCTGTCTGAAGTAATAAAAAATCTGCTAACAATTCATGAGACGTACTGAAGTTCAGTCCAGACGGATTTCTTTTTGGATTTTATAAAATGATCTGGCCTCATTTTATAAAAAAATATAATTAAATTCAGTGTCTACTGGATAGTTACGGACACATGACGATTAAAAATAACTGTTTCTAGTATAAGGAAAAGAAATCAGTACGTAGATATAGTTATTAAAAAGGATAGATAATAAGAATTAAAAAAATAACTTCAAGGTACAAATACGATTTCCGTGGTTCACGGTGGGTACCTACCTGAATTTGGTACCAGTACTTGTAAGGTGGAGTACCGTTACCCGTCTGGAATCGAAATACACGTACCGAAATGGCAAAAACCGCAAAATTCCCATACAGAACCTCTTCTTTTGGTACCGGTTCCAAGCCTCACTTAGGAGTATTCTGTTTGCTCGCCTTGAACACTGGTTTCATGGTAGTCTTACGTTTGGTTTCTTAAATAAAAATGGACACAAATACTAACGTTATCACACTAAAAATAGTTATCATTTGCTAAGTAAAAATGACCTTGTTAATTTATTTGTAAGCACTTTGACGTTAATGTAACATTATGAATAATGAAGTTCATCACATTTTCACAAAGAACCCTGCTCATAACTAGCCAAACAGATAAATATCTGTTCCATTTCACTACACATAATTCTAAATTCGTGTCTAAGTTTTAACAAGTTATCAACTATCTTTTGTTCTTGGCCTCTGGCTGTGATCATGATAGTCCTCCGTCTTAATTGTTATTTGAAAACTTATTAGTTTTACCGAAATAGACAATTTTACTTATCCTTGATTCAGATTTATTTATGATGTTTGACACGAGGATAGTTGTAGTTGTAGGTAGTTGTTACTCCTTATTATGTACATCATATAAATTACAGACATAAATGTAGAAATTTTACAAAGGGACTTGTCAATGTTTACCAGATTGATACACGTTGATGCACATAATTAATCGTCTACCAAATACAATTGAAACGATTAATCCTATTGCAATTGGTCGTTTCGCGGACCCTTAACATCCAGTTTCTGGAACGAAAATTACCGATGTGTCAAAATTAAATGCAAGTTAAGTGATCTTATATATGTATATATAGTATAATCAGCCTGTAATGTTCCCACTCCTGGGATACAGGCCTCCTCTCTGTGAGAGGGAGTAAGCCATAATCCACGGGCCCACTACTGGTTGGTGGATGACACCCATCTTCGAATTTTTGGCTCTAGGCCATGGCAGTTTCCTCACGATGTTTGCCTTCACTGTATTGAGAGCAGTGATGAAATAATTTACACAAATGCACGATTTAATTTATCCGATAGTTTGTAGATAATTCAGTCAATCAAATAGGTTTCGGCGCGCTTGAAAAACTGTTAGCTAATTTTTGTGTTGATTTTCTTTCCAGAAATCGGGCGTAAGACTACCACGAAACTAGTGTTCAAGGAGAGCAAACAGAATACTCCTAAGTAAGGCAAGTTATTGTAACGCTCCGTTCTCTGTAGTGATGTCCAAATTGACATAGCCGGCTCCATTTAGGATTAATAGTTTACTGACCGAGATTCCTAGAGACTAGTATAATTCTGTTATCTTATCTTACTGCACTGCACTACTACGGGGTAGTTGCGTAACACACTATCAGTAGCTTTAGCTTTCAACTTGACAGTTCAATAACATTCAATGCGTTACTTATATTGCTAAGCAGACAAAGTGCTGGGGGCCTGGTGACCCGTGACACAGGTATTTTATGCTTTTTTGGGCACCAGCCTTTAACATTTGTGAGAAATGTTAAAGGCTCGTGCAGACTGGCGCGACTTGTCGCGCAACGTGGCGCGGGTCGATTCTGCGATATAATCGCGCCGCAACACCTTTCACACTAGAGCGACGCGAATCGCGGCCGCTGCCGCGACATCGCCGCGATATCGCCGCTTCGCCATACAACCATATTGCGGCGGTACAGGTCGCCCCTGTGTGAATTGTCGCGCGCGTTTCCATAGAAATTGTTCTACGGATATATGTCGCAGAATCGCGCCGCGCCGTCGTCGCGTCGCGCCTGTCTGTACGAACCGTAAGCCTGTATTTTCTTAGATTAAGTACTTCCTATCTACAACAACATATGTGATGGGAAATAAATTCATGCTTTATTATTATTAAAGTTTTCAAACATGTATGAAGCCATGGATTAGTAATATCTTCCAAAGTCTAGTAGGTAGTAGCTATAGCCAGTCAATTGTATTTACCCAGTTTATACACGTGTCCAGACTAATAAGAAAGAAGAAATTAAATAATAATTCGTCGCTAAGGAGTCTTAACAAAAGAAGTTTCTATTTTCTGTCATGTCTTTATGATTATTGTTTGATATAACAATATGTACTCATATAGAATAACATGGAATAGACGCTATTTCCAAGTCAGTAATTGTTTCGCTCCATTTATTGAGTAACGTTGGTAACCTCCCGTATCTTATTATAATAGTTTATTGAGAAGATCAATACCTACGGTAAGTCTTCTACTAGTAATTTATATCACGACCTTCTTCTTCACATACTTTCATATTCATAATTGTTTAACAGCGAAACAGAATATGTGACCATATTCTGTTTCGCTTTAAGCGAAGTATAAGCCTTAGTGTTACCGCTATTAAAACGCTTTATATGCACAAACGCGCCGTGCACAAGCATGATTATATTAATAGTTTACCATAAACTTCGTGGCTTCCTCCGCCTTATTTCCTTCCAGTGAAAATATCTTACACAATCAATTAACAGAGCTCCCAATGGTAAATGATTCCAGAGTTAAAGCTAAGAATAATTGTCAGCGATAGCTCCGAATTTAATACAAAAGGAGTCAATGCCGCGATTTGTTCCTTAAATGAAATCCAACCGCGAGACAAAGAAGATAGATTTACGTGGAAACGTCCAAGTAATTGTGAAAAATGCGGATCGTATCCAAGCAAAAATAAAGGCTGTGTAGCCACAGACTACTGAAATTTAAACTTTATGCAGAACCACTTTCAATTTATTTTCGATCGCTGGCTACTTCCCAGCCCTTCAGAGCATGTTTATATAGAAATCTGGATAAACCCTAAACGTTTTCGTTGGCGCATTTGTTACTAAGCCCGGCCGAATTATATCCCACAGGAATAAATTATGAAGGCGGGCCATTCCCTCTCAACAGCACGGCTAAACTTTAATTAAGCTGCATTTCGACTGAAATGGGTTCCCCTTTCAAACATTTAGAGGCAACTTCGTACAGTCAAATGATGCCCAACTTTATATTAGACCTGGTGTTCTGAAATACTAGACATTTTGTGGTCGTGCAAAAATGTAGGGTGGTTCGGTTCACCCCCTCTACCTCCTCATGAAATGACTTCATTTTTCCTCGTAATGCGATGAAAGAATTCGAAAAGGCTCATTAGTTTTTTTTCAGTTGCATGTTGAACACAGTAAATAACTTTAAAAACGACAACTTTGTTAATGACGTGTGAAATACAGCCTGTGGTGTTTTATGTTATGTTTCAATGAGAACTTTAAAGCTACCGAAGTGCGATAAAACAGCAATAATGGGGAAAGCAAGAATATTTTGTTATACATTGAACTTTATTGTTTTACTAATCCTACAGTTATTGTACAGACGCCAGCACATCAAGCTACCCGAAACTGTCACATTTTCCCAATCAACTTTGAACCTTATACTGTAGCGATAAAGTTGAAAATGTATTAATGAAATTTGACAGATTGTCATGATTGATGTGCTGGCACCTGTACAAAGCAAGCAATTTTTTAACTTTTCTGTGGTATCAGCCTTTGGGATCACTGTGATAATTCATAAAATTTTGTCATAAAGAAAGAAAAACAAAGAAAAATGGTTGATTCTGCACAAATTAAACGCAAATAACGCAAATCACAAAAAAAAAAAAACATAAAATACACGCATACAAAGTAGCCAAAAGCCGCGTATTCAATCAATTAGTTTGTCAATTTTGTCCATTGCTTGATGTCAGGGCCAGAAATCAAAGAGGTTACTGCAAAAATCATTTTCGTGTCTCTCTGATTTGAAGTTTACCTTTTAATTTCTAATACCATTCCTGTAGTTTGAGTTTTGTAAATTATATTAATACCAAACCCATTGACACCGACATCAGAAAATCTAGCTTTTATCCTCACAGAACAATACCGACAACTTAAGCCTATAATTATATTTATCCAATAAAAAAGTATAGCAAAAGAGGCACTCAAGTAAATTTTCTTTCCATGAATTAACGACATCAACCATCGGGGCATAAAAGCAAAAAGCCTGTGTGAGCCGACGGGTTGCCATTTTAATTTTATGCAGACAAGACCCACTCAAGAAGCGGGCACTGTATTACAACTTCAATGCTTTGAAAGGCTGAGTGCACAAAAAGAACAAATTGCAAATAAATGGAGATCATTTGATCATTATGACAACATTATAGGAGTTATGGGTTTTCTGTTCAGTAAGAGAGAAAGGAATAATTACATTGGTCAGAAGTGTTGCAAGGGACCATTTAATCATTAACATAGATTTAAAAGTTGATATGATCATCAGAGAAGGAATTAGGGCTACACAGGTTACACACATGGACACATCAAATAGAATTCGTGTGTTGTCAGAAGCTTGAAAATGTTTTATATGTCCGAAAATTAGTTGCGACTCAAACTATCTCTATTTTCTCTAAAAACCTCCATTATCCCTAACCCATTAATCCCTTTCAATATAATATGCAATAAAAAACTCCTAGGTTAACTCCAAATACTCAAAAACAAGTAACCAGCAACAAAGACCATCAAAACAGACATTATGACAATAATAAAATATTATTTTCATGGAAGGATCACGGGAGAGTCGAGTGGCCCGACTGCCACTAGCCTAGTAGCACAACGGAATTCAAGCTACACACTTACAAAATTGTTACTGCAGATAAAATAAAAGACAAAAGACTCTATGGAGTGAAAGATAAAGGAGGTATTGATGGTGTAGATATGTTTGTATAAATTGCACATTTGGCTGGCGCCCAGCAGAGATTTGGTACGTTTTGGAGACAAATCATTGAGAGAAAACAGATTCGCGCCACCATTGCACGCGACTACAGTGGAAATATCGTTTGTTATTGTTGTTTGCCTTCTTCCATTTGTAGGGGGCTTCATGAATTCGCGCAAATCTACTTTGGAGTGGAGACGTAATATTTCCTGAAAATATACTGCATTGTACGTTGCTGTTTCTAATTGTTTTGGTCTGACTTTTGAAATAAAACCTTCGTTGGAAACAGTTTTATTTGCTGCATGATACTCGTAACGAGTCTATTTAAGGTCATTGGACAATGATTATTTTGGTTTCAACTGATATAAAAGTAATAAGAGAGTTACGAAAAAGTAAATTTTGAATACATTTTCGTCGATTGTGCCTGTAAAGATTATACTGCTTTAGATCAAGTCTTCAAGGATTGCATCGTAGACTTGAATTTCCGTGATTAGACTATAGATTGTGCCGTTCGTTATCATAATACAGCAATACATCATTTTATAATAAATACTACTATCAATACTACTATTAATAAATACTACTATTATCGGCCTGCCTGCCTCAGTTTCAAACACATTCCTCCACCACTTTTGTTCAGATCGGTCCCCGATGTTCGCTCGTTAGATAACTATTTTGCTTAATCTCTCGTTGTAATTTATTTGTTGTTTCATTTTAATTAAGAACTTAAGTTGTTAAATAATAATAATAATAATAATAATAATAACTTAAGTTGTTAATTCACTAAATTATGTGGTCGATGAGTTTTGGTGCACGGAAAACTCCAATGAGTTTATGATTGCAATGACAAATGAATAACTGTAGACCATTTGTGTATAAAACTGAATGAATAAATAAAATAGTGCAAGAACTATTACTTGTATTCGTAACCTTGACAAAACAAAAAAAAAAATCTAACATAAAGCTATTTTTATATTTCTTTCAAACACATAACACATGACAAACACATAACCCTATTCCTGCGCGTGTCTCAAATAAAATATTTTATACTGTATACTGTGGATATACTGAGTGTGTCATATATGGCATAATAACACATAGTATAATATCCCTTGAAATAACGTTCACATGATATAATTTTCATATGCTACAAAAACAAATAATCTAATTTCATGTGATCTTATGTTATATGTATTTCATACATACAACCTTCTTTTGCTCTAATAACATTTAGTTCACGTGTATTTCATATAATTTTCAAATTATATATTGCTCTTTTTGTACTGGATGCTTTTTTTTACAGGCTCCAAATTTTTACAGGGTGTTCTACTCATGAATATGAACAACTTTCACGATGGGAACAAATCTGAAATTACGAAAACAAAATCAGCTGTTTAATACAAAAGTTCAATACCTACTTGACCAAAATCTATGAATCAACTGATTTTTTTCGTGATCTGTTTGTTACTTCTTCACGCTCAAACGGCTAGGCCAATTTTGATGAGATTTGGCACACAGATAGTTTATGACCAGGATTAACACATAGAATACTTTCTATCCCGATATTCCTACGGGATCGAGACTTATGCGGGTGAAACCGCGGGACGTAGTTAATTATATCAATAATTCACTATACCATTTCAACGTTATAAAAAAAGTATATTAAATGAAATTAGGTAATATGATCATTAGAACTTTTGTTATTATTTCAAACTTTACACACCCGGATATACTATAGTCCACCACTGCTTAATCCTTCGGGGAATGCATGTGTGATGGTATATTATGTTATAATACAACATCCCTAAACTAATAACAAAGGTTGATGACAACACTCCAACTTAGTGAATATCAAAACAAAATTTTGCTCCTCGCGATGACAACAGATAGCAAATCATCAATCACTGTGTCACGCGACCATCATTCCATGATAATTACTTTCGTTTAATTATTAAAACGTCAATCATTGCTGATTCAGTTCCTCGATGTGTAGGGTTCTATAATGATTAACGTTATACTTGGGGAATGATGATAGAGGCATATTCCAGAGATGCCTGTAAACTTACTGCTTCTTCTACGTCGACGCGTTGCGAAGCTATGCGGTCTTATACAGTGTGGATCGCTCAGTAAATACTGCCTCCAACACTCTTTCAGACCATCTTGCATCTTGCTCTGCCTTGAGCGCGTTTTCCTTCCAGGCAGCCCAGTGTCGTAAGCCTTTCCAGACAATGCTTAAATGCATGCATAAAATGTCTGAAAAGCTAGCTAGGAGTACGCTCCACAACAATATAATAATTATTAACTATGTCTATTATTGTTATAAGTAGTTATGCTTTCAATGATTACTAATCTAAAACAGTTATCAGATGATTTCGTGATCGTGGTCAGGCAGATTTTGCTACTTATAATATTAGTGTAAGTCCTTAGTCACCACGTTAACTCCCACAAGCGAAGTGAGATTGAATTCCCCTATGAAAAATCTAGCTAAATGTTAGTTTTATTACTATTTATTATGTGTTAAACTGTATCGTAGACGGGCAAAGCCTAATTATGTGTTTCAAGAAGGCACTTAAATAACTTACCTAGTTTGAACAAGTCACAGCATGGAAATAAGCAAACTGGGTTAGTAAGTTGGCAATAAGTATTAAATAAGTTGTGACTCGCTTTTAACTTATTGGCATAGTTATGAAATGTCAATTTATCAAATTAATTAACTGCAGATAATGTGATTCATCTTTTAGATGAAACATCATGAACATGATCAAGCGCTTGAGTACGAGGCTTTTGGCTACGTTGTATATTTTATGTCTTTTTATTTTATTTTTTTTTATTTTTCATTATTATTTTGTTTTTTATTTGTAACGTGCGTTTTGTATGTGCAGAATAAACGTTTTTTCTTTCTTTTCTTTCTTTCTTTATGATGAATCATTACGAGCTACGACGTCTATAATGATAACACGTAGGGCCATTTTAGCTTATTCTCGTTTGGATTTCTTTATTTATTCAAGGTTTAACTTGACCTTGACTAAACAACCTTAAAACCATTTCCATAACAAATAAGACATTATTTTAAAACGGACCCAGCACCTAACCCAAGCTCATTTTCTGACGACTTAAAATATAACCTAATAAAAGTAATTTAACAGTCGAAACCGTTGTTCTTTCCAAAATTACGGTTATTACTCGAACGAAATTGGTGTAAACTTGTCGAAAACCCGTACCTAAATACAATCACGCGAAAATAAAATAAAAAAAACGAACTCGTTAAGACTTGTTAAATATATGGGCGTATGCACCAAGTTTCTTTGGAACACTCCAAGTTTACTATAATGGGTGCTTATCGAGGGGGCCGATCAGTTCTTTCCATCGAAATTTTCTTTTGGTTGGCACACAATTAGCTCTGATAGCTTTTTGTACCGCGTCATGCTTGCGTGGCGGTTCGGGTGAGCCGGTTACTGTTAGCGCATTAGACGCTTAGCTGAAAATTTGAATATTTGTAGTATCCGACACTGTTGTTTTGGAAGATGACGGTGGAAACCTGATGATTACGTTGCATAGGTCTGCTCTTAATTTGTTTTTTTTTTTTAAACTGGCATTTTTTTTAATAGTTTCATAACATTACTGATCCGCACCATATGAGTTACAATCTGAATCTATTTGAAGGATATAGCTAATCCGTTGCTTCTTATATTCGAAAAATTTGTCTGCTCAACATCGTAAATAACGCAATGAATGTTGTTGAACTGTCAAAATGAAAGCCATGTAATGTATAATGTAAGTGTTTTACGCAATTACCACGCGTGGCCGAAACAGATCGTGAGAACTATCTATGTTTCCCTGGAAAATGGTAATAAAACATGAAAGTTTCAGAATTTAAATTTAATATTGTCCAAGCTACATAATTATTTATAAACTTCTCCTTTTGGAGTAATAACACTGTCAATAACAGGAAAACAACTTCATGGCGAGCTTTTCTAATTGGTTCAAGGGCTCTCACTGTTGGTTTAGTTTGTTGGAACGAATGTGAAAAGTAAATCAATCATGGTAGTTCCATATTAAGGAATTTCAACTTATTAACGCTTTGGCTTGGAAATGTTTTAATATAGAAATGAGATGTATTTCTTAAGTATTTTGGGCATTTATTTGAGGTGAATGCTTAGAATTGAAGTCATTAAAAGAAACTTCCAATTGTAATAAGCCTGACGGAGGTAGGTAATTGGTGTCGTAAACAGAATTTTCTCGACAGTACAGTAGCCGGCACATAACTTGGCAAGAGTCCTCCCCTTTTCCTCTCCTTTCTGTCACTTTCTTCTAAATAGACGTGTTTAAAATAAATTATGGAAATAACCGTAGAATAATTACAAGCAATCAAAGTGATATTTTTTTTGTTGCACTAAGTGTACATGCGTAAACTTATTCCCACTACGGCAAAACCTTGCCAAGTTACGTGCCGCCGGCTGTATCCTAATACAACTTACAGTGGCCTCTAAAAGTTAGTAGACATTTTTCTACTTCAGCTGTAACACCACATTATGATTTAAAATTCTAGTTCTAAATGTTTGAACTAAACACAAAACGTTTTTCTTGACTAATTCAACTACGAGTACTTAAGACAAGTCAACTAACATTTGGAGGCCACTAATTTATATTAAAATAAAATTATTGTCCCTTTAAGGTTGATTTTTGTATGTTATTTATTTATCCACGTTGTTTACTAAGAGAAATTTCTGTAGAAGTTTTCTGGGAACAATAAAATAAGGAACGTGACGGCGGCACGGGAGACGAATGGCAGAGCAAAGGCGTTATTTCGGAAACTTTTCACCGTTTTCCCTTCAAATTGCACTTGGCGAACGAATTCAACAAAATTTGTTTTTTAGCCTTATTGCTTTTTGGCGGATGCTTGTTATAATTGTGATTGTAATGTATTATTTATGTAAGGGTATTCATCATTGGCTTGAGTTTTTTCTTTTTAAAGAGGGGTTTATAAACATGCGTCGCGAATTTCAAGCACCATTTAAATGTCTTGAACATCGACAATATTTCTCCCCAATGTTGTATTTGATTTTGTTCTGATGGTTATGCCAATTGCAACAAAACATTTTGGTGACCTTTCGTTACGTAACTAACTTTCTTTCACTTTTTTAACTATTGTAGCGTAAATAGGTAATCTACTACCGTAATGACTCTACAAAACATTGAGATTTCTGTGCTATACCTTAGTTTAATATAAATGTATTATACACATAAATCTTTCGGAAAAATATCTCTAAATGATGGTGAAAAGTGTATCAAAATCCATGGTGTAGTTCAAGGAATATTTAAGCGGTCACACAGACACAAACGACTTTATTTTATACTAGGTATAGATAGTGTAGTATGTAAATTGATGTCGCAGGGCTGGTATTACTGTTTACTCACACTCATATGTCATTTTGTTATACATAATAGTCATTATCTAAGTTTTAATTTATTTTACTGTGTATTTGTGCAAGTGTACCTTATAAACTTAGTGAGTGTACATTAAAAACTTAGAAACTGTGTAAGTACTTTAGTTATAACTACGTTTTAATGTTTACTACTGGTGTACTGTATCTAAGATGGATAAATAAATTCTATTCTATTCTACTCACTCACTCTCAGTACGTCGGGTCGCCCCCCAGCTAGATGGACGGACGACCTAAAGAAGGTGGCTGGGGTAGACTGGATGCGGAAGGCGGAGGACAGGGTGTTGTGGCGCAGTCTGGGAGAGGCCTATGTCCAGCAGTGGAATGCGATAGGCTGAGTTGATTGATTGACTCTCAGTACGGGGTACACTTCACGGTGAAGTATACCAGGTGAAGTCTTCACCTCTCACCTGCCGTCATTCGTGGTGACTGACAGTTAAAATTAGTGACAGCTACCAGAACGCCAATTCCCGTAACTGAAAACGTTCAAAGTGTAATCGCAGTCTCATTTCGGCGACAAACAAATGTCAAAAACATGTCAAAAATATATGGAAATCAGGGATATTTTTGACAGATTGAGATTAAAGTCAGACTGTGAACGTTTTTAAGATTATGAGAATCACCCCTCAGACCGGTTGTGTGTGTGAGACAATGTTAACATATCTGGGGGGCAATTTCTCGTAATTTCAAAAACGTACACAGTCAGATCTTAGCCTCAATCTGTCAAAAATACCTCTAATCTCCCTTTATTTTTGACAAGTTTTTGACATTGATTGTCGCTGAGATGAGATTATGGCTAGATGTTGAACGTTTTTAATTACAGTCGGTCGATTCTGTAAAAATCTCACCGTGAAATCAAAAGTAAAGTGAGCTTGAAGTGAGCAGTGTCAATAGTGTTAATCCCTAATGACAGCTCACTTCCTGCTCACTTCACCTAAGTTCTCACGGTGAGATTTTTACAGAATAGCACTGCAGGAATTGGCCTTCTTTAATATAGATGCACTACAGATAGATATAGAATAGAATAGGTACTCTTTACACCACACACACACACACTCACACACACACACCGCCACCACATAAATACACATGGTACACCATATAAATTACACGGGCGGTCTTATCGCTAAGAGCGATCTTTTAAAGACAACGTGCTTTTAAAGACAGCGATCTTTTAGTAGAAAACGTCTAGGTAACGTAAGCATACAATGACATGAATGCACCCAATATCCTTTCTGTTCATCCCTCAACGTGATGTATTGATAGGTTGACGGTATTATTGACAGATATGCCGCCATCGCGCCAGAGCTTTGTGTCATGGATATTATTCAGCCAAAATTCTAATGACAAAGGCATCCCATAATGAGCGACTGCCGTCCTTTGTTGAAACATGACTCTCGTACCTAGACTCTCAATTTATTCTCAGTGTCAGCAAATAGATTTCGTTCTGCTTTGTTAAAGAAACTTAAGGATTCCGATGTATAGTTATTTCACCAGTCTTGTAGTCTTACTCGCATAGATTGTTCGTTAGTAAAGTTATATGAATTGTATATGCTGTGGATAACGGTGTGAGTTTCACATTTATATAATATCTTTGTTTATATTATTTGCGCAGATATAATGTGTTACTGTTTGTTTGTCCCAAATAAATAAATAAATAAATAAATAAATAAATAAATAAATAGACTGAGGCTAACTCTAGGTAAATAATGATTGCCCTTTGTTATTGTGCTTGTTTAACCAAAGTATTTAACAAAGACACAAGGCTAGTGAAAAAAATCGGAGCATCATTACTTTTGAATTTTATGTTAGTATAGTATTTTTATCTCACAAAGCGACACGTGCTTTACTTATGATTACAAAGTGCACAAACACGCTGCGAATGTGTGTATAAGCGCAGAATTTCTCGGTACCGTGTGAGAAAATGGTGAAGTCGGAAGTGTGTTTGCGTATGTGTGTTGTGCTGATGTTCCTGATGCTACTCATCTTCACACATACGTTCACAGCGTGTTTGTACACTCGGTTACCACAAGTGAATCGCGCGTTGCTACGTGACATAAAAATACTATGCAGGCCTAATGTACAGACGCCAGCACATCAAGCTACTACAATCTGTCAGATTTCTTTAATAGATTTTCAACTTTAGCGCTAAAGCATAAGGTTCAAAGTTGATTGGGAAAATCTGACAGTTTCGGGTAGCTTGATGTGCTGGCGTCTGTACAATACACTTGCAACACAATATTGTTTTCTACCACTTTCCTCTTCATTTTTCGTGCTATTAGTACTTTTTGGTATGTCAAAATATTATATTTTCTATCAATTTCTCTCTATTCAATCTCCTGAAGCTATGAGAGACAAAAAAAATGAAAACGAAAGGCCTTTTTTAAACACTAGCCTGTGCCCGCGACTACGTCCGCGTGTAATTTCTTGCTCCCCTGACACTCTACGTCGCATCGCATCGCCTGCCCTATAGTACTACGTTTTCGCTTCGCATTCTTTCTGACTTTTTATTTTTGCTCGGCTTTTAAGGTTCCTGGCATGATGTACATTGCCTATAGCCTTACTCAAAAATCAGGCTATCAAAATCAAAAAGAATGTTTCAAAATCGACTGGTAGTTCCAGATTTTGGTGCGTTCAAACAAATAAACAAATCAGCTTTCTTATTAGTATAGAAGAAGAAAACGAAAAATGAAAAAAAAAAGCGTTTATACGTGATGATCTTCTAAGCATTACATAAAATGTTACTTCTGCCAAACTGTAAAGCAGACAGACAGATATAGACAGTATAAATAGATACTTTGAAGCCCCTTTTTGAACCATACGTACATGACACAGAAATAAAGCTTTATCCACTAAACCAAATGTAATTTTTTTAACGCACTTAAAAGCAGTGTTACTGTACAAAAGTAGGCAGTATTAATCAATCCCCAGTCATGGTGGCGAATGCTTGGCACTCCATGTTTCCACGTCGCGCGGTAATTTATGTCCTCTGATAGTGCTGCGAAGTTTTATGCTTGTTTTCATAATATTTTTTTTCATTTTATTAACTAGTACATTACGTGTTGTGAAAATAAGCTGTTTAGTTGTAATTAAACGCGAAGGTAATTGTAAATTTTATGGTCTTGGTAATGAGATTGCATCGGAAAAGATTTACCCTATACAGCATGTTTATTTTTACCATCTCCAAATTTTTACAGGATGTTCTACCCATGAATATGAACAACTTTCACTATGGAACCAACTCTGAGATCACGAAAAAAATTAGCTGTTTCAAACCCTGAAAAAAATTGGAGCCTGTAAAAAAAAAACATCCAGTATATACAACGTGTAACGTTAAATGCGCAAAACCTGAAAATAGTTTGATCAGAATAACTAGCAGAATTAGTTGAACCACTTTTTAATATAGGTCACATTTTTCAAAAAATGTTCATTAAAAATGTTGCCGAGTCTATTAATTAATAGGTCAAGCAAGTCAATGTCACCGCGGCGCAGCGGCCCGGTGACGATTCCTCCCTCGGTAAAGCGTCGTCGCAGACGCAAGAAACGATCAGAATGGCCAGTAAAACTAAAACAGCACATAAAACCTTTACAATCTTTTTAATGACTTATTTTCTCTCTGAAATAGGTCAATTGAATTAAAAATCAGTTCTGGGTGTCTGAGGTTTTGCGCATTTAACGTTACACGTTGTATAAACATTGTTTATTTATTTATTTAACCATTTATGTACACACATATATAAACAGACAAGAAGAAATCAGAACAGAAAAATAGAAATTACTTTTTATTTTTCTGAACAGAGAATAAATGGCGGTTTGACATTGGGTCATTCCACCAACCCTTTATACTTAAAATAAGTCTTTTCCTACGAATAAATGTTGAATTTTTGTAAATTTGCTGCTACCATTGCAACGTCTCACAGCTAGTTCACGTCAAATTTAAACTGGCATCATACCATGCCCATCGTACAAGTTAAATGCACCTGTTTATTTTTAACTGACTTTTTTTAAAGTCAGTTAACCTCCTTTTTTGAGGAGGTTCGGCAATTGACCCGTATGTATCTATGTATGTTTGTATGTCCGCGAGTTTCTCAAAAACTCATGAACCAATTTTGGTATTTCTTTCATTAACGTGATCTACATAATTTCAGGTAGGATTTAATATCTAATACATTAAAAAATTATGTACGAAGTTATATGCATACAGTCTGTAACGTAATCATAGACGCACTATGAATTATATGCATTACTTTTTTTTTAATAAATATTTTCGAATTTAATTAATTAATTTTAAATGTCGCGCGTTACAAATCTCATATAGCATACAAAAAAGTTAGACGTCATCACTTACAAAATATTGTGCAACTAGTTTGGCAAAGAGTGTGCTCAATATGTAACAAAATAATAGACGCATCAGTGTTTTGTAACTTGACAAGTAACTTTATACTTACTGATTAAAGTAAAAAAAATTGTAGAATATAGTATCTCTTTAACTTGAGTTATTTTTTGATAGTGCAGTATTGTCATTTTCAAAATGCCGCGAGGTCGAAAGCTAACAGATTATGAGAGGGGTAAAATCGATGTATTACTCTCTGAAAATAGAAATTACCGTGAAATTTCTCGATTGATTGGAAGATCAGATCACGTTGTGCGTAATTATGCTAACAATAAAGAAAACTACGGTACAAAAAAGTCATGTGGTAGAAAATCAAAATTGACAGCGAGAGAGAAAAGAAATATTTTAAGACTTGTATCGGAAACAAATCAATCCGCTGAAAAAATAAAACGAGATTTAGGTTTAAACGTGCATAGACAAACTATCTGGAGAGTGATAAGAGGAGCATCACACTTGAAGAGACAAAAACTCAAAAGTAAACCCTCATTAAAAAAACAACATATTAAAGTTCGATTGGATTGGGCGAAAAAATACATGCACTGGAAACGGGAATGGAGAGATGTGGTGTTCAGTGATGAAAAAAAATTTAATTTAGATGGACCGGATGGTTACAATTATTATTGGCATGATTTACGTAAAGAGGCTAAAATTTTATCAAAACGTATTTACGGTGGGGGTAGTGTAATGGTCTGGGCAGGGTTCCGGATATAGTGGAAAAACAGATATAGCTTTAATTTCTGGTTCAATAAACTCTAAGAAGTATCGTGATATCCTTCAGAATTATCTTTTGCCACAAGCATCAAAAATCAGTGGTAACAACTGGAAATTTCAGCAAGATAACGCGAGTGTTCACACTTCCAAAGATATGAAGGAGTGGTTTCAGATCAATCTGGTTAATTTATTAGATTGGCCAGCTTTAAGCGCAGATTTAAATCCCATGGAAAATTTATGGGGTTACATAACACGCAGATTATATGAAAATAATCGTCAGTTTTACAGTGTTGCAGAACTGAAATCAGCTTTAGTCGATGTTTGGAATGCTGTAACTCAAAAAGAACTTCGAGCTCTTGTAGATTCGATGCCAAATCGACTATTCAAACTCATTTTGAAGCATGGCAAGTCAGTCGACTATTAAACTAAAAAATACATCGGCATTTCTCTTAGTGCGTCTATAATTAAGTTACATGTTTAATACAAAGATTTTCAATATTTCAGTGTATTTTTTTTTCAAGTACCTACCATTTTATTCCACTCTAATGTTTAAATACCCAGCAAAGATTAGTTTTGTCTTGTTACGCTGTATAAACAGTATATATTATTTAACAAAATAAAGAAATACTATTGCGTCTATGATTATGTTACAGACTGTACATGTACTGCATCTCGGATAATTCTTCGAGTCAGTGTCTTCAATTCTTCAATGCACCTTAGTTTGGCACCGCTTGACTGCAATTGTATAGGAATCTATGAATTGTTTTTAATGGATATGGTATGCCTAAGGGGTGGTCCCATATGAATTTGATTAATTTGCCTGGGTAGTTTTTGAGTTAGCTTCAATAATACGATTTTTTTTTTACTTAATTTAGGTACCTATATTGATAATGTTTTAATAACTTCCTAACACTGATATTTACACAGCAAGTAGTGTTATTTGAATTTTGTGGGTTAGTTACAGCTAAAAAAAGAAAAATAAAAACTTTTTTACAAAAAAGAAAAACAACCGACTTACAAAAAAACACAACAAAGTGAAAAATTAATTTCGGAAGTCAGTGTCAAAAAATGAAAATGCGGAACCAACGACACTGACTTCCGAAATTAATGTTATCTTGCACTTTGTTGTGTTTATTTTTGGAAATCGGTTGTTATTATTTTTTTTTTGTAAATTCAGATTTTATACCGAAAGTTTTAGTTCAGTTATTGTAATTTTCATTAAAATATAATGTCTAGACCAATTTTATTATTAAATACACCTAATATCCCTCCTAAATTGATACCGACAAATCAAGCAAAGGGGGAGCCACACTCCCCAAATTCGTTCTTACAAATCAGATTGATAAAATAGCTATATTTATCGCTTCAATTATGTATCGATACCGCTTCATCTAGTATCGATATAGCTTCAGGGATAAATAAAATTCAATAGGAAAGTCACAAGTCGGAAAATATGGCCTGAAGCGAAATGTCGGACGGTGAAATTCAATCGCTTGAAAGCTTCCACTGGATGTAAGTAGTAGCGATAGTGTGAAATTTAAACCAATGGATGTTTGAACGAATGGACTTTTAAGACTTGGATTTAATTTTGCTACGATTTGTGAAGTTACTTCACCTTGCGAGGTATAAACGTAAACGGAATATAAAATCATTAGCGTCGGCCTGCAGCAGACTACTGCTGGACAGAGACCTCCCCAATAGCACGCCATTTAACTCGATTCTTGTCAACTCTTATCAAGTTTCTACCTGCAATCCTGAGAAGATTGTTGCTTCTCCTGAGGGCCCTAACTTACGTTTACCGATTCACGCTCTCCACTCTCACACTAATAGCTTGCGTATTCTGTGAGCTATGTCGTCATCCTTTTTTATTTTTGTTTTGGGTGGTAAATTATCAAATAACTTCTCCCGCTCTGGGCGGAGTGGGAGGGCGTGTTAGAATTTTATTGACTAAAACCCACCCATGTTCCTTCAGTTGACTGTGCCAGGGGCCACGGTAACTCTTTCGAACAACCGGCGACTCTGGCAGGCATCGGCCCTAGCGGTCCCCGTCAGTTCGTGCTGACATCCCTTTGAAGCACGAGTGGCACACAACGCACCATTGACGCGAGCCTGGTCCTTACCAGGCGGTGAACTGCCGTGAGCTCGCTGTCCGCAAGCCCGCGCCTACGGTGGCCAGGAATCAGTTCCACTCCCGACGCCCAAGGCGTCGCCTGCGGTGACTAGGGGCGTGAGGGCGCAAAGATTGCCTCTCCCTCACGCGTTCCGCCTCCTCCTTCGCAAGCATTACTGCTTCGCAGAAGGAAGTGATGGCTTCCCAAGCACTCTCGCTCTGTACTATAGTCTGGACCAAGGCCAGACACGAGAGATCGCCGCCGCCGATCGCCCCCGTGAGGACGCACGGTGCTCCGCCCAGGCCATGCATACCTTCACCGAGGTGAAGGGCGGGCGTTTTGGGGGACTGTCTTTTGTAATTTTGACGTTCGAAAAGTGCTGATTCTCAGCCCAGTTTGAATAAATGACTTTTGATTTTGATTTGATTTTGACCGTATGCTCCACCGTGTCCTCCAAATAATCCACAAAATGGTGACACCCGGGCGTTTTCTCCCGCTTTATACGGAATAAGAACCTCCCAAAGCAACCGTGTCCGGTGAGGACCTGCGTCAGGTGGAAGGTGAAGACGCCGTGGCACCTCAATAGCCACTCCTTAAAGAGGGGACTTATCGCCATAATACTGGCGTGCCCAGCACAGGGTTGCGACAGACGCACTCTCCATGTCGCCATGTGTTCCCGCCGGAGCTCTGTCCGCTGTGCCGTGATTTCTCGCGGCAGCGGAGTTACGCCCCGGCGTTTTGCCTCCTCGCGCCACTCCCATATTTGGGCAAGACTTTTGCCTTCAGATCTCATGGCGGCAATCCGGCAAGGAGGCTCGCAGCCTCACCGGAAACAGTAGGGTATCCCCAGACTAGCCGGACGGTCATGACCCTCTGGGACGCGTTCAACCGGCGGGCTGGTCACTGCCTCAAGGAACGCGCCCACACCGGTGTAAGTGCCGGTGTAAGTGCCGTAAAGGGCCATGGACCGCAGGACCCCTGCGTGGAGCCTCCGGCAGGAGGAGTTTGGACCCCTAGATTAGGCAGAAGCGGCTTCAAGGCAGCTCCGGCCCGCTCCAGCCTGGGAGCCAAACGTCGAAAATGCTCAACAAAGTTCCACCAGCTGTCGAGGACGAGACCCAGTAATAAATCCCCTCATAACACCAACTAACGGACATTCACCTCGCATCGTCTCGAAATATAAGATAAAACCGCTCAATATAAGTTACGAAAGAACACTTCAAGTAACTTATACATCAATAAAAATACTGCCAATAATGTAATAGATATCCAACATCAATAAACTAAACAATTTCATACGAACTCAAATCAATTATTAAAAATAACGAACTGCTTTCCAACTTCCCAACTTGTTCTAAACATAATTTGATCAAAAAACATTTGTCAAACAAGTAATGTGGACAGAACTTCAAATTCCTCCACTCAATCCTTCGGCCAGAAACAAACAAATTGCAAGTTCCGAACTCACGAGACTTTGCCAAGGTGTTAGGACTTTAGGAAGGCTTTCGGATAACTTCGGTGACTAACTAGGTTCTAATTGGAGATGAGAGAATAGTTTGAGATGATGATCAGTTTGAGAGAATCTTGATTGGATTTCAAGAAGTTGACGTAGAATTTTCGTGGACTGACAATGATAAGGGGTGCTCAAACCAGCATGCTGTGCCTGATTTATGTTGTAAGCTCACGTAAGTCACGGAGGAGTGTGACAAAAGGACTTGTATTTCCTAGACAATGCGATTCTCCGGTGCATTCCACAGGATATTTCAAAGCATCTTCACACTGTGCTTAGGACAGTGGCCGGTATGAATTTAGCTAGCTGGATACCGATGACCCTTCGTCGTACCCTGGGTGAAAAGTAGCCATGGTGATATCCCAACAAAAAAGAAGGGTCGTTCAATTTAGTGGTAGACGCAGGTAAAAATCAGTGAGCAGTGGTAACCCAGTGGTAACGGCCCCGACTTGGGTCGTGGTTCGAACCCAGGGTGGCACTTTACTGTTTATATTAGGTTGGTGCATATGAAATTGCCGATTGCGCAACAAGGTAAAACAGTGGGCGCTTATTACCGAACAAGTTTTGATTTGTTCATTTTTGTTGTTGTAAACAAAGCATCATGTTTTGTTGTTGTTAAGGTATCATGTTTTATGAGTTCAAAGGTGGATTAAGTGCACGAGAAACAGAAAGAAAAAAAAAAGAGATATTAGGGGAGAATACAGTTTCTGAAAGGACAGTGAGAAATTGGTTCCGAAAATTTCGTTGTGGAGTAGAGAATTTTGAAAATGAGCTTTGCGGTCGACCTTCGCGCGTACTGGATCTGCAAGTTTTACAACAATTAGTGGAGTCCAATGTGCATATAGCACACGAAAACTTGCGCAATAACTCGCTGTCTATCATACAACTGTTGTACGATTTTGTCACGAATAAATAATTTATGAATATTTTTTTTTGTGTTTTTGATCCTCTGTTTAAATCGGCAATTTCATATGCACCAACCCAATAATTTCATCACCATTGCTTTCAAAACGGTGAAGGAAAACATTGTGAGGAAACCGGCACGACCTAGAACCAAAAATTCGAAGACATATGACATCTATCAACCCGCGTGGTAGATTACAGCCCACTTCCTCTCGAGGAGAGGAGGCCTGTGTTTGAGCTGTGGGAATATTACAGGCTAATTATGCTTATGATATGCAGGTGAAAATGTTGTGAACAAACCAGGTAGTATGTATATACATACGCCAGCACATCAAGCTACCCGAAACTGTCATTTTTTTTTTCAATAAACTTTGAACCTTATCCTTTAGCAATAAAGTTGAAAATCTATTAAAGAAATTTGACAGATTGTAGTAGCTTGGTGTGTTGGCGTCTGTACTTAAATTACACACGAAACACGACACCGACACTTCGTGTGCAGTAGTTTTAGTTGAGGCACACCTTCCAGTTTAATTTCTTACATCGGACTTTACACTTTGTTATTTGATTTTTATTTGTTTTTATCTGATGTATGGCTCAGGTGTACTGTGTGTCTTACAGTCTGTGCTAAATAAATGTATTTTCTTTCTTTTTTTATAGTATTCTAATGTTTGTGGTAGTATGTATTGTTTTTTCTATGGTCCCTAGTTGCCTGAAATAAATAAATATATCACTAGCATCTGCATAAAAAGGTTTCTGTTATTTTATATACCTACTCAGCAAATATTGAGGAAGCCAATTAATGTAAAAATCCATATTTGTATCATGTTATTCAGCATACGAACGCCCTTACCAAGCTGCGGGATATTCCATGCTAATTTTACAGTTACTTTTAATTATCACCGGATGAAAAAGGTTTTTCTTCCATTTCGAGTAATCCAATCTGTAAAGCGTTACTCGCTTCCGCTTCTAGTTCAGTACTGAATAAAATACACATCTCGTTAACATTGATTGAAGCTCGGGTTTTTTCTCTCACTGTAAAAGTTTCGACGTACATACCTACATTGATATACAAACTTTTACATGTACGACATGAGAGATTTTAGTTGGAACTTGTGATTATGATTTTATACAAGTGGCTCGCAGCTAAGTAACAACAGCCGCACGGGTCGATCTTGAAGGTTAAGCAACGCTTGCTGAGGTCGGTCGGTGGATGGGTGTCCATGTATAAATTACCGAGAGCCATATGTGTCTTAGAAAGCATGCTAAGCCGTTTGTGTGTGTGTGTGTGTTGGCTGTCATATGTAGATATGTAGATCTTTGACAGTCGTTACGGGTAGTCAGAAGCCCAGTCAGAAGCCGGAAAGTCTGACAACCTGTCTTGCCCCGATACTAGCTTTTCCTGACTACTATATCACGCGCATTTTGCTGGTAGCTCATATCAACATGAGTGAAGTTAGTGTACAGACGCCAGCAAATCAAGCTACCCGAAACCGACAAATTTTCTCAATCAACTTTGAACCTCATGCTTTAACGATAAAGTTGAAAATCTATTAAAGAATTTGACAGATTGTAGTAGCTCGATGTGCTGGTCTGTACATACTTTGTGTGTAAAGCTTGGTTTACCTAAGAAATGGGTCCCTTCATATTAGAGAGGCCGTCGTGAAAATCTGTCATTTACACCACTATTTGACATTAAGTTGTCAAAAAACGCTCTGTATTTTGAACACTCGTGTTTGTGTCACCGTTCACCGTGCGAGGTTAACACAGTCAGTACATCATAAAATGACGTTAAAACTGTCAAAATGATTGAATACTGTCAAGCTAATACTATTGCAAAGAAAATGTACGCAACCATTTATGCTTACGTTAGCTAGTTTACGTTTACGTTTTCTAGTTAATTTTAAATTCCCCAGTTCGCGTGCGATACATGCACAATGGGTAATCAACATGCAAGACGTCACACAGCTAAACCACGAACCTACCTACTACACTAACGAGTACTAACTATTAATTAAAAGCCCAAAATTTGATAGCCTTCCCAGAGATCATAATCGACGTAATTTACAACTTTTACTTGTTAACGACATCGTAAATAATAAATATTTAGTTGAGCTACAAGGGGTAACTACACATGTGGGCATTTGTTATACTTTTATTGTTATTTTATGATAATCTATGGTGCAAAACTGACAGGTTGTGAAAAAAGTATTGTTACGGGATAGACGGGGCAATTGGAGAAAGTGATCCCTATTGTATATCAGTAATGTGGTCATATTTAAGACTGTTTGACGGCCGGTAGAGCAGACAAGTCCTGAAGTGGGGATTGCGTATCCTCAAGTGTAGTGTGGGATGCCCCTAGACTAGATGGACCAGCGACCTTAAAAAGGTGGCTGGTATAGACTGGGTGTTGAAGGCGGAAGATAAACTGCCAGCGCAGCCTGGGAGACGCTGAGTTGATTTACGGGTCAGACAATTAAAGTCATCAAAACTTCAATATTTATTCGACCGAAATGTATAGGACAGCTGATTATTTTTCGCGATCACGATGTTGGTCCAATGGAAAAAGTTTCTCAGTTTGTTAGTTTGTACTACACCCTTAAATATGATCATACATTTCTTATAGACGCTGCATTATGTACTGAATATGAAATTGTTGTGGACCAGTATATAACTATAGTTAGCATTTTCACAATGTTTTATACATTTAGGTGTCAACAAAGCGTCTGGGGACGACATACTTCAGGAAGTTATTCATTTCATTTTTTTTAACACTAGAAAGACTGAAACTTATAATATACATACATTGCCCAAATGCAGCCAAAATGGGAAATATGGGTTTTGGGAAATATGGGTATAACACACATATATATAAGGGAAATTAAGGAGGAAGGAGGTAACTTCAATTACTAATGAACGCATTTATATGTTGCACAAAAAGTCACAAAATTCTAAGAAATTGTGCCATTATATACGTAATTATTTTTCTAATTGAAATTAAATAGCGGTCAAAATGACTTCCTCGGGCAATTTAGTGTTCACGGCCAATCAAAATATTGACATAATCAACTCATTACAACGTTTTTTTAATGAGTTGGAGTTTTTTTAGTGTGGTGGAGTGTGTGTGTGTTGTTGTTGAGTTGGTTGGTTGTTTATATGTGGTTAGCTAGCGACCTCGACAATGATCGTAGTATTCTTGCCTGAGTAACCGGCAGCAAGTTCATTATGCTCCCTTAGATGTGCTGATTCTCAGCCTAGTTTGAAGAAATTACTTTTGATTTTGATTTTGATTCAACTTTTGTTTACTTTGTTAAAATTTAAAAATAATATTTTACTTAAATCTAAGGTTAGTGTAACAATTTATTAAAGGTGAGCACCGCATGTTCCACAAACGTGATAATTGTACCACAAGCACTATAAAATTAATGACAAGGTAGGGATAACAAACGAAATAACTTTAAGAGATAATGAGTGTTTAACAAGTAATGACAACTCTATCAATCTCAATTGTATGCATTTGAAATTAGTTCACGTAAGAGGCTTTGCTTTACGAGATCGGTTTGTAAAAAGATTTCAAAGAATTAAGTAAAACCTTAATTCTCTGGGATTAGTGAAAGACCGCAGACCGTATTAGGGTATCAGTTATCAGCTTATAGTTTCCATAAGCTGACATAAACCTAATACCGTCCCACGCAAGGTGTAATAGTCTATTTAAGGTAGGGTTTACTGTAACTAGAGAAATAAATATGTATACCGTAGTTATTATACGACATGTTTGTAAACCCACCCATAATACAGGAGAAATCCCTAGTGTAAGGCAACGTTTTAAAAAAAATAAAAAAATTGGAGAGGTTACAAATAGGGTTTTAACTGACTCATCAGTGGACAGTTCATATCAGAATACTGTAGGAATTCTATAGAACTGTTCCAGCTTTAACGTGCTACTAGATGAGTTCCAAACTTGCAAGCAGTGAGGGAGCTATAACAGTTGTCGTCATGTTTTAGCATGTCAATAGCGATCATCACCTACAGCAACTAGCATTTTTTTAATTCAAAAACTGAAATAATGTGTGTCAACATCTTGGATCTATAACTTTCGCAATCTTCGACATGTTACAATAACGAAAAACCATACATGGTTTATTGTTTGGGTTCTTACGGAGATATATTAGGGAAAGGATAGTGACCGTTATTGCCATGCTAAAACACGACGAGTATAGTCTTATTTTACTATATCAAAAAAAATATCCTGTCGTTACTAGCTAAGGAAAAACTAATAATACTACACATTATACGTAAAAATATAACATAATACAAGAAGTCTTCCACAAACATCTCAAAACTGACCTGTCACTTGTTCACTTTTCCCTTTACACATATTTGTCGGGTGCCACTCGACCCCGTTACTGGTGGCGTGTGAAACACACGTTAAGACTCACCCCACGTTTTAATTTTCACATATCGCACATATGCTGCCTCCCTGCTTATACCGTTCACACGAGTATTGGCTTTATGGGAATGTTTGTTTTGTAGTTTTGAGAAATTTTGCTAAAATTGAAATTGTTTTACATGTTTATTAAAAAGATAATGAATATACAACATGTCCGAAATTTACGCACACCATCAAACACCCCAATTAGAATATTATATTTTAATCATAATACATACACTGAATTTGTATTATTATGTATAAAACATTGTTTATTTATTAAATTAGTTATACTGAATGTGGGACAAAATTGCGGTTACATTACAATTCTACGTTCGCATATAGTCACACTTATAAGGGTTTAGTAGTAGATACTTCGTCCACTTTGGTTTGTTTTGACTTTACAGCGGAACTGTGACTGTAATTTACGTTTTTTTTTATTAGTTAAAAAAAATTACCTATATTAAAAACTAGCAGACGCGGCGAACTTCGTACCGCCTCAGAATCAATTAATGTTGTGCAAACTTGTTCAAAATTAATTAATTATCTTCATGATTTTGTTTTCGTGATTTTTTTCCGTGTTTTAATAGTTATTCTGCTGTTTGGGGCGGAAACAAATCCTACAAATCAAAGATCATAACAATCGGTCCAACCGTCCTTGAGTTATAAATGGTGTAACTAACTCGACTTTCTTTTATTTATATAGATGATAGAATTTGATCCAGTAAACGATTCTGAACAAATGAACTAGAACGACTACAATGTTTTTTTTATAATGTGCATTAATTATTATTATCATTACACATTGTAGAAGTCCGGAGTCCGGAGTCTAGATTTGTGCCCGGCTGATGGCCATAGTCTCGCCCACTGGTACAAGGGAATTAAACATGACTCGACCAATTTGTGTGTACTATAGGTACACCTCTGCCAAACCGTTCAGGCATTACAGGCAAGATGTTATGTCCTCTTGTGTAATTAATATGACAAGACTTGGTAAAGTATTGGAATAGAAAAGGACATGACACAGAATGTTTCTATTCTTACCATATTGATATTAAATCAGTTTAATCAGGCGACTGTGTTATGTGGCAGGGAGATCAACGGGCAATCCGTTACCATGGATTGAGTACATGATGCTGAACGCTCCTGCGTTGAAGATTTTCGCTGATAATTTTGAAAAAAAAATGGCTTTTCCATACATTTTGATTTAGGCATTGCACTTTTCTATAAGACAGAAGACTTTTTTTATTACCAACGGTTAATTTTTACGCTTGGGTGTCTAAAATCATGTGCTGATTTTATGGTTTCAGTTTGCGCGTCGATCTCCGTACCACCCTATATAGTTGGCAATAATACTCTGCTCTTTGAAGAAATTTTGTAAAAAAAGCTCTTTTCTAGTTCCGAAATTATAAATCATGGATCAGACGAAGGAACAGTAAATTGAGTCCAATGCGAAGCATTCTACTGAGAAACTATACCTGTGCAAAACTATCAAACACTTCCTAACTCTCGTCAGTTGGATCTTAAGAAAATAATTTTCGATTAAACTTTACCGTTCCCGTTATAATCATGTCTTTTCGGAAAACTAGCATACAGTCTAGACTGTTCTATTTACTTCTACTTTGAATAACAAACTCGAGCTTTCTACAAATGAGTCTAAACTTCACCTAGGCAGATGCATCTTGCACTAAGCTACTAACTAGAAGGACTGAATTAAAATTAATTTAATCTAACGTTGTCCGAGTTCAGACAAGTTTGTAGAACAATCCTCTACCTAAATGTAGATTCTAACTAGACGATTTACCTTCTGATTATATCAGATTAGAAGGAATCTCTTGTTTAATGTACATCGCTTTGTAAGCGAAGAGACAGAAGAACGATTAAGAATTTGGACAGCAATGGATGCGTACAGGCGGAGAGATCGTATCAGTCGTATTTCTTGGTGAACGTGAGAAAGATACTACAAAATAATTTAAGAGCTCTGAAGCGCGTTCTACTTAATATCATCTTAATGCTTAATTGCTTCGTACTGAGTGTGTGTGTGTTTTATTAAACTATTCCGTCTTTGCTTGCGACGGAAGGCGTCTGCAGATTTAATTTTAAGTCTTTTGTTTTGCAGCAATTTGCTATTGTTTCTATTGAGACGATTCATCTCTCACAGTAGTGAAATAACAAAGGTTTTTAAGCTGGTAATACAATACAGCCCCTGGATCTAATTAGTTTGGAACAGTGCTCTGCCCCGCGGCATCGGGTGCCATTTTCAGATTATAAATCATGGAGTAAATGCTAGCGACTCTGAGCACTGGGCTGAACGAGAAATAAGCTAACTAACTATGACGCAGAAGATGGGGTTAGACAGATTAGTATATTGTTTAAGGTATTCCAACCTGTTGTCTTCAAGTGCTGTATATCGATTCTGGAAAAATCTCACCGTGAAAACTTGCGTGGAGTGAGCTGTCAATGTCATCCCCTAAGCAAACATTTGCAAACGTAATCGAGATTTTAATAATATTTATGCTAATTCTATTGATCATTTTATATAATTTAAAAGCTAGTATTTTAGTTGTCAAAACATTGCTATTTTGTGGGGATTTAATCTAGGAATCGTTTGAATTACATAAAAAAATGCAAGATGCTTCATCATCATTTTTTATTTTTTTTTAATAAGAATATTTTGATTACATATCTTCGCATAACTGGCTTATGTATGCATCGCTTACTTTAGCTTTCCTTAATCAGCATCAGTTCGCGATAGTTTTGATAATGACCTTTTGCCCTAATATCAACATATTAGGGCTATTTCCGTTTCTCCGCTACCTATTTGCTTCAATAAAGGCTTGATTACGTAATCAATAAATAAGACATTTTAATTCAGTGCAACATAACATTGTTTATGCATAGTAATGCTAAAGTTAAAAAAACTTTGGTGAAGCAGAGGACTGCGATAGGTCTAGTTGAAGACCACATATAACTATGAACCTTTTAAAAAGCATTCGATGTCTAGAGAATCTCTAGTCGCATACTAGATACATTTATAAAACATTATATATAAATTGTTAACAAAAAACATACCAATATTCGAGTATCTCGTGAGACCATTTATTTTCTTTGAGCAATAATGTGAAGTAGTATGAAGAACATAAAATAATAAAGACTACAGGCATTCTTTCTCTTTGATACCTACTTAATCACGTTAAGATATCTAACATATCATTACTTTACTAGCAAAATATATCTCTGTATACTATAATATACATATTTCCCTTTCTTCTGGCTTAGCTTTTTACTACGTATTTGCAACCACATGATATCTTTGGAGTTAGCGTCTCACACCGAATGGAATAATACAATTTATTTTATAAAAGTTGTTTTTGACGGCGGGCAAAATGTACTACTTGTTTGTTGCTTTGTGTTTCTTTACTTTGTTAAGGGCCAGCAAATTAGCGGATTGGTTTTCATGGTAGTTCAATTACCAAGACCTCAGGTTATGCGTGAAACTCTAAATGGGTGACGGATTGCAATCTATGAAAATATTATTTAGCACAAAATTGCTTCCGACTGGTTTATAGAAAACCAGCGTTATCTTTTTTATCACATAATCGTTTTGTAATAGTCACTAAGAGAACACCCACAAACAACCATTATTACATTCAGGACTATCAATTAGTAGACATTTTTTTGAGAAGGGCTTGTGTCTAAGTTGTAACAGCCGCACGACGGACCAACCGCGGCATGATGATTGATAATGATGATTCGGGGGTCTCGGAAAGCTCGTTAAGCTTTTGGTTATGCATCTGATCTCTCTTCGGTTGTGTTGGATTGCGTATGTCCTATCGGACTATGAGAGTGAGGGAAGAGAGATTGCACCTGTGTCTGCACACAACTTGTGCACTATAACAACTCTAATCCCTGAAGGTAGGGGTTTGGGGGGGTTAAAATGGCAGTCGCTCCATGTAAGACACTGGTATTCAGCAGCATTCGGCTAGCCTGGAAACCGACCCCGGCATGAGAAAAGGCTACGCACATTGATTGGACAGCCAAAAGCTTAGTCAAAAGCTTTGATTTTAATAAATAAATTCACTGTTTTTTTGTTTGATTGGAATATAATAAATATGTTCATGGGTAACCCTGTTTCCGCCATTTTCGCGGCCTACTGCTAAGGGTATAATGTACTGTGCGACGACTCCACATTATGTGAGTCCTTGCTTTTGTTTATTTTTATATTATTCATTTTTATTTCGTTCACAGTGATGTGCAAACAACAATACTCTCTGGATATTCGGGACCGTGGTTTATATTTGGCTTTCTTACATTATTTATTATTTCATAAGAGCTTCCGTTGTGTGATTTTTGTTGGGTATAAGTAAATAATGTCGGAATTGGTTACTTGTTTATGTTGGCGAGTATGTCCATTTTTATTGTAGTTTTTCGGGATGTTTTATTCATTTTTGCGAGATATGTTAACAGTGTTTTATACTTTATTTTGGTTTTTTTAACGAAAAACTTTCACAAATTATAATATATATTACAAAAATATATATAATAATAATAATAATAATATTCCACAACTTTCACACAACGCCATCTAGTCCCAAACTAAGCAGAGCTTGTGCTATGAGTACTAGACAACTGATAAACATAGATATATATTTCTAAATACATACATATTATAGATAAATTACACCCAGACAAAGAACAAATGATCGTGCTCATCACACAAACATTTTTCCTACGTGGGAATCGAACCCACGGCCTTGGGCATAGCAGTCAGGGCCACTGACTGACTGATTATAATTCAATAAAAATAATAAAATGATGAAGAGATTATTTACTACTAGCGACCCGCCCCAGATTCGCACGGGTGCAATGTATTTTCGAATTTCCGAAATTTTCATATAAACCTTGTCCTGGCAACACCGAACACAAAAAAAAAGGAATTATCCAAGTTGGTGCAGTCATTCGGAAGTTATGCGCTTACAGATATTTCGGTCAATTTTTTTCAAAATATGTAAGGATGAATAGTTTGTTATTTTTATCTACTAAACTCGATCAATTCCCACTGGATCCACATCCACTCACTCTCACAGAGATTTGAGAGACCTAAGCCCCATCAGTGTAACGTTATAGGCTGATTATAATCAGCAAAATATTAATAATTATAATAATAAATAATATTAATAATTATAATAATAATAATAAATTGGCAACACTGAAACGTCAACAACGTACATTTTTTTTCATATCTCATATTTCCCGTTTTTATTAATTTTCCTATGTCTTATTCGGTAATATCATAATAAAACCTTTTGGAATAAAAAAAAAACATAATTCAATAATCATCAACAACCAAAAATAACATGAAAAAACATAATACGCATCAAAAAATTTAAAATGACGGCTGTCAAATTCAACCCCCGAAGAAAATGAAGATAATGAAAACGACATAATGTTGACGAGATCAGCGGCTCGCCGTGCACGCCTACCACCTCCGGACTCTTCGCTCAGCTCCGCCTCGCCACCGCCGGTATCCAGCCCCACTGTGAGCGCTGTGACGACATCGGCCGCGGTAGTTGCGTCGAGCTCGAGCGACGAGTATATCACCCCGCCCTCGACGCCACCACCTGCTCGTCGACGGGGAGGATACCGGCTGCCGGACGGCTTAGGACCTCGAGGCCCACCGGACTCTGATAGGGTCCCAGCTCCCGGCAGAAGTGTGCAGCGCATGAGATGGACACAATCCATCAATGAGAATGTCATGCGCTCATACTATGGGGCTACAGAGGGGGGAAACAATCTGACCGCGTACCGTGTTCGGATGCTCTCTCTTTTTCAGGTGCTTGAGCCAGCTGTCAACGTTTCGGCACAACGACTATCGGATCAGGTGCGGGTCATCCAACGTAATCATAATTATGTTGGATGACACTGTACTTGATCGCTTGCGAAGTGAAATACAGAGTAGCCATATCATCGCTCCCCAGTCGCAGACTGCTGTAGTACTACCGCAGTCCAACATAAGTCATGCTGACGAGGGTAGTAATGACAGGGCTACAAACGTAAGTACCCAGTACAATGAGGAGTTGAGGAGTGCTTTGGAGGCTGCGATTCGAGAATATCGGTTCATGTCGCCCGAACTTAGACCACGCTTACCTCGTTTACCCATGCATAACAAAAATAAGACGCTGATGGCGGTTCTGGATACGCAGTTATCAAATCATTTTGATGCCTGCGAAGACCTCACCGATACTCATTCAATTCTGTACTGCGCAGCTGTAGCGGCATGTCGTGTAGCTCACGTCAAATTTACAAATTACTCTAGAGCTACAAGACCGAAACCAGCCATACCAGCTTGGCAGTGCAGAATTGAATGCCGTATTGGTGAGGCCAGAACACTCATTGGCAAACTTATCTGCTTCAGGGAGGGCAATACTCGCCCTAGAGTGATGCGCTTTGTGAGGCGGGCGTTCTCAGGGACTGATATCAGTCCTCAAGACTATATGTCCTATGTCACAGAGCGCATCGACTTCCTGAAGCAGAAAGTGTATGCATGGGCGAACCGTATTCGTCGGCATAAGCGTCGAGTAGAACGATACACTCAGAATCGCACCTAACAGAGCGATGAAAGGTGGGTTTATAGGGGTTGGGAGCGACCAGACCAAGCAGTGGTTGACCCGTGCCTGCCGGATGATGATACCATGTGTTCCTTCTGGCGCAATATCTGGTCGGTACCTGTCAATCACACCGAAGGTGATTGGGCTCGGGAAGTCGAGCGAGCCTGCGATCCTATACCAGAAATGGGGGCTATTACTATCTGCCCCCAAGATGGAGCTCATGCAGTCCGTCCGTTGCCTAACTGGAAGTCTCCAGGACCGGACGGACTGCATAACTTCTGGATCAAATGGTTCACAAGGTCGCATGCTCGCTTGGCACCTCAGTTCCAGACAGCTTTGGGGTCTGGTTCGTTACCCCAGTTCCTAACAACAGGAGTTACCCACCTACTTCATAAATCAGGTAGCACTGCGGAACCCAAAAATTATAGACCGATCACGTGTTTAACGACGGTCTATAAAGTTCTTACATCCATTTTGAGAGCTAAAATTAACAAACATACACACACAAACACATACAAACTCCATCATTTCTGCCTCTCAAAATGGATGTAGAAACGGGTCCCGCGGTACTAAAGAGCTACTCCTCATTGATATGGCCATTAGCCAACAGGTTTGTCGTTCCCGAAAGGATCTATCGACATGTTGGATAGATTATAAGAAGGCCTATGACTCGGTACCACATACATGGCTCATGAGGGTGCTGGAGTTGTATAAAATTAATGCAACTCTGCGCATCTTCCTGATGTCATGTATGAGGCAATGGAGGACGGTCCTTCGCTATCCAGGATGTCGAAATATTCAGAGGAATAGCGAACCAATAAGGATCGAGCGAGGCATATTTCAGGGCGATAGTTTGAGTCCACTTTGGTTCTGCTTAGCCTTGAATCCTCTAAGCACACTGCTGGATGATTCAGGTCTAAGCTATCGGCTGAGGAGAAGTGGTCAGGTTATATCTCACCTCTTCTACATGGATGACCTAAAACTTTTTGCCCCCAACAATTTACAACTGATGGAGCTATTGAAAGTAACTGAAACTTTCAGTAGTGCCATCAGGATGGAATTTGGTGTGGACAAATGTGCAGTCATGCATGTAAAGCGAGGCGAGATTGTGGAATCCGTGGGAACCCAACTCTCGGATTCCACAAACCTCCGGACCCTCTCCGCAACCGAAACCTATAAGTATTTGGGTATGTCGGAAGCGTTAGGCATCAATGTTATTGACATGAAGCATTCGTTGAAGGAGCGCTTCTTTGGCCGCCTGAAAAAAGTACTTAATAGTCTTTTATCAGGCGGAAACAAGGTGCGCGCCTTCAACGGTTGGGTCATGCCGGTTTTGATGTACTCTTTCGGCATACTTAAATGGACTCAGACTGAACTCGACGCCCTGGATAGGAGAGTCCGTACTCTGCTGACTGCAAATCGAATGCATCACCCATGATCATCGGTAATGAGGCTGTATATCCCGCGAAAGTGTGGAGGTCGAGGCTTTTTAAACGCTAAGACCCTCCACAATCGTGAGATATACAGTCTCAGGGAATATTTCCTAGAAGCCGACGTGGGGATGCATCGAGATGTGATCGCGGTGGACAAGGGCCTCACCCCGCTCTCCTTGGCTAAAGAGAATTGGCGCAAGCCAGTAGTACTTGACACTAATGATCGCATGGAGGTATGGCAGAGTAAGGAGCTTCACGGACGCTTTTTTCGGGCCCTACATGGGCCCGATGTAGATATACCAGCGTCCGTAGCCTGGCTGCGTTTCGGTGACCTTTTTGGAGAAACCGAAGGTTTTGTCTGTGCAATTATGGACGAAGTTATGATGACGAACAATTACCGGAGATTTATTCTGAAAGACGGCACGGTTGACATCTGTCGGGCATGCCACCGGCCGGGGGAATCAATCAGGCATATTATCTCCGGGTGTTCTCGTCTGGCTAACGTAGAATACTTGCATAGACATAACCTTGTAGCCAGGATAATCCATCAGCAACTTGCTGTAAAATACAACCTTGTGGAATCTGAGGTGCCGTACTACAGGTATGTGCCCGACCCAGTTCTCGAAAATGGAAATATCACATTGTACTGGGATCGATCCATCATCACTGACAGGACTATTGTTGCCAATAAGCCTGATATAGTGGTGGTGGATCGATCAGAGCGGCGCGCATTGATTGTTGACATAGCCGTCCCGCATGATGAAAACCTCGTGAAAGTCGAGAAAGACAAACAAATTAAGTATCTTGACTTGGCTCGCGAGGTTGTCGACATGTGGGATGTGGACTCAGCGATCATTGTGCCGATAGTCGTGACAGCCAATGGATTAATAGCCAAAAGCCTCGACCAACACCTGAGGAGGCTTTCGTTAGGCAGCTGGATCAAGGGCTTGATTCAGAAAGCGGTACTTCTGGACACGGCTCGCATTGTCAGGAGGTTCCTCTCTCCGGAGCCCTGACTGCTGGTAGCTTGGACCCTGTTCCCGTTACCGGTGGGCTACTATTTTTTATATTTTTAAATGTTTTTATATTTATTATATTCTAATATTTAAAAATATAATTTATATGTATTTAATTAAATAAAGGAGATAATAATAACTATTAATAAATAATTATATTATAATAAATAATTATTTATTTACTAGCTTCCGCCCACGGCTTCGTCCGCATTTAGATAAAAAGTAGCCTATGTTCTACCTTAGAGTTCAAATAGATTCCCATACCTAATGTCATATTTTTCGATCGCGCCGCTTCGGAGATTAGCCGGAACAAACGGACAGACAGAAACAAAATAAAAAATATATTTTTGATATAAGTACTGTATATATTCTAATATTAATTTAGTAAGAAGCTGTTATTTTAAAATTACAAAAGACACCAATTTCGATATCTATGCATTACATATACTAACTACATTTACTTGCTCTCATGCACATTACACACACAACACACACACACACACCTTTACACATTTTACAATAGATTAGTTGTCAGTTTTTGTAGATGAACCCTAATAGCCCAGCGGGTTAGTTGCATAACAAACTATCAGTAGCAAAGGGTGTCATTATTTATTTATTTATTTATTTATCCTCACACTAGAACGCCATTCAGCAATTACACCAGCGGAGCAAAAAAAAAAAAACTTCAAGTGCTGGTTTCCATCCATCCTGTGCGCGGTGAACATCGAACGGGCGGCGATGGATCACGCACGCTTACGCATCCTCAAGAAATTTCTCCATAGCCCCATCACTCCTTCCATATTACGCACATTCTTTCCGAATTTTTGAAACACAACAACATTTCCAAAATAAGTACATTAAAATTGAAAAAAACGGAGAATTTTAAGGTGTCATCCTGACTGATTGATTATGACAGATCAACAACATTCATTGCGTTATTTACGTCGCAAAGGAAACACATTTTTTCGAACGTATGAAGCAATGAATTAGCAATATCCTTCAAAATTATTCAGATTGAGATTGATAGATTGATAGTGTGTTACGCAATAAAATTAGGCTACAGATTTGCACTTTGCGCACTGGTTTTTAGTGTTCCGTACCCAAAGGGCAAAACTGGACCCTATTACTAAGACTCCGCTGTCCGTCCGTCCGTGCGTCCGTCTGTCACCAGGCTGTATCTCATGAACCGTGATAGTTAGAGAGTTGAAATTTTCACAGATGATGTATTTCTGTTGCTGCCATAACAACAAATACTAAAAAACATAATATAATAAATATTTAGGGGGCTCCCATTCAACAAACGAGATTTTTTTTGCTGTTTTTTATAGATAATGGTACGGAACCCTTCGTGCACGAATCTGACTCGCACTTGGCCGGTTTTTTAACTTAATGCCTATCGCCGAGAGTTGAAAATCCAACAGTGTGTTTTTTGACGCGCTGGGATGCGTTCTGTTGGATTCTCAATGCTCCACTCAACACTGAGAGTTGAAAATCCAGTGCGCAATATAATTCCGCTGCGATATTTTTACGTCTGTGCGAAAGTGGGCTGCGTTATGGAGGTATGTTGCCCCAAATTATACCATAGACTTGAAAATTACACTCATTTCAAAGGAAGAGACATTGACTTCAAAGCCAGATGGCTTAGCTACAAAAGCTGAAAAGTCTACTAACTGAAAATACTTAAAAATAATAGCCATTCAAATACCAGTTTCCAAACTCTGTTTCCATTCAACATTAAGACTGGACCGTAAAATTATATGAGTAGTGCAGAAGTGCCGGAGCGACCTAGTTTCCTCTTGCAATCTCCGTCTATATTATTACAACGGTATAATAATTATAAAAGATGCCTCGAGGTAGGTTTTCGTGTAGAAATTGTTAAGCGGTAAAGGAAACTTTGAAATAAAGTATATCTGTTACTTATTAAGCGGGTTCCACGTAGTTTAGTACTGGTGCCGATTATCTTGTTCACAAACTAAAATAAATTTAAATTCAGTGCATCTTTTTCTTTCTATTTCATTAAGAAAAGGACAGAAGATAAATTTTTGTTTAGTCCTGTCAAATTAATCAGCGCCTGACACACCTCCACACAAGTTTAGATGTCACCAAAAACTTGCCTACTAAAATTACGTCAGTTTACCTCAGGCGCTGATTAAAAGACAGAGCTAAACTAAAATTTATCTTCTGTCTTTTTTTAATGAAATAGAAAGAAAACGATGCACTGAACTTAAATTTAGTTTAGTTTGTCAACAACAGAATCGGCAACACTGTTATTTTTATACTGTGGTTATTGTTTGTCTCTGCATCACCCAAAGTTTGACTGGTACAAAATGCCTATGGCATTAAATCTGCCTCTGTACATTTATGTGCTTGAAGTATTAAATAAATAAATAAATTCTCTATATTTACGTTATCTGTAGATTTTTGCAGTGCTAACAACTCAGCAGTCCTTTCCCAGTCATTTAACGACTGATTTTGCATTACTGTTTAAATCATTGTGATCTTTATTCTCGTGACAACAGCGTTGATGTTAAGTTGCTACTGTCAGAGGTATTATAAAATGGCTGTGGACGGACTATAAAGTGTATTAAGAATATTTGAAATAAAAAGGTGTCAAGAATTAAAGCAAGCAAGAATGTAAGCTTTGCACGCTGCAAGTTAAAAAGTAGGAGAGTCAACACACCTACCCTAATGAAGAGTATATTTCTGGACAAATGGACAAAAATAGGTTCCTTTGACCAGCATTGCAAAGTTGTAGGCTGAGCTGACTCGTAGGTACCTACAGACGCCAGCAGATCAAGGTACCCGAAACTGTCAGATTTTCCCAATCAACTTTGAACCTTATGCTTTAGCAATAAAGTTGAAAATCTATTAAATAAATCTGACAGATTGTAGTAGCTTGATGTGCTGGCGTCTGTACATAATTCTCACATTTTCGTTTCCGAAGGTCTTCTTAATAATACCAGCCTATGTTTGTCCCAGTGCAAGGAATCTTCTCATACAGAGAAGACATGAGCATTGATCAGCACGCTGGCTCGAAGCGGGTTGGCGATTTCAGATTATATGTATTAATTTACGCGGCCCACCCGAATGTCCTTTCATTGGTATTGTTCGTCGAATCGTGAGGCGCCTCAAGTTCTGAGTTGAGCTGCACGATTTTTGACAAATGCGTGCACTGACTGGACAGATCTGCTCAATCTGTATGGTTCTTTACTCAAAAGACCATTTCAGACACCAATCTAGATGGTCTTCACATGATCTGACCAAGATTATGTCTGGACTTTAAAAGAGACTGTGACCTCTGAGTTTGTTTCGGCCTTTCTAGATAGGAAACACCAACCTCATCTAGTTTAAAAAAAAATATGATTGACATGTAAAAGTGTTTGTACAAACCTACTTACATTACATCATTTACACACAATAAATCATTTATCATTTATTTTTATCTTGTAACACAATGCACTTTAATTGTTCGGCTTTAAGTAATCAATATGTTATATATCTGTAGAGGCTTGTCATTAGCAACTTTATAACGTGTTGTTGTTACCTATTATTTGTAATTAGTCTGTAAGCCTTCTTAAAAGTAATAAATAAATAAATATATATTAATTAGAAGTCCCGTCGATATGTTCTGTATAAATCTTACCGTGAAAACATATGTGATGTGAGCTGTCAATAGTGACAATCGCTAGCATGAGTTGGAATGACAGCTCACTTCACCTAAGTTCTGACGGTAAAAATTTAACAGAAAAGACTGGCAGGTTTTCGCACGTTGTTTTTCCTTCACCAACTTCAATGATGTACAATATAAATTTAAATAGTACAGACGCCAGCTGCACATCACGCTACTACAATCTGTCAAATTTCTTTAATAGATTTTTATCTTTATTGCTGAAGCATAAGGTTCAAAGTTGATCGGAATTATTTTACCGTTTTGGGTAACTTGATGTGCTGGCGTCTGGATATACAAATTTGAAAAGTCACGTTGGTACTTGTTTAAAACCACAAGTTCGTGCATAAAAGGCAAGATCTTAACCACTGGGACATCACGACATTCAAATAAATCTTACTTAGACTAAAACATTATCATTTACTCATTAGTATTCATAGGCTTAATCAGAACGTCAAATATAATACCAAAATAAATTGTGAAACCTCAGTTTTCGGTTACACCCACAGAAGGCGAATTCTAAATTTCCAAATATTAACTTAGACAAACATGGGTTATAAATAGGATTCACCAACAATGATGTTTTTATTCAAATTGGTTCAGTGAATTATAATAATTAAAATCATTTTAATAATTATACAAAACGATGTAGGTTTGCTAGAGAAGTTTGTAGGCAATTAAATTTTATAGAAAAGCACAGTTTAAGATTACTGAGTCTTTCATCTTCAAGGTTCACACATCCTCCATAGAAAAGCGGGCAACTGCCCAACGATGGATCAATTTGTTTTATATAATAATTTGCAGTAGAAATATTCCAAACTACAAACTTACAAAATTGCAAACACCGATAAAGGAATTCTCAAAAGTAGATCTGTTGTTAAAGAAAATTTTAAAAATACACAGTAAAAGTTAGCGCTCATAAATAAAATATCAAATTTGACTCCTGAGACTGTAGTTCAGTGCAATACAGCCCAAAGCAATAGGGGAGAGCTACTAAATTTCTAAATTTCTCTCTAGATGACACTAACAAAACTTCGGCCCCATCGCGTCTTAAAAGAAACACACGGGACTACAATAATGGCAGGAACGAACCATGCACTCGAGCAGGCCAATAATTTATTACGACAATAACTGTCAAAAAGTTATATTTTTATTTATTTATTTATTTAATTACAACGGTCGTGTTTAACCAATTACAGTAACATATAAAATTAAAACTAAAAGAGAGAATTATAACACATTTTAAAATATACAAAATAAACAACGTAAAATTTAAAAGTATAAGAGGAAAACATAAATAAGAGGAAAACATATATGAATTGTCAAGCGATCTTGAACCATGTGCGGTGCAACAATTACTGTTACGTTGACTTGCCCTGCGCATTCAATCAACAAGGATTTCAAGCTACCGTAAGATAAAATGTGACTTTCCATTAATTTGAACCCAACTATGGGACTTACGTATGCACCTCACCAAAATTCGTGAGTTTCATCCTCTAGGTGAAAAATGCTATCGACATTTGTTTTACGTAATTATTTGACATAGAGT
This sequence comes from Eremobia ochroleuca, assembly GCA_949629135.1. Taxonomy (NCBI): domain Eukaryota; kingdom Metazoa; phylum Arthropoda; class Insecta; order Lepidoptera; family Noctuidae; genus Eremobia; species Eremobia ochroleuca. The sequence continues at coordinate 3,834,433 of OX451392.1, forward strand.
GCGAAAATAGTTATCTAGTTAATAATTCAGTAAAGATAGATAATAACTATGATTATGTACTATACTAACACTGAATGACATGTTGTATTAAATGTTTTGTTGTTTTTTTTTTATAATTTATATTCTTTAATTTATACCTTATGTTGTATTGTATAATATAATATATATACCTTATATTGTTATAATTCATATTGTTTATGACCTCTGAGTTTGTTTCGGCCTTTCTTCTCAGACTAGTCAGATAGGAAACGCCGACCTCATCTAGTTTATTTTTTTTATAATATAACGTGTAAAAGTGATTCCGATATCCGATTTAGGCACAGAAAAACCATTAAATTTCATTGAATTTAATGTCATAGCCAACCGATTAAAATAAAAACTACCGCCGCAGTACGTGTCACATCAACATACAGTATGTTTCCATAAAACAGTGGCGCAAGTTTCGCGGCCTGACGTCTATACAACCACAAACAGATGCAAGTTTAATGTCTTTCGCCCCACAATACGCTCACACTGTATGTGAACCACTACACGAGTGTATCGATTTCCTTTTGAGTGTACCAGATATAAAGCGATTTGTTCAATTATGCTGAAATGTGTGTAGGCACAACTTTGAGTAAAGATTTTTGCATACCATACCATCTACAGACTTGCATAATCTACCTATAATGTAACCACTGCTCGTACACAGGTCTCCTCTCTGCGACGGGGAGTGGTCTGTAATCTACCACGCGGACCCAGTGCGGGTTGGCGGATGTCAGGTCTTTAAAGCACATTGCTCTGCGCCCATACATTGTCCGCCCTGGAACGAAGAACGTCGGAAAATTATGTGTTGTATTGTCGATCATTAGTAAACTCCAGTAAGATCTTATTTTGATAGCGGACTAGCTGCAGAATAGATATATTTAAAAAAAAAATGTATCAGATTTTAAAGCTATAATCGATCCATAAGGCATAGTTTTTCATAGCTCCGAGTGATTTTTAAGAAACTGAAAAACAGTATCATAATACATTTAGCTACCTGTGCAATTTGTTTCTAAAGCCTAATCCCTAATCTTTTTCGGCACGACATGACGTTTGGCAAAAATGGCGGCGCTTAATGTTATTAGTCGCGTAAAATACTTTATAATGTTCATTTTGGCATGCAGTTAGTCCGTGTTACAAAAGTATTTGCAACTAATATCCTAAAATAGACAATTAATTATCGTGTATGTCCGATACTTGTATTGCACAGGGCGATTCTGGACAATGTCCTTTTCGGTTCTTGTACATCTCGGTTTCCTCACGATGTCTTCCTTCACCGTTTTGTGAGCAGTGGTGATGAAATTATTTACTCAAAGTAAAGTCCCTGCTTGGGTTCGAACCCACGTCCTAAAACCCCTAAATCGCCGGTACCAGTGCGCCACCACTGCTTCACGGTTACTGATCTAACGACTTGCGGTGAAGGAAACTAACTATCACTTTGGAATATGGACTTAGACATTTGAAGTCGACACCATTCAATGAGCAAACATGTAGTCGATGCTTATCGTTTATCCTAAAAAAGCACAAAAACTTGACATTGTACTCGTATTAAAAAATTACATATTTTCTTACAATCATTTCATACTAAATTTATGATTATACTAGCCGCGGTTTCATCGCATAAGTCTCGATCCCGTAGGAATATCGAGATAAAAAGTATTTTGTGTGTTAATCTTGGTTATAAACTATCTGTGTGCCAAATTTTAACAAAATTGGTCCAGCCGTTTGAGCGTGAAGAAGGTAGAGAAATGAGAGGTGAAGGAGATAGGCAACTTTTTGTCCCAGTAGCACGTTCCCATGGGATAATTTCCGTTTTTGACACCCGTCAGTTTCATGTATACGAATACGTGGCTTGCAAATTTGATCTTTATTGGTTACCAGAATTGCCACACTGAAAGGTGTCCGAAACGCATTCTCTCGACGGACGGACTGCAACATTCCCAAAAACATTTTAGTACTTATTTACATTTCCGTAATTTATTTTTAAAGGGCAATTGAATACAAAATGAATATCCACCCTATAAAATATGCAAATTAAAAACAATAAACACACGACATAAAAATAATCTCAGAGCTATTTAAAATCACGATACACTCTGCAATTTATTAACTCATTCACCGACGGTCGTAAAAACCGGCGGGCGGTTCATTTGACCCAACTCACTGGCTAAATCGTCCGTTAAGATTCGCGGCAATTGTAATTAACCTGTTACAGTTCACGGCAAAGGAGAGTGAATCATTTGTTAGTGTCGCCTGATTTCTAGCCGTATGTGGTTATCAATCTTATATAAATATTTAGTTAAAGTAAAATTCACGTTATATTTCAACAGTCTTGAGTATAATGTTTACATTTCTTTACGCAATCTATTTCCAGACCCTTTTTCAATACGTTCCTCGCGAAGTACACATCAAATTACCTGATCTTAATGGCTTTATATTTTAAACATGCTTTTTTTTAAACGTTGCCTCACACTACGAATTTCTCCTGTATTGTGGATGCGTTTACAAACATTTAAATTCACATACACAAACAGCCAGATCCGGAACAACTACTTGTAGATCATGCAAATATTTGTTCCGTGCGGGAATCGAACCCGCGACACGCAGCGCAGCAGTCAATAGCTTAACCACTGCGCCAACCATGCCGTTAAAGTTTCCCCTTTTCATAAACTTTGTTTACGTTTAGTAAAGATTAAACTTCAGTGTTACTAAATTTTTTTTTGTGTATTTAATTTCATCAGCACTGCACGTGTCTCGGTCTGTCCGTTATTGTCGGAAAAGCACGTTAAGCTGTTGGTCCCGGCTATCATTCGTAGATCTTTGACAGTCGTTACGGGTCGTCAGAAGCCCGAAAGTCTGACAACCAGTCTTACCAAGGGGTATCGTATTACCCAGTAACTGGGTTGTGGAGGTCAGATAGGTAGTCGCTCCATGTAAAATACTGGTATTCAGCTGCATTCGGTTAGACTAGAAGTCGACCCCAACATTGTTGAGAAAAGGCTAGGCAGATAATGATAATTTCATCACCACTGTTCTCAAAACTGTAAAGGAAAACATCGTGAGGAAGACAGCAAGTTATAGAACTGAAAATTCGAAGACATGTGATATCTGACAACCCGCACTGGGCCCGCGTGGTGGATTATGGCCCACTCCCTCTCATAGAGAGGTGGCCTGTGTCCCAACAGTGGGAACGTTATAGCCTGATTATGCTCTGCTGAAGCTTTTCTTAACTTTTAAGCAACGTTGATGGAAAGGTAATATCGTAATACTATGCTGCCGATAACATTGCAATTCTTAGTACCAATTAAAGACACAAAACCAATTCGTCCACACGACAAGCAAAACTCAACACCATGCAAATTAGAACCGTCGAATGGAGTCTTTATTGACCGAGTTTTGATCACACAGCACACATACAGGCATAGAGGCAGAATGGTTACAGTCCTGTTAGCAATAAGCCCCTTTGATTTTAGTTGAAGAGTAATTGCAGCGGACGGTGAAAGGGGCCAGTATTCACAAAGCGTATGTTGGTACTTAATGATCTTCTGCGTTGAGTGGTTCGACTTGCACTTTGAAGCCTAATTTATACAGATGTGGTGGGTTGGCTTTACATTTTAGAAATAGGATGATGTATGCTAAATTGAAGTAAGACACAGTGCTATTCTGTAAAAATGTAACCGTGATAACTTGGGTGAAGTGAGCTTAAAGAGAGCAGTCAATAGTGTCAATCCTTAACATCAGATGGAATGACAGCTCACTTCACCTAACTTCTCACGATGAGATTCTAACAAAATCGACCGGCTGGTGTTACTTTTTTAGCGTGTTTTTGTATTTCATATTTTTTTATGCATTTTTTTTTTTTCTTTATGTACCAAGACTCTTCCGTGCCTCGGAAAGCACGTTAAGCCGTTGGTGCCAGCGGTCATTCGTGGATCTATGACAGTTGTTACGGGTCAGAAGCCCGAAAATCTGACAACCAGTCTCACCAAGGAGTATCATATTACGAAGTACAGTAAAACGGGGTGAATCGGAACGAAACTTTTAAATGGATTTTAACGTTGATGTTATATAGTTTTTTGCCAACAAGGACACTAAATTGTTAATTATAATATAGTAAACACATTAGAGATCGTTTTGGCAAAAAACGATATTATTTCAATGTTAAAATCCATTTCAAAGTTTCGTTCCGAATCACCCCTGCATTCCTATTCACCCCGTTTTACTGTAGCTGGGTTGTGGAGGTCAGATAGTCAGTCGCTCCATGAAAAATACTGGTATTTAGCTGCTTCCGGTTAGACTGGAAGCCGGCCCCAACATAGTTGGAAAAAAGCTAGGCAGATGATGTTTTTTTTATGCTATTTGAATAAAAAAAATTAAGGTTGATTTCATTCAGGACGAAAAGTAGCCTATCCAGACGATCTCTTCTGTAAACATCATTCTCACTGTGAATATTTTGTTGAAGTGAGCTTGAAGAGAATTCTCACCCTACTTGACGCTAGGAAATCTAGGGATTGACAACTTACTTCATCTAAGTTTTCACGATAATTTTTTTAAAGAATAGTACTACTGCACCATAATTGCGTAACACACTATCTATTACAATCTACAACAACATTTTGAAGGATATTGCTGATCCATTGCTTCATATGTTCGAAAAATTTGACTGCTCAACAACATAAATAACGCAATTATTGTTGAACTTTCAAAATAAATGCTATTGTTACTAATAGTGTCTTACGCAACTATCCCGCTGGTCAGTCTACCTATCTGACAGATTTCAAAACGATAGTTTCAGTGGTTTATGAGTGAAAATGTAATAGACAGACAGACAGAGTTACTTTTACATTAATAATACTAAATAATTATAAATTTTGATACAACCATGTAACCACGTGGTATACTTTGACAGTCAGCAAGACTGTCAAAGTATATCGTTGACAATAGGCAGATATTATCTACAAGGAAGGTTTTTTGTCCTTTTGCCTGTTTGTCTGGATGTATTTGTGTTTATTGGTCCGAAAACGGCTGATCGGATTTGGATGAAATTTGCCACACAGATAGTTTGTAACCTGGATTAATACAATAACATGAAATATTTTCCGACATTCACGCGGGCCAAACCACTCGCAAAAATTAGTGATACATAAAAAAGCATTCAACTTTCTAAGCATTTTCATATCAATAACCATTAATTTCAAAGATAAAAACACAAACCCATCATTATCCTTTTTCTAGTAAACACTCAAATCGAAATGGTCTCCACTTTCCGTGAACCGACCGTGTAAACTAACCATTAATGGGTATCAGAAATCGTTATTACATTTCAAAGAGCATTTTAATAACTCAATTCAGAAGCGAGCGGCGTTCCATTAAATGTGCGGTCATTTTTCGATGTCAGGGTGCAGTTTCATTAACTTTGTGAAAAACCCGATGATTGTGGGTTATAGAACACTGCTTTACGGGTGAAAAGTTTTATGGTACTGACTCGTTTGGGCTCGATTTTGCCCCACTTTAAGCGATCAGATTTACTTTAAACGTTGTAGACTTATCAACGACCGACAACACTACAATATTTTGATAAAAAAGTTGAAAAAAAATAGTTTAAAAAACTAAAAAAACACGCTTTAATGGCAAATCGAACTAAAAATCAGAAAATAACTTATAATTTAAAATTCTAAAATAAAAATAAGGTTATGGAAAGAAAATTAATTTCATTGTAAAAAAGCGTGAGATGCTTTTTAACATATTTCTATACTAACTCTACGTTTAAAAACTAATTTTATATTTAGAACAATCAATATCGAGCACCCCACGCTTTTTTACAATGAAATTAATTTTCTTTTCATAATTTTTTTTTTATTTAAATGTCAACCTAAACTCGTAATTAATCTAATTAATTATAATTAAATTCAAACTCTAACCTCCTACGTACTAAAATGTCATTTCACATAACGTTTGGAAAATACAGAAAGATTATTATTATAAAACAAATAGATTAGTGCCGTTCCAGAAAATTACTCTGAGTAAATATTTTTAACATCGCTTTATTATTTACTAGCGACCCGCCTTTGCTTCGTACGGATTTTACGACTTGACAAAACATTGAGATTTCCATATTATATATTAGTTTAATACTAACGTATTATAGAAATAAACCTTTCGGAATAAATTTTCTAAATCATGTTGAAAATCGCATCAAAATCTGTTTGGTATTTTAGAAGAACAAAGCGGTCACACAAAAGACACGAAAAGCGACTTTACTTTATTATATGTTTGTATATTATTTATTCAGAACAACATAAAATCGCAATTAATTATAGACGAGCGTTAACTCGACTTAGCACTTTATACTGTCGAGTGAAAATTAATAATGAAACGCCTCCGAGAATCCTACCCTGAATATTTAACAGAAACACCAAATATTTCGTCCTTCCAAAAAATATTATTACGACAAACTGTTTTAGGCGTGTGCTTCCCAATTTTAGTTCCATTAAATTAAATCGACTAAATATAAAAGTAAACAGGGCTAAGTTCATAATGTGCCTGAAGAATCGTAATAGAGAGGGAATTTATTAAATTTCGTCTAAGCTACGTGCCGGTCCCGAGGCCGTGGGGTTTCAACCCCATTAACCTTGTCTCGCCATGATTTAGGGGCGAAATACGAATTTCCCCGTATTTCTGCCTTTCACCTTTTTGTTCGAAACAGATTTTTACTTGGGGTTTAATAAACTGACACTCGGTAATGAAGGGAATTATCGTTCATTTGTCCATTTAGATTTTTTTTTCATTGGATCGGTTTTGGTTGGATTTAATGAATCGGAGGTATTGGGTTTTACAATGGTTTTGTATAATGGACATGTAGGTAGTAACATTTGTACAGCCTATAAAGTGTAGTTATTCAAAGAGCCGTCAAATTAACAGTCTGGTAAAAAAGGTCGTTTAACCCACAACAGTTTACAAAACCTACGCTTGTAAAGTTTATCAAACAACTGAAATGAAAATAAATTTTGCGAATAAGTTTATTGATTTTCATTGGAGGACAATAATAGTGTTTAAACAAACGAAACATAAAATAAACTAAACCATTATCCTGTCATTTTTGTAATAAAAAAGACGCTTTAGATAAAAGCACTGAATTCATATTTTTGCTAAATAAAATCTTTGATGTAAGGTTTTTGAACACATATTTCAAAGTTAATGTTCATTGTGAAACAGCAAGCAAAAAATATTCTTACTACTAAAGTAAAATATCCATTACGATCTCCATAACACATTTAGAAATGTAAAAAAATGTAATTTATGGTTTCTGTTTTCACTCAAATTATATTAGTAACTGAAGGACTGCAATTTATGACCAGGTTTTTGAGCACTCAAGGTGCACAGTCCATTAAAGTTACAAACGTAGTATGTAGTATATAGTTTCTATCGATCGCTGCAACAACAGTGTCTACAGACATGAATCTGACAATTGATGGAGATAAAACCCAAGTACTTTACATAGCACTCCTAGTTTGCAGAAGCTGGTTACAAAAGGAGTCATGCTGTTTATTAATAGATATGTTTGCAATCCCTTACCTAAAAAGATAGCGGTCACCTTTGGAGTCATGGACGTCTAATAATAGCGGGATTCTTTGAAGAAGCTGGCTGCTAATCAATTAAAGTGGTGCTTCTCCAGAACAATTGAAAAGTAAAAAATAAGGTACGTAATAAGAAAAAAAAAACACATAAGTAAGGTGTGATGAAATAAGTACCTATGGCAAAGATCTGCTTTTAACACCAGCGACCTTGATAAATGATTTTTTACAAAGTCAGTTAATGGTGGAGAGAGTGTGTTACTTTTTCGGCTGTAGCAAGTTTGTTTTTTGACACTTGTACTCTGACATAACTAACGGATTCTAAAAGATCATATTATTCTCGTTGTCAAATCCTACCTAAATAACGACACCCTAAACTCTGACTAGACCATACCACAGAATCTGTTACAGTTCTTACACTATCAACACATCTCTAAACTAGAGGCGAACACACACGACACAGGATAATCAGGCTTCGGACGGCCGGAACTATACTCGAGCAGAGGATATTAACGGGGAGATAAGGGGAAACAACTGATTGTGGAGGAAACGCTGGTGTATATGCCATTTATAGAAGGGACTCGCTATTTAGTGTACAGTTCAGTGGGTCGGAGTGTGGGAATGTTTTGGACGGAATAGTGCTGGGGTGCATTTGTTTTTCTGGGGTAGGGTTGACTGTTCTAGGAAATGGGTAGGCTTATGCAAGCTGGGAGGACATTACGTGCTTATGATAATAGGTATGAACTTAATATTTCATGGTGGTGATGGGGATGCTGTCCTTCGTGAATGTGTTAGATAATTCATTTTGATATAATTATAATATAATATAAAAATAAAAATAAAAATAGTTTATTTGATAACCTTAAACGTACAACAAATTTGAGATTGGAGCCTCCTTTTAAGCAAAATATGCCTGTATCAGAATATTGTTTCTTGAATAATGGCATCTCTCACATTTGCGAAGCTTGGGACCAACGTAGAAGTACCTAATTTGACTAGATTTTGTGTTTACAAAAAAACACAGTCTTAACTTGTCAAAATCACTTACTATAAAATTAAATGATTAAGTAATATTTGATTGCTTACTTTACTTGTAGTATATCTTAGATTTTTGTTTTATGGTTCTGTAGTCAACAAGGAACCCTTATAGTTTCGCCATGTTCGTCTGTCCGTCCGTCCGTCCGCAGCTTAGCTCAGAGACTCTTAGTAGTAGAAAGCTATAATTTGGCATGGATATAATTATAATACATATTAATCACGCCGACAACATTGTAAAAAAAAAATTATGAAAAAAAAAAAATTGTAGGGTGAGTTACCCTAAAAAAATTTAGTTTCTTCATCATTTTCTAAGCTAGTATTTTAGTTGCCAAAACATCGCTATTTAAGGACTAGTCTAGGAAAAAAAAACGACATTGAGAATCTGACTAAGTTGTGTTGTCATCTGTCACTACGCTGAGCTTAGACCCTTTTGGCATTATAGTCATTGTTAAGATATAATACGTAAAATACGTACGTAGGTACGCAAAATACGCGCATTGACGTGGAGTTGCGGACACCAGCCCGTATTATCTATTATCTATATAATTATAGTCATTGTTTTTGTTTTTTATAGTTTTACGTAAGTTGTATTTTTTTTTTTTTTGCTGTAATACCAATAAACTACTTTTTCTTTTTTTCATTCCTTCTAAAAATTCAGTTCGGAGATAAATGCTCTCTAATATATCATCACATCATGTCATTCACAGATGCTATTATATTCATTACAGCTCGTAAGAAAATTCAAACAGAATTTTAATCTTACAAAACTCACTGAAGTAATTTCATTCTATATATAACATTAAACCAATCGCCATTACTTTTTGGCGAGAAGACCGCCATTATTATTCAACTAGTCATTCCATTAGCGTAATTTTCGCACATTTTGATAAGTTATACGCGTATTAATTACTCCGGGCTTGGCTAACGTAGCGGTTGCGGCTGGCTGCGTACATTGACTGTCTAGTGCATTATAAACGAGTTGGTTACGTGATCACTGATCAGTGGATGTAAAATATGAATATGATTTTTTTCTTCACGCTAAGAATGGGAATCTAATTGCCAAAGTCATTTTCAACTTCATTGTAAAGACACTAGAAAGGCTTGTGTGTTAATTACAATGTGGACGGATATTTGCAATACATTTCAACTGGAAGCTACAATAAAACACCCTCACTATTGAACGCTAAATAAGATTCACAAAATACAACCATAAACTTTTTGGTTAAGCTGACATGACTTCATTAAACGCCGTTTAGCTATAACGGGTTTAACGTTTCATCATTAGTCAGATCATCCTAGGAACGGACGTCTAAAACATTTTCGTCCATTACGGGTCATCACAGCGAGGGGCATGTATCAACATTTTATCCCCTCTCTCCCCACTTCCTGAGGGCCCAACCTCCCCGCGAGATAAAAGTTAATGGGCCAACTTACCGCGAATTATTCCCCAGGCACAGCATATTTTTTTTCGGTATCTCAACAGTGTAAATGTTTCAATAATTTAGGCTGTTCTCGTTTTTAACGAGCGGTATTTATGGGTTTATGGTAATTCTGGTCTGCGCCCCTAAATTGGTGGGGTCGGGAATTATTCAGTTTTTTAGGGTGAATATTGGTACGTTTGAAAGATTCGCTAGATGTTGATTTTTTACGTAATAGTTTGGCGAATAGGCCTCAGGCTCCAATATTAAACGCTCCAGCAGTTTAACCCTTAATTGCATGATTTTTACTTTTTAAGAAAATTAAATTTATTTGGACATAATATTAGCTCTATAGTAAGGAAAAAAATATTTAAAAAAATATATTCATAAAAATACTTTTTTTTTTTTCTAAATGGCTTGGTGGAAATTTACATCTTTATGTACCTAATCAAAACGAATCTACTGGGAACAAAATGAATTGAATATCTCTAACAATTGGGGAATCCCCGTGCTCTGTGGAAACGAAAATATGACATTGGATTGGTTGATGGAAATTTCCATCACGATGCAGTTAAGGGTTAAATTACTATTCAATCAATCAGCATAGCCTTTTCCCAATTAAGTTTAAATTACTATTCACTAATTATTATTGAACGTCAAGCACTACAGTATAATTTGAATAAAATAAACACGATATAATCCTCTTGAAAACTGATAATTTATCTTTTCGTAAATATTGAACTTTGACAGTACAATTGTACCTAATGAATTTAATACCATATTTATAAGCAGACTTAACAATAGGTACTTCAATTAATAAAACATCAAATAAACGCCGCCCGAAGGCTGTCGCTTAATTTTCATATTGTATTAATTAATATAGTAATTTCATGTCTTTGGTATATTCTCAATAAACGGTTACAAAATGCTTTGTCAATGAGGTGCCGTGAAATTAATTAAGCATTAAAATAAGGACATTATTCTGTTGATTTTATTCGTGTTCATTAGGAGAAAATTAGATCGGTTTTGTGTGGGTTCAGACGTTAATAGAACGCTTCATCTTCAAGACGAAGGAGAATTTTTTTTTTATCAAATACATTGCATTGCATTTGTGTTTTTAGTGACCAAAGTATAATAGCTAGGGATATTGAAAATGTATTTTTCTAATCTTGACTATATACATTTTCATTTGTTTGTATCCATCCTGCGACATGGAGCCTGATCTCTCTCCGGTCGTGTCGGATTGCCATCCCATCGGACTATGAGAGTGAGGGAAGAGGGAGTGCACCTGTGTCTGCGCGCACACGCCTGTACTATATCTCCCGCGCCGAAAGCTGGTGTCCGTTGAGATTGGCCGCCGTGGCGCAAATAAGGTCTGTAGGACTTTATATTAATTTTATTTTATAAGACAAGGATAAGGATAAGTCACCTGAAAAAAAAAAACGTTTCATAACATACCTGTTTGTGTGATGAACACGATCATTTGTTCTTTGTCGGGGTGTAATTTATCTATAATAGGTATGTATTTAGAAATATATATATGTATGTTTATCAGTTGTCTAGTACTCAAAGCACAAGCTCTGCTTAGTTTGGGACTAGATGGCGTTGTGTGAAAGTTGTGGAATATTAGGTCATCCCACTTCCAGTGTCATATTTTTTATTTCCAATATTTATGTATTGCGCAATGGTATGCAATAGTTAATACATGTGTTGTCTTGTACAATCATGTTAGTTTAATTTGGTGTGTTGTATTGTCATGACGTGCATTGATTTAAAATGGAAGATTTAAAAAAAATCTATTAATGTAGTGGAGCAACGTATATTTCTAAAGTTTTGTGCTTTACTCATCTACTCTGTAGGAGTTGCGCACGACTTCCTGGTAAAGTGTGTTGGTCGTAATACCTTAAATAAAAGAACCGTACAGCGATGGCTTGAAATGTACAAACAAGGAAGAACCACAGCTGAAGATGAGCCGCGAGTACCTCGATCATTATCATCGACTAGATTAGAAGCAAGGGACAAAATCAAGGAAGCACTTCGTCAGTCACGTAGGGTCAGTGTCAGTGATCTCTCCACTCAACTTAACATTCCTCATTCCACTATACATAGAGTACTCACGGAGGATTTATGTCTGGTCAATAAAAGTGCAGTGTGGGTGCACACACTCTGAACACGGATCAGAAGGAGTTTTGTTATGAAACTGCGCGTAGCCATTTATCGTGGTATCGCCGTAAGAAAAATATACTTAATAGATTCATATGCCTTGATGAAACTTGGGTCGAATTTTATACTCCTCGTCAAAGACATCAGTCACGATGTTGAGTGGAACCGGGCACTTCAGCTGAACATTTACCACGTGCAGAGCTACATGAACGAAAAATACTACTAATAGTAGCTATGGATGTTAGAGGCATTGCTTTTTGGAGAACTTATGATGAAAATACAACTATGACTGGAGAGCGATATAAGTATATAAGCCATTTTTAGAAGAAAATATTCCTATTTGGGCAGACGAACATCATAATTATAACGAGTCCTATAATTTTACATGATAACGCCAGACCTCACAAATCAAAAATAGTTCAGAATTTAATTGAAGATAAAGGATGGATTGAAATTATTCAGCCGCCATATTCCCCGGAAATGAATCCTTGTGATTTCAATTGTTTTGGCCATGTGAAGAGGAAATTGTCGGGTACTCGATACAATAGCAAAAAGGAGTTAGATATTAAACTAAAGAGCATTATTGATGAATTAAATGAAAGTGGTACTTTAAATGGTGTTCAAGATTTGCCAGCAGTCTGGGAGCGAGTGATTAATAGTGGTGGAGATTATTGATTAGTGTCACGAGGTTATATAGTATAGTAGTCAGTTTTTGTAAAATAATAATAATAAAAAAATATGACACTGGAAGTGGGATGACCTAATATCTCGACGGGTTCAGCCAGCGTTTACAATATAAGCGCAAAAAAATGTGTTTATTTACGACAGTACATTAGAAACCTCTAAAATCATCAGTGTTTCTCTACTATATTATGCATGTATTATACATATAAACCTTCCTCTTGAATCACTCTATCTATTAAAAAAAAGCGCATCAAAATCCGATGCGTAGTTTTAAAGATCTAAGCATATATAGGGGCAGACAGACAGGGAAGCGACTTTGTTTTATACTATGTAGTGATTATACACATAAACCTTCCATAGTAAATTCTCCAAATGGTGGTGAAAACCGCATTAAAAATCTGTTGCGTATTTCAAAAGAACAACGCGGTCACACACAGAGACACGAAAAACAACTTTAATTTATCATTATAAATTAAAGATGTCTTTCGTGGCACGTTTTTGCCAAATAATTTTTCGTTTGACCAGCCACGTGCTCAGAGTAGGTATCACCCTCCCCTCCTGACAAGAGGAGGCCCGCAGGTGCGGGCCAGCACCAGCCGAGGGTTGCGGAAGTATCGTTCGTTCCCGCGACCCCCGGCGTAGGTGAGAGAGGGAACACCGGGGTGGTTTTTAGTCAGTAAGAGTCTGACAGACCCCGCCGCCCGCCCCAGGGCGACGGACATCCATGAGGATTTTCCTGCCCGAAAAAAAAAAAAAGGTATCACGTTTTGACTGTATTTTGAAGGTTGGTCTACTAAATTATTATTTTTTACAAAAATTGCGTGTAAATTAAGAGAATTGATAATGAACTTTGTCTTCAGTGCCTCGTTAGTCTGGTGGTCGCAATTCTTAATGCTGAGAGTTGAATCCTGGGTTTATTACTCGACTCGGGAAAAATTGTATACTCACATACTAAAGAAATCTTAGCAGTTCGTAGTATGGATTTGCCCTGGTCATGGTAATTGGCTCACCCTATTACTTGGGACTTATTAACTGAAGGTGATGGGGTTAGTGGCTAAGTAATAACTGCCACACGTGTCGATCGATCGGGTTAAGCTACGCTTGCCGCTGTTGGCCCATGGATGGGTGACCATCTATACATATATACCAAGATCCCTCCATGTCTCGGAAATCACTTCAAATCGTTGATACCGGTTGTAAGTACACGTTTTATAATATTTAGCGCGCTAATGTCCTTTTTCGAAAGTAACTCATGCTTTTGAATTTATAAGATTTATTAGTATGGATAGGCACGTAAAAGGCATATTTTTTGTAAATTTTAAAAGGTAGTTTCATATGGACAAGAATGGGCAAGAAACCCCCTACCCTACCCGCTACCCAGTCGACATTTTTCATATTTCTTTAAACCGCTTATTATCAGAAAACTGTTTAAGTGGGCGATACATCCGTGGACTTACCTTACATAAAATATTCAAAACATTGTGCGTAGAATATCAACAGTTTTCAAGCAAAGCTTTTTAAATATGCGTGGGTTGAATAGGTGACGTCACAAATAGTTCGGTCTGCTACGTAATTTAATACGGCTAACGAACGCTTAAGGTGTGTAGGTAAGTACTTCCGGGTAGGTGCCTACTCTGATAACTCAAAGGAAAACAAATAATGCTATTAATTGTTTACTTTGTATCTAAAAATACATAAAGGTGGGTTTCGAAACGAATTAACGTAAAGTCAAAAGTCGTTGATCCTTTTACACGGTTCATGTTTTGCTGCTAAGGTAACACATTCACGATCAAAGAATGAAAAAACCATTAGTTAGTCAGCAAGTCGTAATAAAATATAAATTAGAAGGTACACCGCGAGTTTGATAAAATTCTCGGAAATCATTCTAATTTATACCCTACCTTACCGGGATAAGAGTTAGTATAATAATGGTTTCATGTCAGTGTGTGGTATCATCAGTGTCTACCTACCTATACAGTAGTTTACTTCCAACCTCACTCAAGTGACCGCACTCAATACGAAAGCAGACTCACTTGGTTTGGTCAAAACCACATACACAAAAAACACAAAAAAAAAACACCTTTGTACCATTCGAAATTCGAGCTTATAGTGAGTAACAATGTGCAATATGCAAAAAATATGTCACATTTGTCTAACACCAACATATTTAATTCATAAACTAGAATATTTATGGTCTGGCAGGGTAATTCCGTATCACACTAACAGTAGGAATTGACTTTAATTTTGACATTTCAACAACATTAATTGCGTTATGTACGTTGTTAAACAGACACCTTTTTCGAATATAATAATGAAGCAATGGTCTTCAAAAATAATTCAGATTGTGAGTCCTAATTTGGGTGGTCCTTCAAAACTAAATCAACAAACAGGTAATTTTCCAATAAAATCAAAATGCCATTTCTGTTTTAATTAACTTTAATATCGTTAAATTAATTGTCAACTGAACGGAAGTAATTAAAGCTCTTTCCACGTCTTGCTTATCAAAACAAGCATGAAATATAATTACAAACAACGTGAAATTTCGTTTTAGTTTCCCTTTAGCAGAAAATATAATTTAGCTCTTTCACTTTCAAGTCCGAACACTCGAGTGCTCTTTATTTTAGTAATAATTGACCCGAGTAACTCGTGCCAAAGGATTTCTGGTTATTAGAAATTATGTTAGTTTGGCAAAGATCAACTAAGTTACTCACACCGACACGACCACCAATACTTGAACGCTTTTCATTCGCAATATTATGTTTATTTGTAGCTAAATGAGTTGGCTTATTTTCCATACGACCTGCGCGATAGTTACGTGACACACACGGACTAGAAAAAAAAGAAGGACTCCGCGCCACGCATATCGAAAGTGAAGCACAGTAAGGGTGCCGGACCGTTTGTACAAACGTGCTTCACGCACACATTTACATCATAGAAAGCCGGCCGGCCGCCATTACGCGTCAAGACGGCGTCTTTGTAGGTACTATTTACGTGAAGTAATAAAATAAAATAATGCCATCTTGTGTTTTGAAAACGTGTAAAAATAATTCTACATCCCAGAAAAACTGTCAAGGAATAACATATCACAGTTAAGGCACAATTTTACTTGTTGATTTATTGTATTTTTGACATTAAGACATTTGACATAAGTGTTGTCAGAAAATAAATGGTTAAGTGTCCCGAGAGATTGGGTATTTTTTTTTTTTTGTGTTCTTTGTCATTTTTTTGCAAGTATTGACTATGATTCTTTTTATAGATTTCCTACAGCAAATCATTCATGGAACAATGATTGGATTATAATAATAAGAAACTACAGATGTGAAGACCATTGCGTTCCGTCGAAAACAAGCGTGATATGCTGTATACATTTTGATACAAATCATCAATTGGCGAGGGTTCTTAGATTGGAACGGATTAGCGTGCTTTTGTAATGTTTCTTGGATCGATAAAGAATGCAGTGCGGGTTAGTGTGTGTATGTATGTGTTGTGAAGATTCTGATTAAATCATTTGAATAAATATTTCAGTTTTATTTTCTACAGAACGTTAAATAGTTTTCTTATTATAGGTAAAATACACCTTGTGTGTTTTAGGTAAGTAAGCTTTAATGCCCATCCCCCTATCTTCCTAATAGGTAATTCAAGACAATCAATTGAATTACGTATTCTACAGCAGCGTTTTTCTAGTCATCCATACAAAATAAACACTTAATTTTGAGTTTTCACTAGTATATTTTTGTAATTTCAGTTAAGTGGACTTCTTATATCGCTTTATTGTAATAAATGAATACACTGTCCAAATATTTAAAACATGGGGAAATTTTCATTCATCTGGTCTCCCTCAAATCACGCACAAATAGACCGGTAGGGTGCTTCACTTTCGATACACGTGGCGCGGAGTCCTTCTTTTTTTTCTAGTCCGTGGTGACACACTTATAATTGAAATGCTGCATTTGACAATTCGACAACATTCCTCGCCTTATTTAGGTTGTCGTGCGTACGATTTTTTCAAACATATGAAGCATTGGATTAGGAATTTCTTTCAAAATCCCTTGGTTTGTGACAGAAGATGTGTTACGCAGTTGGAGTGCTAGACCAGATGCTGACACTATAAATAATGATAATAATGTTCTTCAGAACGGTTAGGTACACAGTACTAGCAACCGGGGTGCGTGTATGACCAAATGTATGTAAACGAGGCAAAAGGAGTAAGGGTCAAAGCAGGTGGCGTTCTATAGTTTCAGTCTGGGTCCATGGGAAGAAGCCGTGAGTCTGTATCGTGTATCTATGTATGTTATAAGGCAGGTATAACTTTCTAAACCTGCGGCACTGGCAGTGAAAGCTTATAAATTGTAAAATTATAGCATATCCATTCGATAAATTATAGTTTACCTACACCTACCTACGTTTTTTTTCTGCCCATATTTTTCCAAATAATTATCACATAAAAATTTAAGTTAGATTAAAAATGCTCATTAGTCTAGATTCTAACAAATTATTAGGAACCTAGCTATTGTTAACATATGAGTACTTATATACAAGTGTATTCTATACAAATAAATTAAATTAAAGTGCCTGTGTTTAATATCTAAATAACAGCTTCTTTCTAAATACATACGAGAGTATGTACGCTACTTATGTAGCGGTATCTACAAACGCCACGTGTGCGAACTACGCGTCATACTGACGTCACATGAAATCCTGCATCTCGCAAGCAGAGTTTACCGCGCAACTAGCATACTTATATGTACGTACAACGGCCCGACATGAATCATCGGGCAGGTGCCCACCAGACACAACACCCGTCTGGTCGGAGAATTCTCCCTTTTCTATGGAGGATGAAGGAACTTTACACCCTGTTCCTCATACCTCTATAACTTATAACAAAGTAAAACATTTATTTTTATCTGTCTATCTATCGGTTTGTTCCGGCTAATTTCTGGAACAGACTGACCGATTTTGACGGAACTTTCACTGGCAGATACTTGATGTTATGAATTAACATATAGGCTTTTGTCCCGGTAACATAGCCCTGTGGGATTTTTCCGACACCCATGCAGACGAAGCCGCAGGCAGAGCTACTAAGGTATAAAAATGAAAAAATATCACAACCCGTACTCCAATTGAGTATGGTATCTGTTTCCCTACATATAACGGGCAATATTAAGGAAAATTTATGAATACGTGCAGTCACAAGCTATCGTACAATGTCGTTATTGGTACTTATTGAAACCGCTGTTTAGTCTAAGTCCAAAAAACAGAACCCAAAGGAACACAAACAATGACTGCAGCATTTAACCAGCAACACCAAATTGCATTTTACGTTCGAAAACAAAACATTGTAGTAGCAAAGACCAAAGCGCTTCTGTTTATCATTCCATTTGAGCAGTTACCTTCCCCGCTCAAAGACTGCACGTCGGCAATTATAAAACAATTAGTCGAACAAGTTTGTTTGAACTAGTGCAGTTCAGGGAGTAGTTATTAGCACGTTGTCTTGTTTACGCTGTGTATTCTGTTGGTGACAATGATATTTCGCATTTCAGCAGTTTTTTTGTCAAAGAATTCATGCTATTGCTACGCCTAATGAAACAAAAATGGGAAATTGTAATAAAAAAATAGCTGTATAGTATTCAAACAGCAACTAAATAAACGAAATGTAGCGAGGCTTTAGGGAAGATTTTTGAGCAGTAGTTGGTCAGGTCTGATAGGCAATCGATCCACATGAATTACTGGTTTTCAGCTGCATCGTGGTTAGACTGGAAGCTGACCCCAATATAGTTAGGAAAAGGCTAGGCAGATGATTAAAGGTTAAAAACAAAATGCACATCAATTCTCAATTTTGTTTCTTCACGACCTTAGCTACAAAACATTAATATAAATAAATTTAAATGACGAAATCTTTAATTAAAATCAAAGTTCACAACACATCACGCTAAAGACAGTTAACACATCAACAATTCAATTAACGTATCGTACTGAACAACTTTGTTTCAACTACTTGGCATTTATAATGGTTCTGAAGAATAGCCGGGCAAAGCAAAGAAAGACTTGGGTATGATGATATTAATTAAAAACGAAGAATTAGACTTTCTTCTACTAATTCAGATCAGATAGTCCAGTCATTTTTGGAGCACCGCCTTTTAGCTTAATACGCAATTAATTTTAAATGTTAAACCACACTAAAGTCTGAAACTAGAATGTTAAAAAAGTAATCGCCTTATTTAGCTCCAAACAGCAGCATAACATCTTAGCAGACGCCATTTTAGCTCG
Source organism: Eremobia ochroleuca (assembly GCA_949629135.1). Lineage (NCBI taxonomy): Eukaryota > Metazoa > Arthropoda > Insecta > Lepidoptera > Noctuidae > Eremobia > Eremobia ochroleuca. Next base: position 3,853,601 of record OX451392.1, read on the forward strand.
GACAAGCGAAAATACAGCGCAATATACTTTAGCACCACACTAAAGATACGAGCAGTTTATATCCATGCCATCGCAGCCACATCATACTCCGGGAACCGCAGATGGCCATGTAACAATCTCTATAACAATAAAGGCGAAAACGTTAAAATTCCGCCACCTAGCGAGATACTAGCCAACCATGAACGCAAAGGTTCTGAATCGCACAAGTAGCATTTTCGAGTTAAAAATAGTTATCGTTTTTCGGTTCACACTTTCAGGTGCTGTGGTCTTTGTATCATCAGCCTAATAGTCAACTGCTGGGCCAAAAATGAAAAAAATAATAAGAAGACATGTCACTCCAAGAAGCCCCATGTTTGTCAGGGTCTATTAACGTTCCAGGTGATAGTAGGATGATTGAATTAGAATTTTGTAGTTTTGTTATCTTTTAAACAAGAATTGGAGCATAAAGCGAATAATAAAGGCTTAGAACAACCTATTTTATGACCATAACTCCAGTGCACAAAATTCTATAAAACTCAAAGCAGCGTTGCCTAGTTAGAAACACGATTTTCGTTTGAAATATTTTTGTAAAATAAAATATATGAGCAAAGACTTCGTTGCAGCTCCACCCAATGGGAAGCGAGCGGACATTTGACGTACAGTCTACTTATATTGCCTTAACGATACTTCACGAGAATATGAAATTGAAAATTTGTGTCAAAATATTACGTGTATTAAAGTTTGACTTCAACGTTTGGATATTTCAGATTTTTGAAACTGATTTTTGTGTCTTAAGAATTTTCAGTGAAGTTCAGATGCTGTGCACCACGCTAAAAATATAGGCGTTCTGTGGCACTGTCCTAATTATTAAAAATATTTGCCTTTGACTGTCCTACTTCAGGGCAAATGCCTCTTTTTACATACAGAGAAGGCAGAAGGCATACACAGAAAAACAAAATAATAATTTATTTCTCTCAAAAAGGTACAATTTTGATTCTAACATCAAGTTACATTTTTAGTTCATCCTTTGTGAGAGCTGGAGTCTATACTGGGTTCGGGACCTGTATTACAGATCTCCAGGCTCACACCCTTAAAATTAAAGAGGAAGGAAAGTATTTTAATGGTTTTATTGGTGAATAAATTCTAGATTCTTCATAGCATGTAGTTTTATTCAGTCAGCTACAGAAACAGAAAATGCATCTTTCATCTCCTACGATGAAAAGCCAAACCAAATTAAAAGAATAATGTCGCTTTTATTAAACATGTCAATGTTCCAGAAACGTCATCTTCAGTTGTTGTTACACAATCTAGGTTACAGGCAAAGAACATAAAAATAAATTGAGTTGTTGTTTGTAGTATCTTGCTGTTTTAGATCTAGTCGTCAAGATTACCTAGATTTTTGTTGCTTTACCTAGGTTATAAGCCCTTTGCCTACCTAAACCTTAGGTACCAGTTTTTAGTGCCCACTATTGGGCGATAAATATGTAGGTCTGTGATTGCTAACATCACTCTTATCTAATACTGAGATTTATGGAATCAAGAAAGTCATGACTGCAATGCATGAAGCGGGGTAATTGCGTGACACAGTGACAGCAGCAACGGCCTTAATTTTGACAGTTCAACAACATTCATCGCTTTATTTACGTAGTTGAGCAGACAAATTTTTCGAACATATGAAGCAAATGATTAGCAATATCCTTCAAAATCATTCAGATTGTAGTTGATAGTATGTTATGCAGTTAGGGTGCAGTTTTATCATCATTTAATACTACATTTTGGGATATCTTTAGGGCCTACACAAGTGGTAATCGCTTGCAAATCCTGACTTTCAACCATTTTTCCATCAACGTTCGTTCGTATATTATAGATATAAATTACGTTAGCTGCAGTCAGAGGATCGAAAAAAAACCAAATTTACTTAGGAAAATATTTAATTAAAGATTTAATTATTAAAAGTACATTAATTACTTATAAAATAAAAGAGATGAGACCTAATCGAAGTATGATTATGGAATAATAGATTATTTAAATTATATTCTACAAGAAAATGTTCATTGACGTCACTTTCACTGCACTTGCATTTGTACTTCGACCTGTTGCACAAAATGTAGGGCAGCAACTCAGCGATCTTCATATTGGGCGATTGCGTATTTCCTCCCCCCTTAGAACGGCAACTATTTTAGCACGTTGAGTGAAAATGTTGCCGGGATCGCGTCATGGTGTTGCTGATCTCCGGAATGTGGTGGTTGCTCTTCCTCTTTTGCTCGTTCTCTACATGTCCAGACGTTGTAGTGTCGATGTAAAATGAAGATTAGTAGTATGACTGCAGCAGACAGCATTAGGTAAAATGGTATCGTTGTGTGGTATAATATGTCAAGTGGGGCGCCGGCGTTATTGATCGGGGCTTCCATCATAATTTTGTCTTGAATGCTGTGTAGTCCCTGCAGATCGATGGAGTTTAGCTTGACGTGGGACGCAATCTTGAATTGCCCTTCTGTATCAGATGGGATTTCTGTTAGCTTTAGGGGCTGTCCTTTCACTTCGTCGTTGACGTTGCTAATGGTGAATTCCGTAGTCTTGAGGTGACAGCCGACGGGGATGGTGATGAGGTAGCTTCCTTGAAGTGTGGTGTAATCTCGCCTTCCGCAGAGAAGTTGGACTTTACTTGGATGTGGAAAAGATAGGACGTAGTGTTCGTCGTCCAATTTTTCCATGGCTTCCTTCTTCAGGGTGACTGTGGAAAATTCGCAGGTTCCCTTCAGGATCTGGTTGCTGATGAGCTCGGTGATACAATCAGGTTTGGTGCGGAGCTGGTGGTGAGTAGCTTCTTCACAGAGATACCAGTTGTTGAGCTTCGGACATTCTGTCTCTATGTACAAGAATGAAATCTCGTTTGTTGCTAGGAAGGGATATGTCGGGATAAGAGCTCGGTTATTTCTATTAGGGACAATGGATAGATGATAAAGGTTGTATACTTCTCTGGAAATGATTGGGAATTTGTATATGAAAACTATTTGATTGCCTGTGTAGTATGATCCTGGTTTGATTATATCATAATATTGCCTAAGTTCGAGATTAACTATTTGTTCATCACCATAGATGTTCTTAAGTCTTCCTATCATAGTTTTAAGAGTGTCTACATCTATCATAGAATGATGTGTGCTAGATGCACGGATGAATGCTAAACTATTTTCTAACTTGATTAATTCCTGAGCAAGGTTTTCAACATTTTCGCTTACAATAATTAAGAGTTGAGCAAGCTTAGCGTATTTTATCAAGCTATTCTCATTATAAACATTGTTTTTTAATATCAATTCAATAGTTTTGTTAATTCTACCCTGATTATCTAAAATTTGTGTCAAAATTTTATTATGTTCAGATATCCATTCTTTATCTATGCTAATATGATTATTAAATTCAGATACTATCTTATCCTGGTTGCTCTTTAAAAGATTAATTGCTTCGTTGTATTTTACAGCATCATTATGGTCCAGATTACCAGTTATGCTTTTGATAACGGAGCCGAGGCCATCTACAATACCTCTTTTTACTCTGTTAGGTTCTAAAGATTTTAGTTGTTTTAAAACCTTGCCAAGTTTGTCAGTTAAATAGTCGATTTGTGTCTCATAGAGTAGGTAGGTGTCGTTAATAAGTCGTGTCTTGTAACTTGTCAGTTGGTTATGTAGAGAGTCTACCTTGTCTTTGATATCGTTAAGTTGAACATTCTGTATAAACGTATGATGGTGAGTGGTTAGTCTCATAGGTCCAAGTTTGTGGGGTAGTAGTCCTGGTCCGTCAGCCAAACTTTCAAGTTTTATCTCTTGAGGCCGGATGATCCGAAGGATCATTATTAGAAGTATCCTGTAACAAATTAGCTGTTTTAGGGATACGTTTCAAGCGAGACTTGGCAATGGGGCCGCGTTTTTTGGAAGTATAGATATGTATGGGTAAGTCTGCCAGTACAGTATCCTGAGTATAACGAGGGGCTAACTTTTGTCGTTGAGCTAAAGGGTTTCTTACAAAAATTTGTTGCTCGGGGGCGTATTCTAGTTCTGGTTCCCGGTTTTTATTCCTGTTTTCTATTATAGCGGTTCTGCTTTCTAAGGATCTACTGTTGATTATATCATAAACCGTTTTCATTCTATCCCTGTGGTTTTGAAGGTATTGCTGTAAGAGGTGCTGAGTTGTATCCATGTTAAGACAGTCTCTAGCGTCAAAATGTCCAGTTAGTAAATCAAACGGTCTACACTTCGTGAAGCTATGTATGGACGAATTGTAAGCTATAAGAGCGTATGGCATTAGGTTCACAACAGGCTCGTCTTTATGCTTTAGTTTAAGTAGTCGTAGATGTTCCAGTAGAGTCAGGTGAAATCTCTCAATGTTGCCATTGTCGTTGGGAGAATGGGCTAAGATTCTATGATGGTTGATTTCGTGTAGTCTGGTGAACTCTAAAAACAGCTGGTTGGTGAATTCAGTGCCGTTATCAGTAACAATCGTCAAGGGTACCCCATGATGAGTGCAAAACTGTAACAGAGCCTGAAGTATACTGAGGGCCGTACCGTCGCGCAAATAATATGCTTGACCGTATTTTGTGAAAACATCTATGAAAGTTACATATTTCTCACTTTGTACTGTGAATAGGTCCATATGAACTATTTCAAAGGGTTTGGTAGCTGGAGGTACAACATGAAATCGGGGTCTAACAGGATTTCGGTCGTATTTGCCTTGACCACAGATGGTACATTCGCTGATGAATTTAGAGATTTGATCCTTCATCTTAGGCCAGTAATATTTGCGGGATAAGGACAAATAGCACTCATGGATGCCACGGTGATTCGTTTTGCCGTCATGATAGTGACGAATGATCTCTTGTTGACGGAGATATTCTTTCACGTTCTCTATCTCGGATTTAGTTAACACTAAGTTCATTGAAGAGCCTTTGAATTTATTCTGTAATATAGGAATAACAGAGTACATTGCAAGGGGGGGATTAATTAGAAGGCCTGTCTTAACCTTGGGGTTGACGTATTCCTTGATGGCATTTACCAAGTCTTCTTCCAGGTTGGACTCGGACAGTTGTATGCTTATGCGTGTGTGTGTGTCAAATGGTTTAGTCATGATAGCTTTCCGTTTGATGTCATTAACTATAGTAAGATGTATTTGTCTGTTAAATTTATTCAAAGGTTCGTCTGTTATTGGAATCTCTAATATAGGATTTTCGTGGCTAGTATGTACAGTCTCAGTAGAGGAGTTGGGTTTAGAGAGGGCTATCTCAGTCGGGTTGCCTAGTAAAGAATTCAGTTCATCTATTTCTTCCATTAGGGATTTAGTATCGCTTAGATGGATTTCTACTCGCGATAGAGCGTCAGCGTTGGTGTTGATCTTGCCTTTCTTATATTGCACTGTAAAGTCGTACTCACTCAGTCTTAGTCGCCATCTTGTCAGACGTGAATTTGGCTCTCTCAAATTCATCATCCATTCGAGAGGTTTATGGTCAGTCAATATCCTAAATTTCCTTCCAAATAGGTAGGGCCTAAAGTATTTGGTGGCCCACACTATAGCCAAAAGCTCCTTTTCAATCGTGCTGTAGTTGATTTCGCTGTCGTTTAGGGTCCGTGAAGCGTAGCATATGGGTTTGTCGCTACCTATAGGGCCTTGAGATAGTATGGCTCCAATAGCCACATTTGAAGCGTCTGTTGTTAGGTTAAATTCCTTAGTGAAATCAGGATATTGAAGAATGGGATCGTTTGTCAGTAGAGTCTTGCATTTTTCAAAGCAGTTTACGTATTCGGGGGTGAGACTTATTTTTCTACCTTTTTTCAGGCAACTAGTTAGTGGTTTTGTTGTACGTGCAAAGTCCGGGATGAATTTTCGGTAGTAACCGAGAAGTCCTAGGAACTGCTTAATTTCCTTGGTGGTCTTAGGAATTGGGTACTTCTGGATAGCGGAGATCTTGTCAGGGTTCGGTTTGACGCCGTCCTTACTAATCACATGACCAAGGTAAGCCGTTTCCAGCTTAAGAAACTCTGATTTATCCATTTGGATTTTGAAGTTAGACTCTCTAAGTCTCTGGAAAACTTTTTCTAGGTTTACCATTTGTTCCTGGAGGGATGTGCTGAAAACGATGATGTCATCAAGATAGACGAGACAAATATCATTTTGGAGACCTCTAAGGACGTTATCCATCACTCGTTGAAATGTGGATGGAGAATTTTTTAGTCCCATCGGCATACGGAGAAATTCAAAGTGTCCGTGCTCTACATTGAAGGCTGTCTTCGGAATATCGTCGGGGTCCATCTCTACCTGGTAAAATCCACTGGCCAAATCCAGGGTGGTGAAGTACTGACACTTCCCTAACTTGTCCAGGACGTCAGTTATGTTAGGAATGGGATACTTGTCGTCAATGGTCTTTTCATTTAGTTTACGAAAATCAACTACTAGTCGCCACTTCTGTTTGCCAGAAGCGTCTATTTTCTTGGGCACAACCCAGATGGGTGAGCTCCAGGCTGAGTCGGAGGGTCTGATGATGCCTTGTTCTAACATTTTTTCTATCTGATTCTTGACTTCTTCTCGATGGACAAACGGATAGCGATACGTTTTAGCATGCACAGGGACCTCGTCGGTGGTCCTGATCCGGTGCTTGATCTTATTGGTGAAAGTTAGTTGTTCACCGTCAATATAAAAAACATCCGCATAGCGAGAGCAAAGAGTGACTAGGTTGGCTTTTTCCTCTTCGTTTAAATGTTCGGTACGTAGGCGCGAGATGACGTCGTCAATACGTGAGACCGGTTGTTGAGTGCGCGCGCACTCGATGTTAAATATTTCTGCGTGCGCCGGACTATCAAGTGAGAAAATAATATCGTTCGCGGTGGTATTTTCTATTTCTAAGTAACCACGGCTATTAGTGACAGTTGTTATACACTCGTGGATTATACAGTTACAAATGATTTGTTCCGGGATAAAAGCGTCACCGTCCGTCGTATCTAAGGGAACTCTAATTACTTTAGATGACATTGCTGGTATTATGTCCTCGTAAAGGTTCACGTTCCGCGAGTTATACATGTGAATAGGGTTTGAGGCAAAACGAGTAAGTAGTTGGCCATCTTTCAGGTCAATTCGCGCTTCCCACTTACTTAATAGATCTAAACCGATGAGGCCGTCGAAATAATCGTGAAATCTATATACAAATAGCTTCATATTATCTTTATCAAGAAACTCAGGGAAGCACGGTAATGTAATGGAAAAATCATTTCTACTAGTTGCATGTATGTTTGTCACTTCGAATGGATCAAAATCTAAGGGATAACTTGAAAAGTACTGTTCGACAGCTTCGGGGCTAATAAAAGACTGGTTCGCACCCGTGTCGACCAATAATTTGAGAGGAGGATGGGCTATTTGAATATACGGCAACTGCCTCTGTGTTTGGAGGTTTACTTCTATTTTGGCTTTTTTAATGTCAATGTCTCCTGAAAATCCTGCTCAGCCTTGCTAGAGCTTGGCTGTGGTTGATTTTCATCAGTCAAATGGTGTTCGTCAGTCGTATAATAGGTTACGTCAGAAGTGAACTCGGGTGAATCACTAGTATAATAATCGCCGTAGTAATTGTAAACGGGGTCATGATAACAGCCACAGTTATTGTAATATGAGTAGCCGTCGTCATGTGTCGAGCATTCATTCAAGTTCATTTCTCGGCTTTTGAAATAATTTGTTGGAGGTGGGTTTCCTGACTTAGTCCAGTCATGTCCAGTCGCCATTTGGGATGGCGGTAATGTCTTTGGGGTGAAACGTTGGACGCCACTCATTGGTTGAGGGTGTTGAAATTGTGGCGGATTATTTTGAGGTGGAACACGAAATACGTTACTACGGGGGTTGTAGTTAGGAGGTGGTGCACTAAACATCCTCTGGGTGTTCGTAGGGTTACGCATATTATGCGCGCCTGGCGGTGGTAGTCTAAAGGGTTGAGGCGGAGGCCTCATGGGCTGCTGTCCCACGGGAACAGGCCAATTGGGCACTGGCATTGGGAAATTATTCCGCGGTAATGGGGCAACTGAAGGTAGGGGTTGTAGCGCAGCTTTAGGGATGACATGAGACTTAGAAGGTTCATTGCGTTGTTGAAGATAAATTATGTTGAGCTCTTCCTGGACGAATTCCAGGGCTTTCTCTATAGTGGGAGGACGCATGCAACGTATACGAGATCCTAAAGGTTCCTTAAGTCCACGAACATATGCCTGCATGGTGACCTTCTTATAGAGTTCGCGTTTAGCTTCTATGGTTGTAGGCACTGTCTCGTGTAACGTCACATAAGTCATAATAGTACTGAACAACGTTTGGCATTGGTCATAAAACTCCTGAGGTGTCCGATTACCTTGAGTAGCAAGTGAGAGGTCATTGTACAGAGCCGTTTCGTCTCTTTGATCGGAGAAATTATTTATCAGCGCAGATCTAATCCCTAACCAACTTTCAGGTATCCCGTTGGAATTGAGTGTGCACGACGCGGGGCCTGTTATCTTATTCAGTATGCCATTGATAAGGCAAAGATTTGAAAACTCACTACCTTGGGCGTTACTAAGATATTTAATTGCTAGTTGATCGCAAACGTTAATAAACCTTGTCAGTACGTTAGGGTTTCCATCAAAATCCGGAACAAGGCGGAGAGCCTTAAATATCGTATCGGGGTCGTGAGACATTTCGTCGATTAAATCACTTAAAGACTGGTTTAAATCTGTATCCCTACAACTATCTAATTGATGCCGGCGAGCCTGACGAGATTCAGACTCGCGAGAACTGTTAGCCCTAGGGTGATAAATCTTGAAGTGGTAAGACTAACACACTAAAGGGCAAGTTAAGGATAACACTAAGATAAAGGAAAGCAACACGAGATCAATTCAAGTGTACTCACATAGGTTTCATCTGGTTCTCTTCGTGAATCGATTGCTGGATTCTCCTCCTGGTCTGCAGCAGGTCCGTAGATTCTGGATACTCGGTGTCGGGACTTGATAGCCACCCGGGTGACTCGCGACGCGAATTAGTAACGAAGCCTAGCTACCTATTCCCGATCTCGCGAACCGACCCGCGAGTATCCTACCGACTGCGCCAATTACGTTAGCTGCAGTCAGAGGATCGAAAAAAAACCAAATTTACTTAGGAAAATATTTAATTAAAGATTTAATTATTAAAAGTACATTAATTACTTATAAAATAAAAGAGATGAGACCTAATCGAAGTATGATTATGGAATAATAGATTATTTAAATTATATTCTACAAGAAAATGTTCATTGACGTCACTTTCACTGCACTTGCATTTGTACTTCGACCTGTTGCACAAAATGTAGGGCAGCAACTCAGCGATCTTCATATTGGGCGATTGCGTATTTTATATATACACATAAATATATATATACACATAAATATTTATATATTTTAAATATATATTATAGTAAATCGTATGTATGGGTTTATAACCTATTTATGTAGTTGTCTAGTGTTTTATTTTTTTGTTAATTTTTATCATCGTCGTGTCAACTGAAGCACCTGCCATCTAATCTCTTCACCACCCTTGGTTGACTGGTAGAGAATGCCTAAGGCATTAAGTCCGCCTTTGTACCTTTTGTACGAGAAGTTTAAATAAATAAATAAATATAAACGTTATTGCTTATAGAATGTCACTTATCTAAGCCCTCTTGTCTCTCTCAACTAGCACAACAAACACATCTAAATATTCACTTTTGAACAATTGATAGGATACTTGCAAAAATAAAAATGCTAACGAAACACTACTTTGACTGTTTTCACAATTCACTCTGCGGTATGCGAGAGTGAAACCACCGTGCACTTACAGAATATAAAAGAAATAAAATTTTACACAACCAAGAACCACTAAAAGGAGTGTCCATTTTCTTCGTGCTCATTAAATTTTCACACATGGTGAAAGAGTAGTCCTGTGCGAGAGAAAATGTGAATTTGTGATAGGAGTTCCGAGTTTGAATAAAACTTGGAAGGGAAGAGGTAGATGGTGTAATAGACGAGCTAATGATTCTAGGAGTACGTTTTACTAAGTACATTGTGTGTATTTATGGGATTTCCAAGGTTCAGTTCTAGGTACTGTGTTAAAGACTACAGATGTAGAAACAAAATATTAGTCTACAGTATACCTTAAAGTCTGCTAGACCAAAATTACACCTAATATACACTAAATAATGTCATATGGACAAAAAAGGCCGATCACAGCTGTGATTTTAGTATAATACATAAAAAAATAAAGTTTAGAAACCATAAGCCTTCACCGTTAAAAATGGTCAAATAACTTAACAAAAATATACTCAAATAACTCTGAGACCTACGTAAGTATATTATATGTATTAAAGTTTAAAGCCAGTTCTGACCGAATCGTTTACCATTTTAAATAACAGAATTTGGTAATATTGTTTCTCAACTTTGTAAATTATGGAAAAGCAAAGCAATCGGAAAGCAAAGATTCTAATACAGTACCAAGAAACCCATTCCTGGCAGCGAAATTTCACACACAATCTGCAAGCTGATTTACTGTACCTACAAGTATTACGTCTTGGGCCAACCCCTCGATTTATGGAGCCGTAATCCGAACTTACCTGTAAATGTTGCTACTGTAATACATTTGTAGGCTTATTGAGTAAACTCATGTGTGTGTGTAAAATAAAGATTATTTTCAATGAAATTTTGTATTCTCAGCGCTTGCTGACATTATAGTTCAAATTAAAAAAAAATATAAGCAGATCTTGAGTGATATTATGGGAGTTAATTGCCCCGTAAATTATTCGGAGGTGATAAAATTGGCAATTAAAATTAAGTACTGAAATTCCACTATAATTAAAAAGGTTAAATACGAAAGATTCGTGTTGATACCTTTCGAATTTTGATGACCTGGTAAACCGAATCGAGCACTAAGTTAGAATGCAGTTTATAACAAACTAAGTAAAAGTCCAACAACGTAACATGACATTCTTCAAAACGGCGCTTATAACAGAATCGCTTTTACTGCAGCCATCGGGTCAGAGGCGTTTAATCGTTCGGAACACTTTACGAGCAATCGTTCCATTCACAGCCGGAGCTCCTTCCGAATATTTCACCCTCACATATCCTAAGAATAGGTGCATGTGTAACAAAATTAGATACAGCAAGAGCTGTAAAGTCGTCAAGCACAATATTTTATTATTGTATTTACTCATTTTACGGGACATAAAACTTTTGATTGTTATTGACTGTATTGATAATATTTGCATGTTATAATGCCGTTTAGTTTCGCAACCTTCTGTTCTCCATTGTTTCGGTTTACGGTATCGTGATATTCGATTTGCTTAACCACTTTTTGATTACTCCTTACATTTAGAACATTATGTCTTACGGGAATTCCAATTTTAATATTCGACGTTATGTACCTGTTACCGATAATAATAGGTATTGGTATTAAATGAGTGGATGTATCCGTTCCGATCAGAGTTATGTCACGCAAAAGCTTGAACCATAATCTAAGATGGGTAGTGGTAGTAGTGTACATAATAATTTCAAGCAAACGTCTTCGAGCTTTCCAATATTTTACGATCATAAGCAGTTGATTTATGCCAAGATAAAATCACTTAAAACGACGGAATGGGTTTTATTGAGATTTGACTGGAGTATCCTTGGTGAGAGCTACGAAGTCAATACCTTTTTATTAAATTGTAGAAGGTTTTTATTTAATCTTTATTTATTTTTTCGCTTTGCCCCGGGTTGTTGCTAAGCTACGCACAAGTACGGGATCAGTAACGGAAAAATATAATGTAAAATATCTACTATACGTCACATTTTTCTTTGAAAGTGTATAAATCGTGCATCATTAGTCTTTTTCAGCAGACATAGTTTTTAAAATATTCTTCATTTAGATGAAATCATGAAATCGACAAAGTACATCAATTCAATTTACTACTCCGTTACACTCCAACAAAATTTTAGCTGTTTGACAAATGTGTCAAATTACGGCTGTGGGCGCCCCCCAGCTAGATGGACGGACGACCTAAAGAAGGTGGCTGGGGTAGACTGGATGCGGAAGGCGGAGGACAGGGTGTTGTGGCGCAGTCTGGAAGAGGCCTATGTCCAGCAGTGGACTGCGATAGGCTGAGTTGATTACGGCTAAAAAACACGTTAGAAGTGAAAACTGACGACTAGAGCCGAGTATACGCGATTCAGTCCCGAATATAAGCTATTCAGCGTCACCGACCGACTGGAGCCGAGTGTACCCGATTCAGCGTCACCGACCTGAGCGTGACAGTTCAGTTTCGTTCAATGTTCAGAAAGAGCGCAAAGTGCGCCTAAAGAAGTTATCAATTCAAAAACATTTCTAAAAATATGTGCGTAAAAACGTACCTACATTTAATTCCACACACTTCACACGTTTAAAGATACACGAATCGTCACATTTCACGGTCCCTATTAGACATAAAATTTCTCACTGTATCTACTGTTCGGGATAGCTCTATATTCTCAGGATTGCGTGACGGCAAAGGCTTTACAATCAACGTGAATCAGTGCACGTGAAAGTTTGGTACAAGTTTATTGAGAACGTTTGGTTTTTTACTACTTGTGTATGGGAATATTATTTTTGGGATATATTCAACTGATCCTCTAAAACCTTAATAGACTTTCTAATAACTAACACTTTTTATACTAATGAACCTCATAAAACTTTTTAAGCTTCTAATGATGCACACTTTTTAAAAAGCCCCTTTTCTAAACCACAACGATCCCGACCAAATGGGTTAGGTTACGTAAAAACTGTGACGAACCGCGCGTGAGCCGAGCGAGCAAAATACCTCCATGTTTGTCGTAGTTATTTGGCTACTTAGTATTTTAAGGACCCCAAAATAGGAATTATTTGAGATTCACAAAAAGAAGCACAATCACTCTATATATTCAATTACATTCAATTTATATATTCAACAATATTTTTAGGATAGCGAAATACATGCCTTATTGTTTTAGACATAGAACGCTACAGAGTAACCTAACAGAGAAAAAATGTTATGTCTTGTCCTGGAGTATATACTGTTTTTGTTTGAGTATGTCTTATATGTCAAGAAGATAAAGGAAACTGGAGAGAAAGATAACATACAATACAAACAAAAACATAATGTCATCCAAATGTTTCATGTATTACAAGATATCAAGGTTACTATAATCTCACATATCACAGTTTAGTCACAAGTGTTAAAAAGTGAAAAATATCGTATTTTATAAAACATGATACAACAAAAACAATACATTTTATCTAGAACATTAGCATGCTAGTTCTAAACAAATCAATTATGTTATACAAACGTATGAGGTGTAATAATAGTGAAAACTTTGCAGCTTGTATTATATTATTTTTTGACTAGTACGTACTTATGTTTAATCCATACGAATGATTAATTATAATTGATCATCTGTCTGAGACCTGCCTTGAGCAGCCTGTGACCGAAGAAGTACATAAACAACTCTTTCGGGATATTTAAAAAAAAAATGATGAAATAAAAAATTCTGCTAGTTACTGTAATATAATATGCCGCAAATAAAATTAAAAAAAAAAACCTCTGAATTAAAAACTTTTTCTCAAGCCGCTATCTATATTTCCTCTATCTACTATCTACATGGCTACGTCTAACCCAATTTCATGTTAAAAAGGAATAAAAATTCAAATTATCCGCTTGTTCCTCCGTCTAGCCCACGTCCCATACACGGGTGTTTTATGCAAAGCAACCGGCTAATTGTGCCAGCTCTCTAGAATTGTGGCGATGGAGTGAACAGCCTTTTCGACCCGTCGGAACCCAACTTTATGGGCCCGTAAAATATGGGAAATTCAGACCTTCCATACTTCTACTGCACTCGTGGGTTCGTATTGAAATTTTACTGGCGGCTTTTTATGGATGTAGATTTCATGTCCGGTAGATTGATTGACGGAATCGGTTTTGGTAATGTATTCTGCGGTTTTTGGTATGTTGTCATCATCAGAATTCATATTTATTTCATTTTTACCAACTGACTCGTATTTAGATTATTTTTTAATTTCCCTGGTGGAAAATCCTCTTGGATGTCCTCCACTCTGGGGGATCTTGAGGTGTCTGTCAGACTCTTACTGACTAAAAAACACCCCAGTGTTCCCATCCCACACTTGTACCGGGGATCATGAGAAGTTGTTTACGCCTTCCACGATCCCTGCACCTTCCACGATCTCGAATCGTATTCAGCTATGCCCATCAAATTCACGTGTTGCATTATTTAACCCTTGATTATATTCAATATTGCGCTCTACCCCTAAAAGATTTGTCCAAAATATTTTGTGTGTTGTGTTCATTCAAGATTATCGTAAATAATCCCTGTTCCTGTATGTTCATAATACATAACATTGTTTCATTTTTTTAAATGGTATCAAGTTTTATTGCATGTATAGATAACTAAGTATTTACAGTAGGTACTAAATTAAATGACTAACTTAATAACTGTACAAATATTGAATATTTTTTACAAAAATCGACTTTATAAAATGCAACAATTTCGTTCCGAACCCGAACATTTACGACCACAAAGAATGTAACGTCAAATTACCCAACTTGCACTGGCATCAAAACTATTTCAAATTAAAATTTCAGCAAAAATAACGAAAGGAAAATGGGCGAATTCAATTTAACGCCAGTCGACCTTTTCTACAAGCCTCCATTAAGGGAGTAACTGAAGAAAAACGTCGATAACAGATGTTAATTAATCGTATAAATCTATAAGAGAAAAGCTATCTGAGAGCTTGTAATATAATGATATTGCTTGTTAAGCAATTAAGTGCTGTTTGTTTAGATTGTGTACTTGGACGATATTATTGTTTATGTTCGAGCGTTTCAGATTTATAAGGGCTTTTACTGGCGATGGGAAAGCGATTATGAAGTGTTCGGTTTATTGAGCCGGGATTGTAAAGGGCAAATAAAGTGTTTGAGCTGATGGTTGCACTTTTATTTAATTAGCAGAGGAAATTCTGGTCCCTACTCCGTGAGGTAAGTTTTGAATATGAATGTCGATGGCTATAAGAGTAAGGGAAGACCGAAGAAATGCTGGATGGACTGTGTGAATGATGATATGATTAGAAAAAGGACTACTGAGATGACGAGTAACAGAGAAGTATGGAAGAAAAGTTCATGTTGCGCCGACCATAAATAAATTGGGATAAGGGAAAGAGAATGATGATTATGACTAAGTGAGGTGCACATCTTGGTAAGTGTGTTTATATGTAGTTACAGTGACAACAAAGGATAAGTGTCCTTTGATGTCACTTGTATCATCAAAGAGTTTTCCTTTTTACATCTCAATTTAAATTGACCACTTCATTTATCTGGCAGGCCTGTTGTTCTAGTGGTCAATGGCCTTGACTACTATACGCAAGGTCATGGGTTCGATTCCCACCCAGGACAAATGTTTGTATGATGAGCACGATCATTTGTTCTTTGTCTGGGTGTAATTTATCTATAATATGTATGTATTTAGAAATATATATGTATGTGTATCAGTTGTCTAGTACTCATAGCACAAGCTCTGCTTAGTTTGGGACTAGATGGCGTTGTGTGAAAGTTGTAGAATATTATTATTATTATTTCATTATTAATTTACAATTTAACTGATTTAACTCGCCACCGATGCTTCTTATTATATAACTAGCTGCACCTCGCGGTTTCACCCGCGTAACTTTCGATTCCTTGGGAATATCAGGATAAAAAATAAGAGCTTTAAGTAACAGCTTTGTACCAAGTTTCATCGCAATCGGTTTTGCGTGAAGAAGTAAGAAAAATATAATATGAATTTCCCGTTGCGCTGCGTGGGGCCACACCAGCCACTTTTGTTTAGATTGACATTTTTAAATTAGTAATATCTTTTGAATGGAATGACCGATTTGAATAATTCAAATTAATCTTCAGTCAACAGTCTCAACAGTCTTGATTACGAAATGACTTATTTGGATAAGGATTATTACAAAGGTATGGATAACATGGTCTGAATTTGGTTAGAATTTCTATCAACTTTTAAAATGTAAAAATGGAGTTATAGTTAGGTACATAACTAGAATATAGACAAATGGTATCGCAAAGTTTTTTTTACATATTAATATGTTCTTTTTTGTAGAACATTTTATTGTTCTATCATCAATAGTTTCCTGTTGAAGTTTTAGTAGGGACTCCAAATTATTCTAGTAATAAATATAGCTTATATTACTCGAGGATAGTGTAACATTCTAATGTTAAAAAAAAATTGAAATCGGTTTAGTAGTTTTTAAGTTTATTCGTTACAAACATACATACAAAAATACAAATCATTTATAATATTAATCTTTATAATATTAATAAAAATAAATAATGTAAATTACATTTTGTATTTCACAGAATAAGTTAACTCCGCAATTAACGAATGTTCAACGTAAATAAATTGTAAGAAACAATTCCTTTTTCATCATTGGAGGCTTAAAAACTTAACTACAGCTTCATCATCTGAACAGATTACACACACCAATACTTCGCAGAATCCATGTAAATATAAACTTCGCATTAACTCGTAAGTCAGCCTATAATATGTACCATCAAAAACACGCCATGAAATTGATATTAATTAATTTAAGAGCTTACCTACGGCCCGTTACTGGGGAGGCGGATTTTACTGGATTTCCATATATTTTCCGCGCATATTAATTACGAACGGTTAACGTCTGGCGTCGAGGAGCATTAGCTTAATTCGATGTCAGATACGATTTCGATTTTATTAATTTTTCCGCTCACATGGGACTGTGGAGCAAAAGTCGCTGGATGTGGCAAGAATATGCTGAATTTTAATAAACAACAGAAGGCCAATTCTCGTATTAAAAAAAATCAAATGACAAAAACTTGTCAAAAATGTAGGGAAATTAGAGGTATTTTTGACAGATTGAGGTTAGAATGCGAACGTTCCTAAAAATACGAGTACCTACGGGAATTGCTTCTTTGGATTTAACTTTCATTGTTAAATTTTTGTACTGTGTGATGATATTTACAGTGATATCCTGCATAGCGTAAGAACATCGCGTTTAAACAAAAAAAAAAAAAAAGAGTTTTTTCAGTTGGTCCAAGCTAATGACAAATGTGGTAAAAGAGCTTCCGCTTTTAGAGACGTTGTTTATCCCAAAAAACGTGTAGTATTTTGTCGTAAAACCTCAATGATCTTGTATCGCAGTATAAGAGTATATTTTATTTTTATTTTATTGACCTACCTACACTTTCTAGCATTGACTATTTCACAAATTAAATCAAAGTCCGTTAACATGAAACAATAACTATAGTGATCTTCAACAAGTTCAGAAAGATATTTTGTAAGAAAATTTCAACATCAAAACCTGCGTTACTTCCAGTCCCCATAAACCACGGACCCACAAGGGTCGCGTGGGAGACGCACATTACGGATTCGTAGCGGTGAAATACGACGTACGGTATCAGCATGTCACAAATATTGGTGAGCGCGTGCTTTTTATTGGCGAGCACGGATGTAGGGTTGTGCGGATGTTCGGATGTTCGGATGTTGCTGAGTAGGACCCACCTGTACCGGTCGTATTTATGTTGGCTTTTTTGTTTATCTTGGGTTGTAAAGTTTTTAGTTGCTTGAATTTTGTGGAAGGTTTTTTGAAGGTATGATTTGCCTATAAATGATAAATGATTTTATTTCTATAAGTAGGTTTGTATAGGGACTGATAACTTGATATGTGTTATTTGAGGAGGATGGATACTTTTGGTTAAAACTCCCTAAGACACCAAAGTCTAAAAGACGTGTAAATTATATTTAAAATAAATTGTATAAGTAGGTACGTAGATAATCATCATCACCGTACTCCTTCTTCCTTTCGTGTCGATTGATTTAACACCTTTATTTTATATTATTTGAGCTCAGTAGGTAGCCACGTGGATTACGGCATCAGTCACATTCTTTAAGTCATAAAAGGTGCAAGTGAACGGGCACTTAGGTCCCTCCCCATCACTGATCGGAGTAGGTAGATTGAAATGGGGTCATTGATCCGAAACGTATATATTAATATGGACTTTCCTCCGTAATTTCGGAATTGGTTGATTATTAACAACAAAAAAAAACCGGAACTTAGGTAGGAATTGTGTTAAAATGAGCAATATTACATTCTTTATATTATTTTTTTTTAACGGCACAGTCACGATTTGACACAACCCAGCGACCAATCAGAATAATGGATCATGGGTGGTGCACTAACCGGTTATCAAAACAATGTGTACGCCCACCGACGACATGCCAGGTAGCTCACTCATTGACTTCGTTTCGTAGAGTGCGCTTCTTTGTTTGTTACTGTGTTGTTAAAACGTTACTTGACCCTCGCTTGTGTACATACTGACTTCTGGAATCTGCTCAAAAATTGTTTTTATTATTCAAATAAATAATAAATGAACTTAGTTTTGATACCTACCTTTAAATTTTGAATTGAGTAGTAATAATATCACTACCAACATTAAAATATTTAATCGGATCCGGAAATACCGGAATTGCTTTCCGGGAAAATAGCTTATCCATGTTATTCTTTCTGTGGGCATTTATGATACAAGTACCAAAAATAAATCTACCTACTCCGATCACTGCTCCCCATACTAGTTTTGAAACAAAATATTTCAAAACTAGTATGGTTAACAAACTACTATACTGTTAAAAATAAATCTTAAAGCGTCTTGCGTAACAAGAAAACATTCCCCGTTTATCTTGAAACGCCACTTCTTAAACAGCTCTTTATTATTCATATTTTTATCACAACAGTTTGCTAAGTGCAGCGCTCAAAGCTACGTGCAAGAAGTACTGAAAAATATATTTTACGATTGTTCAAACCAAGTTGATACTTATCATAGTACAGTTAGCGACAAAAGTGGCGTCCTTTCAAGGGGTGAATGTACTCTTATATCTACAATACTTACCTGCAGTATTGTATCTCCTTTCTCTCTAAATCCGTCCTAAGGTCGTCTAAAAGATCGCTTTTAGTAATAAGACCGCCCATTGTGTCACCCCCTGTTATTTTTTTGCATTTATGTCTGTAATATTTATGGTTATATGTAATATGTATGGTTATTCTATACCTAAGACCAAATTTGAAATGTCATAAAAGATAAATAGAAGATACAAAAATATATCTTACGTACCCTACCACAATGTATGAAACAAAGAAGCCGTACGCCCGATGGGATTTCTCATTGGTAAAAATTACGAACTTTCATACAAATTGTCATCTCCTATTTAACCCCATTTTTATGCCTCATTATTTACATAATCAACTTTTTTCTAAAATGTCATGCTTCTAGACCCAGTTATATAGATATCTAAAGATTCAGTAGAAACTACAGCTAAGGCCATCCACGTTCCTGAAAAGAAGCCAAAACCCAAAAAAAAAAAAACATAATATTAGCTGACTTTGTCGCCACCTGTACCACGACTTGCTTAAGTCATTATACATAAACATTGCAACAGAAATACAATAATATCGCGCCAGTAATTACGTGAAATTAGTTTTTTTCAACACGCTTATGTTGCTAGCTGGCTTCAGTATACCAATGAAGTTATTTTGCGTGACTCTAATAAGACGGACTGCTAGGGATGTGCGTGTCGGCTTTATTAATTTTCGTATCCGAAAATAATAGCGCGGATTTATGCAATCATAATTCAATTTTGGTTATGTTAAAGATTGACTTAAAGAGACTACGCACACACGCAACCGCGACGCATAACGCATATACAATATTCGTTTTTAAATTTGATCCTAAAAAAATATCCTGAATTTCATAAACTCTCCTAATTCCTCTTTTTTCCTAATATTTTTAAACCAACAATTGTCAACAAACAAACAAACTTCCGTTTTTTATTTAAAGTGGTGGATTCTATTTATTTTAGCTACACGTCTATTTGAAATATTCGTGCAATTTTTGCTTATAATCAATAGCCGTTTGTTTACATAACACTGTCATTTTTGTTAGTCAAAAATTAATATGACGATATCATAGCAAAATTCTTTGTATAGGTAAAAATATCCGCAAACCGTTTATCCGCTATCCATATGATTTTACCCACCACTACTCCAATGGCCGGTTAAAAGAGTATGTACCATGTTTTTATGCAAAAACGCTAATGTTGAAAGCCTTTGAGAATTAACTAGTACTCAAATATACATTAAAACTGGCAACTTTTTGCTTTCCGGTTTCAATTAACTAGTTGATAGCTAGTTTATGTAGCAGACTCGATGATTTGTATTTCAACGTTTATTCGTGAAGTTACTTTTTGATTTTTCTACGTTTGAAAAGACGAAATTATTATAATTATGAAAATTGAAGTTTCATAAACCAATCGATTATTTTGAGTATTTACAGTAAGGGAAATTATTTGTTAAGCAAATTGACACTCTACGTACATTTGCCGTGCTATAGCCATTTCATAAAATTGTCAAAGAATGACAGTGGTGATTTGATTTTTTTTTTTAGTCTATACTGTTAACCACCCAATACAAGCATTACTACATGCTTCCTGGGAGGTTCTAGCCACTGAATAATATTGTACAAGAAAGTTAAAGAAATAAGCTATTTTAATTTTTAATTTTAATTTTTAACTGTTCCATTGCTGGGCAAAGACATCCCCAAATCCTTCCAGGAATTTTTTTTCCACGCCCCCTCAAACCAGCCCTCGCGGTACGCATCCAGTTCCCAACCAGCACTCTCTTTCTGGGCCAGCCTCGGCGGTGCCGTCCATCTTTAGGCACCCATTATGTGGAGAATTTTGCCCAGCGGCTATCATGCATACGGCTGATGTGACCCGTTCAATCCCATTTGGACAATTTAAGTTTGTAGTCAATTTTATTATAATATAATAACAATAATTTATTTGGTTACATAAAGGTTTCGTAGTATGTACATGAGGGACTTACAACGTATGCATTATTAATTACATGGTGTAAGTAAAACGGAAAGGTGGGTGAATCACTTCTCTCCTAGCTAGATCACTGAGTAATCTGTATTTAGGAGATTAGTTGTTCTGACTTTATATCGTAGAGGTACCTTTACCTAATAAGGAATTATTTTAGTAAAAAGACTATCCTATTTATCTATCTAGCTTTTAGTAGAAGCCAAGCGCCCTAAAATAAAATGCATTCATACTCAACACAGTTTTACTTTACTCCAAACTAACAAGAAATATGAGCATAATGCACTCCACTTCCATCACCACACACTCGTACAAATAACTAGACTAGTGTCTCTATCACCAGCGACCTAAAAATGCTTCCTTCCACTCCGACTTACAAACATACCTACATCAAACACCTGAAGATTTGATACCTCATGCCATCTCGTTCTAGACCCCAGATAAAGAAAGAGATCGAAATAACTCTTGGAGAAGATAAAACGTCTCGGTGTCGTATATTCAGGCCGTTTGTTCTGAACGGCTCATGTACTTTTATGTCCTCAGTCAAGTACAATAGTGAGTCAGTACTTGCATCGCTCCTTCTTATCGGTTAAGCTTTTAAAATTGTTGCGGGAGAAGTATTTATCTTACTTGTTGTATTTCTGTTTGAAAGATGAGTAGGCTTAAAACAATGTGAGTGTACTTTTCAGTAAAAAGCACACATTGAGAGAACACAGCGAATAATGTTTTTTTGATGAGAGTTGTCTTGTTAAATATTTACGTGATAGATGTGAATGGCGATAATGAATAGTTTCGTGTCTTTGAAAGCCTTCTTTTACCTACACTTGCAACGATGCAGATCAGGTCTTCTGTACAGGGAGTGACCGGGTTTTCAAGAGCAAATTTGGTTTTGACAGTCATCAGACAGCTCACGAAAGGAAAGAAAAGTAGCCTGTGTCGCTGTCGCCAGATACGCTGAAGAGGACATATAACACACAGACATGGAGTATATACAACATTATTTTTAGTATATGGCAAACTGTTTGTTCAGAATAAGTAACTGGATCGATTCCAATAATTTTTACACCATTTTAGGTATATTTTGCCCCAAAAGTATTTAAGAAAAGTTACAAGTTGGACACCAAGCGACACTAAGTACATATCGGCAATCATATGCGCACAACACAGGTCACGGCCCGTCCGCCGGCGGCGCGGGGGCGCCGCGTGGTAAGTGTTAACTATCTTTTTCTACGGACAAGCAGGTAACATAACAAGCTTATAACTTTGTGATGTTTCATGATACAGTTTTGAAATTTGGTACATATTTTTTTTACATAAAAATACTAGACACGTGTTTCGGGTTTTGCATATACTAAAACTAATGTTGTATATACTATAATTATATGTTAATATTAATTAGGTGGGCTACGGAGTGCTACGTCAGTTATATCGTTGCTACGGCGTAGTCAACTAATTCTACGGTTTATACGAAAGGTAAGAATACAATATGAATGTATTTTTTGTCAAAAGGTACACGATGAGAGAAAAAAGTAAATAATATTTTTGAAGGAACTGTCTTAGTTGTGAATATTAGTTAGCAACTTCTAAATTCCATTTCTTAGCGACTAATTTCGATTTTTAACTGCCCGCATGAAACGGCCCATTCAGTCATTGTATTAATTCTTTATTTAAGTTCACATTTAAATGTTTTCATTTAGTTTACTACTCAGTTTTCACTGCCGAACTTATTAATAAACATACATTTTGTAATTTTTTATTTACCAAAATAACAATAAACATCTGCAGCTTTAAATCAGTGCCAATATTTCAATTTAGTTTTTTTGCAAGTATCCACCGTTCTTCATAAAAAACGTGTATCAGTATTAAAATTAACAATAAATAATTTTGATCTGTAACCTCTACTGTACCATATTCTAACTAATATATTTTTTTTAATTTGATTTGATATAAAATGTCTACAACCATAATACTTAATGGTCAGAGTTTATAATCATATAAGAAGTACCTAAGTACTTCTTATATAATTATAAACTCTGGTACTTCTTATATACTTTTTATTTCAATACACCAACTGTTCAGCGTATATTTTAACTTTTAATAGAACTTGGTTGTTCTTTCTAGTGTATTCATGTCACGTACATAATCTCTTTATTTTATAGCAGTATCCTAGAATATGTGGCCTTTCCCACTATATCATAATGTAATAGGTCCCACTTTAGGTCTCTCAATAAAACTCTTACCTAGAGGTTAATATATGATTAAACTGGATCGATGTTCCAGTGAAAAAAATAACGTACCAACGACTAGTTATAGCTTAATATACAATTTAGATATCAACAAACTAGCATGCAATAGCTTTGGAAAACAAAGAAGACGCTTTTTGATTGAGGCCGTGTCCTAATCAAAGCGTTTGCGCGGTCCTCGCGCGAACACATCATGATCGAGACGTTAATTTTGTTCGGCGAACCTCATCGCATCGTTGTGCCGACAGAGAACGCCTTCTAATTTTACGAACAAATTAGTTACATGAACGACAAATCGCGTATTCGCGCGATCGATCATTTTGGTTAGGAAACGGGATTGGTGTGTCTTGCTTCCACGATGCGCGTACGTAGGCATTTTGTATAGGTATTATATTTTTCTATGCAGTCACTTTCACAGGCTATTTGTAGTCATGTAGCTATTTTCTTTTCTCCATACAAATTATGACTACCAAAGAACTAACCACTTTAAACTGGAACAATCCACTAGAACAAAAACTACATTCTAAAAGGTAGTAGGTACGAGCCATTCCCCCCTTACATGTGATGATGTCCTAGTGCCAGTCTCGGGGACTCATTAGGTGCTAACGGTACCAAACCTCTTACTTTTGGTTTACCTACATTACCTAGAAACTAGTGCCGTGACACCTTCGTCACATTCTCTTGGGTTGTAAACTAGAAACTAACATGAACCTTTTTGAATTTACGTAGTTGAAAGTAATGTCCACGGGTAAACTAGTCAAGAAGTCTCATGAACAAGTTTTGCAGCATTAGCCAAAAAGTTGTTGCTACCTTACATTGGTGTATTAAATTGAATGCTATGTCTGCATTTTAAATTTTGTCACCCAACTAGCTCAAAAGAAGAGTGAGTTGATGCAACTACGTTTTCAATTACAAAATAATACATTTGTTAGGGCACAGCTGGTTATACATAAAATTAAAGTTACACGTTGAATATTTTACACCTTCAACATTTTCACTTTTATCCATCACAGTATTCGTAAATAACGTTCAAGGAACCTCAGAACATCTACAGAATTATACAAAGATATTAGTATGTACTTGTACGTACCCATTACGTGGAAGCACAAAGCGACTGCAATTCCGTTTGCACTTGCCTGCCTTTATGCAGTCGGATAGGGTAGCCATGGGCAAAGTTTGAGGATATTTACTCGAATAGCCGAAATTACGTTTCAAACGTTATATTGTGTGTACTGGGAGTTTAGTAATTGTGGTCATATGAGATAAAGCTTTAGGTCTCACTCTGTCTTTGTCTCTGCGTGTTTCTTTCTCGTTCTAACACACACACGCACCATCTTTCTGTTTTTATTTTATTTTTTGTATGTCTTTCTTTTTGTTTTGTCCATTAGGGAAAAAAAAAAATATTTTTTTAGTTTTAGATATTTGAGTTTCTTTTTTAATGTTTTTACTTAAATTTCCTGCGCGTCTCCCAAATAAAATATTTTTCTTTTCTTTCTTTGTTTTTCTCGCTCTAGTATTGTTTATCTTTCTGTGTGTCTCTGTTATAAGTCTTATGTTTGGAATCTGACAGGTGGCACACTGGAAGATGTTATACACTTACTGACGGAATGTGTCAGATTGCAGTTTGCAGGAGAGGATCCAGTTAGAGAGCTCAAGATACGTTTGTATGTTCCATCATATTTTGTCGACGCCTAACTCCAGAGCTGCTTACAGTTCCATACAATTTATATTTTTTCGTTTTACGAGAGAAGCTCCGATACGTTTGTTTATTATAAGCATTATTACGTTATAAGGTCCGATGGGACTGACATGTATAATTATATAAAAGTCCGTAATAATTAATAACGAGAAAAAAATGGTTTGGGTAGTTCTAAGGATCTGCATAACCTATTAATATTTACAATATTAATATTTTAGATGTTACTCCATTAAGTATTAGACTTCTCAATTTGTTTAGGTCTTATAATTTAATTAACTTGTTTTTTGAACCTACTAGGATCACGGCATCTTCGTCAACCTGTCTTGATAATATATTTAGTGTTTTTGATGCCAAAAACAAATTAGTCTTAACTGACTTAACGTCCGACCACTGTGGTTTATTAGCTAGCTTCCCCATGCCATTACATAAACAGCCGTGTAAAATTGAATGCAGGCCTTATACAGCTACCCGTTGCAAAATGTTTAAAAATAATATAGTTCATAGAATTACACCATCTATAGTAGAACACGAGAATCCTAATGAAATTTATGGTGCCCTTTTTGATGTTGTGCAAAAAGAGTACCAATCTACTTTCAAGACCAAAACTGTTAAGATTAATGGACCCTCCGTTGGCTTTAACCAATGGGCTACTCCGGGTATTTATAAAAGTAGAGCGAGACTATACGAGTTATATGGTTTGAAAAAATACAGGTTTGACACTCCTTTCCTAGAGTATGTCAAAAATTATTCAAAATTATTTAAAAAGATTAGTGCTTTTGCTAAATCAAAATTTTTAAGCGATGCTATTAAAAATTCTAATAATAAAGTAAAAACAACTTGGAAAATTATTAACAATGAAACGGGTAAATCGGTTAAACAAGAAAAAGTACTTGAGATTATGGTCGATAATAAATTAGTTAATAAAGCCGCTGACGTAGCTGAAGCTTTTAATGAGTTTTTTGCCAACATACCCATAACTACGACTCGCTCCTTAAATTCGTCCCCGTCTAAAGCTGAAAACCTTTTGCATAGTAGTGTACCTCAATGTAGTCGTTTATTTAGTTTCGAACATGTAACCCCACATGATGTAGTTAATGTTTTTAACCTACTTAAGTCTAAAAACACCGGTGACTACTGGGGCATCTCCATTAAACTTTTAAGTAATATAATAGACATCGTAGCCCCCTATCTAGCTGTTACTTTTAATAAATGTGTTGATTTAGGAATTTTTCCTGACCTCATGAAGAATAGTAAAGTCATACCTTTATTTAAATCAGGTAATAAAAACGACGTTGGCAATTTTAGGCCTATTTCCATCTTACCTGCATTTAGCAAAATATTTGAAAAATTAATACTCAAGCAGTTGCTAAGACATTTTAATTTAAATAGCCTCCTTCATAATGAACAGTATGGCTTTACAAAAGGTCGTTCGACTACAGATGCGGGTGTTGCTTTGCTGAAACACATATTTAACGCATGGGAGAGCTCGCAAAATGCTATCGGAGTTTTCTGTGATCTTTCCAAAGCCTTTGATTGCGTGCACCATGACACGCTTTTGCGTAAACTACGTCATTACGGTGTCCAAAACGAAGCTCTCAACGTAATAAATTCTTATTTACATAATAGGTTCCAATGTGTAGATGTTAATGGTGTGAAATCTTCCGCGCTGCCCGTTCAGTTAGGTGTGCCGCAAGGCTCAATACTGGGCCCATTCTTGTTCTTAGTTTATATCAATGATTTACCATTCCATTTAAAGGGAATCTGTGACGTTGTACTGTTTGCTGATGATACATCTCTTATTTTTAAAGTAGACAGGAATAGACTAGATTTTGACGAGGTAAACAGTGCACTCTTGATAGTTACGGATTGGTTTACGTCAAATAACCTAGTTCTCAATGCCAAGAAAACGAAATGTGTAAAGTTCGCCTTACCCAATGTTAGAAATCTAGGACCCAACATCGTCTTAGATAAAGAGGCGCTTGAGACTGTGAGCTCAGCAGTTTTTCTGGGAATAACAGTAGATGCCAAACTTCAGTGGGGACCACATATATCGAGCCTAGCAGGAAGGCTCAGTTCGGCTGCCTACGCCGTCAGGAAAGTAAGACAATACACTGACGTTGATACAGCTCGTTTAGTATATTTTAGTTATTTTCATAGCGTTATGTCCTACGGTATTCTGCTGTGGGGCAAAGCAGCTGATATACAAAATATATTCGTCCTTCAAAAACGAGCTGTTCGAGCTATTTACCAGCTAGGTGCTAGAGTTTCTCTAAGAGATTTATTTAAAGATATTGGTATTCTCACGGTTGCATCACAATTCATATTTGCCAACATCATATATATTAGGCAAAATATACACTTGTATACTAAAAACAGTGATGTTCACAATGTTAACACCAGAAATAAGGACAAACTACGTGCTCCCTTTCACCGGCTTCATAAGGTTCATAACTCATTTGTTGGGCTTGGTATAGCCTTTTATAACAAGCTACCCTCTTCTTTGCTAGATTTGCCTTTTAATGCATTTAAAGCTCAAGTAAAATCCAACCTTTGTTCAAAGGCATACTACTCCATCAACGACTATTTAAACGATAAGAATAGTTGGTCGCCCTGATTAACTCAAGACAATGTTTATGTTCTTTCTCCAGAATTAGATTACTGATAGGTTATTATACTATGAGCTCATTATACAATTGTTTTTATTGGGCTGTATAAGTCAAATCAGTTTAGTTTTATTTTTATTATATTATTGACATAATCAACCCATTTAAATGTTTTCTAATGAGTTGATTACAATATGTGGTTAGCTAGTGACCTCGACGATTGATCATATTATTCTTACCTGAGCAACCGGCAGCAAGTTCGTCATGCTCCCTCAGATGTCACTGCTTGCGGTAGCGTCGGGGGTCGGGTTGCCTCCTTCCCTCAAATATGGCGAGGGGGGTGATGGCCGATCTTTGCGTTATGCTCGTGAACGGGTGCTGCTTGTGGTGACTGGTCGTCTTGCTGACCATGGTTTTATTATTGTTATAATTAGTAATAACTTGTTTATTTAGTTTCCTTCGATGGTCCTAGTTTATCATTTGTGACTTCAAGCGACAGCTATGTAAACAGAACCCAGCATTGCATAAATATGTTAGCGGTCACGCCCTTCATACCTGGAGGCTTTTATTTAATTTTCATTTATTAATTTTTGCTTGAGTACCTACGTATAGTTTTTTATTGTATTTCTTGGTATATTGGCGTTGCTAGCTGACATATGGCAGATAATTGAATTTAGTGTCCTGTGTCTTGTAATGTTAATTGCTTTGCATACCTTGTATTGTATTCAGTCAAGTATTTTCTAACTGAACAGACAGCTGTGCTGCTGGGGAGTTTGTTGCGCCACTTCTTCTTCCCAGCGAAAGCACTAGGAAGTGGTGAAGGGCGGGCGTTTTGGGGGACTGTCTTTTGTAATTTTGACGTTCGAAAAGTGCTGATTCTCAGCCTAGTTTGAATAAATGACTTTTGATTTTGATTTTGATTTTGATTCTATTATTATCGGAAACTTGTTGTTAAACCACAATTATTTACACTTACTTGCCTGTCAGAGAGTACAGGTTTTTTTTCTTTAGCCTATAATATCCCACTGCTGAGCAAAATCCTCTCCCATATTCTTCCACCTTTCCTTGTGCTGTCCCTTCTCCATCCAATCGGTTAGGTATAATAATTATTTATGTAGTTGATGTTAGACTGATATTGAAATTATATTACTGGAAAGGTCAATCAAACAGCTACGCGTAGGCGGGCTACGGAGTGCTACGTCAGTGATATCGTTACTACGGCGTAGTCAACAGAAGCTACGGTTAATACGAAAGGTAAGCAAACTTGTAATGTATAGTACTACAGCTGAACTATTCTGTAAACATCTCACCGTGAAAATTTAGGTGAAGTGAGGAGTCATTCCACCTGATGTTAAGGATTGACACAATTGACAGCTCACTCCACCTAAGTTTACATAACATATCGGCAGTAGCTCGCATTCAGAAATTTCTTCTCTAAAAACCAATATGGAGACTTCATATAGAATCTACTCGTACATATATAAAACAAATCCCTTCCTTTCTTCTTAAACAGCATCATTATATTTTCTTTACTCCTGTTTCATGTCTATTATTATATGTATATATTTATTTAGATTAGTGTATAATAATATACTTTATGTATGCATTCATTGTATCGTCTAAATGGTACACCTACCTACAGTATTTGTCTCTCCTCCCCTTTTCAATCCATCCAAAGGTTGTCTTTAAAAGATCGCTCATTATGTCACCCTTTGTAAAATTTCTATATTTACGTCTGTAATTTATATGATGTACATAATAAAGAGTATTCTATTCTATTCTAAGAACGACAATAACGTCTTCGAAAATTCCAACGCACTCTTAAGTTTCGTTTCATCTTCCAGGTCTATCTCATTTAAGGATAAAGATCCAAAACCGTAATTTTCAGGACTAAATCCCCTTATCTTTTTACGTAGTCTTCCTACCAAAAGCGCAGCTTATTTAATAGTTTCTTAATTACTGCTAATCTCGCTGCACTGTATCCAGCTAGTAATTTGCTCTATTTAAACCGTCTGACGAACTGAAAGGGCCTTCTCACTAAATTAAACGCGAGAGAAATAGACTAACGCTGAGTCGGGTTGATTCTTTATTTGTAACGTCGGTAGGTAATTCTATACGTTGTGAGCTAAAGAGATTAGTGTTGGTGAGATTAATTTTTAAGATTGTTAGTGAAAGAAGATTTGTTGTAAGACGTTATTTTAGTTGTAGGTATATGGATATTATGCCGGGTAAAAAATATTGGTGAAATTTAATAAGAAATAAAATGAATTCGCCCAGTTGTTGTGTTGTATTGCATTAATTAGACGTTTCATTAATCTGCACCCGGCATCAGTTGAGTCGTAATTTTGTTTATTATGAGAATAAAAGACATTATTTATATAATGGGCAGTTTAAAACCAACAATTACTTTTCTATAATACTCAGTAAATATTATGAAGTGTTCATATTTTATTCCGTGTATGAAGTCAATTTATTTATAAGCTTTGGATATTTGGAAGACAGGTTTCATAACACGGGCTAGGAATGTGTTTCCATAACTAACCCATTCAATAGAGCATGGTGTGGGAATATACCTTTATGACCAAGCTCGGAAAAGCAATACAGGAAGTTATAATGTGTCTATTAAGGATACTGATCCAATCCTCATGATGCTTCCTTAGAGCCCTATCTCACTAGGATATCAGTGACGGCGCAACCATGGACTCACTGCCAAAAAAATTATGGTTGTCTGCCTAATAATATATAATGCCTGGTGAGACACCTACCATAAAGCTCTGTATATTTAGCTGGCAGCGCGACCATGGTTGGGCCACCATGGTGTCCTAGTAAGATATAAGCCTTGGTAACGTGACCCACACCCACAGAACGAAACTGGATAGACTATTCATATTTCTTGTCGAAACTAACACGCTGATTACCAAATATAATATGTCATTAATTATGCTAGCTCAGTATATTCGGAATTCTCATTAATATTATGTTTGAATTTGATAGATTATGCCAATTACGTGGTCATTGCACCGCGTTTGTGGTTCATTAGTGGTCAATCTACAGGCTTACTGCATACTTATTTACAAATGAAAACTTGCAACACTATAATTTTATCATAACGAACAACAACAACAACGAAAATGTTTCGTGTTACTTTTTTAAGGATACTCGTATGACATTAAATATTTTAACATGTTTTTTTTTTTTCAGATCAGTTGAAACAAACGAAACAACTGTCAAGCTCTTTCTACATACACGTTTTCCTTGCCGTAAAAACCACGGTTTATCCGCCGTGTGCAGGCACAGTTGTCACTTATACGCCGTGTGTAGGCACGGTTCGTCAGTGTTGTACGGTTCACTATGGAAGCTTGTTGACGGTCAACGTTTTAATATGCCGTACCCTAAAGAAACCATGTCGTGTTCAAAGTTCTAAGGGTTTTAAAACTTGCTTAAAGTCAAAGTCAAAATGTTTTATTTGTTAAACATTGGTGTTTTAAATAAAATAGGTACAGATCTCTCTATATTTTGCTGTTAGCGGCGCGCGGCGTCCAAATATCAAATAGGTAGGCATACGAAACTAAAATTTACTAAAATAATTTTTGTTAAAATTAAATGATAAAACATTAAGGCTGAATTCCTAAAACAAAGTTAATATTATATATACAAGGTGTAACACAATGAACGCAAGTCCTGAAAGGAGCTTGTTTATAATTGACTAGTGAATCGATTTCAGTAACTTTTAATGCAGGTTTCTTTTCTTTTCAAAATTATATATTTTGCCAGCCTGACCGCCGATTCACCCAAAGAAAATTTAGTCTTATTTTAAGGCAATAAGACTCAATTTTGAATGCATAAAGTAATGCTACGATCAATACGGTTTTCTTATTAATAATAATAACATAAAACAATGACCAAAACATTTTTTTAAAGCTAAAAAAATGTTTTGGTCATTGTTTTATGCTTTAAACTCGATACTTTAATTAGGGTCTATGAGGTCTTGTGTTAATTATTTTACATAATGGTATATTGCACGCCAAAATTTATTTAGAACATTTAAGTTGTTATAAACTTAATAACATTTCTTATGTATAAGGTAAGTATAAATATGGGGATGAAATGGAAAACTTACGCCAAATCGGAAAAGGAGATGCACTGTTACATAATTATCATTAATTTTCACTTCCCAAATCAGAATTCTTGAAAAAAAATCGTGTAATTATCGTCTTAGATAGTGCAAACTATGTTATTGTCTTCAAGTACTCGTATACACGAATAATTATCGTCATTCAGGAAATTTTATTATTTTTTCAAAATTATCTAATCAAATTATGAAATTAAAGTATACATTTTAGCGCGCGCCTGATAAGCAATCCATTCATTGCAGAGTTCATAAACATGAAGCAAGTTGGCAAATCGTTGAACTAGCGGTATTTATCTAATTTTGACTGTTCGTACGAAAAAAAGGGCCCGCGACGACGTTGCCAAATCGCTTGCCTACGCACACGTAGCATGTACCCCCCTTTCTTAATAACATGTTCTAAATTTTCTTTATAACACGTTCAATTAGACGTTTTAATTTGACGCGTATATCACGTATTCAACACAAATTCGACAAAAAATCACGTATTAAATTCACGTATACAATTCACGTATTATATATACGATTTTAATGATAATTTTGCATGCCTGAATTGGTGCAACATAGTGGACTGCGCATTCACTTGACATCTAGTAGTGTATTATTATGTACTGTGTTGAGCAATAAATAATAAGAATTGAACGTATTCAACAACAATTTCGTCATGTATTTATATTTTAATGAAAAAATAAAATGACAAACATAAAAAAGGTCATCTTATATCGACTGCGAAATTCAGCTGCTGGAAGACGGGGTATTGGGTATCCATTCTATTTGCCTACCAGTTGGTAGGCGAATATAATAAGAAGTTACTCGAAGCACAGCTGTGCTATCAGTGCTATCAACTATTCGGCATACCTTCTCATATACTTGCGAAACTGTTTAGTGACATTTTAATTGCATTCTAATGCTGGAAAAATTTAATTAGTGCAACCTCAAATAAGTTGTTGGCAGTTTCCTTCAAAGCTTATTAATTCAGAATTTTTATTCAAAAGTTTTAATTACTTTGACGTACGACGCCTCGTAAATGATACCTAATACTAAACCTTTGAAACTTTCTCGTTTTTATATTTTCCCGGTTCGTATTGAAAATTTAACTTAAAAATGTTTTTTTAATTACTTTACGCGTCTGACGACTCGTATTAATACTCTTTTGAAACGAAAATAAGAAATAAGATTACAATTTTTTCTCTGCATTCTATAAAAAAAATTTATATAAAAAAAAACAACCGACTTCCAAAAAAACACTACAAAGTGAAAAATAATTTTAATTTTGGAAGTCGGTGTCGTTGGTTCCGCATTTTGGTTTTTTGACACCGACTTCCGAAATTAAAATTATTTTTCACTTTGTAGTGTTTTTTTGGAAGTCGGTTGTTTTTTTTTATATAAATTTTTTTTTATTTTTCACTTTTTAGTTATGTCTATCCCCAATCAAATTCATATAAACACTACTTGCTATGTAAATATCAGTGATATGATATAGCAACAATCGCGGTTAATCTGCTGTTATTTATTGAAGAGTTCCCCCGATTTCTACAAGATCCCATCATCAGATATTGAAATGGTGGCAATGGGACCACACGGGAAGCAACAGCTTTCAAATAAAAAAAGAATCATGAAAATCGGTTCACCCAGTCGGTTATTATGAGGTAACAAACATAAAAAAAAAAAAAAAAAAAAAAAAAAAAATACAGTCGAATTGATAACCTCCTCCTTTTTTTGAAGTCGGTTAAAAATAAATTAACATTTAGTTACATACAATAACAGTGGTATGGGAACGTTAAAGAATAAGTCTGAAAACCGGTAATTACGTACACATACATAAGCTAACGCCTTCTTCCCATAGGGGGTAGGTAGAAACTACAGAACACTTACTACGATGCTTACATACTCCTTTTGCCTCGTTTATATTCATACATCTGGTCATATATGCACGCCTGACCTGACCTTTCTGAAGAATATCACCAATAAGGTCATATATGTCCTCCAAGGGCGTCCCCTCCCAGCGTTTTCTGTCACATCTGCCTTGTACCTCTTGTCAGTCCCCTTTCATTCATTCTCTCAACATGACCAAACCATCACACAGTTAACCACATAAATATACGCCTGTAAAGTCAAAGTCAAGTCAAAGTATTTATTGGTGTGATTTTTTTTGATACAGTAGGTCTTATACGAGTAGTTAGGTTATGGTAACTCAAAAAACTACCCTTTAGAGCATACACTATTTAACAACATAAGAATTTCAAATCGATATTACTTACAAATTTACAAAAATTTCAATATTTAGAATACATAAATCAATTTTTATGATAAACATTTACAATACAATTATAAATTACAATAAATATTCGGAACACAATTAATAAGTCAAGTTTCTGAATTTTCAAGCATAAATACATAATTATCATTTAGTTTAACACCTTTTGTCAAGAAGGAATTCGTTAATGGAGCAGTAGCATTTTTCAATGTACAAAAATATTTAGTTTCCTTTTAAATTGTGTAAAGTTTTAATGTCATTTAATATTTTATTGAATATTTTCGGAGCCATGCAGAGGATGCTTTTGTGCATAAGGGCGGTCTTTGAATAATTCGTAACGACATTCTTGTCTTTTCGATCTAAAGCGTTGTTCTGAAGCTTTTTTAAACAGTTCACTATTTTTCGAGATGAACAATGCGGTCTCGTATATATAAACACAAGGTAATGTTAGTATTTAAAGAGATTTAAAATGCGGTTTGAAAACTTCCGTTGGTTTAAGACTACTAATGCACCTCTTCTGTGCTTTAAAAATTTTATATTTCGCGCAATTTTAATTTTACCAAAAAAATTACTCCGTAACGTAATATGGAATCTACAAAGCCACAATACACAACGACAACAGTTGCCTGATTAACTATTTTCTTAAGTTTATATAGAGCAAAGGCAAACCTACTTAATTGATAGATGTTGTTTCCAAGTCAGTTTAGAGTAAATTGTCAAGCCTAGAAATTTTATGTGCTCTACTTCTTCAATTCTGTTATCGTCAAATTTATATTTATTTAGGCTGGTCAATCTTTGTCGAAACTGAAAAGTTTTAGTGTTTAATTAAATTTAATTTGAAATTTTTATGTTGAAGCCTGTTAATTAATTGTTACAATGCGTCTTTATTGTCACATTCATAGTTTCTATTTTTATTATTTCTTACAATTATCGTACTGTCATCAGCAAAGAGAATCATAGGAAAAGCGACGTGTTTTGGAACGTCATTAATGTAAGCTAAAAACAACAGCGGACCCAATACGTTGCCTTGGTACGACAAAGTGATTTTACGTTTTCCTGAAATAGTGTATGTTTTTTTTAATCCTTTTTAGAAACCCATCTAATTTCCGTACAGTGCGTTTTATTTTCTAAATAAGACACTATAAGAGAAAGTGTAAATCTCCAATTTAGCGAAACAGTCTACAATGTCAATTTCTTGGAAGTAACTAAGTATGGGTAATCGGTGGAAGAATTTTTTATTACCAATTGTTGATCGAAACTGCCAACAATGTCAATTTCTTGGAAGTAATTATTTAATTTAATGTTATTTATTGATTGAATTCGGACAACAATATAGTACATTTTGTTAGTGAATTATCTAGTGAATTATTTAGTGTGTTAGTAGTACAGAAACAAGGAGAAGAATAAGAAGAAGACTGAGGACTGAGACAAGACGTGCGGAGAACGATAACGCAAGGAATAAGCTACCTGACCATTCTCCCCACATAATGACTCAGAAAATGGGAGCAGGAACTCTCCACCACTGTTTTCAGGATTCTACTGTCACTGAACCTCGTACTGCGCATCAGTAATGCGACTTTTTTTACTGTATATGCGTAATCGGCCAAAGAATTTGTAAATGTTAATTTCATTATCTTTGTTTGCTAAGGCCTAGTCTCTCATGCACGAGGATGTGGGTTCAAATCCGGGCAAGTACCAATATAACTTTTTCAATTCATATGTAGTTTCTGAGTTTTTCTTGGACATTACGGATACCGATGATGAAAAACATCGTAAGGAAACCTGGACTTATATGTAGTTAAGTAATATAAGTCTGACATTATCAACCCGTCTTGAACAAGAGTGGTGATTAATGCTCGTGCCTTTTCCGTATAGGAAGAGGCCTTTGGCAGTCCTTGTACATACATCGGAGCAGTAATAGGCTGGAACTGTTATTGTCTGATACCATATTGAAAACTTTATAAAGTGAATATTGGGAAAAACTGCTTTTATTTATTTATTTATTTATTTAAACTTTTCGCACAAAAGGTACAAAGGCGGACTTAATGCCTTAGGCATTCTCTACCAGTCAACCAAGGGTGGTGAAGAGATTAGATGGCAGGTGCTTTGGTTGACACGACGATGATAAAAATAAAAAAAAGATAAAAAAACTTAGACAAATACATAAATAGGTTATAAACACATACATACGATTTACTATAATATATATATATATATAATATATATTTATAATATATAAATATTTATGAGTATATATATATATATATTTATTTACCTACCAATTAAACCATGCCACACCAAATTCGCATTTTACGCTACATAACGCTACTTTCACGAATTGTCCTGAATGACATAATTCTATTATTTGACATAACAATTAATAATGACGGCATAATGCATTGAGATGGGATATAACAGGAGATGCCCTGTTATTCTATACACGGTTGTAGGTAGGTGCCAGAGCAGCCATCTTTGTCGCCAAGTTTCGTGGTAGTTCAGCTGTCAAATGGTTGTTTATTTTTTGTATTATTGAGATTTGCGAGAAAATTACGAGGACTTTACCTTTAAAACTGCATGTAAATGTTGAAAAACAGCAATTCAACATGCCTGTGTGTTGTATTGTGAAGTGTGGTGCAAGGAAGAATGAAAATCAACCTCAACTTTCTTTGCACAGGTTAGTAGCCGGTTTTCATGCAACAACACATACAATAATAGACATTCGATGATATAATTGTAACGCGATCATGAATTTATGGCTAAAGTATTGATATTTGGGTGAATTTCCGTATAACAGACCTTTTTATTATTTTGTTAATTCATTCGTTTGTTTACAATAATATGTCATAATAGAATAGTGTTGTACCGTTGCCTAATAGTTGCCGGAACTAGTTCCTCCGCTGGAACGATATCGGTATATTCTGCTATGTTAACATAAATAGTCCTGCGTCTTATTAGCTCCGATTGACCTTGCTAGGTCCGGCCCGTGGTTCACAGCACCAAAATCAAAATATTTTCTTTCACATAAACCTACATGGGCACTTATGAAACGTCAGAAGCTAGATGCACGGTTCCAAATGGTGGTTTCCTATGCAGAAGAACCAGCGAGAAACTCCACGGTTACTCTTTTAAAAACAATTGGCTTTTACAATGTCTTCTATTTTTTTTAAGTACCTGGTACTTGTTGACAGGCCTACACTGTCCTCCCCTACCTATTAACATTGTAAAAGCCAATTATTTTGAGTAACCGTGGAGTTTCTTGCCGACTCTTCTCCATAGAAACCACCAATTGGAACCGTGCACATAGCTTCTGACGTTTCCTATTGATTTTAGTTTCATATGCTAATATAATATAGCTGTAACCAAAATTATTTATTGATAAAAATACTTGCACTTTTTATAGGTTTCCTAAAAAGGAAGGACTAAAGAAAAAGTGGTTAGAGGCTATTGGTGAAGAAAATATTAATCCCCGACATAAAGAATGGTACCTCTGTTCACTTCACTTTGAAGAAAGCTGTTTCAATAGAACACTTGATGTAATGAGATTACATGATAACTCTGTTCCCACAGCATTTTTGGTAAATGTGTATTAAAATGATTGATTAATAATAGCCTGGCCGTTTGGCCTGAAATAAATAAATAGATATATATTAATTACATATATAAAAATAATAATAAATAAATAAATCATATTCCACAACTTTCACACAACGCCATCTAGTCCCAAACTAAGCAGAGCTTGTGCTATGAGTACTAAGACAGCTGATAAACATACATATATATTTCTAAATACATACATATTATAAGGTATAATAGGTATAATAATAAAGGTATAATATGCGAAAGCACCTGTTTTTGGGCATATGGATACATATCTCTTCACGCTGTTTTCCTTCACTTTAATACGTAAACGTGATGCAATTAAAAGGTGTTTTTTAATTCTGTGCCGAAAAAACACTTGGCATTAATTTTATTTTCAGGGAAGAAAGTTGATTGCGCTAATTTGGCAGTTTCGGGTAGCTTGATGTGCTGGCGTCTGTACCTATCGATAAATAGTTCATATGAGTCTTTTACGCATAACAAAAGATTAGAAATAAAGTATTTTCGCATACTGTATTTTTATGCAAAATTATAAAGTATGTTTATCGAAAATAAACTAGGATACGTTACTATAAAGTAGGCAACCTTAGTTAGAACGGACTATAAGTTAGTATACTATATTATGATCCAAACGTGATAACTAGTACGACTCGTATTTAGTATCGATACTCGTTATAGTAACACCAATGTTCCTTGATTGATACAACCCTAGCAATGGCAGACATTTTTTGAGACAATATGAGTTGTAGGTAGGCACCCTTTTTTCGTAGGTATTTCCAGTCCGCATAATGCGCCTCATTGGCGGCCCCACAATAAAGGTTTGTTGATATCCCAATAACGGTATGAATCAACATGGATACAGATATTAAAATAAAAATAACACTGTTGCCTATTGGTAGGATACATCCGACATCATAGAGCATTCGTTCTAATCCTTTCCGATGTTTTAGAAATTTAAATGAAGGGTATACCAGGCCATTTTAATATTTCACTTTGGCGTGGCGTTGTGTTAGAATTAATTATGCAAATAGTTTGCGGGCACATTGAAAATTAGCTGTTATTACGCGCTTGATGCGTTGGAAACGGAATTTGTATCTCATTATGATCAAAGATCAGTCTGTTTGTTGGAATTATTTAAGTTGATAAGGAAAATTATGACAATGGCGTTATAATCGCTATTGTAGTGTGTAGTGATTCAATACATTTTTGCGCGCTAGCGAAGGATTTTGTTGGCAAATTTTCCCGTAAGCTTGGTAAGTAAATCCTTTTATTCCCTAAAATTGATTTTATCCTTTAAAAACAGTACAAAACTTTCGTGTTACCTACTTATAATGTGACCGCCTTTCTGTCCTCGATAATTTTGTATAATTATCAAAACTCAAACTCAAAGCATTTATTTCAAATAAACCAATTACAGGCACTTTTGAATTGTCAAGGGGTCGGTCAGTCAGAAACGTGAGGCTAGTTGCCCATTCCCAAGCTTAGTACCTGTGGAGAAGAACGGGCAAGAAACTCCACGGACACTCTTTGAAATCCGAATAACATGGTCACAAAATATTGGTTACATTATTCATAGATTTAAGTAAATACCTATTTACAGAAAGGATAATTTAAATTGTGGTTACTCCTGCATGTATATGAAGTTATTCCACTGAGGGTTAGTTTCACATAAGGTAAAGAAAAGTAAAAATGAACATCACAAGTGCACAATTTATAATAATAACAACTAAATTGTAGGTATCTGCCTTTGTTACGCTAATTGTACAATTCTCATTAGAGAACCACTTAAGTCCCTGCATAATGAACTAAGTCAAGTTCCTAATTATGTTTCTAAGCTAATTGTGAATAATTGCTTTAAGCAAAGTAGAGATGCAGTCAGTTACTTAAAAATTCAAGTGTGAAAATTTTCTTTTAGCTGACTAATTAAGGAACATCCCTTGTAAAAGTCTCATATGGAATTAGCTTCTGCCAAGTTTCATATTACTTTTGTGACTAAAATTAACTTTAAGGAGCTAACTGTGAATACAACCCTGAACATAACTGGCAAGATGTGAGTCCTACTGTTGACACCTCTGCACAACCCTTTGGGAAGTACAGGCAAGATGTTATGAAATGAACATAAACTCGTTCTGTAGACTGGGATTTCCACCCATGAAAATGATTACTGCTGTTTCTGAAAATAACAGGTAGTTACAGTGGTCTTCAAAAGTTAGTTGACATTTTTCCACATCAGCTTTTACACACCACATTACGATTTAAAATTCTAGTGGTCCAAATGTTTGAACTGCTATAACCCTTTAATTGACTATCTTTGACTTATCATAAAAAGTAATCAAGTAATCCCTAATGAGTACCACCCGGTCGATTCTGTAAAAATCTCACCGTGAAATTATAGAATAGAATAGAATAGAATTTTCTTTATTCAAGTAACAAAGACTCACCGAAATTGTTAGTAAAACTTACGACTATGTTATTAAGTACAGACACTAGACAACAATACAATATAATAACGGTTGGTCACCGTTGCAACATCCCATGAGAGACGGCACAACAGTGACCCACGTACACACAGTCTAGGCGACTCGCAATCATGCTTACGACTCTGTTGGAGCCGCCCCACACCCTGCGCACCAGGGAAGCGCACCTTTTACGCATTGTTGCGTAAAAGCAATCTACATGCGCATCTGCAAGTAAAGTAAGTAGTGTAGTATAAGTGAAGTGAGCTTGAAGTGAGCAGTGTCAATAGTGTTAATCCCTAATGACAGCTCACTTCCCGCTCACTTCACCTAAGTTCTCACGGTGAGATTTTTACAGAATAGCACTGCATATAGTACCTGGTATTTTCAGAATGTCACGGATGTGAACCAAGGTGAGATTCTAGTTATTATTTTGAGAAGGTAAATTTTTCTGTACTGCAGTGAAATTATTAGCCAAGTCTAGTTGCAAAAAAAATCTTACTATGCGGCAAGTTTTTAATATGGTAGCTATTTGTAGTATTATGTACGTGTATTTGGACAGATTTAGTGCATTAAAACTACTGAATATTTGTTTCCTGATAACAACAGTTGTTGATATGACTATTGGGACCATAGTCAGTCTATTCATTTTCCAAACTCTGGTAAATGAGTATACAGAATTACAAGAGGAAAGGAGTTTTTTTTTAATGTTATTTGTATTCCTCCTAACACAAGCAATTCCTTGCTTAAAAGGTGATCTCCAATAACATGTATCGAAATGCCTTATACTGTATGTTTTTTTTTCATTAAAAATCTTTGTAATTGAAATAAACTTATACTGTATGATTTTTTTCAGACTCCATCTTTTTACAGGGTGTTCTACTCATGAATATGAACAACTTACACTATTGGACCAACTCTGAGATCACGAAAAAAAATCAGCTGTTTCATAAATTTTGGTCAAATAGGTATTGAACTTTTGTATTAAACAGTTGATTTTGTTTTCGTGTAAAATTTGGAGCCGGTAAAAAAAAGCATGCTGTATGGATATATATTTTTTTTTCTGTACTGCTTTGTCTATTATAAATGTGTGTTTGCTTACTTTATCAACTAGTGTTATATCAGGTCTGCTGTTATTGTATATGTTGTGGTCTGTAATTATAGTGCGGTCATAATATACATATTTTGTAGAATTATTTTTCTAATACAACTCTAGACGTTTAATATGGTGTGTAGGGATTCTGCGTGAGTTTAAATTTAGTTGCGAGTTTTTGGTGTATTATAGTCGTTTTGGATTAGTGTGATACAAGCTCCTGTGTTATGTTTTATTGTTTCAGGTTCGCTGTGACATTTTCTACATAAATCATTTCTTTATCTTTTATTATGTATTTTCTATATTTTTTTTGTATTAATGACTTGATCGTGAATGGCTAGCATAAACCCTTCTGTTTCAGGGAACAGCTCACTTAACTCTAGCCATTTGTTAGAAGCCTCTTTATCTTTTTTGTATGTATGTTGGGTATAAATCGTTGGGATGTGTTCCATGTTATTTTTGCCTCCACTTCCTATTATTCCTATTATTATTATTTTAATCATAATGTCATAATGTATCACAGCTGAAGATAAAAAAGTCAACTTAATTTTGGAGGCCACTGTATATACGATACGTAAATAGTTTCTATATTTTATTTTTACTTATTATTCAAACGTAGACGGAAAATACGCTGCAATGAAAGAAACTCATGTTTACTCGACGTGACAAAAAACCCAATTTTTTTCCCAAGTGATCATGATACGGTAAAATGTCCTATACCGGTCCCATCCCTAGCAATATAGACATATTGGCTCGCAAATACGATATGAGAAACGTGTTCCGTTATCACTCTTATTACAAACCTTAAGCCGCGTACTCATTGGGAAAAAAAGTTGCGAAACAGTTTCAACAACATGTTTTTGTGCTGCATGAAATGTTGCAGAATTGCTGGCATAGAGCATAGAATCGCCGCGACGGCAGCATCTAGGGACGGCAGTTCTAAAAAAATCGTGGCACCAAAAGTGCGTTGAGCACACAGCTTCCGTCACGGACCAAAATTCAAAACCGTCAGTTTCTATACATCATTTGTGTTGTTGTGCGAGTAAATGGTGACACGCTTGGTTTGTATTGAAAGTGTTGACAATGCGACCTCTAGCAGCGGCAGGCAAGACGTCTCCGTGCTATATGTTTGCTCATCATACCCATGTTGTTAATGATTCATGGTACACAAATGACGTGCAGCGTTGTCGCCAACAACATTTGTTTTCGCAATAAACAATGTTTCGCAACTGTTTACAACATTGTTTCCAATTAATATAGGGCTTTAGAAACCTTATTTCATACGCATTTTGTTGCTTCAAGTGGATGTCAAAATTCAAGGAACGTCTCGCTAAATATTCCTTTGGGCAGAGTCGATTTGCATCTGTATTACTGACGGAAACAGTTTCTCTTTACTCTAAGATGGGTTTTGAGTTAAATCCGGATTGGAAATGATAGACAGAGACACAAGGTTGTCTCTCTTTATTATTTGTATTTACTGGAATAATTAAGTAAATAACCAATGATTAAGGCTGCCTGTCCATTGACGCGGAGCGAGGCAGCGGAGCGGAAAACGGCGAAATATTAATCAATAGGATTGCATAAAATCTCAAAGCCATTTTTCTATTGGTTAATATTTCTCCATTTCTCGCTCCACGTCAATGGACAGGCAGCCTTACCGAAATACTTAGCCTAGGTAACATCAGTGTTGGCGAAAGTACTCGCGTCACTGTATCGGTGGCGCGAGGAAATGAGGGCGCGGGGCGAGCGACCGATGCAGCGACACTGGGAGCTGCGTCGGTCTCAGCTCCGCGAGGTCCTGGTGGCGGAATGGCGGGACAGGCTTTTACGCCCTACCGCCGGCCTCGCTATTGTCGAGGCGATCCGACCAGTGCTCGACGAATGGCTCGGGAGGAGGCACGGCTCCCTGTCGTTTCGGGCGACGCAGGTGCTCTCGGGGCATGATTGCTTCGGGAAGTACCTGTGTCGCATAAACAGGGAGCCGGACGCTCGGTGTCACCACTGCGTCGACTGTCGGGAGGACACGGCGTGGCATACGCTGGCAGAGTGTGCCGCTTGGGAGGAGCCGCGCCGTGCTCTCATCTCAGGAGTAGGCAGTGACCTATCGCTGCCGGCCGTGGTCGAGTCTATGGTCGGCAGCGAGGAGTCCTGGGACGCGGTGGTTTCCTTCTGCGAAACAGTCGTCTCGCAGAAGGAGGCTGCGGAAAGGGAGAGGGAGATCTCGTCCCCTCATCCCGCCCGCAGCAGGCGCACCGGGCGTCGGTGGAGGGCGGACAACGCCCTCTTCCAGCCCCCCTAAATGGGTCCAGGGGCGACGGACTTGGGGA
Organism: Eremobia ochroleuca; assembly: GCA_949629135.1. Lineage (NCBI taxonomy): Eukaryota > Metazoa > Arthropoda > Insecta > Lepidoptera > Noctuidae > Eremobia > Eremobia ochroleuca. The sequence goes on from OX451392.1 coordinate 3,896,947, forward strand.
CGTCCGTCGCCCCTCACACATCTGGACCCGAGGCGGCGGCGCGTAGTGTTCCACGCGCGCCCCTCTTAGACGTCGCGGGGGGAGTTTAACACCTCACTCCCCCCCTGACACGAGGAGATGCCCGCAGGAGCGGGCCAGCACCAGCCGGGGGTTGCGGAAGTATCGTTCGTTCCCGCGACCCCCGGCGTAGGTGAGAGAGGGAACACCGGGGTGGTTTTTAGTCAGTAAGAGTCTGACAGACCCCGCCGCCCGCCCTAGGGCGGCGGACATCCATGAGGATTTTCCACCCCGAAACAAAAAAAAAAAAAAAAAAGGTAACATCAGTGTTGTTACAATAAGGGATAGGTATGGTTATTATAGATGAGTAAGACCTGTCATTCAAATTTCAAATTGTTTTTTTTTATAATCGACTAGCAGCGCCCCGCGGCTTCGCCCACATACGTGTCCCGTGGGAATATCAGGATTAAAAGTATCCCGATAGCAGTGGTAGTATGTGTTATTCTCACATATAAGCTATATTACTGTAAAGTTTCATCGAAATTCGTTTAGTAGTTTTTGGGTGAAAGAGTAACAAACATCCATACATCAAAAAGTTGAAGCATTGAGATACCTATTTATAAGTTTGTTATTATTATGCTCGTTCGACACAAAATCCATGGGTATATCTCTCCTCATAGGTTAAATCTTTACACCTCTTAAAAGTTACTCACATAATACATGGTTAATTTAACCCTATTACCATTGATTTATCTAACATAAGTGTGTCTAAGTACCAATAGCATTATAAATTCCATTGAAATTACCTCCATCCTCTAAGTTTGACGAGATGTCAATTCCTCGTAACTTGAACTTAAGTGAATTTAGCCCTAAGCTACATTCAAAACTATGTTCACGCTTCAAGCCTTGGGTTTCATGTGTCGATATGAAACCCAAGGCTTGAAATGTGAACATAGTAGGTAATAATAACTATTTTTCTTAAATACTCAATATCTTTATTGCTTTAACATAATGTGTACTTACTGGTGGTAACTACATAATTTCGTTCATTAAAGACCCTGTAGGGCACAGCAAAATGGTAGGGGAGAGGAAGCCCTGTTTTAGGAGATAATTAAGTTGTTTTTGTCGGAACAAGTTTAAATTACATATTATAATCAAAGTCAGATACTAACATTTCGCTTATCTATTATTAATGTATTATTTTATCTGCAAAAGTAATGAAATATTTTAGATTATTTTTATATAATTATGTATTATAATTATATTTATTAGTTTTTTTTAAATGGTTTTTCTTTGAATAATTATTACTGCTATATTATTTAAATTATTATTATTATTTTATGTACTTAATTATTATTTATTTATATTAATTATTATATTATTTATTAATAATTACCGTATCATTATTATATTTAAACATACCTACCAATTGCGTGATTATCAGTAATTTTAAGTTTTTAAGTTTTTTTATAAATACATTTAACTTTTCTTCTTTCTTTATTATATCAAATAGTTTGTTATATATTTTTACAGAGATTACGTAGGGACTTGCAGAATGCATTTTTAGCCAGGATGTTGGTATGTTTAGCCTAGATCGCTAGTATCGACTAAGTGAAGAAGAGATTATTTATTATTATATTATTTCTTTTCTAAGCACGTTAAGCTTTTTGATAGTCGTTACGGGTCGTCTGAAAATCTGACAACCAGTCTTACCAAGGGGTATCGAATTATCCAGTACTATTGTGGAGGTCAGATAGGCAGTCGCTCCATGTAAAATACTGGTATTTAGCTGCATCCAGTTAGACAGATGATGATGATTTATTTATTTATTTATTTTATTATTTATGTACACACAGTAAAAAACATATGGATATGACATAGTAATAATGATTGATAATGATTTAATGATTGATATAATAATGAATAATTATTAATGATTGATTGTTCCTTTTCTCTGTTTAATAAGTAATGTTTCCTTATTAAATGAGCAGGTTATAAGCGATATACTTTTCTATTTTTAATGAATTTGATATACAAAATTAAATATCTTCCGTTTTTCCTTGTCTCTCATTTACGCTATTTTCTTTATAAACGCTTCTTTACCATTTTAATAAGTACATCATGTACCTTTTGCTCAATCTTATGACCATGATCTTCATCTTTGACCACCCACTTCTTCTATATTGCAATTTTTGTCTTTTAACTTGAAGTCGTATTACTCTACCCAGCAGGTATCATTTACTTTAATTATTTTCTATAAAATATCACGTGTATGTACAAAAACTAATCTCCTAACACTACCCACGGACGCTAGTAGCAGGACGTAGTAATGGCGACACTTTGTCTCCCGACACACGATGCGGCTGCACTTTGTCAGACCACGTCAACGCATTTTTTATTACATAGTTTGCTTTTAAGGGAATTGCTGGTGTATGTTCTGTGTAGAAATACTTAGGGTTTGTTGTGGTCAGTTTTATTTTTGCTGCGACGTTGCTTTATCGGGTTGAAGTGGTTCTATACTGGTTATTTATTCTGAGTTATCGTGCTTTTCTGAAAATGATAGTCCTGTAAGATTACTTCATTGATCTGACTTTTTAGGGTTCCGTAGTCAACAAGAAACCCTTATAGTTTCGCCATGTCCGTCTGTCCGTCCGTCCGTCCGTCCGTAGCTTAGCTCAGAGACTCTTAGTACTAGACTTTTGGCATACATATACATATAATATTAATCACGCTAACAAAGTGGTAAAATAAAATCTTGAAAAAAAAAAACATTTTTTAGGGGACCTCTACACGTAAAGTGGGGATGTTTTTTTTTCTCGTCTACCCCATGGGGTAACGTTGGATAGGTTTTTCAAAAACGTTTGCGGGTTTTTGAAAATTATTTTTCGTTTCAGGGATCCGTTTGTGAAATATTAAGCTTTAAAGTGCTAATTTTTGTTAGAGTCGTGTCCCAAAATGTCCAGCTAATTGGTTGCTTTTAGATTTGTGAAAAAATTTAAGGCAGTGGTATATATACCACTGCCTTAAATTTTTTCACAATTTTTTCAATTTCTTTTAATTTTTGTTATACTATAGTATTACAAAATTAAAAGGAAAACTATCACAGCTAAGAAGGCTTTACAAGCTTACAAGTACTCGTAATAGTCGACCAAATAAAATGTGCAGTTGCAATGTATGGGAGAACATAATTTTCAACTACAACGTTAAGTTTTTTCTTGAGATAAATTCATTCCAACGACGGAATCTGTTATTGTGCGTGGTCCGACACGCACTTGGCCGGTTTTTCTTTCTAATCTATACTTACTGACGTACTGCTGGGCAAAGATCTCCCCTATAACTTTCCACTGTTCCTTTTGTTGCCTTCTCCGGCTTCATCTTTCGTTCGGCGTTTACGGGACGTTCACGGATAAATGTTTTATGATTCATAATTATTAAGAACTAGCGACCCGCCCCGGCTTCGCACGGGTGCAATGGAGAAACACTGATAATTTTAGAGCCATTATTTCTCGTAAAAAGTATGGGATAAAAAATGGTTATTGTGGGTTATCCCTAAGAGATAGACATATACCATTGCGGACTTTTTTGTATACCTTTTTAAGGTGTACAATACTGTAGTACATTATTTTGATCTATCTCGGCGGGTTCAGCCAGCGTTTACAATGTAAGCGCAAAAAAATGTGTTTATTTACGACATTACATTAGAAACCTCTAAAATTATCAGTGTTTCTCTACTATATTATGCATGTATTATACATATAAACCTTCCTCTTGAATCACTCTATCTATTAAAAAAAACTGCTTCAAAATCGCAGTTTAAAAGATTTAAGCATATATAGGGACAGACAGACAGGGAAGAGACTTTGTTTTATACTATGTAGTGATAGTGATTAAAACATCCTCTCTTCTACAAGTAACTAAAACATAAAGTTTTCAGTAAAAGTGACTGAGCCTCAAAATGGTACTCAGCATTGAGACTTCTGGCAAACAACTAAATAAACAAAACACGCCACCTAATCTAATATATCAGAGATTTTTTTGTAAACGACACGACACGGAAAGAAGTAAAGCACCAAAACTTCCGAAAACAAAATACTCTGTTGTGTACATTTCAGTTTTAATAAGATATCCATAACAATTAAAGTAGGGCCCGTCAAAAAGTTTTAATGACTGCTCAGATCCACTTTGTAAAAAAATTGTTAGCAAGGAAACAGCGATTGAATAGAAGTCGTCAAAGAAACAGCTACCTGCTCTTGCTTCTGTTTCCCGTTAAATTTCGTGTGCGTATTCACAGGGCGACAAAAATTGGGAAAAAAGTCGTCTGGAGCACAGTCGATGCAACACTAACTTTGCGCATTTTCGTGTGATATTGGTTTTCATGGTTTCTCAAGAATGTTGCCAAGGAAGGTAATGATGAATAAACAATACAAATCTAAACAAAAGCCAAACTTTTTTATGGCCAGTTAGCTGTCCTGTGCTGAGTAAAAGTACAAATTGTCATCGCGGTTGGGAATTGGTACCTACTGATGGAGGGCCAGACAAATCTTTTCAATCATCCATCGTACGCACTCCAAAAATATTAATTCATATATTTTGTCGACTAGTGAATGAAAAGCTTTATCCCACTCAGCCTTGAACAGTTTTCGGTATACTTTTTTCTTAAGTTTTATAATTACACCAACTTTCTGAGAAGTCGTGTTAATTTGATCGCAGAGGTCGGATTCCCTTTTCATTTTTTGCGGAAGTTCGATAAAGTACTTAAGGGGCCGAAACTAAAGTTTGGAGTTTTTGTATTGTACCTCCATTTTTCATACGTAGATATTATGCTTTATGAACTTTGTTGAGAGCTTTCAGTTTTGTTTAAGGATCGTTTTATTTGAGCCGTTAATCGTTCAGTAAATAGTACCAATGCGTTTTGACCCTATTCCACTTTGACCATTAACCCAATTAGACCTTTTGAGCTATTAATCTTAAAGAGCCAGCAATTTCACCAACACAAATATGTATGATAATGGAGATTTAAGGATACGAATATCCATTAATAACGTACCACATAACACAAAGGTCATATGTACTGTTAATTTACGTAATAGCTCAATAAAAGGCCCTGTATCCGCTAATAGGCTCTGTTTTGTATATGAAACAAATACCCAAATGGGTAATAACTCATGGCAAGCATTTTGTGTAATTCCAAAAATGTTGGGAGTTGACCGAACTTTGTGCGGTTTATCTGAAGCAGCGTTAAAATGATACGGATAGTGTTATAAATTGTTCATTTCATTTTAGGGAACGTTTTTGTTTTTTTGCAATGCTTTTTTTTTGAAGGGCTCGTGGCTAATTAATAATAACAGCCTCACGGGTTGATCACAGTTAAGTCAAACTTGCCGAGGTTGGTCTGTGGATGGGTGACCACTGAACATCTATTACATATCGAGGCCCCATCGTACCTCGGAAACCACGTTGAACTGTTTGTCCGTGATGACATTCGTGGATTTTGACAGTCGTTACGGGTAGTCAGAAGACCAAAAGTCTGACGACCAGTCTTACCAAGGGGTATTGTATTCATTTATTTATTTATTTATTTATTTATTTATCCTCCTACTGGAACGCCATACAGCAATTACACCAACGGAGCAAAAAATTACTTAATGTGCTGCTTCCCATCCATCCTGTGCGTGGTGGACATCGAGCGGGTGGCGATGGAACACGCACGCTCACACAGCGTCAGCTCAATAGTGCCATTACTCCATCCAAATTGCGCACATTCTTTGCGATTTTTTTGAGACACAATAAATTTTTCAAAATAAATGCATTAAAATTGTAAAAACGGAAAATTTTGATGTGTCGTCCTGATTGACAGATGTCAGATTCGTATGTATTATCCAGTAACTATGATGTGATGGTCAGATAGGCAGTCAATCCTTGTAAAATACTGGTATTCTGCTGTATCCCGTTAGACTAGAAGCCGAATCCAACATAGTTGGGAAAAGGCTAGGCAGATGATGATTGCTTTGTTTTTTCTGTTTGTTTTCGCAGCATCCTACAGATTATTGTAGTTGGTTCACTATGCATTATTGAGAGATTGATTGAACTACAGAGTCGAAGCCGTGTCTTGGTTTTTTCTGAGGTCTAGGAAATGATGTGAATATGAAGTATTGAGGAAAATGTAAAATGAGGCATCATGACTCGACACTCGAACAAAAGCTAATAATGTTGGCGTCTTCATCGTCATCATTGCCAGCCAAGTTCCACCCACTGCTGAGGATTATATAAGCCTCGTCCCTTTTGTGCCACGTTGTCTTAACTAATAAAAATAAATGCTTTGATGCTGTTTTGCTTTGACTTTTTTCTTAATAACTTCTTTGTTCTCTTCAATTCATCATTCGTCATTCAAATATAAAAAAATACAACCCCCAAATTAATATTCCAAACACGTAATCACAACATCACAAGAGACAGTACCTACATTCTTTAAAACTTCACAAAGAACAATTTCATCTAAAAAATAAAGGTCAAAGTTCTAAGTCGGTGCAAATGTTCCCTTCGTTGTTTTGATAAAACAATGAAAGTTGTAATGTTAGTACATTACACCCTGAGGTCCACTAATTGTGAGATAGAGTTTTATGCTGCATAAGTTGCTTATCATCTGGCTAGACGAGATGTTAGCTGGTACTTGTGAACTAGCGTAACTAGCAGTAATATTATAAGAAAATTGAAGTTTGTGTCTTAAGAAATATTCCTAAGGAACAAATGACACTTTTCTAGGTACATGTAGATGTATTATTATTATAAATCGTAAAAAAAACCTTCAACACCAGTAAAAAATATACTAACAAAGTTTACAACATTACTAATTTGATTTTATCTGACTAATGCATTGGACGAAACGAAACTAATACATCCGAAACCGTACGGACGTAAAAGTTCGCAATGAATCGGTCAGTTTTTCGTTTAATTCTACCGAGCGTTGTTTTCGGAGCAGTTTGTTACGTCATGAAGTTCGGGCCAACGGACTGTCTGCCAACTTCGTGTAGTTTCCACTCGTCTTCTTTTACGTTTTTGGCTGCGTTTTCGTTGGGAATTTTGAGGGTTTTTTTTAATAAAAGTTTTGTTGGAAATTAAGTTTTAGGGAAATTAGTGCCTTGGACTTTTTGATTTAGAGAAAAATAGTTTTTTGACCAACTCAAAGATATTTATGTCTGTTAATATAACATAAATAATCTTACAAACTTAAACAAAATATTAAATAATATAAAGTATAAAACAAAACTTGTGTTTAGTGAGTACATTAGAAAATATAAGCATATACAAACTTACATTATATCAGGAAAGTAGTCGGTATTAGTTTGGATTTTTAAAACTAAAGTTAAAAAAAAATGGTACAGCACTCAAGCCACAATAAAGTATAACTAAATCGCACCACTCACTTCAAATAAAACAGCAAAAGACGTCCATCGGCATCGAAATTTAAAATACTTATTCTGTAAACGTCTCTCAAAACTTAGTTGGCGAGTTGAGATAACTCGAGTGCTGAGTGAGTATCCATCTATCTGTGTGCGTCAATCGCGTGTGGAAAGTGAAAAGTTTCCACGTGATAAAGTGAACGTGAGTTGCAAGTTGTGAAGTCAGAATAGTACCGCGGCTGTTGGATGAGCTATGCTCGTAGTAGTGTTTCAATGAGCCGGTTGTTTTGTTGTTACATTATAATTTGCACGCGTGTTTTTGTAAATGATTGGACATTAAAATAAAAATAAAATTATTGTTTTAAACTTAAAATTTATATTGATGATGGTATCTATTGACATAACTTTTGTTGCACGAACAATTTTGAGAATTTGCGTTATGTTGCCCTAATTTCCCTACATTAGAGATATTTTTGATAGATTGAGACTGAAATCAGACTGTGAACGTTCATAAAATCCTAGTAGATCATAATTTATAACAATCAGCAGCTCTTTCTACTATGTGTTTTGGGTAATTTGAGTTTCCACAAAAAAATGTAGTTGTCGCTAGTCGAAGGCCGGATCCTAGTTTGCCAAAGTTAACCACAAGTTCAACAAACAAAAAAAAAAACACCTTGATAATCTCGGTCGTTGCTGACAACAGTGAAGGAAAATATCGTGATGAAACCTGGACTTATAGTAACAATAGACCTGAAATTGCCAAGCTGTCTTGGCCAAGCGTGGTGAGCAAAGCTCATGAATTTACTGAGGCCTTTGCCCCATTCTGGGACAATAAAAGAATGGTATTCTTGTTAAAAAATATGCCACATCCAAAGATACATCGTCTAGCACCACAGCGGGGTATCACTCTTAACGTTCTGAATTTTTAAGAAGCCCAGTTCACCGATGCTTTCAACGAGTTCCTCAGAAGAAACCCTCACTAACTTGCCACGATTTACATAACACGCGTAATACAGACAGCAACTTTGAGTTTCTTTCAACTGTTGGTTTACTTTCAGTGTTGAAAGTGCTGCTTTTTGGGATAAACTTTCAAGGTGTTTTATTGAAGGACTGTTAAGATTTTGGATGGAGTTACACCTATTTTATACTTTTTCGTCTTTCATTATGAATATACCTACAAATGGTGTTTTGATTATCTTTTTTTATCCTTTATGAAAAAGAAAAATGTACTGTATGGTTCTTAATAATTTAGTACAATCTAGCCATAAGACTATCAAGTAATTTTAATCTAACTGCGTTTTTTTTGACGTTACAATTATTTTAAAAGTTAGAATAGTGTTGATTATACTTTACATAATTCGGTTCCATTTTCTTAGGGTCTGATACGATGATATAAAAACTTCGTTCAATTGTTATATGTGTCTCACTGTCATTAATATTTCTAAAATTTTTACACTATACTAACTCAAAACGTTTTGTTAGTTTTAGTTTTCGCACTACATTTGTGTGAGCTAACAGTTGAATAGCCTCAATAATACATGTCGGTGGATTCGGTGTTCATGGGTCTCTGAAAAATTTTGGATTATGTTGGTGACGGGTTCCAATTTTTTATTTTTTATCATCTAACTTAATAATCAATAACTTAAGTATCTACTTATATATAGACACTCCTAGTGTTGTGAACATTTTAAGGTTCTAAATAAAGCTAATATGGTGGTATCTTTGAGTTTCATTCGCCTGTTGGTTTACTTTTACTGTTGATAGTCCTGCTTTTTTGGACAAAGTTTCAAGGTGTGTTATTGACGGACTGTTAAGATGTTCACTAACTTTTTAGGTAAGTTCTACTTATTTCAAACTCTTGTGTCTTGAATGTGCACTAATGGTTTTAGGGTTATAAAGAATTAACTAAGAAATTGACTTCTGAAATATCTATCTATTTCGAAACACTGCTAATTTTGTAAATATTAGGTTCCGAATCAAGCAACTGCAGGGTAATTGCGTAACACACTATCAGTAGCAATGGGTTTTATTTTACAGTTCAACAACATTCATTGCGTTATTTACGTTGTTGAGCAGACAATTTTTCCAACATATGGAGCGATGGATTAGCAATATGCTTCAATATGATTCAAATTGAGAGTAATAGTGTGTTACGCAATTAGGGTGCTGTTATTCTACTATAAACAAAATTATAAATATGAAAGTTTGTGAATATGTTTGTTACTCAATCACGTGTAAGCCGTTGAACTGATTTGGATGAAAATTGGCACATACGAGTAGATAGACCATTTCCTAGAATAAAACATCGGATATTTTTTAATCCAATATTCCCACGGGATCGAAACTTCCGCGGGGCGCTGCTAGTAGTCCTTATTTTGTCGAGATTTTCAAGTCATATAATGTAGTTTATGAAATTCAAGAGGTATTTTATTTTTAGTGTTATATTTTTCAAGTACCAAAAGTATTATATTTTTTCAAGTACAATGGTTCACTTGAAGGACTAAGTGTGGAAACCAAACCCATTAACACAGAACTTAAAATTGTAGTATTGTATTTAACCATTTTAATTGACTTCTGAAACAGAATTCCTGACAAAACCAGTGGCAGTTTGTGCAACTGTCTTGGTCTACCGCAACTTCCTACCTAAACATGAATATCATTATTATTGCAGAATCAAATTAGTGATCAGTTGCAAACACAAAGCGAGTCATCTTGTTATGCGGGTCAGTGGAGGGCGCTTGGGTAATCAACAAAATAGCTCGTCTTGTGATTGCCTTGCAACCTGCCTCTAATGTTATACATAATCTAGGAAAAGCAGTCAGATATAGGTACGTAATTCATCTCAATGTGCCGGACAAGAGTACTACAAATTATATATTTATTACCAATGCTTATCTATATTAGATGCATTTCACTACCATAATTATACCATGTTTTTCCATACAAAAACTCACAGATATCAATTTTATTCCACGGATAAAAGATAACTGACTATGGTTAAATCAGCCCTGTGTTATTAATAGGGAAACTTAAATAAAACAAGCTCAAATATAAATAATAAATAAAATTATAATGAATAACTTTTATCTAATTATATTATATCATCCTAACCCAGAAGACAAAAAAACGATACATTTTGCTTATGTGGCAGATCTGTATCTGCCACATAAGCAAAATGTATCGTTTTTAGTCTTCTGGTTCTGTAACTTCACAAGGTGCATAATTTATACAAATACACAATCATTTACAGGTTCTGATCATTTTAAATAGTAATAAGTGGAACTCACGAACGAGAAAAAAATCAGGTCGACATAGAAAAAAGTTTTTGAGCTCAGCGGCTAATCCCGTTCACCCCTATAGTGAAATACCTAAGCAAAAGTTACGTTTGGTCACTCTTTTGTTCCTTATAGTTTCGTTTCGTGAACCATTCTTCTACCGTTCCATCTTGCTTAGGTTGCCCTAGCCAGGCATCTCGATCGATCTCATCAAAGTTCAACAATGCCTACCCTACATATACCAGGGCAACACGACCCGATGGAGTGTCACAAATGAAAGCGGTCAAGCGTTGCTGCATCCACCACAAGTCCAGAGATAACGCCCAACAAGGCGAAAACAACGGAACATTTTCAACAAATTCCCGACTAGGGACAAACTTGGTGAGGAATTACGTTTGCTTCGGTAAATTGATGTTCGTTTTAATTAAATTAATTTGATACTTTTACTGGTTCAACTTATCATCTGATTAATTAATTTACCTACAGAGTTTAGTTAAATCTTTCACAGTAGGTACCTAACCCATGTTTGGTACCTAAGTATTTAGAAATAGTTTAGGACATGCTCCCATAGCGACAAAACAATTATTTTACCTAAGACAGAAATACATACTTATGTAGTGTACTCCTTGAAACGTAACCTAAAAGAAGCCAGCACCAAACTTTATTTGCAAAATAAAATTCCAAGCTTAATCAAATTCACCAATACTAACGAGTACCAATTCTGTAATAATCGCCAGTCCATAATGACCCAGAACGTAGTATAATCCCTCTTTTCTTTTATCTTTTATGCCATCCTCCTCTGTCCCATCCTTTGATAGATAGTCCAGTCTAGCTCTGAAACGCTGTAGATGAATAAATAGCGCCAGTTATAGTGAAATGATAAATTTCTACCTGAGTCTCAAACTGATCTAAATAGTGAATGGGATCACTTCGAATGCAGCGGATCCGGCTATGAAGCGTGATTTGTGGATCCTATTGATTGTTAGCAAAGTGACTGGTATTGATGAAGTATTGGTAAGTAAACTAGGTATGATATCGATAAAGGGCCTAGTTGTTGGAGAATTGTCAGAATATATAACGTGTCCTGGAATTAACGCAAACTCTAATAGATTTTCAATCGTTAAAGTTGATTGCAAAAATTGTATAGTTCCGGGTAGCTCTATGTGCTGACGTCTGTACCATTATTCCAACAAAAATTGCAATTATCTACTCAAGTAGTTAAGGATAGTCTCCTAAGAAGGTTTTTCTGTAGCTACAACAGTTAAGGTACCTAGCTTCCCTTACTGCCTCGTCTCAACTTCCATCCTGTACATATTACTCAGATCGGACAAGAAATAGGTAATAGGTAACACGGGCTGGTGTCCGCAACTCCACGTCAATGCGCGTATTTTGCGTACGGGTGGGAAAATCGATCATTCGATCCACCCCAGCTCCTCAAAGAAGGCCAGCAACGCCATGATGTTACTGACCGTCTCACGTAGGGTACCTGGGTTACCGAAGTATTTTGCCTTGTAAGTGACGACCACCGGGCAGCTTAGAAGCACATGTGCCGCTGTCTCGTCATCCTCCATGCAGGCCCTGCATAGCGGACTGTCTGTTACTCCTATGACAAAGTGGTGTTTATTAAATGACCCGTGGCCAGTTAAAGCTGCAGTCACCGTACGCAGCTTTTGTCTAGTTAGACGGAGAACCTGTTTCGTGAGGCGGCCATCCATTGCGGGAAGTGCTTCCTTAGCCTGCCTGTACTCGCTTTGTTCCGTCCAAAGTTTGTCATGTTGATTTCTGGTGCGTTTCCTTACCAGAGTGCGTAGATACCTGAAGGGGAGTGGCACGATGGGCTCAGGTCCCACTGGTGCCATGCTCGACCCCCTTCTGGCAAGCTCGTCGGCTGCATCGTTGCCTAGCGAACCGCTGTGTCCTTTTATCCATTGAATGGTTATTTTATTGAAGTTACCTACCTGGTTGAGGCGCTGGTGGCACTCGTATATTAGCCCAGAGTTGACTGTATTACTATTCAGCGCTTGCAGTACAGCCATGCTGTCTGAGAGTATGCGAATTATCGGATCTTCTTCTTGATTCCTTGAATCAAGAAAGAAGGAATTGATACCTGTTCATTAGAAAGGTATCAATTCCAATGTTATAGGAAGGAAGAATTCCAATGACGCTCGTCTTGATCGGACAAGGAATCAAGACGAGCGTCATTGGAATTCTTCCTTCCTATAACATTGGAATTGATACCTTTCTAATGAACATCATTTATAGCGGGTACCAGCTTCCACACATTTCGTGGCATCGTGCTTTATCACAATTTATCTTTGACTCAATCAATGAAAAGGGTGATAAGTGTCGGTCGTCATAAAACATTTTTTCTTTACTTATGCATCACTTTGTAAATTACACGCAGCTTCGTGCGGAAAAATCTATCACACATTTTTATCTTTGACTCAATCGATGAAAACGGTGATAAGTACTGGTCGTCAGACAGTCATCACCTTTTTCACTGGCTAAATGAACTCCCAATAATCTAGGACCATATTTAATTATATCCCTATCAATTATGTAATTTTAAATCAAATCTGTCCTTATTCCGTATCACAAGTCCTTTCACGATAGAAAAGGCTTTCAACGCCTTCTTAAGAATCGAATGCGAATTACGTTCCATTACAGCTTTGTTTTAAATTAAAAATTCCTGACAACGATTGTAGAAATGGTAAGTGGGCGCTTAAACGGCCGACTGACTCTTATAATTGATAACACTCGAAAATCTGTCAATGGCCAGATTTATATTGACGTTAATTGTAAACTGTGATGTAAATTTCTCTTTTTTTTGTGCTTTTCATCTCGTGTTGTACCGTATAATTAAATAGTTTGGATTTCTTTTTTCTTCTTCCTTATTTTGTTTTAGCCTGTTTCTTTTGTACAAACGCCAGCAGATCAAGCTACTATAATCTGTCAAATGTCCAAGTACATTTTCAACTTTATCACTAAAACATAACGTTCAAAGTGGATCGTGCAAATTTGACAGTTTCGGGTAGCTTGATGTGCTGGCACCTGTACAATGTATACAAATAAATAAAACTGAAGTGTCTGTTTGTAATTTCATTATAACTGCTTTTTACTAAATGTATTTGAAAGTACATACGGTACTGAGAATTGTTTTTATTTTTTTAATTATCTGTATACAAAATTAGTTTATAAGTATTTTTGTACTACTAACAATGATATGGATAATTATGTGAGAGTCCGAAATAAATGATTTATTATTAATATTAGGTACAAAAAACATTTTTTTTTTCATTTTTGCCTGTCTGCCTGTCTGCTTTTACCAGCTAATCTCCGAAACGGCTGGACCGATATTGATGAAATTTGGTACGGAGGTCCTTTGAACCAGGGTGGGTTCAAAGGACCAGTTCAAAGGACAGTAAAGGACATATACTTTCTTTGACATACCACGCGGGCGAAACTGCGAACAGAAGCTACTAATAATAATAATATAATGTATCTTAAGGCTTTGTTTGCTTGTTTGTTGGACCGCGACAGTCTCTGGAACTATCAGATTTGAAAAATTATTTTTGCGTTTGAAGACCTAATTTTTAAGGAAGTTTATAGGTTATCTGACATCATGCTAGGACTCTAACGAGCCGAGTAAAAAGAAAAAAGTCAGGAAGAACGCTAGGCGAAAGCAAAGTATAACAACACCATTATATTTTCTTTACTACTGTTTCATGTCTATTGTTATTGTTGTGTGTATTTAGATTAGTATAATATACATTATGTATGTATTCATTGTATCGTGTAAATGGTACACCGCAGACTACCTACAGTATTTGTTTCTCCTTCCCTTTTCAATCCATCCAAAGGTTGTCTTTAAAAGATCACTCTTAGCGATAAGACCGCCGCCCACTGTGTCACCCTTTGTAAAAGTTCTATATTTATGTCTGTACTGTGTAGAATAGAATACTCTTTATTATGTACACGGTATAAATTATGGTGTACGTAATAAAGAGTATTCTATTCTATTCTATTCTAAAAGCGCGGACGAGCAATACGACCGACGCGGTGCGCGATGGGTCGGGGGCCGAGAGAGTCTTATAAAAAAAGTGTCTGTTATTTTAGCATATTCTGTATCTTACGACCTTCACGCGAATGATGTCGCGGACATAAGCTAGTTTAATATACAGGGCAGCAGGGAGACCGACGCGCAGTCTGTTACTGAGGAGAAAGTTTCCGTCAATTGTTAAAAAAAATCTGTTTCATAAATTTTGACCGCGTAGGTATTCCATTTGTATACCAAACAGCTGATTTTTTATGTTCGATAACCGACCAATAATTTATACGCTAGAAACAAGTGCTGAATCCGTGGTTACAGTTTGCGCATCCATGGGTGTAGAAACATGTTTTTTTTTTAACGGCCCCGCTCTTGATCTCGATCACGCCTGATGGAAAGCAATGGATAAGGTCTATGATACAGGAGAAATTCCTAGTGTGGGGCAACGTTATTTTTAAGAGAAAAGAAAATAAAGAAAGTACGAGCGTGACCAGAAGATGCCTAAGGCACTGGAACTACCACGTATCGACGAAACACAGCAGGCTGCTTGACGTCGGACTCCGGTGGGAGGGTGGTTGTAAGCCAGGCAGGCGTTAACACTACCACTGCATAGGAAAAATTGGCCGGTCAAATAAGGTGTTGTTTGTGACTGCCCAGGATGCGCCGAGCGCAGTTGAGTAACTGGTGGAACAAACTGCTCTTCACGAGGATGCTTCTTCATGCAATCCAAAAATATATAGAAGTCGTGGTTACAGTTTGCGTCTCGTTGTCCCTACCAGCCTGAATTTAGTCTACAAACCGACTGTAAAGTATTTGGCCCTAAAGAAATGTTCCATTAACAATAAATTCTTTTTCCTTACCTGCCATTTAATAATGTCGAATAACGTAACAGAAACATCACGTTTGTATTCCACAAAATGTTAGACACAGGCGTAACTATAATACACACATATTTTGCCAATTATGATTAAGTCCCATGTAATAGAATGTTGAATATTGTTTTTGTTGTGTTTACGTTCTACTCAGAATAATATAACATTAATCTGAAGAGAGCTGTTTTTGCTTGTCGTAAAGGAGATTGAAACGATTACATACAAACTTGGGTCTGGGTGTAAGAAGATAAAAGCGGTGTCTAATATATTTATAGTTTATAATATATTATCAACCTTTCACTGAAAATTCAGCGGATTTTGTCAGTCTGAGAACAGAGATATAAGAGATAAGTAAAAGTGAGGTTATTTTACAATATTTTTGCATTCATATTATTTTTTGCACTAATAGTAAGTTATTATGTTTATTAGGAAATATTTGAAAAATCATATGAAAAGGAAAGCACTCAAAACGAATCGGAAAATTAAACGAGTGAGCAAACAAGAGCAGTCGGCAACTGTCTAGTGTCAATGTCATGTCAATGGTCAGCTGTCATGCCAGTGACAAATAGACTAAAAATAGAAAACTGATGTAAATCGATATGAAATCGATAATCATTAATATTGTTTTTTTCTGGAATTAATCGATATTTTATTGATTAATATGACTGTAATTATATAGTGCATATAATTACAGTCATATTAATCAATAAAATATTGCATATACGTATATACAGTGTGTCCGGACATGGACTAGCGATATTCTAAATACTTAAATATAAGCTATTTTAAAGTACTATTACACTATAGGCTTGGGTCCAATACACTTCCCCGCTATGTGGCAGCCATTTTGTTTTTTTTGTTGAAATATGCTCTATGCGAGTACAAAAAAAATCATATATCTCAAAGTTTTAGTCATACTGAGATAAAAATAGGCTTATTCGGAAGGCAATAATATTGTCTACCGTCTGCATTACAAAGCAATGTGTTCACAATTCCATAACTTTTGAAAAAAAATGTGAAAGTCGAAAAAAAAATCAAAAAATTATGCAATTCAACCAATAATGGTTAATTACTACAAAAACAACCCCGAGAACTTTTTTATTTTTTATACTAGATCGAAAGTTTTTGAGCTACGCTACAATGCAACATAAAATTCACAACTGTATGTTTAATACTTTAAGAGTTATTGTTGTTTGAACATAGCGTATGCGCAAGCACAAAACGTCTTTGTTAACCGCCAGAGTGTCATTTATGGCATTCACTGTATTCCATCTGAGAGCAGGCGAGAAATACTGTTCGTTACTACCGTGAGTAAGCGAGATAGAACGTATTAGTCCACTACCTGAAACAAAATCAGTTTTAAGGACAAATTATTAGTTGGGTTAGTTTAGTTGTCCCTCGCCCTGCGTTGTGATCGCTATCGCTACTTTCACTTACCGTCCGTGCTGTTTACGTGCTGCGTTAGTGTTTTGTATTTAAAAGTGTGATAAAGTATGGCACAGCGTCAATATTCATCGCAACATATTGCTGACATACACTTTGTGTATGGCTTTTGCAATGGAAGTGCAAATTTGGCTGTACAAGAATATCGACGAAGGTACCCTAACAGGCCTACACCGAGTCGCCAAACTTTTATCGACGTGCATTCAAGATTAGGGGAAAGAGGTATTCAAAGAGCTGTTAATGAACGCAATCGCTTGGTATCGCCCGAAGATGAAGAAGTAGTGCTTAGACTAATAACCAATGATCCTAGACTAAGCGTTAGACGGATTTCAGTGCAACTTCGAATGTCTAAGTGGCATGTATGGAGAATTTTGAAAAGAGAAGGGTTACACCCTTATCATTTTCGACGGGTTCAAGACGTGATCGAACCAGATTTTGCTGCGAGATCTGTGTTTTGTTCGTGGATAAATAGAAATTTGAGACAGAACCGTAATTTTTTACAAAGAATACTGTGGACTGATGAAGCCAAATTTACAAGAGCTGGGATTACAAACCACAGAAACGACCATCTCTGGTGCTCCGCAAATCCAAGGGCGGTGCGCCCAAGCTCATTTCAACATGAATTCTCAGTAAATGTGTGGGCCGGCATAATCAACGATAGGCTGATAGGGCCATTGGAATTGCCACCTACATTAAACGGCGCTAGATTTTTAGAATTCTTACAGACACAGTTTGCGGACAGCCTCATGGACCTACCTCTATCATACCGTCGGCGTATGTGGTTCCAGCTCGATGGTGCACCCGCGCATTTTTCTCGAGCAGTGAGAGAATATTTAAATAATAATCTACAGCCGTGGATCGGTCGTGGTGGTGTAGTAGCGTGGCCGCCTCGCTCACCCGATTTGACACCCTTGGATTATTTTTTGTGGGGTCATATGAAACAAAAAGTATACGCTACAGTTCCAAATACCAGGGAAGAACTCGTCGCAAAAATTATGGCAGCCGCCGAAGAAATTAGATCCGATTTGGATTTAATTAGGCGCTCATCAACCCAGGTGGCACAGAGAGCCGTAGTGTGTCTACAAGCTGGAGGTGGCCACTTTGAGCAACTGCTTTAGATATTTTAATCTTCATTTAATATTGGAAAAAACATTAACCCTAGATAACTAAACATTCGTCCGTTCGACGACCCACCTACTCGCGAATCTTGTGCTCGTGCAGTTCTAGGTGGCCCCCCCCCTGCGCCTCTTTGTCTACCTTCCTAAAACACGTAAACAGTGCACCGTGTGACGCGGAAGTGATTGCACGATAATTAGAACAGGAGATGTGACCATAGCGTCGTCCGCTCGACGAAAGTTTAGTAACAACGAGGTACGTATGTGTTGATCTTTGTATTTTATTTTTCTGAAATATTTGTTCATTTTATTGTTTATTTTTTTCTGGATTGTTTTCATTTAGTTAGTAATTATGAATAATATTTATTTTATAAGTGAAAAGTCCGAATGTGGGTACTTTTTTTATAGAAATGTAATTTTGTACGTTTATGATATCTAAACGTATCATTATATACGTTGTTTATAGTTACGATTTTATTAATTTATTATTTTTATTTTAAGATGGACTTACGAGGAATTGAGGAGCAGATTCATCAAAAGATTCATAAAAGCTGAAAAATTCGAAGTCGCGCGCAATTGGAACTTCAGTATTCTGCTTCGACGGTGATAAAACATTAGTGTCATTTAAGGCTAAGTCAAACAAAGTGGTATATGTTTTATCGACAATCCATGATCAACTAAATATCAACGAAAGTTCTGGAAAGCCAGAAATTATTCACTGTTATAATAACACAAAAGGTGCTGTAGATACGGTTGATCAAATGTGCTCCAACATATGTACCAATCGTAAAACCAAGAGATGGCCGATGTGCATATTTTATAATATGCTAAACCTATCTATTATCAATGCATATGTTATCAACGTATCTAATTCTTTGCGGAAAAAGAAAACACCTTTGCATCGGCGTGATTTTGTGTTGAAGTTAGCCGACCAACTTATGGAGCCATGGTTGAGGCAAAGATTTCAAACTGTTACTTTGAGGCGGGACATCAAGGTCATGATTCAAGACATTCTCGGTATAACTCCGCCTGTAGATGCTCCAGTTCCTTCTGCGTCAAATGTGCGTAAAATTTGCTACTTATGTCCATCTAAGGCCCGCAGAATGACCAAACACCGCTGCATCAAATGCAAGCGATACATTTGTGGACCTCATAATATCGATATGTGCTGTGGCTGTGTGGAATAGTTTTATGTTACTGTTTTGATTATTTTTTGTTTAGATATGATCCAAAGAATGTACCCATGTCAGAAGTTCCTATGATTAATAAATACTTTTTCCAAAAAATGCATTTAATTTGGCGTAGTCGGTTCGACGAATGTGTAGTAACCATGTAACAACGAAACTAGTTTAGTTCTCTAGGGTTAAATAAAATTCAATATGAATGTTATGTTTTTTTAATGATTTCCTGTTTAGGGTTCCGACAAAGGCCTTTTGTGCTTGCGCATACGCTATGTTCATACAACAATAACTCTTAAAGTATTAGACATACAGTGGTGAATTTTATGTTGTATTGTAGCTTAGCTCAAAAACTGTCGATCTAGTATAAAAAATAAAAAAGCTCTCGGGGTTGTTTTTGTAGTAATTAACAATTATTGGTTGAATTGCATAATTTTTTGTTTTTTTTTTCGACTTTCACATTTTTTTTCAAAAGTTATGGAATTGTGAACATATTGCTTTGTAGTGCAGACGGTAGACAATATTATTGCCTTTCGAATAAGCCTATATTTATCTCAGTATGACTAAAACTTTGAGATATATGATTTTTTTTGTACTCGCATAGAGCATACTTCAACAAAAAAAACAAAATGGCTGCCACATAGCGGGGAAGTATATTGGACCTAAGCCTATAGTGTAATTGTACTTTAAAATAGCTTATATTTAAGTATTTAGAATATCGCTAGTCCATGTCCGGACACACTGTATAGTGCAAATGCAATATATAATTAAATATACACTATATATTTAAGTAATTAAATAATTACTTTGAGTTAAGTATTTAGTGCAAAGGTTTTATTTTCTTAACTGTGTAACCGATTACTCAATCGATAATCTCACGAAAAATATCTTTTTCATATTTCTCCGCTTCCAGATTGAGAAATGAGGTGATTTTTCATGTTCTAAGATAAAATAGTATAACAAATTTTTTAGATCATATCCCAACTTATTACATTTGGGCGCACCGTTTTCCATCTCCTTTACATACATAAGCACAACCGCTCACGTATGTTTAGCTAAACAAAATACGGCAAGACAAAGTTTTTAAATGAACATCAGCAAATAATAATTACAGCAACCAAGAGGTCCCATACAGGTCATACTATTAATATGTCCTTACAGAACGTCTATTTCAGAAATGAGGTCAGACCTCCGTGGGAGTAGCCATCCCGGAATATTCACAACTCCGAGGGTATCCGAACATCTGCAAATGGTCACAAATTGATGGACATTATTTGATGAAGTCAGTTTCGTATTTTCGACACGAAAACGTTTATTTATAGTGAGGCTGTCAAATCGATGTGTGTATGTGTTTTCAGAGGAGTAGTCCCTTAATTTGAAAACATAGGTAAAACTACGGAATAAACATTTATTAGTAGCTTCTGCCTTCCCTGACCCACCCTGTCGCATCGCATCGCACGCATTATCTATTACTTCGTTTTCGCTTAACGTCCTCTTCGATTTTTAAAATTTTTCTTTTCTCCTAAAGGCCCTAGCGTGACGTTAAATAGCCTTCCTACAAGAACTGGACTACCAAAACAACTGGGCTAGCAAAAATATTTTTTCCGACTAGCAGTTCCAGAGATTAGCGCGTTCAAGCAAACAAACTGACTTTGGCTTTATTATTACTATAAACGCTTACTGGACACCCTTATTTTATCCTCCTCCTCCTCCTCCTATGTGGTTCTTTCCTCAGAAAACCATTTCAGACACTAATCTATATGGTCCCCACATGATCTGAACAAGATTATGTCTGGACTTTAAAAGAGACTTTGACGCCTGAGTTTGTTTCGTCGTTTCTGTTTAGGGGTAGTCAGATAAAAAAATTCGACAACATCTAGTATTTTTTTATAAGTCTTAAAATAATGATTTACAGAATAAACAATTTGATTTCAGTACTCAATACTCTATTTGCATTTCACATTGTGTACGAGGTGCTTAGGTGGTAACATAAAATTATGTATAATAATTTGATCATTATCGACCCTGTCGGGCACGCTACATCGACAAGAGCTAAATAGTCGTACAGACGTAAAAGAAAGTGAGCCAAATTAGATTTAGAAGGACATTTGTGAATAGGAAATCCCATTAAAAAAGCCTTGACCATTACTAAGGTCTACTAATGAAGTACATTACTGAATATATAACATTATTAAATCAAATAAAAATCAAAAATCATTTATTCAAATTAGGCTGAGAATTTGCAGTTTTCGAACGTCAAAATTACATAAGACAGTCCCCTAAAACGCCCACCCTTCACCACTTCCTAGTGTTTTCGCTGGGAAGCAAAAGTGACACAAGCAACACCCCGGCAGGAAGCCTTATAAGAAATTAAAAAAAAAAAAAAAAAAACTTTTCTACAACTATTTCACCAAACTTGATAAATCCATATAAAGTAAAACCCTCTAACCTAGATTCGTCCTCTGAACCCAAATCCCAGAACCTCATTAATGTAGAATTTCCTCGTGCACTCCGTAATTAGAAATTAAAGCAGAGCGGAGACTCAAAGATTCGATTTATCTAAATGCACTCAGGTGCCCACGTATCGGATCAAGCGTGTTGCACAGAAGGTACACTGGTCGGATTTGGTTTTAGTCCTATTTTGTGTCCAACAGGCGATAGCTCAGAAATTACGTTTTACATTTAGGAAAAAACGCAGAAAATATTTTTTTATGTTAGTCTGAACTTGGGGATTTAGTGATTTTCGTCTTCTCGATTGCTTGACGACCTACTAGTTATAATGTTCCCACTGCTGAGACACACTCCTCTCGGTGAGAAGGAGGCCGTAATCTACCACGCGGGCCCGGGTGTGTGTTGGCAGATGTCATATGTCTTTGAATTTTTGGTTCTAGGACATACCATTTTCCTCACGATATTTCTCTTCACCGTTTTGGGAGCAGTGGTGATTTTACACATAATAAAGCGCCTACCTGGGTTCGAACCTATGACCTACCCGCCCCGACTCGACTTGACTCGTAAGTCGCGGCCGGTAACACTGGGCCGCCACTACTTGACTACATAACTTTCTTTTTGTTCCGCGGTGGAAAATCTTCATAGATGCCCTCTGCCCTACGGGGGTGGAGGGGTCTGTCAGACTCTTACTGACCAAAAACAACCTCGGTGTTCCATCTCACACCTACGCCAGGGGTCGTGGGAACGTACGATCCTTCCGCAACCCCCGACTGGCGGCGGCCTGCCGCTGCGAGCCTTCAAAGTTCGGAGGGGGGAAGGACGTGTTTGACGCCCCCCGCGACGTCAAAGAGGGGCGCGCGTAGAACACTACGCGCCGCCACCTCGGGCCTTGATGTGTGGGGGGCAACGGAAGTCCCCGAGTCCGTCGCCCCTGGACCCATTTAGGGGGGCTGAAAGAAGGCGTTGTCCCGTGACTACCTAACTTAGCCTAACCTAGCTGATTAGATTTATATCAAAAGTACGGATAAATGCATCACTACATAGTATAAAACAAAGTCGCTTCCCTGTCTGTCTGTCCCTATATATGCTTAGATCTTTAAAACTCCGCAACGGATTTTGATGCGGTTTTTTTAATAGATAGAATGATTCAAGAGGAAGGTTTATATGTATAATAAATGCATAATATAGTAGAGAAACACTGATCATTTTAGAGGTTTCTAATGTGATGTCGTAAATAAACACATTTTTTGCGTTATAAAAAAAAACCGCATCAAAATCCGTAGCGTAGTTTTCAAGATCTAAGCATACATAGAGACAGACAGACAGCGGGAAGCGATTTTGTTTTATACTATGTAGTGATCAGCATTGCACCCGTGCGAAGCCGGGGCGGGTCGCTAGTATAAGAATAAAAACCATTTGACAAGCGAAGTAACTATTTATTTTCTCAACACAACACTTCACCACCCACCATTTTCCTACATCAACACAAACCATTTCTTGCGAAATACTCTGAAAGTAGCCACACTGACAAACAAACTGATGCTAAATCTATCCCAGCCTATTACTCCTGATTGTCTAAAAGCGTTCTATTCTCAGAGAGTGAACTCAACCAAACCTTAATATCTTAGTACCAGCTGACTGGAATAATTATTAATCGTCCAGGAAAACGTTTAGCCTAATTAAAACCTATTCTTGGGTGTTAGTGAGAAAGGTTTACTTGAGGCATCTCGTTTTCTTTACCTAAAATTGGCTAAAGCTTGCATAAAACAAGTATTTCTATAGCTTTTGTCCCATAAGGCTTCAGAGTAATTAGTTAGGGTACGCGGCTAAAAGTAAAAACGGTTTTTGGGATGCACGAAGAAGCCTCCTCGTGTAGCGCAGTTTGTTGCGCCAGTTACTCAACTGAACCGAGCGCTCGGCGCATCCTGGACAGTCACACCCACCACCTTATTTCACTAGCTAGTTCTTCCCTTGCGGTGGTAGGGCTAACGCCCGCCAGGTTGGCGACCACTCTACCACTGGTATCCGGCGTCAAGCAGCCTGCTGTGCTTCGTCGATGCGTGGGAGTTCCAGGGCCTAGGCATCTTCTGGGCACGCTCATTCCATCATAGACCTCATCCATCACTTTCCATCAGGCGTGATCGAGGTCAAGAGAGGGCCGATTTAGCAATAAATTATATCAAGTTAATTTACATTAAAGATATAAGCCTTATGCCTGGGAGAAGTGGTGCCCCAGTGGCAACAGCAACGACTTATGAGTTGACAGTCATCATTTCGAACCCAGACAGTCGTTTTCGTCATAATCAGTCTACTACTAGGACACAGGCCTCCTCTCAGTGAGAGGGAGTGGGCTGTAATCCACCACGCGGGCGGGTAGATGTCACTGTCTTCGAATTTATGATTCTAGGATATGCCGGTTTCCTCACGATGTTTTCCTTCACCGTTTTGAGAGCACAGAGACAGTCGCTTTACTATGTGTAAATTGTTTCATCACCACTGCTCTCAAAACGATGAAGAAAAATATCGTGAGGAAACAAACAGGCTTGTCCTAGAGCCAAAAATTCAAAGACATGTGACGTCTACTAAGCCGCACTGGGCCCGCGTGGTGGATTACGGCCCACTCCTTCTCACCAATAGGAGATCTGAGTACAGCAGTGGGAACATTATTGGCTGATTTATTATACTGTGCCTTGATATTACTTCAACGAAAATTCTCTAATTTACCAATAACATAACAATAAACCACAAAGCCGCAGTTTTACGTACATAAGCCTGTATTCCCAAAAGGGTTAGACAGAGACCTACAGAGTACCTATAGTTCACCCACATTTCGCAAGTTCATCATTTGCCTAGCCTTTTCCCAACTATGTTGGGGTCGGCTTCCAGTCTAACCGGATGCAGCTGAATACCAGTATTTTACATGGAGCGATTGCCTATCTGACCTCCACAACCCAGTTTCTGGGTAATACGATACCCTTAGTTAAGACTGGTTGTCAGACTTTCGGGCTTCTGACTACCCGTAACGACTGTCAAAGATCTACGAATGACAGCCGGGACCAACGGCTTAACGTGCTTTCCGAGGCACGGAGGGGTCTCGGTATGTAACGATGGTCACCCATCCACAGACCAACCGCGGCAAGCGTAGCTTAACCTGATCGATCGACCTGTGCGGCTGTTATTATTTAGCCACGGGCCCCTCCTATTTCGCAAGTTACATATGTTTAATTCACGTGTAATGGGAGTGAGCCTATTTCCATCCACCAGGCACAAATCCAGACTCCAGGCTGCTACTCGTACTGAGAAATTCCAGATGAATAAACCTTTATCAGTTTGCCCGACCCAGAAATCGAATCCAGGACCTCTTGCTCAGCATTAGCTTATGACCACTACACCAATCAGTCAGGCAGTCGTTTGTTTTCCTCTTTTATGTTTTGTGAATAAGGTGAAAACTGATGCTAATAGACACGTTTAGTAGCGGGATTTCATATAGGTATCCTTTTATGGTTTCTGAAGTCAAGTAATGTTTTACTTCAATCAAAAGAAGTAAAAAAGGAACGAATTCAATTGCCCAAGAAATAACAAACTCTTAAGACCAAAAGGAAACCAGACAATTCCAGAAGTCATAGAAAACGCAAAAACATGTACCAATCAAATTAGGGATCCCAAACCACTGAAGCAACAAACTAGGGACCGTGCCAGATACAATCCTAGGACGGACCCTAACTAAACCCACACGAGAAGCGCTCGGCGGTAATATAAAACAGCCTGTAATGGCCACTAAAACTTTTCTAATGACCACGATGTCCCGAAACTGTCTCCAGGGAGAGAACTTCCACGTAAAATATTTATGATTTTTGCCCGTTCCTGGCATGTTTTTGTTGGCGTATTTTATTTATATTACCTCCTTTCTCCGACTTTGAAGTATGGAGGGTGCGAAAAACATATTCTGCTATTCAACTGGGCGCAATTGTTTTAGTGCTACGTCGGAATTTTATTTTATTGTGTTAATATGGCTTATAAACATAAATATGGACAATTGGGAAAATATACATGATTTATGATGGAAAAATAAATATTAATAAAAATGTAAAACATGTTATGACATAAATTTCATCGTAAATGAACTTGAATAAAAAGAAATGGAGAGTACGCCATTTATATATTTTGAAAAAAAAAATATGATGAAATATTTATTATTATAAACTACAAGGATTGAAATGTAGCCGCCAAAAATATGATATATTTTCTATTCAACAAAAAGCAGAACAATCTATATTAATATACAGCGATCAATTCTGAAATAAGGCTTCAGTATCATAAAGTGGAATGTTTTATAGACCGTTGGAGAGCCAGTGTGGACCTTGGCTCGAATTATACAGATTTACACAATGTGCCTTCAAGAATTGTTAGCTACGTGCCTTTGGGCTGGATTTGTATTGCCTTACGCGGACAATGTAATAAAAGAGTAAGGCTGGATACAGACGTGGGAGTGAATCCGCATTTAAAAATACCTGCTTGTAACTTTCACATTGTAGGATAATCAATGATTGACACTTACAGAGAAGACGCGAGTATTGGTCACAATGAGAAAAATGAAATGACATAATTGCGCTTTTGTGTATTGCTTACTTCATCGAAAGAGAGTAACATCGGAGAGCAATGGTTAGCCCTGTGGCACTGGTTTTCCAGTTGTAGGTCGTGGGTGAAACCGGCATGTCCTAGAACCAAACATTCGTAGAACTGTGACATTTAGCAACCCGCACTGGGCCCACGTGGTAGATTACTGCCAACTCTCTCTCGGAGAAAGGAGGCCTGTTTCCCTGCAGTGGCAATATCATAGGCTGTTAATACTAAAGATCGAAAGTATCTTATTAACATGTAGGTAAGGTTCAAAAAAAGGCCGACACACAAGTATACGAATAGTTAGGTGGTACAGTCGAAGCTCTTCAAAGTCGAACTTTTTCTAAAACATTATGTGCCATGACATGAATACTCCGCAAACTGCGATAGTCACCGCATTTGGAATATAGTATCAATAGTGATCAAAATTTGTTATTATGAACGGAGATAAAAACACGTAGTTAGTTCGTGTAAATGATCCTTGGTTGGATTTATACAGCACAACAAATAAGCACAAAAAAAAATAATATATAAATGTGATTACCAAAGGCATGCATGAATGGCCATCATATTTTTTTTTTCTTGCTAGTTGGCAGCTTAACCAGTTTCACCTGTGGGTACCTCAATAAAATAAGGTCTCCAGTCAGGGCTTGAAAAACTTAAAAACCAAGCGACTATATGCTTTTGGAAGCGAATGAAGTGAAAGTATATTGCGAATAAGATTATACGTACGGTATAAGGCACGGGCGGGGTGCGGACCTAGGCTTAGGGCGTCGCTGGGTGAGGGCAGCAAGGAACAGGCTAGATCGGACTAAAGGCAACTCTCATCATATGAATGGCCATAAATATACAAGTAAACCTACTTGAAGACGAGTAAGCCTACAGGATCACTGAAATAGTTTCTAATATAAGTATTACGATATTAGCGGATTAGACTCAGAAATGAAAGCTATCAAGCAAAAGGATTTGGACGAGTATCTATTTTTGGTTCTACGATGAGGAATATTGATTGTTTATTATACTAACAGTAATTTAAATTGTCCGTATATCCGAATCACAACTGTGATACTTTGTTGTATGAGTCTTTAAACCGACTCCGAGCCCAGGTTGACCGAAGCAAGGCAAGCCTTTTCAGATGGAGATTCAAAGACGACTCCGCCTTGGAGTGCAAATACCGTGCTGTTACTCGTACATAAACGATGGGACACTTAATATCGTGTCCCGCGTGTCCTGACAGCTGCACATTGCAGGAACTGATGGACGCTAGTGATGGCGCAAAACTTGTTGCCGAATTCTGGATCGAGTCTATTAAATAGACTCGACCCAGAATTCGGCAATCTAAATTTTAGATTGCCATCGACACGCTTAGAAGAAAAAGAAGTTGTATGAAATGGCTATAACGCGGCAAATTGACGTAGAGTATCAATTTGATAAATAATTATTTTCCCTGACTGACCTTAAAATAATTTTATTCGAACAAATATTTTTGAATGGTGTGTTGTCAGCCTAAGCATTTATGGTTTGACATTGGACCGTACAGATAAAGTTATAATATTGATCTGTATATATTTTTACGATCTCTTCCCTTGTGAGATTTACAAAGGGTGAAACGGGGTCAGTGTCTGCATGTCAAAACTTTTCGCACACGAAGGGTTAAAAATCATGTTTATTTTTATTATTTAAATACACACTCTGTGAAAATTTCAACTGTCTGCCTATTACGGTTCATGAAATACAGCTCACTGACAGACAGGCGGACGGACAGATAGACATACAGCGGAGGCGAATAGATCGGCTGGCGGGAATAGAGTCCCGTTGGCACACTTTGGGTACGTAACCCTAAAAATTAGAGCCCATTTTCCTTCGCTACAACGCATGGTTAACATGAAATGAAATTTTCTGGAGTAGACAATAATCGTATAACCGTTTTATGACTTCAGTTGTTTGGGACGAGATAGCTATTTAGCAGTAGGTTTTACTTCCTATGACACCAAACTGGGAAAAAATATAAAAAACACAACAATTTTCCCTAAAATACAAACAGTAAAACTACATTTACCCACACATTAAGCCTAAAACCAAAACGGGTACACGAAAGCGGACCGCTAAAATCCGCATTTCGCCGAGGATTTGCAAAAACACGGACGGTTTTAAACGCATTACATTTTTTGGCCAGAAAACACACTTAAAGTCGTGAATAAATCAGTTAATACTGAAAACATACATTCGAATTTTCATGTAAAGGCTTTCAACCTACAAAGAATGGATGTAGCCGCAGTCAACATTAAATTGGTATTATTGCAATAGTATCCACAATGGTGCTAAATGTTTTATAGTTGCTGAACTTAAGGCAATTTGGCTGTAAATCCGCTGAATGGGTAATCCTTTGTGGGTATTTTTCCAACGGTTTTAATGTATATTTTATTTTATGAGGATTCACACTGGTATTTGCACAGACACACCCATTGAACTGCGTTTTACTTTTTTTCACTGCTCTCAAAACGGTGAAGAAAAACACCATGAGGATACATGTCCTTATAAGCATCGGTCGATACATTGTCATAAATGTATGAATATAGGGTATACTGTATTCAAGGAGATAAAATACCTATTTCAAGGTATTTTAAGGTTGGGATTTTCAATGTTATTTTAGGTACCCAATTTGAAACCACCAAAAGACACAGGACTCTTCTCTGTGAGAGGGACTGGGTACTAACCCCCGCGTGGGTTATGGCCTAGTACGGATTGGTAGATGAATGATGTCTTGGAATTTTTGGTTCTAAGGCATGCCGTTTTCCTCAAGATGTTCTCCTTCACCGTTTTGAGAGCAGTGGTGATGGTGATGTAATCTACATAAAGTGCTTGTCTGGGCTCGAACCTACGACCTACAACTCGTAAGTCACGGCCATTACCACTAAGTCACCACTGATCTTATGGACTACTGTTCATAATTTCTAACTCTTTGTTTTTAATGTAAGTCACATGTAATGTGCTAGCCTCGCACTATAAAACTGAATTTACTACTATAAAAATTCAATCTAACTACTGACGCTATAAACAGCTAATTCCGAATATATTACCACCAACCTAGCAACTATTAGGTCGGAAAATATGATTTCTGGAGCTTACCCCGGGGGATCGCATAAAGAAAACTTTAAGGCACTATTAGCCTCGGTTTCATTTGCCTCGCGCCCAGCGGGCTGACTGTGAGATTTACGCACGCACCAACGTCAAGATTTAACACAGAACTGCCCATATTTTAAACTGGGTTAATCCCTGTGGAACTTCTATATTATTTTGTTTTATAGCTTGGAATCAAATACTGGCTTTAAGTGCTGTCGAAGTGTCAGTGTCAGGTCCATCTCGTATCTTTGTTTTAGAAATCGTTGAAAGTTTATTTTTTCACTAGCTTTTAAAAGATACACTTGAATATTTATGCATCACTTTATAGTCATACCCCGTAGAAGATAACGGGACGAGCTGAAGAAAACTAAAGACCAGTGGTTCACTTTAGCCTTGGATCGAAAGAGCTGGAAGTCATGAGGAGAGGCCTTTGCCCAGCAATGATGATGGATGATGATGATGATGATGATGATGATGATGATGCAGGCTAACAGTAGTATATAGGCAGACGAAGATTGAATTCCGTTAACATTCTAAATGATTTCACCGCATCCAGTTAAATCTGGAAGCCGACACCAACATAGTTGGAAAAGGGCTATGCCAGGCTAGACAGGTGCTGATAACACTTTTGACGATTTCGATAATTGATGATTTCTTAACGCGCATTGTCAAACATTTAAGACGGGAACTGATAAACAAGGTCGCGTTTTATAACGTTTGTTCATCCTATTGCACGCCATTCAACTCGATCTTCGGCAACTCTCATCCAGCTGCTAACAGCCACCTTCCGAAGATCGACGCTGCACCTAGTATGAGGCCGTCCTACCTTTGCCGATTCGCGATATCTACTCAAGAACATTTCTACCCAAACGGTCAACGGTTCTACGGCTAATATGGTCAGCTCATTGCCACTTCAGCTTGCTTATTCTGTGAGCTATGGTTGTCCAGAGAATCAAAGTAACGTTTATTCAAACGATAAAATTAACAAACTACCAGGCGCAAAAATCATACACATACAAAAGCTTACATCACCGAATCTCGTCAGCAATAAAACGAAATAAACAGCTCTTAAAAGTGTATTGAAGCTAATAAAATGCCAATGAAAAGTTGGAGAGCTCGGCTGTCGGCGTAACGCAGCAAATTTCCCATGTTTATAGCATTGTGCTCGCTTTTAATATTTTAGTCATAGCGGAACCCTTCGCTATTGTTTCAACCGTACTTACGTAAGACGAAGTTCTGAATAATTAAATGTGTCAAAAGTCAGTGTTCTGTCCGTCGGGACTTTACTTAGTGGGATGAAAAATTGGACTCAAAAATTCTGAGGAAGTTTCTGATAGAATAACTTTTCTGACGTTGGTCATTTGATCATATTGGTGATGCAAACTTTACACGGGAGAATATATAGCCGCACAATTTACTAAAATCGACTGTCTAAATGTTAATTCGGCTAGGTCGTAGTTCTCTAAAATCGCAAGTTCCAATGTAGAGTAGGTTTTGACTTTTGGCGACAGTTTCCATGCGGCGGGTGCCTAAAACCGACCGTGAAAATGCTGAATCGCAGGCGATCGCCTGCCGCATGAAGGTCGACATTTTTGCGAAATGAATTTGTCACCTACAATTGTGATCGGCCTGTGTAAATTCGGTGGTGATTTGGCTTATGAGGCGATTTGGTATATTTAGCGCAGTTCAACCCAGTGTGAATTCACTATTAGAGTATATTTTGGTTCTTATTTAGGTGTCTATTTACATAGTCATTATTATTAATCATCTCATTATATTTTAATTTTAGTGATTTTTATTTCAGAAGTTATGTATTTAAGTAAGTATATTCTAGTATTGTATATTTATATTTAAATTAGAGAATTATTTTTAGTTAAATGTATTTTGTTTTACCTTCTACTTTTACACGCGTTGTCTACGTCTCTTTTTACCTACTCTCCTATAGCAGGTATGCTAGAAGGGATTTCTTTAGAAATAAGCATCACATCCGTACTTATTTTTCCGCTCCTAAAATAAATGAATTAATCAAATCAAATCGCAACAAATCAAATCAAAAGTCATTTGTACAAATTACGCTGATAATCAGCACTTTTTGAATGTCAAAATTACATAAGACCGCCACCACTTCCTTCCCACTTGCTTTCACTAGGAAGAAGAAGTGGCGCAACAAACTCCCAAACAGCACAGCTGTCTGTTCAGTTAAAAATACTAATACTGTTCATGGTTATATAATACTGTTCGGGTAAAATAACTCTACCCATCCCAATATACCAAGCTAAAATAAGACCTATCTCAAAAAACCAAGGTTATAATCACTATTTAGACTCAGTCTAAAACGAAAAACTCATATTTCTAGCAAAAAACTTAACTGAAGACTGGAAATAGCCTTCAAATATGAATAACTTACGTTTGGGTAGCTCACACGTCTCTCTAATTACGGCTCCAAGGGACTCTAGTTAACTAAATTAGGTGTCAACGAACAAAATCGTCGTAATTGGTGAGTTTTTGCTCGTACTTAGGTTTTGGATTTTTTTGCTTTTGAGACTCGTTTAAGAATATTATAGACTGAGTTTCAAAGGATTTAGTTAGATATCAATACGCATTACGTCTGCAAAGGTTCGCTAATTAAATTTGGCCCTGTGTATATAAGCATAATCAGCGTACAATATGACAGCTTAAAAACATTTCGTTTTCGTTGGTGCTGCTGTGGAATTGGCTTTTGGGTGACGACTCTTGGAAATCGAGATTACATTGTTGTATTAGGTCCCACCTGTAAAAACAAATGTAAGCGGCAATAGTTAATAATGTTCTCACTACTGGAACACAGGCCTCCTCTCTCGAGGGGGATTGGACTGTAATCTACCACGCAGGTCCAGTGCGGATTAGTAGATTTCACCATGTCTTCGAATTTTTGGCTCTAGGACATGTCGATCTATATAATATACTCGTATAGTAAACACACAAATATGAAAAATTGCTTTGTTCGTTCTCTGCTTATTTAGAAATATTTTTTGATTAAAATGCATGATTCCTGAAGCGCGTAGAAATTTTAACTTTAAATATAAACTACACATAAACTTAACGATAAACTTACATTAGCCGTAATGTACAGTAATAATAAACTCATATTAAAAATATATATATTCACAGCAGTCGCACGATCAAATGTTGCGCGTATTATAAATATTGATTACAAAATATGTTACTCAAGTGATAATTTGGACGAAAAGCGTCCTACTAGTAGCTTTTAGGGTACACTTGTGAGCGTTAATTACTATATAGGCTGTATGTTCTCTCATTACTTCTTATAACTCTCTTGTCTGTATGAAGAACCACACGGAATCTTATATAGTGCCGTTGATCAGCTTTAAGACCAACTGTTCTCTGTTAAACTGCTATTAAAGTGCTAATATTCTGGTTCTGAAGTTAACCCTAGAGTGCATAATTTTTCTGATCGGCTTAAAAAAATAAATTAGTCTGCAAATATGATGCCATTTCTCGAAAAAATATTTAGAAAAATCATAACTCAATAGAAACGTATGTTTTTGTGTATGGCACATCATGCATTATAATGTGAATCTATGTTAAGTAGTATCAATGAAATTACAAGATTATATGTAAAATGACAAATACGAACATGAACTTACCTCTACTCATTGTTTCGACACTGAAAATTCAATTTTATCATTTTTTTGCGTTTATTATACGCCGCTTGTTAATCGTATTCAAAGTACCTACCGATTTGAAGAAAACATAAGTAAATGTCTATTCAGATCTATCCGAAATATATGGTACTAAATTCGAAACTCAAATACATAATAGTTAATCTTGTCAACACTAGATCGCGCTACTTGGATCGATTTTTAAAATATAAGACATTTTTCGGTATGTCCCATATGTGGGACATTATGCGCTGTAGGGTTAAGGCTGAATGTTTTTTTTTTTCCCAAACTAGTATAGAGCTCTTATACAGCTTACTTAGACAGCTTAAAGAATAAATTAATAATTAGTCAACCGCTATAGAATCCCAATGCTACTTGGGTAGCCATTGAAATATTAGTGTTGAGACATTCTGGCTTCTCATTGATGATTTGAGTTTGTGACTGGTTATTTTTGAGTAGCGTCAAAGACAACGAACCTAAGGTCATGTCCATCCAGCATAAGCGTAAGTAACACTGCTCATTATTGATAACGCTCAAAGATCATCGCCAAGCATCCTTTAGTTCAAGAAACTTCTCGCTGTTTGATATCACTAACGAAATAACGAAATAAAGCAATGAATGTTGTTCAACTGTCAAAATGAAAGCCATTGCTGCTCTTAGTGCGTTATGCAATTACCCCGCTGACTAAAAAACTTCGTATCCACAGTACTCAAAGTAAGTAAAGGGTCAGTATACACATAAGTAATTATATTCTATGTATGTATGTCACCAAACTCACTGTTACTACCCACAAGCGGCTACTAACGCCATTGTTGTTAATATTTACTAAATCCGCAGCTAACAAAGCTTATCACAGTTTATGCATAAATAAAGTGATATAAGTCGTTTCGTATAAAGGACTGCCCTGAATGTACAACGAGCGTGGAGCTACGAAAACTAATTATGGAGAGTGCGAACGAATGCTGCCGTGCGATTCTGTAACCATCGTGGAAGCTTGGGTGAAGTGAGCGTGGAGTGAGCTGTCATTCGCTAGGGAATAACACTATTAAGTGCTCACTTCACTTATGATTTCACGGTGAAATTTTTACAGAATCGACCGGCTGTTTGTATCGAGATAAATTTGTAATAGTATAATAGTTACTTTAAATTGGTTAGCTAAACTCCACAGACGCGACGGATACCGATATCCAATTTAACTCTTTATAACCCTGTATAATAGGAAGAGGAGCTTGTGCCTAAGTAATCGATCAATTTAAGCTACGATTGCCGCAGTTGATCTGTGGATGGGTGACCATCTTTACATCGGAAAGCACGCTAAGCGTTGGTCCCGGCTGTCATTCGTAGATGTTTGACAGTCGTTATGGGTCGTCAGAAGTCCAAAAGTCTGACAACCAGTCTTACCAAGGGGTATCGTATTAACCAGTAACGGGGTTGTGGAGGTCAGATAGGCAGTGGCTCGATGTAAAATACTGGTATTCAGCTGCATACGATTAGACTGGAGGCCGACCTCAACATAGTTGGATCTTGACATACTTCCTTTACCTTTGGAGATACAAATGTCTTGTTTAGGGTACAAATAGTACATATCATCGCCTTGGAGGCCAATGGAGCTAAGCCACAATTTTTGCGAAATGGAGTTAAGTGCATTAACGTACTCACAAAGAGTCATACTTTATAATATAAAATCTCGTCACTCTTATTAAAACTACACTTACATTTACTGGCAAATTTAAAAATAACCTGATTACAGTTATGATATCTATTAGATGTATTGACTAATATAAAGTATGGTTCTTTGTGAGTACGTTAATGCACTTAACTCCATTTCGCAAAAACTGTCGCTTAGCTCCATTGGCCTCCAAGGCAACGATAATATGTAGTACAAACATTTTAATATGATACATTTTAAATTTGGGACTTAATCCCGTCATTTTGACGCTCACTGATTGCTTGGTGAACATTACCATAAACTGATAACAATATTGTCTTTAAATTCCCTCCTTCTATTTCTTTGGTCTTCGTACCTCAAGGTTCATGTCTCAGAAATAATTCACACGTCCCTCGAGAACAAAGCGTCGACTAAAGGGGTATTTTATACATTATACATTTATGAATTTACCAAAGAGTATTCATTCTGCTGATTAATATAATGTTCCGGCAAGATTCGTAACTAATAGAATTTGATCAAACACTAGGTACTCTTATAACGTATTCTGACTCTGTTATAGTAACTATGGACATAAACCAGCATCCCAATAAATTGCGTAAAACCTCACAATCCAAATGAATTTGAAAGAAGTTGCCAATCCATTGCTACATGTGTCTTTACCGCAATGAATGTTGTTGAGCCGTCAAAATGAAAGGTATTGCATATTACTTAATAACCCGTAGTATAGTACCTATGTCTAATTCATGAAGCGACGCGCGCATTACTTGTGTTAACCAAGTGTACAAACACGTTGTGTTGCACAATTGCGCTTACACACACATTCACAGCGTGTTTGTATACTTGGTTACCACAAATAAAGCGCGCATCGCTTCGTTAGATAAAAATACTATAAGTTGTTTTCATTTTTGTAGGTTCAAACAATACATAGAAATATTTCAAAAAATCACGTTTGGTGTATTTGGATTTACATCTTCTGTGAAAACTTCAACTGTCTAACTATCACGGTTCATGAAATACAGCCTGGTGACAGACGGACGGACGGACCGACAGCAGAGTCTTAGTAATAGGGTACCGTTTTACCCTTTGGGTACGGAACCCTAAAAATGATCTCACTACAGGGATTAGGTACTGCTCTAGGTATATATTTATTGTAGATGTCGTGGGTGTAGTAGGTATTACTCTCAGACACCAATATCAAGTCTTAAACGCTAGATAGGTATTGTAGGCCACAGATCGATTGTCTGGAGCGAGAATCGAACCCATGACTTGCAGTCGGAGAATTGATCGTAAGTAGTGATAGATTCGGGTCGATCTACTGCAAAAAAAAAATCTTCCAAATCAAATGTGCCGACCTTAAAAAGTGTGTAGCATGCCTTATAGAGTATTTGATATTTCAAATAGTTTTTAAAGGTGCAAACGCTTGGCTCGGAGCACTGACATAGTTTCTTGCGAACTATGCCGATCAAAGTTAAGAAGCTTTTGTGATTGCGTTCGATCTCTGGCGGTTGAGATGCGGTGCACCGTGAGATGAAGCTCATAGTTTCTTGCAATCAATACTCGTATACCTACGAGTGTGCAACTCTAATGTATTATTGGAAAGCTAGTATTTAAACGCTTCCTTCTGTTAAAAGGAAATTATTTCAGTAGTCAAATTGGCATGTTCTCCATGGATACTTGGGTCAGCAATATGGACTTATCACGTATTGTAAAGCCTAGTTTAGATTCGGTTGATAAACCTAAGCATTTTTTTTATGTACTAGCATACGCCCGCAACTTCGTTTGCGTAGAATTCGAAATTCCCGCCGTTTAAATCCTATTACCCGTTTTCCCGTAGGAATGACGCATTTTCTCGTAGTAAAAAGTAGCCTATGTTCATCAGGGATAATGTTGGCTTCTAATGGTAAAACAATTTTTCAAATCGGTCCAGCAGTTTTGGAGCTTATTCAATGCAAACAAACAATCAAATTTTTCCTCTTTATAATATTAGTGTAGATGTTGGAAACACGTCATTTGTTTGACTTATCGGAACGTCAGCGCCATCTGATGGTGCTAGACAGAGTCTAGCCTGAGTTCGTGGGGCGCTCGAGTAGAGCGAGCAGCGAAGTGGAGCGGCTCACGGGGACTTGACCATTGGACATCGTACGAACGACATGTGCTCAGAAACTGTCTCGCATTCCGTATCGTTGAGTTCTGTACCTTCACTTTGTGATTCGCTAGTGTGATTAAGCTGTTCGTAAAATTATGATCTGATTTGAACTGTAAACCGTTTTTCTATTGCGCAATAACCAACACTACCCATAGTACGCCTACAGTAATTAGAATACGCATGATAATAACGAGACGTACGTGCCTTCTCCATCATGTACAGACGCCAGCACATCAAGCTACCCGAAACTGTCAAATTTTCTCAATCAACCTAGAACTTAATGCTTTCGCGATAAAGTTGAAAATCTATTAAAGAAATTTTACAGATTGTAGTAGCTTGATGTGCTGGCGTCTGTACATAATTTGAGATCAATATGTTGTAAGTTCTAAATGCACCATATTCTGGCTTTTACTGTGTGTATACGGACGGTTCTAGACGTGAGAACTATTGTGGTGTAGCCTTTTTTGATTCGCAAGTTGGTACCTATTTCAAATTCCGTATTTCGTCAAAAGTTTCAACAATGCACTTGGAGTTAATCGCTATCGCTGAAGCTTGGCTTAAATCAAATCTTTGATCGGTGATCGGTTTGTTATTTTCACTGACTCGAAAAGTGCCCGTCTTCACCTGTTGAGATGAATGAGTACTTCACCTTTCAGTGGGCTTCCACTGGCATTTAGTATATTAGGGGCCATCACTGAACTTGTTGCCAAACTTAAAACAGTTGTATTGCAGTGGATTCCTTCTCATGTTGGACTCGATGGTAATGAAATGGTTGCTCGTTTGGCAAATGAAACTGCGTCTGATGGAGAATTTTATGCTTGTCCTCCATGACATACTTAACTTTTACCCCTGGTTAGAGACAGATGTATTCAATCCTGCTCAGAATATTTTGATAAAGATCTCTAACGATGGGCTTTTGGTACTCCTGTACCAAATCAACCAACCATCGCTTCCACGTATGCTTTGGTTCAGCGAGAGCAGAATGAATAGGCAAGAAGTTGTGATAGCTTTAAGACTCGATCCGGCCATGTTCCTCTCAATAGTTTTGGTTCTATGACGAGCAAAGTTGATTCACCCCATTGCGCTGTCTGTGGAATCATAGAAGGTGTTCATCACATCTTGACAGAATTTAGTCGTATTGGAGTCCAAAGACGTCAAGCTTTTGACAATAATTTTAATGTGGGCTACTATTATATCGTTCTGGCCTCAGCATTGTCGGATGAAGCCAGAACACTTTATCATATTATTATTATGGGTAACCTACCTCGGTTAGTTTGTTATATTTATTGTATTTAATAATCGGGGTGACATATTCTTAAGGATTAAAAAAAAAAGAGCAATTTATTAGTGCAGAGGAGGAAATTTTATATTTTGAAAAACAGTTATGTTCAAGTCTGAGTATTCTTTTAACCAAACACAACATTTTTGTCTAATTACACAGTTTGCAAAAACAAAAACCAAATAGATGAAAATCTCACTCGACGAAACTTCAGTTACCCACTAAATCACAACAACCAAAAGGAATCTGTTAAAAACAACTTCGGACCATTCACCTCAGAAACACGTTATATAAGACATCTTTTTTTATCCAAACTGACTTTCCTCCAAGTGTGGCGATTTCGCAAAGTTTAAGTGGCCATTAGCAAACTTGTTTACAGCTGCCCCAAGGCAACTGGTTCAGAAGCCCTCGCACGAACAAACGACGTAAACGTAACATTAATTCGGACGACTTTTCAATCCTATAGCCAAGATCAGCATAATAATAATAATAATATATAATAATTACCAAATAAATAATAATTTATTTGGTCAAGTAACTAGGACTCACTGTGTTAGTAAACTTAAAAATATGTTAGTTTATTTTATTTACATTTAAATTTAACTTTACTTCACCCCATGGGAGATGGCACTGCAGTGATTTGTGTACTTACAATCAAGCCTGCTAGCGATCATCTCCATAGCCTTTTCCAAATTGAGTATCCTGGGATCGGCTTGCAGTCTAACTGGATGCAGCCGAATACCAGAATTTCACATGAAGCGACTGACCTCTACAACCCAGTTACTGGGTAATATAGTACCCCTTTATAGCACTGTTCGTCAGACTTTCGGACTTCTCTCCTATAGCGTTTTGTTTAAATTTTTGCGCTAAGCACAATTAGTATCACTCATTGATAAGAATAACATATTCAAACTATAACGTTCTCACTGCTGGAACACAAGCCTTTTCTTGATGAGAGGGTGGGCCTTAATCCACTAAGCGGACCCATTGAGGGCTGGTGGAAGTTACATGTCTTCGATTTTTTGTTCTAGGACATGCTTGTTCCCTCACGATGTTTTACTTCACCGTTATGAGAGCAGTGGTGATGGTTCAGGTTGGTAGACGTCACGTCATATCTTCAGTATGAATAAAATCTTAAAATTAAGTAACTTTATACTATGTGCGAAACGAGTATTTTCAATTTTAAAATCGGTGGAGTATACGTTACGCGAGTTTGTGCTAGGCCCACAGTTCCCTACGTTTTATTACTGAATCGTACGTTTGTCAGTGAATCGAGGGCGAAATAGTAATACAAGCTGGTTGCTAAGCTTTCCTTAGGCGTAGGAAATAAATGTTAATTATGAAAATGGAGGGCCCTTCTGTGTATTAAAGTTGGGTCGTCAGATAGGATCATTTGGGACTAAGTGCCGGAGGAAAGTTTCTGCCTATATCTTCATGATCGTTTCTTCTCAGGGGACGACAGAATTCTAAGGGGACTAATGTTCCAATACTAATTATCTAAGCTTCTCACTTAACAGTCGTTGTTATAATGGTTTTTGTACTGAAATTACCCTCTTTGTCTTAAAGACGACTCTTTCACTTCATTTCACTTCCACGAATATGTATTGTACAGAATATTGGGCTGGTGTCTGCAATTCTACGTCCAAGCCCTTATTGCGTACGGTATAATATAATATAATACGTTTCAATCTGCCTATAATGATCCCACTACTGAGACACAGGCCTCGTCTCGGTGAGAGGTACACATAAGTAGGTAATATTTTAGTTATATTATGTGAATCAAATATAAACAGGACTTTTTTATTACTGGTCGCTGAGTGAAGTGACGCGCTTGGTGCTGTTGTATGTGTTAGGGGGGATCATCTAGGGGAGGGGGTATACTGCTCCGGCTTACTTTAGTTTATTGCGCGCCAGTAGCATCATGTATGAGCAGGAGGTATATAAGTTTGTTGAGCAACGACTTATCATAATTTTTTTAACACGGGAGGGCATAAAACCTTCCGAAATTTTGCATCCATTGACTCTACAGTTCGATAAGAATACGCTTTCAAGAATGGCACAAACAAAGTTCAAGTGGAGGACGCCGTTTTCACACTAACCAGATAAGTAGTGGAATCATTTGTTTGCAATTGGCTAAAGGCACGATCGACTACATTCTTCGATACTGGCATCGAGAAACATCCCCTGCGCTGGGAAAAATGTGTTAATAGAAGGAGAGATTATGTAGAAAAATAAAATATATTCCTTTTTTTTTTTTTTACTTAAGCCCGGTTTTTTTATCCACCCACGTATTTGGGAAATGTAAGAGCCTGAAAACCTTTTTTATTCGATCAAAAATACGAGTCGACATTTTTTGAATCCAAGCAACCAATAAAGGAAAACACAAGATATGTCAAAAGCTGTACTGCAGAAACGGGACAGCACTATGCAGTTGAAAACAACATTTTGATTGCACAACTCAAGGTCTCTCGAAACTCCACAAATATACACAATACACAGTCGTAGCAGACACCTAAATGACTGCAAACTAAAGGCCACGTCAATGGGTTCCGTACAATTTGGCTTATTAGGCTTCGTTCAGGGTGCTAAAGCAGACGCGGAATCTGCGGAAACTGCGTTGTTGCGTCCGTAGTGTAGGGCGGACGTTGATGGCGGATTTAAATTTGAATTAGTTACGTAGCAACTTTAGTGCAAAT
The DNA here is from genome assembly GCA_949629135.1 of Eremobia ochroleuca. NCBI lineage: Eukaryota > Metazoa > Arthropoda > Insecta > Lepidoptera > Noctuidae > Eremobia > Eremobia ochroleuca. The sequence continues at coordinate 3,937,921 of OX451392.1, forward strand.
AAAAAGTTAAGTGTCCAAAAGTCAGTCCAAAATTGACAGTTTTTTTTATTACGAAGTGTCACATATCCGCTCCGATGTCGAGAGAAGTCTCCTAGAGATCGGTAACAATAGAAAAAGTAATTGTGTCTCATTAGTGACAGTTGAGCTATTAAAGACGTCAAGGGGCTTAACTCGCTTTATGCGGTTGTGGCTGCGACGTCGCCTTGATGTGGTTGGTTTCGCCCACACTGTTGATTTTGACGATCAAATGTGGTCCGTGTGCGAATAAATTATTCATTTTCATACATTAATTTAGCATTAGCGCCCGTCCATGTGCTGTCGTTGTGTGTGGTACATGTGATCGCGCCCTTAGCGCGACGGACATAAGCTACCGAGCTAGCGAGTGATGATGGGCATTTGTTTTGTCCTAGGAAAACACGTCAAATCTCTACTACCCTCTGCAACAGCTCTCGATGCACTGTGGCCACCTAGTCGTTACCGCCACCGCACCCGCTATCGCACCCGCCACAGCGCAAGCCAACGCAGAAGTCACCGCGTTTTCACCCTGGACGAGGCCCAGACGTCCACTATGTCAACAAGGGACGTTTCACCGCGTTTGTAGTACGGCCGGTTATGTTGTGATTATATTAGTGGAGCAAGGTAAATAAGGCAGGTAGGCTTTGTGTAAATTGAGTTACGTTGTGTCGCTTCATATTTGGGTTGTGAGGCCTAGACTGTGTTAGATCCAATTAGCACCAGCCACGTTTGAGATTATAATCTCGTAGTAAAATTTCTAGTACGTGGAACTGTTCTATCTTATTCAGTGCCGCAGCTTACGGCTGAGACCGTTGCGCAAATATTTTCTTATACAACGTGTAACGTTAAATGCGCAAAACCTGAAAATAGTAGGGGAGGCCGGGGCTGGAAGTTCCGATTTTCAAATAACATGAAAATTTATGATGAAAATGATAAGATTTCAATATTAATATTTGATTTTATTAAAAAGTCTTAATCGGTCTCTGTAATAGTAAAGTCATTTCTGCTAGTTTGTCTATATTTTTTTTTGTACAGGCATATTTTTACAAAATTTCGGAAGGGAACATTCAACCCCACTTTGGGGCGAGTTGTTCCATGTGTGGGGCAAATTGTACCACTTAGATAATATTAATAAAGTATAAGGATAATGTATGGTTTCTCTGGTTAAATAAAACAATAAATAATTTCTATAGTTAGGTTCATTTATTTAGTTGTTATGCAATGCTATAAACTTTAAAAAACAACGAAAAAACATTACTAGCTACAACTAGATTCACATTTTGTATTGGTTTACAAAAATTGAGATCTATTAGCTTATAAATCTTACGACCTACATACTTAAGGATACAAAAAAATCGTACTGGAAAGGATACTCGAGATAAACACTTTTTTATAACTAAAAATATTGGCAATTCCATAACAGAACTTAAAAAAAAGACAACAAAATATAACTGGAAATCTTCAGATAAATGTTTCTTTTATTAATTCAACTATAATAGAGATTTATCAAGTAAAAAAAAATATCACAAACATAACTGCACTTATTTTAACTACATAACACAACAGGTAACCTTCATGCACACGTTTCATTAATAAATTTAATGATAAGTGAGATCAAAACTCACAATTATAATCAAATACCAAAATGAAACTGCTAACGTCAATATTATTTATCATCTTGAAGTTATCAAATCAAATCAAATCAGTCGTAATCAACTTTGGTAACTTTTATTTTTATTCATCGTTAAATTCTTCATCTGACTCATTTAGGATTCACCATTTAAGGATCGATTGGGGTAAGTTGTTCCGGGGAACAACCAGCCCCTTTAGGAGGGAACTTGTAGCCCCAAATTATATTTTTGCATAAAAACTGTCATGTTAGCAAATTAACAAATTCAATTGAAAAAACATTCAAGCTATAAGATACCTAACTAATGCCACTCTAAAATTGGAAAGATGCACATAAATCGGCCAATAATAAAGAAAAATAGACCAAAACGATTAAACACGAAAAAATTTACTCACGTGGTGTTCTAATAGCACGGTGCATACAGCCACTCTTCCGCCGCCGTCGGAGCAACTAAGATGGCCGCCAACGCGGCGTGTCACCTGATGCTTAAACGACGCACTTCTCGTGTATTGCTACCTCTTTTCTTTACAAAGTTATTACCGTCGGAACAACGTGCCCCGGGAACTTCCAGCCCCGGCCTCCCCTATGATCAGAATAACGAGCAGAATTAATTGAACCGCTTTTTAATATAGGTCACATTTTTCAAAAAATCTTCATTAAAAACGTTGCCGTGTCTATTTATTAATAGGTCAAGCAACCCAATGTCAGCGCGGCGCAGCGGCCCGGTGACGACTCCTCCCTCGATAAAACGTTGCCGCAGACGCATGAAACGATCAGAATGGCCAGTAAAACTAAATCAGCACATAAAACCTTTACAATTTTTTTATGACTTATTTTCTCTCTGAAATAGGTCAATTGAATTAAAAATCAGTTGTGGTGTCTGAGGTTTTGCGCATTTAACGTTACACGTTGTATACAGTGCCCTCCAAAAGTTAATTTTCATTTTTCCACTTCAGCTGTGATGCAATATGATTTTAAATTCTAATTTTAAATATTTAACTAAAATAAAATTTTTATTAACTGCCTCTGACTTATCATAAAAAATATAATTTTTATTTTCATTATGTTTTTATTTTAAATCATAATGTAGCATCAAAGCTTCCATTTCTTAGATTTACGGCACGGTTGACGCAGTGGTTAAGCGATTGATTGCTGCGCTTCGTGTCGCGGGCTCGAATCCCGCACGGAACAAATATTTGTATGACCTACGTAGTTGTTCCGGGTCTGGCTGTTGATGAGAGAGAGATTTGATGTGAGTTTTAAATGTTTGTAAACGCACCCACAATATAAGAGAAATTCCTAGTGTGGAGCAAAGTTTAAAAAAAAACAAAAAAAAGCACTTAAACTTTAACTTTTGGGGGGCACTGTATAGTTACTTATCGTCCTTACTATTAATTCATATCACTTATAACTGTAATGTATAACCACATGTGTTATATGAAAATGATAATAGCTTGTAGGTAACCAACCTTACCACTCCTAAGTCACAGGATCACCTAGTTTAGGAGTCAGGGTTTACCTTATCTGTAAGATTTTTTCCTAATCAAACTGTATCGTAGTCTTAATCTATGTCGTGTTTTGTACGAATAAAGATTTTTTATTTATTATTATTATATAGGTGTATTGAATACGACCCACGTGGATTGATATTAGCATTTATAAGTATCTCTTCTAAGATTATCATACGACACATTTCAATGAGCCCTATCTAAAAATACGATTTCACAACTAGGAAATCAAATACATAAAAAAAAAACACGGGTGGGAAATGAGAAAAAAAAATCTCTCTTCCTTGAAAAATATTGAATATCTGGTGACGACATACGGTACTACGTAGCGTGGGGCTTCGAGAAGTAATCGGTGTCGATTATAACATGATATCGGAAATCTGTCAGGATCACGTCGCTTCCGCAACATGTGTTTAAAAATCGCGAGACGGCAGCTTTAAGGCGGTTTTACACTAGGTTTTGCATGACACATAAGTGAGATTTTTTTGCCTCCTTTCTGCTACTGTTTCTATTATTATACTCCTGCTAGTACATAGAACCTACCTAATTTATATACTATTGTATAGATAACTTAATAGAGATTAGTTCTGCAATTCAAACATTGATTTAATGCAGTAGAAACGAAAAAATATCAAAATATTTCTAAAATTTTCCCGTCAATCAAGTCACAAGCGTGAAATCTGAAAACATTGCGAAAAAATCAATTAATTGAGTCATTTTTTTTTAGTAGATTTGTTTCACTCATAGCAGGAACACTATTGAAAATGGTTCTTTGATTCAAAGTAATTGAATCATTATAATTAATAAAAAACTAACTAATACAATATCTATATCTATGGTTTTTTTATATGATCAAATGAGCATTATGAGTCCTGCACTTTTGGATTTTTTTATGTTTTTGCAATCGGTGCTGGTTTAAAAGCGTTTCTAGAAAAGCCGCTAGAAAGTCCCAGGTTGAAAAAGGAAATTGAACACATAATAAACATAACATCACGCCTGTGAACCTTGAAAGGTTAGGCAAAGGTGAGCCCATAGTAGATACACCCACATTTCACCATGTCATAGCAGGCGATCGCGAGCCTATTGGAATATCATCCGGCCACAAATGCAAACTCCGAGCTACTGACAAACTCCTGATGAACTATCTCGAAAAATATTGAATTTTGGCCATACATAATATCGCACCTACGGTGCAATAACGTCACTTATGTAATTTGGGAGGGTTGTAAATTTGAAACGTTTATATTATTTTATTACAAAATTGGGAGATGTTCACTTTAACTTTAATATGAAGTTCAAAGTTGTAGTTTATTACCAGTTAATTTCTTTAGTCAAGAAGAGGAAGAAGGACATTATAATAGGATGGGGAATTTTTAAACGCTTCTCCTGCAACAACAACATTAACATCATTTGCATAAGTGACGTTATTGCACAGTGGGTGCGATATGTAGGGTTCAATTTGTTGCATTATGGCCCCCTATCAGCTCCTGACGGTTATACGTCGAATTACAAGTAACCCTGTATAATGCATTAATATGAAACTCACATTCAATAAAGAAATCTCTATGTTTTGTCAAGTCGTAAAACAGTGTAAAGCAGGGTCGACTCGCTAGTTTAATAAACCATAAACCGTTAACAGGTAGGTTGCTGGTACTTTTGACATGTCAAAGTCAGAAAGTTAAAGCTGCTTAAAGCTAAAAGCGTATTGGCTTTACAAAGCTAAAATTATCTTCTAAAATTTAATATAAATCCAACAGATTTAACCCAAAAATTCGATGTGTAATAACCCTAACTCCGAAGCACGTGCCTGCCACATGACATGGAACGCGACGCTGATTAAATTTGAAACCATAAAAAATCATGAACGGCAAACAGGACCTGTTACAGGGGTTGCGTGTTCATACATTGTTAAATAAATTGTACCTTTTACTCCGGTCAAAGGTAAACATTGGGATGGTTGCATGTCCCCCAATCGTAGTTGGTTCGAGTTACTAATTCTAGATTGAAAGATATTTTTTTTTATAGATTTCGAATTACACAATGAGGTTTTTTACGGTTGCCTATTAAGTTTGTCTGGCAGTTGTTTTTACTTTGATTAAGTTTTTATAAAGAACAAAGATTTAAGTATTTTTGTTCTTGTAAAAGGTAAATACGGTTCGACCTGATAGAATATCTCTAGCTCAACATTTACTATTCATAAGGGAAAAGTAGGGTACAGTGAGACTAAAATCCGTAGACCACAAGACTGTTTTAAAGCAAAAACAAGTGAACTCTCACGAAAAGTACTTCAACGAAAGTTGTAAATATTCATAGCCCACTGACCCTATCCCATATTAATAGTGAATAACATAACCAGCAATGTATACGAAGTTATACACCTCGCCGACCAGAATTTCATACGATGCAAATATGCAGTTTGTTGGCGTTTCAGCCTACTTTAATGACTTGTTTAGCGTAATAGATAACGCATGTGATTTACTGCTTCACTGGAATAGAACGACGACCCTTACAAAGGTAGGTAGGGAAAGGCTTGCAGGATGATTCAGCAAATAGGGACGAATAGGAATTTTAGAGTTTATGCTAAAGGCAGATAGGAAAAGAGGAGGATTTATTTAAAGAAAAACCTTTAATTTTTATCAACTTTATTCCTGTTTTATTACTTGTTGTTAAAGCAGCAATAGAAATACACACTGTGTTTTTTTTTCGGCTCGCTGACAGACAGATGGACGAACGGACGGACAACGGAGGTTTATTCATAGGGTTCCGTTGACCCCCTTTTTGTACGGAACCCTAAAAAAGAAAGTGAAGTAAATAAAATTTGATAGATTGTTAAGGTAACGAAGAAAACGCCACTTACACAACCAAATGATAATATGACCAAACGTCCCTAACCCTCTTAAATAAGCGACACTAAAATGTGCTCAGCTGCATCCGGTAAGACTGGAAGCCGACCTCAGCATAGTAGGGAAAAGGCATATGATGGCATATGATGCCATCATATGCCTTTTCCTGGGCATATGATGACTACAATTATGTTAAAACACCGATTGACTGACTGCTTTCTACATCTCTTTTTATCTACTTTCCTATCGCAGGTATGCTGGAAGAAACTTGTAAGAAATATGTGAATAAAGATATTTTTCATAAATTTTTATGCTCTTTTTAATGGTTAAAGTCATTTTGGAAATTTTTTATTAGAAATATGTGAAAACTGCAAACCATCATTTTGGGGTACGAACTTTGAGGGTGATTTTCACCGCTTTAAAACGTTTGTTAGCAAAAAAGAAAAAATACGTATCTCATAATTTTTCATGTAGATTATTATAGTAAAGTCGCAACTAAATCGGTGAGGGACACCTCGCGAGGTTTCCTTGTGAGTGAGATTGTAAAAAATTCACTATTTTTCCAATAAATTTTAATGTATAGCATAAGAATTTTTACCACTCAAATGCACTCAAATTATGAGACAGAACAGGAATTTTTCTAAGATTTTTCTCTCCGTGTGCGTAGACAATGCATATTCAACAGAGTGCTACTAAAAACAAACTTAGCACTTACTGCAGCACACCTGCGGCCTAAAAATCACACCATCAAGATAAACTTCATATAAAAATTGAAAACAACTGCTCATGCATACTAAACTTTTCGAATATATTTTCATGAACTTTATATTTTGGTTTTCCAGCAAAAAAAAAACTAGAAAAGTTAGTATGCAAAACGCACAGCCCCCGTTTATGACATCACTGGTCTAGTAAAAATAATTTATCGTACAGACTCAACACTGACTTTGCATTTGCCCCAACCAGAATAAGCACCGCATGAATTCAAGATATACGGCCCTATTCTAGCTATTATGGTAAAGCTGAAATATTTCTTCTCCGTTTAAGTGAAATGTGTGATTATTTTGGGTGGATTTTGTTATGCATAATAGATGAAGTCATGATTTACCATTTGGATTTCCTTTTGACTCTCGTTTTATTTTATAAGCTGTACAGTTTTTTTCATTAATAGCGTTATTTAGGTTGATCAGACAATTTTTTCGAACATATTTGACAGGCCTGTTGGTCTAGTGGTCAGTGGCCCTGACTGCTATGCCCAAGGTCGTGGGTTCGATTCCCACCTAGGACAAATGTTTGTGTGATGAGCACGATCATTTGTTCTTTGTCTGGGTGTAATTTATCTACAATATGTATGTATTTAGAAATATATATGTATGTTTATCAGTTGTCTAGTACTCATAGCACAAGCTCTGCTTAGTTTGGGACTAGATGGCGTTGTGTGAAAGTTGTGGAATATTATTATTATTATTATTATTATTTATATGAAGCAATGGATTAGCAATATCCTTCAAAGTTATTCAGATCGAGATAGGTGGTGTGTTACGCAATTAAGGTGGTAACGGCCAGTTAGGTCTACCTACAATCTTGTCAGATAATTATATTCAATATTTTTTACCGGGTGCTAGCTTTTAATTCTTTCAAACATTTGTGTCAGGTTAAAATATACGACATCAAAAATAACCTCTCGGTCGTACCTAAATAGTTATATGCAATCGCAGGTTGAATCGCTAAAAACAAGATCCATCACCAACTGAAGCACCAATTAATCTAGTATACCTACGTAACCTAAACGGTGTAGGAAAACATCGTGAGGAAACTGACATGTCCTAGAACCAAATATTACGAAGACATGTGACATCTACCAACCCGTACTGGTGGATTTCGGCCCACTCCCTCTCACTGAAAGTAGACCTCTGTTCCAGCAGTGGAAAGGCTGATCAGGTTATTTGCAGTCTAGAAAAATTGACTATCTAGGAGTAGAAATAATGCTTAATTATTTCTTATCAACAATTAAAATCCGAAACGCTACACCAGAATACGATCACATTAGGGATGGACAGAACCTACAAATAGAACTTGAGAGAACTGCCGTAAATATGCACAACAGTCCGGGGACGGGATTATTTCGGGACGTGGCACAGCCCTGTCCTATTGTGAGACGATCACAGATGCAGGCCGAATCTTAGCGGCTATTGCAAGTTAGTGACTAGTTGGGTAAACTTGCACTCTGAACTGAATTAATATTCTAGTCTTGTGTGGCGCTAAAAATATACATGAACACGCGGTTGCGGTTTGCATTTGTGGGCTGCGCGTGAATGTTTGAATCGTGTTTGTACAAATAGGTTAAAACTAAACCTAATGTTACTAACCGCAGCAAATTCAGGTTGTGACGTATTATTTATTTAATACTTCAAGCACATAAATGTACAGAGGCGGACTTAACGCCATAGGCATTCTCTACCAGTCAACCTTTGGATGATGCAGAGACAAATAGTAGTAGATGCAATCATGAAAATTGAGGAATAAATATTTCAAATATAAAGATTTTAATACAACTATTATTATAATATATACAGAATCACATATAAATATAAGCACAAATAAATATACATAGATACATGAATATACTAAAAAGAAATAAGACAAACAATGAGAAAATATTAGCGTTGTGATAATACTGCCAGCTTCTTACGAATGTGCTCGCTTTAAAGGATACATTCCCCAGAGATCCGAGATAGACCGAACGAAGAAGGAAGAGTTTGAGAAAGGGATAGATTTCTATTGTGGTTGGTGCAAATGTACTGAAAGTCCCCGGGCTAGATAACCAGTGGAAGAGGGAGAATCAAGAAATGAAAACAAGGTGGTCAGCGTTCTTAGCTCTCTGCGCTGGCGTATGGGCAACCACTTTAGAAGCGACCGATGCGCAGAGACATGGTAATATTTACGCAGATTGAAAACGAATCGAATACAGTTATTGAGAAGACAGTCAAGTTTGAGGCTTAAATGAACGAGATACATTACAATTATCTTTTACCATTATAGAACTTATGCAATATATAATACATTATCCTGTAATGTACACTTCATGACAGGTAACCACAGCTTACATATTTTAATTTTCATTATGTACGAGTATATCTACTAATAATAAAGCTGAAGTGTTTGTTTGTTTGAACGTGCTAATCTCTGGAACTACCATACATATATATGGTCATATTACTTCAATAATTATTCCTGAGGGGCTTGTGGCTAAGTAATAACAGCCGTATGGGTCGATCGGTCAGGTTAAGCTACGCTTGCCGCGGTTGATTCGTGGATGGGTGACCATCTTCACATACCAAGACCCCTCCGTGCCTCGGAAAGCATGTTAAGCCGTTGATCCCGGCTGTCATTCGTGGATCTTTGATAGTCGTCACGGGTCGTCAGTAGCCCGAAAGTCTGACAACCAGTCTTACCAAGGGGTATCGTATTACCCTGTAAATGGGTTGTGGAGGTAAGATAGGCAGTCGCTCCATGTAAAATACTGGTATTCAGCTGCATCCGGTTAGACTGGAAGCCGACCCCAACATAGTTGGGAAAAAGGCTAGGCTTCGATGATGACTTCAATAATTATTCCTGGAACGTGAACTGGACGCTTTTTACATTTTCTATCCTTGTCTTTTGGCATGTCAGCTCATCTGACGCCTACTTGTTTTTCTGAAATTAATTAATGTTTGTCTCGTAATTGTGCCATCTATTTCATAACGGACTCGCGGAGGTTGCATATAAGTACCATACTCATAGGTTGTACTCACGTTATTAAAGGCTGATTTTACCAAAGTTAGATACACTTTATCCGTGGAATAAAATTGACGTGTGTTCTAGTATGGAAAAACTGTCAAAAATTGTTCTTTTTTTTTTCTTTTTTCGGGGTAAGACTTATTCTAGGTAATAAAACTTTGATGAAATACGAGTGTGCCCAATGAAACATTATGTGCTGCCTGCTTCAGCTTATTGGCAATACGCTCCATAGTGATTACTGATAGGTTATATGAGCTCATTACACAATTGTTTTTTTATTGGGTTGTATAAGTCAAATCAGTTTAATTTTATTTTTATTTTATTATTGACATAATCAACCCATTGCAATGTTTTCTAATGAGTTGATTGCAATATGTGGTTAGCTAGTGACCTCGACGATTGATCATATTATTCTTACCTGAGCAACCGGCAGCAAGTTCGTCATGCTCCTGTTAAGGCCCACCCCCCGCAGGGTGCGGGGGGCCGGGCCGGTGTCCCTACTCCACGGCGCTGAGGATATAAAAAGGCGCGCGCGCCTCGCGACGAGCGTCGGACCTTAGAAAACCTGTAATAATTTTTGAGTTTATATTTCAGCTCCGCACACTTACCTGACACCACACAATCAAGGCCAAGCCTAAACATTTTGGTGCCGTGACCAGGATTTTCGAAGGAAAGTACTCAATAAATTGGAAGGACAAGGAAATTATGTACTTATAAGGACGTTGAAGGACACAGTAAAGAGAGAGTATAAAGCGCTGAAGAATTGGTGAGCCCGTTCCTTTTTTTTCCTAACCTACCCACATGTTACTTCCAATGCTAACTGTTTGGATTATTAGTCAATTTCTTCGAATTTCAGTTGTAAATTAACGAACCTGGGTGTTTACTTATTTCTAATTATCACAACGTTAAATTTGTCGTATTATAACAATGTCTCAGACCACTAGGAAAGTTACTGACCCAATAAAAAAGAGAAGTTATATTAAGGATAGATTAACAATTTTTAAAAGTTATTTAGAAGAGATCAAATCTGTAGAAAGGTTAACTGATCAGCAAGTTTCCGAGTTAAGGTTAAGGTTAACCAAACTAGAAGCATGTTTTTCCACTTTCGATGACTTACAATCCGAAATTGAAATTGAATCGGAAAACCCGGACGAACAAATGATGGTACGTTCTGAGGTCGAAGGTCAATTTTATTCCTTAATCTCTCAAGGTCAATGTATTTTAGATAAAATAGAAGAAATAAATGTTCGAAAGAAAAGTATAGCAAATCAAACTTTGAGGCATTCCGATAGTTTCGAAGGTGGAAACATATTCAAAAATTCAATAAAATTACCCACAATAAAATTACCTACTTTCGATGGGAATTATAGTCAGTGGTTAGAGTATAGGGATACATATGAAGCATTAATACATAATAATGATTCGATAGACACAATAAATAAATTCCACTACTTGCGATCGTCATTAGAGGGTAGCTCTGCATTAGTTATTAAATCTGTATCATTTTGTTCCGACAGCTATCACCTGGCGTGGGATTTGTTATGTCAGAGGTATAATAATAAACGTCTTTTAATAAGTAATCATATGAAATCATTATTTAGTATGGAAAGTATAACTAAGGAGTCCGACCAAGCTTTGCGTTTTATGATTGACAGTATAAAGAAGAATTTGAGAGGTTTAGAAACGTTAAAACAGCCTGTAGAACATTGGGATACTATGATAATACATTTAGCAGTAACAAAACTCGATAATGTAACGAGTAGAAGGTGGGAGGAACATAAAAGTATATTAGGAGAAGTTCCTACCCTCGAAGAGTTTTTTAAGTTTTTACGCGATCGAGCGGATGTATTAGAAACAGCTAAGCATAGTAAAGCAAGTGTAGTCTGTAGAAGTAAGAAAGCAGCTAGTTTTGTTGCGTCCGCTCAGGCGAGTAATAACCACAGATTTAATTGTATAGTTTGTAAACAAGATCACCGTCTGTTTGAATGTACGAGATTCATTTCTATGAGTTTAGAAGAAAGAAACGAAGTCGTTTCTAAGAATAAATTATGTATTAACTGTCTAAAACCAGGTCATCGTGCATACAATTGCAAATCATTTGGCTGTAAAATTTGTAAATATAAACATAACGTGTTGCTTCATAGAAATAGACCTCCATGTATGGATAATAGTGTAAGTTCGCGCAGTGAAGACTCGGCTGGTACGTCACACCAGACTTCGGACGGAGTTGTGCGTCAAGGCGGGTTCGAACCTGCAGCTTCGCATCACGCGACCGCCGCGAGCGCCGCTGTACATGCGCGCTCTGCGCCCGCGTCGGAACCGGTTTCCTTATCTACGATCGCCACTCAATACGTACTTTTGTCAACCGCGCTCATTAACGTAGTTAGCGAAACAAATAATGAACATTATGTAGCACGCGCATTATTAGATTCTGGTAGTCAGATGTCAATAGTAACGGAAAGCTTTTGTAATAAATTAGGATTGTCCTGCAAACGTGCTAAGGACAACCTTAATGTATATGGTATAGGAAATACTAAGTTACAATTCGTAGAAAGTTGTAGTTTTGTAATCAAATCATCTCGTAATGATTTTTCTGTAGAAATCAACTGTATAGTCTTACCAAAAATCACGAATATGTTGCCAAATGTAAAGATTAATGTAAATGAATTAAAGATTCCCGGTGACGTATTTGTTGATTTAGCAGATAGTAGATTTTACGAGCCCGCTAACGTAGATATATTAATTGGAGCGGACTTGTTTTGGGAACTGGTAACAGGTCAACAGATAAGACTAGGTAAAGGTCTTCCCACATTGCAGAGTAGTAAATTAGGTTGGCTTGTTACGGGCCCCGTAAATATTTGTAAATCAAATCATGAAATAACGTGTAACTTAACTAGAAGTATTAGTGAACAATTAGAGAAATTTTGGAAGGTTGAGGAGATATTAAGTATAGAAAATCTACCGTATAGCAATGAAGAGGAATTTTGTGAAAAACACTTTGTAAAAAATACGTATAGAACTGAAAATGGTAGATTTTGTGTTAAGATGCCTTTTCACACTTCACCTTCTGTACTTGGAGATTCCTTTGTTAAGGCAAAGTCGCGTTTGATGAATTTAGAAAAAAGATTGAAAAGGCAACGTAAAGTGAAGGAATCCTATGTTGAATTTATAAATGAATATGAGCACTTGAATCATTTGTCAGAAACGTGTAAGCCTGAGTTTGGATATTATTTACCTCATCACCCAGTTATTCGAGACAAGAGTGAGACTACAAAACTTCGGGTTGTGTTTAACGCTTCGGAAAAAACCGACAGTGGTTACTCATTAAATGATATCCAAATGGTTGGACCAGTGATTCAGGACGATATATTTAGTATTTTGCTTCGATTTAGGCAACATAATTATGTTATGACCTCAGATATCGAAAAAATGTATAGACAAATATTAATATCTGAGAGTCAAAGACATTTGCAAATGATAGTGTGGAGGGACAATGAGCATGAACCCTTAAGGTATTTAAAATTGAACACGGTGACCTACGGAACCGCTTCCGCGCCGTATTTAAGTACTCGTTGTCTTCTTCAATTGGCAAATGAATGTAATGATCCGGAAGTCCGCGGGATAATGAAACATGATTTTTTCATGGATGATTTGATAACGGGTCATCAGACTGAGGAAGGGTTAAATCGTATTTGTAGATTAATTACTCGGATTTTAGATTCGGGTTGTTTTAAGTTACGAAAATTCAGATCTAATGCGAATCAGTTATTGGTTGAAAATAAATTACATGAAGTACAGTCAATTACAGAATTTAAAACAACCACGAGCACTTTAGGGTTAACATGGTCACCTCAGTCTGATAAGTTTAAATTCTCCGTCCATGTAGACAAAACCGAAAGGATCACTAAGCGAAGTATATTGTCTTCTATTGCTAAGATTTTCGATCCTTTGGGACTTTTAAGTATATTTGTTGTTAAGGCTAAGTTAATCTTGCAGAAACTATGGATAAGTAAATTAGAATGGGACGATCCAGTAATCGATGAGGTACAGACTATGTGGTTAAATTTTATAAAAAACATGAATTCTCTAACTTGTGTAGAAGTTCCAAGGCATGTCATGTGTAAAAATGCATTACATATTGAAATTCATATATTTTCAGATGCGTCTGTGTATGCTTATGGGACATGTGGGTTTGTTCGTTCAATAGATCCTATTGGAGAAATTAATGTACAGTTACTCTGTGCTAAATCTAGGGTCGCCCCATTAAAAGGTTTAACCATACCGAAACTCGAGCTATGCGGAGCACTGTTGTCCGCTGAGTTGGGGGAAAAGGTGACTCACTCTCTGCGATGTACTGTGGCTCGGTGTGTATACTGGACAGACTCGATGGTTGTGCTCGGTTGGTTACGTGCCACCGCCGCTCCAAAACAGTTAAAGGTATTTGTTTCAAATCGAGTAAATAAAATTAATAAATTAACAAAGGGTAGTGAGTGGAGGTACGTACCAACAGACCAAAATCCAGCAGATCTCGTTTCCAGAGGAGTAGATCGTATGAATGAAAGGGTCCACAGATTGTGGTGGAGTGGGCCTCCCTTTTTGTACCTAAGCGAGTCCCAATGGCCTAAGTTAGATAGTAATAAGTTAAATAGTGTATACTTACCTGAAGTTAAGACAATAGGTACATTTGTAACAAGTATAAGTAATCAAAAATTTATTGAATTTGAACGTTATTCTAGTTTAAATAAGTTACAACGTGCAATGGCCTATGTTCTTAGATTTGTTAAAAATTGTACAATAAAAAATAAAGAAGCTAGACTTACCAGTACTTATTTAAGTGTCGATGAGTTAAACGATAGTATGATGTATTTAGTAAAATTCTCTCAGCATGAGTCATTTAGCGATGAATATAGTAGTTTATTAAATAATAAGGCACTAAGCAGTAAATGTAAGATTTTATCTCTTAGCCCCTTTCTAGACAGTCAATCTAAAGTTATACGAGTGGGAGGTCGTATTCAAAATTCAACTTTTTTGTATAATAAAAAGCATCCTTTACTTTTAGACTCTAAACACCGATTATCAAGGCTTATTTTTGAGAGTGAACATAACCGGTTACTGCATGCTGGGCCTCAGCTGTTGTTATCGGCTATTAGAGAAAATTATTGGATTATTAATGGTAGAAAGGTGGCTAGGAGCGTGTCAAATAATTGTATAGTGTGTAAGCGATTTAGATTTAAGCCTATAGCCCCTCTTATGGGTAACCTACCTAAACAGCGTTTAAGTCCAGGAACGCCTTTTGAAACGTCTGGGGTTGACCTGGCTGGTCCCTTTTTAATCACTGATAGGAAAGGCCGCGGTTGCAAAATAAGTAAGTGTTACATGTGTTTATTTGTATGTTTTGCAACCAAGGCTATTCATTTAGAAGTCGTAAGTGACTTAAGTACAGACGCATTTCTATTGTCATTAAGGAGGTTTATTGCTCGACGTTCTAAACCCAGTTTATTATATTGTGATAATGCGACAAATTTTTTAGGGGCTAGTAATGAACTTAATAAATATTTGATAGTAAACAAAGATAAAATAAATAAATTCTGTTCTGATGAAGGAATGAAGTTTGCCTTCATACCCCCGTACGCCCCGAACTTTGGGGGCTTATGGGAGGCAGGGGTGAAATCTGCCAAATATCATGTAAAAAGAATATTAGGAGACAGGCACTTGACATATGAGGAACTTTCAACTTTATTTGTCCAAGTAGAAGCTATATTGAATTCCCGGCCTTTGTTTCCCATGTCATCCGATCCCAACGATCTCCATCCCCTGACTCCCGGGCATTTTCTCGTCGGAAGGCCGCTGATAGCTCTTCCCTCTCCAGTCCTGACAAATATTAACTGTAATCGACTTCACAGATATGAGCAATTGGAACAAATGAGACAGCATTTCTGGTTGAGATGGCAACGTGAGTACATAACGGAACTTCAACATCGTACTAAATGGCGCAAACCTGCGATGGAGCTTCGCATTGGAGATATGGTCATTATAAAGGAAAATAATTTGCCTCCATTGAAATGGAGGATCGGCCGCATAGAAGCCCTAAAAAAGGGAAACGACGATGTATCAAGAGTCGCAGATGTGAGGACTGCCAGCGGCACTATCCGTCGAGCTGTAAATCGCTTGTGTCCTCTGTTCGAGCCTGAAGCAGAAGAGTTGAAGGATTTCCCTTCAACGGGGGGAGTATGTTAAGGCCCACCCCCCGCAGGGTGCGGGGGGCCGGGCCGGTGTCCCTACTCCACGGCGCTGAGGATATAAAAAGGCGCGCGCGCCTCGCGACGAGCGTCGGACCTTAGAAAACCTGTAATAATTTTTGAGTTTATATTTCAGCTCCGCACACTTACCTGACACCACACAATCAAGGCCAAGCCTAAACACTCCCTTAGATGTCACTGCTTGCGGTAGCGTCGGGGGTCGGGTTGTCTCCTTCCCTCAAATATGGCGAGGGGGGTAATGGCTGACCTTTGCGTTATGCTCGTGAACGGGTGCTGCTTGTGGTGACTGGTCGTCTTGCTGACCATGGTTTTATTATCGTTATCATTAGTAATAACTTGTTTATTTAGTTTCCTTCGATGGGCCTAGTTTATCATTTGTGACTTCAAGCGACAGCTATGTAAACAGAACCAAGCATTGCATAAATATGTTAGCGGTCACGCCCTTTATACCTGGAGGCTTTTATTTAATTTCCATTTATTAATTTTTGCTTGAGTACGTATAGTTTTTTATTGTATTTCTTGGTATATTGGCGTTGTTAGCTGACATATGGCAAATAATTTAATTTAGTGTTCTGTGTCTTGTAATGTTAATTGATTTGCATAGTCAAGGTATTTTCTAACTGAACAGACAGCTTTGCTGCTGGGGAGTTTGTTGCGCCACTTCTTCTTCCCAGCGAAAGCACTAGGAAGTGGTGAAGGGCGGGCGTTTTGCGGGACTGTCTTTTGTAATTTTGACGTTCGAAAAGTGCTGATTCTCAGCCTAGTTTGAATAAATGACTTTTGAATTTGATTTAGTGTAAACCTCCATTTTCCATGGGCACTGTAATCTTGGTAATAATACGTCTACATTATGTACGTATGTATAACATTTATCACCTTCAGTCATCATCCATCAGACCAAAATTGACTTCCGAATCACATTAAGCAAATTAGAAAAACCCAAAACTCATGAATATCGAGAGAAAAATAATAAAATTGGGTCACTTCACTCCATTAACGTGCAGAAATCAATAACATAAGGTAAGTACGGGAAGGCTTTCAGTCGACGACGTAATTGCTGCGTGTAACCGTGACGGAGAAGGGAGATCAGAAGGTCTAACTTGCATTAGGAAACATTTTGATTAAAAATGACTTTTTATTAATCATAAGAGTAGGGGAAGAGAGGCTTGTGGCTAAGTAATAACAGCCGCACGGGTCGATCGATCAGGTTAAGCTACGCTTGCCACGGTTGGTCCGTGGATGGGTGACCGTCTTCACATACCAAGATCCCTCCGTGCCACGGAAAGCACGTTAAGCCGTTGGTCCCGGCTTTCATTCGTGGATCTTTGACAATAATTACGGGTCGTCAGTAGCCCGAAAGTCTGGCGACCAGTCTTACCAAGGGGTATCGTATTACCCAGTAACTGGGTTGTGGAGGTCAGATAGGCAGTCGCTCCATGTAAAATACTGGTATTCAGCTGCATCCTCTTAGACTGGAAGCTGACCCCAACATAGTTGGGAAAAAGGCTAGGCAGATGATGATAAAAGTAGGGGAAGACCAAAGATACGATGGATGGACTGTGTCAAAGATGATACGGCTAGAAAGCGTGTGACTACCGAAATGACGACTAAAAGAGAAATATGGACGAAAAATACATGCTGCGTCGAGCCTAGCGTTGAAAAAAGCAGGGAAAATTCCCGTTTTTTTCCAGTTCCTTTGTTTTTTTCAATGTTTCAGTCCCGGAACTAGCACTTAAATTGATAAAACTATTTATACAACTGACAGCTAGAATACTAGATGCACAACAGGGGGGGCGGAGTTAAAGCATAGAAAATCCTAAGTTAAATTTACGGATTGAAAAAAAAAAGTTTCCCGATTCTATCATATTTTTCGGTTATATTAAAAAAAACACATGAAATAGAATACTGGCAAATTTTCTTGAAACTATAGAATGAAACATTGAAAAAAATAAAATAAATAAACAAACGGAATTGGAAAGAAACGGGAATTTTCCCTGCTTTTTTCAACGCTAGTCGAGCCTAAATAAATCACCATGAGGGCAGGAACATTATGAATTATGGTGATGATGAGGTATTGGAAGATACCCTGAACGATTACCAGCTTCAACAGACGATGATAATGACAGAGTCTGAACAAAACATGGTCACGACTGCAGTCTGACTTAACTTGTCCTAAGTTCTTCACTGCCAGCATTGGATATTCTGCCTATTCTTCTAACACCGCATGTGCCCTC
Organism: Eremobia ochroleuca; assembly: GCA_949629135.1. Taxonomy (NCBI): domain Eukaryota; kingdom Metazoa; phylum Arthropoda; class Insecta; order Lepidoptera; family Noctuidae; genus Eremobia; species Eremobia ochroleuca. Next base: position 3,956,188 of record OX451392.1, read on the forward strand.
AGCTAAAAGGCATTACGTTAAAAGTCATCGCTTTTCTCATGCGAAGCCGTGGGAGCGGATATAAAGGATTTTTTTTTAATATCTACCGTATAAGGCGCGGCCTTGGAGTGGAGCGATGGATAGAAACGCGATACCGTAATGATGTAAAGTTTGACATCGAAGGTGACGAATTTTCATGCATTATATTATGACCAGATTTTCATTTTAATAAAGAAGATTGATTAAAAATAGATAATGTAAAATTGTTTATTTTTTCCAGGTACCACCTTTTTCGGTCATTCGTATCTCTGAGAACTGACTGGAACGTATTGTACAGCGTGGCAGGGATCCTGTTACCATGGATTCGGAACATTTTACCCTGCGTTGAAATTTAACCCTTCGTATGCCGGGAACGTGGATCCACGCTAAACACAATGTAATTTTAATTGTTTTTGTAATGACCGCATTCAACCGGTTAAAAAAGTAATCAGCTGTTCCATACATTTTGACTACGTATCTATTGCACTTTTCTATGAAACAGAAGATTTATGTTTTGTGACTGATGAAAATTAACTACCCTAGGAGTGGTCTAAAATCATGTGCTGAATTAATGGTTACAGTTTTTGCATCGATATCCCTGCTTGTAAAAATATAGAAAATTAATTAAATTAAGTACTAAATTCAGAAGATAGTTTTGTAAAACTTTAAGATTTACTATGTCTCCGAATCAGTAACACAAACACAAACTATCAGTACCTACGAGTGTTTACTATTGATATGATTTTTTCCCTCTTTCTTTTTTCCGTCTTTTCCAGGCTGCTTTCAAATTCAAACGCAAAATTTAAAAAATTGTTCAACGTTATGGGTAACTACAACTTTGAGCCATTTGGGGTCAAAACACTCGGGTCATGGGGCCCGAGTGCGCACACTTCACGTGACCTGGCTGGGTTGTTCTTTAGCCAAAAGATTAGCATTACCATTCGACATGGCATTACTGCCAGTCTTCTGGGCACGTTTTCGGATGACAGCGATGCGGACGAGTACTTCGACGCCTAAGTATCCTTTTGTTTTGTATTTATTTGTATAGTTAATTAGTCATTTAATTTAGTAACTAGTGTAAATATCGTAAAACATAATGCTGTTGATAGAATAAAAATAAATTTCTTACAAAGTTACAATTTCACTGAAATAATTCTAAAACCACAAACTAAAATGCTCCATTAAGTTCTTTATTCGGATAAACAGCTAGCCAGCGTTACAACTTGCACCCAACACAACAACGCTATTCAATTGAGTTATGATACGCAGTGCAATACAGTGTCTACAGTACATAGTATATGTAGAGGAAGCATTAAAGGAACCGCACGCGAAATGTTCATATCTACACTACGTTTTCCAGCTACAAACACTGTGGTTGACGGGTTTGAATTTTGTAGCGTATTTTTGAATGGTTTTGTGCTGGTGGAAACTCGTAAGATTTGTTTATGAAAACTAAATTCAATGAAAACAAAATTACATAGGTATATTCAAGTCTTTATAGCAGTTGAGATTAAGCTGAAGATTATGTTTGTTTTTTTTGTTTGTTTGAACGCGCTAATCTCTAGGACTATCAGTCGGATTTGAAAAAAATATGTTTGCATTGGATAGCACAATTCCTGAAAAAAGCTTTAAATGCTACATAACATCGCGCTAGGACCTTAAGGAGCAAATCAAAAAGAAAAAAGTCACAAAGAACGCTAATCGAGAACGAAGTAATAACGCGGACAGACGATGTGATGTGACAGGGTGGGTCGGAGGAACAAAAAATTACGCGCGGACGAATTCACTGGCAGAAACTAGTGTAGGTATTGCCAGCGGTAAAAGCAGAATCAGCAACCACGCAGCAGTCGTAGATAAACACTTAAATGACTTATCAATGGCATTAATATTATAATACGAGCCAGAAATGAAGGTGTCCAGAAGGCGGGAGTTTCTCTACAGTGCCCTCCAAAAGTTAGTTCACATTTTTCCATGTCATATATGATGCCACATTATGATAAAAAACAGGTAATCCTTTGGGAATACCTAATTGTTTTTTATGAAAAGTCAAGTAGTTGAATAAGGGCTGTTATTTCAATCGACAGAGAATTGTATTCATTACAAAACTGTCAGACGTCAATGTTATTCCAGGAATAAAAATTATCTCAATCAATCAATCAACTCAGCCTATCGCAGTCCACTGCTGGACATAGGCCTCTCCCAGACTGCGCCACAACACCCTGTCTTCCGCCTTCCGCATCCAGTCTACCTCAGCCACCTTCTTTAGGTCGTCCGTCCATCTAGCTGGGGGGCGTCCCACACTACGCTTGCCGATACGCGGTCTCCACTCCAGGACTCGTCTGCTCCACCGGCCATCGGCCCTTCGACAGACATGGCCAGCCCACTGCCACTTCAGTTTGCTTACTCTGCAAGCTATGTCGGTTACTCCGGTTCTATTCTGGATAATTTCATTCCTGATTTCTAAAAATTATCTGGCGTTGGATAACTCAGCCCTTAGTCAAAAAAACGTTATAGTGTACAATTCAATCATGGCAGGCCTGTTGGTCTAGTGGTCAGTGGCTACTATACGCAAGGTCGTGGGTTCGATTCCCCCCCAGGACAAATGTTTGTGTGATGAGCACGATCATTTGTTCTGTCTGGGTGTAATTTATCTGTAATATATTATATGTAATATATTATATGTAATATATTATGTGTATATTTAGAAATATATATGTATGTTTATCAGTTGCCTAGTACTCATATCACAAGCTGTGCTTAGTTTGGGACTAGATGGCGTTAGGAAAGTTGTGGAATATTATTATTATTTGAAACTAGAATTTTAAAACAAAATGTGGCATCACAACTGAAGTGGAAAAATGTCAACTAACTTTTGGAGGGCATTGTATGTATACTTATATATGCCAGCCAAATTCTTATTACTACAAAGTACAAACGAAGCAACCAGGCCAAAGCTTTCACTAGACTCTGAAAATTGTTACTCATTATGGTGTTCATAAGCTATGAAACAGTAAACACGGTAATCATACGCTATTAGCGAATGCGACGTCTCACGACCGGTTCCCAGTAATTGTTTGTAAGTGCAATGAAAATGTGGTTTTCATGTCAGAAGAAAAACGCTTATTTTCCAATAAGCGTAAGAACAAAGTAATAATTGGCTCTTCTCCATAGGAAACGACCAATTGGAACCGTGCACCTAGCTTCTGACGTATCATAAGTGCCCATGTAACCTACATGGGCACATGTGAGACTTTAATGTGAAATAAAATATTTTGATTTTGAACAAAACCAAACTGCAACTAACTTTTCTCAACTATCCTCCTTTCTCCTTTATCTCCTTTTCGCAACTATGTTGGGGACGGCTTCCAGTCTAAATGGATGCAGCTGAATATTTTACATGGAGCGACTTCCTATCTGACTTCCACAACCCAGTTACTTACCGGGTAACACGGTACCCCTTGGTAAGACTGGTTGTCAGACTTTCCAGCTTTTTGACCCGTAACGACGGTCAAAGATCCAAGAATATCAGCTGGGACCAACGGCTCAACTTGCTCACCGAAGCACGTAGGGGTTTCGGTTTGTTAATATGATCACTCATCCACGGACCGATTTTGGGAAGCGTAGCTTAACCTGATCGATCGAACCGTGCGGCTGTAATTACTTAGCCACCTAATAATACCCAACTTAAACTGTATTTAAAGATTTAATTAGTTCGTAATTACTTAGCCACCTAATAATACCCAACTTAAACTGTATTTAAAGATTTAATTAGTTCGTAATTACTTAGCCACCTAATAATACCCAACTTAAACTGTATTTAAAGATTTAATTAGTTCGTAATTACTTAGCCACCTAATAATACCCAACTTAAACTGTATTTAAAGATTTAATTAGTTCGTAATTACTTAGCCATCTAATAATACCCAACTTAAACTGTATTTAAAGATTTAATTAGTTCGTAATTACTTAGCCACCTAATAATACCCAACTTAAACTGTATTTAAAGATTTAATTAGTTCGTAATTACTTAGCCACCTAATAATACCCAACTTAAACTGTATTTAAAGATTTAATTAGTTCGTAATTACTTAGCCACCTAATAATACCCAACTTAAACTGTATTTAAAGATTTAATTAGTTCGTAATTACTTAGCCACCTAATAATACCCAACTTAAACTGTATTTAAAGATTTAATTAGTTCGTAATTACTTAGCCACCTAATAATACCCAACTTAAACTGTATTTAAAGATTTAATTAGTTCGTAATTACTTAGCCACCTAATAATACCCAACTTAAACTGTATTTAAAGATTTAATTAGTTCGTAATTACTTAGCCACCTAATAATACCCAACTTAAACTGTATTTAAAGATTTAATTAGTTCGTAATTACTTAGCCACCTAATAATACCCAACTTAAACTGTATTTAAAGATTTAATTAGTTCGTAATTACTTAGCCACCTAATAATACCCAACTTAAACAGTATTTAAAGATTTAATTAGTTCGTAATTTTATGACGGACTGCCTCGTTGGCCTAGTGGTCACAAGAGCAATAATAATAATAATAATAATAAATCCCTGGACATTTCACACAGCACCATTTGTCCCAAGCTAAGCAACCTAATGCTTGTGTTATGGTAACAAGATGGCTGATAAACTACTTATATACTTTTTTTTTTTTTGTAAATACATACATATTATAGATAGAAAAACACCCAGACTCGGAACAAATACATGTAGGTCATACAAATATTTGTTCCGTGCGGGAATCGAACCCGCGACACGCAGCGCAGCAGTCAATCGCTTAACCACTGCGCCAACCGTGCCGTCATATAGCAACTGACTCAGTAGTAACTGAGAATGAGGTCTTGGGTTTGATTCCCGGATCGCGTTATTATGATTTCCCATTTTAAGTTTATCAGTAGCCGTCCGGATTCTGGATTTGTGTCTGATTGGTGGCAACAGGCAATTGGCGAATTGTCGGTGTACTATAGCTACACATCTGCCTATCCCGTCGGAGACTATATGCGTGGTATGAGTGTATCTGATGAAGTCATTACTGAACGAAAATAAATCAATCGAAGATTCCTAAATAAATAACGTGACATAGAAAATATTTCCAAATTACAAAACTTGATAAAGTGATTGATGATTGCAGCTCGTTATTTATTCATGGATTTTTTTTTTTGCTTAGTAGCCTTTTACAATATTCACGGCAAACATAGGAAAGCACAACAAAAAATAATAAGCAGAACAATAAAAAATACCAACATGTTGGTAACAATTATTTACTGCATGCCAATAGAGATTACCAAAAATACTCACCCTGCAAACAAAACAATAGAACTGCAAAAAAAAAAACAAATAACAAACGTATTCCACGAATAACAGAAAAAATCCAAAACTGTTAAAAATAAATAAAACATTTAAAATGTTACACAAATATTTTTCTAAAGCACTGTACACATGCGGCTCAAAAAATGTACCACTGAAATAAAATTAAAATAAACGTCACATTCAGTTGCGGCGGCATACAATGTGGATATACTCGTAATACCCCTAACCATCGTATGGTGTTCGGATGATGTGCACGAATTAAAAATGGTCAATAGACTACGAATATTTTATTGAAATACTATGTTCTGTAGACGTTTTGTGATAACCGAAATTCGCGAATATTTTATTTTATTTAATAATAAAAAAGCTACAAAGCCAAAAATGTACTTTGAATACTTTTGAAAACAAAAACAAAAGGTAATTGCTACGAGGAACGAGTCTGATGCCGAAAATATAGTTTTTATCTAAAGTAGATTTTTTGCATGTTTGTCTGGATGTGTGTTTCGGATTGGCGTAAAAAAGGCTGAACGGATTCAGATGAAATTTGGTACACAAATTGTTTATAACCTGGATCAACACATAAGGTACTTTTAATCCCTGTAGTACGTTCCCATGGGATGTTTATAATTAATGTATGATGAGATTCAATTACGCGTTCAATACCAAATTCGCCTTGTATTTATTCTTCGACCTCCATCCTATTTGTGTAATGTCTCGATCTGAATCATTTTGAACGATATTGCGAACCCATTGCTTCATATGTTCGAAAAATTTGTCTGCTCAGCGACATAAATAACGCAATGAATGTTGTTGAACTGTCAAAATGAAAGCCGTTGCTACTGTTAGTGTGTTACGAAATGACACCGCTGGTAATATAAGGGTTCGTAGACCTTATAGTAGGTACAGACGCCAGCACATCAAGCTACTACAATCTGTCAGATGTCTATAATAGATATTCAACTTTATCGCTAAAGTATAAGGTTCAAAGTTGATTGGGAAAATCTGACAGTTTCGGGTAGCTTGATGTGCTGGCGTCTGTACATACCTAAATTAATTATGTCATAAGTATCAGCCTATAATGTTCCCACTGCTGGGACACAGGCCCCCTCTCGGTCAGAGGGAGTGGGCGCACAAGTATTCTATTTTTCGTACGTCAGTTACATAGTTTCTTTCAGAAACTATGTAACTGACGTACTTTGTCTGTGTAGGTTTATTTTATTATTCGTAAGACGAAACTTCTCGGCGCCAGTGAAAGCATTATGGAAGCTGTTAGTTATTTAATTGCTGTGGAGTTGCTTATTACTGGGTTATGGCACATAATGTAATCTATTAAGACTCGAGTATTTGACGTGCTCTTATGTTTCTGCTAATTTTATATTTTAAAGTTATAATAAAGGAGCTTGAAATAGGCAATGAATGAGATTATTTTTAGGCTCCGTGCAAATGTTCTTCTCCCCAGCGAAAACACTAGGAAGTGGTGAAGGGCGGGCATTTGGGGGACTGTCTTTTGTAATTTTGACGTTCGAAAAGTGCTGATTCTCAGCCTAGTTTGAATAAATGACTTTTGATTTTGTTTATTAATATAATCTTCTCAGGCTATTACGAAGGCAGTCATCATCTGCAGTCCTTTCACAACTATGTTTGGGTCGGCTTTTAGTCTAACTGGATGCAGCTGAATACCAGTATTTTACATGGAGCGACTGCCTATCTGACCTCCACAACCCAGTTACTGGGTAATACGATACCCATTGGTAAGACTGGTTGTCAGACTTTCGGGTTTCTGACGACCCGTAAAGACTGCCAAAGATCCATGTCGAATGACAGCTGGGACCAACGGCTTAACGTGCTTTCCAAGGCACGGAGGGGTCGTGATATGTATACATGGTCACCCATCCACGGACTAACCGCGGCAAGCGTAGCTTCACCTGATCGACTGACCCGTGCGGCTGGTATTCAACCTATTACGAAGGCAGTCTATTAAAAAAAAAAATGGAATTTACGCACAACATCAATTGATTAAAATTTTGTAAGTATCTTTTCGCAATAAAAACTAAATAAATTTTCATTAGGTAAAGACGCTGGCACATCAAGCTACTACAATCTCTCAAATGTCTTTAATAGATTTTCAACTTTATCGCTAAAGTATAAGGTTCAAAGTTGATTGGGAAAATGTGACAGTTTCGGGTAGCTTGGTGTGCTGGCGTCTGTACCTAAATTACAGTTTTTCACCACAAAAACGCACACAATTTACAAAATCCAATAAAACTAGCATAATCAGACAATAATGTTCCCACTGCTGGGACACAGACCTCCTTTCTGTGAAAGGGAGTGGGCCATAATCTACCACACGGGCCCAGTGCGGTTTGGAAGATTTTATTTTATTTTATTTTATTTATTTGGGATAAACAAACAGTTACACATTGTGTCTTATCTAGAGAATTACATAACAGTTATTAAAATGTGAAACTCACACCGTTATCCACAGAATACAAGATGTCACATTTCTTTTGATTTTTGTTTCTAGGACATGCCGGTTATCTCACCGGGGAGTCCGTGTCTACACAGTAAGACAGTGGTCAGGGGCAGGGCTGTTCTACACCGCCCCTACATTATTCATGTGTATTATTAAACCTAATATGTGTAGTAGGTGTATTAAAACTATTAGAAATGCAAGGTTTATATTAATCGTGTGATTCTCAAGCTTATTATATTGTGTATTTGATAAGGTCCTATAGACCGATATTATATTAACGTGTGTACAAATTTACCATTATCTACCATTACCTATCTACCATTATCATTTACCATGTTTTCCATGTCAGTTTTGAGAGCAGTGGTGATGAAATTATTTACACATTAAAGCTTTTGCCTGGATTCGAACCCACGACCAACAACTCGTAAATCGGTGCCGTTACCACTAGACCACCACTGCTTCGATTAAAAATACCACCCAATTAAAAAAATAAACAACAACCCGCATCAAAAAAAAACAAACATAATTTTCCAAGTTAATCATACACACCGCGTCACATGAATAAGACCATGATGATGTTCTTGACTAACCATCGCTTTCCCCTGACTTAAACATCATAGAAAATGTGTGGAGATGGCTGTCACGTGAACTTTATAAGAATGGCAAACAATATAACAACAAGCAAGAACTCGAGAAGGGTATAAAAAAGTGTTGGAGCAAACTGCCGATTAAATACATAAAAAGTCTTTATGATTCAATGCCATCTCGGATTTTTAATTTAATTCAACAGAAGGGGAAAAACCTTAATTACTAATCATTTTTTTCTTTTAAATAATAGTATTCATAACTAAAGTTTTTGTGTTTTATTTAATGGTCTTATTCAAGTGACGCATCATAATTGCCACCAACATTGTCAAAAATGATCACTGAGTATTTAAGAAGTTCGATTGTTTATAGTTAAACTTTTTGTGACTAAAGACGTTTATACTTATCATTCTTATATATTTATTTTGTCTCATAATATCCTAAATAGCAAAAAAAATATTCTGGTCTTATTCATGTGGCGCGGTGTGTAGTACATAGGTACTAGTTACTCATCACATACAAAGGCAAACCGATAAAGCCCGTATACATAAAAGTAAATATGCATCTACTGAGGAAAATTGTGTCGCCCGGACATTCACCTAGCACTATGTCAATATAGTTCACTTTTGCTTGCATTTAAATAGGGTTTTTATGCTTAAAGAGGGAAAATATCTGAAAGAGAATATTGGCAACAACTTTTATTTACAGAAGAAATTATTTGAAAGGAGCCATGTTGTAAACAGTGGAGACATGGTGGCCCAGTGGTACTCGTAACGGCCGTGACTTACGAGTTGTAAGTCGTAGGTTCGAACCCAGACAGGAGTTTTACTTTGTGTAAAATATTTAATCACCACTGCTCTCAAAAAGGTGAAGAAACCGGTATGTCTTAGAACCAAAGAAGCGAAAACATGTGGCATCTACCGACCTGCACTGAGCCCGCGTGGTGGATTATGGCCCACTCACTCTCAAAGAGAGGGGCCTGTGTCCCAGCAGTGGGAACATTATAGGCTGATGAACGATTGCTATTAAACTACATCATTTTAACTTATTTATTTATTTTATGATTTATGTACACACATAATGACGGCGCGAGCGTGGCGTAGCGATAACAGGGCCATCATCATCATTTCGTCGTACGGGCTCCATGAGGAAGGTTGGTACTCCGGAAAACCAGTAAAATGTAGTTTGAAGCACAAATCACAGTCACGTTTATTCGGTAATTTACAATCACTTTAAGAGTAGCAAGAAAAAAGCTTTGTACGGTGAACATGACAGTTCCGATTGTATGCACTCAACCATCCGGCGTCCGCTCCGCAAATCGAATGCGGCCCGCTTCCCAATCGACTCTGTCCACGTGTAGAAAATGGCGCGAAGTTATAGCGCCACCTCACGGCGTTCACTGTACTAACCGATCAACCAATGAGAATTAAGTTCCGGTTTGACCAATATTATGAAATCAACCGGAAGTAGTATTTTGATTATTTTGTCTTCTTGATATCGCTTGCGACGACATACTCGTAGGTATATAAACAGACAAGACACTTGACGGAACGGTTGGCGCAATGGTTAAGCGATTGACTGCTGCGCTGTGTCGCGGGTTCGATTCCCACGTATAAAGGCGATGCTTATTTCATACTTAGGTATTTGAATATAATTATATTATTTGTAAGCCATTGACATGTCATTCATGACATGTCAGTCATTAAAATGTAAAAGTGTTTGTACAAACCTACTTACGGAAAATAAATCATTTATCATTTACCCATTGAACACTAAGTGTGTCAGCTTTTATTTATAGTACAAATCCATGGTAGATATAAGGTAGATATAGCATCAGTCAAGTAATTATGCACTCTCAGAGAAATGAATTATTTCTCAAATTGACACACAACAGTCATTTTATACAACAGTCAAAGAATGACAGCTGTGATATGAATATAGAATATACGGACAATTCAAGTTGTTAGTCAATTTGAATAACAATTAATCTGACTTTTCATCCACTACAAAAAAATGTGCTTTTAAACCCAAACTTAGTCCAAGCACCTTCATGCCACATTATTCATTCATCATCTGCCTGCCTTTTCCCAACTACGTTGGGGTTGGCTTCCAGTCTAACCGGATGCAGCTGAATATCAGTATTTTACATGGAACGACTGCCTATCTGACCTCCACAACCCAGTTACTGGGTAATACGATACCCCTCGGTAAGACTGGTTGTCAGACTTTCGGGCTACTGACGACCCGTAACGACTGTGAAAGATCCACGAGTGACAGCCGGGACCAACGGCTTATCGTGCCTTCCGAGGCACGGAGATGTCTTGGTATGTGAAGATGGTCACCCATCCACGGACCAATCGTGGCAAGCGTAGCTTAGCCTGATCGATCGACCCGAGCGGCTGCTATTCCTTAGCCATAAGCCCTTAAAAGCCTCAGTAATCATTATTTAATGTAAAAATATCTATTTTAAGATTAAACATTAGGTAAGTAAAATGAAAAAACTTTAAAGTACTTGAAAACTTTTAAATTATGAAGCTCACTGAAATGTCTTAATCAAGGGTTATGACGCGTAATTTCTGCACCTAAGCATTTCTAAAACACCTAAGTTTGGACTAAGCAATCTTTCTGTTCATGATTTGTTAGCCGAATGTAAATTAAAATGACTGAAAAGTGTTTCTAATTTACGAAGGAAATAAAAATAACTATGTATTAAAAATTAAGTCGCGAGGTGTCTACTAACTTTTGTCAGCGGGTTTGCCCGTTTGGGTATCGGAAATTATCCCACGGAACGTGCTATCGGGACAAAAAGTAGCCTACGTCCTATCCCAAGATGCCATCTCTCTCCTTGTCAAATTTGATCGAAATCCGTTCAATAGTTTAAGAGTGAAAAGTTAACATGCAAACAGAGTTACCTACTTGCAAATTCGAAATATTCTTATGGATTAAATATCACGCAAAATTAAAAAAAATCAAAACGTTTGAGAGTAAACTAAATGAAAAGAAACACATACTGTGCTACAAAAGATTCGGACGGTGAAAACTTTACTCTTTCTTCGGTGTGGCTCTCATTCGCCAAGTGTGCAACGTATAACGTGCGATATAACAAATTAGGTAGGAGACGAGTACAAAATATGAGTTATAAATTATCAATGACAATCATGTCTCTTTTTTTCCTTATAAGTTCTCAAAACACATTCTACTAATATAAACGAGCCTGTTATAAAATGCGACTAGTTACCGGAAGACTATAGAAGCGTGAAGAAACTCTTACAAATATAGATCAACTATAAATGAAGTGAACATTGGCTACATTATTACATTTTGTATTTTGTTTAATCCTCAAATAACGTTTCAAGTTCCTTCATGACACACATAATAAATATCTGAGGACATCAGAAAATCTCACACAAGAGATGCTGATGCATTCCACCAGTTTCTATGACAAATCTTTTACTGTTCAAGCAGTACGGTTATGGAATGACTCGCCCGTGTCGGTAAGGCGTGCTCAATCTTTGTCCACTTTTAAAATGATGATAAAAAAGCACTTCCCTTTCTCCTTAAACAACATCATAATATTTTCTTTGCTCCTGTTTCATGTTATTATTATTATTAAATATATACCTATTTATTTATTTAGATTAGTATACTTAATGTACGTCACGTATTTATTTATTGTATTATGTAAATGATACACCATATACTACCTACAGTATTTGTCTTTCCTTCCCATTTTTAATCCATCCAAAGGTTGTCTTTAAAAGATCCCTCTTAACGATAAAACAGCCAATTGTGTCACCCTTTGTAAAATGTATATATTTATGTCTGTATTTTATATGGTGTACTCATACCAGTACATCAAGCTACTACAACCTGTCAAATTTATTTAATAGATTTTCAACTTTATCGCCAAAGTATTAGGTTCAAAATTGATAGGGAAATTTTGACAGTTTCTGGTAGGTTAATGTGCTAGTGTCTGTACATAACAAATACCTACACTACAGCACCAAACCCAACCAAAAAAAAAAGAGTGTTTCGATATAATTCCAAATAAAAAATAATAAAAAAAACTACATATTGAATGGGTACCATTAAAAATGATATGTAATTGGCACTTCAATTAAGCTATGAACATAATTGGAAGTACTTCATTCATCAAAATAATTAAAATGATGACTGATTTAAGAATAATTTCTTACCATTTTACGCTTCAAAAAATGTTGCAAATATCTCGTAAACTATTGAATTTCAGCCATACAAAAAGGGTCAAAGTTGCATTTTGCTATTTGTAGCTTCTGAGGAATATACGTCGAAATACAAGTAGGTAACCCTGTATATTATGTTCAAGTGCCATGTAACAGGGGCGAGCCTATCCGCGGACAAATCCAGACTCCAGGCTGCTTACTGAGAACTCCCAGATGGAAAAACCCGGTAACATTTTGCCCGTCCCGGGAATTGAATCCAGGACCGTACAGGAGCAGTAGCGCTTGCGATCCCTAGACCAACAAGGCCGTCATAAAAATAAATGTTACTGAAACTCAAACGTAAACTTAGAAGTTTGTGGTTACGATGTCAACAGGATGCAATAAGAGCATGTATGTGCATGTTAAAGAACAACAAAATAACTGAATCAGTGCAGAACATAAGTTACGGTGTCTAGCACACTCACCGTTTGTGTACACTTTTACATGTTCGGCCAGTAAAACACAGCCAATCAAAGTTTTTATTTTCAAAATAAATGTTTGAATAAACTGTACTTCCAAATTTTCATAATATGGCGGTTCAAAATATTTTGTTGGTTTAAACAAAACAGTTACCGCAAAATATGTGGACACAAGGTTAATATGGTATTTCATCGAGTTTTGAATGCAGTAAATAAATAAAAACAACAACAGTGACGGCCAACTACTCAAATAGTACAACCTGTCAATTAAACAACCAGCATTTATTTAGTTTATTTTCCGAAACCCACAAACTACGCTATCAATACATTACATTGTATGTACGCATACAAGTATGGAATGCCACTAAAATGTCCCGGTTACAACTGAAACCGCAACATTTAAACACTTTTCGATAACACATTTCAATTCCAATTTTATAAAATAGCACTGTGATACGCTAGTATTGCCGCTATCGAAACAGTTTCGAAGCAATATAACTTTTAACTTATATTGGCCTCAAGTGTATAGCGTTACAGTGTGTTGTATGGCGGTGCAACGACCACATATTGTAAAGAAAGCGTAAAAAAACCGGTTTAAATTGAGTCAAACAATTTGTTTTACTGTTTTGCTATCAATGGTTCAATTTAAATGCAAAACAGTGTAAAATAAAACCTTACTTATTTTTAATGAAGAGATATGCCTTTGTAATGGCGTAGGACAAGATTCGCCTTCCGAGAAAGGTTCATTTTACACCACAGGGATTTGGGAGCCATTAACATTACTGTAACATCTTTGTGAATTTTGAAGAATATATTGTTTAAAAATACCCCCCCCCCCACCCCCTCCCTCCCTTGGTTGACTGGTAGAGGATGGCTAAGGCATTAAGTCCGCATTTGTACCTTTTGTGCGAAAAGTTTAAATAAATATATATTTAAAGTTGCAAAGACGTACAAAAGTGTACCTACAATTTTATTTACTTAGATTAACACATTGAGACTCAAATCATAGGGATAGCTAAAACGGTCATGTTCTGCGCTTTTATAAATTAAAACTATATAACTTACAATTTTGGTTAATTTGGCACATAACTTAATTGTATCATCCCTACTAATATGAACTGAATTATTTATTTAATACTAACGTCTTGTTCTGAATCCACAAAAAAAAAAGTTATACACGTACATTCAAGTCACATAAGTACCTCCCATCCTTTTCAAATAATTGCTCATAGTCATGATTGTCTGAATAAAAACGTGCCAGACTGCCACAGCTCGCCTATAGAGCAAGTCCCATATCATACCTATTTGGGATTAATAATTGATAACCGATTCAAGTAGAGTTACCAGTTGAATCTGTTTGCGGCAAATTACCAGCGATACACACTCAATTTTCCATTACAAAGCGCAATATACCATACAGAACCTTCCTTCAAATGTATACAGCTCTTGCTGAATCGATAGTATCCTATGGACTCACCAATTATGGACGCACATTTAAAACATAACCAGATAAAATACATAATTTGCAAAACACGTTTGTTGAGACTTGTAGTACCAAACTATGTAAAAAATAAATACCCAGACAATTACACAGGGTTATTTGAACACTGCAAAGTATTACTTGTTCTAGCGCGCGCTGAGTATTTGTTCCTCATAGAACATTTTGATAAGTGATATTCAAATTCCAGTTAAATATGACGTGAATACACGACAAGCCAAATCAATATTATTTCAAGTGCCACGCAAAGATGACTTTTATGGCAGGCGTACCGCTTCACAGTGCCCAATTTAGTTAACCAAATACCTGTAGATATTAGAGACTCATTGAATAACATAAAGCGTAAGCTGGAAGAACATTACATCAACTCGATTATAACTTAACTGTTAATGGCGCGTTGATAAAATCTCAGACCATGGCATGCTAAGACAGACCCCAGAGGTCTAATTGTGTACTTTCTTTAAGTCCAAGGAAATTGTAATTTATAAAATAATATAAATTAAAAAAAAAACAGTGGTCAGTGCAGAGCAATTAAGAAAATTGTGGAATTAATATTTATTTAAACATAAGATACATATATCCAAAACTATAGGTCCAAAACATATATTAATTACCACAACTCAAAACGGTATCACACTCAAACCCCAGTAATCACACAAGTTTATAACGCCACCCTATCGGAATGCGGCGGGCGTTCCGGCCAAGCGGACCGGAAGTCCGCACACGGCCCGCTTCCGGCACGTCACACCGGTCACCCACGGCCGGAGCTTCGAGCTTTTTTGTTAGAAACACATGACAAACACAATAATTATATCAAATCAACTGTGAATTTTTTGTATTGGTGTTTTGTTGTTTTCACTTTTTCACACCAGCACGCGTAGCATGACCACCATAGAAACGCATTTTGTCAACGGAAGAATAGACAAATGACAGATTGTTGACAAATCTCTAAAGAAATCAGTCATTTTGTTTATTCTTCCGTCATGCTACGCGTGCTGCAGTGCTATTCTGTAAAAGTCTCACCGTGAAAACTGAGTTGAAGTGAGCTGTCATTCCACCTGAAGCTAGGGATCGACACTCAAAACCACTCTACCTAAGTTATCACAGTGAGATGTTTTACAGAATAGCACTGCAGCACGCATACATTGCACCGCGTGTAATGACGGCTCACTTAACCTAAGTTTTCACAATGAAATTTATAGAATTGACTGGCAGAAGTTGGCTTTTCAAGATCCCTTTCATTTAGATTGTACTGGATGCCCACAAGTGACAATCACTTTCAAAGCGTATCATATTTCAAACTCAAACTCAAAGCATTTATTTCAAATAAACATGTACTTCTGAAGCCAGTTGCCCATTCCAAAGCGTAGTAGGTATTATGGACGGGAAAGAAACTCCACGGACACTCTTTTGAATCAAATTATGGTACCAAAATATTGGTTACATCTTTCATGTTGAATTTATGCATTTTACGGTGATCAAGAAAACGTCAAAGCGTCTGTAATAAAAAAAAAAAAAATAATAATAATAAAATTTAAATAAGCCGTGGCAATATTAACATTGATATTTAATTTTTTTTTAAACTCTCCAGGACTCCACGAGGCAGGCTCAACCTAATGTGGAGTCTACAAGTTAAAATATTAAAATTATATTTTCCTTGTAACAATAATTTTAGTAGTAGTTTATTTTTACTTTACTTATAAGGAAATGCAAGAACACTATTTGGATAATAAACGGTTTATTATTATTATTTCCTATCCCTTATTCGCCTTTTACCGCAGTCGTAGCCAGAAAAACCGTTACCAATTTTATTTGTGTCGGGAGCTACATATATTAGTACAACCCAAATCCTCTCTCATAGTCAATAAACTCCCCCACATCTTGTCTCAATCATTAATCGCTCACAAAATCTAATAAACGACAAGATAAAGGAATCCGTGTTCAATAGTCCATTCAATAAATAACATAAAAGGCGTTTAATTAATATTTATGGGATCGCCGCGTCCGGTGTGACTTTATTGAATCAAATCATTGTCTGGCTGTGTTTGGGCGATAGACGTTAATGTGTTTTTGTGTTTACTTTTCTGTAGTTCCAAATGGTAGTACCACAATTATGTTACTGTTTAGTTTAATCGTGATTAATTTGATTTTATCATGAAAGGGTTATTTATTATTTGTATATATACTTTATTATTTATATATACCTTACTAGATTTTGTCTGTGACTTCGTCCGCGTGAAATTACTTGTTCCTTCTCCTTTGCTCGGCTGCTAAGAGTCCTTCCTCAAGAAATGGTCAATAAAAAAAAATAAAAAAAATCAAATCAGACCGTTACTTTCAGAGATTAGCGCGTTCAAACAAACAAACTCTTCAGCATTATTATAAGTATAAAAATACAGTATAGATTGTTCGTTGGTCCCTGCTATAACTTTTGGATCTTTGACAGTCGTAACGGGTGGTCCGTAGCCCGAAAGTCGGACGACCAGTCTTACCAAGGGGATCGTATTATGCAGTAACTGGCTTGTGGAGGTCAGTTGGCAGTCGCCCCATGTGAAATACTAGTACTCAGCTGCATCTGCTTAGACTGGAAGCTGACTCTAACATAGTTAGGAATAGGCAGATGATGATAACTTTATTGTACACCAGAAAAACATAACAAAAACAAAATACATTTTTAACTCTCGAGATCTCAGAGAAGATCTTTTCCGGGCAACCTTGGAATGGACAGTGATTGCGTGGACAATTTGACATAAAAATAGGATTGTCATTGGTGCAAAATAATAATAAATATATAGATACAATACACTATAGTAAACATATAGATATATATAAACTCTATGTAATAGATACATCCTTATCACTACATAGTATAAAACAAAGTCGCTTCCCTGTCTGTCTGTCCCTATTTATGCTTAGATCTATAAAAGTACGCAACGGATTTTGATGCGGTTTTTTTTAATAGATAGAGTGATTCAAGAGGAAGGTTTTTATCTATAATACATGCATAATATAGTAGAGAAACACTGATAATTTTAGAGGTTTCTAATATGATGTCGTAAATAAACACATTTTTTTGCGCTTACATCGTAAACGCTGGCTGAACCCGTCGAGACAGATCAAAATAATGTACTACAATATTGTACACCTTAAAAAGGTCTACAAAAAAGTTCACGATGGTATATGTCTATCTCTTAGGGATAACCCACAATAACCATTTTTTATCCTATACTTTTTACGAGAAATAGTGGCTCTAAAATTATCAGTTTCTCCATTGCACCCGTGCGAAGCCGGGGCGGGTCGCTAGTATAGTATAAAACAAAGTCGCCGAAATATCTGTACGCGCATAACTTCCGTATGACTGCACCAAATTTGATAATTCTTTTTTTTGTTGTGTTTGGTATTGCCAGGACAAGGTTTTTATGAAATAAAATTTCAGAAATTCGAAATAAAACATTGCAACCGTGTGCAGCTGGCGCGGGCCGCTAGTAAATACGAAATATACGCAACAAAAATAAATGACGAGTACAGATTGTTATAGGAAAAGAAATGACGAAACGACGAGGACGGAATGACGGAATGACGGTTAAGAAGAAATGAGGAAGTCTCTGTGATTGAAAATGTTATTATAATAAAAGAGGTGGCATATGATTTGAGTAAGCAGACAGCAACATCGTCATCTGCTTAAGTTTTTCCCTTTCTTGGGGTGTGCTGCAGAATACCAGTGTTTAACGTGGGACGGCCTATCTGACCTCCACAAGCCAGTTAATGGTTACAGAAAGCAAAATAATATTAATATTTTAGGAAATAAATACAGGGCAACCTCTGTGCGTTGAAATTTATCGTAGGTTGCTAAAAAAATATAAGCGCATCCATACATTTTGACTACCTATGTATTGTACAAACGCCAGCACATCAAGCTACTACAATCTGTCAAACTTATTTATTCGATTTTCAACTTTAAAGCTTAAGGTTCAAAGTTGATTGGGAAAAATTGACAGTTTCCGGTAGCTTGATGTGCTGGCGTTTGTGCTTTTCTATGAAACAGCAGATTTTTTTATTTTTTTTTATTACCGACGATTGTTTTCTTCTCAAAGTCTAGAATTCATGGTTACAGTTAGCGCGTCGATATCCTTACACCACCCTTTATAGAGAGGAAACTTTTTTCTGTGAAGGACAATAATCTGGCAATTTAGGTACTGAGATCTAAATGTCAGTGTTGTCAATTTGTTCGCAAAGTAAATCTATCTGTACTTTAGACATTTGCTAAGGCGTCTTAAACAATATATACCTACTTCTACTTCAAACGGTCTAGTCGAACAAGCTGCTATGTTTTGTCTTCAGAAATAAGTCTTAGATCCAATTCAGTTGTCATATCATTTGAAATGCTTGTTAGCTCAGCGGCGGCTAATTTTGTACCAATTCCAGAAATAGAGTTTTCACTAAGTTAACATTCAAGAGTTCTTATTAAATTAATCTCTAATCGTTCCCATGACAGCATGGAATACCGTTGTAATTTCAGAAACTCCAATTTAGTATTTCGAGAATGCTTAATAACAGAAAGTGAAACGATACCTTGACGTCGAGTTTCGCAACAACTAAGTACTCGACAATTAATACAAGTTTAACTATGAGAATTCTTGGCCTGTTTAACTGAGAAACTCCGAGACTCATTTATATTTAATTTACTTCGAGATAGACGCGACTGAATGTTTTATAAGCAATTGTTTTCAAGAACTTTTAGTTAACTCTTCAGTGTTATTGCTAGCTTTAAAATTGGTTTTAAAAAATCTTACTGATTTATTTCCGTTTCTGATACATTTGGGCATATAGGATTACATCTAACTGTATTTTGTCTTGGTATATAGGTAGTTGCTCTATTGACGAATGTTTTTAAGGAGCAACTGAGCTGTTGCTAAACTCGATCATAAAGGCAGAAGGTTGGTCATCGTCTGTCGTCCGTCGTTCTGTTTTATAAGAGAAAAAACCTATGACTTACTGAGCAAATAACCTGGTATTTTAAATTCTATTTTCTCCAAAAACGTAAGCGGAAAAGACCCACGTGCAATACCTTCCTCAAGAAACCCGACAAAATTTACCCCGAAAATGGAGGTACGAATTCAAATCGCGGCTGAAGACTAAAGATAAAATTAACGCAGAGGTCTTAACTCACTTAGAAATGTTATACAAGCGGCGTACATTATTCGCATACTAAGTTGGCGATGTAAATGAACGTAAGGCGATGGGTGAGGTACTGATAGCAGCCGGAAGGGGCCTACTAGACACTCCGCTGTGACATACGGACGGCGAAAGTTGAAGGAATTTTGTTACTCCTTTTTGTGGAGTTGAGAGTACTTTTGGTAATCTTATGTAAGTGAATACTGAATAGATCTACAGATGATTTTATATCGATGGCTGCAAATTAAATTGTTTTGGAATTTTATAAAAAAAATCATGGGTAAGTTTAGAAGGAATAAAAAAAAGAAAATATCTTTTTTTGCTAAAGTACATTTCTGTGCTAGGCGAAGGACCAATAATAATAATACAATAATGAATAGGTATGATACGTGTAAGAAAAAAATATAAAAACTTAAAAACTCTTATTAACACTTAAAGAACATAATCGCAAGCAACAGTATGTACTTACGTGAAGTATTAGAATAAATTACCCAATAACTACACAATACCGAGTGCTTCCGATATGGTCCGCTTACCACCGGACGCCAGTTGGCTGCGTCGGTTAGTTTCCAACCCGGGTTCGAACCCCACACACGTTGGGAGCGCGGTTTAAAACTTTACGCGCGTTTAGTTCGAGAGCTCTAAACTTTGTAATATATTCTCTTTGCGGAATATAAAGATACTAGTTTATAAGCAGTTTATACAAGTTTGTACCGGTTTTCGTTTTTGGTTTTCGCGCGTTACGAGGCGCAAACGCAGTGATATATTGGTTGGTGTTTGGACAAACATTGGTGGGCTTTGGCCAGGATAATGTGGTGGTTGGTGAAGTTATCCATCGTTTTGCAATGTAAGTAACGGTTGTTTTACATTTTTCTAGTTCAAATTTTAGAGAACTATGTTCGTTTGCAGTGTGCAAAAATTCTGCATAGTTTTTTTGTTCGATAGTGCAACTGACGCTGTTTTATTCAGTGTTATGTGTGCGACATAAACATTTGTGTAGGAATAAGTTTTTCATGAATTTTATGTCGGTAGACATATTATTTAGCTCAGGCTCAGCGATCGGGTTAAGCTACACTTGCCGCGGGTGGCCCGTGGATGGGTGACCATCTTCACATACCAAGACCCCTCCGTGCCTGAGAAACACGCTAAGCCGTTGGTCTCGGCTGTCATTCGTGCATCTTTGACAGTCGTTACGGGTTGTCAGTAGCCCGAAAGTCTGACAACCAGCCTCACCAAGGGGTATCGTATTACTGAGTAACTGGGTTGTGGAGGTCAGATAGGCAGTCGCTCCATGTAAAATACTGTTATTCAGCTGCATCTGGTTAGACTGGAAGCCGACCCCAACGTAGTTGGGAAAAGGCTAGGCAGATGGTGAGACATATTATTCAGCTGCCGTATGTCAGCTTTTTGTTAAAGTTGACCACAATTGTCATTTTCCGACATTATTATTTACTTGCCCACGTCTTTTTGTTTCACACAATACAATGCATATTATTGTCCCAGTGCAGGGCAAGGGCCTTACCTCATACAGAGAAGCCATGGGTATGGATCGCCAAGTGCTTGCTCAAAACGGTTTGGCGATTTCAGACTTATATTGGCTACAAGTATAGTATAAGCCTTCCCATGCTGATCCTTGAAGAGAGAGACACTTCGACCCCTATCATACACGCCCCTAAGACGACCCACTGACTGGTGTCCTACTTCTGGGGTCGAGACCTCATTGCTATACCGGGTACTTACTGAAGTTTGGAAATAAAATTGCTAATATTATACGTTCAGGTTTCCTCACTATTGTTTTCCTTGGCAGTAATATTCGAGAAAAAAAATTGTATGTTTAGCCGACAAGTAGTTAAAACTGTGTAGTTACAATAATAGTACAGTTTGGTTAGTAAAAAGTAAACAAATATATCAGCTCACTGACCCTAAGAATCAATATTGTCGAAGCCAATGGTCGTTTGTTAACCGCGTTGGTATCGATCAAAAATCTAGTACTTTGCGATTGACGTCACATAGCGTAGTAAGGAAGCTTCCAGTTTTAGTAATTAAAGTAAAAATATGCTTATTTACATGCCATACCTCTGTAGGTATACAGTTTATTTATAACGTAACATCACTCGTTGTTTCCCCAAAAGGTTAGGAAGAGGTGTAACCATACTAGTAGGTAACGTCTATTCAAATGTGTTTCAAATTAATGTTATTTCAAGTTAAATAAATATCAACTTTATTTTAATGATGGTTAAGTTGATTTGAGAGTGCCTGGCGCTATTGAAAAAGTTATAAAAGTATTTGAAGTTGTAGCGTAAACTATGTTTGAATTAAAATTATTTTTCAAACTCATATTTGTTTACATTTTGGGCAAATAAATCGCGAACGCAGATTACATCCGCATTTAGTGAGCTGTGTTTTAGTCCCATGTAGGGGAAACAGTGTAGTTATTGATCATTTAATTTTAGTTATTGGCACCGTGGCTAAATAACAACAGCCGCACAGGTCGATCGATCATGTTAAGCTACGCTTGCCGCGGTTGGTCTGTGGATGGGTGACCATCTTTACATACCGAGACCCCTCCGTGCCTCGGAAAGCACGTTAAGCCGTTGATCCCGGCTGTCATTGGTAGATCTTTGACAGTCGTTACGGGTAGTCAGAAGCCCGAAAGTCTGACAACCAGTCTTACCCAGGGGTTATCGTATCACCCAGTAACTGGGTTATGGAGGTCAGATAGGCAGTCGCTCCATGTAAAATACTGGTATTCAGCTGCATCCGGTTAGACTGGAAGCCGACCCCAACATAGTTGGGAAAAGGCTAGGCAGATGATATTGGCACTAGTTTTATCTCACTCTAAGTCACGTAATTTCCATTTACTATGCCAATTACTATAAGGAGGCCAACAACTGTATGGTTTCCCCTAATAGGGAGCGAGCTTATTTATTTTATTTATTGGATCGCCAACAGAGGCTACTCACTTACGTGCATGTTAACATGAAAAGGGACAAATAAAAGTGTGCCATTCAACCCTAAGAAGGTAATTACGAGATCGAATAAAATTAAATTGGGCAGCAAAACTCCGCACAAGTGATGTATGGGTTAGTACACTAGTTACCACAATTAAAACTCAAGTCGGATAAAATACTGTACTTGAAATTAAGTGTTTAGTTTTTTTTTTTTTGTTTTATCGTCATTAAAGATTGATACCCACCACATCTGCGGAGTTTTGCTAGCTAATTTATTTTGGCTTTGTGTAAATCCGCAGTTAATTCAAGCCTCCAGGTGTTATAGTACCACAGTAAACTGCAAATTACCACTAATGACTAAATTAAACATGCTTGTTAAACCGTGGGCCAGGAGTAGGTGAACCACAATAGTGCACGCGGTACAGCTGAACCGTGAGTTATCGATTCGCTGTCAACGCCCCTGATCGACAAAACGTGGTTTACTGTTCAATGTTTGGTGACTAACCTCTTCCAACAAACTGAACACACAATTTTTCCAACTTTAAATTCCTACATAATAGCCATTTTCGTGTTAGTAATATGGTGATTTCATTTTGTACCTAGTGTAAATAGTTAGTTAAAAATTTTAGACTGTTCGTTTTTATATTATATAAAAATATGTCCATCTTTTAAAACCTCACGGTGGAAACATTGGTGAAGTGAAGTTGAAGTGAGCTGTCGATCCACCTGATACTAGGGATTGACACTATTGACAGCTCACTTCACCTAATTTTATAGTTTATAGATTTTTACAGAATAGACCAACTGTATTCATTTTCAATTACATACATTAATTATATAGCCAATTTACAAGCAATTTTAAAGCAAATAGTTTAGATATTATTTAATTTACATGACAATATTATTTTGACTTTACGTGTTAACAAACTGCACACAGCGGGGTAACTGCGTAACAGTAGCAAAAACTGTCTTTTTGAAGTTACGTTGTTGAGCAGACTTTTTCGAACATTATGAAGCAATGGATTAGCAAACTCGTATACTACAAAATGAATCAGTTGGAGATTGATACTCGTAGTGTGTTATTCAATTAGGATGCTGTGAATCTAATGTGATATTTTGTAAGACTCTATAAACCTGTGTAATGAAAAGAAATGAATTTTAATTGTTCTAAAAAGTCAAATGACTTATTTCAAATAACGAATAAATGTAGGTTCTTTTGATTATTTATTTTATTATTTGTGTCATCATCTGCCTAGCCTTTTCCCAACTATGTTGGGGTCGGCTTCCAGTCTGACTTGATGCAGCTGAATACCGCGACTGCCTATCTGACCTCCACAACCCAGTTACTGGGGATACAATACCCTTAGGTAAGACTGGTTGTAAGACTTTCGGGCTTCTGACTGCCCGTAACGACTGATCTACGAATGACAGTCGGGACCGACGGCTTAACGTGCTTTCCCAGGCACGGAGGGGTCTCGGTATGTAAAGATGGTCACCTATCCACAGACCAACCACGGCAAGCGTAGCTTGCCGCGGTTGGTCTATGATCGATCGACCTGTGTGGCTGTTATTATTTAGCTACACAGTAAAATACATATTGTGGATATGACATAATTATAATTTGAGTGCGAAGGTACTGCTTATTTCTTAAGAAATTTCTTCCAGCAGACCTGCGAAAGGAGAAGTAAAAATGAAATGTAGACAATAGTGTTTGAGAACATGAAGAGAAAATATGATGTTCTAATATATTATGCAAAGAGAAGAATTTTCTTCTCCTCACACACTACAGAACACACAGAACTTTGTTTAAATTTAACTTCCAGTTTATAAGCATTAGCAGTACTTAATGCCTTTCCTAAATCATTTTGGAAACTAATGTTGAATGTGTGCTGTTGGTATTCTTTAATAAATAAACAACGACAAGGACCAATTAATTCATATTTATAAAAAATACATACCAAGAGTAAGTAACTATGTCTTAAGCCCTTTGGTGCAAAGAACGCGATAAAACTTTCTGTGTAAAACAGCACAGCATCGTAACAATATTCTAGATGAAATACCGAACCTAATAACGTTAATAAAACCCATAAAAAATTCACTGCATCGAAAACCCAACAAACACGGTGTTCAGCTTCAAGTTTTAATCCGCAGTTATCCGAAGTAATATAAAATTCAAATGTAGAACGAAATAGGAAGCGCCAATTATCGAATGTATTATTCATTCGTAGTGCAGTCGTGTCGTTCGCACCGCGTCATGATAATATGACAACTATTTAATTTCAAATAGAGAATGAAGAATTATGTGCCGGCTATGTTTGGAATTTTAATAATAAAAAGGTTTTGGCGGAAAACAATGGGACTAATAACTGGATGGAAGGTTTCCGTTGACCGGACTTATTTTTGCACTGTCAAACTTTTTAGCTTTTAAGGATTTGAATACGAGACTTTTGGCTACTTTGTATTAGTGTCTGTTTTGTCTGTTTTAATGTGCCTCTTGTTTGTGCGGAATAAATGCTATGCGATTGCAATTTTTCTTTCCTTTTTTGTTATTTGATATCTCTAGACTTCAATGTGGTAAGGTATACGAGCAAGGCTTGAAACGAGTAACTTAAATGTTGTAATTAATTTACTTGTTCAACTGATAAAGGTATTTAAAAATGTAATAAAAAAAACAGTTTAAAGTGAAAGAAACTCAAATAAATAAACGAATTTAAGATACCTACCGAAGTGACAAAAGACTACGCATAAAATATATATATAGGTAGAGATTAGACCAAAAATAATATATTCAACAAACTTCCAATTTTCTTATTTGATTGACAGTCAAGTGAAGTTTGTCTGTTTTAATTAATGGGTAAGCGCCAGGAAAGTCTGCGAAATTTAAGTTTTCTTATGTTTTTTTTTGCAATTTGCAGGATAGTTTAAGGTTGTATATTGAACAAAATATGATTCACGACCGTAACAAGTATGTATTTACAGAATTATCATCATCAAAACCATCAATACAACCCTCCAAGTTCATATAACCCTATTGAATGACTATTTCATGAAATATCAATCATTAGGGATATATGAACTTCTGCCTTAAACAGAAACACTTCAGTTGCAACTTAAAAATAATATCATGACTTGCTCGTTTTTAATAGTTGTTCAGTAGTTCCGTAATAAGTTAATTTATGAGTGGGATTCCAGCAACTATATTTCTTTGACATAAACACAGCTGTCATTGTGACATTTGAATGATAGGCAAACCATCCCTAATGCGAGGCTTTGAAAGAACCAATTCTTTTTTTATTTACCGAACAATACAATGTTTTTTTGTTGAGTCACTGACCCGCACTTATGGTTGATAAATAGCACTTATTTTTATAATACACCACCATGATATTTGTGAAAATGTTTATTTAGATTGATTTGATTTTCATTAAGGTACTTATTTAAGATTTCTTTTTTCTTTCATTATTTTCTACTTCAAGTTCAGTTTCTTTTTTTTGCGTGTATTAAGGTATTAGGGCATTGTTTTCTTTGATTAATTCAATGTACATTAAAACAGACAAAACAGACACTAATACAAAGTAGCCAAAAGTCTCGTATTCAAATCCTTAAAAGTTAAAAAGTTTGACAACATTTGATTAGATCAACAGTTATAGTAAACTATACAAAATATGCCATGATTTTTTTATCTTTTCATTAAACTATTACACTGCAAGAAACAATACAACTATATACTGACTAACTGACGATACAGGCTCATTTTTGGCTTATAAGTGTCCTGTGTTTTTTCCAATGGGCAGAACTTGAGTTCTAATTCCTTACCATAAAAACCATATGAAAAATGCCATCACTAAAACCAAAACAATTCCAATTTCTCAATCTACCAAGAATGCGAGCGGCTCCACCAGAGGTATGCATTAATTTATTCATTCGCTTCGCAATCAAAGCGTGGCGGAAGCGTGAATTACGGTTAACATTGACTTACTGAAAAATTCACTTACTCCCGAATATCGCGATTTCAGTTACGTAGAAATTGCTTCTACAGGTGGAATTCTAAATAATTGGATTCCGAATACCGGGAACGCCTCGATCTGCGAACCGTGTAAGTGTTACCGCCCATAATGATAAATCATTGTCGTGTATCTGGGACATGGAATTTTGTGTAACCGTATGATTTCGGAATGAGGAAGGAAACGTGAAAGCCGCTTCCGTTGATGGGAATCATCGTTTTTGTGATCAAAAAATTTATCTAAATCTTTGCAGAGAGTAGGCCAATTTTTATCGGAAATCAGTCGCGTGATTTCTGATAAAAAATGGGCTACCACGTCTCTTTTCGTGGGTTTTAAGTATTTGCTTAGGGGCCATTCAAGTATTACGTAAGCACTACAGGGGGGCGGGGGGGGGAGGGGTCTTTGCTTTGCTTATATTTGATGACATGGGGGATGGGGGGTCCGGAAGGTGATTACGTCAGCAGTATTTATTTCTTCACTTTTTCGGATTTTCTACAAAATTTAGTCAATTTTGGTTCGAACACATATTATTATGGCAACCCTACTTGTCTATGCTTGAAAACGAAACGCATTTTCAGGGATTCCCGGAAATAATTAAATAAATAGTTATAAGAGCAGTAGGCTCATGAATCAATAAAGAAACCAGAACACATTGAAAAATGCATGTACCTACCAATGTTTATATAAGCCTTGTAATAGCTTTGCTTACTTTTGCTGACGAGGGGGAGGGGGGGGGAGTTAATAATTGCAAAAATCTGCTTACTTAATACCTGAATGGCCCCTTATGAGAAAATAATCCAAAATAAAAAATCACCAAGATCAGCGGCCCCTTTTTCAAGCTCGATTATTTTAGGGAGGTTTTCTCCTATAGAACGAAGGATTGGTTTCAGTACTTGGAGTTACAAGAATGACTATAATTTATTGCGTATGGCCCTGGAATCTTCAAGGCACATAATGAATAGGCAGTAGTTTCTTAGACAAATGAGTTTCCTTTTCCTTTGTTTATTCCGAGTATGAGGTCGAATGCGTACGCGGCGTATCCTTAGTATGAAATCGCATTTTGAATCATTTATGGCTCACTGCGCTTGACCGTTGCAAGCTGCAACAATATTCTAGATTAATCACCGCTTACATACCTACATTATGACAGAGAAAGACAAAAGTAGTGTGAGACTTTGTGTGTGAATATTACAAAAAATCACGCTTTGTGTCCCTGAAAGGTTGGGCAGAGGTATGCCTATAGTAAAACTGAGAAATTCAGGAAAACCCAATAATAGGTAGTTTGCCCGACCTGGGAATCGAACCCAGGACCTCAGGCTCAGCAATAGCGCTTACGAGCACTAGAGCAACGAGGAGCTAATTAATACTATAAAAACATAAAATTGTTTGTTTTTAGGACTGATATGATTACAAAAACTATTTCTCTGATAGAAAGCTAAATTATCGCCAAGAGGCATAGGCTGTGTCTTCCACGAGGACGAAATCGCGGGTTGATGTCACAAATGGAAGTACTTTCCTTTTACCCAAATCAGACACAGAATAACAAACTAAGACTATAATTTAAACAAACACCCCGTCTCTTCGTAAGTGAATCTCAACAAGTCAAAGGCGGACATCAATTTTAATTGTTTCAGAATCGTATTTATTCCAGCAGTGGAATAAACTTAAACATTAATGGAGTTTTACATTAACATCATGTCGCGTGCGGCAGATGCCTTGAGCTCAGTTCGCTTCACTGCATATTATCAAAGATTACATAAATATAGAAGGAACACTTCGCAATAGCACGTACAATTCGTAATTGCTGAATAAAAAATGGTGGACAGATCTAACTGCGTTGCTTTTGAACACATTAATGAAAGTGGTTAAAATTACTCGATACTAACGACACGAGCGGCACGTTGTCGACGGCTGCCGCCGACGCGTCGACGGCGGGCATCGACGGGTGTTGACGCCTGCAGATGCTTCTGCTGTTGACGCGTGCCATTCGTGTGTATGCATACTAAGTCATCTACAGCAAAAGTTAAGCCTAATTCTTTGAAGAACGACACAGCTAGGTTCTACTTGCCATCTCATTTTATGTTCTCCATCTTGCATATTTTGGCCACATGAGTCTTCTGCCAAACATTAATCTATGACAACGCTTACACGAACAATGTACGCCTTGCTTTTAAATACCACCACTATTAACTAATGTATGTAGGTACTAACTCGTTTGGTGCGGAATAAAATAACGTTTGTTTTTAGTTTCCTTGTCAAGTTCCGTGTTAAGTGATATTTCGTCACTTAATTGTGAGTTATGAAAGATTTCGTGAATTGGGTTAGTAGGTTTTTGCGTGTTAGGGATAAGTAAATTGCAATTTAACTTAGATGATAATTATAAAGGTGTTTTTAATCCAACGGCTTCCTTTTACATACACTTAAATGTTACACGCGTAACTATTAAATTAAAGTATTCACGTGAATACTGGTAATGAGCCAGGAAATGTTTTACGTTAAAATGACGTCAGACTGAAAATAAAATAAGGAATGGATGTAGAAAACGTACTTAATGTTGAGGATATGAAAGGAGAAAATATAGGATATCAGAATAAAGAAAGACAAGACACATAAATATCCTATATGAGGTCATTGGGAAACTTTAGATAAGAGATGGCCGATGCATTTCGCCAGCACATTTACAGTTCATTATGACACATTTACAGTTCATATATGTGTGTGTAAGTGTTCTTTTACCATAATTTTCGTACTCAAGCAGTACGAAAATTATTGTAAAAGAACACTTCTCCTCTCTTTAAACATCATAAAAGATAATTCCTTGCTCTTGTTTCATGTTTATTACTATACATATAAATAAGTATATGTTTTATATATCTATCTGTAATTTTTATGATGTATACAATAATGAGTATTCTATCTATCAATAAAAAACAAAGCACAGCTAAGTAATACCAGGCTAGTAAAGAGAAAATGATGAAAAGAGTGAGTAAAGATGAAAGTATTCAATGCGTAGCTAAAACACCTCCTAACGATGCTGATACGATCGTAAATACTGTTTGTAGCCTACTTTAGAAGGCAAATAGAGCGTGGAGACACGGTATTGATGTGTGTTAAAATTAGACATTATGGAGGAAAAAACTTCTCGTGAAACAGCGCCTTCCTAGCACTTAATATTTTTATCAAAAGTATCTTTGAAAACATAATTCAAATTAATTTATGTACAAATGTAATTCTATACATATCTTCTCTATTTCTTTTTCGTTCGTTCTTTTTTTCTGTTTTGTTCTCCTTTTCTTTCTTTTTTCTTTTTCTTTATTTGTTTACATAAATAAATACCTAAATATTCAACAAATTATTATTAGGTAATCTTTCAGCAAGCAAGGACAACAAATCAAAAGTGGCTAGCAAATTGGCTGTTGTTTTATGTGTTGCAAAAAGAAAAGAAAGAAAGAAAAATTGTTGAAAAGCGCCTGGTTTGGGCGAAGTTATCAATTTAACCCGGCGAGCGTAAGGTTGGGTGTAATACACCTTAATAAATCGCTCGATATTTTGTGACATATACATATTTTTATATTTTAAATTTTATCCTCTGTTTCAGTTTCCTGTGTATTATAATTACAATCACCGTGAAAATGCCTAATTTATCATATGGGTTAGTCACACCCACCTTATGCTCCGTGTTACAAAGTATTACCTCAAGCACGCTGGGTTAACCAAAAATTGGCCATTTATGACGCCACCCCATAACTCCCCATGGGAGTCGTTAGAAGCGACTAAGGGATATCGCGTGGATGGACAGCAGCATCCCCCTCACATTATGATGAGACATCATGATTTCCCTAAGGAGAACAGGTCAAATAGTATAATAACCAGAAACTGCCTCTGAGATTAACGGATACAACCTGAAATCTAAAACAGCGTATTCTTTAGTCAGCTGAAATTATGAGTTCAGAAAAACATTTGTTTTATTTTATTATAATTTTATATCGAAACCCCTCACGTCTGTGTAGTTAAACCAAGTAAGTTTAATTTGACCTGCCGCGCGATTTTGTAACCATCTCACCGTGAAAACTTGTGTGAAGTGAGCGTGGAGTGAGTCGTCAATAGTGTCAATCCCTAGCATCAGCATGACTCACAGCTCACTCTAAGCTCACTTAACCTTAGTTATCATGGTGAGATTTTTCCAGAATCGACCGGCTGATATAAAAACTCTGAACTTCTACTTCAAAGTACTTGTACCGGTGATGATGAGAAAATTGTCACTGCTGTAATAGTATTCAAGTATTTCCATTCGTCCCTGCTATTCTACCGTGCTACCTTAAAAGTAAAACAAATTCGCTCCAAATTTTATTCACCTAAAATAGATGATTTGTGACGTTGTTTTAAGCCCGTGTTTGCCTATTGCATGGCAAATGCCTTTCTTCTCTACTTCCACTACTCCCTGTCCCTGCTGCTAAGGACCAGTCTTTATTAAAGGAGTCTAGCTCTTCCCGCCATCTCCACATTGACCAGTTGCGATATCGCTTGCCATTCAGTGGGACCCATTGGGTCGTAAGGTCAGGTTGGGCAGTTAGGGTCATCAAAATATAAACAAGGAATCCTGAACCCATAATCACTAGGGATATTTCCGACATCAATAAAAAATACCATAGCTTACCGGCTAATCATTTTCAGAGGCCTGTATCACGTGTCACTGAGCGGACTGGTACACTCGAACAAACTTTTGATTGTATTACGGATCCATTGTTAAAATGGGACCAACTTTTAATTGAGACCCAATTAAAAATAAAACTCGTACGACAGCATGCTCCACGTGCCAGTCAATTGCTGGAATGGCAGTTGTGAAAAATATTTTTTTTTTCAACCGGGACCCGAAAAATAGCTGTGGTTGCCTGCATTCAGTTCGCCGTCCGGTAAGGACCAGGCCCGGGTCGACGGCGCGTTGTGTTCCACGTGCGCCTCAAAGAGATGTCAGCAGTAACTGACGGGATCCGCTGGGGCCGATGCTTGCCAGGGCCGCGGGTTGTTCGAAAGTGATACCGTGGCCCTTGGCACAAGCAACTGAAGGAACACGTGTGGGTTTTAGTCAGTAAAAGTCTGACACGCCCTCCCGCTCCGCCCAGAGCGGGAGAAGTTATTTGATAATTTCCCAGCCAAAAAAAAGGTTGCCTGCATTAACGCTAACTGTATGTATGCACTGATCAATTCGTATCAAACTGTTTTTATTTTCCGGTATAGAAAATAGTAAGTACTTTACAATCCTTCGACTATGTCAAGCTACTTTGCCTCCATCAAAATAACTTCTGCTGAAGTCAACATTTTAACAGGTAGCTAATATTATTATAATAATAATATTGTCTACGTAGATGGACTAAGAATGGAACCGTCATCTTCTTGACTGTTCCACTCTCAGCCCATTCTTATTAAAATATTATTTTGATATAATAATGGAGGCAAAGTAGTTAGACGTGGATAGGCGTATTCTTAAATGGAGACTACAAGTTGGAAAACATACGGTAGTAAGCCCTCAGACTAGGTGGCTAGATGGAGCGCTGATCTTTGCAGGGTGGTTGATGGTAACTGAATGAGAGTTGCCGAGAATCATCAATCAATCAATAATTCGAAAGTCGATATGTAGACAATTTGTAACATAATTATTATTTTTTGACATTATTTTGTAATTTGATATGTAGACAATTCTTGGTTTAGTACTTTTTTTTTGACATGGTAATTTAATAAGTTTGTTTAAGTTGATTAAATTAAAATTATTATTATTGTCACAAAATTTGTATGCCGAATTTAGTAGGCGGAGTATATTAGAACTATTGTTTATGTGTTACTAGCGACCCGCCCCGGCTTCGCACGGGTGCAATGGAGAAACACTGATAAATTTTAGAGCCATTATTTCTCGTAAAAAGTATAGGATAAAAAATGTTTATTGTGGGTTATCCCTAAGAGATAGACATATACCATCGCGGACTTTTTTGTAGACCTTTTTAAGGTGTACAATACTGTATTACATTATTTTGATCTATCTTGACGGGTTCAGCCAGCGTTTACAATGTAAGCGCAAAAAAATGTGTTTATTTACGACATCACATTAGAAACCTCTAAAATTATCAGTGTTTCTCTACTATATTATGCATGTATTATACATATAAACCTTCCTCTTGAATCACTTTATCTATTAAAAAACAGCCGCATCAAAATCCGTTGCGTAGTTTTAAAGATCTAAGCATATATAGGGACAGACAGACACGGAAGCGACTTTGTTTTATACTATGTAGTGATAGTGAAGTGATAGTGATAAAATCTATAAAATACCATATTATGTCAGGCAAATAAATAAATCTATCTATCTATCTATCAAATCGAGCTGAATGGCTTGCAATTGGAGAGGCCTATGTCCAGTAGTGGACTGCTTTAGGCTGGTGATGGGCAGACAAAGTAATTTGATGTTAGTAAAAGAAAACTTAAGTATTTCGGGCCAGATCGTAACACAACCTTAATTTTCAAAAACCTCATTAATACCAAACTCATATAATACTTGTTTCGTAATACTCAGCTAGCTCATCACTTATTAAAACCACAGCGAGGCAACTTTAGACGACGTACAAACTGAGATTGACGTAGAAACATTGTCACGTGGTATGCAGATCATGGAAGATAAGTTCCAAAGAGTTCGTCACTCGTCTCCTGTTGGGAGTTACTTTAGTAATGGGGCCGTACTTTGATGAAAGGAATAGCAAACTTGTGCGAGTTATTATGGAATTTATGTAAAAAAATACATGTGAAAAATATTTTGGCAAGACAGATGTTTTTGTCTTGTCCATAGATGAATTATACATTGTTCATCTATGGTCTTATAAATAAATTACCATTTTGAATTTCAAAAACAGAATGAAAATAACATTTTATTATGATAATCATTACGTAATTTCATAGCTAAGATAGTTACAAAAAGTTTATTTCGGAAAAAAACCTTCAGAGACTTATTTTATCCTATCTGAAAAACCCGACAAAAGTTACAGCTAGCATTACTTCGAATGGAAAAAGCCTTTTTTAGTCTCTCGAAATAAGCTTACAGTTGAATTCTTAAAGACGCGTCGCGTAAGTTCGCTGCGTCCCTAATACGAAAATAAAGCCGCAAAACGGAATCTGTAAGATGTCTTCAAAATGGTGGTCGTCCTAATGCATGAGAAAGATTTAACTCAGTGGCTTTCAAAATTCAAAGGCACAACTGACATTGGAGTGTCGAACCCCTATTAACATTAGGCAAGTCACTTTCACGATGTTCCTCATCGGAAAACTTTATATTATTCTTCGGAATTTGATACTGAAGATTCTTTAGATGTGTATTTAATGGTTCCGCCTTCGACCCGGTTTGAGTTTATGAACGATTTTATAAAAGAGGGTAAGGATTTACGTAAAGAGGTACGACTAGAATATTTTGGGAGAGTTCGTAAGAATTTTAGAATATTTTGTCGAAGTAAATCAGTTTGTAAAATAAAAGAAGAAAATCTTTTTGGCTATGCTTAAACATACAATCAAAAGTAAAAAGTTAAGTAAAACCACACACGCACTAAAAACAATAACAATATCCATGCATTTCTTGCAACAGGTGAAAATAACGTCAGAGTATAATTATATAATAAAAAAACTAGGTACCTTATTAAAGTTCATTTACCTTTAGTTAGCCTCCAACTAGCTCATGACTTATCAGTTGCTTTTCTACTTAGATTTTTTTAAATTTATGGCTGCTCACTTTTGACCTCGATCACGCCTGATGGAAAGCGATGGATGAGGTCTATGATGGAACAAGCATGCCCAGAAGATGCCTAAGGCACTGGAACTCCCACGCATCGAAGGAACACAGCAAGATGCTTGACATCGGACTCCGGTGGGGGGTCATCGCAAGCCAGGCGGGCATTAGCCCTACCACCGCAAGGGAAGAATAATAAGGGGGTCAAATAAGGTGATGGGTGTGTTCAGTTAAGTAACTGGCGGAACAAACTGCGCTACACGAGGAGGCTTCTTCATGCATCCCGAAAATTTATTTTCCGCTTCGAAGGCTTCCAGACATCGTAAAGTTACTCATTAATATAGGTACTCTACCGGAAAAATCTGACCTGAAGTCAAGTTTTTCCTCCGGTCAAACTATAAATCAGAACCTGACCTTTACAATACCTATAAAACCTCATAAAACTACTCGTTTCTTCCTACGTCTTCGCTTCTTATAGACAAAAAAGGCATGTGCACAAGAGCGGGAATCCTGTTTTTTTATAATCAAACACCTTTGTCCTTAAGTGTGGGCAAGCAGACCGTGAACACATGTCTTAGTCGCGTGCCTTACGCGCGCTGCTTTTGTTAAATAATGCAGAAAAAACAGGGGAGCCAGGTCATGACTCGTGCGACCATAGTAATTAAATGTTTTTATTATTTTTATTTTTCACGGTAGTAACTATAGCTGGTAGGAGGCGTGGGGTAACTTTTTTATAAAAATGATGTATGTAGGTATATTGGACAAGCTTTAGACTTAGATTATAGGAGATTTGAGCTCTTATAAAGCGATTCCAGCTGGTTGGCTTTACTGTAGGCCTGTTGGTCCTGTTTTTTGGGTGACGAAATTAGCCAGAGCTGGCTACACAGTGATCGTTTTTGACATTTTTTTTTTATTTGGTCCTTCGATTGAACGTGAAACAAGCTTGGGGCACCCCAATTTCCTAACACCTAATTAACTAACTAATTCGTAATCCATTTCTTCATATTGTTAAAAAAAATTCTGCTCGACAATGTAAATAACGCAATTAATGTTATCGAATTGTCAAATTGAATAGCATTGCAATTGTTAGCGTGTTAAGCAAGTACCTCGCAGTTTTACTCCGTGTATCGTAAGTAAGAAAACGCGTACGAGGTTCACAGCTGTTTATAAATAAGTCAACCACACATTCCACCGCATCCGAGCGCTCCGGAAGAAGCACAGTTTGTAAGGCTTCCAGTACGGTGCAGTTCCTTGTTCCACCAGAGTGAAGTATGATGAGAGAATGCCTTCATTTCTCATTAATTTGTGTGCTCCCTTTTAAAGTTACGGAAGTGTTTTTGGGTAATACAAGGCATTTTAAGTTAATAGGTAGTCAGATTAATTAGACCTATTATTATGTAAATATCGTAATTCCGATCCCAAGATACAGGCCAATGCCTAGGTTGGGGGTAACTCTCCAATCTGTTCTTGTAAAACATGATTATAAATAAAATAATAATTAAAAATGCTCATAAGTCATAAGTCATTTATTCATTTGTCTTGTAAGAGATACTCGTACATTGAAAATTGCAGATATCGGTTCTTTTAATGTGACTATTAATTTGAGTTGCACATAATTATACTAGGACCACATCAATAGTGCATGAAATAGATTTTTGGTTTCCTATATTTTGGACGCTTTTAACGGGTACGTACACCGTTCACCATTCGCACATGTATAATTTCAACATAATAATGTAACAAGTACTTAATACAAAAATAAAGTGTAATTTAAAAGAGTGTCTGTGGAGTTTTTTTCCTTCTCCTCAGGTTAACCTACCTACTACGTATTGGAATGTGCAACTAGCTTCATCTGTATGTATGAGATTTATATAATTAAGAATTAAGGATAGGTAGTATGTATGTATAGAAGTTCCTTATTAGGTTAATTTAATATTGTAAGTATATAAATACCACACCATCGCATTAGGTTAATCCTGTTATGATAGTTTATAATTTTAAATAATTATAAATAAATAAATAAAAATATTTCTGACTCATCAACTCCTTGACAATTCAAAATTGCCTGTAATTGGTTTAATTTAAATGAACGCCTTTAGTTCGAGTAAGTTTTCTCTACGTCATGTTTGCCGCAAACAAACTATTTTCTTTCTTTAAGATTGAATTCACCACTAAAGTTATTGTCACTTAAATGTTTTCTTCATTTTTCCTCAATCCTAATGAAGTACATGTGCCGCTTTTTATTATGGTCGCAATATCTTCCAAAATATCGTTAACTAGCGTCCCGCCCCGGCTTCGCACGGGTGCAATGCTGATCACTACATAGTATAAAACAAATTCGCTTCCCGCTGTCTGTCTGTCTCTATGTATGCTTAGATCATGAAAACTACGCTACGGATTTTGATGCGGTTTTTTTATAGATAAGAGTGATTCAAGAGGAAGGTTTATATGTATAATACATGCATAATATAGTATAGAAACACTGATAATTTTAGAGCCATTATTTCACGTAAAAAGTATAGGATAAAAAATCGTTATTGTGGGTTATCCCTAAGAGATAGACATATACCATTGTGGATTTTTTTGTAGACCTTTTTAAGGTGTACAATACTGTAGTACATTATTTTGATCTATCTCGTAGGATTCAGCCAGCGTTTGGAATGTAAACGCAAAAAATGTGTTTATTTACGACATCACATTAGAAAGCTCTAAAATTATCAGTGTTTCTCTACTATAGTATGCATGTATTATACATATAAACCTTCCTCTTGAATCACTCTATCTATTAAAAAAACCGCATCAAAATCTGTTGCGGACTTTTAAAGATCTAAGCATATATAGGGACAGACAGACAGGGAAGCGACTTTGTTTTATACTATGTAGTGATTAGTATCCAAGGCAACCAAAAAATCAATTTATTAACGCCATAAATCGTGCCTTTCTCAAGCAAGAGAATGCTATAGCTAATGATGTCCTTATAATAATAATACTAGTTACTTGCTCATGTATTATTTACACACATCCGTTCATTTGTCGTTCGATCACGTTGCAAGGCGATGATTCTTTCCGCAAAAATAGGCCTATATGTGGTATTGAGAGAATGTGTGTTGAATGTCTATTCGAGATGAATCTTTGACGAATAGTCCATAGAGATCGATTTCTTGTCTTGGAATGCTAATGGATGTTTTTAATTCATAATTCCCTATTCGTTTGGTCTAACTCTTCCTTAGGCAGTGTAAATTCTCAGATATTTCATAGATTTTATACAGTTATAGGACAGACGTTGTCCTGCCCGAACAGCGCCACCTACCGTGTCCAACTGAAAACCTAAACCATCCAGGGACCGGGACTACAATACTCAAAAAAAAAAAAAACAAAACCGGTTCAGCCGTTTAGGAGGAGTTCAGTGACATATGTATGTACAGAAGAATTATGTCTATGAGACAAACTATTCATATTAAAGAAAAAAAACATAGAACTATGTATAATTATATACTAAAGTTTATCTTCACAAATTACAACCATCTTGAACTATGAGAAACCCATTACTTACATGAATTTGTAACCATATTCGTTACTGTAAATACACTACATACGAAACGTAAAAAGAACAAAACAAAAAGACAATGGCTTAAGAACAATATAGCGCCAAACGCCGACAGTTACCCGCTATCGTTGCTATCATCAGCAGTTTATTAGACTGCGCACGAGTCGGTCACACCGGATGATTTCGATACAGATGTCCTATATCCATCTCCCTCACTCCTAAGATCAACGGCGGGGTTGATTATTCTTGTCTCTCTCTTGCGCACACCATGTGATTAATTCGAGAACACGTGCCGGAAGGTGCGTGTTTAAATATTCACGATGAATAAATTCGAATTATTAAACGGATCTCCGGTCAAGTATACGTGGCATGCAAATTATATGACATAGTGTACGATGGGTAAAATTATTAATGTCGATGGCTATAAGTGTAGGGGAAGACCAAAGAAACGATGGATGGACTTTGTGAATGATTATATGGTTAGAAAAGGGACTACTGAGAATTGAGATGACGTCTATTATAGAATTATGGAAGGAAAAGACAGGTTGCGCCGACCCCAAATAAATTAGAATACGGACAGGAGAACGACGACAATTGTGATGAGTGTCAGATAGGTAAATACGATACCTATAAAAATTGGAGTAAGAGCAATCAAAGTAATAATGATAGAAACTAACCACACTGCTGATGCTGTTTGAATAAAATATAATGTAATTGTTGGTTTTAAAAAGATTGGGCATCTAAACTGAACCTAATTTGAGAATCCTAATCTGAAGTGCAATAAATTCATTTACAAATTCAACATCGACATTGTAGTCTAAACTTTTCACAAAGTAAAACTCCTAATGCTCATAGAAATTGCACAATGCCAACACATCAAGCTACTAAAATCTGTCAAACTTCTTTAATAGATTTTTAACTTTATCGCTAAAGTATCTAGTTCAAAGTTGATTGGGAAAATTTGACAGTTTCGGGTAGCTTGATGTGCTGGCGTCTGTACTAATGCACATTGGTATCAAATTGAACATATGAAGGCCAATTAGCGTAAATAAAAACGCTAAAAATCCAGTCATATCCTCATCTCAGTGACAATCAGTGTCAAAAACTTGTCAAAAATATAGGTAATATAGACCATTGAGATGGGATATAACAGGAGATGCCCTGTTATTCTATACACGGTTGTAGGTAGGTGCCAGAGCAGCCATCTTTGTCGCCAAGTTTCGTGGTAGTTCAGCTGTCAAATGGTTGTTTATTTTTTGTATTATTAAGATTTGCGAGAAAATTACGAGGACTTTACCTTTAAAACTGCATGTAAATGTTGAAAAACAGCAATTCAACATGCCTGTGTGTTGTATTGTGAAGTGTGGTGCAAGGAAGAATGAAAATCAACCTCAACTTTCTTTGCACAGGTTAGTAGCCGGTTTTCATGCAATAACACATACAATAATAGACATTCGATGATATAATTGTAACGCGATCATGAATTTATGGCTAAAGTATTGATATTTGGGTGAATTTCCGTATAACAGACCTTTTTTATTATTTTGTTAATCCATTCGTTTGTTTACAATAATATGTCATAATAGAATAGTGTTGTACCGTTGCCTAATAGTTTCCGGAACTATTTCCTCCGCTGGAACGATATCGGTATATTCTGCTATGTTAACATAAATAGTCCTGCGTCTTATTAGCTCCGATTGACCTTGCTAGGTCCGGCCCGTGGTTCACAGCACCAAAATCAAAATATTTTCTTTCACATAAACCTACATGGGCACTTATGAAACGTCAGAAGCTAGATGCACGGTTCCAAATGGTGGTTTCCTATGCAGAAGAACCAGCGAGAAACTCCACGGTTACTCTTTTAAAAACAATTGGCTTTTACAATGTCTTATATTTTTTTAAGTACCTGGTACTTGTTGACAGGCCTACACTGTCCTCCCCTACCTATTAACATTGTAAAAGCCAATTATTTTGAGTAACCGTGGAGTTTCTTGCCGACTCTTCTCCATAGAAACCACCAATTGGAACCGTGCACATAGCTTCTGACGTTTCCTATTGATTTTAGTTTCATATGCTAATATAATATAGCTGTAACCAAAATTATTTATTGATAAAAATACTTGCACTTTTTATAGGTTTCCTAAAAAGGAAGGACTAAAGAAAAAGTGGTTAGAGGCTATTGGTGAAGAAAATATTAATCCCCGACATAAAGAATGGTTCCTCTGTTCACTTCACTTTGAAGAAAGCTGTTTCAATAGAACACTTGATGTAATGAGATTACATGATAACTCTGTTCCCACAGCATTTTTGGTAAATGTGTATAAAAATGATTGATTAATAATAGCCTGGCCGTTTGGCCTGAAATAAATAAATAGATATATATTAATTACATATATAAAAATAATAATAAATAAATAAATCATATTCCACAACTTGCACACAACGCCATCTAGTCCCAAACCAAGCAGAGCTTGTGCTATGAGTACTAAGACAGCTGATAAACATACATATATATTTCTAAATACATACATATTATAAGGTATAATAGGTATAATAATAAAGGTATAATATGCGAAAGCACCTGTTTTTGGGCATATGGATACATATCTCTTCACGCTGTTTTCCTTCACTTTAATACGTAAACGTGATGCAATTAAAAGGTGTTTTTTTAATTCTGTGCCGAAAAAACACTTGGCATTAATTTTATTTTCAGGGAAGAAAGTTGATTGCGATAATTTGACAGTTTCGGGTAGCTTGATGTGCTGGCGTCTGTACCTATCGATAAATAGTTCATATGAGTCTTTTACGCATAACAAAAGATTAGAAATAAAGTATTTTCGCATACTGTATTTTTATGCAAAATTATAAAGTATGTTTATCGAAAATAAACTAGGATACGTTACTATAAAGTAGGCAACCTTAGTTAGAACGGACTATAAGTTAGTATACTATATTATGATCCAAACGTGATAACTAGTACGACTCGTATTTAGTATCGATACTCGTTATAGTAACACCAATGTTCCTTGATTGATACAACCCTAGCAATGGCAGCCATTTTTTGAGACAATATGAGTTGTAGGTAGGCACCCTTTTTTCGTAGGTATTTCCAGTCCATATATATATGTCTATGATATAGACAGACATCGACATCGACGGTCTGGATTTTGACAGATTTAGACTGAGATCAGAGGGGCAATTCTCGTAATTGTAAGAACGCTCACAGTCTGATTTCAGTCTCAATCTGTCAAAAATACCTCTAATTTAATTTTTAATTACGGAATAGGTCTTTTGATTGAATGTTGTCAAAATTACAGGCACCCCTCAGGTTAAAAAAATCCAATAAAAGTACTCGAAACTGTACCAATCTTTACGTATTTTCACTGGCTATCAGCACGAGCATACATTTTATCTTCAAGAAGAAAAAAAAAACGTAAATTGTACTAACATACTCGCACACCGTGACGAGGGTGAGCAACCAAGCGATGAGCAGGAGCAACGGCCTGTGCAATACTTGCTGAGGCTTTCTTGCAAAACATGTATTTTGTTTGATGATATTGTGGCATAGTGAACGATGATCTTGAGATAGCCAAATCGTGTTTTGACATATTCCTATAAATATAATGACTGCCCCATGATGGTTCTCGCGGTTGCAAGCGCGTCTGCTGAGCGTGGGGTCCTAGATTCGAAATAATCTGGGAATAATCTGGGAACGCTCACGCTCAGCAGACGTTGGACATAGTGTTATTGTTTTCCATTAGGAACTTCTTAGGAGC
The DNA here is from genome assembly GCA_949629135.1 of Eremobia ochroleuca. Lineage (NCBI taxonomy): Eukaryota > Metazoa > Arthropoda > Insecta > Lepidoptera > Noctuidae > Eremobia > Eremobia ochroleuca. The sequence continues at coordinate 3,997,976 of OX451392.1, forward strand.
AGCTCGGAGTTTGGAAGATGGCGGTTTTATACCCCCGTGCTCTCAGAAAGCACGTAAAGCCGTTAGTCCTGCGCCTGATCTATCCCCGGTCGTGTCGGATTGCCATCCCATCTGACTATGAGAGTAAAGGAACAGAGAGTGCACCTGTGTTTAGGCACACACTTGTACACTATAATATGTCTTGCGTACCTGGCTAATCTCCGTTGAGATTGGCCACGGTGACCGAAATCGGTCGGGAGGTTATTATTTATTGTTGTTTTCTATATTTATGTCTGTAATTTTATATGATGTACATAATAAAGACTATTTTATTCTATTCTATTCTTACTAAACGATCATAGCGCATAATCAACATAATAACGTTCCCACTTCTGGGACACAAGGTTCTTCTCGGTGCGGGCCCAGTGGTGCACGTTGGTAGGTGTCACATCACTACATAGTATAAAACAAAGTCGCTTCCCTGTCTGTCTGTCCCTATATATGCTTAGATCTTTAAAACTTCGCAACGGATTTTGATGCGGTTTTTTTTAATAGATAGAGTGATTCAAGAGAAGGTTTATATGTATAATACATGCATAATATAGTGGAGAAACACTGATAATTTTAGAGGTTTCTAATGTAATGTCGTAAATAAACACATTTTTTTGCGCTTACATTGTAAACGCTGACTGAACCCGTCGAGATAGATCAAAATAATGTACCACAGTATTGTACACCTTAAAAAGGTCTACAAAAAAGTCTGCGATGGTATATGTCTATCTCTTAGGGATAACCCACAGTAACCATTTTTTATCCTATACTTTTTACGAGAAATAATGACTCTAAAATTATCAGTGTTTCTCCATTGCACCCGTGCGAAGCCGGGGCGGGTCGCTAGTATCTTATAATTTTTGGTTATAGGACATGTCAGTTTCCTCATGATGTATTGAGAGCAGTGATGAAATAATTTATACAAAGTAAACCGCCCGCCTGGGTTCGAACCTACGATCTCAAAGTCGTAAGTCGCGGTCGTTACCACTGGGCCACCACTGCTCACTCACTCTTAGCCTATCGATGGGAAGCTATTCTCGCAAGCAATGGCTTCCATACGTGTTTTTTAACGTGCAAATATCGCACGTGCATTCGCGTGTGCATTCATTCATGGTTCAGTTTCTCTAAATCTATATATTTAACACGCGATTGATAAAATAGATACAACTGTCGTAGCTCAATCCTAACTTAAAAAAAAAAAACACAAACAGCATCATGTCTTGTTTCCTCGAAGGGTTGAACAGAGGTGCAAACGCCAGCACATCAAGCTACAAAACTCTTTAATAGATTTTCAACTTTATCGCTAAATCATAAGGTTCAAAGTTGATTGGGAAAATTTGACAGCTTCGGGTAGCTAGCTTTATGTGCTGGCGTCTGTACATACCTATAGTACACCCTTTCGCCAGTCATGTTTAAGTCCCATGTAATAGGCATTAAAAGTGTTTGTACAAACCTACTTACAGAAAATAAATCATTTATCATTTATCATTTTAGGAGGCGCGCCTGTCGCCATCAACTGGGCACAATTCCATACTCAGGGCTGCTACTGAGAAATTCCAGATAGAAAGACCCAATAACACTTTGCCCGACCTGGGAATAAAACCCTCATGCTCAACAGTAGCGCTTGCAAACACTAGACCAACAGGCAGTCAATATAATGTCAAGGAACAACCACCATCTTTCATATTAATCTCGCGTCTGCTCAAACAATAACCCAGTACAATCCACATATTGGAAATACAATTTAAACCTCTGAAATTCAAGCCTCGACATCGCCACTTAAAGACATCATAATTTAATGTCAGTTTGGCATTGTGCCAAACCCCCCACCTATATTGCCTCTTATATCGCAATTTACTCATTTCTTGAGTCGAAACCTCTTGGTGAAGGTGACTTGGCAGTTTCTTTAGACCTTTGGCGACGTCCTTAGTGGGAAATTAGAAATATGCGGTCTAAAAGAACCTTTATAATATTATATTTTGACACAATTTTTTTTTTATACCTACCTTTGAAATGGGCACTTTTTGTGATAAGATTTTGACAATAGACAGAAAAGCATACAAACATCGCCCGTTTAAAATGTTTCCATGAATCTATTTCTTCTTCAACCCGTATTCACACAGACTCTGAAACATTAAACAGAAAATTCATCTAGAAGTGCTACCAAAAAAATACTGCAGCATTTCCCTATATTTAAAACCAAAATTCAACCAACACTGCCCAAATATTGTCACAAACTGCACAACAAAAAAAAAAATATTTTTGGCATTGTCCTGTCACGTCAACCGTATATTTTTAATTCCTTTTGTGGACAATACTGAAGATAGTGTAATGAGTCCTTCTGTTGACAATGGTACTGGCTGTCACGGTTAGTGACTCAGATAATATAACGCTGGTGTATGCAATATGGCGACGGGACGCAACTTTCTGCGATGTGCACACACCCCAATGAACTGACAACGAGTTTTATTAAAACTTTTTTTGTTGGGAATGATGTAAGTGAAACCAATCAGACCCTTATTTTGTGTTTGTTGTGAGAGTATTTCAAATGATATTCTTTGACTGTGATGGTTTGTTGTTTTGATTAGTAGAAAATATTGTGTCAATCACAGAGAAAATAGTCCAAAGTCTGGCTTTTGGCCATTTTTATTTAAGTACATACTTCGAGGTAAACCTTTTCGTATCATATTGTTATTTTTTGTTGCTGGTGTTATCCTTGTTAATTAATTCCTCGATCACTAGATTTTGCAGACTGCAGACTTTAGGTCTCTGCTTAATTGAGGAATTAATTACTTGATTCAAAATAAATACTCAACATAAATAGCTCTCTCATCTCATCTGCCTACCCATTTCCCAACTATGTTGAGGTCGGCTTGCAGTCTAACGGAATACAGCTGAATACCAGTATTTTACATGGAGTGACTGCCTATCTGACCTCCACAACCCAGTTACTTCATAATACGATACCCCCTGGTAAGACTGGTTGTCAGACTTTTGGGCTTCTGACCCGAAACGACTGTCAAAGATCCACGAATGACAGCCGGAACCAACGACTTAACTTGCTTTCCGAGGCACGGAGGGGTCTCGGTATGTAAAGATGGTCACCCATTCACAGGACAACCGCGGCAAGCGTAGCTTAAACTGATCGATCGACCTGTGCGGCTGTTATTATTTCCCCCCCATAAATAGCTCTCTAATATTACTTATATACCTACCAAATAAATATTATATACCAAAATAATTTCAGGCCAAGTACAAGAGCATAATGTTTTCAAACATTATCGAGTCAAGGTCCCTAAAATTAATTTCTCAGTGGAGATTTATACAAATTACGCGGACCTTAATAAATTAATCTTCTGACTCCGTATAATTTCGTTAATACAGAGCAAAAACGGATTCCAATAATAACAACGTTGAAATATTTGACGTAAAAACGGGCGAGGAGCTCAAAGGCATCCCCGGAATTGATAGGAAACCACGAAACAATATTCCGGTGGATTCCTCCGTCGATAATAATATGATGTTTCCGCTAGAACGGCAGCCTAATGCGTCCTCCCGGAATCCCTTCAATTTTGTGCCAGATTATTTTGGGCAAAAATAAAAAATGTTTTATACAAATATCTGTGAAACTGATTTTCGTTGGCTTTTGTTATGTTTGGGTTAAAGAATTGATTGTGGTTATTGTTCGTGCCGTTTTAATTTCCAGTCGCGTTGTTGGCTCAGACAATAGAGCAGATAAAGAGTGCAATGAACTCGAACGATATAATCTCTTTTACTTTTTAACCGACTTCCAAAAAGGAGGAGGTTATATGTTCGACTTTATGTATTTTTTTTTTATGTATGTTCACCGATTTCTCTTTCAACTGTGGATGTATTTTAATTTTTTTTTTTTGTTTGATAGGGTATACTCTCGAAATGATACCGTTGTCTCCAAGTCGAAATCTGATGATCCCTAAGAGATAGACATATACCATTGTGGATTTTTTTGTAGACCTTTTTAAGGTGTACAATACTGTAGTACATTATTTTGATCTATCTCGTAGGATTCAGCCAGCGTTTGGAATGTAAACGCAAAAAATGTGTTTATTTACGACATCACATTAGAAAGCTCTAAAATTATCAGTGTTTCTCTACTATAGTATGCATGTATTATACATATAAACCTTCCTCTTGAATCACTCTATCTATTAAAAAAACCGCATCAAAATCTGTTGCGGACTTTTAAAGATCTAAGCATATATAGGGACAGACAGACAGGGAAGCGACTTTGTTTTATACTATGTAGTGATTAGTATCCAAGGCAACCAAAAAATCAATTTATTAACGCCATAAATCGTGCCTTTCTCAAGCAAGAGAATGCTATAGCTAATGATGTCCTTATAATAATAATACTAGTTACTTGCTCATGTATTATTTACACACATCCGTTCATTTGTCGTTCGATCACGTTGCAAGGCGATGATTCTTTCCGCAAAAATAGGCCTATATGTGGTATTGAGAGAATGTGTGTTGAATGTCTATTCGAGATGAATCTTTGACGAATAGTCCATAGAGATCGATTTCTTGTCTTGGAATGCTAATGGATGTTTTTAATTCATAATTCCCTATTCGTTTGGTCTAACTCTTCCTTAGGCAGTGTAAATTCTCAGATATTTCATAGATTTTATACAGTTATAGGACAGACGTTGTCCTGCCCGAACAGCGCCACCTACCGTGTCCAACTGAAAACCTAAACCATCCAGGGACCGGGACTACAATACTCAAAAAAAAAAAAAACAAAACCGGTTCAGCCGTTTAGGAGGAGTTCAGTGACATATGTATGTACAGAAGAATTATGTCTATGAGACAAACTATTCATATTAAAGAAAAAAAACATAGAACTATGTATAATTATATACTAAAGTTTATCTTCACAAATTACAACCATCTTGAACTATGAGAAACCCATTACTTACATGAATTTGTAACCATATTCGTTACTGTAAATACACTACATACGAAACGTAAAAAGAACAAAACAAAAAGACAATGGCTTAAGAACAATATAGCGCCAAACGCCGACAGTTACCCGCTATCGTTGCTATCATCAGCAGTTTATTAGACTGCGCACGAGTCGGTCACACCGGATGATTTCGATACAGATGTCCTATATCCATCTCCCTCACTCCTAAGATCAACGGCGGGGTTGATTATTCTTGTCTCTCTCTTGCGCACACCATGTGATTAATTCGAGAACACGTGCCGGAAGGTGCGTGTTTAAATATTCACGATGAATAAATTCGAATTATTAAACGGATCTCCGGTCAAGTATACGTGGCATGCAAATTATATGACATAGTGTACGATGGGTAAAATTATTAATGTCGATGGCTATAAGTGTAGGGGAAGACCAAAGAAACGATGGATGGACTTTGTGAATGATTATATGGTTAGAAAAGGGACTACTGAGAATTGAGATGACGTCTATTATAGAATTATGGAAGGAAAAGACAGGTTGCGCCGACCCCAAATAAATTAGAATACGGACAGGAGAACGACGACAATTGTGATGAGTGTCAGATAGGTAAATACGATACCTATAAAAATTGGAGTAAGAGCAATCAAAGTAATAATGATAGAAACTAACCACACTGCTGATGCTGTTTGAATAAAATATAATGTAATTGTTGGTTTTAAAAAGATTGGGCATCTAAACTGAACCTAATTTGAGAATCCTAATCTGAAGTGCAATAAATTCATTTACAAATTCAACATCGACATTGTAGTCTAAACTTTTCACAAAGTAAAACTCCTAATGCTCATAGAAATTGCACAATGCCAACACATCAAGCTACTAAAATCTGTCAAACTTCTTTAATAGATTTTTAACTTTATCGCTAAAGTATCTAGTTCAAAGTTGATTGGGAAAATTTGACAGTTTCGGGTAGCTTGATGTGCTGGCGTCTGTACTAATGCACATTGGTATCAAATTGAACATATGAAGGCCAATTAGCGTAAATAAAAACGCTAAAAATCCAGTCATATCCTCATCTCAGTGACAATCAGTGTCAAAAACTTGTCAAAAATATAGGTAATATAGACCATTGAGATGGGATATAACAGGAGATGCCCTGTTATTCTATACACGGTTGTAGGTAGGTGCCAGAGCAGCCATCTTTGTCGCCAAGTTTCGTGGTAGTTCAGCTGTCAAATGGTTGTTTATTTTTTGTATTATTAAGATTTGCGAGAAAATTACGAGGACTTTACCTTTAAAACTGCATGTAAATGTTGAAAAACAGCAATTCAACATGCCTGTGTGTTGTATTGTGAAGTGTGGTGCAAGGAAGAATGAAAATCAACCTCAACTTTCTTTGCACAGGTTAGTAGCCGGTTTTCATGCAATAACACATACAATAATAGACATTCGATGATATAATTGTAACGCGATCATGAATTTATGGCTAAAGTATTGATATTTGGGTGAATTTCCGTATAACAGACCTTTTTTATTATTTTGTTAATCCATTCGTTTGTTTACAATAATATGTCATAATAGAATAGTGTTGTACCGTTGCCTAATAGTTTCCGGAACTATTTCCTCCGCTGGAACGATATCGGTATATTCTGCTATGTTAACATAAATAGTCCTGCGTCTTATTAGCTCCGATTGACCTTGCTAGGTCCGGCCCGTGGTTCACAGCACCAAAATCAAAATATTTTCTTTCACATAAACCTACATGGGCACTTATGAAACGTCAGAAGCTAGATGCACGGTTCCAAATGGTGGTTTCCTATGCAGAAGAACCAGCGAGAAACTCCACGGTTACTCTTTTAAAAACAATTGGCTTTTACAATGTCTTATATTTTTTTAAGTACCTGGTACTTGTTGACAGGCCTACACTGTCCTCCCCTACCTATTAACATTGTAAAAGCCAATTATTTTGAGTAACCGTGGAGTTTCTTGCCGACTCTTCTCCATAGAAACCACCAATTGGAACCGTGCACATAGCTTCTGACGTTTCCTATTGATTTTAGTTTCATATGCTAATATAATATAGCTGTAACCAAAATTATTTATTGATAAAAATACTTGCACTTTTTATAGGTTTCCTAAAAAGGAAGGACTAAAGAAAAAGTGGTTAGAGGCTATTGGTGAAGAAAATATTAATCCCCGACATAAAGAATGGTTCCTCTGTTCACTTCACTTTGAAGAAAGCTGTTTCAATAGAACACTTGATGTAATGAGATTACATGATAACTCTGTTCCCACAGCATTTTTGGTAAATGTGTATAAAAATGATTGATTAATAATAGCCTGGCCGTTTGGCCTGAAATAAATAAATAGATATATATTAATTACATATATAAAAATAATAATAAATAAATAAATCATATTCCACAACTTGCACACAACGCCATCTAGTCCCAAACCAAGCAGAGCTTGTGCTATGAGTACTAAGACAGCTGATAAACATACATATATATTTCTAAATACATACATATTATAAGGTATAATAGGTATAATAATAAAGGTATAATATGCGAAAGCACCTGTTTTTGGGCATATGGATACATATCTCTTCACGCTGTTTTCCTTCACTTTAATACGTAAACGTGATGCAATTAAAAGGTGTTTTTTTAATTCTGTGCCGAAAAAACACTTGGCATTAATTTTATTTTCAGGGAAGAAAGTTGATTGCGATAATTTGACAGTTTCGGGTAGCTTGATGTGCTGGCGTCTGTACCTATCGATAAATAGTTCATATGAGTCTTTTACGCATAACAAAAGATTAGAAATAAAGTATTTTCGCATACTGTATTTTTATGCAAAATTATAAAGTATGTTTATCGAAAATAAACTAGGATACGTTACTATAAAGTAGGCAACCTTAGTTAGAACGGACTATAAGTTAGTATACTATATTATGATCCAAACGTGATAACTAGTACGACTCGTATTTAGTATCGATACTCGTTATAGTAACACCAATGTTCCTTGATTGATACAACCCTAGCAATGGCAGCCATTTTTTGAGACAATATGAGTTGTAGGTAGGCACCCTTTTTTCGTAGGTATTTCCAGTCCATATATATATGTCTATGATATAGACAGACATCGACATCGACGGTCTGGATTTTGACAGATTTAGACTGAGATCAGAGGGGCAATTCTCGTAATTGTAAGAACGCTCACAGTCTGATTTCAGTCTCAATCTGTCAAAAATACCTCTAATTTAATTTTTAATTACGGAATAGGTCTTTTGATTGAATGTTGTCAAAATTACAGGCACCCCTCAGGTTAAAAAAATCCAATAAAAGTACTCGAAACTGTACCAATCTTTACGTATTTTCACTGGCTATCAGCACGAGCATACATTTTATCTTCAAGAAGAAAAAAAAAACGTAAATTGTACTAACATACTCGCACACCGTGACGAGGGTGAGCAACCAAGCGATGAGCAGGAGCAACGGCCTGTGCAATACTTGCTGAGGCTTTCTTGCAAAACATGTATTTTGTTTGATGATATTGTGGCATAGTGAACGATGATCTTGAGATAGCCAAATCGTGTTTTGACATATTCCTATAAATATAATGACTGCCCCATGATGGTTCTCGCGGTTGCAAGCGCGTCTGCTGAGCGTGGGGTCCTAGATTCGAAATAATCTGGGAATAATCTGGGAACGCTCACGCTCAGCAGACGTTGGACATAGTGTTATTGTTTTCCATTAGGAACTTCTTAGGAGCAGCTCGGAGTTTGGAAGATGGCGGTTTTATACCCCCGTGCTCTCAGAAAGCACGTAAAGCCGTTAGTCCTGCGCCTGATCTATCCCCGGTCGTGTCGGATTGCCATCCCATCTGACTATGAGAGTAAAGGAACAGAGAGTGCACCTGTGTTTAGGCACACACTTGTACACTATAATATGTCTTGCGTACCTGGCTAATCTCCGTTGAGATTGGCCACGGTGACCGAAATCGGTCGGGAGGTTATTATTTATTGTTGTTTTCTATATTTATGTCTGTAATTTTATATGATGTACATAATAAAGACTATTTTATTCTATTCTATTCTTACTAAACGATCATAGCGCATAATCAACATAATAACGTTCCCACTTCTGGGACACAAGGTTCTTCTCGGTGCGGGCCCAGTGGTGCACGTTGGTAGGTGTCACATCACTACATAGTATAAAACAAAGTCGCTTCCCTGTCTGTCTGTCCCTATATATGCTTAGATCTTTAAAACTTCGCAACGGATTTTGATGCGGTTTTTTTTAATAGATAGAGTGATTCAAGAGAAGGTTTATATGTATAATACATGCATAATATAGTGGAGAAACACTGATAATTTTAGAGGTTTCTAATGTAATGTCGTAAATAAACACATTTTTTTGCGCTTACATTGTAAACGCTGACTGAACCCGTCGAGATAGATCAAAATAATGTACCACAGTATTGTACACCTTAAAAAGGTCTACAAAAAAGTCTGCGATGGTATATGTCTATCTCTTAGGGATAACCCACAGTAACCATTTTTTATCCTATACTTTTTACGAGAAATAATGACTCTAAAATTATCAGTGTTTCTCCATTGCACCCGTGCGAAGCCGGGGCGGGTCGCTAGTATCTTATAATTTTTGGTTATAGGACATGTCAGTTTCCTCATGATGTATTGAGAGCAGTGATGAAATAATTTATACAAAGTAAACCGCCCGCCTGGGTTCGAACCTACGATCTCAAAGTCGTAAGTCGCGGTCGTTACCACTGGGCCACCACTGCTCACTCACTCTTAGCCTATCGATGGGAAGCTATTCTCGCAAGCAATGGCTTCCATACGTGTTTTTTAACGTGCAAATATCGCACGTGCATTCGCGTGTGCATTCATTCATTCCATGGGAATCCCATGGAAATCGACGGAAACCCTCAAATTTTATAAGCACACCTATAGGGATTTGGGTATTTTTTATAGTAACTCGTGCATTTGCTCTCGGAAAGCACCATTAATTAGTGAAGTGGAACTGATGATGAAGACCACAGATGGCCATCGCAACTACTCAATAATAAGTATTGCACGGGTTGCGATTCTATTAGGTACTTTAATGTGGTTGCTAAGCAATTTCTGCTCGTCACAATGCGTATGGTGAAGTGGAGCTAATGGTGACTTCTCAATCAGCTCCAGATCTCCTGGTTCTTGCTCGGAGAACTCCTCAACAATTAACGTCCCTGCATCGGGAAAAGCGAAAAAAAAGACGATGAGCAGTTGACATTAGGCTATTGTAACTTAGATAAATTACAAACTGACCCACAAAAAAGTGAAAAATTAAACATTTTACAAAAAAAGAAAAAACAACCGACTTACAAAAAAACACAAGAACGTCTTTCGAAAGTAAGTAAGTTAAAGTTTTTCGATTTAAAAGCTGTCCAATACTGCAGTTATTGAACAAATGGTCGCAAAGATCGTTTCACAAAATCCCTTGACAATCAATGAGCACCAAACTGCGTCAGTGAATAAAATAATTTAACCCGAATGTATCGATGCTCCTAAAGTTAACGTCAAACATGACAGGTGCCCACCGCTCATCCGAGCCAATTGGCTTGGTATTTATGAAACCCAGCGGGTCTGACCACTGGCGCGAGAAGGTCCCAGGGGTGGCGCGGCAAGCTCGCCCGTTAATATTGATTCTGCCAATACCACGAAATGTTTTAATTTTTTGTCCTACCTCATCGGAATTTGAGCCATCCGGGACATAGCCTAGTTATCGTGTCCCGGGTGCCGGAGCATGTCGGGATAGATTGGGTTTTTCGCCAAAATTATTGTTTTGGCTAACATGTGCGTTGACCAATTTAGAATTTTGTTTTGAGTGAAATATTGCACAATATTTCGACATGCTGAAACTAATTGGCTTCCCAAACTGCCATCGTTAACAATTTGGTTCACCACGAAGTTTTGGCTCGTTTTCGGGTTATCTCAATAAATAAACAAGATGAATAATCCTTTTTTAGTTTATAAGCATTTGCATTATATCATTAGCCCAATATGTATAGTCACTTTACTATGTTAATTTGAGCTTTTTATTTTGAGCACCGAAAATCAAAACGTAAAATAAATAATTATTATTTTGTTAAACTTTTAATAACTATTTAAATATCTGTTTTAGGTGTTCATTCAGTTCGGATCATCAACATCCGAGTTCCCGACGTCATTCAATACGGAACTAAGGACTCCGTCACACTGGACTGCGACTTCGTCACGAACAACGTCACCGGTCTAGTGGTCAAGTGGTTTTACATGGACAAGACGCAACCGGTGTACCAATGGATTCCACCGCAGAAACCTCAAGCGCTAGGAATTTTAAGAAATAAGGTGAGTAGTGGTTACTGTTTTATATTAAAGCTTTTTAATAAAAGAAAACAACCGACTTCCAAAAAAACACTACAAAGTGAAAAATAACTTTAATTTTGGAAGTTCGGTGTCGTAGGTTCCGCATTATCGTTTTTTGACACCGACTTCCAAACTTAAAGTTATTTTTCACTTTGTAGTCTTTTTGAACGTCGGTTTTTTTCATAAAAAAGTTTTTATTTTTCACTTTTTATCTATACCTACCCCACACAAATTCATATAACACTACTTGTTATGTAAATATCAGTGACAGCAAGCTGGATCTGCGTTTATAGGGTACAGACGTGATGTTATGTTGTGCGATGCAATGCATACATACGAGTATGCGATAGCAGCAATCGCGGTTGTTTTACTGATATTTATCGAAGAGTTCCGTTGTCTGTCTCCGAAACCCATCACCAGATCTTTTCGAAATTGATGTGGGACCATTTCGGAATAAACCTCTATCGAACAAAAAAGAATTTTGCAAATCCGTCCATATATGACGGAGTTATTTATGCCCTAAATGATTGATAACCTAAAAAGCGACAAATAATGGAAAATGTTATAAATCAAACGGTTGGTTCTGTTTATGTAAATTACAAATATTTCTTACTTTAATAAACCAATTTTATTGGAAGTTCTTTCTGTTCAGTTTTTCCCATACAAGTTTTGGGAATATCCGATGAAAACCTTCGGGATACAGATTAGAAGTCTTCTATGAATGACAGAGAATCATCCATAGTTTTACATAACATCATAAAAGTAGGTATTGCTAAAAGGTTTATGCCCGATTCATAAGGTGTGATCTAATTGCATGTAGCGTACCATAACTTTAAACAATAAAAACTACAACGTGTAAACGCTGCATAGACGATTCTAGCTAGACGATTGTTTTGTGATATTATGTTAAGAGGGTTTATCCCTTAGAGCCATGTTGGAGATTCAAAATTGATGATTTCCGACGGACAATAAAACCATAATGCGTTTAATTTATACATGAGATATTGACGTCATATTATTGAGAATTTTATAATCTAGTGCATGGCTGAAAAACATTTTCAATTTTTTGTATAGTTTTCTCATCAGAACCGTTTTTATGCAAGCCTTTTTTTAAACTAGCGATCGACGGTCTAAGCAGATGCGAGATATTAGTAAAACCATATAAGACAAACTTATAACGACATTACTTTATAAAAAATACTAAAATTTATTAGTGCATGGCTGAAAAAAAAACACGATTACTGTAAGTTTTCATTCAAGAAAAGTATATTCAAAAGTGTCAATTGTAGCCACTTTTCGAGATATTAAACGTGTTAGTTTAGGATGAAATCTCAAATATTTATATTTTCTTTTAGACCTAGTAAATTAAGACATTTATGTTCTAAAACATGGTTTAAATATTTTTTTGATAACTTATATGTTTATTTTACTATGAATTATTTAGTATTGCTAGAGCGGCGCGCTGAGCGGTGGCGTGAATCCGCGCCGATTATATAGCAATACTAAATAATTCATAGTAAAATAAACATATAAGTTATTAAAAAATTATTTGAACCATGTTTTAGAACATAAATGTCTTAATTTACTAGGTCTAAAAGAAAATATAAATATTTCAGATTTCATCATTAACTAACACGTTTAATATCTCGAAAAGTGGCTACAATTGACACTTTTGAATATACTTTTCTTGAATGAAAACTTACAGTAATCGTGTTTTTTTTTCAGCCATGCACTAATAAATGTTATTATTTTTTATAAAGTAATGTTGTTATAAGTTTGTCGTATACGGTTTTACTAATATCTCGCATCTGCTTAGACCGTCGATCGCTAGTTTGAAAAAAGACTTGCATAAAAACGGTTCTGATGAGAAAACTATACAAAAAATTGAAAATGTTTTTCAGCCATGCACTAGATTATAAAATTCCCAATAATATGACGTCAATATCTTATCTATAAATTAAACACATTATGGTTTTATTGTCCGTCGGAAATCATCAATTTTGAATCTCCAACATGGCTCTAAGGGATGAACCCTCTTAATTATATCGTGTAAATGAGGCTTTAGACACGCCAGTCCTCAGCCTAATTAGGTGCTTTGTAATGAGAAATAACAAAAAACATTTTATTCAGGTGGACCTGTCATACAAAGTATCCCACAACCCATACACGCAGCATCGAGCAATCCACATCACGTCACCTGTTCCTGAGCTGACCGGGAACTACACCTGCGTGGTATCCACCTTCCTTGCGGAAGACGAGAAGACCAGGCCAATGACTATATTTGGTAAGAAGAAGGTTTTAGCTCTTACTATTATTATATTGGGTGTACCGGAAAGTTCTGTCGGTTTTTGTAAATAAAACTCGTGGTTAGTTCTTAAAGCTATTATTTCTATTTTAATCAATTACAAATATTGTCCCTGATTTTCTACTACACGTTCAGATACACACTCGAGTCCAAAAACACTACACATTCTACAGGCTGTAGCAGCGTTATTTCCCTTCTGGAACTCATAAAGTATACAATGCCTCAAATGAACTTTATCGTTGGCACTCATTTAGACACTGCGGCTACTCAGAAGTGAATGACAAATTATTGCGCAATACGTGTATTTATAGTCCGTAACCCAGAAATTATGAAGCAATATTATTCAATACTTTTAACGTATTGGTATAGAGAGAAATTCGAAAAATTTCTATGTACTACCAAAACCGACAGAACTTTCCGGTACACCCAATAGATAGTAGCGTTATCCTCATCATTGCCGTCATCCACAGCCCAACTTTTGCCATTACTGATCATTAGCTCCTCTTTGATAAAGTAATGAATGTTGCCAGCTTTAGGTGGATTTTAGCATAACTAGGATATTTGACAGTGAGTTGACAAAGCAGGTTGGTTAGGAAAGACTCCACCTCTGAATTTCAATCTTAACTTTCCACTGAAAGGCAAACGTCCTCCTTCCTTTTTCCACTGCTACTTTCTTTCCCAGCGGGTGGCCAATCTTTTATATTTAATCTTCCTCAAAAGTAGTAAAAAAAAAAGTTAGGCTGATGATTATTTAAATAAGAATACGTTTAAGACCACCTTTGTAAAAATCAATTAGTGACTATCCATACTAATGACCACTGTCAATCAAACACCCAAATCAACTCAAAAATAAACAATGAAAATTAATTTCCATTTTTCATTCCCTTGAAACCGAAGCAGGAAATTACTGCCTATTAATTATTGACAGTGCTCAAATGAAATGCACCGTAGATACAATACGTACATAATATAGCGGTGGCCGCCACTGGACGCAGTACAATGAGCTTTGTGCTGAGACTAAACGGAAATTACTCTGTGGAAGTTTATCTGCAGGTGCGTCCCGAGAACGTTATTGTATAGTTTGTAGTTGCTTATTTTGGGGGTTGTTGAAGTTTGCCTTTGTTAAAGTGTCTGTGTTTTCTAATCCATTGATTATTTTTTGTTTAAATATGATGTATAACGTGAAGGTCATGAGGTTGGTCACGACAAATTCTGCCGGTCAAGGTATTTAAGCGTATCGAAAATTTTCAATTTCAACTCTTAGTGTCTTTGTCGTTTTATAAAAGCTTTTACGACACCTGACCGTCTGCCAATCTGAGCTAAAAATATATAATGATAAGTATCAAGCATTATGCAGATTTTTTCGTCAGTTCTTGCTCCCTCGCCATTTGGACGCCAAAAAACATTTCTATGTAATTTAACAGAAAAACTTGCCCTCGAAAAAAAATTAGCGCTCCGGAATAAAGAATTATTCGTACAACTCATTAATTTTGCGAATAATTCATAAAAACCAATGTTTTAGTTCCCAATGCTAAAAAGCCGATAAAATATACAGAAGTAAAATAAATTCAGTCTATCTGCTGAAAGTTTTAATATTTCATTCTGAAATGATTTGTTCTTTGTTATAATACAGCAATGGAAATTACATCTCGTTGAAGAAAAATAATTAAATGAAAATGCGTTGGCCTAGAAAATTCTAAAAACTTCCCATAGTAAAATTTATTTGCGAAACTACGGGTTTTTAATAAAAAGCTAACTTGAAGTGTATTACGAAGAAGGTACGGTAGACTAAAAGTCAAAGAAAACAAGCTAATGGAATACAAATGGCTGTTTTGCTTATATTAGAAAATCCATCAATATTTGAAGCAACAGTACCTACTGTGTCCAACGCATTTATAATGAGCTGGAAGAGACTTGGGAGCTTTGTAGACTGCAATTCACTGGAGTTGTGCTTAAATGTTACAGTGTTATTTGAATGACTTCAGTAGAATTATGATGACGAAAAAGCCACACTTTACATAGGTGTCATTTCAATCACATATTTAGAAAAACAACCTGCCTAGTACATGTTCCCTTCGATTATTAACATTGAGTCTCTACCTATACGAGTAGGTACAGACTATTTACATAGTAATCAATTCTTCTAACAATTTCCGATAGTGATTATGACATTTGAAATGATCATACCGTGTAAGTTTATTGAGAAAACAGAGAGGTCTCACTAGAGTCACTGTGGTCTACATGGGAGAAAATTAATGCGAATATAAAAATCCGCTTGATGGATGATGGATTTTCAACTTTGGGCGTTGAGCCGAGCGTTAAGAGCCCTCTTATATTTTGGTACTGAGCGCGCATCTTTTTTCTTTATATAAATGGCATCTCGCAGTTCAACCTTTGAGGTTGTCGTCTGCTTAACCGGGCTTGCCTGTGGATGCCTCAATAAATTAATTCCTTCAGCCAGGGCGAGCGCGCATCGCCGGCGCAATGAAATATATAGTACTTATATTTTATTTATTAAAAAAAAGCATCAATATATTTTTTTACTCTTTATTTATAAGACATAATATGCCTTATAAATAAAGAGTAACGACCGGACCTATTCAATATTCTACTGGAAACAAGTCTGAATATCTCCGAACTTCTACATCATTTTCACGCAGTATTTATACCAAAATAGTCTCCAATAATTGCTTAAACAATATCAATAATAAAATATATTGATGCTTTTTTTTTTTAATAAATAAAATAAAAGTACTATAACAAAAATGTTTTGATGGATTATATTCTACAGAATCTGCAAATTAGTGCTCTCAAATCGGCTCTCCATGAGTTTTTGCCTAAATATCCATCAGGAGAACGATTATTGCTAAATAAATAATAAGAAAATCGGTTAGTCATTATTGTAGAAGAGAAAACGAACTATATTTACCAATTAATTCTTATTTATACCAACCAACGAATAGTATTCAATTTCAACGAGAAAATCGTGCATGTACGCGCATTTTTGTAATACTCCTCTTAAATATCTAACAGCGCGATTTTATTTAGACATCCATTTTTAGGTATGGCCGAATGTTAGAGAAAAGGGCATGCGTCATTTATGTTATAAAAATATTGCCAACTCATTTCCATGTAAACTAACTCCTTGTATAATAGAAGCAGTATCCATTATCATTCGCGTGATCCTAGACAGTAGATATTGTGTTCCTAAAGCACAGTCGTTCGCGAAACTCTGCTTCCAATGACATTTACATTATAGACTGATGGGGTAACAGCGACGGTAAAAGCTTTGATCCAGAATAAGCAAAGACAAAACGAGTAAATAATACTAATTTCAGTTATGGAAGACTGGAGTATCCTTGCACAGGCATATTTGCTTAAAAGGAGGTTCCAATCACTTGGTTTTAAGAAAGTTACGTATTATGATAATTAACCATTTTCCAACATCTAAACTACAAAGAGAAAACATTTGATTTTTTGTATGCTTGTTTTTTAAAATTTCACGCTAAAACGGCTGAGCGATTTTGGATGAAATTTGGCACATGGTTAGACCATGACCCGAAACCGGATATTGGATACCTTTTATCCCGGTATTCCCACGGGATCGACACATATGCGGGTGAAGCCGCGGAGTGCAGTCAGATCATTCATAAGTTCATGCAAAGTTATTTTTCATCAGATTAACTTTAATGTGAATTTAAACATGGTCTTCAAACTCACAGAGTTCAATCATACCACCATCGACATCTTTGATAAAATTGCCTACATACCTCAAGTCAGGCCTGTATTGACCTAAGGTATAAGTCGATCGTGCATGTATTGATGGTTTTTATTTATTTATTTAAAATTTTCGCACAATCGGTACAAAGGCGGTTTTTGGTGGTTTTTTCAATATCAAAAACACTTTAAGACCACTAGTACAATATAATAGTAGTCAAAATCTTGGCAGAATTCACATGCTTATTTGAGTAATCGAACTATTTGAGTAGCATTTTGTTTGCACCCAAGAATGAGTGATAGGATGAGAGCTTAATACCACAAAACACGAATCATAAATAGAGTTAAAACTTTTTCGTTCGTCAATAAAATCAAAATGCATCATAATCCTTTTGATTGGATACGATGAAAAATTTAATATCAATTTTATATCACGTATCCGTTAGTATATTCAATAGCATTTATTATTCAAATCACAAATCTGGTACAAAATTGATTTCAATTTTATTTTTTTACAAATCCTGCTAAATAAATAACGAGTTTGCTATTACCTGTTAGTTTCCGGATGACAATTTTCAATCATGTTCATGTACGGTCAGCAATGAAAGTCAAAACAAAATATTATTTTAAAATCTGTGTTCAGATGCTGACCATACATGATTTATATTATTATCTCGGAAAGCCTTAGTTACAATATAAAAGCTAACACTAAAATATCATATTATGTACAAGTATATTAAACAAAATAATAAAAGGAAACGTAGGAGCTCATTGGACACCAAAAAATTCGTCCGCTTCGCTGTCAATGGGATACGTGCCCAAAAGCCACGTTGGTTGGCAATGCGGATTCTGTGGGCTACAAATAGGCCAGCCCACTGGTCTTATGAAGGATTGACTAACCGTTTAGCGATGTCTTGAAATACTCCATGAGCACTCTCAGAAATAAGTGTACATTAATGCCATACCAATAATTGGCCTGAAACAAGGGTTTTTACGACATCTTTTCCTCCTCCATTTCACTGATTTCAGAGTTACTCATTTGGATTAATTTGATTTACAGTACCAGAAACAAAGTTCGATATGATTCAAGACAGGTTGGACGACCAATACTTGAACATCATCTGCTCAGTTGAAGGCGTCTTCCCCAAACCAGAGCTGGTCATCTTAGCTGGAAATAGGTAAGGATTAAAACTTTATTAAGTTTTATAAGCTTAGGATCAAAACTCAAAGCTCACCGAACATAGCTGTTATACGTCGACGTCAAAGTCGCATGGCTTGAGTTACGATGTCATGCTAAATTGAACCCCTAGTGTTGCTTACTCGCTGATAGGTTTATGTGTAGCTGCAGATCTTCTGTGTGGGAATGGCATACGAGTATTGCGCAAGACTATTCACACTTGAATGAATATTTTGCCTTAGATTCTTGGCACAGTACATCGAAAGAGAGAATTTTCATACTTAAAAATTGTCACGATTTAGTTATGGTTTAAATCTATACTTAATTTTAGAAGTGGTCTATAGACCAATAGCAAAACGGCTTTGATATATAATAATATGTTGGAATAATTCATCTGTTAACGGGCATCAAAATCTAGCAAGACAATTTTGAGAAAAAAATTCTTTTAGACTTTACCCCCTATATACAAACTCACAGTGGGCGGTAATCTTTGGAATTACTGATCCGATTCAGAAAATTCTTTCACAAAGGGAAAGCTACTGTACTGCCGAGTGCTATAGAACAAAAATCAATAAGTTAAAACAAGAAATTTTACGTGTAATATCAATATACAATGTCGGGGGCACAATATTGTGTAGATATCACAAAATTGGTTTTCTTTTTGAGAGAGATTACATGAAACAAGATTTTGTATGCTTAAAGTATAAGTTGCCCCTTTTTTTGGTTGTCGATACAAAATTCTGTAGTCTATTCTCAAAACCATTCGTGTGCGAAAACAGTTCACCTTGTTATGACGGTATTTTAAATCTAGTCTGTCAGTCTAGACACTGTTCATTATGCAAAGTAGTTCAGATCAATCATATTCATGATTCGCCTCCACGAATATCTGTAATAAACAAACAAATAAAAGTATTCATTATGAAATGTAAAAATGGTACCATTTTCTTAATAAAAAAAAGACTGTCATCATCTACCTAGCCTTTTCCCAACCATGTTAAGGTCTGCTTTCAGTCTTACTAGATTCTGAGTACCAGTATTTTACGTGGATCAACTGCCTGTCTGACCTCCACAACCCAGTTACTGGGTAATACGATGCTCCTTGGTAAGACTGATTGTCAAGACTTTCAGGCTTCTGACGACCCGTAAACGACTGTCACAGATCCACAAATAACAGCCAGGACCAACGGTATAACGGACTTTCTGAAGTTTTGATATGTAAAGATGGTCACCCATCCACGGATCAACTGCGGCAAGCGTAGCTTAACTTGATCGATCGACCCGTGTGGCTGTTACTATTTTGCCACAAGCCAATAAAAAAAGACATTTCCAATATGATGAAGTAGAAAATAAATTCCAATGAATTGCTTGGAATAGGGCACAACGGCTGAAACTTCCGGACGTCCGATTGGTTCGTGAATAATACCGGATACGATCACTTGAACGTTCCTCAATCTTGAAACATAAGGCGGGATATTGCTACAGAACACGGCTGGTTTGAGTATTGTCTGCCTTCAGGAAATTCAGTTTAAAACATGAGAAGATGTGTTTGTTTCAATTTAGTCCTGAGTTTTGCAGACTTCGTAGGGCGTTGTGACTTGATTTATTACAGCATCGTATCAGATAGGTGCAGTAAAATTTACGAATGTGGTTCATCAAAGTGAATAACTTTATCCATGGGACCATAACAACATCGTAAACTCGAAAAAATAAGCAGCCGTCCCATGCATTCGGGTCGATTAGTTATCGAAGTGTTTTATGGGACTGTTGATAATTTTTTTGCGATTACGCTGATGATCCCGTGGAGAAAGTGGTTCAGTTTGATGGTTTGTACCACATCCTTAAATTTCACCAAACTTTTCTGATACATGTTGAAGTTAGATAATTCTAAGAATATACCTAAGAATTAAAATGGTCATTAATAATATCTTTACTCACTGCATTTAATTAGAAATAATTATTTAGTTAATAAAAATAAAAAAAAACAATTTATATAATTGCATTTCTGATTTTGCTACGCGATAATTTTGGTATTATTATTTGTAACACCATTTATTTTTGCCGATAGTTCACGAGGTCAATTTGACTTCCCCATTAAAATTCATCAAACGTCCACACTCAAAACCTCCCTCCGTATATGCACCGCCTTAGAATTTTAGACTGAATAATTTGGATGCTCCGCGAAAGTTGGCTAACAACCCCGACATCGTGCCTGCGATCACATACCTACCCGGGTGGATTTAGTTTGTCGTACTGGTATTACCTCCATTCTGTAATCCTGGTACTACGGAGTTGTATGAAGGGAAGCAGGGGAACTTATAGGGAAGTAGCCTTTAATCTTCGTATGCCTTGTCTGCGTACGATATAAGGTTTTATTTTCTTGTTGAAATGGTAATCTCGAAGTTGAAGAAAAAAAAACTGTTTTTTCTAGGTAGTATAATGTTTGTTCGGTGCATTCTTGAACACATTTTTATTAGACGTCAGTGATACTTTTGGTTGGTTTAGATTTCTGCCTTAACCTTATTCTTACGGATGACAAAATATGCAACAAGAGGAGTTAGAAACATTTTTGAACATGTTTTACACAGTGCGAGTTAATTGCCTGCAACAATAAAAGTTGCATAAAAATTGAAGCAACAAAATCAAGCATTGATCTCTGCTTAAAACTAGTTTTAAGTTTTAATTTTAGAACGATCCACAAGCATAGATTCATTGTTCGTGAATCGAACCCAAGCAGTGATGACAAAAAAAAAAGTACATCACGAAGCTCATCTCAGATAGTGCCTACTTAATGTGGTGTCCCACGTGCCCATGTCGTATCTTTGACGCTAGTTCTAAGGTCCAGAACGAAAGAAAAGCCACGTTGTGGCAGTCACACAAATATCAAGAGCCATTTTGTAGAAACAATTCAGTATTTTGATAGTAATAAAGCTACATATTTTTTATTTTTTTCAATATCCCTCCAAATATGGGTGCCATATTATTTTCTCACGCCACTCTCATTCCTCATCTTTTACACGTAGCATGATCTCCTCCGTTGTCATACTCCCCGTCTTTGCGAGGTTGAATAGTAGGTATCTATTTATTTATTGGTGCTAGGTGATAGTGGCTTTCATAGCAGCATTCAAACTTGCATCAGTAAACAAGTATTATAATTGCTATTAAAAGATACTGAAACCCCGTTCCAAAAGCAATAGGAAGTAATATAAAATAGACATAAGTATTTGCATACATTTCTAAAAGAGGAAATTCATGTTAACAAGCATAAAGGGCATGCAAATACATAACATACATCATATCATCGGCATTCATATTATCGGCTACTGCTTTCAATATTCATTTGGTCAGTTTATATCGTGTTCGTGTATCGTTTGTGTGTTTATTAGTAAGTAGATATAATTCAGAGATAAATACCTTTTCTTGTTTACTCCAATTATTGGAGCGTATTACTTTCATTGCTACCACCGCAAACACAAAGAAATAAACCTATTAAATTGTTTTATTCAAATTAAAATCTTCCAATAAAATTTTTGACTTATGTTTGTCAAAGTCAAGACAGTTACAAAATTTTTGGAATGAAATAATATAAAATGACTTCAAATAGTTTAACTTCAATAAAGGTGGGATTTTACTATTCGGGGCAAACAAAATAACGCTCATTTCCTAAATCCCAAATTTAATTTTTAATATTTATAATCCTGTGAAGATCAGAACATAGTTGTTAAATAAAATAAATCGTAAAGGAAAACAGGCTGGTGCATAGACAATACACATCTCTGCTTGAGCCTCGATTTGAGTGTCGCTTCAGCTGAGTATAGATTGATTACCGTTCTGAAATAAGAACGATGCTCAAGTACTGATTCTATACTTAAACAATGATCAGACAGGCCGTTGGTCTAGTGGTCCACTGACCACTAGACCAACGGCCTGTCTGATCATTGTAGTAGTATCAGTAGTCAGGGCCACTGCCCTGACTGCTATGCCCAAGGTCGTGGGTTCGATTCCCACCTAGGACAAATGTTTGTGTGATGAGCACGATCATTTGTTCTTTGTTTGGGTGTAATTTATCTATAATATGTATGTATTTAGAAATATATATGTATGTTTATCAGTTGTCTAGTACTCATAGCACAAGCTCCGCTTAGTTTGGGACTAGATGGCGTTGTGTGAAAGTTGTGGAATATTATTATTATTATTATAATGATCGACTGATTGACGATCAATCTGAACTTGAGGAATGTTCTGTAATAAGGACCTTATACTACTACAACATCACTTAAAATATATATATTTTATAGCTTAAGTTTTTTTGTGTGCCACAAACAAGAAACTTGCATAATGTAAATTGAGCTTTACAGTTAGCGGAGACTGTTACCCAATTTAATCCATACAGAATCAAATCACTTATCACATGCTAGCCACTCGACGTACGTCCGATCACCACCAAGGCTGAATACCCAATCAATTTTGGTGCAAAACGAAGAATGTCTGACTGAGTAACCACATAACGTCTCAAATACTAACCCAAACAATGAAATCTGTCCACAGGCCGCTGAACGCGAAGTCGTCGATCAAAGTCATCGAGGGCCGCTACACAGCCCTAACGAGTTCAGTCGTGAAGATAGACGCATTGCCGCCGACTGTTGAGATTCTCTGCGACATGCAGGTCCCACTCGCCAACTATTACAGCAGGAAGAGGGATATCTTTTATAGAGGTACTTTTTTTATTTTTTTTATTAGATCTTGTCGCATCACGAGGACTGCCTCATTGGTGTAGTGGCTAAGGGTCATTCCTGAGCTTGGAGTCTTGGGTTCGTGTTATCGAGTTTTTCCTTTAGTATCTCACAACATAACTGACGAATCGTGTGTGTTTAGGATAACACCTCTACCTACCCCTTTTTTCACTATAGGTGTATTATGTTATTTTTTAGTATCACATTAATGTGGCTAAGTAATAACAACCGCACGGGACGATCGATCAGGTTAAGCTACGCTTGCCGCGGTTGGTCTGTGGATGGGTGACCATCTTTACATACCGGGACTCCTCCGTGCCTCGGAAAGCACGTTAAGCCGTTGATCCCAGCTGTCATTCGTGGATCTTTGGCAGTCATTACGGGTCCTCATAAGTCCGAAACTACCGAGTCTAACAACCAGTCTTATCAACGGGTTTCGTATTAAACAGTAACTATGTTGTGAAGGTCAGATATAGGCAGTCGCTCCATGTAAAATACTGATGCTCAGCTGCATCCAGTTAGACTGAAAGCCGACGCCAACATAGTTGGGAAAAGGCGAGGCAGATGATGATCACGTTAACGTGTTAAATACAAGGTGTAACTTAAATAACGCACAACCTCTTAAGGGGTCATTGGACTCATCATTATGAACAACTTTTACTATGGGACCAAACAGGAAATCGCGAAAAAAAAATCAGCTGTTCCCTACGTATGTTCGCATAACTCGTCAAAATGTAGGGAACAGCTGATTTTTTTTACGCGATTTCCGGTTTGGTCTCATAGTAAAAGTTGTTCATAATGATGAGTACAATGACCCCTTAAGAGGTTGTGCGTTATTTAAGTTACACCTTGTATAAAGAGCAATGGTGGTCCAGTAGCCCATTGAATCGGCATGTCCTAGAAAAAGCCAAAATTTCGAAGACATGTGACATCTACCAACCCGCACTGGGCCCGCGTGGTAGATTACAGCCCACTCCCTGTCGAAGAGAGGAGGCTTGTGTTCCAGCAGTGGGAATATTATAGGCTAATTATAAATTAAATAAGTGTGGCTAAGGTGTGTACGAGTATTAAAGCAGCCGGTCGATTCTGTAAAAATCTCACCATCATCTGCCGAGCCTTTTCCCAACTATGTTGGGGTCGGCTTCCAGTCTAACCGGATGCAGCTGAATACCAGTATTTTACATGGAGCGACTGCCTATCTGACCTCCACAACCCAGTTACTGGGTAATACGATACCCCTAGGTAAGACTGGTTGTCAGACTTTCGGGCTACTGTCGTCAGTAGCCCGAAAGTCTGACTGTAACGACTGTCAAAGATCTACGAATGACAGCCGGGACCAACGGCTTAACGTGCTTTCCGAGGCACGGAGGGGTCTCGGTATGTAAAGATGGTCACCCATCCACAGACCAACCGCGGCAAGCTTAGCTTAACCTGATCGATCGACCTGTGTGGCTGTTATCATTTAGCCACGGGCCCCTCTCTGTAAAAATCTCACCGTGAAATCATAAGTGAAGTGAGCACTTAATAGTGTTAATGTTAATCCCTAGCGAATGGTAGCTCACTCCACGCTCACTTCACCCAAGCTTTCACGGTGAGATGATTACAGAATCGCACGGCAGTTATGATAAGCTCAATGAAACAAAGAGTGAACAAAAAAGACTTCGTTTTCAGCGGAAATAAAAGTGGGGTTCGAACTATTAGAATCTATTTTTATTAGTAAAAATGTAAAGAAACCCTGCGGATCAGTCAGTTATTTTAAGAAACCATGTCCCAACAGTAGCCAAAAACAGCTTTCGATCATGAAAACCGAAGCCCACTCAATTATATTATTTAGATAACAAGTCTATTATTATGGAAGTGAAATTAAAAAAATATTGCCTGCAGGGTAATTGCGTAACGAACTATTAGGTAGCAGCAATGGGTTTCATTTTGACAGTTTAATAACATTCATTGCGTCATTTACGTTGTTGAGCAGACACATTTTTCGAACATATGGAGCAGTGGATTAGCAATATGCTTCAAAATGATTCAAATGGAGAGAAATAGTGTGTTACGCAATTTGGGTGCTGTATTATTATAACTGCTCTCCATCTGAGACTTATTCATTCAGTTCCCTGAATATTTTGTAAAGGCTATTTCTAAGAAATCTATACACCTATCCTTAACAAACAGATTACGGTGAATAAGACTTTTTGTTGCCGAGTTATATGAATACATTTCATATAACTCGGCAACAAAAAGTCTTATTCACCGTCATTTTACCTCTGAATTTGCATCAGTGTCAAAATCTAAGTGATCTTTATTCTCGTTAAATTAAGGTTGCTATTAGGTTGTTGCCAGTGAATAGTCTGTCAAAATCACATTGATTTTTATTCTCGTTATATTAAGGTTGCAGTTAGGTTGCTGCTGTCATGGGTAAAATAAGCGTGAAAGGACAATCACAAAATACTTTTTTCATCCAGAGATATATATTGTAAGACAGATTATATTTTAATAGAATTAGGGAGAAAGGAGAGGAGAAAGGAGAGGGAGGAGAGGATTGGGGGGGGGGTGATTTGGTGATATTCTTCAAAAAGATCAGGCGCGTAGTATTCACTAGAAACTGGCGCGCGTAAATGACTAGAAGTCTAAAAACGAGTAGTGTACTACTAGGATCTTTTGGTGCTTGAATGACATTGACAGGTATGCGTTTTTCGTAAATATTTGGGAAATTGTCACTGGCGTTGTGCATTGACAATACTAGATGGTGGCGTTAGTTCCGAATTTGGCCACGCTCCAAAATAATTGGCGTTGTATGTAAGGATCCATCGTAGCATGTGGAGTTAAGTATGTAGTTTCTGCCTACCCCTATGGGGACATGAGTATGATGATGGGGGTATGAGTTTAATGTATGTGGGTATGTAGAATTAATTTTATGTTTTTGTTAACAGATCCCCCGTCGCCTACGACGGATACGCCCTATTTGGACGAAGTGGCGCCTGATTCCGGTGAGACATTGTTATTAGATCATACTGTAGTAAAAATAAAAGGAAAATGTAGCAATAGCATATCTATCTAAAAATAAGTAATTATGTATTGGATTTGCCCCTAACAAATTGGAGACCTACTTATAGCGCTTCACTGATTAACACTAGAAAGACTGAAACTTAGTATATAGGTATCTATATTGCTCAAATGACTGCTTTTGGACAATATAGATAAAACACACAAATGTATAACGGAAATGAAGGAGGGGGGAGGTAACTACAATTAATAAACGCATTTATATGTTGTACAAAAAGTCACAAAATTCCAAGAAATTGTGTCATTATATTATTATACGTAATTGTTTTTCTAATTGAAATTAAAAAGCAGTCAAAATGACCTCCTTGGGCAATCTAGTGTTAATAAAAACTATGTTCTCTCTAGCATGAGACAGGAAAAAATCAAATCTATCTTGGTCTTACTCTGCCATCAGCGAACTATACATACATGTTATATGCTCACATCATGATAACATAATAGGCAGTCCGCTGAATGGCTGACTGTCCAGGGAGCACCGGATTTATACATTTTAAGTAGTGTCACTCGTAGAAGCTATTAAAATCATTCTCCTAAAAAACTTTAACTACTACCCGTTCGCGATATGGACGGTCCACACGATACAGACTTTCATACAGACTGCTATAGAATTTTGTCTGTGCGACTTTTTATCACACCGACATTTGTTTATACGGCTTAGTTGCACAGACAAAATTCTATAGAAGTCTGTATGAAAATCTGTAGTCTGTATGAAAGTCTGTATCGTGTGGACCCACCAATAAGTTTGCTGGTCCATGGAATCGCCTCCCCCAACCACCTACCACACCGCATAGTCGCCCTCTCGGTACCGTAAGTGACGTCATCGCAAGCTTGTGTGGTTATTACAGTCATATTCTTACTTTCACTTCTTAAGGCACCTTAATGTACCTTAATGTTCTTAAGGCACCTTAACCTTGACAATTCAAAAGTGCCTGTAATTCGTTTACGAGTATTTGAAATAAATGCTTTGAGTTTCAGATTAATATTCATCAGTTTTCTTGATATATTTTAGTTTTGCTGATGGACAGCGGAAAACTTAACGCGAACGGGTTGTATGTTAGTTTTAAGCATCAGCCTTTATTTTATAAGTGTGTTTAATTAGTTATTTATTTGATGACTTGTTGTTTCAGGCCACCACATTATGTCAACTTCGGCGCTGGTAATCACATCCATAGTCATCAGTTTATTCAGATTACAGGCGACTTGACAGAACTTAGATAAGAGATTATATAAAAAATACCTCATAGGCCTTGTTCTAATAGAAAGCGATCGTCGCAATCATTTGTCTCTAATTTTTTCGCAAAACCCAAACGCGCCTTCTGTCGGTGCAACGACGCATTCGGGTGCGCTGAACAAAATGAACGGAACGATCGCTTATATTAGGACATTGCCATAATATATATGGACAATATAATTTAAATGCATTGTGTGCAGATTATCTTTATGAATATTTAAAGCAAATGCAAAGCGTTTCGTTACTCGGGAACGATTTGTAAAGTAAAAAGTTCTGCTAATATATTTCACAATAAAAATATTTGCAAACTGTTCATACAACTTTAATATATTTTTGAATACTAGCTTATTGAATTGTAAATATTTCATAAATATTCCAATGATTTATATTTTCTTCATAAGTATTTCATCATGATTTATTATCTCAAAATAATATTATTTTGAAATATCCATCGTAAATAATAAACAAACCGGAGTTAAAGTTTGTTTACATGCACATAAATTGGGTACAAATGGTGGCTACAATCCAAATAAAAATTATCTGACTATTGAATAATCAGACCTTAGTGCTGATTTTTCAATCGACAGATAAATGTATCAGAGGAATAATTTTGAATTTTTGACAGTTCTTCCATACAAAAACTGTCAGACGTTAATTTTATTCCACGAATAAAAAAATATCTGTCGATTGGAAAATCAGCCCTTACTTTAATAAATTTAACTGTACTGTGTATCTGTGTTGTGTGTATATCGACTAAGTTAAGTCAAAATGAGCCCCCCCACCCCACAATTATAACTTCAGTTAATTGCGTCAAACAAATATTGTATTTCAAATGTAGATAATTATTACAATCCATCAAAATCAATCCAATATTCATCCAAAACTTAGGCTAATGATAATATATTTAAAAATAATCAACCGGATAATTTTTAAAAATAATCCGCCTGATTATTCGAAGTATGAGTTTTGTCTATTCATAATAATCGTTTAAACTACTTCGGAAAATACCAAAAATTTTGCTGAGGGTTGGCTCGTTTTGGCAGAATTAAGGCGAGACTCTAGTAAAACAATTTCTACGAAAACTTTATGGAAATTTTTCTACCAAAATTGTGTCGTATCGTCGTCGCATCACACCAGTCTGCGGGTGCCTTAAAGCTCCCTTTAAATAAGAAAATAATAAGTTAAAACTTATCACACGTTTATGGTTGTAAATATTTATTTATAAGTAGGTATATTATCTATTTATAGAAATGTTTTGAACATTCCAAAGATAAGTTTTATCTAGTCTTAAAATAAACTAAGTAAACAATTTAATTTTTGAGTTTCACTTATTTCAGATATTCAGGAAGTTTTTTTTTTGGATGAAGTTGATAGTTGACTAATTTAAAATGGCTGAAATTTATTTATTTTGGAAGTATAGGTAAATGAAAAACAGTGGCCGAAAGGATAAAGTGCAGAACAACGAGAGACAGGTCAGGAGTTCGATTACCAGGCTAGCACATCAAGCTACTACAACCTCTCAAATTTCTTTAATAGATTGTCAACTTTATCGCTAAGTTATAAGGTTCAAAGTTGATTGGGATAATTTGACAGTTTAGGGTAGCTTAATGTGCTGGCGTCTGTACTGTTGTCCAATTTTCAGCAGAAGAGAAAATTAAGATATAAGGTTTGATAATCCTGGAATATGTTTTATACATACATAATTTTATATTCTATAGAAATAAAAATAAATAAAATTGACTGATAAATGCATACGAAAGTATATACTGTACCTAGAACAATCTCTGTCTATTTGTTCTGGCTGACCTCCGAATCGGAAACTTTTCCCGAAACTTTTTGTCCCGGTAGTACGATTTCTTTATAAGATATAGGTATTTTGCATACCAAAGATTTAGCGTATAGCAAATAGTTCACAGAAATATCATCTTCATTTTCGTCATATGATACGGTAGGCAAATTTTTAATCCTCTCACTTTTTCTTTGACCATATGAAGTCTGTTCATTTCAAAATAAGTTCGTTCCCGTAGGATATTTTTTTTTATTGCTAAATGGGTCCGCTCTTGACCTCGATCACGTCTGATGGAAAGCGATGGATGAGGTCTATGATGGAACGAGCGTGTACAGAAGATGCATAAAGCATCCGACATCCACGCAGGCGAAGCCGCGAGCAGGTGCTAGTTTCTGATAAAAACATAGACTATCACTCAAAAAGTCGCTAATACTCGTTGAGTTAACGTGGTGATTAATACGCCTGGAATTAACGTGGTTATTAATACACCTTGAGTTAACGTGGTGATTAATACGCCTTGAGTTAACGTAGTGATTCATACGCCTTGAGTTAACGTGGTGATGAATACGCCTGGAATTAACATGGTGATTAATACGCTTTGACTTAACATGGTGAGTAATACGCTCTGAGTTAACGTGGTGATTAATACGCCTTGAGCAAGCGTGATGATTAATACACCTTGGATTAACGTGGTGATAAATACGCCTTGAATTAACGTGGTGATTAATACGCTCTGAGTTAACGTGGTGATTAATACGTCTTGAGTTAACGTGGTGATTAATGCTCGTGCCATATCTGTATAAGAGGCCTTTGACCTGCAGTGAGACACTTATAGTCTGGTAATATTATCACTCAAAAAGTAGGAAAATGTTTCTACAGTTCCCATGTTACTCGACAACGAAACCACATCCATTCAAATAAAGCTTTAGAGCTTACAAGCTTTCCAACATATGTATACAGGATCGATTCCCAGTTTTAAAACCACCATCAAATTGGATTTACTTCCATCCATTAAATATAGGTTGAAACCGAAGCGGTTTTGTATACCAACCAACCAGCTGTTGTTTGTCTATCGCTTTTAGCTAAACTAAAAAATATGACAAATACTACACTAGAATATTTGAAACATTAGGAACATGTCCTAGCATTTAACAATTTTGGAGTAAAACACGTCCCATTTACCTTTAAGAAACTTAAACTTAACTTATAACTTACAAGCTATAGCCCGCGACTTTGTCTGCGATCTAGGATAAAATATCGCATATCGAACTTGGGTGACACTGGGAAAGAAGAGTGGAGGCTTTTTAATAGGCTTGTGAATGGTGACGATTATGAAATGATTAGTTCCTGTTAAAGTAAACACTATCAAATTGATTCAACTTGAGGAAGCTGTGTAAGTAGATTGATCCTTCAAATCTAACTTGCACAACAACAAGTATGACGGAAAAATTTTACGACATAACTAGAGTATCCAATTTAAATCCAGAAAAATAGAACTATGTATTCACAATGGACGGCTAACATACTGCGGGTCTCGTTAAAAGTTCAGCAACTAGAACAGACATGAAATATTTTGATCCAATTTATATGGGAGATGTACCCAAAGCAACACATGGTAAAAAACCGGCCGAAAAAAATACGTTTCTTAATGAAGACCTCCTTTAATTTTTATTAACTTTATTTTATTTTTACTTTTTGTTATTATAGCGGTAATAGAAATACACACATGTGAAAATTTCAACTGTCTATCTATTACGGTTCATGAGATATAGCTTGGTGACAGTCTGATGGATGGACGGACGGCGGAGGCTTAGTAATAGAATTCCGTTGTCAACCGTTGGGTTGGGAACTCTACAAACCAGTATAAAGTGGCCTCTTATTCTATTAAAACTCCGTACTACGCTAGTCCAGCTCAAGGTGACAGTGTTACTCATCAGCGACGCCTAGGATCGACTGCTGCTATAACTACATGATTATATTTTCCGTTAGAAATGAAAAAATAGAATAGGAATGAATTTATGAGTTTTTTTTTAAATTTTTTTCATGAATAAATAGATAGTACAGACGCCAGCACATCAACTTACCCGAAACTGTCAAAATTTCCCAATCAACTTTGAACCTTATGTTTTAGCGATAAAGTTGAAAATCTAGTAAAGATATTTGACAGATTGTAGTAGCTTGATGTGCTGGCGTCTGTACAAGAACAGATTGGACGATAACCCCCAAACTAGGCTATCTTGGGGGTCGGGGCAAGTGATGTTTCAAGTTATACATATACGCATCAGTCTAGTGAAAATCGAAGTATTCGAAGATTTCGCAATGCCCGATAGATGCTAGACATAATACGAATGGTAATTCCCAATGAAAAAGGCACCGTCGTAAAAAGTGGTCTGGCAATTCCTGTGCCTTTTGCAAGAAGACCTGGCCAGGACAATCAGTAGTCAGCTAACACATCTTTTCGACAAATTATTGCAATAAGGGCTGATTTTTCAATAAGAGGGGCTGTGGCTAAGTAATAACAGCCGCACGGGTCGATCGATCAGGTTAAGCTTTGCTTGCCGTGGTTGGTCCGTGGATGGGTGACCATCTTCACATACCAAGACCTCCGTGCTTCGGAAAGCACGCGGTCCCGGCTGTCATTCGCGGATCTTTGACAGTCGTTGCGGGTTGTCAGTAGCCCGAAAGTCTGACAACCAGTCCTACCAAGGGGTATCGTATTACCCAGTAACTGGGTTGTGGAGGTCAGATAGGCAGTCGCTCTATGTAAAATACTGGTATTCAGCTGCATCCGGTTAGACTGGAAGCTAACCCCAACATAGTTGGGAAAAGGCTAGGCAGATGATGAGATAATTTTTATTCGTGGAATAAAATTGACGTCTGACAGGTTTCGTACAGAAGAACTGTCAAAAATTCAAAATCATTCCTCCAATAAAATTATCTGCGTTGGAAAAATCAGTCCTAAGACTATGTTCAGCTTTAATGCTTTTACATATCAAAGTTAATTTAAGTAGGCATCAGTCTTTTTGGTCCAGAGGTCGCAAGCGCAACTGCTAAGCATGAGTTCCTGGGTACGAATCCTAGGTCGGGCAAAGTGTAATTGAGTTTTTAGAACGAAGTTATAATGACGTTATACTCTGCATACTTGGCGAATGGGAGCTAGACCAAAAAAGTGTAGCATTTTGACCGTCGCGACACTTTTGTTACGTATCAAAAGTGTGTGCAAAAGCGATGGGAACTTCATTCCAACCGGGTTTCCCACGATATTTCTCGACTCTT
This sequence comes from Eremobia ochroleuca, assembly GCA_949629135.1. Classification (NCBI taxonomy): domain Eukaryota; kingdom Metazoa; phylum Arthropoda; class Insecta; order Lepidoptera; family Noctuidae; genus Eremobia; species Eremobia ochroleuca. Next base: position 4,030,654 of record OX451392.1, read on the forward strand.
TTTCTTAAGGTATTTCTCAGTAGCAGCCCGGAGTCTGGATTTGTGACATGTTGATGACAATAGGCTCACCCCCTATTACAAGGCATACAAAAGTATAATCAGCCTATACAACGTGTAACGTTAAATGCGCAAAACCTGAAAATAGTTTTATCAGAATAACGAGCAGAATTAATTGAACCACTTTTTAATATAGGCCACATTTTTCAAAAAAATCTTCATTGAAAACGTTGCCGTGTCTATTTATTAGGTCAAGCCACCCAATGTCAGCGCGGCGCAGCGGCCCGGTGACGACTCCTCCCTCGATAAAGCGTCGTCGCAGACGAAAGAAACGATCAGAATGGCCAGTAAAACTAAAATAGCACATAAAACTTTTACAATTTTTTTAATGACTTATTTTCTCTCTGAAATAGTTCAATTGAATTAAAAATCAGTTGGAGTGTGTTTTTGCGCATTTAACGTTACACGTTGTAAAGTTTGTTCTACTGGGACATACGGCTCTGTGAGACGGAATAGGCCGTAATCCTCCACGCACGCCCAGTGCGGGTTGGTAGATGTCACGTCTTTTATTTTTTGGTTCTAAGACATACCAGTTTCCTCACGATGTTTTCCTTCACCGTTTTTGAGAGCAATGGTGAAACAAATTACACAAAGTAAAGCGTCTACCTGAATTCGAACCCATTATCTACACACGTAAGTCAGGGCCGTTACCACTGGGCCACTAATGCTCTCTTATAAGTAACTTAAACATAACGGGAGCAATGTTGACCCTTATTCAGAAATTACAGGTAAGAAGGTTATGTATGTATTTAAAGCAATATGGGGTTTACGTATTCTACCCGTTGATGTATCCGCGTCTGTTTGTGTTGGGCATGGTCGGGTACACTAGGCTGGCTTTAGAAGGTACGTCGTCTTAGTAAAGTAAATGGCGAGGGTGCTGCGTGGGTTGGTGCACCACCCAGATGTGCTGGAGGCGCTGCGGCTGCGTGTCCCGGACGGTTATGTGGTGCCGCCCTGCTCTGTTATGAATTTACTAAAGATTGCCCCTTCGTCAAGGGCCGCACGTATTATAAATAATATGCCGTCGGAAGATGTTTTCGATAGCCTGCCGAAATTTGTATCAGGAGCACAAAGGTACATTGAAGGAGGCATACACATTTGAAAAAAAAGAATTGTATATTTTAATATTTTAGTTTATTTTTATTTTTGAATTTTATGTTTAAGTATATCAATAGATAGTTTAATAGGTGTGTATAACATCCTCTTGGAAATACTGTAAAATTTCGAACTTGTTGGTATGAATAAATAAATAAAATACCATGTCTCAATACCATGATCAAACAGTCACAATAACACAAGATTTGTACCAATACCAAAACATTTTCACACAATTTCTTCCCCCATATTTATCTTGCCAAGCTTATACTTTCCATAACAGTAATTGGCAGAAGTATGGGAAAGCGGAGAACGTTATTTCCCACGCCACATGTTGTAGGACAATGACGTTTTTTTTCCAACCAATCCAATCCTTTTGGACGCAATACACTCCCGTGTGAATTGGATGCGCCCGGCCACCTGCTACTTCTGATAGGTCCGCATCAATTCTGATGGCCACATGTACCGAATATTTGAAATTGGATGCTAACATGACACCGATACTTTTAACGGGTTTGGTGTAAAAACATTGAAAGGCTTGACGAAATTAGTTCCCGTCATCTGCCTTCAATGATGTCGTTTCTATGGCGCTGAACATTTCATGTAGATATGTTACGTAGACGTTTTATGTAATGATACTCAAAAATAAATGATTATTTCATTACATCTTGAGGGAAGACATCGCCGTTGAGGTAGACCACGCCGAAGGTGGTGTGACGATCTGATAAGGTTTGCAGGGCAAACATGGCCAGGGAGCCCATGACAGGGGAAAGAAGTGAGGCCTTCGCCCAGCCGAGGGACACAATATAGGCGAAAAAAAAACACTAGACGCAAAATCGTGTAAAACATACGTAGAAGTTTTCGATTTTATTTTTATGGTCGGTGTGTCATGGAAGTAATGTTAGATTACTTTACTACCTAGTATTTAAAATGTTCTGTGGAAATCGATTGTCATAGTATGGGCATATGATACGCAGGAATGAGTGTCGTGAGAGAAGTTTTGAGTATGAATGTCGATGACTATAAAAGGAGGGGCAGAAACAAAAACGACTGATGGACTGTGTGAATGATGATGTGGTTAGAAAGGGGCTGAATACCGAGATGACGACTAATAGAGAAGTATGGAAGAAAAAGACATGTTGCGCCGAAAACAAATAAATTGGGATATGGGCAGAAGAATGATGATCAGTGATCGGATAATCAGGCGCTTATATACCTAATCTTCTTCTCGCGAAAGAATAATATGGACATTCTTTTCTGAATAAATAAGTAATCCAGGGTTCCCGTAATTGAAAAATGTTTGTAAAAACAACAAGGTATAACAAACTTAATGAAATTATAGCGGTGGTTATTTTGATTTAATGTCTTCATTTTATTCAAAATGGAATATCAGTAAAAAATGATAATGTGCACAATGTGGTCAAGTAGTGGGAAGTGATTTATCCATCTAACAGGTTTCAATTCCATGAGTAGTTAAGGCTGGTCGCTTGTTAATAAACCAGTTCTCATAAAGACTTTCATTTTAAATTAAAAGTTCCATTAGAATCGGCTTTTTAAGTCTAAAAAAATTACAATGAGAGTTTAACAAGGAACAGCCGTCTTCAAAGTACGAGTAGGTACGTAAGCATTATTTAATGAAAATTCATCATTTTCACAACGAGTTCTATTATATATTTTGTATGCAGGTAACATTTTTAACAATTTCAGTAATTTCAAACGATTCCGGGATCCGGGATTCTGAAAGGCATGTCCGTATTATTCTTTCGTGGGAATAAAAGTGAAATCTAGGTATATTAGCGCCCAATTATCCGATCACTGATGATGATTTAATCAGTTGTATGGAAATAGAGTGCATCATTGGTCTTGTATTCACATTATTTGTTTTTTTTAAACGTATCTCCACACTAGGAATTTCTACTGTATTGTGGGTGCGTTTACAAACATTTAAACTCACATAGACAAACAGCCAGACCCGGAACAACTACTTGTAGGTTATATAAATATTTATTCCGTGCGGTAATCGAACCCGCGACACGCAGCGCAGCATTCAATCGCTTAAACACTGCTTCAACCGTGCCGTCATCGTCAATTACGCTTTTACTAAATATGAGGTCCTGGGTTAGAATCCCAGGTGAGGCAGAGGTTGTTGAGTTTTTCCATCAGGAAGTTCTCTCTTAGCTACTTACATGTGACTTAAACTTTTCCTCGTTACATAGTTATTCATACAATAGGAGATAATACAGCAAAGTTTCGGCGCCAGAGTGCAGCACTAGCACAAACAGTAAACAAAAATTTGTGACAAGTAGCTCGAAGTGTAATAAAAATTGTTAAATTCGACCATCACTGAGTTTCAAATAGTGTAAAGTGTATTATTATTCAATAATGCATCAATGCTGCGTGTTTGGGTGTAATAATATAGCGAACTTGTCCTTTCCAAAGGATAAGTTTAAAATTAAAATTTGATTTAAGTCATAAATTGATCTATTTATCAATTTCAACATAATCTAGGAATTTCCGGAAATTGCTATACGTTATCGTTACATCATATTGACCATACTATTGCCAGAAATTGCGCAATGAGTTGGCTGTATAAGCGCATCTTAAAATAAAAATGTAGTTATGCAAAACTCTTTGTATTTTGTTATCTTTGAAAAAGAGAAAAACATGTACAATCATGTCATTCTTGATGGATCTCGTCATTTAATTATAAAAATGTTCGTTTTTTTGTGAAGTAGGCAAAAATAGAAAAAATGCAATAAATGCGAGAAATACCATACCTAATGCCGAACGATACAACAGCATTTCACTACTTTTCAAAATGAATTCAATCCTACTTAAGGCGAGAGTACCTTTAGCGCAATTCAAATGTATTGTGCGTAGTAAGGTGAATTCCGTGACTCATGGAGCCGGAACTACAAGAGATGCGTACAGCACTCCCTATCCGGTACAGTGGCAGTGGTCCGACCCTGCTGCCTATCCCCGGTTTGACCAGCGTAAGTGAGACGTAGCGTTGGAAGGCCTCCCACCAGATAGACTTAGTACCTTGTGAAGGCCGCAGGAATCCACTGGTTGCGAGAAGCATAGAATCGATCGACGTGGCAACACTTAGGAGAGGCTATGTCCAGCAGTGGGTATCTTATGGCTGAGACGGTGTTGATCAGTGTGTTATGTGCTCACGCTACTCGTCTTCAGTCACACATTCACAGCGTGTTTGACTGTAGTAGTCGTGTAGACTTGTTAACCACAAGTAAAGCGCGCGTCACTTCCTGAGATAATAAATCTGACCATGACCTTGACCTGACCATGACCTTTTATATTTTTAGGACAAGGATTTCCGCAATATCATAAGCCCCGGAAAGCAAGGCCCTACAATCCAGATACAAAATTGAATAACCCTAACCGTTTTCATCAATAAAACAATTTAAAAAAAATAAAATCAATAGGAGCTATTGCCAAAAATGTCCACCTCACTTTATTGGATAACATATATATGATTTGCATTATATGGACAGTTTAATTTGGCCAACAATAAATTTCCCTGACTGTACATTAATTTTGTCTCAACGTCGTACGCTAAAGTTCATAACTGAAAACCAAAGTTAAGAAAGCCAAAAATGTCTTGGGAAATCAGCAACTACGCTGGACTATCGAGCAGCTCATGATAAAAGCATGAAGCAACATCAGCCAGCTAATGCCTCGGTGAGGGACACCAGGACAAGTTATACCGGCTTAGGATCCCCGCAAATAAATTTCCCACGAGGCGCGTATTTTACATCGTTCGCGACAACCGAGACGTAAGATGATCCGAAATATTTTAAAAAAGACGCCAGGAGACGCACTATTTATTAGTTTTGTGGGGAATTGAAATAAGAAAGATATGAATTCGGGAAAATTATTGGATATGAATTCGGGAAAATTATTGGATATGAATTCGGGAAAATTATTGTCATGTTTGTTTAGGACCTTTGGTATATAGACATGACTAACACACAATAGGTTACTTTTTCTGAATCTATCAATCAATCAACGTATGTTGATCGATTGAAAGGCAAGCGTGTGTTTTACTATTGACTTTTACTTATTGTTGTTAACGTTGCGCCACAATACCCAAAAGTGAGACGTAAAAGATAAGGGCATGCACTCACAATTTTTGTTTACATTTAAAATTCCCGCATAACAAACTGATTTGTGCGGTAAAGAGGGGCAAAGGGGATACCTGCCGGTATATTCTGTAAATATCTTACCGTTAAAATTTAGACTAAGTGAGTGAGTGTCAATCTCTAGAATCCGCCGGTCGTTTCTGTAAAAATCTCATCGTGAAAGCTTGCGTGGGATTGACCAAGCAAACATTTACAATCATAATCGGGCTTTTAATACTATTTTTTAAGTTAATTCTTTTGATCATTTTATATAAGTATGTAATTTCAAAGCTTGTATTTTAGTTGTCAAAACATTACTATTATATGGGATTTTAAGATTTTTAGTCAAACAGAAACTCGGTCAGAATCTCAAAGTGTTTTTTTTTTCTTTTTATTTTCGAGACTAGTCTTTATTATAGTCTGAGGTGCGAGCGCGTCACGTACGAACAATAATTAAAATAAAACATTTACAGATACTAGACTGATGAAAATACGCATCGAAATTGTTTGTTATTATTAATATTATTAAAATATCGATTATGTTTGTAAATGTATGCTTGGTCAAACCCTAATATCAGGTGGGATGACACTGATAGCTCACTCCACGCTCACTTCACCTAAGTTTTCGCGGTGAGATGGTTACAGAATCGCACTGCTGATGGAATGACAGATCACTTTAAGCTCACTTCACATAATTTTTCAAAATGATATGTTACAGAATATACAGGGTGTTAGGCAGAGGGTTAGCCAAACAAGCCAATAACATTTGTAATTGTTAAATAGCTACAAAAACGTATACTAATGTTTGGTTTAATTTCCCCTAAAATATCGTGTTATAGAAATTCATAAATGTTTGTATTACATGTAGCATACCATTGTAATCCTTAGGTACATAGTATAAAACGTCGCCGAAATGTCTGTACGCGCATAACTTCCGAATGACTGCACCAAATTGGATAATTCTTTGTTGTATTCGGTATTGTCTAAGCAAGGTTTGTATGAAAGAAAATTTCAGAAATTCTAAAATAACATTGCACCCGTGCAAAGCTGGGGCGGGCCGCTACTAAAAAGTAATTACAGAACTTTTAAGAGCTGTTGAACTCTTAGATCCCTCTTATCTAATATTTTTTAGTTAGTTAAAGTTGAAATTATTGAGTTTTTCTCGTTTCTTTTAGTTTCAGAGCTCAGAACTAATTATTTATTTCTTATTTGCATCAACCATAGCCTTTGCTACACCAAAGATGCATCATACACCAACAACATACAAAAAAAAAACTTCTGATACATGCAAAAGATATGTTACAAGTGTTAAAAGCAAAATTTATGTAATAATTGAAAAACTACAAAAAAAAACATTTTAAAAAATTGTGAACGATTAGGTCTCCAAACTAAATATGTATTAATTCCTAAATGGGTCTATCTGCGGACCCCCCTTATTTGGCTTAACCCCCACCTAACACCCTGTATCCGCTGCAGTGGGACGACAAGCAAGTTAGTTTAAACTTTAAAACCCTTTATCAGCCACCTGGGCACAGCATTCAATTTTTATATAAACAGAATGAAAACAAAAGTTAATATTTTTGTAATGGTGCCTCTTCAATTAATTAATTTAATTAATCCAGTTCGAGAAGGGCAAGGGAGGTCGGAATGCTTTGCTTTCTTCAAAGTTTTCTTAGCCTTTGTTTTGGAATGAACAAACGAAATTAATGATGGTCTTGTAATAAGCACGTTTCAAATGTTTCATGTTATTTTCTTTCTTATTAATTACAGTTTAATTTTAATTATTATTCAATTTGTTTCTCTGCGGTCATTTGCAATGAAAAAACTGTAACTAAGTGTAATGTTGCTGACCACGATATAATAGTACATTATGATATAAGTGCGGTAAGTTGAAAATTACAGCTGAGGCGATATTGCTAGCCCGAGCCGTAGGTAAGGGCTATAAGAAAGCAGAGGCTGTAATTATCAAGCCGCACGTACGTCATACGACGTTTTATAACACATTTGTGAGGAAATAAATAAAACTCGGACTTTCTTAAACGAATAAATCTTTAATTACTTGTTAAAACAGTTATTAAAATTCGAACAATTTGTAAAATTAATTATTACGTTGCCAGTTGGCATTTTTAATGTTGTCAAGCTATTTGTAGCTCTTTTGTTTATGGCAAAGGCACAAAAAACAGCCAGTATTACTAATAAAGTAAATTAATACTTTTGTGTTTTTGTTACAGATAAATGGTTGTAATTAATTGTCAAAATTAATTAAATTAAAGAATTAAATGTTTATTTATTATATTTTATCTCCCAAAGTTAATTTTATTCATAAAATGTTGACCACTTTTCTGACATAAATACTCTTTGCTAAGATTTTAAAAAGTACCGTTCGTTTTAGACGGAGCATCTTGATAAACCGTGCGCTTTACATTACAATTACGCACAAGTACGTAATGAGATACATTACGATATCGAAATTGGTGCAGTAAGAGACCTTTTACGAGCAAATGTGTTATAAATGATTTTTAAATTTGGCTGTAAAATTGAAAATCGGAACCTCGGTTTATTGCTGATTTCTCAACAGTCAGATAACTTATAACTGAAGAATGACTGACTGACGAATGACTGTAGAAAATATGTCAGCTTGACATATTTTCTACACAAAAAAATCTGTCAAACAGACATTTATTTTCCTCTTTTAGATTATCGACGTTTAAAAAAACAGCCATTTCTTAAATAACACAAAAGTGTCAAATGTAGGGAACAGCTGATTTTTTTTTCGCGATTTCGGATTTGGTCCGATAGTAAAAGTTGTTTGTAATGATGAGTAGAATCATGTGTTTAAGTATCGGTCACTAATTACCAGTCACCCTATATTACTATCATCCTTTAACAAGATACTGACAGACAAACTGAAACAGTAATAGTCCTCCACCTACATAACATTAATAGAAATTACTATTTTACGTATGTAGGTAACACTGTCGAGCATTTCAATGTATACAGCCTGCGGTAGGCTCTAAATCAAAATAAATTGAGATATACGATCCTGTCACATGGAACTAACTGACTAACTTAGACCGGCTTGCCGACTAGCCTAAAGCTTTGCTCAAATTGGGTTAGTAAGCGGTCGAGTGGCAAGTCATGGTAGGCTTGCCAGTCCACTGTCTGATCTTACTTGCTAATAAGGCTATGTTCAGATCAGTCATCTAACAAGTGTTATATTTTTGCATTACGGTTATTTATAATCTTCATTCAAACCAAATAATTCCACTGTTAGAAAGAAAGAAATTACGTTTATTTGCAGGAAACATGACGCAGACAAAGAACAAAAACACAAAAAAGAATAAGTTGGGGGGAAATATTCGTCACATCCTCGCAAAACGGCCCCAGCCCCACCGTCCATAGGAGACGACACGTCGACCGGTTCTAGGCTTCTCGCAACCTGAGATTCCCATGACCTTCTTCAGGTCATGGGTTCACCTCTTTACTCTTACCAATTTACTATTTATTTTTCGGGCTCTTTAGCTGTCTCCTAATAATAATAAAAAAATAGTCCTGCAGACCGTGTTTTGGTCATGGCGGCAATCTCAACGGAGACTAGCCTTCGGCGCGGGACATATTATAGTGCACAAGTGTGTGCGCAGACAGGTGCACTCTATGTTTCCCTCAATCTTATAGTACGTGCGTCTCATTGCCCCTATGACAGTAACGACTTTCAAGACAAGCAATAAACAAAAAAAAAAACTTGAGATTAAAGTCCAGCAATAAAACACCCACTACATCCCAGAAAGTGTCCCAAAACGTACATTAACGGATAATGTACAGAATGGACAAAGGAAAAGAGTAATGCACAAAGATATTTTGGCAAGTGCTAATGTACACTTAAGAAAACGTGTTTCTACTTGTTAATGGTCTTGTTTTGTTAAGTAACAGGCCGTTTCCCGACGCCTGGTCCGTTTATCTGTCCACGAGTGTAAATTAAAAAGGATCGGGAAAGAAATCATCTTGCTAACACGACTCTATGTACTGTTAATAGGTTGTAAAGAAAATTAAAAAATTTGGAGAATTTGCTAAACCTTACCTGAGGCGTAGTTTTTTTTTTTTTTTCATTTTTAACTTTGGACGGAGATGGCAGGATGAAGTGAACCCTAATTGCGTAACACACTATCAACCACAATCTGAATAATTTTGAAGGATCCATTGCCTCATATGCTCGAAAAATTTATCTGCTCAGCAAAATAAATAACGCAATGAATGTTGTTCAACTGTCAAAATGAAACCCATTGATACTGATAGTGTGTTACACAACTAACTCGTGGGACTCCTTTAATAAGAACTGGTCCTTAGCAGCTCTAAACACAGGGAAGTGGAAAGAGACTAGGGAAGACCTGCAGTGGGAAATCACGGGCTTTTAATTATAATAATAATTTTGATTAAGGAAAATAGGGGCATATTATAGGGCTACGCTCTACAGTTTTGCAGTTGTTAAATTTCGTGAGAATCATGAGAACAGCCGGTCGATTCTGTAAAAATCTCACCGTGAAAACATAAGTGAAGTGAGCACTTAATAGTGTTAATCCCTAGCGAATGACAGCTCACTCCACGCTCACTTCACCCAAGCTTTCACGGTGAGATGGTTACAGAATCGCACGGCAGTTGTCACATTGCACACATTCTAGCCACTCCATTAGTCTGAACAAGGCATCATACGTACGCAGGCCTGCCTAGTGAAGATTTCTTGGTACCTATATACAATTGCAATATCGCCTCTGTCTTTAAACTAATCGCATAAACAAATACCTAGTTTTGACGATGATTGAATTAGAAAATTGGCTTTTGGCTGGCGACATCTTGCTATGGGGCCTCATGAGAAAATTGGGTTCATAAAAAGTCGCACGTATCCGAAATATGACCGTGAGGACAATTTAAGATACATACATAGATACGTATATAAACTATGCGTTTATACCTATATACAAGTTGTAATACTAGTTTTCAACAAGTCTTTAAAAAAACTTCTTAAAAACATGTCGTTTATAAAAAACGACACATGTGTACAAGTCGATTCAAACACGTATATTTTGTCAATTATTTTGTTCACCTAGGTGACATTTTTGACAAGTCTTGTATACAACTAGTCAGTACACTCTGTGTCTGTGCTTTTAGGTGTAAACGATAAACAAAACTAGTAGACACAACATGTAAAAATCTATATATTAACTATATATATTTTATACCTTGGAGTAAACGTGACAAAAGAAAGTTGTTCACTACACAGAAAACGTTTTGGTTTCACCTCAATAATTATTATTTAAGATAAAAACAATGGGTAGCTGGGTGGCGACATAAAATATAGTACAGTAGTAAAATTATGTTAAAAAGGCACTTCCTGTCTCCTTAAACATTATCATTATATTTTTTTGGCTCCTGTTTCGTGTCCCGACACATGCTGAGCTGGACCCCCATTTGGTACTACAACCTTGAGACGCACACCGCACTGTGTATTTACGTTATTTAGTATTTGTCATAGTGTCACTTTTATTTCGATATGTGTGTTTTTCTATTTGTTTTTATATCGGCACCTTGTTTTTATATCTATTTAATTCATGTAATTGGTTATCATCGAATTGTACTTTTGTGTGTTGTGCTGTCTTTTGTGTGCACCAAATAAATGGTTTATCTATCTATCTATCTATTTAGATTAGTATAATATACTTTATGTATGTATTCATTGTATTGTGTAAATGGTACATCATTGACTACCTGCAGTATTTGTTTCTCTCGCCCCTTCTCAATCCATCCAAAGGTTGTCTTAAAAATGTCGCCCTTTGTAAAATTCCTATATTTATGTCTGTAATTTATATGGTGTACATGATAAAGAGTATTATATTCTATGCTATCACGTTTCATTTCATAATAGCTTCTGCCCGGGACTTTCTCTGCGTGAAATTCCTTGCTCCCCGACGCACCCCGTCGCTTCGAATCGCCTGCCCGCGCTGTTACTTCGTTTTTTCATAGCGTTCTTTCTGACTTTCTTTTTCTTTTTCTCGGCTCTATGGACCTAAGAACCTAAGGCTCCTAGTGTGACGTTAATGCTTATAGCCTTCCTGAAGAATTAAGCTATCAAATGTATAAATGAATCAAATCCGACTGGCCGTTAAAGAGATTAGCGCGTTCAAATAAACAACAAACAAAAAATCAAACAAACTCTTTAGCTTTCAACTTTTGCTGAAGAGTTGGTTTGTATATAGATTACTAACTACTCATCAATCAGTACCAAGCAACTAATACCTTCTGAATCTTATGAGTATAACCATAACTTTATATAAGAACACACTAAACACTAGTACCGTAGTACAGGTCCTCACACGGCATCCAATAGTTGACACAGATCTCCAGTTCCTCGAACAGTACTAATCGTACTAACGTTAATTCCCAGTCGGGGTGCTCTCTCAGTGTTCAGGCAATCAAACAAACATTAATATAATTTGCAGCTATGATCGCAAGCCTGGTTCATTTGGGAACGAACCGAGAACAGGTATTTGTTAGTCTAATTTATTCACTCGTACATGACATAACCCACGTTTTGGGATTGTTATTGAGCAAATAATGGAAATATATTTTGTTTTAGTCGAATGCTTGGTCGTTGTATGTTCCTGTTGTCAATGCGCATCCGAACTATTTAACAATGTAACTGATTTGAGTTTTTGAGATGTTACCGTATCATGGCGTAATTTTTAGTCCTTTTTCACCACAGCAAAATGTTATGGCAACATATTTAGTTTTAATTCCGCAATAACTAGACACAGGCTTCGATATAAATAATAATAATATTTTTATTATTAAAACGAAAAACTCAGTTTACAGAAACTCTGTGTTCAATAACAACTGCATTAGTATAAAACTGTGTCGCAGTCATTAACGCCCACCTCCAAAATTCGTGACAAAAGCAAAGGAAAAAAACTAAAAAATTAAAAATATAGTATACAGCACCGCCCAAGCAGGCCTACCACCCGCAAAAATAATGCACATAAACGTATTTTCTTTCTTTCTCTTACGTACAGAAGGTGTATTAGGATGCAATATTCAACCCCTATACCCACCCGACACATCTTTCGCCCCTCAATGGGAGATCAGGGGCTGTTGCCTCGTCGACCGCTCGGACGAAAACTAAGTATTTTTGCACATTTTACCGTCACAGATTTCTACAAAGTAACGCCTGGTACTATAACTTCTGTTTTACCAAACTTAACGGTCCCATAGCCAGGCTGCTTCAACACTCCCCACGTGGCGAAAGATTGTAGATTATGTACCCTCTTTAATAAAATAGTCCTTTCCTGTAGAAATAGTAATATAAAAGAATACTTAGAAATTAACTTATAAAATAATGGCAGGCCTGTTGGTCTAGTGGTCAGTGGTCCTGACTACTGATACGCAAGGTCTTGGGTTCGATTCCCACCCAGGACAAATGTTTGTGTGATGAGCACGATCATTTGTTCTGTGTCTGGGTGTAACTTATCTATAATATGTATGTATTTAGAAATATATATGTATGTTTATCAGTTGTCTAGTACTCATAGCACAAGCTCTGCTTAGTTTGGGACTAGATGGCGTTGTGTGAAAGTTGTGAAATATATTATAAAATATATTATAAATAATAATATTAATCTTTATCCTAATCTTTGCTTAAGTATATATTTTTTCCTCAATTTTTCGTAATTGCACCTACCACTGTTTGTCTCTGCATCATCCAAAAGTTGACTGATAGACAAAAGTACCTACCTATGGCATAATCGCCTCTATTATGTTTCTGTGCTTGAAGTATAAAATAAATAAATAAATAATCTCCGCTCCTGCAAAATGATATTTCAGATCTTCACATCACGATAACTCAAAAATCCTTTATAATAAAATTGCCACTTGAATAAAGCTGGAAATAATACCTACTAGAATAGAAAATCCGAGTTGAATGACCTAAGCTCCACGTATTTTCATATAATACTTGTCAAGCTGTGTCTGAGGGATTTGTACGTATGTCTAGAATATAACAATATTCTATTTTATTCTTAGTTTGCACTGTAACGAAAATAGAGGAATATTTTCCGTCGGTGAGGATTAATAGACAACATAAATTACACTGGTAAACACTGTTTTTGTTACACGAACTTTGTGATGATTTTTATTAATTTACAATATATAACAATTCTATAGTCTCATTAACAATATATAACAATTTTGTTTCAATCACATCCAGTTATTTTGTGACAGCTACATATCCATTTCTGACCTCATATACGTGTCTTTTTTTGAATAACTTCATTTAGACGACTGTATGACTATTGCATTCAACTAACTTACATCTTATTATGTTTTACATCGTAAACATGTCACGAAAGTGTTCTAACAACCCCGACAGATTTTGTATGTGTGTGGCGAATTAACTTTTACATCTCAGCGTCGAAATTTCACATCATTAATTGAAGAGTGCTATTTAGACTATTTTGGATTTCCTGTGAGGAATCAAGATAAATCCTGGGTCCCACATAAATGTTGTGTAACGTGTGTGAGACTGCTATTAGGTTGGGCTAAACAAGAACCCAGACATATGCCATTTGCTATACCAATTACAAAGACTTAATAAATTAACTTCTAATGTCATATAAAGCTTTGGGGTGTAATATGTCCTTAAAAGTACAGACGCCAGCACATCAAGCTACCCGAAACTGTCAGATTTTCCCAATCAACTTTGAACCTTATGCTTTAGGGATAAAGTTGCAAATCTATTAAAGAAATCTGACAGATTGTAGTAGCTTGATGTGCTGGCGTCTGTACATATGCTGGACTATCATCTGGATTTCTTTCCGGCGAATTTGGGTGCTGTGAGTGACGAACAAGGCGAAAAGTTCCATCAGGACCTTTCCTTAATGGAGAAGTGCTATCAAGGGAGATGGAGTCCAGGAAAGCTAGCAGATTATTGTTGGAGACTTAAAAAAGACCTTCCAGAAGCCAAATATTCACGGAAATCATAAGTATTTATCCTATAATAAGCAATAATTTCTCTAAATGTAGCTGATGTTTGTACTTTTTACGAAAATATGTATATGTTTTGATGTCACAAGGAAACCTGACGTGTGATTTTTTTTTATTCCTATATTATTGTTTGGTGGCCCTAGTATGTACATTCAAAATTTGATATAAGTTTTCATGTGACAAAAAAAAAATTTTCTTACGTGTCAATTTGTAAAGCTTTTGCTAGAAGGATTATCTCAATAAAAACGTAAGCATACTTTAACTCATCATCTGCCTAGCCTTTTCCCAACTATGTTGGGGTCGGCTTCCAGTCTAACCGGATGCAGCTGAATACCAGTATTTTACATGGAACGACTGCTTATCTGACCTCCACAACCCAGTTACTGGGTAATACGATACCCCTAGGTAAGACTGGTTGTCAGACTTTCGGGCTTCTGACTACCCGTAACGACTGTCAAAAATCCACGAATGACAACCGGAACCAACGGCTTTACGTGCTTTTCAAGTCACGGAGGGGCCTCGGTATGTAAAGATGGTCATCCATCCACACACCGACCGCGGCAAGCGTAGCTTAACCTGATCGATCGACCTGTGCAACCGTTATTATTTAGCCACGGACCCCTCTTTTATTATTTGTACAACAAAGTGTATCGAATAAGTTTTTTTACGAAAGTGCAATTTTTTCATGAAATAATTTCATCACCACTGCTCTCAAAAACGGTGAAGAAAAACATCGTGAGGAAACCGGCATGTCCTAGAACTAAAAATTCGAAGACATGTGACATCTACCAACCCGCACTGGGTCCGCGTGGTAGATCACGGTCCACTCCCTCTCACCGAGAGGAGGCCTGTGTCCCAGCAGTGGGAACATTGTAGGCTTATTATGTGAAAAACTTCTCATATTTACAAACTTTATTTAGAAGGCATACTCCACAAAAGCTGTAATTCATATCGTTTGATGTGGGCTAAAAATACGTGGGTGGATCAAATATAAACCGGACTTAAGTAAAAAAAAATACGCACGTATTATTATACTCGTAAAAAAAAGGAATATGTTTTATTTTTCTACATAATCTCCCCTTCTATTAACAAATTTTTCCCAGCGCAGGGGATGTTTCTTGATGCCAGTATCGAAGAATGTAGTCGGTCGTGCCTTTAGCCAATTGCACACAAATGATTCCACTATCTGGTCGGTGTGAAAACGGCGTCCTCCACTTGAATATTTTTTTGTGCCAGTCCTACACTTAAGTTCTTGAAAGCGTATTCTTATCGAACTGTAGAGTCAATGAATGCAAAATTTTGGAAGGTTTTATACCCTCCCGTGTTAAAAAAGATATGATAAGTGGTTTGCTCAACAGACTTATATACCTCCTGCTCATACATGCTGCTACTGGCGCGCAATAAACTAAAGTGAGCCGGAGCAGTATACCCTCCCCTAGATGATCCCCCCTAACACATATAACAGCACCAAGCACGTCACTTCACTCAGCGACCAGTAATAAAAAAATGTCCTGTTTATATTTGATTCACCGAATAATTCAAATTAATTACTCCACTGTGACGTTCATGGTAATAAATTATTTAATAAAAAAAATTGCACTTTCGTAAAAAACTTATTCAATACACTTTGTTGTACAACTAATAAAAAAGTTCTAAACTAGTTATTAAAATTCTGTCAGCCATAAAATGGTTATCGAATTCTTTTATTTCTTTCTCAAAATCGATTTAACTTTTAAATTGACCGCGATGAAACGTTGTTTAACAGTAGGTATTCATAATGTGCCAATTAATATTCAGGGTGAAATTCTAAAGTACGTTTTTTTAAACTCAATTTGTAACTTTTCCCTAATGATTTAACTAGAACAATACAACTTCATAGTTAATTATTAAAAACGCCTCTCGAACAACGTGAGTTTAGCTAAGCTACAAAATAGAAGAAATATAACAAATTGGTTTTAGTTTAGTAATAGAAAAATTGTAATAAAAACTTAAAAAATGACGATCTAGAACCAGTCAGGCGATGGCACGGTCAATTCGACCAAAACCTGACGTCACAGCAAAACAGTAAGACAATCTAAACAGCGACAATCTGACAACTGAGGTGATAAGACTACATTTTGTTTACTTTCTTAGGACTTTTTCACTCAGTAGCACCCCGGTGTCTGGATTTGTAACATAACTTACGAAATATGGGTGTAAAATGATATACCTCCGGCCTACTCGTTCAAAAAATGTCTTATTATTACGAGTATTAAGCCCGCCCTAGATTTCATAGGGGTTTTTATGTGCTTGAAGTATTAAATAAATCACACTAATATTATAAAGGCGAAAGTTTGTGAGTGTATGTGTTTTGTGTGAGTTTGTATGTTTGTTACTTCTTCACGTTCAAACAACTGGACCAATTTTGATGAAATTTGATACACAGATAGTTTATAACCAGGATTAACACAGAACTTTTTATCTCAATATTCTTACGGGATCGAGACTAATGCGGGTGAAACCGCGGGTCGCAGCTAGTAAATAATAAATGCAACCTCATTTCGCAGTAATAAAAAATGATAATATAATATAATTTTCCACAACCTTCACACAACGCCATCTAGTCCCAAACTAAGCAGAGCTTGTACTATGAGTGCTTAAGTCCCATACATAGTCCCGTACAATTAGGTACATCTCTGCCTAACCTTTCCAGGATTACAGGCACTATGTTATGAAATAAGTTCAAAACACGTTTCATCGGGTATAAGGCCCCGTATTATCGCCACATTAATCAGTATGCCCAACAAACTAGACAACATAACAAGAATAGTTCGCAACTAGTTACGTTTTGTATAATTTGTGCAAACTTAAATTAATTATAGCGGTGAGGACTTGTAATAGCTTTACGGCATTATTTATTGAATAATCATTAGTGTAGATGCTGTAATATTCACGTACGTGCCTATTTAATTACTTTATTATTAGAATATATTGCGGATGGACGGTTTTTATGGAGACGTTATGATAAAATAATAATAATAATAAAGTTTATTTACCAAAATAGTTACAGAAATGTACACAAGTAGATATAACTAGTGGGTAGACTTATGCTTGGTATTACAGTGTGTTGCAAAAATTTCTGTACATAATTATAGTAACCCTGCCTCTTAAACTAGGCTAACCTGTATTTTAAGAGACAGTGTCTGGCTTATAAATTCACCATTTTTAAACAACAGTGGACGGTGTCGATCTACCGCTTAAACTTGACAGCAGTAATAATTGTGCGTGTACGAGTAAAATGTGGAGGGGATGTGTAGTGGTGTGATGTGGTATGTGCTTGTGGGTATGTGTGTGAATGTTCGATTCGCTCCTGCTTTGCAAAGTTTGTATGAATTGACCAAACATCGAGGTTTCTGTATTATACCGGCTGAATTTTTTTACCATCTGGACAAAAACAGGGTCCAATCGCGAAAAAAAATCAGCTGTTCTCTACATTTATGCTCGCACAACTCGTCAAAATGTAGATAACAGCTGATTTTTGTTCGCGATTTCAGGTTTATTCCTATAGTAATAGTAGTAGTAGTGTTCATAATGATGAGTACAATGACCCCTTATGAGGTTGTGCGTTATTTAAGTTACAGCTTGTATATACAAATTTGATTTGCTTTGGTTTACCCTAGTTAGAACTTGGACACTGAGGTAACGTATTATTCGTTTTGACACCGATGTTTGTTTTTTTTTTAATATTTATTACATATTTTAAGTGTCCATGTTAGCTGAAATACCTGATGGAAAATTTCAGTCAGACAGCTAAATTGTGCCATCAAAATGTTTTCTATGTGTTTCAATGTCCCATCGAACCAAACTAACTTTTAGATATTTTCAAATGATTAATGAAAAACATACAACAAAACATACAAACTTTTACATTTATAAGATTAATAGGATCTCAAATATATGGAAGTCACAATAAGAGTTAATTTTCGACTGCCAATTGAAATGGTTTATCTTTATTTTCACACACGTATTACTCTTACTACGAATGGTGACAGATTGTGCAATCAGTGTCGCGTCGCCCTTATGTGCGAAGTGGACGGTACACACGGGGTTCACGTTACAAAAGGCTCTTATGTCAGAGCTCAGAAGAAAAGTCTACAGTTGCTCACTACCATGATAACTCTGAAAAGTAATTTAAGATCGCTTACGAATAGCGAGTGTAGTCATGCAGTTGTAGATAGAGAGAGATGGTATATGCATTGATGCAAATGGAAATGAAAAATATTTTTAGTATCAGAAAAAGCTTCATGTACATACAATGAATTGTATTTGGAGCCTCCTTTTAGGCAAACAATGCCTGTGTTAGGAGACTCCGCTCTTCTATATCTTACATGTAGTGTTACAGTTAAATATTTTGTTAGTCTTGTCACCAATATTCTAACATCTTGAGTATGTATCATGTGGTAAGAAGCGTGGTGTGCTTTTAGTTAGGTTGTGTGTATAACATACAGTGTTGATATTATTATAGAAATGCAATTTTCTCTCTGTTTGTTAAATTGTAATGATCGTCTTGCACCACATGCCCTGTCACCTGCTCACGTGAGCACCTAATGGCTGCGTCAGCGAATGGCATCCACGTCGCTGAATTTTGGTCCAAACAAATTGATTACTGCGCTATTTTTGCCATCGACACGCTAAGAAGAAGAAGATCATAAGAATGTCCTATATTAACTGTCGAGATAAATGATTTAGTAAACACACCTGAAATTTCGATTTAAATCTTTATTTTTTTTTATTTATAAAAGGGGTTTTTCTCCAATAATGATATATTAACCCCATCTATACCTACATCATGTTTACAGGTAAGTAATCAACTGCAACCTTTTTAGGGATTTCAAGAAAATCAACTATAATTATTTTCAATATTCAATAACAATAATAATTATCTTTTTTTTTAATTCTAGAAAAAGGGCTTTGTCATGCGATTATGCCGTCCTGGTTGGCTTTGCAATTTTTTACTACTAAGAACAATCAATCAACAATCTTTAACTAAATCTTAGCATAGCATAGTCTGTAAAGTGCTCTAGCTGCGTTAGAAAGTGGCGCAGCCAGAACACTGTTGCAGTACTATTTATCTAAGCCTACAACCTAACCTATATCTAGATTCTGTGTTGCGGTTACACTCGGCCAATATGTGATAAACATCATCAACGGAATTATTACGAAAATCACACTTATCTGTTGTTGATTTTGCCATTAGGTATAAGAACTTATTACACGGTAATATCTTTATTAATAGCATAGGGTTCACTTTATGGAAAATGCTTACACCTGCCAATAGACATGCAACTTTAGAGACATTTATACCATCTACGTTTAATTTGAGAATACAACAATAGTGCTAGTAATAGTTGGCACTTTTTCTTTCCCTTCGCTAGCAAACTACAAAGCTGTACTGTACTTTTATTAAAACTTTGTCTCCACTGAACATGAGAAGTCCCGAACAATACGCCGATTCTCTCTCTTCATTCACTGGCGCTCGTCATCCCATCAATATGTAGGAATCAGTTTTTCTTTTACAAACTGTTTCACTATTCACATAGATACGTTTGTAGATACGTGCAACTTGCGAATGTATATCTACTTTGCATATTGGATCATTCCGAGAGAGTTAACAAATCTCCCGTTCTTGTATGCAAAATACAATGCAATCGTCCGTGCATGCCGTCCGTGCGTGTTGTATTTTGATATATTGAAATGTATTTTGAGTAATTAGTGTTTTTGTGGTAGTGTGAAGGGAAAATGGAATGCCTGAATTGCTACTTGTTAAAGATTTGACGTTGTGGCTATGGTTAGCTTGGGCTTGACATCGCTGTGTGAAGCAGAAGTCCAGTAGTCAAGTCTTTCCTAACAAATCTGTTTTATCAGACTACATATAGTGTTATTTTTGTACTCTTGAAACTTGTTTTTTTTTTAATAATAAATGATAATAAATGTTTATTTGTAAACATAAAAATAAAATCGAACATAAGTACAAGAGGATTCATGAAATACTGTACAAAAGAGTCACAATAAAGGGCAAACTGATGAATTGGTGATTTAACGTTACAAAAACAAGCACAAAGACTTTTTTAAACGATGCTGAACAGCGTCGTAATTTCCTTCTAACGTCCAAAAACTATAAATCCTGCTCACACGGACCCATCTTTTATACCTATCACCTGATCAACGACAGCCCATCACAAAAATACCGCGCAAAGCCGTCAAGCGCGCGTTGTATCCAATAAAAATGTTAAGCCGACGTTCGTTTCAATCTGTATTCGGTATCGAGGCCCCGGGCCGATTTACATGTATATAGAGCGAAGCTACAGCTTTATTTGCTTTTATTCCAATATATCCATCGAGCAGTCGCTGATGCACCCTTTTGGGGCACACTTTGAGTTGCAAACATCCTATAGCGGGTCGTAGTGACCGCTCCCGGCTAGAAATCGGTGACGCGTAAAAAGCTAAGGTCGGTTGACACTGCGGCAATGGAGAGGACTGGTTAAAGCAACCGGTGGTTTTGCTGGAAGATTTAATAATGTGTTATTTTACATTTTGTGTGCGTAATGCTTCGTGTTTTTAGGGTTCCGTACCTCTAAAGGAAAAAACGGAACCCTTATAGGATCACTTTGCTGTCCGTCCGTCCGTCTGTCTGTCTGTCAAGACCATTTTTCTTAGGAACCGGTGGAGGTATCGCGCTGGAATTTATATCAAATACTCAAGTCTACTGTCCCTTAGAGCTGTGAAAAAATTAAACTTCTAAGCCGACGCAATCAAAAGATACTGCCGTTTATGCCGCTACGCAAATTTTCGACACTCGCAAGGGAATCAAAACCTACAGGGGACTTCCCGTGAACTCAGAATCTTAAAATTTGGTACGAAGCAACGTCTTATAGCACAGATAGGAAAAATTGTGAAAACCGTAAATTTGTAGTTACATACTTACCTACAAATTTGTACGGAACCCTCGGTGCGCGAGTCCGACTCGCACTTCACCGGTTTTTTTATTCAAATATTAGTAGAACTTATTTAAGTTGTAGATTTGTTGTGACATTTATTTATTATTACCTTATTTATTAACAGCTATGATCTAAAATACATTATTAAAATAAAAGGATTGTGTTTAACTGGCGACCTCCCCTGCTTCGCACGGTTTTTATGGCTTTACAAAACATCGACATTTCTTTATTATTTCTAAGTAATAAATATTGATGTATTATACAAATAAACCTTCCGGAATAAATTTAAATACAACGGATTTTAGAGGTAGAGCCTCTAAAATCCATTGCCTAGTTTATAAAAAGTACGTGGTCACACAGATAGACACATACAGTGACTTTAATGTACTAAAAATAAATGTGATTGTGAAATATGATTATAGGAAACACATACACACATACACACACA
This sequence comes from Eremobia ochroleuca, assembly GCA_949629135.1. NCBI lineage: Eukaryota > Metazoa > Arthropoda > Insecta > Lepidoptera > Noctuidae > Eremobia > Eremobia ochroleuca. The sequence goes on from OX451392.1 coordinate 4,052,397, forward strand.
CACACACACACACACACACACACACACACATACACACACACACACACATTACTCACGATAAAATCGAAAGATTGTTCTTTAAAAAAATATGATCTCTGTTCCTAATATCCCAAAGTTAGCAGTGAGCACCAGCCCTTACCCACTTCCTGTCAAAAGGTTCAAACGTGAACGATATTACTTACAGTTGCAACAGTTTTACCTTGTGTTCGGTAACTGTGTAGCCTACCTTGTGTTCGGTAGCATATAGCCGGTAGTCTATCTTGTTTATTAAATATTTTGTTTGTTCTGCTCTTCTGTTCTCATGTTTATTTGTAAACAGAGTAAAATGCGTTTATACATTGAACAATATTTTGTGTGCAAATGGTCTTTCATTTGTGTTACTTGCTACTTTCTCGTTCGATTAATTACACGGATAGATACCTAAGGGTAGATAACCGTGCCTGGAGATAACGTACACTATTTATATACTAACCTAATAATGTCTGTCATGTAATAAATGTAGTATGTACGTAATATTTACTTAACTTATATTTGTTTTGTTTTTAAAAATAAGAAAATATTAACTATGCCGTCTTTGTACATCTATGAAATGTTTATCATCTGCCTAGCCTTTTCCCAACTAGGTTGGGGTTGGCTTCCAGTCTAACCGGATGCAGCTGAATACCAGTATTTTACATAGAGCGACTGTCTATCTGTACTCCACAACCCAGTTACTGGGTAATACGATACCCCTTGGTAAGACTGGTTGTCAGACTTTCGGGCTACTGACGAGCTGTAACGACTGTCAAAGATCCACGAATGACAGCCGGGACCAACGGTTTAACGTGCTTTCCGAGGCACGGAGGGGTCTTGGTATGTGAAAATGGTCACCCATCCACGGACCAACCGCGGCAAGCGTAGCTTAACCTGATCGATCAACCCGTGCGGCTGTTATTACTTAGCCAAAAGCCCCTCTTATCTCTCTATGGAATGTTTATGTTCGTCAAATATTAATTTACATTAATTTGCTCGAGTAAGTAGGTAGTCAGCGCTGTTGTGATTGGTTACAAATAGTCGGATCTAGTACTGCACTGTACAGAAACAGTATTTTTGTAATAGGTCTGTAATGAAAATGAATTTGAAAATCGATAAATAACTGTTTATCGATTTTTGTATTGATTCTAACCGTATTTACGTATTGTCATTCACAGTATTTAAGTTTGACTTACAACGTTCTCATTCGACTTATTATGCGGATAAATACGGCTGTACGGGCTAGATACGGGCATGCCTGGAGGGAAATAGGCCACACTGTATTTACAACGGTACCTACCCTGAAAATGTGTCGATTCCTATAAATCAGTAAGTTTACAAACAAACAGTCACAGGCAAAATTTTATTTAAATCAGTTTCTTGCAGAACAAACAGTAGCACAAACTCTGCCAATGCAAACAGCCCGCATACACTCATTACGGGCCTCCCTCACGCATTTCGCAATAATTTTCTTTGAAACTCCCTTTCAATTACCTCGCAAACAACGCCCCGCTGCAAATTAGGAAAGTCTGAAACTTAGATTTTGGATGTGAGAATTGAAGCGACAATGAGCATGTCAGCTGTTTGTACTCCCACGGAAATGTACATACAAGAAGTCTTTAGAACTGGATTATTCAAAGAACCACTCAGCTAGATAATTTATTTATTTCCAAGCTAATAATATTGTAGCGTAAGATTCATCAATAAAGGTCATTTTCATTGGCTGATAGGACTCGTATGCGGGGCGCGGGAGATTTCTGTAACGCGGTATGAGTTACAGAAATCTATAATCTATAAGGCCCGCATTCTAAGAACCGTTTTTATAAGTCGATAGAGCCCGCATGTGAGGTGCTGGAGATTTGTATAATGTCACCAGTGTTTCTTAGACGTGAATTGACGCTGCAAGGGAGCGTCAATTGACGTCTAAGAAACACTCGTGACTGCGGCACACTTTTTACCGGCCGGTGAATTTCATTGGTCCCTACGCACGCTACGGGGATTCCCGCAGACGGTGTACCGTCAGTATTATTGACTTATGACTTTCGTTACGCACTACATGCTGTATATTGATCGAGTTATCAACTAATGAAAATGAGCCATAATACGTTACATCTTCATTGGCAGCCTTATTCCACTGCTGAGTATAAACCCTACTCTTTTGTATCCGTTTGTATGTTTGCCTGGATGTATGTCCCGGATTAGCGCAAAAATGGCTGAGTGGTTTTGGATGAAATTTAGCACACAGGTAGTTTATTACATGGACTAACACATAGGGAACTTTTAATCCCAGTAATGTGTTTCTGTGGGATAATTTTCCAACACCCACGCGGGCGACAATGCGGTTTTCCTGAAATCACACTGGGAAAGGCATGAGAAGGATGACGCTGTCACATGAATGACACTTCTGCTTGAGGAAGATAAGGTGAACACCCCACTCGTTGCTCACAGGGAAGCTAAAAATACACAAGTGAAATCGAGCGGGCCTCGTCACATCTGAAAATAGGAGGTCGTTCTTTATTTGTTTACTTTGTCCCGTGCTGATCGGGACAGGTCTGCTGTTGTAATAATGCTGGCCGACCGTTGAACTGCCTTCTTTCTGACGTTTTGTCAAATATTTTCTAGCCTTGTCATTCCGTTGCCACCAAACGGCAGGTAGGTAAAATTGGCCTTAAAGAGGATTTTATGAGAGAAAAGATCACAAAGCTATTTTTGTTTTCATTTCTTTTTTGGTTTCTTCAATTAGATTATCTAGACGCTTACCGTGCAAGCTACCATGTAATAGTAATCTGGAACTTACTTTCATAATAAGTACAACGTAACCTAATGAAACATCGTGAGAAAACCGGCATGCCCTAGAGCCAAAAAAATCGAAGCCATGTGACATCCACCAACACGCAGTGGGCCCGCGTAGTGGATTATGGCCCACACCCCCACCCACAGAGAGAAGGCCTGTCTCCCAGCAGCTAGAACATTATAAGGTTATTAATTATGGCACAAAAGGGTAGAACTTATTCTCAGCGGTGAAACAAGGCTGCCAATGAAGATGCAACGTATTATGGCTCATTTTCATTACTTGATAACTCGATCAATATACAGCATACGGACTTCCCGCAAGCGGTGAAATGAGTAACGAAACTCATAAGTCGTAAGTAAATTAATGAAAAACAAATACCCGTTAAAATTATTGTGAGACCAAAATATTCCTAAATACATTCACAATCCCGTTGACTAAATAAACTAAAAGAAATAAATGCTTTACGGTAATAAATACAGATATAATTCATTAACGTAAAAGATTTAAGCGAATTGTTGGTAGCAAGATTAAGTTGTTAATAAATTATTTTTCTTAACTGGCTCTCCGTGACTGAAATTGAGAATTCTTGTAGCCACTCAACGAAATCAGTTCTTTGATTTATGATCCTTGCTTATGAAAGGTGAAACTTCGAATCTATTTTATTTGGACTGTGTTTAAAGGTTAATAGTTGCTTGACAACGTAGGTTGAATTTCAGTAAAAGGTCTGATAATAATGCTTTTATTGTGATCTGAGTACTTAGGTATTTCTGTAGACTTTATACGAGTATAAAAATCTTATTATGAACAGTATGTTGTGGGATCGTTTTAACAGTTATCTTGATATGTAATTTTTCTCCTACAAAATTAGAATTTAAACAATGGGACAAAAATATTTCAGAGTTTCTGTTTACTTCTACCCGAATGAATTACTTTTAGCAAAAATAAAAACATTTATTTAGCACAGCTAATTCAGTAGACTCCGATTCAAGCTTACTTTTCTTGTAAAATTGGCATGTTAACGTCAGGTTTCACTGGGTTAATGGTTATACTCCCCGAGTGAAATGTCAGAGTTATTCTAAGCATCCTCGTCATGCATTTACCTACGTTGCTTTGTAGAACTGTAGACAGTATACTCTTGTTGCATAATTGTACAAAATATGTAGGTGTATTTTGAGGGGCATTTCTCGTAATTTTAAGAACGTTCACAGTCTGAGCTCAGTTTCAATCTGTCAAAAATACCACAAATTTCCCATATTTTTTAAAAGTTTTTGAGGTTGATTGTCGCTGTGCTGAGATTGTGTCTAGATTTGAACGTTTTAAATTACGGGAATAGGCGTTCTGATGCCCGTTCAAAAGAAGGGTCACCCACCCAAAAATACATTTATTTATTTATTTATACACGGGAGTGTATAAATAAATGTAATAGTGAATAACTGTATTGTAAATTATTTCATGAATTGTTAGCTATCTACACTACCGAATTGAGACACTGTAGTTCCCACTACAGTGTCTCAATTCGGTAGTGTAATACGTATGTCTATATTAATATCTATGCCATGCAAGACATACCATTTAAAAATTAAGAACATAACACGTTTAACGTTACTCGAGCTCGCTCAGTGAATAAAAATAATTAAATTAGTAATTTTGATATTTTAACCCCCATCTAAAATAAGACAAACTACTAAATATAGAGTGTTAAATATATCTACATTATGATAAATTCCTAGAGCTCTTGGAGCAGCGTCAAAGGCGAGATAACTGTCGCATTTCAAATAGCCATTAGTGACAAAACTGAGATATTTCAGGGAACTGTAGCTGTGAACTAATTACTTTCCAATTAAGAGGAGTATTAGGTACAAAAATGCGCACAGATGCAAGATTTCCTCGCTAAAATTAAATACTATTCGTTGGTTGGTATAAATAACAATGAATTGGTAAAGATAGTTCGTTTTCTCTTCTATGATAATAATAAAGCATTTTTTTTATTATTTATATATTTATTTAGCAATAGCGTTCTCCTGATGCATGTTTAGGCAAAAAACTCATGGAGAGCTGATTTGAGAGCTCTAATTTGCAGATTCTGTTAAATATAATCCATCAAAATATTATAATTTTTCTCATATCACAGATATATATTTTTATAATAATAAAATTTGTTATCCTTATAAATGAAGAAAAAACGACTGGACCTAATTCAATTTTCTACTGGAAACAAGTCTGAATATCACCGAACTTCTACATCATTTTCACGTAGTATTAATACCAAAATAGTCTCCAAAATTTGCTTAAAGAATATCATCATCAAATTATACTCAGATTTTTTAATAAATAGGCGATGCGCGCTCGCCCTGGCTGGAGGTTTTAATTTATTGAGGCATCCACATGCAAGCCCGGTTAAACAGAGATTTACAAAAACAAAAAAAAACAGGTGCGCGCTCAGTACCGAAATGTAAGAAAGCTCTTAAATAGGTGACCTGGAGGGGTCGTGCGAAATGTTAATACTAATAACAGTGTCGTTATAATAATAATTTCGGATGTTTCTATTTTTTTTTTATTTATGTTCGGGCATAACTCCGTCATATATGGACGACTTTGAAAAATTCTTGTTTTTGTTCAATAGAGGTTCATTCCGAAATGGTCCCATTTAAATTTCGTAAAGATCTGATGATGAGTTTCGGAGACAGACAACGGAACTCTTCAATAAATACTAGTAAAACAACCGCGATTGCTGCTTTCGCATATGTATGCATAAAAACCAACCAACAGCCTAAAAACCAGCCAAAAGGCAAAACAACCAACTTCCAATAAAAAAAAAAAAACGAAAATGCAGAACCAACGACACCGACTTCCAAAATTAAAGTTATTTTTCAGTTTGTAGTGTTTTTTTGGAAATCATTTTTTTTAAGTTTTTTTAGTGTATATCTTTGGTAAATATTCAAGGCTACAAACACTACCAAACCAATTTCTAAGTTATAAGTTATAACATATTCCTGGAAAAGTAATACTTAATAACGACGTGGAGTATGCTACTACTATTAATATAATGCTATTTTAATGTGGTCCTAGTTCATATATAAGTTATTTTTACAGCATTTATTCTGAAATGATATCAACCATATATTTAAGCAAGTAGTTTATTGCTTATTTTGTAAATAAATAAAGGCTTTATTTTTATTGCCTCCGTCTCTCGCATTCAAGACTCAATTTCCTGATTTCCTAGCTCCGGATTTGTGTGTCGCCAGTGAGGCGTTTTATTGAAAGTCTGAGGGAGACAAATATCTTGCATAAAACAGTCTGTTTCACCTTTGGTCAGTTCTCTCTGATCTAGAAAAGACTTACTTCAAATGTTATTAGCCTAGTACTCTTTATTTTTGTTTAATTTGCTTTTCCAACATTTCCGTACAAGAAATTCTATGGTTTTCAATTAAATTATTCTCTTTCTTTTCACATCACAATAATTTGCTAGAATGTCTTACACGATGCCAAGCACGGACTTGGTAGGTGGTGAAGCAGATCTCACGTCGCCCGTACACACGTACAACATTCGACCGTATGGACAAGCGGCGCTCGCGCCGCCTCCGCCCAGAACACCGCGCGGTAGGGCGGTGGTTGGCTGGCACACGAGACACAGCATTACAGTGTGGATCACTGTAGGATAAGGGTGTGTTGTACTTTTTGGAAAATGAATTTCGATGTATGTGCGGCGCACCGCTAGAAGATCAACCACGTGGACCGCTCACCGCCTCTCCGCACGGCGCACGGCTACATGGAGAGAATTTTTTTAGAAAAATTACTGTTCTCTTCACTGTAAAGTGAGTGCGAGTGGCATCTACAGTAAATTTTCTGAGTGAAATTGGGAAGAATTCACTATTTGTCCAATAAATTTTACTGTACAGCATAAAAATTTTTACTGTGCTAGCATGGTTATTTTTCCATTAACACTCAGATTATGAGACAGCACAGTAATTATTCTAAGATTTTTCTCTCCGTGTACAAAATGCGCTTCGCCGCCTCTGCCCTCAACATCGCGTCGGTGAGCGGCGTCATGTGAAAACCGCCTTAATATTAAAATTATCAAAAAGTAAGCCCCCATGGGACCTACAACTCTGTCTAACCCTTTGAGGAAAACAAGCGCGATGTGATATTGTGTTGTTTATTTGTTTCCTCGTACAATTACTCTAAGTTTCATTCCCGTTTACTTTTCTCCACATTCTTTTGTCCCATGAACAATAAGTAAATAGCATTACAGTTCTAGTTAAAAGACATTAGAATGCTTCACACTCCTTTAATTTCAGTGCATGCAGTGCAAGTCACCTTACACCCGTAGAACATTCCAGAAAGCATGTAGTACAAACTGCCACTGTAATACTAATTGGATCCCGGTTAGGTAGGTAAGATGGCGGGAGGCAGCCGGGTGTTGGCGGGAATGTGAAAATTGTGCGCAATGGTGCAAGTTACGGCAAGTTATTGTGCACTAGTTTATCGGCGTGTGCGATGGTTAACGCGAAAATATAGGTCAGAAATGTGTAGGAAATATGTTCAATGGATAATATTCTTTCCTATGTATTTATTGCCAATATTTGTAGAATAGGCTCGCCCCTTATTACGTGAGCCTTTTTAGTCTCAGCAAGTCGTACATTTATGTACACCCGTTCAGGCGTGAAGCTATCTTTCGTGTGTTGTGTTATTTAAACATAAAAGAATCGCGTCTAGGTAGGAGAAATAAAAATACATTTGATGTTTGGTACGAGTAATAGGTATAAAATCGGATAAAAGTAAAATCAAAATCAAAAGTCATTTATTCAAACTAGGCTGAGAATCAGCACTTTTCGAACGTCAAAATTACAAAAGACAATCCCCCAAAACGCCCGCCCTTCACCACTTCCTATTGCTATCGCTGGGAAGAAGAAGTGGCGCAACAAACTCCCCAGCAGCACAGCTGTCTGTTATAGTATATAGACGGAAACTGTTATTACGTTATTTGAGTTACTACTAAAAGAACTTTTAAAGCATTATTAGGTACTATTTACAGTTCTATAAAGCATCGTAACTCATATACGACCTACGCCAAACATTGTGCGAACGCCTGACAATAACCTTATCAATTTATCATAAAAACTAACAATAAAAGAACCGTTAACACCCTTCCAAAATCACATTTTATCCCCTAATAACAGTGTTGATTGAGTCGTAAGAAACTTTTATGGAAGTGCCAATAATTGTAATAATGGAGGGACATAGCATTTGCATAGTCATAGTGGCGTGAAACCGCTTCATTGCCTTACAACCTAATAATGAATTTGAATAAACTGTGTTAGAGTTTGAAGGATATTTTTTGCAATTTTCTGTTTAATATAATAGAATATTACTTTTGAACCCAAGCGATGAATTTTATTCTGTCTCTAAAGTGTGCATCAAAAACTGTTTTATAAGGCCTAGCGCGTACCATGATTTTATTTTGCGATATGATTTTAGAATCACGAATCTGTTGCGGGGCGCTGGAGGATTTTTCTATCGCAGTGCGGGGCATACAACTTCATTACGCTACAATTCACTTTTGCGACAATCGTGTCGCGAACAGTCTTGCCTAAATCATTCGTAAACATCGTGACATTGTTCTTATGTAAGCGCACTGCCATATATACCAATTCGTTTCATTTCTGCGACCAAATAATCGCGCAACAAAAAGTCGTAGTGCTGCTCGCCCTAATATTTTTTTATAATTCCTGAGACGTGGATATAATTATGGTATCATGAGCATATTAAACATGCACTGTGATTTTATTTTAAACTAAATATAAAGCCTTTTTGCATGAAACATTTTAAGTAAAGGGTAGACAGTCGCCAAAGTTTAAAGCGTTTATTATTCTATACACGTACTGTCTAATAACAACCCAATATCGTACGCGTAGATGGACGGACGACCTGAAGAAGGTGGCTGGGGTAGACTGGATGCGGAAGGCGGAGGACAGGGTGTTGTGGCGCAGTCTGGGAGAGGCCTATGTCCAGCAGTGGACTGCGATAGGCTGAGTTGATTGATTGATCGTACGCGTGAATTGAAAGTCAAAATGCTTAATAACCAAAACAAACGACCCCCTACACACACACCGCTCCGCTCATTTCTCGCTCTACAAACTTTGTACCAAAAGGACTGACGACCCGCCGGCGGCAAAACGGCTAAACTATTCTATGCATTTGTGATTGATCCGATAACTGGGGAAGAGAACCTTCGTGTGTTATTTAGCAGCAATTGGACATGATTGGTGCGGTCCCCTGGAGGTTGGATGATGGATTGACCCCTGGTTTTTACCTGCCGTTATCTGCGGCAACAGTGATTATGTTTCGCGTTAACTTGAATTTATTTGGCTGTGATATTTGGGGGGATTTTCGTGGATGTGCTGTTTGTGTATTTATGTATGAAAACATATTTTAGCAAATATTAGGTTGGTCTGTGTATTTGTTTACATTTAGTTCTGTTTTGGCCTTTTGTTCTCTTTATTACTTTGTTTGGAAAAAGTCATGATTTTAGCAACAAACTAAATAACGGGGGTTTCTAATTCCGTCAACAAATATACGGGCCTGGCTGAAAGTAGTGGATCTGTCAAAACAAGTGACCAATACAATTTTTCGGAAGGGTATCAAGATACCGGGATTAGGGACAGCCGTGAAATCGTTTTGTCGATTATTCTTAGTTCCGACCCCGAACTAATCTTGTGTCTGTACTGATATGGATTAGGAAACGCCCGTAATTTCAACAGAACCCATCGATTTCGTGCTTAGGGAGCACACCCTAAGAATTTTACGAATTGCAAATTATTAGTTTAGAACCTCGACATTTTCATCACCTTATCATTAGACATTTTAAGTGTCACACAAACAGCATAACATCACGCCTAATAATACCTAAAAGAGTAAGCAGAGTCATTTTGAAGTTCCATGTCGTAATAGGAGGCGAGCTAATTTCCATTAACGGAGCACAAATCCAGACTCCGCGCAGCTATTAAGGAATTTCTGGTGAACAAACCCAGTAACATTTTGCCCGGCCTGGGGACTCCCAGGCCGGGCAAAATGGAAAAAAAGATGGACAAACTTTTAGAAATCATTCAGACCACCAAAATAAAGACAGTGGTAAAAAAATATAAGAAAAACGCATTAGTTATTTACAAGAAAAATAATCAACTAATGTGCTGGCAATTTATTATTTTAGGTCAAAATAAAAAAACTTTAATCAGTGTTTTTTTTTTGCTTGTATATCTTTGGTTAGACGTACTGAGCGCAGTGTCAAAATTTGTCCATTTTAATGGGACCCTGTATATACGATACCGATAGCAAAAAAAAAACAATTTCTAAAATTTTTGTCTGTCTGTCTGTCTCTGCCTTGTTTGCTTTTTTACATTGGCAGATAACTGACGACATATTTTTTGTCCCGTAGCACGATAACTTCAGAAATCCACACATGTGAAACCGCGAGCAGTAGCTAGTATACCAATAGATACGTAAATGTATAAAGCCAACACAGAAACAATTAACACAAAGAACACAATCCACATCTTCCAAGATACTCCTCAAAACATGTCATGAGAAACTCGTCAAAAAGAGCAAGGAGACGATTAAATCTTAGCAAAACATAACGTAATAGACCCTTTAATAACGCTACTGCGCTACGTAAGTAATTACTAACGCTGCTAAATGAAATTTCGTATGCTAATTGACTAAATACAATTATGGTAGCGAACCTAAGACTGCCAGTACCTCGGTTGGTAGCAATGATGTACTTAATTAAAGGTGTACTGGATGTGGCAAGAGTCTGGTTTGTAGTTTGATCTAAAGCAGAGCGTAGGCGCGTGTTTTAGTCCAACTTATTCACAATACCCTAACTAGTTCACCAACATCGTAATAAAGATTTTTCCTTCTCCTAATTGTTTTGCCAAACAGTTTTTATTTTAACCTAATTCTAGTTAAGTCTCCCTTTTCAGTTCTTAAGTTAGACCAGGGCCCTAATTCACTATGTCGACTTTATGATTCCTTACTTCGAAACCACGTCAATTTTTTAGCTAATCACGACATCTGCTAATAACGTATTCTACATGATACAGTGAACTAAACCGCGCGAAAAAACACGAAGTTGGCGTGGTTTAAACTGTCAAAATACCACGCTTGACAACCGTACGTAGTTTGCACGTGGTAAGATTACGCGCGGAATAATAATTACCTACCTACTAAACAGAATTGGGGCCCAGAAGGCCAATTCTTGTAATTAAAAACGTTCTGATTCAAGTTGCAATGTTACGTTAACGACAATCAATGTCAAAAACTTGTCAAACATGTACGGAAATCAGAGGTTTTTTTTGGCAGATTGAAACAGAGATCAGAAGGACAATTCTTAAATGTTTAACAATTTCTCGTAATTTAAAACTTTAGCATCTATTCGCAGTCTCATCTCGGCAACAAACAAATGACAAAAACTTCAAAGACTGAGAACGATCTTAAAATTACGTGAATTATCCCTCTGAATGCTAATGTATTTAAAATACGGGAGTTGCCCCTCAGATCATCTCATCCTTCTCCTTATACAAATTATTTCTCTTCAGGTAAATAAATCTTCCTTAGCAAAACTAGTTCTTCTCAACTAAACATGATCTTTGGTTACCGTATGAAGGCTAGGATTACAGGACAAGCATAACATTAGTAATCCGATCAACGTCGCATCCATTATCTAACCAATGCGTTTATGGATAATTATAATTAAATATCAAGTTTAAGGAGTGGAGCCACCTGCTCCACTGTAGAAGGGGATAACTTTTGGGCCATCCCTGTTGTTTACCATCATTACTGGATGGATATGGTAGAAACGACGAAAATGACACAGACTACTCGACGTTCGATTAGCTTAATTACCTATTTGTGTAAAAAAAATATACAACGTGTAATGTTAAATGCGCAAAACCTGAAAATAGTTTGATCAGAATAACGAGCAGAATTAATTAAACCACTTTTTAATATAGGTCACATTTTTCAAAAAATCTTCATTAAAAAAGTTGTCGTGTCTATTTATTAATAGGTCAAGCAAGCCAATGTCAGCGCGGCGCAGCGGCCCGGTGACGATACCTCCCTCGATAAAGCGTCTCGTCGCAGAAGCAAGAAACGATCAGAACGGCCCGTAAAACTAAAACAGCACATAAAACCTTTACAATTTTTTTAATGACTTATTTTCTCTATGAAATAGGCGAATTGAATTAAAAATTAGTTGGGGGGTCTGAGGTTTTGCGCATTTAACGTTACACGTTGTATATACGATTAGCTTTCCTAAGCCAAACTAGTTTTTAAAGCTATTTTTTTTCTTTCTTTTCTATCCACTACCAAATCAGTTCCCCTTAGCCAAACACAGACCAAATATTTTCCGTACTCTATGATATTGTCGGTTACAAGGACCACTGGACTTAGCTCAAACGCGCAGAGTAAAACGTAACGTAAATATTAACGATTTTAAAATTTAAAATATTTGTCTCGTACATAATATTAACTTAGTTTCAAGACTTTCTTCATTTCTATGGGTGATACCTGTCGCAAAAAATTAAGCTAAACGGAGCATATCTATTATTGATACTTAGTGTTTTCGATTTGTAAAACTTTCGAATTTACGTAACGATTACGTCAGCTGTTCGTGCTAGCCCAGAGTTCGTACTCGTATAGACCAAAACAGAAGGCATAATCAGCCTATAAAAATAATAATAATAACGTTTATTGTGTCCAAAAGTTCACACACAAACAATTTTGAGTTAACCTATAAGCCTGTTAACCTGTTAGCCTGTTGCCTGTTAGCCTATAAGTTTTCTACTGGTAGGACACAGGCATTTCCTCGGTGAGAAGAAGTCTGCCGTAATCTACGAGGCCTAGTGCGGGTTGGTAGATGCCACATGTCTTCGAATTTTTGGGATTTTTGGGATTTTTGGTTTTTGAGGAAACCGGCATGTCCTAGAACGAACAAAAGGACTAGCAACAAAATATTCATGCCATATCCAGTACCAAAACATGACTTTCACTGTTAATTAAATATCAAGTTTAAGGCGCGGAGCAGGTGGCTGGAGCGAACTCTTGATAACGTGTGGCCCTCTCTATTCGAGACAAGGTTTTTGAGGTAAGCCTTATTTACGTCCACAACTTTACTTTTTAGAGGTTCATGAAGGATTGCGGTAATTTATAGCCGTTTGAGCTGTGTTTCATGCAATTTTCGTGTGTTAATTCTTCATAGAATTACTTTTAACCCTTAAATTGATTTTGTCCGTTTTAAAGGACGCAGTATTTCCACGCACACAGACGCTGTTTTAACACTCCTAAGCACTGTACTACAACTGCACATATACTGGACATGATCATGTTCATGTACTACAACTGCACATATAATGGACAGTGTCTGTTTTATGTGACATTGTAAAAACAATAAAAAAATTAAAAAAAAATGTTTTTTTTTCTTTATCCTCTTTTCTATCCTAATTTCAACCCATATACGCAATTTCACACACACACAATAAATCTAAGGGTGACAATTTAAGGGTTAAATAAAACGAAAAAATAATAAATTTATTGTCACACGTTTCGTATACTATTTTGTAGCTCGTATAACCCGCACTTAAGTCACGCTTTTCTGTGTAAAAATAGACTACTTAAGTCACAGAAAACCTTAACTTAAGTGCGGATTTAGGCCAAGGAGCATACTTAAATAACAAGGAGCATACTTCAATGATTGACGTGTAGAACAAGCTACTGACATTTAATAGTTTGAGCTCAGTTCTTGAACGCGGCCTGCGGTAGGAGTTGACTGGTAGAAATCGTCACGTAAAGAAAAAGCATTATGACCCCAAATGCTCGTATCAGGAGCAGGGTGTAAAGTTCACTCATCCTCCATAGAAAAGAGAGGATCATCCGACTGGGTGTCGTGTCTGGTGGGCAACTGCCCGACTATTGATGTCGGATCGTTGTATATATGCTAGTCGCGCAGTAAACTCAGCTTTCGCAATGCAGGATTTTGCGTAACGTCAGTGTGATGCGTAGTTCACATGTAGCGATGTAGATGCCGCCACACCCCCATATCCCCCGGCTGCAAATGTTTTTTTTTTTTTTTTTCTATCATTGGCCTGTTATAACAGTATTTGTGTGAGTAACTCCGAAGTTATGGGCAAGTAATTAATTGTCACACTGATCGACACTAAGTACATATCCGCAATCATATGCGCACAACACAGGTCACGGCCGTCAGTCAGCGGCGCGTGGTAGGTGGTAACCATCTTTTTGTACGGACAAGCCGGTAACATAACAAGCTTATAACTCTGTGATTTTTTCATAATACAGTATTATAATATAATAAAGAAAATAAATAAACCACAATGTTCTATAGAATATTCTGATTGTTTGCTTGTGTAATTTATATATATGCATTATTATTAAAATAACACTCAAATGTAATAATAATTATTATAACTAAAACATCACGTCATATTTCCCCGAATAATAATTATGTAAACGCAATTAGTTACGAAAATCCGTAGCAACTGTAGCTCTCGTAGCGCGTAGCTACACGCGTAGCACTTCTCTAAGTTGTTCATTGAATTAAAAACAAAACCACGAGGGCACTTGTAACTACAAAATGATTGACTCGTGGCTTTTTAAAGTTTTTTTTCAAACATATCTATTAGTCTTGCTAATATCTACTACTCTCATTAATTTCATGTCTTTCTCAAAACCACTTAGTTTGTTAATAGTTTTAGTGAGGTTAGGATATTATGTTTACATTGTAATAATTTGTTAGTTTATTTAGTATTAGAAGTTTATCCACCATATATATTTTTATCCTCCTAAATAAATACCTAAGTCCCGCGTATTTTATTGCACAACATCGTAATAAATCATTAGACAGTAAACAGTGTTCAGATACTTACCTATCCGAACACTGTTTAATACTTTGTACGAGTACTTACACAGTACCTTATATGTTAAATTCTGCATCAACAAAATTACGAACCGTAAAAATCCTCGTTAGTATAAATATTTTATTGAATTAAATAAAATTAAGAAGAGAAATTCGTTGAGAATTCTATCAGACGATTGCTATTCGGGCCGGGTTGCGTTCACTATGTACTAATCGTAAATAAATCTTGAGAGAGTGGTGAGGTAGTAAATTGAACGCGTGACTCGGACTTGTAAGGGTGGGCGCACACTGTAAGATATGTTGACTTTTGAGTGAGAAGGCAGGTGACATTTTCCATGTAATTAAAGTCGAGGACAGATACTACAAACATAACAGAGTTCTAGATGATGTTGTTGATTTTATTATTAATGTGCAGGACCATTCAGATGATTCTGATGATGGCTGCTTCGAAAGTAAAGAATCAAGTTCCAGTGATATTGATATGGACATTTATATAAGTGATTGATTTATAATTTTGACAAATCTTGCATTTATAAAGTACGTATTACTATATATGTTTATTACCCAATATTTTATTTTGTTACCTACACATAGTTATTTCACATAATTTTGTAAAGTTACCAATTAATTTTCTAATAAAAAGTCACCACCTATTCACCGTTAACCACTGTGACGTCACGAATCTTAATAACTGTCCAGTGCACATCTCGCCTCTTATGTATCACGCTACGAGCGCCCGTCGCCCGCACCTCTCCCGGTCCCCGTTCTCGTCCTACCACCGCGCCCCCATACCTCGCAGGCGAGGACTCAATTAAGCGGTTTGCCAGTAAGACTAATCGTCAATGTGCGCCCACTCTAATCTTAAACGTAAATAATCAGGTGAATAGTTAAGGGTTTTATGCTTTCACAGAAGGGCATAAACGAACCTTTATCTACTCGGGCCTGAAAAACTTTCTGTACGAACCACTTTGTTAGGAACATGATAAAAATAGCGTAAAACTTTATCGTTTCGATAAACGAAACATTCTTACAGGAGTTAATATTAAATTACCGAGATTGTTTCTTCAATATGGCTTCTGTTTTTTTGTTTATTAGTATTGTGAAGGCCGTGCTATATAAATCGTAGTTATTTGAAAAATGAGTATGAAATAAGCGCAGCAGTTCTGTTCTGTAAAAATCTCACCGTGAGAACTTATGTGAAGTGAGCGGGAAGTGAGCTCTGTCATTTCGTAATGGTAGGTATTGACACTATTAAGTGCTCACTTCACTTATGATTTCATGGTGAGATTTTTACAGAATCGACCGGCTGGGCACTGTATACACGTTGCGCATAGTTGGCCCAAAGGCTGCACGCATAAAAAGACTGACAATATGCTTTAAATAAGGTCACCTTTACTTGTTCAGAACAGCGTGCAAACCTACGTGTCAACATGTTACAGTGAACCGACAGCGCCCTACGTTGCAATGCTGTCCAATCCCATATCTAAAAAAATAACAAACCAAACGGTATCAATTTTTACCACCATCATGACAATAACAATATACTCAAAATTGCCCTTTTTATATCAGCATCGTTTCCGCAAGGCAATATTAGCCGCTTGGTTAGTTTCACTGGATCCTGTATGGGAGGCACGTACGGAATGGCCGCCCGTCTTGATGACTTCATGTTCTTTCTAATCGGTGGGAAAAACAATCTTACAGGGGAGAATTAGGTAAATGGAAGTAAATTTTAGAGGTCTTCTTTTGTTGGCGTTACCATTTTTAGCCAACTTAAAAAAAGAAGGAGGTTCTCAGTTCGTTGAAATCTTTTTTTTGTAATGTTGGTATGTTCTCCGAATACTCGAAGACGGTTGGATTGATTTGGAAAGTTCTTTTTGTGTTTGAATGGGTATACTTCCTAGGTGGTCTTGTTAGGTCAGGATCTGCTAATGGGATCCTGGAGAAATCGAGGGAACTCTTCAAATATACACCTATAGCAATGTGAGTATTTTTTTAGGTGTAAGTAAGTATACGAATTGACAAAAAACACTACAATGTAAAGTTTTGGAAGTCGGTGACGAAAACTAAAATACAGATCCAAATATACCGACTTCCGAAATTAAAGTTATTTTTCACTTTGTAGAAATATTTTTTTTATAAATCGGTTGCTTTTTTTATAAAAGATTTTGTCAGAAGACTTATCGATGGATAGTAAAAGAGTTGAGTATCACAATGCAACATTGGGAATTGAGATAGTTAAACAGAACTTCATAATGACATCTAAACAATTTGTGCCGGTCTATTTTGTAAAAAACTTGGGTGAAGTGAGCTCTCATACCACCAAATATGCTAGGGATTGACACTATTGACAGTTCTATCAAGGTCACTTCAATCACATATTTACAGAATACCACTGCTGCATGCTGTTATCAATTTATAGTAGACAGATTGAGATAGACTCATCATCTGCCTAGCCTTTTCCCAACTATGTTGAGGTCGGCTTCCAGTCTAACCGGATGCAGCTGAATACCATATTTTACATGGAGCGACTGCTTATCTGACCTCCACAACCCAGTTACTGGGTAATACGATACCCCTAGGTAAGACTGGTTGTCAGATTTTTGGGCTACTGACGACCCGTAACGACTGTCAAAGATCCACGAATGACAGCCGGGACCAACGGCTTAACGTGCTTTCCGAGGCACGGAGGAGTCTCGTTATGTAAAGATGGTCACCCATCCATAGACCAACCGCGGTAAGCGTAGCTTAACCTGATCGATCGACCTGTGCAGCTGTTATTATTTAGCCACGGGCCCCTCTCAGATTGAGATAGACTATGATTCGATTAATATCGATGGATCCGAAGGTGTAATTACTGGTGATAATACTGACTCTATTCGCACCCCTCATTAGCATACAAGCTGCACGTTCATTAAAGAGGTCCTAAGTATAAAGCGACGATTATGATAAGCTAATGAGGGGTTAGGTTGACGTGCACTGTGTAGATTATTTCGTGTATATTTAATATTACTATTGCATTCCTTTTCTATTGTTTTAGACTGATTTTAATCTATATATCGAATAGTTCAAAATGGATATAAATAAAATTTACATACCTACGTGTACCCAAAGTTCATGAACCTTACAAACAAAAATAAAAACCTGCAAGTATCAATAAAAGATAAGAGCTGATAACCACTTCCCTTCATTCCCGAACAATCTTACCGCGTAAAAGTAAAGCATGTACCTACATACAAAAGTTCCAACATTAATCATTGTTCACAAAGTTTATGGCAAAGTTGATGTTTCATAAGGCAATAAATCCAAAGAGTACCTTTTAGCTAAATCCTTTGTTTGTCTATAAGAACAACAGGTTTTATGAGGCTCGTTACAGCCGAAAGCGTTCCTTGTAAGGGCCGGTTCGATTGCCAAGAAACTAATGAGTAGGTAACTGTTTCGGGGAATGAGTAAAGATTTTCTTCGCTTGTCGCTTCCTGGCTTTGGAAGTATTGCTGTTTTTCCTTCCGTGTTGTGTTTGCGTCATAACTCATAAGTGGTGTTATTAGTTCAAATGATAAATTATACCTGATTTTATTTCTGTAAGTTGGTGCAGACACTTTTAAACGTCAATCATATTTTGTAAACTATAGATGATATCCGCGTTTTCTAGAAAACTCCTAAAACTACTAAACTACTCTGAGAAGAAAGGCCAAAACAAACTCACAGTCTCTTTTAAAGTCCAGACATCATGTTGGCCAAATCATATGAAGACCATATAGATCGGTGTCTGAAATGGTCTTTTCAGGAAAGAACCACACAGATTTCAGTGGACCTATTCAGTCAGTACACGCATTTGTCAGTAAACGTGCAGCTCAACTCAGAACTTAAGGAGATCAAGGATTGGACAAACAATACCAAAAAAAAGACATTTAATCACACGTGATAAGACCATCACTGAAACTAACTGAAAGAAACAAGAAAAAAAAAATGACCCACATAGTCCTCACATACACAATAACAAAAATTATATTATACTTTACAAAGTAAATACGTATATGTAAAATGATAGACAGAAGACAAGAAATTTAGAAGAAAAAATCAAGATTCACTGTGTCTGGAGCCAAAGGGGCAATTCCAGTATTTATAAGAACGTTCGCATTCTAATCTGAGCTTCAATCTACCTTTTGACAAGTCTTTGACATCACATAAGATGACACTATCGTCCCAGGGACGTGCCCTAACAGGCGTTGCACTGAGGGGATTCCGGATTGGTCTATTAAGAAGTAACGGGACCCCCTCCATGTGCTGATGGTGATCACCGGGGTTGCTTAGAGTCCCACACTACCTGGTCTTTTTCCCCAAGTCCAGGTGCCTCTTGAAGGTTGAAGGTTTTCCCCGAAAAAAAAAAAATACATTGGATTATGCAGAAAGGCAGGATCTCCATGTAAAGTACTGGTATTCACCTGCATCCGATTACACTGGAAGTCGACCCCAACATAGGAAAGACTTGGCAAATGATAAACTACTGTATGTGTCGAAGACTATGTCTTACACTACTATAAGCCGAGGTAATTGGACTAACAATAGAAGAAAAACACCCAGCAAACCAAACATTTCAAACAAGAATTTATTATCTTTCGTGTAATTCCTATAACTCCGAAAGGATTGTAACTCCATATTAAAGCCGTATATCCATCGCGGTGACGTTACGAATGGTGACGTGGCCAGAAGTACTAACTCTCGCTCGGTGCAACTTCCACTGGGGTTCTAATAAAATACCTTCTCTATGTTATAGTCTCCTGGTACTCCATTATTGAATGAAAAAGAACTGTTTCAATTAGGTTTACGTGCGTGTTTTTCTATTAGGATTTAAAGCATTTCTTTTGCCTACTAAATGGCAAAGGACATCATTATTATGTATATTTTCTAGTGCCTCTTCACAATATCTGTTTGCCTAGTAGCTAAAGATGGACAGTATGCGAAAAAAAAAAATATGATAAAACTATCGATTAAAAAATCGAGAAAAATATGATAATATGATCATTTTATTTCAGTGCAAGTTTTTACAATATTTTCGTACTATACTTTATAATGAAACATGAATCACAAACAGAAACAAGCAGTGCGTTTACTAAAACATTTTTCTCTGATCCGTTTCCACTGAAAATATCTACTACAAAATTCAGGAAAAAGTTGTTTTTAGAAGCGAAAAACACTGGGGCACCGTCTACATGCATACGGAAAATGGTAACTCTTGTTTTTCCGATAAAATCGAGCCTTGAACCGCAAAAGCCAGAGTAATCCGTTTATTGATTTCAACCATTCCCCGTTCACGATAGATTTTTATTTTCACTAAAACATATTTCTCGTAAACAAGTGGATTACAGACTTGTGATAATGAAATTTCATTTTGTTTTTCATGTTATCTTATAAACTTTTTTCTTTCGCAATGGAAATGCTGCGGTAAACCAATAAATAAACAGTTCCTGAAACAGGTCAACAGAAAATAATTGTATTTTAAAACTCATACGGATTACTAGCCGCGAAGCTTTGTTTTTTTTTTTTGTATTGCCATTAATTTTACATTCTTTATTTACTTTATTTAAATCAAAACTGACATATTACTTGTTGAAAATTTACACCATGTACAGACGCCAGCTCTTCAAGAAACTGTCAAATTTTCCCAATCCACCTTATGCTTTAGCGAAAAAGTTGAAATATATTAAAGAAATTTGACAGATTGTAGTAGCTTGATGTGTTGACGTCTGTACATTTAATATGGCATAATCATCTTACCTGTCTTTACTTCATGTGTAATTATTTTTACCTGTTGTGGTAAAAAAATTATATAATCTTATTGTACCTATAATCATATTATTCTAAGTACAACGTCTTCACATATAATTTTATAATTAATGTATACAAAATATTTTAAAACATTTTAAAAGAGTAACTGCGGAGTTTTTTTTTTTGCATATTCTTCTCCATACGAAAATACCTTTTGAAAGGGGCAACTAGAATCAATTCTGTTTTCTTGTATATGACGTTTAAAAGTACCTTCTATATGCTTACTTGAAATTATTTGACTTTGACTAACGGAGTGCAGCTCATATATCAGCTCCATTAACCTTTTCCTTTTCAATTCAAAACTCACAATTATGTCAAATAACGTAGACATTTCTATGGTACCCCACTTTATATTCCCCCTTTGTTTTTCTCGCCCAGTAAACACAATAGAAATCGCAGCTCGACGAAACGCGATTGGGAATAAATAAAGACCGCACGAGCAAGGCAAGCGAAACAAGACAATAGTTGTTCGAAAAACTGCGAATAAACAAATTAAAATAGAGAGGGAACGTGTTGAAACTTTGCATGTATCTCTCAATGTGCCACCTCTAGTGAATAGGGACTGATTGTGAGTTGGATTTTTGTAAGCGCGCGAATTTGCGCGATTCAACCTCCGCTCGCGTGTACATATGGTCTGTAATTCTGGCGTTCGGATGCAAGAACGTGTAAGGTCGTGTGTAAAATGACGATGCTGGAATATGCTGCTTGAAATAGGTCAGGACATCAACCTGAAGATGATAGAGGCGACAGTGAGCTAAGGCATTAATTACATTATTTTTTGTAGTTACTTACAAACTTTATTTATTAACGTTACTTATAAACATTCACGCTTTGGTTTCTCTTTTGAATTTTAGTGAAGTCAGTCACGCTCAGTATTAAGGCAAAGTGATCTTAGCTTTAATATTCCAAGTTATAAAAACGTAGACTACATAACCAATATTTTAGCTAACTTCAAAAAAACTAGCCCCAAGTACGAATTATTAAACATCCATCTAATCACCGCCCTCATAAAAATCACACTTTAAACCTCCAGAATATTAGCTAACATCTAATTTGTACATAAAACACGTGCTGTGAGAAAGCGTCCTTACCATGATGGAGTCACGTAGCAAACCGTGCAGACGTGGTTAAAAATGTTCTATTCGCGAAGATACCGCGCTCTAAAGTTAAAAATTCAATGTTTTAGCTGTGAACGTCCGCGCTCACTCGTCATTCCGATTGTAATAACAGCATAAACATTTTTAGTATCAGATTCGTCGTAAAATATTCTTGTATTGCTGTGTGTGCAAGTTCGAGTGAAATTAGGGACGTGACGTCATCATTCTTGAGACTGGAACCTCTTTTATGGGGCTTCCCTTGCTATCGCCTCCATTTTTGTGCCATTTTACCCACGAGTGAAATATAATTTTAGCTGTTTTCAATCAAAACATTGTATTTTTAACCTGTTAGGTTATTTTCCCAACCTCAAAAACGAATAGTTATTAACATACAGGTTAAAAGTAACGTGATTTGCTTGCCATTTGGTTGGAAATGAACAAAATGGGCTCTGTTTTCACGGAAAGTTTATTTGAAGTTATAACGTCTATGACACTAAGGGATGATTTTTGTAATAGTCAAATAACTTTTATCTGGAGAATAACGATTGACGTTTGACAGCTTTTGTATAGAGAATTTGTCAAACCTTCATCTGAAGCATATCTATCACATTATGTATGCTTCAGATAAAAATTATCTGACTATTGAAAAGTCAGCCCTATGTCCGATTCAGGAGTTCCTGTTCTGGATAAGGCGGGAGGAAACTCCCGGGTGTCACCATTGTGTGGATCGCCCGGAGGACACGGTGGAGCCTACGGTGATCTGCCCAGCTTGGGTGGAGCACCGCTGCGTCCTCACGGTGGCGGTTGGCGGTGGTGATCTCTCGCGTCCGGCCCTTTTTTTTTTTTTGTTTCTGGTTGGAAAATCCTCAAGAATGTCCGCCGCGCTGGGGCGGGCGGCGGGGTCTGTCAGGCTCTTACTGACTGAAAACCACCCCGGTGTTCCCTCTCTCACCTACGCCGGGGGTCGCGGGAACGAACGGTACTTCCGCAAACCTACCGGCTGGTGCTGGCCCGCACAAGCGGGCCTCCTCGTGTCAGGGGGGGGAGTGAGGTGTTAAACTCCCCGCGCGACGTCTAAGAGGGGCGCGCGTGGAACATTACGCGCTGCCGCCTCGGGTCCTGATGTGTGGGGGGCGACGGACGTCCTCGCGTCCAGCCCTGGTCCAGGCCATGGTACGGAGCGAGAGTGCAAGGAAATCTGTCACCTCCTTCTGCGAAGCAGTAATGCTCGCGAAGGAAGAGGCGGAGCACGTGAGGGAGAGGCAGTCCTTGCGCCCTCACACCCCTAGTCGCCGCAGGTGACGCCCTGGGCATCGAGAACCGATTCCCGGTCACCGTAGGCGTGGACTTGCGGACGGCGAGCGATGGGTAGCTTGACGTCCGGTTAGGGCCAGGCCCAGGTCAACGGCGAGTTGTGTTTTGTGCGCGCCTCAAAGAGATGTCAGCATTGATTGATGGGGTCCGCTAGGGCCGATGCCTGCCAGGGTCGCAGGTTGTTCGAAAAAGTTACCGGGACCCTGGCACAGGCAACTGAAGAAATATGGGTGGGTTTTAGTCAGTAAAACTCTGACATACCGATATTCCTCCCAAAGTTATTTGATGACTTCCCACCAAAAAAAAATTGATACGGGTTTGTGCTCGTTTTACGGCATTTTGAATTGTTGCTCGCAAAACATTTTCCAAATTGGTGATTTCTTTTTCAATGTTGCTTTTTAAGACTTTCAAGGTTTATGGTTTGTTGTGACCAACGGGAGATTTCAAAAAGCCCCAATGAAAAGAGTTTCAACTAATTCTCTATCCGATGACAATTTATCACATGAAAATTACATTATAACGCCATCAGGAAAAATTGTGTCACAGGCACATTATGACAATTTTGCCCACCCTGTACTATCAAACTACTAACTTGTACTTTTCTTAAAGTAAATCAAATTAAAAATAGACTGCATCGAACACCAAAAATCAATCACGATCCAGATTTTATAAAAAATAAAGAAATGCGATTTGCAACCTCTCCGTAAGTCCCTCTTTAATACTCGACCCTTGAATCTTGTTAGAGCACAAAGGAAACCCTTTATTTTCTTTCGTTTTCAAGCCACCACTAATTTTACCTTTTGTCTCTGATTACTGATTCTATGAGAAGTTGGCACCTTCCAATGTTTCCAAATTATATACTATTTAAAATTAAGTTATATAACTGGTTGAATGAAAATAATTTCTATAATATTAAGGAGTTTCTAGAACACTAACGTTGACAGCAAAACTTTGCATGCTTTAATTATAAGCAAAACATGAATGATCCCATTTTGTATTGTAACACCTTTTAATACCGTGTTTTAAGTAAATAAATATTATTATTATTATTATTAATGAGAAGAGATGGTCGGATATCTCAATTCATTAATCCTAAAATGAACAAAAATATAAAATGCAATCAACGAATGAACGTGTAGTGAACGTGTGCTTCAAGAAAAATCTTACTGGGTCATCGATATTGTCTGGAAGTATGATAAACTAGTTTCTGCTCGCGCCCTTGTCCGCGTGAAATTTCTAGTTTCCCCGACCCATCCCGTTGCATCGCATCACCTGCCAACGCTATTACTTACTTCGTTTTCACTCAGCGTTTTTTCCGCCTTTTTTTTTTGTTTTTGCTCGTCTCTTAAGGGTCCTAGCGTGATGTTAATAATCTACAGCCTTCTTCAAGACTTAGACTATTAAATGCAAAAATAATTTTTCAAATCCAGCAGGTGGTAATTTCATCGTAGAACAAATGCGTTACTGTCTGATACTGGGTATCCAATTATAAGTTATGTATGATAAACGAGCGCTTCTCGCTATCAAACTGTAAAGTTTGGCGACTAAAAATCTGTAAAAAAATAACTTGTTTATGTAAGAGGTGTAATAAATAAAAAAGTTTCAGAGATTAGCGCGTTATTACTTTCGAAGATTATCGCGTTATTAGTAATTTTATGGTAGGTTCAAAGTTGATTGGGAAAATTTGACAGTTTCAGGTAGCTTGATGTGCTGGCGTCTGTACATAATGTTGGATCTATCTATTTGGTCTATATATGTAAGTATGTAGCTAACTCGAAATATTGCAAAGACGACTGCTACGACAAACACATTTTAATCCAAAACTTTCCTAAAGCACCAACTTATCTCAACTAACATTTAAGGTTGCATTGTAAACTGAACATTCCACGAGTTGGAGTGACTACAAAAACACATTTCAAAACGGCTAATTAAAAACAACGTCCCCACTTAACGCCACCAGAAAGTGCTCAGAAGATAATATAATTAAGCAAAGGATTCCAGAGTTCGCAAATTGCAAGCGAAATCTTTTATTTATACCCAACTCCGGTGGAGGTTTGCTCAGCGGATTTTAATTTCGTAATGCAGAAAGGACCGTTATAATTTTAAGTGTCGCCGGATTCTGTGACTTATGTAGTTGCGAGGCGATGTCGTCTCGATGTGACTGGGTGCTATAACTCAGACTACATGGAGTATTCCGATAAAGCTGCTCAAAGCATCCACATTCGCATCTGACGAAGAGCATACTTATAATATGGGCTTCGGTCACTAAAACGTTCAGCTTCATTATAAAATAAACTCCGATATAAAACCTTTGTATGTAGAACATTGCTATATAATTTACCTACTGCAAGAAAACTTCTCGTCATTATGTGACAGACATCAAATCATATTATAGCCCTACAAGATTGTTTTAGCGCGTGGCCAAAATTGCTTCCATTTATTTATTTATTTTATTATTTATGTACACACAGTAAAATACATATGGATATGATATAATTAAAATTTGAGCACAAAGGTACTGTTTATTTCTTAAGTTTTTTTTTCAGCAGACCTGCGAAAGGAGAAGTAAAAAATAAATGTATACAATAGTAATAATAGTGTGTGAGAATATGAAGAGAATAATATGAATGTGAATGAAGTCTAAAATAAATGTGACATTTAAATAGAGAAATAGTTCCACCTTGTTTTTTCAATACATATCACAAAACAAATGCACAAATATCATAAGAAATGTTTACCAACAGCGCCCCCCATCACCGTCTTACGAACGCCAAAGATCCTAATAATAGTGCAAGTACATGACAGCATGACTCTTTTAACTATAAGAAATACCTAATAGAACTTCAAGTTCCACATCTTAACGACACGGTTTCTTTAATTTCCGAATAAGTCATCTAAGACAATCGCGGGAAGTCGGACATAATTCAAAAGTAGTATGCTCCTGTGAGATAACCGTGATCTTTTCATTTCATAACCTAATGGAACTTTTCCCATTTCAACTTATTTTATCTTCGTCCGGGTACAGGGCTAGCGTCTCCTTAATTTACTACTTCAAAATCCGGATATTTTTGGTAATGTCTTTTCTAAATATGACTGGAAATCTTTTTATTTTGTGACAAAAATGTAGGCAGTTTCTTTTTTCTCTATTTTCCCATAATAAATAGCATGGCTTTTCCATAAGGGTAGACAAAAACAACACCCTTGCCTAGCTTGCTTTGATCCCTTTCATCTTTCATATTGCCCATTTGCTCTATTTTGACAACAGGGGTACAACATGTGTACATACATACACAGACGGTGCCAATTGGTACAATTAACATACTAAACAACTATTTCTACTCCAGAACATTATCATAAAATGAAAACTCCGCTAGTTTTCATTTTATGATAATGTATATAATTTTTTTTTTTATTATAATTGATAATTGACACTGCACAAAACAGGCGGGCCCGGGCAGACGCTTTACTTTGAGTAGGTAAATAATTTCATCACCACTCCTTTCAAAACGATGAAGGAAAACATCGTAAGGAAACCGGCTTGTCCTAGAACCAAAAATTCGAAGACATGTGTTATCTACCAACGCGAACTGGGCCCGTGTGGTAGATATTGGCCCATTCTCTCTGGAAGAGAGGAGGCCTGTGTCGCAGCAGTGGGAACATTGTAGGCATAATATACGAGTATCATAATATGTATCCGTTGCAAACAAAGCACTCCGCTTTTCAGACATTCTACCGCTTCAACTATGAAACCTTTTAGCAGTTTAACAGTATATTCCAAACTCCGCGAGATTAATCTTTCACGGTAACATGTTTTTGCAAAAACCTGCTATGATTCCGATGCGTTCACGGTCTATGCGTAGCCTCCACTGGGCTTTATTCGAATAGGGATTTGCGTCTAAAAGCATTCTCAACAGCAGTGGAATTTACTCATACACTGGTATAAAGCATTCGATGGATTTTCAATAGAACGGAGCCCGCAGTGTACCCGGGTTTTATTCCTAAGCTCACTGAACAAACATTTTACTCGGCTAATGCGCTATTGTGTACTTTGTTTCACCAATCTTGTTGGTGTCTATTTATGATCGCTAGTCTTCCGTTACAGTGTGTGTTGTTTTTTGTGATTATTTTTTGCCTGGCAACCCTGGCTATTGCCTGTTGTAACTGGCAGTTGGTATGATATTTAGTTTTATATTTTGTAATGTCAGGTACAACGATTTTATGATTCTGTTACGTACAACAGTGAGCAACTTAGCATATTCGAGTTCTGACGTCATATGAGTATGCTCTTCAACGTCTATTGGTAGTCATAATTATAATTAAAGATTGTAGACATATTACCATAATCACTAGCTTAACTTAATGTGAAAATAAAATCATCAATGTGATGTGATTGCATGAACTTCTAATAAAATCCCTAGTACATTTTAGAAATATCTTAGACAAGGCAATGTTAGTGAAGTGCTGCTTTATTCCCAAACCTTATTTCAAGGTTTCGATCATTATTAAACTTTACAAAAGATACATTTTTGTATATCAGCAAAAATGCTCATTGCTAAAAACTACAAACTAATTGCTTCACAAAATGTTGTTTACCCCGATTTGATAAACCTTGAGCTGAATATCTGTCAATAATCAATCCTTCTCGCGGCAGGTGAATCCTCACGTGGCTGTGATGGATGATTTAATTACACCATGACACTTACCGCTAACCCAGCCATACTGCCATCATACCTCTTCTATCTATGAGCCTAAAGTTCAGTTTCCTCTAAATAATCGATGATATCAAGAATTATTTATTGAGACGTGTAAAAATGGATACTTTATTATGATTATGATGAATTTACGTCACCAGATTGTGAGAGATGATTGATTTCATACATTTATTGTGATGCAGAGAACAGTTAAAAGCTTCTTCGCCTTGTAAATAAGAAATAGTCTGAGGAACACGAGTTTTGTCCTTTTTTAATATCCCGGAGAGATTTGTCATGTTTCTACATTCTATTTCAAGGTTTTTTTGTAAAATATTTTATGGTTCAGCCTGAACATTAACGGAATTTTATTTGACAATGGCTATAAGAATTAAGTATTGAGCCGCTTGAGCACCTATTTTTTTTGCACCTATGCATTGAGCACGAAAGATATTTCCATTTGAGCACCAATCAATATTTTAACGTAGCTCTCAAAGGAAACAATAAAAAATATTCAACTTTATTCCATTTCATTTACACTCCATCACTAGAAGCTACTGCACCGTAGGTGTTCAAAAGGGAATTCAAAAACTGTATATTTCAAAATGATAAGAGTCAGATGAATAACAAATTTATCAAGCAACGAAAACACATGAAATCGGGAAAAAATAATTAGCTTTTATTTGAATGAAAACAAAACACAATCGAAATAATTATATTTTTTAAATCTCCCAGTATTTGTTTCCGAGAACAAAAAGATTGTATACCAACCTACATACTTTGTTAAGAAAAAATAAAGTATCAATTAATAAAAGATGCAGTTTCTGTAAATGATGCGTGTTGCTTAGACTTTTTTGATGTGTGTATTTTTACGATGAGTAAGAATCTGATAAGACTAGTGGTGGCCCAGTGGTAACGGCCCTGACTGACGAGTTGTAGGTCGTGGGTTCGAACCCAGGTAGGCGCTTTACGTTGTGTAAATAATTTCATCAATACTGCTCTCAAAATTGTGAAGGCAAATATCGTGAGGAAAGCGACATCTCCTAGATCCAGAAATTCGAAGACATGTGACATCTACCAACCCACACTAGGCCCGCGTGGTAGATTACAGCCTAGTCCCTCTCGAAGAGAGGAGGCCTGTGTCCCAGCAGTGGGAAGAATATAGGCTGATTGTGCTAAAAATCTAGTAAAGTTGGAAGAACTGGCAATGACACTGACACACATACCAAACAAAAAAAAAAGGTAAGATCCTATCAACTAGGTATCTTAACGTTCGTATCTACGACGAAAGAAAAAGAATGTACTCTTTTTCTTTACACAAAGAAGTTAAAAATTACCTTGTCAAAGGTAGACCAGCTTCTGTTCCAGTCTCCTTTTCTCAGATCAACAGAATTAGCATCAGATATTAACATATCAAAGAGAAAAATGTTTCTACCAAGCAAATCTGCGAAACCACTCAGCGGATTCAGATGCCAGAGAGTGCTCCCACATTTTGGGCATTATGATATACTTTGTACGGCAAAGTGGTTTGTACAGGAAAAACAAAAGTTGGTATGGAAACTTCTGGAGTGGCCAATAGTTCAAATGTTGGAAGCATTGTGCGTGCAGTTTTTCGGAAGCGTGTTTTATGCGTATTGGAAATAGCTAGATTAAACACACAAAATTAAAACATTATTTTTTAACAAATTTGCCTCTTAGATTGATAACAAATGGACGATCATATCGTTGTTGTTCTCAAGCAAGTAATTTTAGGCAACCTCGATAACCATTTATCATGCCCTGTTTCCGGCTAACCTTATCATATTATACACGCACAACCCTTGTCCCTCGAATCGAAAACTATCTAGAAAAGCTAACTTTAAATAGAGAGAATATTGTGTTTAAGATTTAAAATCACACAGGTACAAACTAAAAGAACTTAACAATGAAACGAAAGACCAACCAACAGAAAACACCAAAAAGCAAACATCAAAAATTCAACTTCCACCAAGAAATGCAAAAGTAACCAGCTGCTCAAAGTCCCAAACAGTTTCTTACGTCACTACCTATATTCCAATACTACCAAAGCAAGGGTAGAATCGACAAAAACACTATTTGCGATGTTCAACGAAATGATTCGACTGAATTCCTCCCTTACATCCCACAGTGAACATTAGCTACCGAATATCTTGTTACTAGGGGTCAATCTTTAAAGGGCGGTCCTGCATTAGCCTCCTGACCAAGCTCAAAGGAAATAGTGGGTGATGTCGGTTAATGGACCCATTGATTTTCGGGAATCAAACGCTTATTTTCCTCGGAGTATCGTGTACAAAAACATGATAGATGGTGCTGGAGTGTTTGTGAGTGTTTCCATTTTTAAAATTAGTCATTTTCAAAATTATTTCATGAAGATTTTTTTTCTTCTTGCTTTAAAATAATAGTGAATTCATACATTGTCGGTTTTTATCATTCTGAATTTGAATGAAAAGATCACCCAAATTCTAGCCTGCTTTAATAGGTTTATTCTGCACTAAATAAATGTATTTTCATTCTTTATTTCTGTCTGTTACTACAAATAATAACCGCTATAATAACAAATAATAAAATAAAGTTATAAATGAAAGAAGGATCCACTTTAATTTTTACAAGTAAACCATACAAGAAACGTGTTTTTTTTTTCAGCGTTTTTGCCTTGTGCTTCACACTCTAATATACACTTCGTGCGAGTCTGACTCGCACTTGGCCGGTTTTTTATCATTCATTCGACATTTTACAGTCGACGTGAAACATCTGAATATGAAATGAATCAAAATTGAAAAAAAAAAAAAATTACTTAGCACAAAATACGAACTACGAAGGAGACACAATAATTATTCAATTGCCGTTCATATGTACAGACGCCAGCACATCAAGCTACCCAAAACTGTGAAATTTTCCCAATCAACTTTGAACCTTATGCTTTAAAGATAAAGTTGAAGATCTATTAAAGAAATGTGACAGATTGTAAGTAGCTTGATATGCTGGCGTCTGTACCTAATGCAACCTACTTGGACAGTCGGTGATTGTGTCTACAAACCTACTTTGAACCGAGTAAAAGTACGAAAACAATCCAGAATTCCATTTGCGAGTCTCCTCGTGCAACTACTAAAAACTTTCGAGAATACCTACAATATTCAGCATCTACTTCCACACACCTAAATTAAATATGACGTCATTACGCCGAAGCTGCAGAAACTGAGCAAACACGTCGTGTTTGACCACTTTGATGACTCGATTGTCAAGGGAGGAACACCAATTAGGTAGCAGTTGATTCAGCGGCTTTCGTGATTAATTCACCACAGGAGTCCGGTCCACCTGACCGAGGCACAGTTTGCTAAGCCACGGTAATTATTTAAGCTCTGATTGCTGACGTGTTGCAGTTACAGATGAACGGATATGAATTAATTTTGGAAGTTCCGATTCTAAATAATAATTCTAGAAGCTTCTACCTACTGTTTATTCTCACCATGTCGAACTGTTAACAGTAGTGACATCTTGTAGCTATTATGCTGATGCATAATGCTTTATAAGTAAATCTTTTTGTATGCCTATCGGTGGGACATGGTTTGTACAATAGACATTTATATTGAAAAACACCTGTAATCACCCATGTTTCACAAATTAAAATAAATGAAATGAATGAAAGGAAATGAAATAGAATAATCGCAATTCTTGCCACGAGGCGTAACCAAAAAAACAACAGGTATTACTGAAGTTTTGTTAGGTTCAAACCTGCTTAACTGCCTTGATTATAATTGTACAGAAAAAAATATGAATGGCGTAGAAAACGTATTTTGTTTTTCTTGAAAGGAAAACGCCTACCTTCTTTCATCAAACTACCCTCATATTTAGCAATAAAAGAAGTCGGTCAAACAGTGTGCTGCAGTTTTGTATGCAATATTCAATATTCCGGAAAGTTAGGAAATATCGTATAATTTTGAAAATAAGCTCCAGTTTAAAATGGATAACAATGGTCGCAACAAAATAGACAAGCTTTGTTAAAATTTTAGCAAAAAATCTGGCTTAAGTCCAGTAGCGCTGTTAGTACGCAATTTCAGAAGTTTATTGCTAAAACGACTTTTTGTAAGCGACAATAAACATCGTTAGGTACTACGTTTTCTTTTAGCTTACTTTACTACTCAACAATAAATATAAATAAGTAATAAATAAGTATTTTTTTAGGTGCGGTGTTAAACCAAAAAGTTTCATAAAGTACCAAAAAACGGAACAACGCATTTCTATAAACGTCCCTAACGACAGGGGTAGGTACATTCAACATCATCTTTTATCAAAAATTACAATTTAAAA
Organism: Eremobia ochroleuca; assembly: GCA_949629135.1. Classification (NCBI taxonomy): domain Eukaryota; kingdom Metazoa; phylum Arthropoda; class Insecta; order Lepidoptera; family Noctuidae; genus Eremobia; species Eremobia ochroleuca. The sequence continues at coordinate 4,084,383 of OX451392.1, forward strand.
AAATTCAATGGCCCTTCGAGTTTTCACCAACCCTATTCAAATATCTTGAATCGTACAATTTGCACCTGATCGTAAACAACCATGTACGATATCCTTCCCCCACTTCACTTGTCCCCTTTGTATCAATCCATGACTCCGTAATGACGTCTTTTCGTTGCTCAGCAAAAGGAAGTTTTCCCATTTAAAGTTACCAGCGTTTTTATCTGCGAGTCCCGAGTTAAAAATAAAATTATTTAACGGTTAGACAGTCGTTATAATGCGGGTATATTATACCTTTGGCGATAATGGACGTTTCGTGTAACCGCCGCGAATTTAATCGTGCCGCAACAGAATTTTTTGCCAATATTCATGGTTATTGTGGGAACGGTTAATTGAGGAACTTTGTTCGGGCAATTGACGACTGATACTGTTTCAGAAATTGGCCTTCGGTTTAGGGTGGCTCTGTTAAATTTAATTTTCATTACGAGGCATAGAATGGTTATTGTAAAGATGGCGGCCAGCCAGTTGGCTATTCTATATAACCTTATTTAATATTAAAAGTAGCAACCATTTTGTTTCAATCTAAAGAACTTGGCCAAATTAATACACGTGGTCAAACTCGCAAACATAATTCTTAATTGTATTGTATATCGATGCATGATTATCTCGTATGTACAAGGGTCGGAACACTCATAATAATAAACACTACATAACCTTTAAGCCGAGAAACAACCTGCCGAAAAAGTCAAACTCAATATAAAGACCCAATCAGAAAGCCCGTACCTTATGGTCGAAGAAATATTGAAAGAAGAATATATTCTATAGAATTAGAGGTATTACCGTCAGTCGATCCCTCTTATCGGCTCCTGTGATCCTTACCTAAGGAAAAATGGAGTTTGAAGAAAGGGGAAATTCGGGTAAGTGATTTGTCCTGATACCTTTGGAACTTTTGTATTGACTACGACAGACTTTATTCAACATAAGTTGGTGTATCTTCACGTTCTGCTTTCATAATATCGTCATTAACGACGCGATTTTGTGACGCAACGTGTACCTATATTTACCCAACTATGGTGTAGAAAAAAGGAGGGTTATGATTTTGACCGGTATGTATGTATGTTCACCTGTTCCCTCATAGCTTCTGATCATAATTTGACAAATCATGTATCGTTGGAAGCGTCTTGATTGTCCACTGGTGGCTATGTGACGTCACATCAAATTGAATATGGCACCCTCTAGAGGACATTAAGTCATAAAATAAAAAATAATGATGCTGTGTTTGGTTACCAAATGAAAGGGCACTTTCAGATGAGAATATTTTCTTGGTAATATTTTCGTGTACTAAAATTATCAATAACTATGGTTGTTTTTACAACCTCTCAAATATTATAGCGTGGTTTATGGTCGTATTAACCCGCAACTAAACAATTGCCTATTAATTACATAATCATAATTTTTTTTTTGGACAAATCTAAAACTACAAACTAATAATTTCAATCAAACCAAAAACTCAGTAATACTATAATAAACTCATTTCCTTCATCAAATATCGCATATTCTTCCAAGTTTTCGGTCCGTGGGTCATCTTAGGAGTGGAGTTTTAGGAGTTGGAGTACCTATACGCTTAGGGGCACTATGAGCAGCAAACAAAACCAAACAATTTGCTTTGGGACAGTCAATTTTCCTGAACTTTTATTTTTTTTTTGGAAATTTAAAAATTTTATTGCAGTTTCGGGTTAAACTTGGCCATAAAAACTATTTAAGTTCTGAGAGGCATGGCCCTACGCTGCACTGTTTCCGAATTATGGGCCTCCGAATTTATTTTATGTTACAAAAATCAAGTTGACTTACAAGCAATAATAATAGGATGTAGTCGACGGGCCCCTATTTCTGTCTAGAGGGTTTAAAGGAACCTAACATGGGGGGTCTCCTTCGCTCGCTTTGCTCGCTCACTTGAGCCCCCGTCATCCCCTTTGAGCCTAACCTGTCCGAGTCAGGGTGCCCCAAGTCCCGAGCTCACTTCGCTCGCTCTTGGACCGACACTTAAAAAAATTTCTCAAATTTTATTTTTCGCGGCTTTTCTTACATCATCTTGTGGTTTTTGACTAGAGCAACAATTTTTATCCGGAAAATATTTTCATCCGAGCTGCCATTTTGGAAATATAGAGCGATTTGTAAAAAAAGAGTAAAATTCGAAAGCTCCTAACTCGGAAAAAGTGCGTCGTAGGGCCATGTTTCTGACAAACTAAATAGTTTTTATGGTCAAGGTTAACCCGATACTGCAATAAAATTGGGAAATTTCCGAAAAAAAATCCTCACGCCATACCGCCCCTAATGGGGGGTCCACACGATACATACTTTTGTTCGTACAAATATCTGTAGAGACTATGGAGTCCGAGTAAAAAGGTTCACGCAGTCAAGAATCCGACTTTTCTAATGCACCGACATTTGTCTATACTGCTTTGTTGCACAGACAAAATTCTATAGAAGTCTGTATGAAGTATGTATCGTGTGGACCCACCATAAGGCTGCACTCGAACCCACCCGACTGCAAAAGCGGATTATTATTTTCGTGCGCAGGTTGCTGAGCATGAGGCCTCATGCTTCAATCCCCATATGTCTTAGTAGATGTCCAGAGTCTGGATTTGATAGCAATGGCTCGGCCCTATTACATAGGACTTCATAGTGGCAAAATGTGGGTGTACACTGTGTATTAGGCACACATCTGTCTTACCCTTCGGGAATTACAGGCGTGTAGTTATGAGGTTATGTATATATATTTCTAAAAAGGTTTCTATAATATCCCACATAACTCGGGAGATATGGGCCTCAGTTTTATTATGTACTAGCTGTTGCCCGCGACTTTGTCTGCCCAACGATGATGACCCAAGATGAAAAGTAGCCTATGTCCTTCTTCAGGTCATTGTCTCCCACGTTCCAAATTTCATTTAAATCCGTTCAGCCGTTTTAGCGTGAAAGCGTAACAAACAAACAAACTTACTTTTATATATATATTAGTTGGTATGTATCTAGTATATACACGTACATAATAAAGCCGCCCCTTAGTAACATAGCAACAAAACTCCACCATCCATCACACACCAGCACAATTCATCTTCCTAGCAACTACTACGATAACGTTTATGAATTATCCCAAACTGCGAATATTAAGCGAGCTAGGTTATTATGCTTAGGTAATATTAGTATGCATCAACGGACTACATAATATTGGTTGTCTTAAACCTTGTAGTGGTTAGTCTTGATCACAGGGCGAAGATATGCTGTACTGTACTGTACATATTACTGTTTACGGGTAGTCAAAAGCCTAAAAAGTCTGACAACCAAGCTTACCAAGGTACTTATACAATCTGTATCGGTTACCGACCGCCTAAAGCTTTTGGGCATGGAGTTGACATCTGATCTCAACTTCGGCTCAACCATCGAGTAAAAAGCTCAGACCACAGGCAAGAAGCTGGGCATCTTAAATATGGTGAGGTGATACTTCACATCAGGACAGCTTTTAAGTCTGTACAAAGCACAGTTCCGTTCCTGTAAGGAGAATTGCAGCCACTTATGGGATGGCTCAGCAAAATACCAGCTTGATGCACTTAACTCGGTGGAATGCACCGCTAAAAAGCTAATGCGACGAGACGTTGGTAGCTACGCTTCACAGCCTAGCTCATCGCCGTATTGTTGCTCGCCTGTCGATCTTCTGCAGACTGTACTTCGGAGAGTGTGCGCAGGAGCTCCACGATCTGATCTCACCATCTCCCTTTTACCACCGGACAACCAGACGTATTGCAGCGTGCCATCCATATTTGGTTGGTCAAGAAACAAATTGCTATTTAAAAAAAAAATCATTAGTTATTTTATGATGTGTTTTTTGGTATGATAGAACGCAAACCCGAAATGCCGGATGTGATTTAAAAATCTGCGTGAATTAACCGTAAGATGCAAATTCTCGTGGATTTTAAAGAATATATTCTGTTCTTAGCAAACTGCTTGAAATCTCACTAAGATAAGTCAGTAAGTGCGATGTCTGTTTGAACAAACCACAAAAAAATGATTTAATTTGTATTAAAAAAAAAAATTCAACAAAGCAGTTTGCTTATAAGGATCAGTGGAATATTATGGGGAGACCTTTGAAAATAAAGGTCGATAAAAAAACAAAGCAGTATCGTGGATAACGAAAGTTAGAGCTATAATAGAGAATTGTTGGAGCTTAACAATTTTTTGAACACGAAGCACTGCCTTTTTGAATTTGACTTTTAATACTTTTCTTCAGTTTAAATTACTGTGATTCTTCTTCTTAGCGTGTCGATGGAAATCTGAATAGACTCGGCCCAGAATTCGGCTACGTTTTTCGCGTCATCACTAGCATCCATTAGTTCCTGTAATGTGCAGATGACAGGACACGCAGAACACGATATTAAGTGTCCCATTGTTTGTACAACAGCACCGCATTTGCACTAGAGAGACTAGAGATAAGGCGGGGTCGTCTATAAATCTCCATCTGAACAGGTTTTCCTTGCTTTGGCCAACTTGGGTCCGGAGTCTATTTAAATACTTCACACAGGTTAGCCAAGGGAACTCGTGTCCAGTTGGGAGATCCTCAGAAGTTCAGACAGAATTACTGTCATTTATAGAACAAGTGAAAAAAAAAAATACATGCATATTCCCTGATACCTTTCATGATGGTCTAATACCACACAAATGATATGTAATGTTCTGTTAACCAAGCTATATTTATACCAGTCGCAGATCTACTCACGTCAGTTCCATAGCGAGCGTCTAATCTATAGCTCGCGAGTACGGTAACACGAGATTTGATATCTTTCCTGGAAATAGGGGAAACTCCCTCGAAGAAATATGAGTTACGGCATACGTAATAATATTTTTTGAACACCAATAAGATGTATTGTATGACGCTACAAGTTATGGTTATATTCTAATAAACAAAATACTACTGGCTGCTATTTGCTGATATTAGGGTACTCGTATTAATATCATCATCCTTTTATTCTGCTAATTTAAAATCAAAATCAAAGGTCATATATTCATATTAGGCTGAGAATCAGGACTTTTCGAACGTCAAAATTACTTAAGTCAGTCCTTCAAAAAGCCCGCGCTTCACCACTTCCTATTGCTTTCGCTGGGAAGAAGAAGTGGCGCAACAAATTCCCCAGCAGCACAGCTGTCTGTTCAGTTAGAAAAATTGAGAGTAAAAAAAATCTAAGTAGATGAACCGAGGACCGATCCCTTCGGCCGTGTCCTAATACTAACCTATAAGATTTGCGTTACGATCACTTATATGAGTATTATACGACATTAGTTTTAGTACCTATATGCGAAACCCGAAACACGTGTCTAGTATTTTTATGTAAAGAATCTATGTACAAAAATTTCAAAACAGTATCATGAAAAATCAAAAGAAGTTATAAGCTTGTTATGTTACCTGGATGTCCGTACAAAACCATGCTCACACCACGTGGCGCCCCCGTGCCTCCAGCCCGCTGTGCGCCCGCGCCTAGTGCCGCTAAGACCGGCCGAGATCTGTGTTGTGCGCATATGATTGCGGATATGTATTTAGTGTCACTCGGTGTCCAACTTGTAACATTTTTTAAATATTTTTGGGACAAAATATAACATGGTGTAAAAAATACTGGAATCGATTCAGTTACTTATTCTGAACAAACTATATTCAGGTTTGCAATATACTAAAAATAATGTTGTATAGGCGATCGTAAAGCAAATACATGAACGTCGCGTTCATTTTATTTGGCGAACCCGAACTAGTCGTCGACAGAGGGCGCGTTCGGCGGTTTCCCGAATAAATAAGTTACAGATGAACGCCACAATCGCATATTCGCGTACCAGGACACGGGGTACGCCGTTTCACTAGCGGTTGTTAAACTGTCAAATTATTTCTGGTTTTTTTCCAAAAAATTTCTAAGCATAAATCTTTGGTGGTCAAGAACGTTTATTTATAATAACAACCGCCCTCAAATATCACACGGGATGGAGAGTTAATAATATTGCCAATGATAGGTCCTGAGATGAGTTTAACAAGCCTTAAATTAAAGGCCACTGTCCAAGAGATCTATATCGAAGCTGCAGTGTAATTAGATAGCTCGCCGTTGACAGCTCAATGATCGTACGTTATGTAATTACAATTATGCACATAGGTAGGTATATTGATGGATTGATGTTCTACGTGTAAAGAATTACTTGTAATAACTAGAAGATGCGATACTGGGCTAAGCTAATCTAACGTCTCATTTTGTGCTGTTTCCGACAGAGTCCATAGGTAATTTAATAAGTTACCGCCGAAGTACCTAATCATTGTGGAATGCAATACACTTCATTATTCACTATTGAATCATTAACACTATTAGGAGTGGAATATTCAATGAAGTTTGTATTGTCACTTAACAAACCATCAAATGAAAACTTCACGGTAAGATAAGTTGTGTTATGTTGTATTTATTTATAGTATTTTTAAGTTATATTATTATAGTATTGTAGGTATTTGTGATAATTTTGTATGTATTAGTTTATAAGTATGTTTGTAGTAGTATGTATTGTTTTTTCTATGGGCCTTAGTTGCCTGAAATAAAGGAATAAATAAATAAAGTTGATCAGCTGTTCAATCGATAATAGAGTTCCCGTAAAAAGCAATATCTTGGTTACAGATTTATCAACCTGTAAGTTCTGTGTCACTCCAGAGCAATGCTTCTTCTCATGCAGTATCCAACGAGCAATGATCACCAGCCTGACCCACTGCGTGCGGGTTGGCAATTTGGAATAAATAATTAGAATAAAGGAAGAATAATGTTTATTTGGACACAGTTCGTGGTAAACGAAATACAAAATATAACAAAATAGAAGTGAACAAAATGTTTCAACAATAGTGTGTGCCTTACAATTGCGCCAAAAAGGTTTCAGACCATTTTAAGACCAGCACCTCCACCAAGGGATTTTGAAGGAAATTCATACACGCGAGAGCAATGAATTAGTGTCATATAAAGATAGGTACCTGAAAGTCTATTTTTGTTACGAGTATAAGATGAGATTGTTTATTTTTTTGTTTATGTAATTTTTTATGAATATAATACAAATTGACACATACATTTTATTACTTTCATTTAAGGAACATTTGATTGTCTATTAAACACAATTCATTTCATTAAGCTAGCATTCTTAGTTTCCGATACTTGCAGGTATCTTTATGTGACCCTAATTAATTGTTCTCGAGTGTAGTAACACAAATTAGTCGCCCATATTCTACCAACAGACCCTGTGTGTCATGTCAAAAGTTCACAAAGTAACGTATGGATGCTAATGACGTATTTGCATGTACATGCTGCGACCCCACGGTGCCACGACTTTGAAGTGCAAGCTTCAGCTAAGGGGAATAACCTGCGGTCGTGTGCTTGTTATTTCCCTGATTACTATATTCAATTTCCCAGCACGTAGGTAACTAGATGCACCTGGTTTCTGAATTGAGAATTTGAAGTTGAGAAATAGTCAAACTCTGCTTTAACACCGCTTAAGGTTAGTCAACGAAATTCAATATTTGTTACGTGTTTTGTAAAGATTTTCTTTTTAATTTCGCGGGCAATGAGTCACTTCAAGTTCTCAACTTAATACTGAATTGAGCTTCAATGACCGGGTGCTCGTATTCAAACTGTGTGATAAAAAACTATTCAGTTAAAATAAAAGACAGTGTGCAGTATGGCCCACGGTAGATTGCAGTATGATACAGGGTCTCACAGTATCAGTTGATAAATTGCTTTGCATCAAAATTATTAATGAACTACTTCATGAATAATATAATACATCGAAAAAGGCAGATGGAAAAGATAACAATATCTAAATTTAATTTAAACTTAAAACAAATAAAGAATAAAATACTCTCGATAATTAAACGTGCAAACAGCGAACACATGAGAACAGAAGTCAGAAAACAGTTACGTTCGAAAAAGAATTAATGGGTTTCACTGGAATTTTAAATGTAGATTCTTTTAATACGTAAAGCGCAAATAGTTCCCGAGGGATTTTAGAATAATCTCAATTTTACACGAAGATAAACTCATGTAGATATACATTCTGAATCTTGCATTTACTTTTTTGTACATATTTTTTTTAAGTAGCGGTACTGTTAAAATGAAGTGTTAATAAAACTAAATATAGGTAGTATTTTACCGCAATTGGTTACTAATTCGTACGTCTGAAATAAAGATATTTTATTATTATTTTATGCGGTGAAAATGTTCACAGCTTATCACTATACTGGCGACAAGACAGTGGCCTCTAAAGTATATTTTTTTTTAAACAAAAGTTTAGTAATCTTCATGATGGTCAGCTCAATGACTTCTAGTCACAAGGGAAGGTTTCTATAACAGAATACTTTAACCAAGAAAAAAAGAGGCATTGCCTAGAATATTCACCATGTTACTAGGATGGTTCACAGTTAAACGTCATCAAATTCTGTACTTATTTTATATAGTAGCGTCCACGTGGATGTCGGAATGTATGCCACGGGAACGTGCTACTGGGACAAAAAGTAGCCTATGTCCTACCTCAGGATGCTATCTATTTCTTTGCCTAATTTTATCGAAATCCGTCCAGCGGTTTAGGCGTGGAAAGATAACACACACACAACGACAACAACAGCGACGTAGATAACAGACTTTTGAATTCATAATTTTAAGTACTATGTATGTATAAATTACAGAGAAAAAAAAAAAAAAAAATATATATAGAAAATAAATATAACTATAACTATATAAATATGTATATATAACCCTAAGAAACTCAATCATAAAATTTCTCGTTTTGCGTTTTCTCGAATAGGTACGACTACTTCACAAGAAATCTTAGTTTGTGTCCTCAATCCGTTTGAACATAAAGTCATTTCGCACGAGCTTTCCCATTTCCGCTTAGATTATAGAAAAATTTCATCGATGTGAAAGTTCTTGAACTCTCCACTCGATTTCCCGATTTATCAGCGAACCGAAAAAAATGTTACCGAGTTTAGCTTTGAAATAGATTACGGTCTCGATCATGAAGGAAAGGTTTGGCAAGGTATTTCCAGGTTTAATATAATGATTATACAAGTAAGGCTATTACATGGATTTGTATGGGAAGAAATAGGCGTATGTCCCTTGTCAATGAAATATTAAAGTTTTGACTCACTTATAATACGAAACAGAAACGTGACCATCGTCGACCACTTCGGGCAAATCAAACAATATAAATTTTTGGCTGTGAACTCACAATTTTCATGCTATATCTAATAGATTATATATTAATAAGCTATCCAGCACCGTTAGTGTATATATTTTTTAATGATAATAAAAAGAAGCTTTTGCCCAGAAGTGGGACAGAGCAGGCTAAAAAAAATGATAAAAGATAGCTGTTGCAAAAAATAAACTAAAAGCTGACGCCCAAATTTCATTAGCAAAATCTGCGTTCCAGGAAACTACTAGCAAGTGATTTTTATGCAGTACGCGGATAATAATACTTGGTCTCCACTCTAGGACACTCTAGGAGTGCAGTGTGGGATACCCCCCAGCTAGTTGGACCGACGACCTTAAGAAGGTGGATGGGACGGACTGTGTGCGGAAAGCGGACGACAGGTGTTTGTGAAAGCCTATGTCCTGTAGTAGCCTGCGATAGGCTAAGTTGATTGATTGACGCGAATTATGATCTCTAAGTAAAAAAACTACCTAGAGATTTCACAATGCAGATTTACCGCAAACTACTTGATTCGTTGCCTAAACTTCTTTTTTCGCCATCCATTTGCGGTCGCTTACTTGGTTCATTTCAGACAATATCAGACATTCTGACCTTATCATTAAATATACAGAACAGATTGTACCAGCCTACATCCATTTATTCAAAGCCTTAATTAACACACATGACACAGCACAGCATCGTGAACATGGGATAATAAACCTTCATTACAACTCTTACTCCATCTTTCTCCCGTCTCAGCTTACAAACAACAAACATATTAATTTCATGTTGCAAGCAAAACTCAGGATGTAAGTGCAAATATCAAAGGCGAGGTAACGGTGAAGTAAAGCCCACACACGTCGCCTGTCTGTTTAAACTAAATACACGCCCGCGTGAAGCAAATTTCATGCATAAAATTATTGAGGCTGCCTGCGTCAGACCTACTACCTGTCGAACTTGGACTACCTTAACTTAGGAGAGGACGCGATTTTTTAAGGAAAGTTTTAGGCTTGTTTAAAGGTGAAAATATGATTTTATATGCATCTGGATAATCATGTAATGGACTCAGAGATGTATCTGTGAAGTCAATGGGAAGTACTTTGCCTAGTGGTGGGACAGCAGACGGTAATATCTATATCGAAAAACATACCGTACTAATAATAGTTGCAACAATGACAGCCCTATATTTTATGTCCAGAAAAGTCTCTGTCCATTCTATGTATGCCTGGAAGAGATCGCAGTAAGCAATAAGGCCGCCCATTGTATATTTTGTAATGATAAATAAATAAATAAACATAGGCCCTCCCAAGCTATCTGGAAGGAAAGGAGAAGGTGGCTGGGGTAGGCTGGATGTGGAAGGTGGAGGACAGGATGTAGTGGCGCAGTCTGGGAGAGGCCTATGTCCAGCAGTGGACTGCGATAGGCTGAGTTGATTGAGGCCTTCCCAAAACATGACCACAATGGTCGACCCTGCGTGCTTCACTACCAGCGGATTCTCTCGACCTTCAAATTTTAACTAAAACGATCATAATCTTCATCTCAGTGTCCGATCCAATTAACTCTCGAAGAGAAAGTTGCCATGCCATGAAGTTTTGTAAGATTGTTGATATAGCCAACTGTTCATCTCACAGAATTATTCGTAGACAGTTTTTAGTATAGTCTATAATACATAGAAGGAAGTTATTAGGGCCTTTTTCTTGTCAAGTGTATGTTTTTCTGTCTGGGATTACGCCCGCGTGCGTGCCTCACCCGCATGCGGGAGCTTACCGCGTGTGATACACCCAAAAACTCCCCGCGTCCCGCTTGCTTATGGCATGCAAAACAGGAAAAGTATGGACGAAATTATAGGATCCGGGCGGCGTGCATACGGGCCAGATACGCACGCGGACACAAATCCGCATGATAGGAAAATGGCTCTCATACCTACCGCTTTAATTAAGTTGAACCAACTCTTCAGCGTATTACTTTTTTTTAGCTTCAGCTCTTGCATTGGTATTGCAATTGCTAATGCAAAGCTCCTAACTTGAACTACATTATAAAGTCAAGACATCCCCGCAACCTGCGCGCGCCCATTCAACTGTTCAGCATCACTTGTTAATATTGATATGAAGCTCAAATTAATATGTATGTGGGGGACGCGATACGATCGGGTGCCACTGTTTGTACTAGTTTCAATAACTGTACTACCTGCGAACGACAGACGTGGTTGGTTCTGTACTTTATTGGATTTCATGTTTTCTGCTGTATTGCTGAACTTCCAAAGCCCACTTCAATAACTGCCTTATAGGACTCTTTTTGAGTCGATCGTTAGCTGATAGGCATGAGAAAGAAAACACAAAGATCTAGTACAGATTTTGTGAAACAGTGTCTTATTGTCCTAATTCCTAATTATTGGCAACACGCCGTACCAATCTAGGTATCGAAAATCTGGCTATTGAAAAATGTTCTGCTGTCAAAGAAATCTCCATTATAGTAAAAATTGTTTTAGAAAAGATTGTCATCTTACTCAGTTTGATGAATTTTCCAGTTAGATGACCAATTTAATTAACGCTCAGTTTAAATTACCTAATTAAAACTGTTTTGAAGCAAGTAGTACAAAATCCATCACTCGACATCATCTAACAGTACACACTTATCTCCTATCATTGAAAGGGGAGTTCTTGTATTCAGTTTAAATCTTGAAAAGCACAAAATGACATCAGGGCGGTCCCCTAACACATTACTCCCATCATTTCCCACTGTCTGATCACTTATTACATGTATCAACTAACTTAAACTCCAACATTTGATTTCCATTCCTTCAAAATTCTGTCACTCCTCAATATCCGAGAATGAATCGAATCCCCTGTCGAATATGACGCATAACTGAACTGTGCAGACGGGCGTTTTGATTCAGATGTATACTTGTGTGGCATGTTCGTTACTACGGCCCAAGTTGGAGAGTCCTGCTTTATCCCCTGTGGCAACTAGACGTGCCCTTTGAGTTGCAAAACAACTGTACTAGCAAAAATAGATAATGTTCTACCTTGACGAAGCTTTCGATAGAATGGAAATAAGATCAAAACGCAACGTAGCATAACGTCAACAAAACAGGCCCGGGGTAATCGCTACCTATAACTGAATTTAAAAAATATGTGCTTAGATACTTGACAAGAATAAGCATTAATGAGATTTGATCCCACGCCTCCTACACCAGGTACTACGTAATCTAATCTCCATTTAATTCAAAGAAAGTTCCAACATCACATATTCATATTCAACATTCATGAGAAAATTCAATTTCATCAAGCAGAAATTCGTTTAGTTCGTAATCCGGACAAATAACGTTTACTTCTAGCTTGATTAATATCAGGTCAAATGTCATTAGGTAGCAGGTACCAAATGACCTAAATACGTTAATTGCATCTTACGTAAGCAGATTACATCTTTTATTTACTTCTGTGTGTAGATATTGATAATAATACCAAAGTATTACTATCTACAATAATGAAACATGAGGCATAATACGAAACCGTTCATACATTGATCCTTTCTTTCAGTCCATTCAATGGTTGGCTGTAAGACATCGCCTTGTACGACAAGGTCACCCATTGTACGAGTACACTAGTTTCAAATGTCCTTTTTTTATGTGGTGTAAAATACATAATAATAATAAATTTATTTGCTCAAGTAACTAGGACTCACTGTGTTAGTAAACGTAAAAACTATGTCAGTTTATTTTATATACCTTTAAATTTAACTTTACTTCACCCCATGGGAGATGGCACTGCAGTGATTTGTGTACTTACAATCAAGCCTGCTAGCGATCATCTTCAAGATATTGTTGGAGCTGGCCCGCACTCTGCAATATAATTATATTATATAATAAATAAATATTCATAGATTTAAACGAAATTTTTATAGATGACTTCACAAGCAAATATTTTCACATTCTCATGAAAAAACATGGATCCGAAATCACGGTCCGATACCATAATTATTTGCTGGCTGATTCACATAATTATAAATTTGCCTGCTCGACTACAATTCCCAATTCCAAACTCTCGAACTCTTCAAAAATACCCTCCGTACAAAAACAAAAAAACTTCACGAATACCTACCAATCGCACGTTTGTTAGCACCCGTAGCATTCCGTCACTCATTCGTCACGAAGTCGCGCCAACATCGATCGTTCATGACAGCCCAATCAGAAGCCTAACCGACAGGAAAAACACGAGGGTTCCCGACATGTTGCCTAATCTAATACTAGGGCACCATCAGCTAGAGATGTTAGCAAGGTAAATATTAGGGGAGTGGCTGCAGCCAATATCGGAGTTAATGTGGTTGACGGAACCCTAATTTGACGGAACATAGCTATACGGAGTAACTGCCTCCGGTCCCGAACCCTACTGTGTTTATCTTTCTTTTTTAGGGTTCTGACAGAGGGTGCCAACAGGATTCTATTAACATACGTTGCGTGTTTGTACTATGCCCGTTTAATAGAAAGTCATCTCGGTGAAAGCAACTGGAAGTCACCTGATAGCCATATACACTAGCTGTTCCAGCATAAATGATTAAGCATTTTTTTTCTGTAAGTAGATTTGTACAAACACTTTGAGGGAGGACATCGCCGTTGAGGTAGACCACGGCCACGGTGGTGCGACGATGTGGTAACATTTGCAGAGCCAACATGGCCATATATTACACAAGACATAAGTAGGTTTGTACAAAAACGTTTACACGTCAATAATATTTTAAAAAACTAGATGAGGTCGGCATTTCTTATCTGACTACTCTGAGAAGAAAGGCCGAAACAAACTCAGAGGTTCTAAATTCCAGACATAATCTTGATCAGATCATGTGAAGACCATGTAGGTCGCTGGAAATGGTCTTTTGAGCAAAGAACCACACAGATTGAGTGGACATACACGCATTTGTCAGTAATCATGCAGTTCAACTTAGAACTTAAGCATCTAAAAATGGAAATGAATTGAAGAAAACTACCAAAGAAAAAAAAAAAAAATAAAAAAGAAACCACCAAAATTCACTGAAGAAATTATACTATAGAGTTATGGCTTTCAAGAGAGCCGATTTTATTGATGTTTTCATTATTATCTGCTTACTGAACAGGATTATTTTCTAATATAAAACGATCTCCTTTACAAACTTCAATTTGATCCTTTAAGGGTTCTAATACAATTTAATAGCCTTTGTGTAAAGGCCCTTTGTAGTGGAATATCAAAAAGCGTACCTACCTACCATGTCTGAATCGGCTATTTTACTTGTAAAATTATTTTAAAACTATAAGTTCGAATTCATCATATAGTTCACTCCCTTTATAAAAGAGAGTTCTGCAAAACAGCAATTGAAACATGTCAAGATTACTCTCTCTTTTATTTTGAATCCAAAAAGATTTTCACTTCCGTCAATCGCATCAAACTACGATCCCTGAACCATTAACAATATATATGGTTGTTAAGGCAATATTATGATTAATAAATAACGTTAACATATAGGGTGACCGATACAAATGATTGTAATCATCATATCACAAGTTTCTCAAAGAAACAATTTTTTTTATTTACCAATCGCATGACCCCAATGACCCCAATATTGAGTACATAAAAAGAATGGCTGGCTGTAATTTAATTTAGTTACACATCACTTTTTACAAACAAAAGTAATCCACTTTTACCATGCATTATTTTTTTCATTCATTTAACGGAATTCGTACGGACCGCGTGCGCGGTTCTATCTGGGTGATTGGGGTCATGCACTTGGTATATAAAAAAAAACATTTCATTGGGAAAGTGGTTTGTTATTTATTTATTAAAATCTCCCTTACAACTATCATTATACGTATCCCTAATGCGATAGTGCGGTCTTAAAATATTTTTTTTTACAATATAAAACTATGAAAAAAAAAAAAATAGTAACACTTTTAATAACATCTAATAGTAATCTTCTCTATCTACACTGTAACATAAAATAAACAACAGTATTTTTGCGAATTCGCTCAAATAGCACGCAACTACATCGATCTTGACGTGCAAATCGTTAGTAACCCGAATTGCGCGATTAAATGGTGTTTTCGCTAGAAGGTTGGTCTTGGCAACTGGCACGGCCAGTAGCGGCGGGCGGCGCCGCCTCTGCACATAGTGGTCCGGTACACATAAACTCAGGTGCTGCAGCACTCCTGGGTTATGCTCAATGCCACGAAGTAACCTAACGAAACAAGCGTGAATTCCCGTCGCACTCATCGTTTTATCGGTCGTCATCGGCCTACAGCAGTCCACGGCTGGACATAGGCCTCTCCTATTGCACGACATTCAACTCGATTTTCCTCAACTCTCATCCAGCTGCTACGGATCAAGATGGATCAGGATGGCTGCATCCTGATCCATCCTGATCCATAGCCATCGGTAAGTATCGGTCACTAATTACCAGTCACCCTATATAATAAAAAAAAAATCGTTTCTAAAGTATTGAATCCTAGTTTCGTGGAAGTTGACTATACCATAAAACATATTCTTGCACTTGGTAATAGCTGTACACCAGTGAATAAACCGGTTAAGTACGAGTCGGACTCGCAACCTCATAATTCCAATTTTAAAATCAAACGGAACGCACAAAAGGATGAAATTGCTGGCCTGTCACGTCTTTAACCATATCGTTGTTGTGCCAAACTTAACCCATACACACAGCCATGGAAAATGAAACCTTAGGTTTAGTAATTTAAGGTTTTTCTAAGTGAAAATGTAGTATTGCTCTGGTATTTACTGAAGCGCCTTGTTTTCGACTTGTAAATTGATTGAAACGCCCGGCAACTGATAATTGCTAATAGTTTTCTTGTTAGCGCTAAAGTGGAAAGTTGGCAGACTACTTGATTTCTTTCAAAAGTTCCATTTCCTGTTGTGCGCCAAGTAAAGTGTCTGATTGCGAGTCGCTTGGAATGTATATCGTTGATTGGATCGTTTTGTTGTTTGTTTGTGGAAACTTTTTCATGTTGGTATCTATTGTATTTTTCAATAGATTTTTTTAACAGGAAGTTAAAGATGTATCGATAGGAAGGGACACGCCTCTTTCTAAAGAGTCTATTACGAGATATCCTGGAAGTTTTATCAGTGACGACTGTCATGGCGTTATGATAATGCAACTCGTTCAATTAATCCTACACTGGATTCTTTCGTACCTCATTCAATAGTATTGGTTTTAGATTTTTCAAGGTCTTGTCACAAGCATTGTAATTACCTATGTGTTAATAACACATAGGTTATTACAATGCTTGTGGCTAAATAATAAAAGCCACACGGGTCGATCGATCAGGTAAAGCTACGCTTGCTGTGTGTGTGTGTTGTTTGTGCTGCTGTTGGTTCATGGATGGGTGAGTATTCTGCAGTAACTGGAATGTACCTAGGTGTGTGTGGTAGATCAGATAGTTAGTCGCTTCATATAAAATACTAGTATTCAGCTGCACCCGGTTAGGCTGGAAGCCAACCCTAACATAGTTGTTAAAAGGTTAGGTAGAAGAAGATGACGTGGTTTCAGTGCTGATTACAAATGATCTAATTCTATTTGTATACAGATCATGATTTATTTGTTATATAGGCTATAATTTACAAATACGCTTACACAAACGCTTTTACAAATATTAAACCACGCTTTTATTATGTAATTCTGCGTTGACAACACTAAGCTTCTTTATTTATGAACATTGTTTAATAAGTAGATATGTGCAAGTCAGCACATTAGAATCACAGACTATTTGAATTAAAATATGAAATCCTTTAATACACTAACAATCTGCATAATAGATTTATCGATATATCACTTATTAGTAATGAATTAATCCTAAAACGTGATTTACCCTCCGTATATAAATCATACAGCAATCCTTTCATCTCGACAATTCTAGACTGAGACGTACAATGAACAGATTGGCAGCCAATTTAAACTTTCATAGACGCCCACGCTACGTCCATCAGTACAAAAAGTAGAGCCAGAGAAAAATTCTAAAAGGGGCCGAAATTAACTCTCAGTTCGTTCACCATGGCGACACAGAAAAAGGAGAAGGTTCATAATTATCTCGAGAGAAACCATCTATATGGATGTAACACAGGGAATAATAGAAGCCGCAGAGTCCATATTAATCCAATTTTGATCCATGCAGATCAAAATTGGATTAATATGGATTCTGAGGCTTCTGTGCTCTTATATTACTTGTTCACTTCTCATACTCTAAACGTTCGTCTTTATGTTGTGGTGCGTAGGTGACATTAAGTCGCTTTTTATGCTCTAGCTAGTGCAAAAAGTAATTATTTTTTCTAAGACTAAGATATGCAGGCCAAACAGCCACACGAACAATAAAACTTCGCAGATTAAAGTCGTTATTTTATTTCATTTGCTTTAATTTATATCATTTCCGTGTTTTCTATCGTCAATTTAATAAAACCAGATAAAATATTTGTGATTTAAAAACTCAAAGGAACGTTTTTATGACTTGGCAGTATGAAGTACCCAGGTCGAATGACACATGTTGAAAATTAAAAAAACAAACTTTTAAAAAGTTTCTTGGCGGGAATTAGCTATTCTCTTCTTCAATTTTGCAACACTCTTTATGCATGTTTCACTTTCTCGCAATCGAAGTGAAAAACAGAGTGTATAACTCGGGCATAAAAGAGCCATTTGAAATGACTTCTTTAATGCACTAGTTGTACAATCTACTTTCATCCTTTCATTTTGGTGTAAATAATAAAAAAGTATTCTATTCTATTCTTAACCATGCATTCATAGAGACTTAAGTCACATGTATCGTATACTATTTTATAGCTTGTGTGACCTAAACTCGCAATGAAGTCAAGCTTTTCTGTGTAAAAACGGACTACTTAAGTCACAGAAAAGCGTCACTTAAGCGCGGGTGTAGGTCACAAAGGGAAAAAAAATTTTTTTTTCGAAAATTTACATCTACTGCTTAATTATAAGATGGGTCATCGATTATATTTCCTCTTGAAATATGTATGACCAACACATGGGTTCTCTGGGTAGGTATGTATGTGTGATTTTGTATATTAAACAACACTAACAGCACGAGCGAGGTTTGTTCTTAAAATAAAACATTGTAGAATGTATGTCGTCATCATCAACATAAACATTTGCATCCTTGTTCCACCCACTACTGTGTATAGGCCTACTCCCTTTTTGCCATGCTTCACTGGTCTTGCGAGTTTCCACCAGATCTTACCCGTGAGAAGTAGAAGGAGCAGAGGCAGCCCAGCGGTCATGACCCCAACTTACGAGTTGTAGGTCGTGGGTTCGAGCCCAGACAGTCACTTTATTTTTTATAAATAATTTCATTACCGCTGCTCTTAAAACGGTGAAGTAATACATCGTGAGGAAACCAGCATGTCCTAGAACCAAAATATCGAAGACATGTGACATCTACCAATCCGCACTGGACCCGCGAGATTACAGCCCACTCCTTCTCCAAGAGAGGTCTGTGTCCACTGACCTCCATATATACAAGTACGCTTACTTATATATATGGAGGTCAGTGTCTGTGTCCCAGCGGAAACGTTATAGGCTGAATATGCTTACCCGCGATCTTCTGAATGTATGCTTCATAGCAAATAGTGTGCCAGCGTTCGACGAAGCGATTTTTATGAGTGAGTGTATCGTTCCGTGTTTTAAAGGAAGAATAAAATGAACCTTCTGCCCTTTGTATATCCCCATAGCAACGGCGGCGTCTCCATTATTGCTAGTTTAATTTCTGTCCACCATTTTGATCCATTCAGTTTTGCGAAACCAGACTGCTAACTTACGAGTACAGTTGAAATTAATTTTGAATACAGTTTTCTATCCAAGTTATAACCAATTTTGGGTGAATTCATTTGAAAATATTGTTCACTGTGTGTTTTGTTTGTGTAACTTGGAGGATAGAATACACTGAGCTACAAGAATTTTTATTCATTTGGGTTGAGAAACTTTTACGTGTTGTTATATTAGTACCTACTAAATAATAATTATGTATGTATAATCTGGCATTATGGGGTTGAAAGATTTTGAGTGGTTTAAATAAGTTTTCTTGAACCTACCTCTACATACATTAAGTTACATTTTAATAAATAAATAATAACAACTTTATTTCCAATTTTACATTTAACCTAAAGGCTCATTATTATTTTTTCTTTTTAATGCATAAAAAATTGACTTTCTCCACTGGCACCGAAGCTAACATTAAACTTGTGTTTTGGGTGCCAGAGCTCTCTATTTCTCTCTCACATTTTCCAATTTGTACAAACTAATACGGAGCTACATTGCGTAAGTAACTATCGTTGGGTAAAAGGAAATAAAGCTGATAAAATAAAGAAACAAACAAAACAAAAGATTTAGGAGCTGATTTTTCCATCGCCAGATAACTTTTATTCGAGGAATAAAACTGATGTTTGACATTGATGTTTTTGTATGAAATAACTGTCAAAATTTCAAAATTATTCCTCGAATAAAGTTATCAGATGATTGAAAAATCAGCCCCTAAACTTTTAAATAAAAAAAATGTATGGCATCTCTCTAGTGTGAATTTGGTATCTGTACGTGTAATGTGTATGTGTTGTGTGTGTGTGGGGTGTGTTTGAGTCGTCTGAATAAGCAGTAACTGTTATAAAAGCTTTCCAAGTAACTTTTCAATATCCTCGTAGGTAAGAGTCGTGAGCCATAAATAAAAAAGATCAGAGACAGGTACCTCCAATCAGTTAATGTTGTAACTAATGAATTATTCTTACACTTTCCTCCAGCATTTCTAAGGAAAATTAATTTTAAATTATTGTAAAAATCGACAAGAAAATTCAAGCTTCTAACGATCCCATTTAAACGACGGCTTGAAACATACAAAATTACAATTCAATTAACAGAAAATACTTGATATTTCATACACTTGAATGAAAGCAGTCATTATAGAGATTCGCGCTTGGGATTCAAGTAATTAAAATACAATTTTATTACGATCTACGCCTTAATTTTCTTAATTAAAATTGGTATAATTGAATAAATTGAAGCGTCGAAACGAACCGGACGGAATAATGAAGTAATCGCTACAAAATCGTGATTTCTGTGTCAATTGTAATCATGGAGCCTTCTACTTGTAATTTTGTTATCTTACGTCTGTAATTTTGGTTTGGATTTTATTGAAATTCAGTTTAATATAGAATTTCTACAGTTCTCTGACAATAACTTTGGATGTTACTTCTGTAAGACAGTTTAACAAAGGCCTTCCAATTATGAATTAAAGCCTTTGAAACGTACCTGAGATATAACCAAAACTTAGAGGTCCTGGTTCCATAAAGTCGATTTCAGTTCTTATTTAACTTGTTTGTTGAGTACTTTGAGTACGCTATTAAGTGACTTGCTAAATCTCAAGCAAAGTGATAGTGTCCATCAGTTAGACAGTAGTATACTTTAATAATATAAACTACAATTAACAAGCAGCCGGCCAATCATGGTGATTGACCGTTCTTCAGGCTGTCAATCTTCAGTCGTCTTAAGTTTACAAGTCGTTTTAAGTTTCGGTATTACCGTGGGGTACTGTATTAACCAAATCTTTATTTATTTAATACTCGTACTTCAAGCACATAAATGTACAGAGCCCGGCTTAATACCATAGGCATTTTCTACCAGTCAACCTTTGAGTGATGCAGAGACAAACAGTAGTAGGTGCAATCGTGAAAATTGAGGAATAAATATTTTAAATATAAAGATACGCATAAACCTATTAAAAATATGAATATAATATATATTACATACATATATACAAGCACAAATAAATATACATAAATACATGACTATACTAAAACGAAATAAGACAAACAATGAGAAAAAATTAGCGTTGTGATGATACTGCCAGCTTGTTGCGAATGTGCTCGCGAACCTTAACTTTAAGGATAATCGGTTGGTTGCTATCCTGGTTTCCCTGGGTAGCGCATTCCACAGAGAAATAGACTGAACGAAGAAGGAAGAGTGAATGAAGTCTGTGCGGTGAATGGGACATTGGAGAAGACGATTGTGTGATGATTGAATTACTATATTGTGGAGGTCAGATTCTGATAGGCAGTCACTTTATGTAACACATTGGTATTCAGCTGCATACGGTTAGACTGGACGCCAACCACAATATAGTTAGGAAAAGGCTAAGCAGATATGATGTGGTGATTATGATATGACTATATTTTTCAAAAAAAAAACTTTGATACTTGATTTGAGCTAGTCCAGTACATTGGCTCTGGCTTTCGTGTCCAGGATTATATTAATTCAGATTTTTTACAGTTTTAATAGAAATCGTATGATTTACATACCACCCTTGGTTGACTGGTAGAGAATGCCTAAGGCATTAAGTCCGCCTTTGTAACTTTTGTGCGAAAAGTTTAAATAAATAAATAAATTTAGTTTAAATAGGTTTTATTTTATTTATCTTTTAATAGATTATTTTATATTTTGTGATTGTGAGACAGTTGTAGGCTTTGTAGACTGCAGATCTATAGACCATTTTCTATTTCATAGAGTACCTGGTACTTATTGATAAGCCTACGGTTTTCTTCCATACATATTAACACTGTCATTTGAAAACTATTAAAAGAGCTTCTTGCCGGCTCTTCTCCATAGGAAATGGAATCGTGCACCTAGCTGACTAGCCTGACGTTTCATAAGGTTTATATGAAATAAAATATTTTGATTTACCAAGTTCACGACATGGGCTTTTACAAGAGAAGAAGAACCTTAGAATAATAATACTTAGTATTATTAAAATAATCTTAGAACAATAAATAACACTAAAGCGCCCTATATCTTGTGGGCAATGTAACCACATCTTAAGGCAACAGTTCCTGACACCCAGTCTGTTCTCAATGTGCAGCCCTAATTATCGCAGATCATCCTCTTAGCGGCATTCTGCTAAATTAATACGCTTTACTCCTGTAACATTGGAGTACACTTCATACGATGTAGCGATTGAGCTCTTGAAGGAACGTGTACGTAATGATTCCCGCGGCTTAGGGGTGAACTAAACACTGCTGTACGGAAAAGCTTGTAAATACCTATTCCAACCACCCGCACCTACACTAGGTCCACGTAGTGGCCCACGGCGACTTTCCCTTCAAAGTTTATGTAGTCCTCTCTCAGGCGTTCTGGCTTTTACGCGTAAAGGCGCAATTATACTTAATCATTAGCCCGCATTCGGGTGCTCGAAACTCTATATTCGAATTACGAATTCGGGCACCTGATACATTAACTACACTGGTCATTGCACTGGAACAAGATACTGGACTAGATTGTCCGAAGACGGACGTACCGTTCATTTACACTTGTCGTTTGCCCGAATACCATAGGCAATCGAATTCGGGAGAACGACCAAGTGTAATTGCGCCATAACTAATGTCTGAGACCGTCTCCGAATGTATTGGGTTGGCACAAAAGTAATGAGACACTCTACAAAACTCTATACATTTACTTTTTCAAGTTAATTGTTTTCGATAATATTCTAGAATATTGTTTAACATTCTAGATACTTGTGATGTGGAGGTAAATAAAGCCGCCCTCGCGATCGGTTTAGTCAGTTTGAAGAAAAATGGTATGGGAAAAGTGGTATAGGTACGAGTACTTGTTAGGCCACAGTGCGCGGGCTCTGGCTGACAATATCAACACTGCATTCGGCGCTAGAAGTACAAGCCATGCGACGGTGTCCCGATGGTTTGACCGTTTTAAATCAGGAGACAGGAGCCTTGAAAGTCAGCAACGCTCAAGACCACCACCCGCAGTGAATGATGACGATTTATGCCGCGAACTGCAGTCGAATCCGGATGCTAGCACTTGTGAATTAGCGGAA
The DNA here is from genome assembly GCA_949629135.1 of Eremobia ochroleuca. Classification (NCBI taxonomy): domain Eukaryota; kingdom Metazoa; phylum Arthropoda; class Insecta; order Lepidoptera; family Noctuidae; genus Eremobia; species Eremobia ochroleuca. The sequence goes on from OX451392.1 coordinate 4,107,451, forward strand.
GCACTTAACTGCAGTCACCACGCTGTGGAAAACCATCTGCATGAGCTAGGTTATCGAAAAGTTTTAGTTCGGTGGGTACCGCACATCCTTACAGACGCCAGTCGTGCAGTCCGTGTCGTTATCTGTCAATCACTTTTGCTGCGACCCCGACGTAAAGATTTTTTGTCTGATCTGGTTACTGTAGATGAATCATGGATTCATGACGAGACCGATACACGTCATGCTTTTTGGCTGCCTCGAAAAGAAACGCCATTTGTTGAGCAACATTTGTTGGGTAAACAATTTACCTAATGATTTCTCTGATGTAAAGGCGGAATTGAACACCTTTTTCGAGGCACAGTCATCAGAGTTCTGGGCGAAAGGCATCCAAACTTTGCCGCATCGTTGACAAGAAGACTTAGATGCTAATGGTGATTACATTATTAACCATTATTAACCAAGCTTTTTGTATTGTAATAATAATAAAAAAAGTGTCTCATTACTTTTGTACCAACCTGATATTATTCTATGGATCCGATAACTGTTCTGCCAGACAATTATGCCCTTACTGACAGTGACTAGCAAATATATATCTACAAATTTTTCTAGGGACTGAATTCTCCGAGCATAATAAAGAATGTTCTTTTAACATATGTCTTTTTATTAATTTAACATAAAACGGTAATCAGCCAAATTACATTAGTTAAACATAACTTTAAACAAAAATGCATACACTCATCTCACAGAACTGACTAGATATCCTACATTTTCGTTTTCGATTCGTCCTTGAACACATCACAGTCAGGTTTCTATCTAGTTTCCAGCCATAAGCCCCCCAAGTAACGTCCAACAACAACAACAGCAACGCTTCTAACTCCACAATTGAGCCACACTGTAATGCGGCGGGATTAAGCGCCTCTATTAATATACGTATTGTACGGAATGAAGGCTCTTCAATTCACCACCGTATATTGTGCTTCATTTGAAATAATCGCTTAATTCTACGTAATGGATATACCTAGTTCTTGTGGACCGCTGTAGAAATGGCAGGAGCTGATTTTGTGTTTTAAAAGGTAGTTTTCAGAGTTTTGTAATGTTATCTTGAACTAACTTCTGCCTGCGACTTTATCTCAAAATGTCTTGTTCCCCCGACCCACTCCTTCGCATCGCATCCCCTGCCCACGCTTCGTTTTTGCTTACCTTTCTTCCTGATAATTTTAGGGTTCCGTACCTTAAAAGGAAAAACGGAACCCTTATAAAATTACTCCGATGTCCGTCTGTCAAGACCCATTTTTTCAGGAACGCGTAGAGTTATCAAGTTGAAATTAACATAAAATACTCATGGCTAAAATTACTTCAAGCAGTGAAAAAATCAAACTTTTAAGTCAACGCAATCAAAAGATACGGGTGCTTATGTTACATTTATGCCGCATATTTTGACACTCGCAAGGGAATCAAAACCTATAGGATATCCCGTTGACGAAAAAATCCGAAAACCGTAAATTTGTAATTATATACCTACAAATTTGTATGGAACAATCGGTGCGCGAGTCCGACTCGCACTTGACCGGTTTTTTTCTGTTTGCTCCGCTCCTAAGGGTTCTAACGTGATACACTATTACCTTCCTCAAGAAATGGGCTATCAAAGGCAAAAAGATTTTTAAAGTGAAAACTTCTTTAGCGGCGTTGTACACTGTTTTTGTAATGGGTAAAAAATGTAAAACTCGCGTCAGGACACGTGACCTGATCGAAAATTGCTAAGACGGATGGAGAGTAGACAGCCGGCGCGGCGTAGGACAGGAAGTATCCCCCTCTCTTTCTACGGCGCGGCGAAAATGTATGCCTGCGCCTGCTGTTTCGCTTAGGCGGCGCAGGGCGCTTGTGTGAATGTGGATGGAACTTGATTTTTCTGAGAGATAAACTTTTTAATGTAATATAAATTGTCATGTTTGTGTACGATAGCGCAATAGATAAATATTGTATTCTGCCACATAAATAATAGTACTTTTATACTGATAATTAAAGCAATTTTTACTGATATTATTTATTATTATTTTTGTATCTTTTTCATTTTACTTTTTGTCTTTATATTTTGTACCCTCTTTAGTTGTCAACGTCAAAGCATTAACCTCAAATAAACCATTAATAACAGGCTTTGAACTAATTTTGTATATCAGATCTGTTCACCTCTCGAGTGAGGACTTGTGAGTATTGTGCTGCTCTAAGGACAAGGAACACTAACCGCTCGTGATACAGTTTCTACTAGTACGAGGGGTTAGGGCGAATTAGTCTAATGACAGCCGAGACCTTCAATCCATCTTAGAACATGTTGACTTTGTTATAAAGTATATTTTTTTTTTTTTAAATTGTACACCCTAAATATAATTTTCGTATGGTTGTCAATTTGTTGATGCAATAAAGATTATTATTATTATTATTATTATTATTATTATTAATTCGTGCAAAATTATTCCCTAACCATTCCAAAATATCAAAAATGCACAACGTCTGCCGGCACTCCCGGAGTGCAACCCGTCGTTTTTTTTTTTGGAGACTACCCCCTCCCCTATTACAGACAGAAGGATCCAGTTGGGTTGGGCAGCATTTGGAAAGCTTCGTAAAGTCTTCTCGTCGCCTATCCCTCAGTGTTTGAAGACTAAGGTCTTCAATCAGTGAGTCCTGCCCGTCATGACATACGGTGCTGAAACGTGGACACTGACGGTCGGGCTGGTCCACAAATTCAAGGTCGCTCAGCGCGCTATGGAGCAAACTATGCTCGGAGTTTCTTTGAAGGATAAAATCAGGAATGAAATTATCCGGAAAAGAACCGGAGTAACCGACATAGCTTGCAGAGTAAGCAAACTGAAGTGGCAGTGGGCTGGCCATGTCTGTCGAAGGGCCGATGGCCGGTGGAGCAGACGAGTCCTGGAGTGGAGACCGCGTATCGGCAAGCGTAGTGTGGGACGCCCCCCAGGTAGATGGACGGACGACCTAAAGAAGGTGGCTGGGGTAGACTGAATGCGGAAGACGGAGGACAGGGTGTTGTGGCGCAGTCTGGGAGAGGCCTATGTCCAGCAATGGACTGCGATAGGCTGAGTTGATTGATTGACTGATTGATACAAACTTACAAACAAACTTTTACCTCTTTATTATACTAGTATAGATAAGGTTTTCCAAGGAATAATAGCCAAGCCAGAAAAGGCTATTTTTGACCCCATAAAACTGACATCATGATGCATAATGCTAGGTTTGTGTATTGCCAATAAATAAGTCCACAAAATGCACACTCATTTGCAGGCAACCACATGTAAAATTATCGAGTTACAAAACCAAATTAAAGTAGACATAATTATGGATTAAATAACATTTTGTATCAGTAACGAGTATAAGTAGATAGGTACTTGCACTCTGGTTCTATTTCATTTCACGACTCAAGATCTCTTAGGCTATAAAAAATATTGAATAGCTTGGGAATTAATATTAACAGAATAACAACACTCGGTATGTTAGGTGATTTGCTGTGAAAAAAAATGTAAATGTCGAACCACTGCTTAGTCTGTAAAATCCGTTTCACGAAAGAAGTCTCTCAGATGCAGCGCCACTGGCGTGCGGCTTAATCGTGAATAATGATTTATTTATTTGTCTCGACGTCACATTACAGGCACTGGTTAGTACTTACTCGTAAAATGCACAATCTTAAATTGAGAAAGGTGTCTGAGGTAGGAAGGTTGTTGTAGAAATGTTACTAACCATCTTGTAATAATTAGTTCCACTTATTGCCGTGGGATTTCTTTCGTGAAACGGATCTTAAATGCAATATTTTGTAGCATTCTCGTTTCATTACACTATATTGCGGGCGCTTCACCAACATAGAGAAAACCGTGCACTTTTACAAGCTTCAGGGCAATCTCAAGCGATTCAAGCTGCAAGAAAGCAACTACTTTGCAGTATTCTTCTTGATTTAACGCCTTAAACTAAACACAATCAAACGGCAAACTAAGCAACGTACCCACAGGTGTATCATAAATCCTGACTATAAGGGCAGGACTATACCTCAACGCGCACTAAGTGCTATATAAGCTCAATAGATCCCCGTTTATCTGGTGCTAGTGTACCGTCGGCCTTATTTATGAGTCTCCGCAGACTATTCATTTGGTAAGACGTTATAGAGTTGTTTGGTTCATCCCCTATTTTTATGGGCCTTTGCAAGATAAACTGTGTGGTAGCGTAGTTTTCCGACAATAGCCGAAGTCCCACGAGGTTTGGGAGAACAGGAAATAATCAATTGACCGAAAGATATTGGTTAACGTATGTTTCTATTTTAGGGGTCTGTTTGTAGTGTTGGGGGTGTGTGGGGACGTCGCGGAACATAAAAATACCCATTCATTTCAACCTGACCTCTGTTGCTGGATTTTTGTTGACCCACTTTTTGGTTGTATATAAACTGTTTAAAGCCATTATAATACTCCTTATGTTTGTATGAGATTACCACTTTAATTTACGTAAGAATTTCTGGGTTCTTACCTGCTCGATAATGGTAAGAATACTTAGTATAAATATATCATAATTACCGCCACCCTACAAGTCTTTCGACATCCATTACAGCTCTTCTACAAACCCATATTATAAATCCCAAAGCCACAAAATAACCTTATTTATTTTTCTCATTTTCCTGTACAAAGTCACACCTAATACATCCGAAAAAAGGTAAATACATCTGTTTATAATGAGCAGCTGTTCCGCCACACAACCTAATACCTGGTTTCATATTTAATTTACAAGAGCATTATGAATCCGTGGCGGGATTTGTTGAGGGCCCATAACTGTTGTTTTACAACACCCTGTAGGGTCGTTCTGACGAGACTTGGGGTTATACAGCGTTTCATTTATGTCTAATTTGCTGTAGACATTAAGTATTGATGCACTAAAAATTGTATTGAAGTATGGCGTAAAACAGAGTTATATGGGTGCTTTTGTTTGTTTATTGTTGTAGGGAATGAAAGAAAGGAAGATGCAAAATGATAAATATAAATTCTTGTTGCTAGAGAAATTTTGCATGTACCTAGGTATCTAGGAAGAGGATCTAGACAGGGGAGTATAAAATCGGCTTAGTCCAATCAGATCCCACAATCCCCTCCCATTTTGTGGAATTCATTAAGAATTAACCGCGTGTACAATTGAACATACCTACCTACGTCTGCCATAGAAAACGATTAGCATAAAAGCATAATATAATGTTCCCACTAATGGGATACAGGCCGTAATCCACCACGCGGGCCCAGATTCAAAACGGTTAACGGTTATTACTACATATAACATAAAAAAAGAAGATCCGAGTTAGGTAATCCATCCTTTAACAAACTCACCTGTAAACATTAGTGAAATTACCAAACCCAAGTTGTAAGCATACCCAAGTATTTCATTAAACTCCAAACATAAAAATACCGTAAAAGCAAGCACCTCGAAAATACGCAAAGAACTACCAACATTCAATAATTGAATTAATTCCTTAAAGTTTTAACGAATCTCTATCGAAATTTACAATTACAAAGATGTCTACCGATGCGTGGCAAAAATTTAATTTAATCAATTGAAAGGCTTTTCCGTTGAGAAGGTACTCACTGCCAGTGACGGGTAGGATACAGTTTTTCCAATACAAATTTTGATTTCGTTAAAGTTTATTGTGAAATTTTTGTGGCTTTTTCATTTCATTATAATATGTTGATAATTTTTAACATATCACTCCAATTTATCGATGACTTTCCATATTCACCAATACCTACAGCAAGTTTTCTTATTACTTTATGCCAACATGTCTATCGACGGTAAACACGACCTGTCTATTCCAAGCCACAGCGTGGCGGTGCTCTTATAGTTTTGCAACAAAGCTTTGTACCGAGCGCAAGTGACATGCGTCTGACGTGTGCTCAAGTTACCAGTTTACTTAGATACCCTACCCTCGCCGTTCCCCTATACTCCAGCTTTCTTAGATCTTCAAGCGACTATTTATTACTTGACTTCCAGGCAAGCCAGGCATTGACATTAAAGACCGCATCATTGAGATAATAGTAAAAGACGAGCGTAGCATATCAGATCCTGAAACCACTACTTCCTCCGGTTTTGAAAGCCGGATCATGTCAACTCGGAACTGACTAATCTTATGTCAGATATTTCGGTTAACCGAAATAGCAATAGTCAATCAAATTTCTCGATGTGAGACATGACAACAGGTTCACAGTCTGATCTCATTGTCAGTCTCAATCTGTCAAAAATACCTCTAGTTTCCCTACGTTTTTGACAAGTGTTTGACATAGGCTGCCGCTGAGATGAAAATTCGAATACATTTCGAACGTTTTTAATTACGAGAATTGGTCTTCTTATTGGAGTATAGACTTTTAAAACCACAACAGAGTTAAGCCCGAGGAAAACACAGACAAGTTTCTTTCTGAGAAAATATACCTAAGAAAATATGAATAAAACACCGTCTGTCACCAAAGATAGTCGGAAGTTGACACACATAAAAATACCTACATTTCTGTTTTATAGCCATTAGGATCTTGGCTTATATCTCAGTTACTAGAAAAACTTAAGGTGTCAGAGTAAATTGGTTGCGTCGATACGCCAAAGTTCGTAGAGGCATGTTGCACGTACGGCGTCTTCATACACGTTAGGGATTGACTGAATACAAAGTGAAGTTTTGCATGGAAACACTGTCACTTGTAATCAATCTGGTGCTGGTTAGACGGAAACTACGTTAGTTGTGATGATGATTGTAATTTAGGGTTTTATTTTATTGAGTCGCCTGCACTTTCACTCGCTTTTGGGAAAGATTTTATACATCCACACGGAGAGAAAAATCTTAGAAAAATTGCTGTGCTGTTTCATAATCTGAGTGCATTTGAGTGACAATGGAAAAATTACGATGCTAGCATGGAAAAATTCCTATGCTGCATAATAAAAATTATTGGACTAATAGTGAAGGTGAAGTTTTCTGTAGATGTCACTTGCACTCACTTTATGAGCACAGTAATTTTTCTAAGAATTTTCTTTTCGTGCTTCTGCACTGTGTTGTTAGTCCAGCATGGTAATTTCGTAACAAACTAACAATTTCAATGGTTTTTTTTTTTAATTCTATACGTTTGTTACGTTGTTGAGCAGACGAATTTTTCAAACATATGAATCAATATCAAAATCGTTTAAATTGTGAAAAAAAGTGCGTTATATTAAGCTATTGCGATGCAGGTTCATGGTCTGTATGTGTGCTAATTATATCCAAATCTGTTAAATCGTTTATTCGTGATTGTGTTACAAATATCTTCACAAACGTTTACATAAGATAGAGCGTAAGATACTCCAGAGCAGACGCCCTTTTCTTCCTTCAAAATATACTAAATGCACTAAAAAAAATAAAAATAATTAGACTTCGCATTTCTCATTATTTAACAGGTTGCAACAGAAACATTCATCTGTTGAGCATCGCCACAGGACATCACGCCCTAGGCATTCCATTAAAACTCCCTTGTTACCGTACAATTGCACCAAACACGAGCAGTCGAAATGATAATAAATTAAATTAAATTTATTAAAACTCCAAAAGCCTCGCCTACGGGGGACATGTACGCTGCTAATGAGGTCTTTGTTAAAAATAATATTTTTATTCTTATTTTTGGATATAATAATAACAGCAAATGTGGGTAAAATATCGTAAATTGAAGTTAATTAAATAAATAATGGACATCAAAAAGTCCGTAAAAGGAAAATACATTGAGTATTGGCTTACTTTACTCAGCGATCCTGTTTTATACCCAAAGGGCTTACAATTCTCTGCACATCCAGTTTAACAATGCCTACAGGGCGCTGTTACGTCTGCCACGCTTCTGCAGTGCGTCAACAATGTTCGCTGAGTCGCGCACGCTGTGTCTGTCTACGTCTGTCATTTTGCGCCAGGTGGCTTCAAAGCCGTCTGGCTTTGATGCCACCTGGCGCAAAAAGACAGCCTCACTGCTAAGCAGATTGCGTGGGAGCATGCTGAATGTAATAGGCAATAAGTTGGACAGCCCACTGGTGTGAAGCCTCGTCCAGAGGACTATTTCTCTCTTAGTTATAAGTACTAACATAGTTTTTAAGTTCATACTAACAATATATAATATTTTTTTATTTTTTTTTAAACGTTGCCCCACACTAGAAATTTCTCCTGTATTGTGGGAGCCTTTACAAACATTTAAAGTCACATAAACAGCCAGACCCGGAACAACTACTTGTAGGTCATACAAATATTTGTTCCGTACGGAAATCGAACCCGCGACACGGAGCGCTGCAGTCAATCGCTTAACCACTGCGCCAACCGTGCGGTCAAATATAAATGTAATGGATCAATGGTTGTCCGAATAAATTGATTATTATTATTATTGAAAGAGTCTTTGACATATCTCGGAACCCTGTGGTCCCGGACCTTCGGAAGGCGGACCTTCGGAAGGACCCTGGGCCTAAGCCAATTCGCAGATGCCCGTTAGACGTTTTTAATTAAGTGAGGCACCAACCGACGACTATCCCTGTTCGCACTATGCAAGTGCACCCAAGGACAATCTTCAGTTGGTGTAGGACTATTGCAAGATATGGAAACAAAAATATTGGATTACGGGTTTGGGTGCCTAAATTGAACTGGTTATCTGGGACTATGGTAAAACTTTAGCCCCTGCCTGACCGATGTTCTATATAAATTACACTGATAAAATGGCAGGGGATTACTTACACACTCAATAATGGGCCCCCGAAAATGGGCACTAGCACATAGTGCCGTAGCGACAACGGGGCAACATGTCCTGAAGTGCTTATGAGGAGTGGACAAGTATTCCACGGCTATCAGGATAATCCCTGAAGTACGGTCAAGGTCCCTAACAGCATCTTACTGGAATACTTCCTTCCTCCGAGCACGTTTGCTCTGGCGTATCTCCACTCAAGCCGAAAAAAATGAGGTGGGAGCTCTTTTTCTCGTCATCTTTCACTCCAGCCGCCCAATAAAGGCAAGCCAGAGGTGAGGAACAAGACTTCTCCCGGGAGATAGGGTCCGCGGGGTCGCTACTGCCCAACAGCTCGCCACCTGCTGCCCTGCGGGTTTTTGCATCTCTCTTGGTGTGGCTCCTCACGCTAGACCTGTTCCGGCAAAATAAACTCTACCGGCATCGGCCTAGAGTTCGGAGCGAGCAAGCCCCACCACTACGTCAGCGTAGAGATACGGGGGCTATTATTATTATTATTACTGGTATACTTACCACTTATGGTGATACTAAGCATATAAGCCCGTTAATTACCTGGGAAACGTCGTATATACGATTTAGTTTTCCGACGACACAAAATAATTACAACCAAAAAATACGTCTTCATTCCTAAGTACCCATTTTAACACTTTGAGCGGAGCAACGTTATAATACTTAAAATTTGATAAACGCTATTTGACACAACGTTTAATCACGTCTGTAAAGCATATGTCTTTCTTTAAAGAACGTGTATTAACGGCTGCGGCTTATACTGATTCCTTGAAGTTACGTCATCGCGCCGTATCAGTTCAAATTTTCGGACTGCTAGCGTACATTTTGTAAGACTACTCACAGACCTTCATTCTAATTACGCATACATTCGCAACGTCATTTATTTTGTATGAGAAATCAGTGCGCCGCGCAACAAACATTTGAATATCCATATGTTCCGCTCAAAGCGTTAAATTGCATCCCACACAGATTACCCTAATGTAATGGGGATACATTTTAAGGCTTCCATTTCCCCTATTTTCTCGCTAAAAACCCTAAGGCCCTTTGTACACACACGTTTTTCTTGCCGTGAAAAACTACGGTTTATTCGCCGTGTTTAGGCACGGTTGTCAGTGTTGTATGGATCACTATGGATGGAAGCTTGTTCACGGATACGTATTTTCTACGGCGCGATTTATACGCCGTGTGAAGGCGCGGTTTGTCAGAGTTGTACGTTCCATGGAAGCTTGTTGACAGAGACGTTTTTTCTAATTTATACACCATACCGTAAAGAAACCGTGCCGTGTTTAAAGGGCCTAAGGCTCTTTTAACACACACGTTTTTCTTGCCGTGAAAAACTTGGGTTTATTCGCCTTGCTAGACACGGCGAATAAACCTTAGTTTTTCACGGCATGGTTCGTCAGTGTTGTATGAATCACTACGGAAGCTTGACTGACAAGTTTTTTATACGCCGTACCGTAAAGAAACCGTGCCGTGTACAAAGGGCCTTATTTTCCCACACTTTCCGATCTCGCGCCGCTTTTATGCTTTCATCCAAAAGTGTTCATGCTTTCTCCAAAACCCTTAATATTATTTTGCTTAAAAGCCCCGACTTTTCTTTACAAGGAAGTTGTTAAAATTACGAATAATTTATACTTCAAACGGTCTTGGGAAATTGAAAATTATGGAGTTGATAGCATATAATTTGAGGATCCCTAAAAACTTGGCGTGAAAGAGGAGTCAAGTTATCTGCTGCGAAAAAAAAAAATAAACAATAAGTTACCATTAGGAGAGTTCTTTCAAAATTTGCACCCATTACTTGATTCCGTCTTATTATTTTGTTTCTTTTTTATTCTTGGACAATGTAAATTTTCTATTCGTTACATCGATAAATTGTGAAAATCAATAAGAGACCTAGCCTTTTCCTAACTATGTTGGGGTCAGCTTCCAGTTTAACCAGATACAGCTAAATACCAGTATTTTAAATAGAGCGACTGCCTATCTGACCTCCACAACCCAGTAACGGGATAGTACGATACCCCTTTGGTAAGACCCCCTGGTTGTCAAACTTTCGGGTTTCTGACGATCCATAACGAATATCAAAGATATAGAGAACGACACCGGGACAAATGGCTTAACTTGCTTTCTGAGACACCGAGGAGTATCGGTATGTAAAGGTGGTCACCCATCCAAGGACCAACCCCGGCAAGTGTAGCTTAACCTGATGAGGTATCCGTGCGGCTATTATTACTTGGCTCATATTTACTAGGCATGTCATTTAGATCAATAAAAGTATAATAGCTTCTCATGAATTTGGTCCTGAAAAGATTCTGTACTGAAATACTTTTGCGTGTTACCTTCACCACACTCTAACCTTCAAAACCTTCTTTTTCATTCCTCATTGGTATGTAAATGCCGCTTATCGTAGCCTGAACAAGACAATCAACATCATACATCATTCGCCTCTGTCTGGACAGGAGAGAATACCAGGCTACTCTTATTTACCGGCACAGACGTCATCAGCCTATTGTTTCCCTGTCAATTGCCGAACGTACGTCTGACGTTGCCAATATTCTTCAGCTACCGAAAAAGGAAAATGAAAAGAAAATATATTGTAACTTTATTATAACACTTTATCTGTATTCGATACAGTATTTTTGAAGTGAAAACTTCGTTAGCGGCGATGTATACTTTTTTTGTAATGGGTAAAAAATGTTAAACTCGCGTCAGGACACGTGACCTGATCGAAAATTCGTAAGACGGGTGGAGAGTAGACAGCCGGCGCGGCGTAGGAGAGGAACTATCCCCCTCTCTTTCTACAGCGCGGTTGTCATGTTTGTGTACGATAGCGCAATAAATAAATATTATATATATATATATATATATATAAATACTGATAATTAAAGCAATTCGTGCAAAATTATTCCCTAACCATTCCAAAATATCAAAAATGCACAACGTTAATATTCAAGTTTTCACTTCTGCCGGCACTCCCGGAGTGCAACCCGTCTTTTTTATTTGTTAATTTTCTTTAGATCTTGCGTTAGGAATAAACTGGTGGAGATCGTCACTTAAAAAGCGTTATGGCCCCTCCATGCGACTTTCTCTCTATTTTACGTAGGGTGACTGGTAATTAGTGACCGATAAACTTACTCATTATGACAAACAACTTTCCCAAAGAAACTCCAAGATAGCGGCTGCAAACATTTTAAATTTTTTCACCATGAGTGAGGTCAAAATGAAAATCCAAGATGGCGGCAGCTAAAACTTTTTTTGTCATTTTGACGAGGTCAAAATGAAAATCCAGTATGGCGACAAGTTCTTGAGAACTTCTAAAAACTTATACTAGATGGCTCTATAGTAAAAACACGTATTAAAGTCACATTTCTTCTCTTTCTTTCTTTCTACTCGTATTATAATCGAGTATGCGAGTATCGCGTAAGGAATTTCATTCCTGAGGGGGGTAGGTTGATTATATTATGCTATGCTAAATCAGGCTTTTGAGAAAGTTACTAATATAACTCAGATATAGGTTGTTTCAATTTGGGAATCCAGTTCTTTTAAGCAATAGAATGTAAAATAGTAATACAGTGTAGACATTTTTTTTTTTGTTTTTTCAAAAATGTAGATGCAGATACCCGAAGGCAAGAATTCATTTTGTTTTTCTTTAATTTTCAAAACAACTCTAAAACATCTTTTAAATTAACGTTTCGTTTTGCCGACCGCATCGTCTAATACGAGACGGATCTTCAATAGGGCCGTAATTAAAAGAAAACACTAATTTAAATAAGAAAATAGATATTTTAATTCTAGAAAAAATATGTTACAAAATATTCTTAGCTACCAAAATGTTGATATTCTATTAACTAATCAAGAAAATATGAAAACATAATGATTGGTTATGATTATGAAATAGTGAATTCGATGGTGACATTTTGTCACTTTTCATTTCTTGTGCAGCGGAGAAATTGCGTAACACGCTAACAGTAGCAATGACTTTCATTTTGACATTTCAACAACATTTTGTTGAGCTTTGAATGAAGCTTTGAAGCTTTAATGCTTTCGAACATATGAAGCAATGGATTAGAAATGTCCTTTAAAATGATTTAGATTGTGACAGAAAATGTGTCTAAACGCAATTAAGGTGCTATTTCCTACTAATATTATGCACGCGAATGTTTGTGAGGATCGATGGATGGATGAATGTTTGTTACTCTTTCACGCAAAAACTACTAAACGGATTGGGATTAAATTTGACAGACAGATAGTTTATAACCAGGATTAACACATACAATATCGTTTATCCCGATATTCCCACGAGATCGAAACTTATGCGGGTGAAACCGCGGGGCGCTGCTAGTTCTTAATAATTATTAATAATGTAGGATAAGTTAGGAGAGCCATATTGTGCGGATACAGTCGATTGAATTCTTATTTACTGCTACGGCTACTATTTACATGTTCAAATACCTCCTTGATATTTAAAGAAAGTGAAAAGTAGAGGGTTATTCCCAACATAAATACAAATTAAAAGCACAAACACTTAGCTTTATTTAAAAATTTCAATATTTTCCAAAAAAAAAACATGGCTTCCCAAAAACCTACTTTATCGCACGCAAGTACTACATACTTCCATATCAACTAGCTCCGCATAGCGTGATAAGATTATATTTTTCAGTACAAAATACTTGCAAATAATATTATGATGTGAGAATGAATGATTTTTATGACAAAGTATTTTATTATTTAAATTAAATAAATTACTTCTAGTACCGAATGTTAGTGCGAGAATTTATGTGATTTTAAATTAAAGGAAAGAGAGCTCTACTACTAGAATAATAAAGTTGAAAATTTTATGAGATTGGTAAGAAACTTCATCGTTGTAAATCATGGAAGCCTGACTTCTTTTATATTCTCGATGGGTTTTCCTATTTGACCAAATTACTTATATGATATTTTCTACAATCATGGCGAGTTTTAGTTTCTCTTGTCTGCTTATATCTAAAGTTTTCTGTAAAAGATTCCATGGGATGGGCCGTGAGCTGGTACATGGATTTCCTCCTCAGGTTTGGGTTTTGGTACGAATGGGTTGTGGTGAGGATCTGCGTTCAACCTGAAATATTATTATTTTTTTAAACTGAGTAATATTCTCATGGGCAGACGACTTATTATACAGAGGGCAAAAAATGGGTCTATCGACAATCAATTGACTTATACTCAGCAGTAGTTTTTTTCCGTTATCAGTGTGTCAATTGATAATTATGACGATGCACGCACAGTATTTTGTCTTGAAAATGCAGCGCCGTTTGTTGCGCTTGTAGCCCGTACGTGGGCGTCGACGACGCATTTAGAAAACGCGTGTGTACAAGCCCTAAGTATATCACTCTCCAAAAATTTCAAATCATATACACACACTTATAAAAATGATCTGCCCAAAAATAATAGAATAATCTTAATTTGGCCCAATGTCCAATAAAGGACGGAATACGTTAATAAACTCCAAACGTATCCCGATTGACACGATTACGCTTTTTAACTCAAAGCTAGGCTAAAGCTAGCCGAAATACGTCCATAATTGATTTTCAACGTATTTCGGATAACAACTGACGCAGGCTGTGCAGGCCCAATGAATGATCCTTGGGGGATAATGGCTCTGATCACAATTTGCTGACTAGCGAGGGCTCAGATTGATGTTATCAATGTAGGTAAAAAAACTAGAATGACTTTGATTACTTGTAGAATGGTAGTACTGGTAAGGAACCTCCAACTCTTACATTCTTTTGCAGCCTTCTCCTGTCTCTTGATCAATACAAAATCACCATTGATTGCAATGGTCAATGAATTTGGTAGGTTTTAGTGTGTCCTTTTCAGGCAGATCATCATCGTTCTTCCCTTATCTCATTTATTTGGGATTGGCCCTGTGCGTCTATTTCTTTCAGGTATAGAGAAGTGTAATGACAGCTGTCATCACAGAGTTTACTTTCTTCCTAAAGTTCGTTCATAGTTATTTTACCTCTGACTAAAGCAACCTTATCGTAACGAAAATAAAGATCACAATGATTTTAACACACTTGTGAGTGGGAATGAGAATAAAGATCACTGTGATACAAAATTATAGGTAAAATAACTGTGAAAGGACTGTAACTTTAATATAATCTTTTTCACATCTATCCACGAGGATTTGAAAACAAAAGAAAAAATATACAAACTTGTAAAGAGTGATGGCCTTAGTGCAGTCCACGTTGTACCACCAATCACAGGCGAACTTGGCCTGGTCGAAGAGCGTGCCGTTGGTGCAGAGGAACGAAGCTCCCTGTTCACCCTCACGACCGTCGTGGCATACGTGGTAGGCCTGAAAACGAAAAAAAAAATGTGATTAGATGACTTTGCCTACCATCCAATATCTTTCTGGCAAAGGTGTAAATTTTCATCACCTAGTGGTCCGTGTCAATTTAGCACACCCTTTCTTCGAGAATGAACTCGCAAAGTAATCTGACGCAATTCGTGCCAATATACGAGTATATGTATTATGTAGCAAATCTAAAGACGGGTAAATTATCACTAGTTTTAGTTTTTCACCGTGCGAATTTACACCTACATCGTTTTATCTGGTGAAAAGGTCGATAACGGTTTCGTTTTTTACCAAGCCGAGAGCTTTATTTAGAACAAACATAATTATATATTTGTATTTACGTCTCGCAAAAAGAATAAAAACCTAGTAAAAAGTTTTTTCATTAGTACAGAGACTATATAGGTACTTTTTAACGTCCAAGACTAACTTGAAGATACGCGGAATAAGTCTAAACATAACTTCATCTTACGCTTCCTGTTTCTAATAACCACCACTTTACAGAGTAATAATATAAAAAAATATTTTTTAACATATAAACAACACAAAAAAAATTTAAACATTTTGTTTTTTGTAAACAAAGGTTTACAAAAAACAAAATCTCGGCAATTTTTTTTTTTTTTTGTATACAAGGGTTTACAAAAAACAAAATGATTATGAAGTCTAACACAAAACAAAATTTGGCTTACCTAACTCCGCGAAACTGGCCAAGATTCTGAACCAATTATTTGGGCAAACACTGTCGACACGGACGGCATTTTTTCACGGAAAGCTTTACTTGAAAAGTTAGTAGAATTATAACGTGATTCTAATAATAACTTGGAGTTACCGGCCCATGAAGCCTTTGGGGTTATTCGGGGCTACTACGACAATATCTCGAAACTTATTCAATTTGGAGAAATTGCGCGACCATTACGATTAGACTGGGCTGAAGTAACCATATAATTTCAAGTTGGGAGTTTGTTATTAATCGAATAAAAACAAGGGGTTTCCTAGGTAAATGTATACTTTACGTTAATATAAGCATCTCGATTTAATTTTTATTTTTTTTCGTTGCGTATGTGAAAAGACTAATTTTGAATGTTATTACCAAGGCAAAATATTGATTGACATTGACAAGATTTTATACAACGCCCACATTAAAAAAAAAAAACAATAGGGATGGAAGAATAAAAAATACAAATAATGTTAACATCTCTGGATGCACATCTGAACCTTATATTCCCAATACTCAAAGCAATACACGAAGCGGTTCTCAATCAACAAAGATCAAAATAATCTAGTACACGATAGAGATAGACGATATGGAATGTTATTGGAACTAGTGAACGATACTGAGTTGCGCACACAGATTGCAGAACCGACCACTACTGTATCTTGCATCATAAATCGGACGACAGCACATGGTCTCAATGAGAAAAGTTGAGAATATTGAGATCGAATAAAGTGAACATACATTCTTGATCGCATATCTGGTTGAAGTGTATTGCTTAATACTGTTTTAGTTTTATGTGTTGACCCTGTTGTTGTTTTGTTTATTGGAGTAGTTTAGATATAATTATATGTTTTTGATCATGTTTAATTTTAATATTGTAAATAGGCAGTAGTTATTGATATATTTTGAATGATAAATGATTTTATTTCTGTAAGTAGGTTTGTACAAACACTTTTACACGTAAGTCATATTTTAAAAACTAGATGAGGACGGCATTTCCTATTATTCTGACTACTCTGAGAAGAAAGGCCGAAGCAAACTCAGGGTTCACATTCGTTTTCACACTAGAAAGATGGGAAAATATACATACCTACAAAGACGGCTGGCCGTCAAATGACTACTTAGGCAGTGAATCACTTTTCATAAGTTTTATGTAGTTCTTAATTTTAATAAAAGTCACAAAATATCTGTGAGCTGAGTCAAACAGTTTTGAATTGTTTCAAATTGAAATTACCGTCACATGACAGTTACTGTCGTTCTAGCGTTCTCCTTAAAGTTTTGAAATATTACATCATCCAGAACTACTTATATTGACGTTATTTTTAAATATGCGTAATATATTCATTCTACTTTTTTTTTAGACAGTTGTGGTGTTATACCTATGTGAGTATATTAAAATACGACTTTCCCGCCAGATTTTTTCAATTTTCAGGAAAACTACACAAGCTACGACAAATTGGTCAAAGATTAAATTATTTTATAATAAATTACCTACAAATAAGTACTGTGATTCATTTTGATACAAGTTATAGTTGCTTAGCTATGGTGCGTCAAAGTTTACTAAAATCTGCGCTTAGAAAAAAATGAAACATTTATTACACAGGAAGCAATAATATATATATTTTTTTTAATTTGCTTACCAAAGTAAGGACCTATTTTCAAACAAATAATATCGCAAAATTAATGTGACAAATTGTCAAGCGCTCGTAAACTGCTGTAATTGGTTGAATGATTTATCAGCCAATCACAGCAGTTTACGCGTGCTTGACAATTTGTCACATTAATTTTGCAATAACTTTCATTCGAGAAACCGGCAATATCTATACTTCTTCACTAATATTATAAAGAGGTAAATTAGAAAAATTGTTTATTAATTTGTAAGTTTGTATGTAGGAGGTATTCTCTAGAACTACCAGTCGGATTTCAAAAAAGCTTTTTGCATTTGATACCTCAGTTTTTGAGGAAGGCTGAAGGCTATTTAACATCACGCTATGACCCTTAAGAGCCGAGCAAACAGAAAAATAGTCAGAAAGAACGCTGAGCGAAAAAAAAGTGATAGCGCGGGCAGGTGATACGATGCGAAGGGGTGGGTACCGGGGAACAAGAAATTTGCGGGCAGAAGCTAGTGTATTATAATTAGTGATAACATGTTGGCTTAGTCAGAAAAAAAAAGTCCAAACATCTCACGATTTAAAAGAAATATAGGTTAAAAAATGGAAACTTTCATGAGTCATTCCAGATGTTTTGTGCATTCCGAATAAAAGAAAGTTAAACTTATAAATACTGTGTATTGACAACGTTTTCTTCCCCAGAATAATTTTGAATAGACTTCATATAAATCTCGGTGACTGTTGAAATTCTCATAAGAATGGAAACACACACACCCGCAGGAAACAATACGTTGACATTAAACACACAAACGTATGATGTAAGACCTTTAAGTAAAGGTAGCTGCCAATGAGCTTAGAATCAAGACAGATGTGATATCATAATTAAATAATAATATGACAATGTTAAAATGATGGTCACAAATAACCAGTTAAAGGCGCTGATTCCCTTGTTCTCAAACTAAACTAAATTTAAGTTCAGTGCATCTTTTTCTTTCTATTTCATTAGGAAAAGGACAGAAGGTAAATATTAGTTTAGTCCTGTCAAATTAGTCAGCACTTGACATAAATTGATGTATTTTTAGTAGCCAAATTTGTAATCACGTCTAAACTTGTCTATGGAGTATTTTAATTGGGCAGGACTAAACTAATATTTGTCTTCTGTCCTTTCTTTAATGCAATAGAAAGAAAAAGATGCACTGGACTTAAATTAAGTTTAGTTTGTGAACAAGGGAATAAATAGGTGCCAAAAACTGAAATCACCAATGAGTTGCCGAAATGTCACAGCACTAGTATATCAATAGCGTAAACGGCCCAACCAATCACAAACTAGTTAATAACGCATTGACAAGTAGCGTCGTGAGAAAATCCTGAAGTTCTAGAACCAAATATTCGAAGACATGTGTCAAAGTCAAAGTCAAAGTCAAAGATTTATTTGCAATAAAATATGGTTACAAAAGTTCTTAAAATTGTAGGTAATATTAGTAGCTTAACATATTTAATCATAACATAATGACATGCAAAATTTTTGTTATAGATAGATACAATAATTACATTATTAATTAGATTTAAATTGAAAGAATTCCTGTATATTATAAAAGGGATTCTCAATTAACCACCTACGTAAGGCCCTTTTGAAGCGAACCATTGGAAGTTCTTTTATTTGGTTAGGTTTGTGTGACATCTACCAACCCGCACTGGGCCCGCGTGGTGATGATGCTAAGTCGCGTCGTGTACGGGCCACCATTAATTTACTAGTGCTGTGACATTCTGGTTACTGATTGTTGATTTGAGTTTGTAACACGTTACTTTTGAGCAGCGTCTTGGATAATGGGCTTTAATTTTGACTTTGCCACTCTTTTTTTTTCGATGTTTTTTAGAAAACACGCACCTTACTGAATTTTACAGGTTGTTGAAGGCTGGACAAAGCCTCTTCAAGTATTCCCAATTTTATTACAGTCGATACAGCATTCCCAACCCATTACACATAGATGTTACTCTCTAAAGTCTAAAGGAAGCACATTCGTTCCCCAAAGATTGCGTTGGCACGATTCAATTTGACCTTGTATGAACTCAAACTTGATGAAACTCAAACCATTTATTTCAATAAAATCATAACATTTACAGGCACTTTTGAATTGTCCAAGGGGCGGTCAGTTAGTCAGAAAGTTGAAGCTAGTTGCCCATTGGAGACCACTCTATGGAGATGAAAGTGTATGAAACTCCAAGGACACTCTGTTAAATCGAGATATTACAAAATCCTGGGTATATCTCATATTGTTGTTGCTTCTATACAACGTGTAACGTTAAATGCGCAAAACCTGAAAATAGTTTGATCAGAATAAGGAGCAAAATTAATTGAACCACTTTTTAATATAGGTCACATTTTTCAAAAAATCTTCATTAAAAACGTTGCCGTGTCTATTTATTAATAGGTCAAGCAAGCCAATGTCAGCGCGGCGCAGCGGTGGTGACGACTCCTCCCTCGATGAAGCGTCGTCACAGACGCAAGAAACGGTCAGAATGGCCAGTAAAACTAAAACAGCACATAAAACCTTTACAATTTTTTAATGACTTATTTTCACTCTGAAATAGGTCAATTGAATTAAAAATCAGTTGGGGTGTCTGAGGTTTTGCGCATTTAACGTTACACGTTGTATATGAGAGCAATCTAAAAAAAGGAAGGAACATGAATGCTGTCTTCGCATATCGCCCTTGTTTCAACGATCTGTGGAACTGCCATAACAAAAGATTTTAGAGTAAATAACTTTACCCTTATGTTCACTGTACCCTTTCGTGACCCGTTTTTGTTTCTCAATGGTATTCCTATTAATTAGTGAGTATGTTTCAGTAGCATGTTCAAATATTTTCTTTGAAATATTTAACATCGCTTTGTTTTCCACTGAAAAAATTTAATCAGTCGGTACACATATTTTATTCATAGACGGCTTAATACAATTCTCATAATTGAGGAGCGTCGGAACGAAAACCGATATATCGAATTTACCATATTTTTCACAAATTAAAAAAAATCTTGTAAGTTTTTTAACGTTACAAAAGTGGAAAATTATAGCATGTCAATTTGCAGTTAAAGTGACATCGATTGATGTGTGAAACTTGACGGAGGGTAGATACTTAATTTAGGGAGATACTTGGCGGACAAGTATGGATATATCGGTTTTTGACGCGATCATTTGGATATATCGGTTTTTGACGAAACCAAAATGGATATGTCGGTATTGAACTGAATTGAATTTGAACCGACCATTGTTGAATTGTGTAAAACTTAATAAGAATTATCGGTTTTTAATCCAACAACAAGAACATGTTGAATTTAAAAATGTATTTGTCGGGTTTGATTTGACCACAGTATTTTGATATTTTTTTTAAGATGGATGTAACTGTTTTTTAATTGATTTCTTTCCTGAAGGGTGTATAATTAAACATTTTGTAACAGAAAAAAAAATTAATAAAAATAATGTCTTAATTAAGACATATCGGTTTTTGTTCCGACGCTCCTCAATTATTTTTAGCTTAACGAAAAATATTACGTGCCCTAAGATTGAATGATTAAAATTTTTGTAAATACATAATTGTTGTGGTCGCGAATCATATTTAAAAGATCAACATACAACATAATGCTGATCTTAAAACTCAAAAAGCGTTCGAAAATTTAGACTGCCCTAGCCAGCCACTTTCGCTCTAATAAAAACTAAATGAAACTAATCTATATCAAAACTAATTTCTATCAGCCCACTACGTCCCTTAGTGGATTGTGCAATAGACCAGGCTAACCTCAAAAAGAGTCGCAATACTTCTCATTTCATATAGAATTTAATAACTAAGATCATTCTCACATTGAACATTAAAGCCAAAGACACAACAATATTTAAAACATTCTACTGGCAAGCTATACAGCACGTAATCCCGAAACTATTGAGCAACACAATCTAAACGTCTCATAAGCTTCTGAAGCGATTCCAGCGATTCAAGATATTCAAGCGATGCAGCGATGGTAGTGACACAGGTGATAGCTTTGTGCTGTCAAGTGCTAGATTGATACTCGATTAGTTCTAGCTTTGGTTCATGCAGATGGTATGTTTATAATGATTACATTAGAATAGATATTGGCTGTCGTATCGTGAGTTTTTGAAATCCATGTTATTTATGTTGTCAATTGCAAATAACAATATTGGTATGATAGGAAAGTTAGCATATTGTTATGATAGGAAAGTTAGCATTGACACAACATAAAGGAGTTTTGATGTATTCTAGATTTCTTTCTACAATGGATTATTTGGCTGATAAGTATGCTGTCTTTTTAGCGCTATGCATATAAAAAATTGCCTACTAAAAATACATAAAATCTAGTGCAAATTAGTAGTACTTCTATGAACTACAGCTATTTTGTATTGCAATCTCAAACAGCATGCATGCATACAGGGTTATTTTAAAGCTAGCTAAATTCCACAGACATGATAAAATAAAAAAGGGTGCTAATTAAGGAAACTTCTTTAAAATGTCATTCTCGTCTTCAAATATATTTAGTTGTCTAAGGAATTAATAGGTCAGCGACGAACTTTTAGCGTCTAATAAATGCTTTTCAAGCGACCATATATTGTAAAACAAGCTAAAGTTAATATGACGCAGCATGGTGATTACTCTTAAGCAACTAAATATGTGATATTTCTACGCATTACCAGCTTCTAATAAGTGTATCAACTGCATGTATAAAATGTTTTCATCGTACTCTATTTTCATATAGTTACCTATATTTTCATACGTTAGCATAAGTAATTGATGACTGAATCTACTATAATTGAACATAAAATTACCTTATTATTGTCATCAAATAATGATCAATGAAAGCTCTAATTTCATGTAGTCACCTATTTATTTATAATATTACCATAAGTAATTTATGACTTTACTATTATACCTACCCAACTGAACATATAAAAATTATTGTCATGAAAAACAAACATCTGCAACTCAGTGTTTGTTTGTATTTCGACACACTTTAGGGAAAATTAAAACCAAGCAACGATTTTATTCATAAATCGGATAATTTTAATGGCAATAGCATAGGTTCTTATGTTATAATTGTGGTTCACTAATGTTTGACAAAAAACTAATGACAAATGATCATTTTAAAAATAACACTATAAAAACCAATCATTTGACAAACATCTCATTTCGCAAACATATTACTTTATAAGTAATGATTTGACAAAATAGAGATTTCGCAAATGTTTTACTTTGCAAATATTTCAAATGCTAAAATATCATTCCAAAAATATTAATTTCACCAAGTACTTCGTTTTTCAAATTTGCGATTTTACAAAATGACGCTAGACAAATTTGTTACTTAATAAAATTTATTGGAGTACCCACCTATTTCCGTAACTATTTCATTTTATTGTCATTTAAGTAATATATAGATTATACATAAAGTATAAGGGTCAGTGGGTCATCTTAGGGGCGGAGTAAATAAACCGTCAGGTGACCAGTGTGAAATATTCCTTATAGCTCAGGACATACCATAAATCAGTCGAACTATTATCCGCAGGATTCAGAGCTTCAATCTCTACGTTGCCCCAGCCATCATTAGACTTAGTGTCATCTAAACGGGGGTTAATGCCATGTATTAAAGCGCCTCTTCAATACGAAATCAGAAACTGGTGCTGCGGCTTGACGTTACAAATAAAGCATTTGACAGGCCTGTTGGTCTAGTGGTCAGTGGCCCTGACTGCTATGCCCAGGGTCGTGGGTTCGATTCCCACCTAGGACAAATGTTTTTGTGATGAGCACGATCATTTGTTCTTTGTCTGGGTGTAATTTATCTATAATATGTATGTATTTAGAAGTATATATGTATGTTTATCAGTTGTCTAGTACTCATAGCACAAGCTCTGCTTAGTTTGGGACTAGATGGCGTTGTGTGAAAGTTGTGGAATATTATTATTATTATTATTTAAGGGGCCTTGCCACAATGCCCACAGCACACACACAAGAAGGAATGATTCATTTATAACAGGTGTAAAAAGACACTTAACGAAGCCGAGTCACTACGATCATTTTTGTATTGAACCATACCTGCGGGGTAATTGCGTAACACACTATCAGTAGCAATGGGTTTCATTTTGACAGTTCAACAATATTCATTGCGTTATTTACGTTGTTGAGCAGACACATTTTTCGAACATATGGAGCAATAATTGATTAGCAATATCCTTCAAAAATTATTCAGATTAACACTGATAGTGCGTTACGCAATTAGGGTGCTCAAAACATGTATTGCGTAGTGTTGAAACCAGAGAATAAGATTGAAGCAAGTACCTAAGCTGAAACCGACTCCTGGAACGAAGATTCGAAGACATGTGACATCTACCAACCCGCAGTAGGCCCGCTTGGTGAATTACGACCCACTCCCTCTCACCGAGAGAAGGCCTGTGTCCCAGGAGTGGGGACATTATATACTGATCTCACTAAGCTAGAATATAATGAATGCCGGCGAAGGTGTTTTATGGCTTAACTTGGAACAGTGAAACTATCGATGAATTGATCCTTTGACACGTGGAAGCTGTTACATTTTACAGATATTGTCAGGCAGTCAGCTGAACTCGATATTCCCGGCATGAGCGACAAATAAATTCTGTAACAGGCTTTGTGATTGCCACGCACAGGCACGGAACTGCAACATCGCTTTAATGAATTTACTGAAGAAATATGTGGTTGCAAATGTGAAGAGCATTTGAATTCTCTGCTCCATACGCATTTTACCATCATAATATGAAAAGAAGTGAATTATAAACTCTTTTCTACCGTGACAAAGGACGAAATGAAAATGGTAAATTACTGTACCTATTTATTCTCTTTGTGTCCGTGTCGAAATAATGCGATTATTGCTCGGCAATCATAACCAAACTATCATCAATTGTTCCGATACATTGCCTGCAGGCGCCAATTAAGGTTTATTGACTGATGTTCCGAATGTATCATTTATCATTGTTATGATTTTAGGTTGCCTTAATTTAAGCTTCATTTAATACGTGGGTGAATCAAATATAAACCGGACTTTTTTTATTACTGGTCTCTGAGTGAACTGACGCGCTCGGTGCTGTTGTATGTGTTAGGGGGGATCATCTAGGGGAGGGGGGGATACTGCTCCGGCTCACTATAGTTTATTGCGCGCCAGTAGCATCATGTCTGAGCAGGAGGTACATAAGTCTGTTGAGCAACGACTTATCATAAAAATTTAACACGGAAGCATAAAACCTTCCGAAATTTTTCATTGATTGACTCTACAGTTCGATAAGAATACGCTTTCAAGAACTCAAGTGTAGGAATGGCACAAAAAAAATGTCAAGTGGAGGACGCCATTTTCACACTGACCAGATAGTGGAATCATTTGTGTGCAATTGGCTAAAGGCACAACCGACTACTTTCTTCGATAATGTCATCAAGAAACTTCCCCTGCGCTGGGAAAAATGTGTTAAAAGAAGAGGAGATTATGTAGAAAAATAAAATATATTACATTTTTTTATAATGATACATGCGTATTTTTTTTACTTAAGTCCGGTTTATATTTGATCCACCTACGTAGTTTGTAATGCTTATTTTTCAGGAAGAATAATACTTTTTCAACGGTTATTGTCTCATTCAGAATTCGTCGGAAATTTTAAGCTTACAGATTAACGGTTACTTACGGCTATTAACGGTGCAGATTAATGGCTTTTGTTCGTCTTACTAAAATAAAATACTGGCGATTATAATCAACAGCTATTACATTGGCCAATTCCAAGCTTTTGATTTGGGACTCTTTTTTAAAGACGTTTTTGTCCCGATGCATTCCGAAAAACGGGATTCTCTGACGCTAAACTTTAGAATTTATATCAACAAACGTTCTGATGTAGGTGCTTGTTCATCTAGTACCTATTGCTACATTTATATCTGTAATTTTTATAGTGTATATAAGGTACCATTAAAATAGATGGACAAACTTTTAGAAATCATTCAGACCAACAAAATAAGGAAATTGGTGAAAAAATATATGAGAAAAAACGCATTAGATACTTACAAGAAAAATAATCAGGTGACGAAAATACACTAATGTGCCGACAATTTATTAGTTTTGGTCAAAATAAAATCACTTAAATCAGTGATTTTTTTTGCTCGAATATCTTTGGTTAGACGTACTGAGCGCTGTGTTAAAATTTGTCCATCTATTTTAATGGGACTCTGGCTGGAGGCTTTGAGTTTACTTAAGGCAACCACAGGATAGTCCGGTTAAGTAGTCACGACCTTTCAAGGTCAACTACGAGATGCCATTTATAAAATAAAAAAAATCAAAAGTATGCTATTTGAAATAAACGTCTAAGTTGATTTATCTACTGCTAGATAAAACTACAACAAAAAGTAGTTACCTGGCACCCAGTCTCCACATTGGCATACATGCCAGGTCTGACTGGCACGTGATGGCACGAGAAGCTGGTGTCTGGCACGCTGTGGTATATCGGGAAGTCAACTCCTGGTGTGCCAGGGACATTGCGCAGGTCCTGTGGTTTCTCATGCTCACGTAGCGGCTTGGGGCGAACCACGGCTTGTTCGTAGTGGGTTTCATATGGGTCGTATTGCTGAAACAAATGAATTTGGTAAGTACAATAGAAAAAAGGACAAGTCTTTTACCTCGGCTGAGGGATGCGCTAGTGATATTAGCATCTGGTACCTTATAACGGCTGTGTAAATACGAGGCACAGAAATTGATTTATTTATTTAATCAGCGCGCTTTGGTGTTTACTGTAAGTGCAGCAAGCAATTGCTACAGAAATAAATAAATCTGCCTAGCCTTTTCCCAACTAAGTTGGGGTAGGCTTCCAATGAAGCTGAATAGCAGTGTTTTAGATGAAGCGACTGCCTTCTGACCTCTACAACCCAGTCACTGTGTAACATGATACCCTTGGTAAGACTGGTTGTCAGTCAGACTTTCGGGCTTCTAACTACCGGTAACTCTCAAAGGTCTACAAATGACAGCCAAGCCCGCATGCTTAACGTGCTTTCCGAAGCACGGAGAGATCTCGATACATAATGGATTGTCACTTGTCACCCATCCATGGACCGACTTCAGCAAGCTTTGCTTAACCTTGAAGATCGACCCGTGCGGCTGTTTTTATTTAGCTACAAGCACCTCTGATATTTATTTATTAAGGCTTTATGCACAAGTATAAAACTACAGGCATTTTGCTACCAGTCATCCTTAGGGAGATGTAGATACAAAACATGGCACCTCAAAAATGTCTAATTATTTTATTATTAATTGTACCACAAATTGAAATCGAACAAACAAATCATCATGGTTTTATACCTTGATATCATTGGTATTTCAATTATCCCTGAAATTATTGAATTCCCCATTGGGAGCATAAACTTGAATAGCTTTATGAATATCATTAGTGTGTCGTAGGATTCGGTACTTAATTAGTCGTGATTTGACAAAGTAACCTCAACACTTTCGTGTTAGGCATTGATCTGCACCGCCCTATTTTACTTTGCATCTAGTATGTTCTTTTTTTTTTAAGTGTACACCTTTAACGTTCCTAATAAACTTTTATTATTATTTTTACTCCTGCCGGGTAATAACGTAACATACTAACAGTAACAATGGTTTTCATTTTGCCATTTCAACAATATTCATTGTGTTACTTACGTTGTTGAGCAGATAAATTTTGGGAACATATGAAGGGATGAATTAGCAATATCCTTCAAAACTATTCAGATTGTGAATGATAGTGTATTACGCAATTAGAGTCAATCAACTCAGCCTATCGCAGTCCACTGTTGGACATAGGCCTCTTCCAGACTGCGCCACAACACCCTGTCCCAGCAACCTTCTTTAGGTCGTCCGTCCATGTATCTGGGGGACACCCTCCCTACGCTTGCTGATACGCTGTCTCCACTCCAGGACTCGTCTGCTCCACCGCCCCTGCCCACTGCCACTTCAGTTTGCTATTAGAGTGCTGGTTTGTAAGAGTCAATAATTATGTGAAACAGCATTTGACCGAATATCCATACAATGCTCAAGTTTGTCTGTTTGTTAACTTCTCACGCCTAAACGGCTGCACTTAGTTGGATTATGACTATGCATACAGGTAGGCCATGGCCTGATTTACGATATAGGATACTTTTTATCCCAGTAGTATGTTCTTGTAGCAGGAGCCACCATTATGGTGGACAGAGGCCTGGCCGCTGACTTATTTTGTATGGATCTTAAGTAGAGACAAATTTATAACTAAAACTTAATAGGTTTAAAATAAAAATGTTGAGTTTAAGCTCCAGACAGATAGTAAAAATGAAACTGTCCGTATTAATAATAATTAAGTACTTAGGTACCTTTTCATTTTTGTTCATTACAAGCTTATTTATTTATCACATAATAACAAACGTTTATCTTCATTTTATTTCTTAGCTTTTTTTTAAATCTTTGTTGATTTTTTAATCTTTTACCAAACGGATCGCGACAGACATATTATTTGAAAAGTCAGACCCCCAATAGAAGTAACTGGAGATCCCTGCCGTAGGATTATTTCCAAACTCAACGCGGGTGGAGCCGCGGACAAAAGCTAGTCATTCTATAAATCTACTCTACTAGTCAGCTTCTTTTATTGTTGATATAAAATACACAGTACACGACTCCATCGTCTGACTGAACTATTACACAGTTAATCACTTTAACGGCTTGGACTTTATTATAGTGCACAGTGGCACATTACTTAGAAGGAGTGTAAAATGTAACATTTTTAAAACTGAAGTAACTACTGGAAAGAATGTTACTACTGTTAGAAATACAAATTAGGTCATAGAATAGAATACTCGTTATTATGTACACCATATAAATTACATACATAAATATAGATATTTTACAAAGGGTGACAGAATGGGCGGTCTTATCGCTAAGAGCGATCTTTTAAAGACAACCTTTGGATGTATTGAAAATGGGAAGGAGAGACAAATACTGTAGGTAGTCTGCGGTGTACCATTTACATAATACTATGAATACAAAAATAAAGAATATTATAATAAACTAAATAAAAAAAGCGCTTCCTCTCTCTTTAAACATCATCATTATATTAGGTCATCCCACTTCCAGTGTCATATTTTTTATTATTATTATTTTACAAAAACTGACTACTATACTATATAACCTTGTGACACTAATCAATAATCTCCACCACTATTAATCACTCGCTCCCAGACTGCTGGCAAATCTTGAACACCATTTAAAGTACCACTTTCATTTAATTCATCAATAATGCTCTTTAATTTAATATCTAACTCCTTTTTGCTATTGTATCGAGTACCCGACAATTTCCTCTTCACATGGCCAAAACAATTGAAATCACAAGGATTCATATCCGGGGAATATGGCGGCTGAACAATTTCAATCCATCCTTTATCTTCAATTAAATTCTGAACTATTTTTGATTTGTGCGGTCTGGCGTTATCATGTAAAATTATAGGACTTGTTATATGATGTTCGTCTGCCCAAATAGGAATATTTTCTTCTAAAAATGACTTATATCGCTCTCCAGTCATAGTTGTATTTTCATCATAAGTTCTCCAAAAAGCAATGCCTCTGACATCCATAGCTACTATTAGTAGTATTTTTCGTTCATGTAGCTCTGCACGTGGTAAATGTTCAGCTGAAGTGCCCGGTTCCACCCAACATCGTGACTGATGTCTTTGACGAGGAGTATAAAATTCGACCCAAGTTTCATCAAGGCATATGAATCTATTAAGTATATTTTTCTTACGGCGATACCACGATAAATGGCTACGCGCAGTTTCATAACGAAACTCCTTCTGATCCGTGTTCAGAGTGTGGGGCACCCACACTGCACTTTTATTGACCAGACATAAATCCTCCGTGAGTACTCTATATATAGTGGAATGAGGAATGTTAAGTTGATTGGAGAGATCACTGACACTGACCCTACGTGACTGACGAAGTGCTTCCTTGATTTTGTCCCTTGCTTCTAATCTAGTCGATGATAATGATCGAGGTGCTCGCGGCTCATCTTCAGCTGTGGTTCTTCCTTGTTTGTATATTTCAAGCCATCGCTGTACGGTTCTTTTATTTAAGGCGTTACGACCAACACACTTTACCAGTAAGTCTTGCGCAACTCCTCCAGAGTAGTTGAGTAAAACACAAAACTTTAGAAATATACGTTGCTCCACTACATTAATAGATTTTTTTAAATCTTCCATTTTATATCAATGCACGTCTTGACAATACAACACACCAAATTAAACTAACATGATTGTACAAGACACCACATGTATTAACTATTGTATACCATTGCGCAATACATAAATATTGGAAATACAAAATATGACACTGGAAGTGGGATGACCTAATATTTTCTTTGCTCCTGTTTCATGTTTATTAGAGGAAGCGCTTTTTTATCATAATTAAAAAAATGGACAATGGTCATTCCATAACCGTACTCCTTGAACATGAGCACTTAGATAGGTCCTATTTGCATGGAAGTTTGATGGCAGATAAAATTATGACAACAACCATAACTGCCTTTTGCCCCCTTCAATAAAATACCATAAAACTAATAAAATATCAGTGTTATATTATCAGGCAATGTCAAGTCCATCAAGCCACTTTAGGAAATCGTATAAAATATATTTTTAACCCACGACAAAAACAGAGGGTATTTTAAGTTGGTCAAATTTCAAATGTAGGCTGAAATTAAACCACTTCAGACTTATTTATATTCCCGTCCAAATGTCAAGAGTTTGATAGGAATTAAATTGAAGTTCTCTCACTAAGTGTATATATAAAATACATTATGTGTTATGTAAATAAATGTGCTATACTTGGACACGAACCAATGACCGACCCTGACGCTTTGATTTGAGGAAATAGTATAGGAACGTTTTAATTTTATTTGTTTATTTTTTCATTTCTATTTAGTTGAAAGGTCTTGATTTTGTAAGAATGTGAAACTTCATTTTTCTGAGACTGATAAACTTGTCTAAAGTGGCGATTGTGTCAACAAAATGTATTCGAGGTAGGTTCTGAATTGATTACCTACTTTCAGCACAATAATAATTGTAGATTGATTGACTGCCTCAATGGTGTAGTGGTTGCAAACGCTACTGATGAGCATAAAGTCCTGGGATCGATTCCCAGGTCGGGTAAAGTGTTTAGTAATTTATCACAATCAGCCCGAAGTCTGGATTTGTGCCCAGTAGATGGCAATAGGATCCCTCCCTATTACATGGGATTTAAACATAGCTGGCAAAATGTGTGTGTATAGACGCCAGCACATTAAGCTACTACAATCTGTCAAATTTCTTTATTTGATTTTCAACTTTATCGCTAAAGCATAAGGTTCAAGGTTGATTGGGATAATTTGACTGTTTCGGGTAGCTTGATGTGCTGGCGTCTGTAATAATCCTCGGGGATTAAAGGCATGATGTTGTTTATATTGATAGGACCAATCATATTTTTTTTTTCCAAAAGATAAATTTATCCTAAAAATAGGCTTTTGACTTTCACCACTTGGAACCATTGAATACTCTATTCTTTCATAGTTTCCCATGCAAATAAATAACAAACGATGAGTGTACAGCAACCAATATTCATACCTACCTATACCACTGCTTTCTACAAGTCAGCAAGATTAATTACCAAGAACAAATCGTAAGTCATATTACATAAAGCAATAAGTCAAGACCTGTATCAATGTTCGACCCTGACATCGTTACAGTTTTTTATGCGCACCTTTCGACACACGGTTTAAGTGTATCGTTGTTGTTACATAAGGAGTTCGGGCTAACTGCTATAGTTATTAAGTTTTGACTTGTTAACTAACTGGTGTTATTGAGGCCGCCAGCGAAAGTTTGGTGAATAGGTACTTTTGGGTTAAAAGTCGGAAATGGTTTTTGAGGTCATTGGACATAAAATGCTCGATACACATCCTGCTAATATTATAAATGTGAAAGTTTGTGAAGATGTTTGGATGTTTGTTACTCAATCACGTGTAAGCCGTTGAACTGATTTGTATGAAAATTGGCACAAAGATAGACCATTTCCTGGATTAACACATAGGATACTTTTTATCCCGGTAATGTGTTCCCTTGGGACAGTTGTTGAAAGTTAATTTTTACGCGGGCAAAGCCGCGGGCAGGAGCTAGTTGTACATTTATGAAGTAATGCATTGTTTATTCTATAAAGTGAAAGGGAAAGTGACAGAGTATATTTTATGGCGACAGCTCCGTCCTTATTAAGAAAGGCACTTTATTTTTTTAGGCACTTTATTGTTTACGTAGATGCAATTTTACTGTGTAAAAAAAAACCAACGTTAAAAACACCAATCACATCGTAATCAAAATAAAACCAATAAAAAATCAACATCAATCAATTATGTACAATCAAATAATCAACCCAATTCCTAATAATTATCAGTACCGACGGTAAATAAATCATAATCTAAAATAGCAATGCGATAATTTCGCCATAATTCCGCGCCCGCGCAGCCGGTGGCCGGTGAGAGGGGATCGCACGCATGCGCCGTCTTGTCACGGACGCCCGGAGTTGCGCAGTAACGCCGAAAGTGCAACCGACTTGCTCGAATGAACTAGGTATTAGCAAGAACTGCCATTTTGCTAAAATGAAAGACCTAACAGGAAACTGCACTTAAATTATTATTTAAGCAAGCCGTGTGCCCGATGGGATTTCCCTTGGGCGAACATGATGAACTTCATAGCATATTTAACCCCCTTTAAGAGGTGAATTTTCAAAAAATAGTCCTTAGTGCTCAATATCGTTATATAAGGAACTGTGCAAAATTTCATGCTCTAGACCCAGCGGTAATTGTCGGTGTAAGTTTGCAATTTTCATAAAGTTACAGGTTAAGAGAAAAGAAAGATCAAAATCTAAGTGAAAGAATATTAGTATCCGCATTCAGATATCAGTCTGGTGTCTGTTGAACCCCTTTCTTTAAAGGGATGGGATGTTAGGAATATGATAATATTCCTACCATCCCATCCTGAATAGAGATATAGTTAAATACTTTATCGTAAATATCTTTACAAGATTACACCCAGAAGACATGAAGATCACAGGTAACGATCAACGTAACTACAAAATTCTGTTACTCAATCCACATAAAACCCATCGTAACTATTTTTCACACGGCCATAACGAATAAGGTCCTGTAAAGGCTACTGTTATCTGATCGCCATATTATTATTGCCCGTGTATGTACACTAAAAGAATAAATAGCCCGGCTAAATAGCCCCATTTGTGAAGCAGACATTCTTTTTATTTTTATTGCGGAGCTTAATAGTATGTGTACTGTGTTAATTAACGGTAATGAAGGGAGTAAAAATGTCATTAATGTTTTTGTAAGGAGAAATTTTTATTTTGAAGAGGGTTGGAAGTTTTTGGTTGTTGTTAACGGTGTTTTCATGTGCTTTCTTGTTGCCTTGGGTTTTTCCAAGGCGTTGTTAGAAATAAATATGGTACTGGCTTACCTACTTATTGAGAGCAGTGGTGGCCTAGTGGTAACGGCCCCGACTTATGAGTTTTTGGTCGTGGGTTCGAACCCAAGCAGGTACTTTATTTTGTGTAAATTGTTTCATCCCTCATCATCTGCCTAGCCTTTTCCCAACTAAGTTGGGATCAGCTTCCAGTCTAACCGGATGCAGCTGAATACCAGTAATTTACATGGAGTGACTGCCTATCTGACCTCCACAACCCAGTTACTGGGTAATACGATACCTCTTGGTAAGACTGGTTGTCAGACTTTCGGGCTTCTGACGACCCGTAATGACCGTCAAAGATCCACGAAAGACAACCGGGAACAACGGCTTAACGTGCTTTCCGAGGCACGGAGGGGTCTCGGTATGTAAAGATGGTCACCCATCCGCAGACCAACCGCGGCAAGCGTAGCTTAACCTGATCGATCGACCTGTGCGGGTGTCATTATTTAGCCACGGACCCGGGTAAATTGTTTCATCCCTGCTGCTCTCAAAACGGTGAAAGAAAAGACTTAAGCAGATATTTTAACACAACTTATCTGAACTTATACGTTTAATGTACCAATTTTGGATGAGAATTTCTTGGGAAAGTTTGTGAGTGTGTGTGTTTGTATGTTTGTTACTTCTTCACGCTCAAACGGCTGAACGGATTTGGATGAAATTTGGTACACAGATAGTTTATAACCGGGATTAACACATAAGATACTTTTTATCCCGATATTCTTACGGAATCGACACTTATGCGGGTGAAGCCGCGGGGCGCAGCTAGTGAAAAATAATTTAGAATCATGATTAGTAACTTAATGAACGATTCCGAAGTATTTGTAGGTATATAAATGGTATTCTTATTTTTTTTAATTTGTTGAATTTATTTGGTCACCAAATAACTTCAAAACATCTTGGACGAACGTCTGCCCCTACGCTCTCACTTCCCACCTCCACAATTCAACTTCATAAAGTCATATAAAAACGAAATATACATAGATTCTGTACATCATTATTAAAAAGTGTATTAAAGAAATGAAATGAGTGAAAAGAAAAAAATGTAACAATTATAAAAGTGATTTCATTCTCTGACGGCTACAGGCTCCCCTAGGACTTCGCCGAGGAGTTTGCTATTTTTTATTACTTATTCAGATATTTTAAAACGTGCTCTCCATTCAACGTTTAATTTCAAACTTGTGAGACTAAGAACTTTCGTCTTAAAGATTTTATTACTATGAATTCTAATATCAGATTAAAATCCATTCTTTTAGGGTACCGTAGTGAAAGAATTTTTATTTTTCGATGTGTATGATTTTGTCCGCATGTTATTAAAATCCGAAAGAAATACAGCTACATACAAGAGAAATTGATCAAGATTTTTTAAACAAAAATGAAGTTACCTAATGGGTTCTGCATAACAATATAAACTTATCGTGCACCATAACACCACTCGTACGTTACTGTATCAAAAGTAGATCAGTTTTAATTTCCTTTCATATTTTTTTTCTGTTATTTTATTTTAAAGAACAAAAACGGTGACTACAGAACCTCAAATCTCAAATCGTTTATTGCAATCCATAACGTACATTTACAGGTGGTAACAAAAAAAAACAATAGAAACAATTATGGACGCTGTCGGGCACAGCAAATTTTAAATATTTTAGTAGAAAGAGGAAGAGCGCTTTAATTACAATTACTATAAGTTCGAATTATTTTATATCCTATTATTTATTTATATTTCCATTTACTTATTCTATTAATATTATATATGAATATATTAATTGTCTATCTATTTATTCATTATTTATTTAAATATATTGAATACAGCTTATTTATTTATTTACTCGCTTAAAAATCATTCGTTATTATTGGTGTAGTATAATTATTATTAAGTAGGTATTATAATATAATTTCTTTTTTTTTTTAAATATACTAATCATAATTATGTGTTATTACTGACAATATCCGTTAGATATCCGTGTACTTTGTGATAGCTGCTTTTAATTAAGTATTGCTTTAATTTATTTAAAAAATTATTTTAAAAAAAACATTATTTTATAGTTTGTCCGGCACGGACTTCGCATATTTTTTCATTGATATCTGACTTCATTAGTTTCATGCATAATATAGAGCCTTATTTACTACAAAATTTAGGGTCAAAAGAAATTGATTTTTATTTATTTATATATACCTATATATATACTTTATTATACACCACAAAAATAAACAAAAACAACAAAAAAACGTGACAATGATAATGATGGTGTTTTTTTTACTTAAAATGCAAAATTACTGCGAACTTTAATGAAATTCAGAAAACGAGTTTACTTTCGACACCTTCACGGTGAATTATTTTTTTCCCCCTTACCTACTCACCTTTGTACAGAGCTAATCGCAAATTGTCGTTAGCAAGCTCGAGGACGCTGCTGCATCTCTTTGAAAACCTTTTAATGGCACAATAAGCTTAATTACTTAGTTCGAACTTAATAAACCTCTTAAGCTTAAAGGAAAAAATGTTTCAGCAGCAATAGAAGGTGCGAATTTGCAAAATTACTTCTGAATACCAATTCTTGGACCGAACCAAGTTACAAACAATTTCCACTTTGAGAGGCTTGATCAAAGAAATAAAACTAAAAAACAGGCCTTCCTTAGACTTGCCGACGAAAATGAGAGTAAATTTAACCAACAGTAATTCTCCTTTGACGGCCTCCTGGGAGCTCAGTTGAAAGGAAAATTGCAAAAGTTAGCGTTCCCTTATGAGGGGCCGCGTTATAGCAACTAGATATTGTAAGGTCACGAGTGGTCCACCCTTTTATTGTAATATCTGTGCTTTCAACATTTGTAACGAAGTTCGCCTTTGAACTATGCAGCTATTTGGAAGCTTGAAACGTTATTACGATCCCATTTGCATGTTAATATGAAATATTGTTGATGGTGTTGAAATTAAATTTGCTAAGCCGTTGCCCCCAATTGACGCCGCTTTCGAAGGATAATTTAGTCAAACTATTACTAATATTATTATATAGTATTGTTAAATATTAGAAATACATAGGTAATTTATTAAGCAATATTCATATTAACTTGGTTAGCTTTGTCACTGCTAAATTAATTATCAGTTTACTTTTAAAAAGTGCCAAAAATGTTTCATCTTTCTCAGTACTGTTTGAAGCTCAAACATCATTCATCAAAAGAATGGCCCTATCAAAACCGACCAATCAAAATCCAGACACTTTCTCTCTTATTAAAAAATAACACACCGTCACTCGAAAAACAGGAGATGGACGAAAACAAACAGAATCCCAGCAGTAGTACTTGACAAATAGTACTATTGACTCGGCCAGATGTTTGCCAACAAATTCTGACAATATTTGTTTGTAGGACGGCCACGTTGTCGTAATCGCAATGTTTATTACCCGTGTGTCGTCGGGGAAACACACGTGTCGTTTTAGGACATTTTGTCTGATGTTTGGTGACTTAATAGCCCCAAGACATTTATAACCAAATATGGGGCGTCCTACTAATCATTTTAATCGTCGTACCTTAACAGAAACGACGATGTAAAGATACGACAATTAAAATGATAAGTAGTAGTTTATTTACTTTTCATTTCCAAGTGTTTTCTATGATGGAGCAGTGGTGGTTCTGTGGTAACGGCCGCAACTTACGTGTTGGACGTAGGTTCGAACCCAAGCAGGCACTTTACTCTGTGTAAATTATTTCATCACCACTGCTCTCAAAACGGTAAAGGAAAACATCGTGAGGAAACCGGCATGTCCTGAAAGAACCAAAAATTCAAAGACATGTGACATCTACCAACCCGCACTGGGTCCGTGTGGTGGATTGCGGCCCACTCCCTCTCACAGAGAGGAGGCCTGTGTCCCAGCAGTGGGAACATTATAGGCTGCATATGTTTTGTATGATTCGAAAAGTTCAGTTGTTTAATTACCTCGTCTGATCGTAAACTTAAATAAAATCTTAAGATAAATACTTCTTACAACATCAATTTCTTAACAAACTTAATCCACCTTAAAACGACTTTTTATCAACGCGGGAATCAAACGCGCTTACCATACCGCACTCAAAGAATGAACGACCTTCGTTCTCAAAACAAAAAAAAACTTTCCCACGCTCACTATCATCCAATTACCGCACAGTACAATGTAAGGCTTATGTCACAAGTGTACTTACTTGCAAGTACGCGGCATCAGACACGAGTCCACAGAGAAGCGCCCCAGTGAGCGCCCTCAACACTGCTTTACCCATTTCCCCACACATTTTGACAAAATAAACTGACAACAAAATGAACTGACTGAACGCAAGTGTTGCTGTAACTGTGTACCTAAATGAAGTAAGGTGCATAGGTGGTCGCCCCACTAAGAAGCAGTGGCGGTCCGTGGTAGGGTGGAAGTTTATGAAACAGTTGAATGGCCAAAGACTTGTCGAATTAACTTGTATGAATTGCGACTATGTATATTTACATGTCTGAGTGCATGTTTGGATGAAGATGACACGTTGCAGAAGCAGACCCGAACGAGTCTTTGGCTACATTTAAGTAGGTATCAGTTTTGAAAATGTCTCAGTGCAAGAGACATTTCGGTATTGGGTCAGCGATTCAAAACGTATGCTATTGTAAAAATATCTAGATTTTATTAAGAAAAAATCTTCTCGATCTTTAAAAGAAAAACCAATATTTTTTCATAATTCCAGAGTTTGATTATTTTTATTTTTCAATGAATAAAATTTTCATATCAGATGATTTTTTTTTTTTTGCTTCAGATATCACGCGTAAAACAGACTATATAATGAATAATAAAAATAAAATATGTTTATATCCAGTTGCATTATTTCGTGCTCGCATGCAATATTCCATGCGTAAAAATATTATAATAAAAATAACTGAAAGTTAACCGGTAAAAATCTAGTATTTTCAATACACAGTACTCAATATTGCATTCTACATTGATGATTTTCGAGCAACGAATAACATAACTAACCTAACTCTTTGACTTTACTGAACAAACATTGCTTGTTCACGAAGTTTTATTTTCGACTTTTTATTGTAAACATGTAAGAAGATGTATAAAAATACTAACTACTGCTCGCGACTCATCTACGTGAAGTTTCTTGTCCCCCCCCCCCCCCCCTCACCTCGTCGCATCGCATCACCTGCCCGCGCTATTACTTCCTTTTCGCTCAGTATTCTTTGTGACTTTTTTGTTTTCGCTCGGCTCCTAGGGATTCTAGCCTGGTGGTCTTAGACTGGCCTAGTCTGGTCGCTTATAGCCTTCCTCAAGAGTTGGGCTATTAAATGCAATAATATTTTTTTCAAATCCGACTGGTAGTTCTAAAGCTTAGCGTGTTCAAACAAACAAACAAACTCTTCAGCTTTATTATTAGTGTATAGGTAGATATAGATAGATTCCCATCAATATTTTTAAGCATTTTGGTATCGCTGTGTACGGACGTTATTTTTGTGCTTTTTTTTTTTTATATAAGTTATTTTATGTGATTTTTGGCGCTTTTCTACGGGTTGACATCTTTTATCGGCCCCTCTCGTTTCATCTTGGGGCCATATCCATAAGCCGTGGGCGCCATATTGAATTTTGTACTGGGCCTGTGTGGTGCTTTCTCGCTCGTCGGACGGTTGTGGGTGAGAAACTTTATTACTACTAAAAGTCTTGAACGCGTTTGCCGAGATTCGAACTAGCGCAGCGTCGTCACCGTGTAGAGGTGGCGGCGTGCGCCTCCGAGCCAATACAACATACGCAACGTGCGGCGAAATTAAACATCAAGTTAAGCGTTTGACCGGTACCAAGTCACTGCGACAAATTAGCGACAGCGATTAACACTATCGTTTTGCATCCTGACACTTGGT
This sequence comes from Eremobia ochroleuca, assembly GCA_949629135.1. Classification (NCBI taxonomy): domain Eukaryota; kingdom Metazoa; phylum Arthropoda; class Insecta; order Lepidoptera; family Noctuidae; genus Eremobia; species Eremobia ochroleuca. Next base: position 4,146,263 of record OX451392.1, read on the forward strand.
ACAAGTTGCTGCTAATTGGTATATTGTTTATTGGAAATTACTGCATACGCTTTCTGACTATTATCTGTAATCAATTCATAAAGGATAATAAATTATTATGGCAAGCGTACTTCGATCACCACCCAGAAGTTATGCTTCTAATCCGGACTTACCTTCACTTGGCGACACCGAGAGCAACGTTACTAGCAGGAAACGTAAGCAGCCGGAGTATGAACATAGTGAGTTGCTTGCCTCTATTCAAAGGGACCTAAAGATAACGCTCGATGAGTGGAAGATAGGCTTAGATTCTAAGTTGGTTGATATAAATGATAGCATAAAATCCATTAAATGCGACTTAGAGACATATGTCATTGAAACTAAAAAAGAAATCGATTTTCTTCGATCAGAAAACGCATCAATTAAGCAACGTGTTGCCGAATTATCAGCAGAGGTTAGTGAGGTAAAGAATTCAGCCAATTTTATCTCCAACCAGTACGATGACTATTTAAAGAAAATCGATAATTTGCGGGACCACACAACGAGTCAAAACGCAATATTGGCACTTGAAGCAAAAGTTGATAGTTTAGAACAACAAGCCCGGCAAAGTAACCTCGAAATTTCCAATGTTCCGGAGAGGCGTGGAGAAAATCTTCTTGACATACTGAACGACATTGGCAAGCACATTGACTGCTCAATCCCACGTGAAGAGGTGATCTCAGTGCATCGTGTTCCTCATGCTTTGTCCAGCGCAAGGCCTAAAAATATAATTGCAAAACTAAAAACACGTATCCTGCGAGACAACGTCATAAGTGCGTGTCGACTGAAAAAAGGACTTAGCTCTACTCAGGTGGGCATTCCGGGCGTATCACACTCAATCTTCATCAATGAGCACCTGACTCTCAAAAACAAGCAACTTCTGAGACAAACACGTGAAGTAGCTAAGAAGCATGGCTACAGGTTTGTGTGGGTCAAGCACTCCACAATTCTTGTTAAGCAATCAGAAAACTCTGCAACATTGTCTATTAAATGTGCCAACGATTTAGATAAAATCCGTAGTGTTACCCCTAATCCTAACTAATTAGTCACACTAATTGATTAGTTTTAAACTTTATTTATTTACTCGTAATATTTACCATGGCTAACAGTTATATGAATAAGAATGAGATAAGTATTTATTATCAGAATTGTAGAGGTATACGTACAAAACTCAATACTCTTTACATGAACATCCTATCAAATTGTTATGACGTCATCGTATTAACTGAGACCTGGCTTATTCCTTCGATATCTCACAGTGAGTTTATAGACAGTCGCTACGTAGTGTTTCGATGTGACCGTAACCGTGCTGCCACTGATAAGTCTGAAGGAGGGGGTGTACTTATCGCAGTATTACGTGAATTGAGCCCCGTTTGTGTCCCATTGTCCCAACATAATACCTTAGAATCAAGTAAATTTTATGAACATACGTTAGTCACCATTCCCAGTTCTAATAATACGAAACAAAACCTGATCAGTGCTGCCTATATTCCTAGTAGTTCACCGAGTGCTGCATATAAGATACATTTTGAAACATTAAATAATATAATCAATTCTTTATGCATTGACAACTTACTACTACTAGGTGACTACAACTTACCGTATGCCAACTGGTTAAAACTAAACACTTCTCATAGTTACCTGACTTGCTCCGGTCTGACACCTACTTGTAACCTACTACGGGACTTTATGACCATACATGATGTCAAGCAATTTAACCACCTCAATAATGTTAATAATCGAATACTTGACCTCCTCATTTCCAACACTGTTTGCTATGTTTATCCACCTCACCAGAACTTACTACAAGTGGATAACCACCACCCTCCATTTTACGCTATTGTGTCGATAGCGATAAGGTACACCCAAATGAGATCTTTAGACACACCTAGATATAGTTATAATAAAGCGGATTACAATTTAATTAATAAAGATATAGAAGAGGTTGACTGGAAGTTAACGTTGGATAATGAAATAACTGAAACCTCCATTGAAAAATTCTACAATATCATATATGGCATAATCAAAAACCGTATACCACTGTCTAAACCTAAAAATGCAAAATTCCCTATTTGGTTTTCACCTGCCCTTATACACATATTTAAATATAAAAAAAAAATTTGGATCAAATGGAAAAAATATGGAAATATTTCAGATTACGAGGTGTTTTCTTTGTATCGCACACGTTTTAGCGTGGAGTGTAACAAATGCTATTGTAATTATATAAAAACTGTTGAAGACAGCATCCCCAAAAATATTAAATACTTTTGGGCTTATATAGCTAATCGACAAGGCAGGTCTGGTATTCCATCCCAAATGGATTATAGTAGTCAGTCTTCTAACGATCCACATAAAATATGCAACTTTTTCTCATCATTCTTTCAATCAGTGTACCAAACCTCAACACTCACTGACCACTGGTGTCCTACAACAGGTGAAATCTTTGACAATAATGCTACCCTAGATAAAATATATTTCAGCCTCTCATTAGTCCTCAACCAATTAAAATTACTGGATAGTACCAAAGGACCGGGTCCAGACGGTATACCTCCTAGTTTTCTGAAGAATACAGCTGAGACAATATGCGTGCCTCTTCACTTAATCTTCAACAAGAGCATTACAGCAGGTAAGTTTCCCACAATCTGGAAGAAAGCTAACATAATACCAGTTTATAAGAACGGCTCCAGACAGAAAGTTGAGAACTATCGACCAATTTCAATACTATGTGCAATTGCTAAACTCTTTGAAAAACTTATTCACCTCAAGCTTTACCCTTTCATTCAACAAAATTTAATATCAGAACAACATGGTTTCGTTAAAAGAAAATCAACCATTACGAATTTAATGATTTTTGCAAACTTTTTATTTAATAACATGGATAAAAGGACACAAACGGATGCAATTTACACGGACTTTAAAAAGGCGTTTGATAGGGTGGACCATGAGATACTATTGAATAAAATAGCTTTCAATGGGATTAGAGGTAATTTACTGCGCTGGTTCCATTCATATATAAACAACCGTATTCAATCAGTAGTAACCCATGGATATCACTCTGATACATTTATCGCCACCTCTGGCGTACCACAAGGATCAATTCTTGGACCTTTGTTATTTATTATCTATATTAATGATATAGGCCACTGTTTCCTTAACAGTAATTTCTTGTTATATGCTGATGACCTGAAAATATTTAAATCTATTAAGACTTTTCATGATTGTGACTTGCTACAGGAGGATCTGAATAGATTAAGTAAATATTGTGATGATAATAAACTTGCATTAAATATATCTAAATGTAAATATTTAAATTTTACGAAAAATAAAAAAGTAATTCGATTTAATTATAATTTATGTACAGAAAATCTTTCTAATGAAACTCAAATATGTGATTTAGGAATACTTTTGGATTGTAAACTTCATTTAAATCTACACACAGAGAAGATCATCTCTAAAGCATACCAAATGTATAGCCTTGTCATGAGAGCTTCCACTGATTTTAAACGCCCAGCCACGTACCTGCAACTGTTAAAGTCCTTGGTTCGCCCGCAGCTGGAATACGGATGTATAATATGGGACCCCTACTACGATAAATATGTTAAAGCTATTGAAAGTGTTCAACGTAAATATATACGAACAATGCAGTATAAATGTCATCTCATATACCTGTCTTACGTGGAGTCACTGAAAAGGTTCAAATTGATCACTTTGCAGTCGAGACGCCTATTACTCCAAACCATGATCCTTCATAGATTGGTTCATAATAAATTCAACTGTATCGAACTAATTAATAATATTTCATATGTTGTGCCTAGAACTGTAATCAGACGAGAGGTGCGTGCTTACCCACTTTTTGCGACGACTACTAGCCGAACACATGCTGGTGATCGAGCTCCACTTCGTCGACTAGCAAACATTTATAATAAGCACTTTTATCATTTAGATATCTTCTTTATGTCTCAAAGTGATTTCAAGAAAAAAATTATTGATAGTTTGTGTGATGGTCAAAAATAAAATTAAGTGCGATTAGTAACTAAGCTAAAAGTTTAAGATACCTACTTAGTATTTAAATTGAATTTGTACTTAACCAATTAATAATGTACACAAGTAATCTGTGGAAACGTTGTTGATTGTACAATTAACCATATGTCTTATTTATATACTTTTCCTTTTTCTTTTATGTAAAACATATTGTACAATTGTTTGTTTTTCCCAAATAAATAAATAAAAAAAAAAAAAAAAAAAATATAATTTAAACACTATTGACATTTCAAGTCTTCTTATTTTTTCTTAAAATAACGTTTCCCCTCCTAGCAATTTCTCCAGTATTGTGGGTGCGTTTACAAACATTTAAAGTCACATACACAAACAGCCAGACCCGGAACCACTACTTGTAGGTCATACAAATATTTGTTGCGTGCGGGAATCGAACCCGCGACACACCCGGACTCTGAATTCCGGACTTTTACTGTCAATTTCCTTAACAAATACCGAACGATTCTTAACGTGAGAATAGAGACCAGTAGCTTAATTGCGTAACACAATCCTAATGACAGTGGCTTCAGTTTTACAAAATTAACATTTCCTAAATAGTGCGCCTTATTTTTAGAACTCCTGTTCACATTAACATCCATTGACTTGGTTACAAGTGAATAAATAAATAAAGTAAATAAATAACAAAGTACCTATCCTTTGTTACCATATAATAAAATTTGAAATTGCGAGTCACTAATTAAAACACAAAAGAGGTATCCAAGCTTTTCCATACTATAACGTTTACAAAATAATATCGGCAGTGCTACACCGATATTCAGAACACATCAACGGAATTACGCTGTCGATAAAAGCATTTTTTTCTGACGGCCCGTTGAAAACTCGTGTAGCTATATATAGGTACTAGTCTATGTAGGTGAACTAATAAAGTAAACCCCAGCACTTTGTGATTGCGGTTTTTGTGGACATAAAAAAAAAACTTTCATTGCATTAAGACAAAATTGTTTATTCTATCTGTGAAAGCCGTCAATATGAATGCGGGATCGGAGTGTTGGTCAAATCTAATGCATGGGATAGCGGAATTTTCCGAATAAATATTTTAGTAGTTTTGTTGGATTGTTGGGTTGAATTGCTTATAGGGTAAAGACGATAGTTCGAAGCTTTTGGTTTTGCATGAGCTTTTGAAGGAGTACATTTTTTTTTTTATATACATATTTATCTATTTTTTTAATTGTGCGCAGATGCGACGATGTCTATGCCATCGTGCTTTTACAAATAACAAGTTACTCGTAAACTAAATAAACTAATCCTCGTCACACGAAACTTAATTTTATTTAATTTAGTATCTAATAAAAAAGTATATCATATTTTTGCTACTTCAGAAGTAGGCTTAATAAAATACCGTCAATTTCAACAATTTGAGAAGTTCGTTTCTTTGTTAGTATATCGGACACATTCCACCAAAACATGCTGTGCGTCCTCTATTTTACCATACACCTCACAGTTAGAAGAGTCCGGCTTTCGCCAAGAGTAAATAATTGTCTCGTTAAAGAGTCGAGTCTGTTCCAATTAGCAAAAGTGTATTTTAAACAAATCGAGCCAAAAAATGACAAATCTTGTTCTTTGACTGGTGATCCGTGTGCGCGTCATCGAGGCCTAACATTACGCCAAAATTCCAATGTCTAGTTGCATAGATTTCAATAAAAACTCAAAGAGATTGAGCATTATTCTCATGTAATAAATATTGCTTGATGAATGCATGTTGAAATAAATAGTTTGAATTTTTTTTTTGTTGCTGACTAAACAAAAAACTTATAAAGGTTTCATTCTACCTTTTAAGGTCAGGGGTCTACTTTCTAAGTTCATCAACGATGATACGGGCCTGTCCTAAACTAATTGCACCGTCAAAACAATTGACGAATTGAATTTTTCGGACGTTTGAAAGCACATTGGGTTTAGGACAATTGTCACTTTTTGTTCTCATTCATCTTATGTCCGTAAATGATACTAAGTAGGAAACGCCCGTAATTTCGGCGAAAACTACGGCTTACGTGCATACGGAGTATCTACTCCGTATGCACGTAAGCCCAAGAACCCTAAAAATAGTGAACATGTATTATGTATATCTCGTATTATCCTATGCATACTTATTTAAGCAATTTATGAAACAATTTATACATAGGTACATACATGCATACAAATAAATAAAATTGAAGTATCTGTTTGTAATGTCAAAATAAAAGCTTACTAAATACAAATAAAAGTATCATAATATACGCAGTATAAAAATATATAATATATATATTTTATCATTGTATACGGGGTACATATTAAAAAAAAACTTTTTTTTAAATTTTAGTCTACCTGTCTGTCTGTCTGTCTCTTGTTTGATCGATTTTGACGCGACGGTCACTGGCAGAGCTGGTGTTATAAGAAGTATCTGTAACTTAGGCTATTTTTATTTTAGAAAAAGAATTGGGGTCCGCGCAAAAAATTCCCACCCATGAAATTCTATTTGTTTCCCGACATGCACGCGAATGAAATCGCAGGGACAGCTTGTATAACAATAAATCATTCCGCCCCCCTCTCGATGCGTAATCGAGTAATGAGTAGAAAATATGTAGGTCTTTATCAAAGACTATCGGTCACTACGCAAGCGTCGATCGAACATAATTCTCGACGAATTGCGATACATCCTGACAAATATTACACGTATAATCCTTTGTTTACTTAACAATGTTTTATTGGCGTCGATTCCTCATACTTAGAGCTTTTTAACAATGAATAAGCTATATGTATCTGGGCACTGGTTCCAGACGAGTACCGCTACTCCATCTAACGAGTACTCGTAACGGTATCAAATTCAGGTAACCGGCGCGTACCAGAAATCTGTTTGGACGAGGAACCTCGCGTACGGTTGGCAATTAAGTTATTTTTCTATGCCTAGTAACTATCCTTTTTAGGGTTCCGTAGTCAACAAGGAACCCTTATAGTTTCGCCATAGCCGTCTGTCCGTCCATCCGCAGCTTAGCTCAGAGACTCTTAGAACTAGAAAGCTATAATTTGGCATTGATATACATATTAATCCCGCCCACAAAGTGGTAAATTAAAATCATTAAATAAAATCAGTACCTCCTCTACACGTAAAGTGGGGATTTCTTTTTTCTCGTCTACCCCATGGTGTGGGGTATCGTTGGATAAGTCTTTCAATTTATATTGCGAGTTTGTAAAACCATTTTTCGCTTCAGTGATCCGTAGTGCTAATTTTTGTTTGTAGCAGTTGCAATGTATGGGAGAGAACATGATTTTCAACTACAATGTTAAGTTTGTTCTTGGGATAAATTCATTCCAACTACGGAACCCTTCATTGTGGTCCGACACGCACTTGGCTGGTTTTTTACTTACTCTCACTCACAAAAATATTTGTTTGGTGCAGGCGCAGTACCGATATCTAATGTTTAGAAATACCAATAGTACAAGTGCTACGTCAGGTACCGGTATCAATGGTACCGTTATCACACCAAGGCCAATGGTACCGGTTCCCAAAAATACCGGTATTTCAATCCCTGGATTTGTGACCCCAAAAAGGTCGGTGGCAGCACAGGGGTAACTATGGCTGTATCTTTGGGACACAGAGGAAAGTCAATCAATCAACTCAGCCTATCGCAGTCCACTGCTGGACATAGGCCTCTCCCAGACTGCGCCACAACACCCTGTCCTCCGCCTTCCGCATCCAGTCTACTCCAGCTACCTTCTTTAGGTCGTCCGTCCATCTAGCTGGGGGGCGTCCAACACTACGCTTGCCGATACGCGGTCTACACTCCAGGACTCGTCTGCTCCACCGGCCATCGGCCCTTCAACTGACATGGCCAGCACACTGCCACTTCAGTTTGCTTACTCTGCAAGCTATGTCGGTTAATTCGGTTCTTTTCCGGATAATTTCATTCCTGATTTTATCCTTCAAAGAAACTCCGAGCATAGCTCGCTCCATAGAGGCAAGTATAAGAGGTAAAGTATGAGTCGCAGCTCTATAAGTATCCACATGCTGCAGCCGTACCCACCATAAAATCCATATAACTAAAACTGATACATAATTTACACTTTTTTTTAGAACTTTCCGGTACACCCAATATATTCCAGTTCCTGAACGTACTGGGTTCAGGAACTGGAATATATTGGGTGTACCGGAAAGTTCTGTCGGTTTTTGTAAATAAAACTCGTGGTTAGTTCTTAAAGCTATTATTTATATTTTAACCAATTGCATATTGTCCCTGATTTTCTACTACACGTTCAGATACACACTCGAGTCCAAAAACACTACACAAATTTCTACAGAAATATACAGATTTTTTGGAACTCATAAAGTATACAATGCCTCAAATGAACTTTATCGTTGGCACTCATTTTGACACTGTAGCTACTCAGAAGTGAATGACAAATTATTGCGCAATACGTGTATTTATAGTCCGTAACCCAGAAATTATGACGCAATATTATTCAATACTTTTAACGTATTGGTATAGAGAAAAATTCTATGTACTATCAAAACCGACAGAACTTTCCGGTACACCCAATAAAACCAAACCATTATTTACCAATTGAATAGCTTCACAATCAACGTCTAACATAATAAAAACAAACTAATTGCTCTACAGCAAATAAAAACATAATGCACATAATTTATATTACGTTAGTTAGCGCATTAGAAAATCATTTGATAACAAACACTTTCAGTTTTCACGGGCCGTTGCGCGTGCGCCGGCCGTGGGTTTCCCGACGTTCCGACTTAATTGTTCCCACTTTGTATTGTTCGTAATGTTTTAATTGTGATTTCTAACTAATCTGCATTCGCGATTTATTTGCCAAAAATGTAAACAAATATGAATTCATGGATAAATAACTTTAATTCTTACACAATAAAGTTCAGTTTACGCTACATGTTCAAACATTTTTATCACTTTTTCAATAGTGCTAATCACTCTGAAATCAACTTAATGACTATTACATATAAAGTTGATATTTGTTTAACTTGATATCAATTGTAATATCACGCTTGTAATCCCCAAAGGGTTGAGCAGAGGTATACAGAGTCCACCCACATTTCACCAGTTATGTTTGATTTCTAACTATTTGTAGCTAAAAAGGGCCGTTAAGTGGTTCGTACATAATGGCGCATACAGAACGGAAGGGCGTGTCAGACTAAAGACTAAAACCCATCCGTGTTCCTTCAGTTGCCTGTGCCAAGGGCCACGGTAACTCTTTCGAACAACCCGCGACACTGGCAAGCATCGGCCTCAGTGGACCCCGTCAGTTACTGCTGACATCTCTTTGAGGCGCGCGTGGAACACGTCGCTGTTTCATAGTACACATGTCATGTATGGATCAGTCAATATTTTTTTTATAATAATAATAATATGACATTTATTTCAGAAGTAGTCCATATACTGTTAGTAACAAAACAAACCTTATAAAGTTATTGTTATTACATACAAAAACAGAGTCTCGCATCCAATGCCGCCACATAGGCGAGTCACAGCGGCCCAAGAACATGCTCAGAAGGCTGTTCAAGCTGGCTCGCATGCGCTTCATAAGAGACGCACAACGCTTACACATGACGGCATGAAAACCATCCACGCTTTTCACCACAAACATTGCTGAAGCGCAGCAGTGGCGTAGCAGCTCGAACAGCACCCTGAACGCGTTATTATACTTTACTCATAGAGCACTGTATGTACGCTGCGTGTACTTAGTGTGGCTGCAGGTGTAAAAAGATTGACAGAAGACCCTAAATAATGTCACTTTGATTTGGTCGGTACACCGTGCAAACCTGTGGGCCAGCATGTTACAGCGCACAAAATCGACGAAAAATTTTAACACACGTGTATTCACAATCATGTACTGAACCCATAGTAACAGGTTGCACGTGGAAGTCCCAGCCACTCTGTATGTTCATTGTTCTCTGTTTGTACATTATTTACACACTTGTTTTTTGTTCTATAAAATAAAAAACACATTTTACATGTAGGTAATATTTTCAAACTGGTTCTTCACTCTTCTGTGTAATTCATCCAAAATAATTTAACAAAATTAAACGTGGATGTTTATTACTCTCAAAGGACAGATGGAAAAAAATCGCTGAAAGTTAGCTGATATTCTGAAAACATACATTACTTTTATCTCGCTTGAATACACAGTTCCCTTGAGGATGGATTGGTTAAAATATTACACATGGTATTTATTTTAAATATTTAATTGGTCGGCAACAATTGTGGAATTAATGAGGAAGTTTTTCCCAAAAAGGGTTGAACAAAAAATAATTGACTTATGAAAGAAAATAAATACATTTACACTTTAAAATCTGTATCAAAATGAATTGACAATACATTCTAGCTCCCAGAAGGACATTCTTAATATTTTTGTGAGCATCATACTCGTAGTTGATAGTCTTCACAGCTTGGTACACATTCGAGTAAAAACTTCACCCGTCAGTCGTCAATGGGCTGTCATCACAAATGAATATTGCTAAAGCTACGGTTTCGGAAAGCGGAAGAGCGGTGGCCGCCTCATAATGGCCGCAGTCTAACAGATTCCCCACTACGTCAAACACACAGGCTTAATTTATTGAGGCATCTACTCGTACAGGCAAGCCCGGTTAAGCAAACGACTACCTCATAAGTCGTACTGCGAGATGCCATTTATAAAAATAAAAAATACCGGCCGCAGTGACGGCTATCATATAAGTTACGGGCGCGGTGTTTGACTTTACGTTGTCAAAAACGCTGTATAAACGTTTCAGTGACGTCATTCGCCGGTAAATTATGGACACTATGTGGCGGCAACCGCTCTTCTAAGAAACCGTAACTTTACATAAGTCAACGCACACAAATCTTATCACCGCTGCCGATGGATATAGTCAATACCAGAGGCTTCACAGAAAGAAAGAAAAAAAAAGAATGAAAGAAAGAATAAAGTTTACTACAGGTGCATTGCCCACCTATGAGACACGGCACCTATGAAATTCTCTTCAAACTCTTATTATACCTACTACGAGATCAACGGGGCAGTCGCGACTGCTGAGCGTGGTGTTCTGGGTTCGATTCCCGGGTCAGGCATGGTGTTATTGGGTTTTCCATTGAGAATTTCTTAGTAACAAGCCGGAGTTTGGAAGTTGTGTAAAAAAAAGTGTGATAAACCCTGGAAAGCAGTTAAGTCGTTGACCCTGCGTTTTATCTCTCTCCGGTCGTATCAGATTGCCGTCCCATCGGACAATGAGAGTGAGGGAAGAAAGAGTGCACCTGTGTCTGGGCGCGCACTCCTGCACTATAATATCTTCCGCGCCGACTACAGCTGATCTCTGCTGAGATTGTTCGTCGGAAATTCGGTATGGAGGGCTTTATACCAACTAAAAGCACTCAAATATTTAACTGTCCTAAAACTAACTTCATGCACTTCTGTTCAAAGTCTTTGAACCTTAATCAAGAGTATTCAACCACAAGGGACATAAGTTTTTAACATTAATTTGAAACTCAAACACAAACTTATGTTAACAAAATCGCTTAGGAATAATTTAGTTTAGTTAAGTACTGAAGTTCTAAAGGGATCCTATTTACTAAATATCAATTTAGCATAATATGAACTGAGTGAACATGTGAGCCAAAGGACTTTGTAATTGTGCAGTTATTGCATTTACATTTTAAGTGTTGAGCTTAATTTTGATAGTAGGTGCATATATTCATAGAAATGGGCTTATTGGATTTGACGTGAAGCAATCTACTCAATTATTCACCGCTTGTGCTCACATAACTTTTTATATATACCGTGGATTGTGTATGTAATGAATGCGATTTTATGAAGATGATATAATAAACTGTCTTAGTAAACAGGCAATAGAAAAAAAAAAAAAACTTAGTTCCAAAGAAAAAACTATTTTCCCCGTACTTTTGTTTTTTTTTTATAGTCCAAAGAAAAAACTATTTTCTCCATATTTTTTCTATAGTCCTAAATTGAAAACTCGTATTGGGTTATTCCATTTATCCACCCCAAAAATCCACCTTAAGGTGAACACGCAAGAACGCATGTCCGAGAATCCACCCTAGGCCTAGTTTGATAAATGGAATTTATAGGCTTAAGATGGATTCTCGGACATCGTTTCCGCGTATTACCTTAGTGTGGATTTTTACCCCCGAATTGAGCAGGCATGGTAATCAGTGCTCGTGCATTTTCACTAATAGGCTAGTATATTTTTAATTAACGAGAAAACCTAACCAACACTAACTTGACTAACATTTTAGTGTTGCCATTAGCAAGAAAACCTCGCTCGATTTCCTAATAAATCTCCAATAATAAGTTCGAGTCAAAGACCTTAAGATAACTTAGTAATTTTGAAACTATCTCCATTCCCTTCAAAGAAGAGGACAGAGCTATATCTTATGTATATTGTTATCTCTGTTACTCATAGGAGCGATAGTTAGTAGTTCGGAATAGGTCCCCGTGGGCCAGAATTACTGGTCAGTTGCGAAAGTGTAGATAACTTGCAACGTGGGCCTTCGGAAACTTGATCCTAACTACTGCACGTGGCGAAACAATAATCACACTTCCATGTTTATTATTTATTAGTTAAGTCGAGTTTTAATTAGTTTTGATGTGGCGCAGAACAGAGGGGCAATTCTCGTAATTTTAAGAACGTTCACAGTTTGATCTCAGTTTCAAACTGTCAAAAATACCTCTAAAATCCCTACATTTTGGACAAGTTTTTGACATTGATTATCGCTGAGGTGTTATTGCGACTAGGCTACGACTTTGAACGTTTTTAATTACGGGAATCAGTCTTTAGGTGGCCGATGGGACCAGAAGTTTCTGGAGTGGCGACTGCGTACCGGGAGTCGTAGCGTTGGATGGTCTCCAACAAGGTGGACTGATGACCTTATGAAGACCGCCAGTACCCGTTGGATGCGAGAAGCATAGAACCGGTCGAAGTGGCGATTCTCAGGAGGGCTGTGTCCAGCAGTGGACGTTTTTAGGCTGGAATTAAGTATGATGATGATTTGAATGAAACTAGGACACACACACGACATGAATATCTTGTATTTCTCTGCATATCTGCTTTGAATTTGGTTAAAGGAAGTAAGCGTACCCAGTAGAATTCTTGTTTTGCAATGCCCGTTCATATCTGCTAGTCTCAACATTTTCTCAGTAGGTGCCAAATCATTAACGACATTGCTAAGACGGCGACAAATACTAACCTCTAAATTTTATAAACTTGAGTGTGTAAGGCCATGTACAACCGTGGATGTCTTTTCCAACGCTAAGGTTATAAGCCCACAAATTTCCATAATTAATTACCGGAAAAATCACCACCGAATCACGCTTTGTCTCGTTAAAACAAAAACACAAAAGGCAAATTAATTACTTTTAACCGTGTGCACTTAATGTGTCCCACTTTGCATGACTCTAGTCGAGGGGCGGTCGCATAACCTCGTTTTGGTGTTGCCGTTATGATTTTAAATGAAAAGTTCTATGAAATTCAGGATAGAAGGAAGGGATTGCAAATATAGATTTTTCTTATTGCGCTACGTAGATTGTACTGAAGCCGTTTTACATGTTTCACTTACTTAAAGGCTTATACTGAGACGTAAATGTAGGTCACCGATTTACATTAGATAGCAATTTTAGATACTATAATTATGTCACTTATTAACAAATCAATCAAGTCCGCCTATCGCAGCACACGTCTAGATATACTTAGGCTTCTAATTAATTATATACCAACAATCGGTCTTCCGCCATTCACATTCAATTGAAGCCAGTTGCTTTTAGCAGATCATCTTCATCATCATCGTCATCCGTCATCGACTTCGGTTGAACTGAAAACATAATACTATTTTTTATGGGCAGTCGAATAAAATGAAAGTCTCCGTTAGCCATTCTCTATACACATTTGAAATTTACTTCCTATTACATACATATTGTAGTTTCCCAATATATCTAGGTATATTTTGTCCCACATTAGCAAAGTAGTACTAATACAGCACTAGTACAATCTTCTTTAGACAGTCTGTTTGGACAAATAGTTACTGTGCATGCATATCTAGGCCTAAATATCCTACTCATAGAACTATCGTTATCAATAGCCTTTTGAAACCATCTTGAACTGTTTACATCGACAAACACAAGCATTCAACTAATTGTTATCATGGCTGCAGGTCACGCACACTCTCAAGGGTCAAACTAACAGTGAATTTAACTCAGGAAGGTGTAACTCAATTGGACGCGTTACGTCGCTGGACGGATCACACGAATGGAGCGGCTTCGCAACAAACTCTCACAGTAAAGACCGGAGCACCAACTAACTACTAGAACAACGTAGGTTCACGTTGAAGAGAGGTACAGGGATCTAGAGAGGATTGAGGAGACGTCAACTTTGTCCCGAGTCTTGATTTCTGGGTTACTTAGAGGAGCAAGCTTTACCAAGGTTATGACGTGTGATAGACCATCAAATGCAGGAGTCCCTCTTCTTCAGTCAACTCAGCCCATCGCAGTCCACTGCTGGACATAGACGTCTAATAGGCTGCGCCACAACACCCTGTCCTCCGCCTTCCGCATCCAGTCTGCCACTTTCTTAAGGTCGTCAGTCCATCTAGCTGGTTGGCCTCCCACGCTTCGCTTGCCGATACGCGGTCTCTACTCCAGGACTCGATTCATCTTCTAAATGGGTAGGTTTTGTGAGATATTGATCTAAGCATTACATAAATATAAAGTACAAATGAGAAGCGATTGTTGTAGAAGACTGTCAGACAGGTGCAATACTATAGTAATAACAGAAATGTTTCGCTGCCCTTTCTATGGATCTTGACTATAGAAAGTTTAGGACATATGATCTTACGAAATCTAACCAGATTTCCAGGCAATATAAATACAACCTAATATTTCTTTATCAGCCGTGCGATTTTGTAACCATCTCACCGTGAAAGCATGGGTGAAGTGAGCGTGGAATGAGCTGTCATTGGCTAGGGATTAACACTATTAAGTGCTCACTTCACTTATGATTTCACGGTGAGATTTTTACAGAATCGACCGGCTGGTTCCCCAAAAACATTAAAATTATTACCCATCTAGTTTATCAACATCTCTAACGTATACAGGAACTCGGCAGAAGGGTAGTAGATAGAGTAACTTAGTGAAGGCTATTTCTCTCAGTTTAATAGTTGCTAACAATATCGACCACCGGTCAGGAGCCGAGACCTCGCTATCTTCGCCCTTGATAAAATATATTTCACGGTATCTAATACTGGCGATAAAATTTAAGAGTCTTTCAAAGTTTTCAGTCGAATCACCGAGTTTTCTGCCCTCTGAACGTTGTCCTTTTGAAAAAACTCTCCAAAATCAGTCGTTTTAATATTTTATTCGTGTGAAGGATATCTTGGGTTTTTAAAGTTAACTTCATCGTTATATTTTAGATTTTTTACTGATGATGAGCACCTGAGTGATGCATTGTTCACCAATTCAAACTCAAACTCAAGTAACTCGATGTAGGCTTCAAAAAAACAAGTTTGCAAATTCATAACATAGTCTATCCGTCTCAAAAGCTTGACTACTGCGGAGGTAGGCAGAACGCAAGCAGAATTACCAAAAGGGAAAAAAACATAACACATACTGCGATCGATAACGTATTAAATAACTCACTTTCATACACATTTCCATACAAAGTATCACTTTATATAATCCACATAATCGTTGGCATTCATGCGGTAGTAATTACGATTCACTTTCAATTAAACAATTATGGCGGACGACTTTCGCGTTCTTTATTGAAAAACGTTCGTTAATTACGCTAATTGTTACCAACGATGATGTGATGTGTAACGTTCAATCTATGTCATAATTTAAACAATATATCGATACTGCTATTCATTCATGAATACCAAGGAAGTGTGTAGGGTTAAGCTGGTGAGTAATTTGGTACCTCATATAACGCAATAAACAAAAACTAAATAATAACAGCCGCACATGTCGATCGATCAGATTAAGCTATGCTTGGCGCGGTTAGTCTGTGGATGGGTGACCATCTTTACACACCGGGACACCTCCGTGCCTCGGAAATCACGTTAAGCCGTTGGTCCCGGCTGTCATTAGTGGCTCTTTGACAGTCGTTACGGGTAGTAAGGAGCCCGAAAGTCTGACAACCAGTCTTACCAAGGGGTATCGGATTACCCAGTAACTGGGTTGTGGAGGTCAGATAGACAGTCGCTCCATGTAAAATACTGGTATTCAGCTGCATCCGGTTAGACTGGAAACCGACCCCAACGTGGTTGGGAAAAGGCTAGGCAGATGATGATATAACGCAATAAAAAAAATAACGAAAGTTGTCCCACTCCTGGGCAACGGTTTTCCCTATAATTTTCCATTTTTTTATTTTTTTGTTTTGTGCCTTCTCCGGCCAATCAGTCAGGAACGAACCTAAATCGTCACGCCAGCGTTTCTTAGGCCTACCTCAATAACGACCCGTCTTCAGACACCCTCTGTATAGTCTAAAATATTAGCCTAATCAATATCATTGCAAGTCGGATTGTTGATCGAACTCTGTTGTGATTGGCAGCAAAGAGGATGCTATTTCCTGAATCTTAAAAAAGAAACTTCAGTCTTCAAAAATAAAAGTCAACTCATTTATTTTAGTTAGGCACATAAAAAGATCTTTGAAATGTCAAAATCTACAAGAAAATAGAAATTTATTGATTCTAGTTGCCCTTCTAAAAGGTTGTTTTGTATGGAGAAAAATGGGCAAGAAACACCGTAATTACTCTTATAATATTTTTTATTTTTTTATTAAAAAAATTACTACCACCTTTTTATTTTTGTTTCTGTGTGTACTACTAACAACGCTACGAACGCTTTCTTTGTAATAATTTTATGGGCTGTACGAGTATAAAGTCTGAAATAAAGAAAAATGAAGGTAAAATAATTTAATTAAGAGCTGATTTTTCAATCGAGATATACTTTTTATTCGTAGAATAAAATTGACGTTTGACAGTTTTTGTATGAAATAACTGTCAAAATTTCAAAATTGTTCCTCGAATAAAGTTATCAGATGATTGAAAAATCAGCCCTAAATGGTTTACCTCTTTTGACGCCTTTTTTCTTCACCACTAAATAGTTTATAGATCTACTACTCGTATTTCCCGATCGATGTTCTCATAAAGTACCTACAATAAGATATATTCAAAGGTTAAACACACTACCGACTAGTATTAGGGCACATAACATTAATCTGGATTCTAAAAACGTTTGACACTTTTATGGCTAGAACTAGCGTCACCATACTTTTTGCTCCGAAATGGACTGGTCTGAATGTATGCCAACTGCAGTATTACGTAATTGCAGACTGTTTTATGGTATACATTTATCCAGACCGTTTCAAATATGTCTGAAAACTATCTTGTCTCCTAGATGAGAAGTAGGTATTGTATTGCCAATTCTCAATGTCCAAATCCGGACAAACCTATTGAGGTTTTTGTGATGTTTCCGTTTTGTTCCTTAATTAATAAATAATAAAAATAAACTGTAATTATGTACAGACACAATGAATTTAGTTTTAAAGTACTTACGCAACAGAAACAACAATATTTAGGTTAGTAACCCCTGCGACCAATTCTCATAAATACGTTAATATGCCACATGAGAGTTTTCGAATTGTTTTCTGAGATGATGTTACGTTGTGAGCCGTTATTCACATTCAAAATAATTTATTTGCAAAGATGGGTAAAGAATATTCAGATGTTATTGATCTGGTTTCATTTTTAATTCAACAGATTTATTTTGATTTAATTTAATTTGATATATTTTCATTTGATTCATTTTATTTTATTTACATAAATTTATTTTTGGAAATAGGTGTATATTGAATATATACGAATACATTTAGTTATTTATTTATTGCAGTTTTCACTGTTAACTTTTGATTTCAACCTACCCTTCAGATTGTAGCAAATATGAACTTTTTTTCTATCCCCTACAATGTTCATCAATTTTGATTCGGAAGTATCTACCAATCTAGTCGGACGCTCAACCGTAGAACCTAACTATATGACAAGTTTCCAAGTTTCGAACTATCGGGGAAGCGGTCGTCAAACACTATCTTAAGTCAATCAAAGTCAAGTCAGTCAATCTTGCGGTAAACCCTAGTTTATATCCTAATTTACATCATACTGCTAACCCTTCGTAGGAGGTTAATAACTTATGGCGGAGTAATGCCATCGAATAATGCCGCCCTATAGTTTAACATTAGATTTTTTACAAGAATTTCCTAGCCTGCGAAGATAAATACTCTTGTCCTGCAGTAAAACAATTACTCGCTAATTTTATACTTATTTAACAACTTTAACTTTCATTAAAATGCCAAAGAAAACTAATTAGCAGTTGGTGCTTCTCCAACATTTTATATCTCTTCAGCTTCTGCTTTAGCGTGCATGTCGCCATTACTTCATATTTCGTTTTATTTGCAGTAATTCAGTAAATACGTGTTCAGATTTGACTTGATGCCTTTATATCAACGTTTTATACGATTTACATCTTGCAGCTTATTTGCATTCCAAAAATATTTTAGGACCCATCAACCTTGTCTTGATTTGTTGATGTAGCGTGATATAAAGGGACATTTTAAAATAGTTTGAGTTGTATACAGGCAAACATAAATAGCTATTTACTATTCACTGCAAATTGTAGTTGTCATAAAGATAATCACAAGTTTTTTTTAATAGAATCGCAGCAGAATTAAAGCAAAGCAGAAAGTCTTTAGAAATCCTCCTTGTAATAACCGCAGAAAAAACAAGAACTCATTTAAAACATTTTGTTAAAAGAGAAAAGCGGAAAAGCGTAAACAACATTAATTTATATCCACAGACAATATAAAATGAGCAAGTAAACACTTGAGGAGTTCCGGCCATGTGTGCCGATGCTTAAAATGCGTGAACCACGCTTACTTATGCTCCCCGTTTAATAAAACTCGTCTTACACCGAGCCATATGTTCTCAGCCTAATATTGAACAAGCAATGTTTACTTAGGGGAATACGTAATGAATACACGCGTTCAGAATTTGTCACCAACTACACAGTATGACACTATTAGGTAATATGACGTCACTTACTGGGGTAATTTGAAAATCCTTTTGTTTTTTCTTGACGGATTTTGTTGAACAGTGTCGTGCCTGTTGGTGATTGATCGCTGCTTTGTGTACTTCGATCAGTCTCGGTTGTATTAATCTCCGTTTTGAAGACAGGGCTTATAAAAATGAATTCAGGTTGTATTAATTTTTTTACGGTGATCAGAATTGGATTACGATCGAGCCTAAAGTTACGTACTTATATTATAAGCAAGTAACTATGTATACAAGGGGTAACGTTAAATGCGCAAAACCTCAGACACCCCAACTGATTTTTAATTCAGTTGACCTATTTCAGAGAGAAAATCAGTCATTTAAAAAATTGTAAAGGTTTTATGTGCTGTTTTAGTTTTACTGGCCATTCTGATCGTTTCTTGCGTCTGCGACAACGCTTTATCGAGGGAGGAGTCGTCACCGGGCCGCTGCGCCGCGATGACATTGGCTTGCTTGACCTATTAATAAATAGACACGGCAACGTTTTTAATGAAGATTTTTTGAAAAATGTGACCGATATTAAAAAGTGGTTCAATTAATTCTGCTCGTTATTTTGATCAAACTATTTTCAGGTTTTGCGCATTTTCCAAACAGGCACTTTACTTTGTGTTAATAACTTCATCACCACTGCTCTCAAAACGGTGAAGGAAAACATCGAAAGGAAACCTGCATGTCCTACAAACGAAAGTTTAAAGACATGACTGTGACATCTACCAACCCGCATTGGGTCCGCATGGTGGATTTCGGTCCACTCCCTCTAACAGAGGATGCCTTATTGGCTCCATTAGGTAACTACTTAGTTACCCAGTAGTTCGTTGACATGAGGAGAATATTATTACCATACTAACCAGCCTTCCTAAAGGGATTAGTCATAAAACTGTAATTGCGTTGTTGCCAGCACACTCGCAGGCTCCACTCTTGATAATTATGATCCCCTGGTAGGTTCAAATGATAGACAGTAACTAAAAAAGAAAGTTAGCTGCAGAAGTAACACAGAAAATAATCATTATTATTACAAAACTCCTTTCTTTCTGTCTGTTCATTAGTGTGCTTTTATATTTTATTGCTTTATTTTCTCATTTTTTAAGCTAGTGGGATTTATAGATGTTTGTAGGTGAGTTCGTGGCATCACACCGGGCCCTGTCAGACTACCAGCGCTGCGGTACCTATTTATTTTTTTTAATATCGCAGCGTTATGCACAGATATAATCCTTTTTGGCCTCGCACAGGTTTTTAATATAACTTTGATAGTTTTAAATGCTCCTTTTTTTAACTGATTGTACTTATTTCTTGTGCGTGACGCAAATAAAATAGTTTTATTTATTTCTAAAACCAACTATTCGATAAACATTTTTTTTTTCAGTCATTGGTCTTCTCTGGCCCGATTTAAATAGACATTATGGTACGTCGGATAAGAGAGGAGCTAGATACAAAAAAATCGAATAGATATCAAAAAGACGACGAGGAGAGCCGACCCCAAATGAAATGTGAAAGGCAAAGAGAGAGAGAGAGAGAGAGAGATATCAAAAAGTCTCGATTTATTCTCAAACATCATGGCCAACACTGCATTCACGCGGCACTCCCTGATTGGACCTGGTACTAAACGTATTTAATAATCTATATCCGATATTACTTTTTATGTGCACATGAACTTAATGTTAATCACACATGTCATGTGCCTTCAGCCTTGGGCGAAGGGAAAGGATTGTATGTAGGCATGCATAGCCTGTATTTGTGTGGTCTACGGCTTAGAATAAAGTTGGTATGTATGGTCTAGTTATGCTGTTGAATGTCTAGCAAGTTGTCTTAGCATAGTGACGAAAATGGTCGTGTCTTCTCAGAAAGTCTTAAAGAAACCAAGTTGAAGTTAAGGTACATACAGGCATGGCAAACACATTTAATTTTAATTTTTCACTATTATAAGAACGCTATCGTTAATTTATTCTTTAGCAATAATTTGTATCCGAATTCACACAAAATTAATTAAATTAAATTACTATTAATCTAGTGATGTTTATAATTAGTTCGTTGATTACGTATAAAAGTAAGTAAAATGAAAGTGTAAGATGAAGGTGGTGGCATCAAGTAGGTCGACACACTGCACAGCTGCATCCAAAAGTTGGTACATACTTAAGAGCACCTAAATGCATACTTCGACTGCGCCAAAACAACTCCCTCTTCCCCGAAATATACATAATTACCTACATTAAGAGGATGAGGGGACCAAAATCACATACCAATTAGATACTCATCACAAGAGCCAATTGAATAACCTTCAATCAGGCATCACGCCATAAAATGAACTGAAGCCGCGGGCACCTAGTTTGCATAATAATTATACATTATGTACAGACGCCAGCACATCAAGCTACTACAGTCCGTCTTTCTTTAATAGATTTTCAACATTACCGTCAAAGCATTAGGTTCAAAGTTGATTGGGAAAATTTGACAGTTTCGGGTAGCTCGATGTGCTGGCGTCTGTACTTGCGACCCGCCCCTGCTTTGCACGGGTGCGATCTACTCATGCGCCGACATGTTAAAACATCGAGAATTTTTGTGGTATACATATCTTGGTTGAATAATAATAAATGTTGTACACATAAATCTTCCGGAATTCATCTTTCCATACAAAAGAGGAAAAAGAAAGAGGTAGAATGAATGAGTTTGTTTGTAGGGAACTACTGATCCGATCCCGAAAATTATTTTACTAATGGGAAGCTACATTATCCTTGAGGTTATGTTTAAAAATAGACTTTTAGAATTTTGTATGAGAAAGTAAGACGAGGGCAAAGCCGTTAGAGACGCTCTATATGATGAATTTTGCATCCAAATCTATTGTGTTTAGAATAATTTACTAAGCACACATTCATACAGACATGAATAGCCACTATTTTATACATTATACAGGGCTTTAAAATTCAACAGGATGATACAACAAATGCATTGGTATTATGAGATAAGAGTTTAGCGAATTTGTATTCAAACGGGGTGTTCGCCAAGGGTGGGACTGCAAAGGGCCCTTACACGCGTGATGTATGCTAATAAGCCGGCCATTTTTAAACCCTTTCGTAAAGATTCATTGCGAGTGTTCTTTTGGTCGTGTTTTTGGGCTGAAACGTTGATGAGACAGACGGTAGTTTGTGTGGTTTAAAAGCTTACGTAATTAACAAATGGCACGGACCAACAAAAAAGCATATCAGCAGGTTAATTGCGTAACACACTATCAGTAGCAATGGGTTTCATTTTGACAGTTGAACAACATTCATTGCGTTATTTACGTTGTTGAGCAGACACATTTTTCGAACATATGGAGCAATGGATTAGCAATATGAGGTGACTGGGGGTAAGATAAAAAACGGGGAAAGATAAAAAAAATATAATAACGCCGAATACCAGGGAATTCTTTTAATGCTGGCAATATCGTTGTGGACACCATTTTGTCTTGCCCCGCCCCGCAGTCTGCGTCAGTCGCTAAGTGAGGGTGCTCGTGTGTTATTTGACATTTTTCCGTACATTACATTTCCCGCGTAAAATTGAGTTTTTCAATCTTACCCCGCTCGCTGTATCTCCGTACACAGGTAAGTAACAAACATTTTGTTTTGATATTCGTAATTAGATTTGAAATATAATAAGCTCTATAATGTGGTGATTAGTATATTTCACGTATTTTAATATTTATGGTGCCTTTCAAACTTTCCCCTGCAAAATTTAACGGGGTAAGATGATAATATAAAACTTTCCATCTTACCCCGTTTACGAAACTCCTACAAAAGGTCAGGGGCCCTCAATCTGAAATACACTGTGTTAATGTATCTGTACTTATGTAGGTATGCTTCTTTCATATTTCTGTTTTTTATACATAAATATCAAAGAGACCTTGATTTGCGATCTGTAAATCATCCACGGTATGGAACACTAAATATGCAATTTCAACTTGCATAATAATATAGATAACTTTTTATTTTTGTTGTAGGATCAACATGCATCGTAACTATATAAGGAAATCGTTACGGGCAACTTGTTATACTCCTGAGGACGTAGCGATTGCAATACAGAGAGTGGAGAATAAAGAATTAACCATGTACGCAGCAGCTAAGTTATATAACATACCTGTCGCTACGCTGCACAATCGCTTAATAATATTATGCTGTCGTGGTTTATTTTATAAAAATAATTATGATGTTATTAAATGAAAATGTGTGTTTTATTTATCGACCCGAGTTAGACTTGACAGTCATGCATGAGCCTGATTATTTAATTCTTATAAAATCCATAACATGTTGAGAACCCCTGACTGCCAGCCGTTTCAACGGGGTAAGATCGATATATTTTATTGGTAAATTATTTTTTCTTGCATTTAGAATGCCATTTTTTAATGTAACTGATTTTCAAGTTATTTAGGTTATTGAAGCAGAAGGTTTATTGATCACCACACAAGCATAATGACCATGAATACGATTTTAGTCACTATTTCAATCTTACCCCTTCAGCGTTTCATCTTTCCCCTACATATTTTTTTTCTTAAGACCATTTTTACTAACGTTTTTTTCATAAAATATTGTTTATAAAAGATTGCTGTCAACATTATAGAAACAAGTTGACTATACTTTTTTACCCAAAACATCATTTTTATGCATTTGACTTAAATCCCTTTGTTTCACAACAGTTTCAAATCAACACTGTTTATCTGATCAAAAATCCATTCCGACTTACCCCCACTCACCTTGCTTCAAAATTATTCAAATTGAGAGTAATAGTGTTTTACGCAATTAGGATGGAGTTCTTTGTGTATGCGCTGAAAAAACTGAGCTGGATCCCGTTACTACACATATTCTAGTGATTATTAATGCCCTTTATTAAAATTATATTTTTAAATATTAGTAATACTAGCGACCCGCCCCGGCTTCGCACGGGTGCAATGGAGAAACACTGATAATTTTAGAGCCATTATTTCTCGTAAAAAGTATAAGATAAAAAATGGTTATTGTGGGTTATCCCTAAGAGATAGACAAATACCATTGCGGATTTTTTTGTAGACCTTTTTAAGGTGTACAATACTGTAGTACATTATTTTGATATATCTCGACGGGTTCAGCCAGCGTTTACAATGTAAGCGCAAAAAAATGTGTTTATTTACGACATTACATTAGAAACCTCTAAAATGATCAGTGTTTCTCTAATATATTATGCATGTATTATACATATAAACCTTCCTCTTGAATCACTCTATCTATTAAAAAAAACCGCATCAAAATCCGTTGCGCAGTTTTAATGATCTAAGCATATATAGGGACAGACAGACAGGGAAGCGACTTTGTTTTATACTATGTAGTGATAGTGATATATTAAAAAATAGTAGCCCACCGGTATCGGAAACAGGGATCCAAGCTACCGGCGGTGAGAGTTCCAGAGAGAGGAACCTCCTCACAATGCAAGCCGTGTCCATTGATTAATCTTGATACTCATATCTTATTATTTCACTTCTGTAATTATTTTTGTACCAGCTTTTGCCCGCTTACGATGTCAGAAAATATCTCAAGGGAACGCACTACCGGAATTAAAGTAGTCTATGTGTTAATCCAAGCTATAAACTATATGTGTGCCAAATTTCATCCAAATCCGTTAAGCCGTTTTTGCGCCAATCCGAAACATACATCCAGACAATCGGAAAAAAATTCTAAAAACAATACTTTTGGCATCAGACTCGTTCGAGTGGAAATATTCAATGCACAGTTCTGACTTCGTTACTATTCTATTAGATTTTAAAAGAAGATATATATCTCAATAGTTGAAAGATATTTATTGAATATAATGTTCTATTTATTATGCTGTTATTAATTGCTGCTGCAATTTAAGTTAGTCAAAATTAAAACAGTGTCTCTACAACACACTTTTACAAACTTGCTTAGTGATTTTAATTTTCAACGAAATTATCTTCCGCAGGCCACGACTGGATCGCAATTTAATCCTAGCAAAACGACAGGGAAGTAATCACAAATGCCTAGACTCCCGATCACCCAATTGGAGCAAATTGGATGACAGCTATGTTCGTCCCTTTATCGAGGAAAATCGAAAGGTTAAATTTTGTCAATGATAAAATATATTTGATGGCGCCTGAGGGAATTAAGATACTATTTATCAGAGTATATAAAGAAAATAAGAAAGAGTGTTTATTGTGGCTCGCACATCAAGATCACAATCTAAACTAAACACAATGATAAAAATGTAAAAAACAAAGTTATATGAGTATAAACAGAAAGTAAACAAATCGAAAGTCCTGTACGAGGCCAAAGGGCTCTTATCTGAGCATGGTGTTGCGACATTTAAAATTTGACAGGCCTGTTGGTCTAGTGGTCAGTGGCCCTGCCTGCTATGCGCAAGGTCGTGGGTTCGATTCCCACCTAGGACAAATGTTTGTGTGATGAGCACGATCATTTGTTCTTTGTCTGGGTGTAATTTATCTATAATATGTATGTATTTATAAATATATATGTATGTTTATCAGTTGTCTAGTACTCATAGCACAAGCTCTGCTTAGTTTGGGACTAGATGGCGTTGTGTGAAAGTTGTGGAATATTATTATTATTATTAAATAAGTGATACCTACTGATAAGTTCAAAGGTAGCTATATAATTAACTTTATTATTCTTTCCACTTTTTCTCCCGAAGGGAACCGATTTATTACGACTATACAGAACTCCAAAGAGTGTTATTTTAAACCACAAGAATAAAGAAAACAGAGCACTTTAGAGCACACTAGGAAATCCTGTGTGGAGGGATGCCATTATACTTACAAATAACAGACATAAACATTACGATTCGGAACCAGAATGCAGAATGCACATGTAGGCCATACAAGCATTTGCTGTGAGGGAATTCAATGCTACAGCAATTAGAGTAGAGTATACAACGTGTAACGTTAAATGCGCAAAACCTGAAAATAGTTTGATCAGAATAACGAGCAGAATTAATTGAACCACTTTTTAATATAGGCCACATTTTTCATAGAAAATTCATTAAAAACGTTGCCGTGTCTAATAGGTCAAGCAACCCAATGTCAGCGCGGCGCAGCGGCCCGGTGACGACTCCTCCTTCGATAAAGCGTCGTCGTAGACGCAAGAAACGATCAGAATGGCCAGTAAAACTAAAACAGCACATAAAACCTTTACAACTTTTTTAATGACTTATTTTCTCTCTGAAATAAATAAATTGAGTTAAAAATCAGTTGGGGTGTCTGAGGTTTTGCGCATTTAACGTTACACGTTGTATATTAAAACAGATGGAGTATATATGGATCGTAGCAGGTACCTTTCTGTAGTCCCCGATCCTGGCTCGAGCCAACCCGCGCCGCTGAGCCTTTAGTTTTAAATTCGTCCCTAAATAATTCCGATCCAGGCTGTCTCTTGCTGCCCTCTCCCAGCGACGCCCTAAGCCTAGGTCCGTACCCCACAGGAGGTGTCCTGAGTAAGCAGTCGCTTAGTTTTTATGTTTTAAGCCCTGGCTGGAGGCCTTAATTTATTGAGGCATCTATAGGCAAGCCCGGTTAAGCAGACGGCAATCTCATAGGTTGAACTGTGAGAAGCCATTTATACAAATAAAATACAAAAGTGTTCTTTAGTCTCTGCCTAACCCCATGGGAAGGAGGCTTTTATACTATCGGCGAAAACAACAGGTCAAAAATGTGTTGGATTGACATAAGCTGCCGAATAACTTACAATAAACCAATCCTGTTGAAAGTAGTTGTATAAATACGAAATGCTTTGAAAGCGATTGCCACTTGTTTAGGCCCTGGAATCAAACTTTACTAAATCTGGGGAAACACACATCACAACTTGAATACCCAGATTTTCCAAATCAAATATTACTAGAAATTAAAACTGAAAAAGTTCAAAATTAGTGTAATAGTGTCCGAACTAAACAGAATTTTAAAGTTCAAAAAGTACTATTTGCACTTCCATAACGAATAAATATAATGCTTCTGATAAAATATCCATAGGTGTTTTTATTTTCGGCCATAATACCTGTTAAGTGCATAAAGCAGTTCTCAGCTCCCGTGCTAACTTAGGGACGAGGCGCTAATTCAAGCGACTTTTCATGACTTTTTTTTAGTTTTACATATGTTTTTAAAAAATTGGTACAGCTGGATAATCTTACCTTAGTCTTGTTTTCGGTGGCACAGTATAAAGTCCTAAGTATGATTCAGTTTCTTCTTCCATCGGAAAAAGTTTTTCTGAAGCCAAGTATTTTTTTTAATTTTTTTTTTATTGCTGAATGGGCCCGCTCTTGACCTTGATCACGCTTGATGGAAAGCGATGGAACGAGCGTACCCAGAAGATCCTAAGGCACTGGAACTCCCACGCATCGACGAAACACAGCAGGCTGCTTGACGCCGGACTCCGGTGGAAGGATGGTCGCAAACCAGGCGGGCGTATATAATTTTGCACTAAAACCTGGAGTACAAATTGAAAAAAAAAAATCTGGCAGTCTGTCACGCATTGTATCATTTTGTGTCATTACCCGTCAGGGGGTCCATAATGAAAGTGTCCTATACACTCTCATCCATCCATTCCATTCCTGCCATTATTGGTTTTAGGCTGGTATTTTCACAAGTCTAATGGCCCTTTTTCACTAACACTAGGCGACACTTAACTGAATGTGCGAAAAGTGCGCGTTTAACCGAGCGTTGGAAATTCAACAGCGCGTTCTAATTTAGGCATTCATGTAGTGTCGCCTGGTGTCAGTGAAATCCGGCACCAGTTTTTCTGGGTTTCTCGCTCCTAATTTTTCTGCTCAAATCCTCCCCGCTGCTACAGTGACCCCGTCCTAAGAGTGTGCTCGGCTAATGTGGACATAACAGTAACGTTGTGCGATAGTGCCCTCGCACCATGTCTTAATGGGCTATTATATTTTATGTTTAATTCAAACACTACCCCGGGAATTGGGTGCCTTGGGGATTATGTATACGTTGTAGTATTTATGGTGTTTAATTGGTGATGATTGCTTTTTAAAGATTTGGTTAGGGAGTTCGTTTGTGAAGATAGTGTTGGCCAAAGATAGTGGTGTTAACAAAAATGGGTATTTGTGAAATTTAAGAGTTTTTGGATTGGAGTTGTAACTTGTAGCAATAAAATGATAAGAATACTGTTAGCTCTTATACTGAAGATGCTGCTTGGTATTAATTACAACCACAAACATAAGTAGGTACTCTAGAAGATATTTATTTGTTTATTTATATAACTTGGGAGACTTACAGCTAAGACAAACAGATCAAGGAAAGTACATTAGTCTGAAAGCCAATATAGCAGTACGATTCTGTAACCATCTCACCGTGAAAACTTAGGTGAAGTGAGCGTGGAGTGAGCTGTCAGTGTCATCCCACTGATGCTAGGGATTGACCAAGCATACATTTACAATCATAACCGATATTTTATTTTTTTTTAAATATGCTAATTCTATTGATAATTTTATATAATTTCAACGCTAGTATTTTAGCTGTCAAAATATTAATTACTAGCTTTTACCCGCGACTTCGTTCGCGTGAAATAGTTACTTTGGGCAGCATTTTTTATTTTTTAGGATACTTACTTTGCAAATAATACACATACAAACTGCTGTGGTTAACTGTAATAACTTATTTTAATACATTTTTATAAACTACGTTTTTTGTTTTTCCTTTGCTAAAACATAAAAAATTTGCGGGGTTGATACTCGTGAGCACGCCACATAGAGTTGCCCATGGGAAAAACAATTTTTTTTCTAAATGTACACCTGCAACTTTAAGCGTCTGTCCTTGAGCTTTGTTTATTGTAATTGCAAATGCTGCTTTCAGGGGAAACTGCACTCTTTTGAACTGAAATGGCAAATCTGTCGGAATTATTGGAATACGGGGAATTAAAACATTTTCTCCTTTTGCCATTCCAGTCATGATTATAGTTTTTATAATGTTGCATCCTAGATGAGTAATTTGTAGCCGTGTACCATTACATAGCCTTGGTGCGTCAAGATTTCTCATCAACAGGACTGGAACACCAACTTTCAGCCTTAACTTATGGGAAGGCACTCCTGATAATTCTAAAGAGTTGAGAAATTCTATAGGATACGACGTCCCTTGTTCAGTATTAATAACATTGTCTACTGAGAGGTACTCGACAACATCCCCCTCCACGTCTGACATAATTTGTTCGTTTATCTGGCCTACTGTCTCATTTGTCGGCACCAAAATTGCCCTTTCACACAACCATTCTCGATTGGCCATATTTATTTGTAAATCAGGATAAACATTATTTTTTAAATCATCTGTGTTATCGACAACTTGACAGAATTCACGTATCAGTGAAATCATGCCGTTACTGTCTGTTGGCATACAATCTTCTCCGATGTTTAGAAGAGCAGCCGCATATTGCCCTGCTTGAGAATCATTGTGCAGTTGTACTCGCATATTTGTAGTCAGACAAAACTTTTTTACGTGTACCCATAATACAGAAGCTTTCAAACAGGCATTTATTTCATCTGCCGGTGTACCCCTAGTAATGACCGGCAGGGTCTGTCTGAAGTCACCAGCTAAAAGTACCACCATTCCTCCCATGATACCCGGGTTACATTTGAGTTCCCGCGCTCGCGCCACGTGTATACATTAAGACGGCATTTTCACTAATAATATACATGTTTCCGATGAAAATGCGTATTCTAAACATAGACAGATTTGTTTGGACTTCCCTGCGAACTTTCATTTCCTATTTTATTCCCATGTAGGTCAACACTTCAAAAACGCTGGAACAAATGTTTATTAACTTCTTATCAAGTGCCTAAATACCAAGTTTCATTGTTTTATCTTCGAAAATGACGAATTCCCATGGAAATTTTTATCCCTTATTTCAACCCGTTCATGGCCTTTTTTACAACAAAAGGTAGCTTATGTCCTTTCCCAAGGTCTAGTCTATTTTTGTACTAAATTTAATCGAAATCGAATTCGGAATTAGGCGTGAAAGCGAGACTTTGTTTGGACTTCCAGACGAACTTTCATCCCCTATTTCATCCCCATACAGGACGAAATTTCAAAAACGCTAGAACAAATATTTATTTATTCCTTATCAAGTGCCTAAATACAAAGTTTCATGGTGTCATCTTCGATAATGACGAACTTCCATACGAACTTTCATCCCCTATTTAAACCCCCCCAAGCCTTTTTTCGCGATAAAAGGTAGCCTATGTCCTTTCCCGAGCTCTAGTCTATCTCTGTACTAAATTTCATCAAAATCGGTTCAGTGGTTTAGACGTGAAAGCGTGACAGACAGACAGACAGACAGAGTTACTTTCGCATTTATAATATTAGTAGGGACTATTTTTTGGGGTTTTAAAATAAAATAGCAAACAGGAACTCAGTCAGGATCTCAATGTTGTTTTTTTTTCTTTTTTCTTTTTTCCTAGACTAGTCCTGACGAGTCGAATAGAATTAGCATAAAAAATATTATTAAAACCTCGATTATGATTGTAAAAGTTTAATTAGCCAAACCCTATCAGTGGGATGACACTGACAGCTCACTCCACGCAACTTTTCACGGTGAGATTTTTACAGAATTGACCGGCAGGTCTTCACTTATAAAATACACAGAAAAAAAGTTAATTCTATGGACATTCACACCGAGTTACTATAATATATACTACAGCATAATTAGTATGTTACTCGTACTGCATAACCACCGTCATAAAAAGATGAACTACATGAAAAAGTTACGGCTTAAGGTGATATGTAAAAAATAAATCATCGCTCGAGGGGTGTGGCTTAACCGAAGACGCGGGGAGCGCCCCCGCTTGAATACATTGAATACATTGAAGCCGGATCCACACCTATCCACACGTTTGTATAAGGTTGATAAAAAAGTTTTGTTGCAAAAATTTCAACGATGTTTTTTTAAGTATTGACACAATGTGACATCGAGCTATGTAAAGGACATTCTAGAATGTTTTCTACTCTTCCGCGTGACAGGGTATAAAAGAGCGAGCTTGCGTTCTAATGGACAGAATTGGCTTCGATCTCGCAGGTGCAACTTCGGGCGATCATGTTTTATGTGTGGCGGCGCGGCACGAACGCAAGCACAACTGCTAAAAATATACAGGATGCATTCGGGGAGGACGTAGTTTCTCATCGAACAGTCCAGCGTTGGTTCAATCGTTTTAAATCTGGAGACACAAGTTTTGAAGATAAGGAACGTTCCGGACGACCCTTGAGCATCGACGACGACGCATTACTCTGCTGCATCAAAGCAAAACCGGAAGCAAGTACGCACGAGCTAGGCAGAGAACTTGGCTGCACCCAAGCATCAATAGTAAATCACTTACTCAACTTGGGATACAGGACAGTTCTAGCTCAATGGATACCACACCGTCTCACCGACGATAATAAGAACTGCCGCGTGACCATCTGTCAGTCTCTGCTACTTCGTCATCATCGCAAGGAGTTTTTAGAGGATCTTGTGACGGGGGATGAAAGCTGGATCTTGTATGATAACAGAAAGCGTCTAGGCTATTGGCTTCCAGTCGGAGAAAAACCGCCACAGCATCCGATTGATCCTCACCCACAAAACATTTTGTTGTGCTGTTTCTGGGACGCAAAGGGAATGCTGTTTCACAATTTTCTCCCTGCTGGCACACAATCTCCTCCACACAATACATTGAGAATCTCCAGGACTTAGCAAGAGCTATAAGAGAAAAACTGCCAAGACGCGCAACTGTCCACCTTCTCCACGACAACGCGAGACCCCATGTCGCAAAGGCAACCCACAAAACAATCACCGAACTTCACTGGAATACCGTTTCTCATCCACCATACTCTCCCGACATGGCGCCATCTGACTACCATTTGTTGAAACATTTAAAGGCATATTTGAGAAACAAAACTTTCAAAAACGTCGACGGTCTCAAGAAGGATGTGTTCATATTCTTCAAGTCACAGCCGCCGTAGTTTTGGGCAAAAGGAATAAATGACTTGGCGGCTAGATGGTCCAGTGTCATAGAATTAGATGGCGAATATATTGTTGATTAGAAATTTAGTGTATAAGATATTCATCCCACTTACAGTGTCATATTTTTTATTTCCAATATTTATGTATAGCGCAATGGTATGCAATAGTTAATACATGTGTTGTCTTGTACAATCATGTTAGTTTAATTTGGTCTGTTGTATTGTCAAGACGTGCATTGATTTAAAATGGAAGATTTAAAAAAATCTATTAATGTAGTGGAGCAACGTATATTTCTAAAGTTTTTGCTTTACTCAACTACTCTGGAGGAGTTGCGCACGACTTACTGGTAAAGTGTGTTGGTCGTAACGCCTTAAATAAAAGAACCGTACAGCGATGGCTTGAAATGTACAAACAAGGAAGAACCACAGCTGAATATGAGCCGCGAGCACCTCGATCATTATCATCGACTAGATTAGAAGCAAGGGACAAAATCAAGGAAGCACTTCGTCAATCACGTAGGGTCAGTGTCAGTGATCTCTCCACTCAACTTAACATTCCTCATTCCACTATACATAGAGTACTCACGGAGGATTTATGTCTGGTCAATAAAAGTGTAGTGTGGGTGCCCCACACTCTGAACACGGATCAGAAGGAGTTTCGTTATGAAACTGCGCGTAGCCATTTATCGTGGTATCGCCGTAAGAAAAATATACTTAATAGATTCATATGTCTTGATGAAACTTGGGTCGAATTTTATACTCCTCTTCAAAGACATCAGTCACGATGTTGGGTGGAACCGGGCACTTCAGCTGAACATTTACCACGTGCAGAGCTACATGAACGAAAAATACTACTAATAGTAGCTATGGATGTCAGAGGCATTGCTTGTTGGAGAACTTATGATGAAAATACAACTATGACTGGAGAGCGATATAAGTAATTTTTAGAAGAAAATATTCCTATTTGGGCAGAGTCCTATAATTTTACATGATAACGCCAGACCGCACAAATCAAAAATAGTTCAGAATTTAATTGAAGATAAAGGATGGATTGAAATTATTCAGCCGCCATATTCCCCAGATATGAATCCTTGTGATTTCAATTGTTTTGGCCATGTGAAGAGGAAATTGTCGGGTACTCGATACAATAGCAAAAAGGAGTTAAATATTAAACTAAAGAGCATTATTGATGAATTAAATGAAAGTGGTACTTTAAATGGTGTTCAAGATTTGCCAGCAGTCTGGGAGCGAGTGATTAATAGTGGTGGAGATTATTGATTAGTGTCACAAGGTTATATAGTATAGTAGTCAGTTTTTGTAAAATAATAATAATAAAAAAATATGACACTGGAAGTGGGATGACCTAATGACGACACAGGTCCGTTACTGACAAAGCCCGCAGGCGATCTGGGCGGGCATAAGAAAGTGACAGAGTCAATTACTTCCACATGGGAAAAAAGAGATCGCAACAATGCGCTGGGACCAAAATAAAACAACGTAAGCGCCAAACCAAATAAAAATTGTTTAAAAATAAATTAAGCTATGTATCAAAAATTTGTTCAGTCAGAGTTTTCAATTACCTATTACGCATATTTTGAATGCAATTTTGCAATGAAATTAATTAGGATTTTAGAATTACAGGAGAAAATATAAAAAAGTAGACGTCTTTTCGGAATTAAATTCTATCGAGGAAATTTGAAGCAATTGCGTTTTCCTTCAGTCAGAGTCTTAATCAAATAGTCAATAAACATATAACTAAAAATCAAATCCAAACATGCTGTAATAGTGAAATAAATGGATTCGAAAAAACACCCAATTTATTTTGATATCACCTTAAGCACTTCCTGGTTGACGACACACTAGTTAGGAACCAAAGACTATTATAACCACTTGACTGCGTATACAGTGCCCCGACGCACGAAAACTATTAGTATTTTGTCGCCTATGTATAGGCTACGGTACTAGTAGCAATTTTAGTTGTGTCCAAGTGTTAGACCTGCGTGCACGCTAAATTAATATATTTTTTTTTTACGTTTATGCAATTATAACGCATTAAAATGCCTTCATGCGCGGTGAAGTGGTGTGGGAAACATTCTTAGACATCTAGTTACAAAAAGGATGACATAACTTTTCATCGGTACATAAACATTACGAAAAATTATTTTTGATTTAATCAGATTATAAGCCACTGCAGAGGTCTATTTAAAATGGTGGCTGGGTAAACGAGCACACTTTTTGAGTCGCGCGTTGATGTCTTTTGGAAAAGTCTCTTTCTTGTATTAGACAATTCTAATGCTTCTATCCCTTTCTTTCCTTTTGTATGTTTATCGTAAAAAATAGAGCTGTTATCTTTAATAGCTGAAAGTAGATATCGAGAAAAATAAAATGAATACATTTTTTATTCAATTCACATACTTTAATAAAATAACTATCTACTATTAACCGACTTCAAAAAAGAAATACCGACGAACTGAGAACCTCCTCGGTTGTCAGTTCGTCGGTTTTTTTTTTTTTTTTTTGTATAATCCGGGATTTTTTAGTTCTTTCTGTCCCCGACCGGGGCCGATCAGTCCATTTCCGGGATTTTTTTTTGTAATTGATTGATTTTGATTAAATATTATTTCTATGATTTTGATTTAGTATTTATTATAATGTTAAAATCCATTTTATCGATATCGACTATTTTCTCTTAATGAAGTAAAGCAGCACTAACGATGCAACTTGACCTTGAACTGACCAATTGCAGCCGCGCGTTTTTCCTCATCCCCCGGCCCGCAGTAGTGAGTCGTGTGCTTCGAAGAAATCGGCCCATACGCTCTCTAGTGGTTATATTCTCTATGTTAGGAACGGATCTATATTGTACTGTTTACAAAGCTTGTTTTTTCTGCTTGCACGCATAATGTACGAATTCTGCCTATAATTGGCACGCGCAAAGGTGGATTGTATCGTAGACTTCATGAGAATGTTAAAATAAAATTTTGTCAAAATATCGGAACAGAAGATTTTCAACAAACACACATAGTCATAAATCTCACGGCGGTTGAGTGGTGGTTGGTCAAGGGTGGTGAAGAGATTAGATGGCAGGTGTGTTATGGTAGTTTTTCGAATGATCCGGTACTTTTTGATGATAACGTAGATATTTGTCAATCAGCTATGCCTTATGTTAAACGGATAGCTAGCTATGTATAAAACTTATTCTAAGGATTTAATTTCATCTTACATACACCCGTAAATATAAGCATAACTCTTTCTGTAGACCTAAACATTTATATGTACCTAGCTGAGCCCGTGACTTCATTCACGTGCATGTTGCATTTCTCTTTTCTTTTTCTAAAATAAAAGGAGCCTATGTCACGTCTTATAACATCCGCCATCTGCCAGTGAAAATCCCGTCAAAATCGGTCCACCTGCTTCGGAATTAACCGGAATAAACAGACCGTTTTTTTTTTTTTTTTGTAGGTACCATATATACTTTCGTATGCATTTAGTAAAAAGCTACCATTAACCATTTATGTACACACATATACAAACAGACAAGAAAAAACATAACAGAAAAATAGGTACGAATATGATGCTTATTTCATAAGAAATCTCTTCCAGCTTACCTGCGATAGGACAATAGATAGAGAGATGTAGACACAACATGACAAACAGACACTTAAATTTTATTTATTTGTCAAGTAATGTATATAAGGTGTTAAAAAAAAAAAAAAAAAAAATTTCTACACCGGCAATGGTAGTGTATGTGAGACCTTTTAAATATTAAGATCTTTTATGTACCGTATACTCAGAAATAAATTTATTATTATTATTATTTATTATTAAAAAATTAACCTTACAAACTTTAAGAGGTGCTTTAGACCATCAAACTGAACAACTTTCACTATGGGACCAAAACTGAAATCGCGAAAAAAAAACAGCTGTTCCCTACATATTTATGTTCGTACGAGTTGTCAAAATGTAGGGAACAGCTGATTTTTTTTGTTGTGATTTCAGAGTTGGTCCCATAGTGAAAGTTGTTCAGTTTGATGGTCTAAAGCACCTCTTAAAGTTTGTAAGGTTAATTTTTTAACACCTTATATATCAAGAGAACGCTGTTGTCCTTCCACCTACACGGCTGTCACAGACTGCTAAAAACAACTCACACGTTGATATTACTGTAATTTACGATGAGATCAACAATGTGTGGTTAGTTACACAAACCAATCAATGTTATATGTACGTTGATAGATGTAATACCTGCGTATAATATCTCACCTTACATCAATAACTTGGACAACTCAGGCGTAACATACTGATTACTACATTAACATAATTGTATAATTGTGGAAAACGTATTTGTTACAGTATACGCTCAATGATTCTAATAATCAGCCTATAATGTTCCCACTACTGGGACACAGGCCTCCGCTCTGTGAGAGGGAGTGGGCCGTAATCCACCACGCGGGCCCAGTGCGGGTTGGTAGATTTCACATGTCTTCGAATTTTTGGTTCTAGGACGTGCCGGTTTCTTCATGATGTTATCCTTTACCGTTTTGAGGGGCAGTGGTGATGAAATAATTTACACAAAGTAAAGCGTCTACCGCGTTCGAACCTACGACCTAGAACTCGTAAGTCGGGGTCACTACCACTAAGCTGATCTGCACTTATCTTTACCACAGCATAACTAAACTCATGTTGGCACAAGAAAAGAAGAATTTCCCACATAAACAACGTGTAACGTTAAATGCGCAAAACCTCACACACAACAACTGATTTTTAATTCAATTGACCTATTTCAGAGAGAAAATAAGTCATTAAAAAACTTGTAAAGGTTTTATGAGCTGTTTTAGTTTTACTGGCCATTCTGATCGTTTCTTGCGTCTGCGACGACGCTTTATCGAGGGAGGAGTCGTCACCGGGCCGCTGCGCCGCGCTGAGATTGGTTTGCTTGACCTATTAATAAATAGACACGGCAACGTTTTTAATGAAGATTTTTTGAAAAATGTGACCTAGGTATATTAAAAAGTGGTTCAATTAATTCTGCTCGTTATTCTGATCAAACTGTTTTCAGGTTTTGCGCATTTAACGTTACACGTTGTATACCAGTCCAGTTAATCGTGACCCAAAAAATCGAATTCCACGGAGACTAACAACTTATATCTTCAAAGCTATTGATCTCCAAAACCTAAAACCATTACTCAGGTACTCCAGTACTTTATGCTCCTAGGCATTTGGACGCATAACACGTATTCAATTAGAATTTGTCTTACAAACACCAGGTTCTGCGTAAAACTCTGTTGCCACATACGCGTAAATTTATCAAAGGTTCGAAGGTCTCTGTGCTACATAAAAATGTGAACATAATGACACATGAACATACAAATGCTACAGTAGATACTAAAGGAACCGTTCAATAGAATTATTTTAGACGAACCTGTTCATTATCGGATGATCTATTGATCGGATGTATTTGACTCGTCGTAGCGAACGGACGTATCGAGCGATTATTACAATAAACAAATAATCACTTGCGAAATTGTGACCTAGTTTAATCAAATAGCCAGTAGTGACTCATACTCTTACTTTAGATTTGTGAATGGTGTGTTAGTAGAAATGACCAGTTTTTAACAGGAACTAAAAAACCTGCTTCATGATGGAGGATAGTCCATTCAGCCGGAGTAGGAAATGTGCTCGCTCCCCACCTTCTACACCAGTGCCCGTGGCCGTACCTTCTTCTCCCCCACAAGTGCCTAACCAAAAGAACGATGCCCCTGAAGTTATCTCGACGCCAGAAATTCAGAACTGGATGACGATTATCGAACAGAGCCTGAACGAAGTGTGTACTATTGCAGCTGAGGGAAAGTTGAATGTGGAGCAGAAAACGCGCGTCAATAACCTATGCCGGAAAATTGGACGCGGGACTTCGCAGATGGCCGTCATGTACCAGTCCGTCAAAGCAACAGCTCTCCAATCGCACTACACAGTCAGAACTCTTGAAAAGCAACTCGATCTTTCGCAGCAGCTACAGAACCTTAAGCTGAGTATCGAAGATTCGACGAAACCTGCCCAGGGATCTTCCTTTGCTGACATGGTAAAGAAAGGTGCCAACAATTTTATCCAGCCGAGTTATGTAAGTTCTGTGGCCATTTATCCGAGTGACAAGTTGAAGACCAGCGATGAGACCAAAACTCTTGTCCAAAAAATCATCAACCCCGAGCAGATGAAACTCCAGGTGAGGGGCCTGCGTAAGACGAAGAACGGCGGTGTAATCATCAGCACCGAGACGAAGGACGACATCGAGAAGCTGAGACAATCGGTGCACCTAACTAATTCAGGCCTAACAGTCGACGAGCCCCATAAAAGGAAGCCTAGGGTTGTGATTTTAGGAGTGCCAACATCCATGCAGGAAAATGAGGTTTTTACTTGTTTATACAAGCAAAATATAGCCGAAAAATTTCAGAACTACAGCCTTGAGACGTTTTTGGGCTCAATTAAATTAAGTCATAAGTCAGGTAAGAAAGACACTGTGACCTGTAATTACATAATTGAAGTATCTGCAGTCATACGCAAAGCCCTGATATCACAAGACCGAGTTTTTATAAATTGGTCGTCATGCCCTGTGAGAGACTTTACTTTGGTCACCCGATGTTATAAGTGTCAGCAGTATGGACATGCAGCCAAGTCATGTCGACAAACATCACATACCTGCGGCCACTGTGGTGATCAAGGTCACTCGATAAAAGAATGCCCAAAAAAGGCTGACGAACCAAAATGCGCTACTTGCTTGCATTTCAAAAAGCCAGACAAGCATAACACAGGCGCTGCTGACTGCCCCGCGAAAATAATGGCTGAAAAAAGGTACAGTAAGCTTCAAAGAAACCGGACCCCCCTTTGATGATGATATCATACGTTTAAGTTTTTCGTAATGTAACGTAAATGGCGTGTTGGTCTAGTGGTTTGGACTGCGGCTTAGCAATTCGATGGTCACGAGTTCAATTCCGCGGATGAGATTTATTTTTTTCTTTTTTTAGTTTCTTTAATAGTTGATTAGGTGATTTTCGTAACTTTATTTCAGAAAACATCCATATTTAAGAAAACAAATGTGATGTATGAGGTTTGTAAGAAAAGCCAGGCATGTTGCATAAACAATATTCATTTATTTCATTAATTACTTTTCTAGGAATCCACATTATACAGTTATTACGAGTATACAGTTTTCTATATGTGTTAAATTAGGGTTATTTACTTAAAATATTAACTAAATACAAAATATATACCCTGGGTGAGGTGTAGAACGTTTAACATTAGATAAAGGTTCGTTTATAGATATTTCTAGTAACATAACTACAATATTTATTTATTCAAACTTGTAAAAACATATTTTTTTATACTCTGTATGATCTTATGGGGAAAAAAGCCTGGTTAAAAATGAAATGTTGTCATTTGTGCCTGTGAATTACAGAGGAAGAACCAACATGCTAAACTATAACAGTATAGCAATATACATCTTTCTCTTTTATCACAATTTCTGATAACCCTTTTAACACAGCATTAGAAAAGTATGTGAGGTCAGATGGTGCATCGTTAGACACATTACAAGACTACTTGTAAACAAGAGTAACTGGATTCATAATAATAAAGGTTGTTTATTTTTCATTAACTACGAGATAATGATCCCACAAATATTGGGAATTATTAACACTTGCTCAAACGTTCCAATGCAATTTTATCAGATAAGTTACACAATCAATCTGCCGAGTAAATTGTCTATTAATAACGCAGACGATGGCAGTCATGAAGACTTTTCATGCCCGAAACCATATTGAAGCTTGCAGCACTATTTCGATTTAGTTCCCAGGTTTTGTGTGTCCCAAGGTGTCGCTCCGATTCATTAGTGTAAGCAGTTGGGTGAGATCGCATTTCACATCACCCGTCGCTTGATACCTTTGTATCCATCTACGAACTATTTTTCTCTGTAATGAAAACAATAATATTAGAAATACATAAAAAATCCACCTTGTAAGTAATAATGCAACATGGT
Organism: Eremobia ochroleuca; assembly: GCA_949629135.1. Taxonomy (NCBI): domain Eukaryota; kingdom Metazoa; phylum Arthropoda; class Insecta; order Lepidoptera; family Noctuidae; genus Eremobia; species Eremobia ochroleuca. Next base: position 4,186,404 of record OX451392.1, read on the forward strand.
TGTAACAGTAAATATATGTGTATAACGTAAATCTTACCGTTAAGCCCACATTTCTCGTGCTATTTTCTTTATGCTTTGTTCCTGTTCCCAGAGAACAACAATTATTTTAGCCTTCAAAAAGTTGTTAATCGCACCATACTATCGGTTAATAGAATCAACTGTTCAAAAACTTCGTAAATTGGATAATTTTACGACGAAGACATTACACACAAGCTGATCGGCACGAAAACGAAACGATTTGAAAAAGAATTATACCCTCAATCACAGTTTAGTAAATAGGGCGAAGAAGTATTCTAAATTCAACCTTAACTCGCAGTTCATACAGCAGTTAAGTTTCTGAAGTAAAATGACGGTAGTGCAACAATCGGAATCAAGCACAATCTATTCAACCAAACAAGAAATCTATGCTAATTTCAACCTTATCTTTTAGTTAATTGAAGAGTTACGTATTGCATTTTGTAAAACAAGGTTGTGGACGGTAGGTGTATCTCACGTGGTGGAAGTTGAAATTTAAACCTTAATGTCTAGAAGATTAGACCGTTATCAAACTTGTTCGATAAAAGGAGTAATGCTATTCGAATTTTCGTTGAAATTACTAATTGAGCCAATAGCCTATTGGTATAAGGCACGGTCTTAATGATCGTCTGGCGCCTGGTGATGTGGGTTCGTATCCTATACGGCACGGTAGTGTCTTTTTGTAAGTTATTCTTGGTATACGGTTCGGCCAGAAGCCGAAAAAAATACCACAATACCTAATTATTAAAAACATACAAATAATATTTGAGTCGGATCGGTGGATGCTCGGGCAGAGATGGGTGCGGCGCGGGCGGCGGGGAGGGAGCTGCTCGGGGCCAGTCACGTGACGCGCCCGCCGTCGCTTGAGCGATTATTCTTTAAGTCTTGGCGGGGTTCGTTTTCTGTGACGCGTACTGTACATCAATTCTGTAGATTATGGAGGCGCCTAAGAGCGCCGTAAATTAGTTATTTTTTCTGACCTTTTTTTCTTATATTTTTATTTTTATATTTATACTTTTAACTACCATTATGATAAATAGTCTGATTAATGATTTAGATAATTTCTCTGTATCAGAGTCCAAAGTTTGTGAAGCTGAACACTGTAAACAATGTCTATCTGGCTACAAAACACCGCTAACCATATTAACACAAAATATTCGCAGTGTTTTTAAGAATTTTGATAGCTTTAGTGCATTTCAGCAAAGGTTAAACATAAATTGTGACGTCATTGTTTTAACCGAGTGCTGGCTTGCTAAACAATATAGCATACCACTAATCCCGGGATATAATATGTATAGAAGTACTATAAATTACAACCAAAATGATGGGTTGGTAGTTTATGCAAGAGATCACCTCAATGTCTCTGTTCAGGAACCTGATATGCACGACTGTAACAGATTGCTAGTTAAAATCGGATCAGAATTTGCGATATTAGCATTATATCGGCCTCCGTCTTTTAAAAATACTAGCATTTTTACTGACTCCCTGAATGAGACCTTGCAAACCCTATCATCCATCAAAAACACGATTGTAATTGGAGATATTAATATCAATATACTACCAGGAAGTGCTGATGCGTTTGCTCAGGACTACCTCAACCTATGCGCCTTTCATGGCCTGCTCCCAGCACACAGCTTTCCTACACATCATAGTGGCTCCTGTTTGGATCATATTATGCTTAAATCGAATTTGCCTTCTATTGCACTTGTTGTTAACTCAACAATAACCGATCACAATGCTGCCCTACTAACCCTTAATTGTAAATTACCTAAACAAGACACTCGCAAAATTTCAAAACTGAATATAAATAAACTTGAAGACGATTTACGAGTCATCGATTTTGATCCAGTCTATAATTCCGCTGACCCGCAGTTTTGCATGTTGTATGTAATTGAAAACATACGAAATGCAATTCAGAAAAACACAGTCGTATCGCAGTTGAGCAACAAAAATCACAACATAAAACCATGGATCACATCAGGTCTTATTCGCTGTATGAAACATAGGGATAAACTGCATATGAAAGCTAGATCTAATCCTGACAATGCAGTATTGCAACTTTCGTACAAAAGATATCGAAATTTCTGTAATGATCTCCTTAAAAAAATAAAAAGCAACTACGACAAAGTGGCATTGGAAAAGGCTGGAACAAATAGTAAAAAGATCTGGAAATATATTAAAGACGCAACGTATACAATTAAACAGTATGAGTCATCTTCAGGTTTATTACAAGCACACTCGTCACCACTGGAATCCGCTAACATAGCAAATAATTTCTTCGTTAATGTCGGAAAGTGTCTGGCAGAAAAAAATCTGGACAAGTCCCAAAACCCAATGAGCACTCCTTTAACATGCAGCACTGCTTCAACATCCTTTGCGCTGCTCGATACTGACGAGACTGAGGTAGAAAATATAATTATGACCTTGAAAGAAGACTGTGCAGTTGGCTGGGATAACATATCGAATAAAATTATCAAAAAATTCAAGGACATTTTAGTACGACCACTGACTTATATTTTCCGCATTTGTTTATCTTCAGGACATTTCCCCGAGTGTCTCAAAAAATCTGTAATTGTCCCTGTCTATAAATCAGGTAGCAAAGAGCAAGTGACGAATTATAGACCTATTTCTTTACTGCCTTCCATGTCAAAAATATTGGAAAAAATTATTAACAGAAGGTTGTTGAAATATTTGGAAGATAAATCAATTCTGTCTAAGCGGCAGTTTGGATTTAGACCTAAAGTTTCAACTGCTGATGCGGTACACCATCTGACTGACTATCTAGCGCAAGAACTTGACAAGGGTAACCACACAGTAGGAATCTTCCTGGACCTCGCCAAAGCTTTTGACACAGTTTCCATTCCAATCCTGTTGCGCAAGCTTGAGATCATGGGTGTAAGAGGCACCCAGCTGAAAATTTTCAAAAGTTATTTAGAAGATCGTTCCCAGTGCGTAAAGATTGGCAATGTTCTCAGCGCTGTTCAAAAAAACACATTTTTTGGTGTTCCTCAAGGAAGTATTTTAGGGCCTACACTGTTTTTGATCTATATAAATGACCTTTGCAATCTAAAGCTAGAGCATGGCACTATCATTACTTACGCTGACGACACTGCTCTACTCTTTTCGGCTGACTCAGAAAATGAAGTCTACAATCTTGCGCAACACGGATTCAATATTGTAAATAAATGGCTTCAAAATAACTCACTAACCCTAAATGCAGAGAAGACAAGTTTTATTAAGTTTTCTATGCGTAAACAAATATCGAAGATCCCCTCAGCGTTGCATGCTCATTGTTGCCCAATCCCTGCAGACAGCCCATGTAAGTGTCCTAATATTAAAAAGACAGATAAAATAAAATACCTGGGTATTATAATAGACGAAACCCTTTCCTTCAGACCGCATATGGAAGCTCTAAATAATAGAATTCGTAAGCTGATATACGTATTCAAAAAGATACGATGTATAGCAGATCCAATAATAATTAGGCAAGTATACTTTGCCCTTTGTCAGTCAATTTTGACTTACTGTATCACTTCATGGGGTGGGGCGAGTAAAACTTTGCTACTACCCATTGAAAGAGCACAAAGAGCTATTCTCAAGGTGGCTACTTGCCGTCCTTTTCTTTTCCCCACTAACACCCTGTATAAAGCTTGTAAAGTACTAACAGTTCGACAGTTATTTATAATGAGCACTGTACTAAAACAACACGCGGCGCTTCCTTTCAGCACTGAATTCACAAAAAGGAGACGGAAAGATATTGTTTGCCCTCAAAAAAGCACAAAGCATGCTTTTACAGCCAAATTTTATATGTACCTCGGACCGCTACTCTATAATAGGCTAAATGATAAAGGAAACATCTACTCCTTAAATCAGAGTAACTGCAAGAAAATCCTTATGCAGACTCTTCAAACTATGTCCTATGAAGATACAGAGAAGTTATTAGTTGTACTAAAGTAAATATTGTTAGTAATAGGTATATAATTTTATAAACGTTTTACATGTGTACCAATAAGTACCAATAAGACAAATATGATAATTAAGTGATTATTTAATAAATTATTGTTACCTCCAATCGCCTGAAACACAGGATTACCTAGTTCAGGCACAAAAAAAAAAATGGTGAACTTGACATAGATTTAAGAAAAACTGTATTTAGCGTTAGTCCTTATATTATTGAATAAATTTTATTATTTTATTATTTATTTATTATTATTATTATTAGCTTGGAAAATAAATTGGGGGTAACTATCAATATTTCTATACTTACATGATGTTTACTCGTCTATGGATCTAATACTCAATACTTTATTAGCATTCCACAATGTGTACTGTAGTAATTTAAATTATATGAGATCATTATGGACCCAGTCGGACACAGCAAAATAGTGGAAGAGAGGAAACTTTGACAAACTTGGCTAAGTAAGTCATCTGTACTAAATCTAATATTATTATAGTGTTTTTTTTTTTAACATATACAGTTAACTGTACTGGTAATTACTAATACTTATCAAGATATGTTAGCACTTATACAACGTGTAACGTTAAATGCGCAAAACCTCAGACACCCCAACTGATTTTTAATTAATTTGACCTATTTCAGAGAGAAAATAAGCCATTAAAAAAATTGTAAAGGTTTTATGAGCTGTTTTGGTTTTACTGGCCATTCTGATAGTTTCTTGCGTCTGCGACGACGCTTTATCGAGGGAGGACTCGTCACCGGGCCGCTGCGCCGCGCTGACCTTGGCTTGCTTGACCTATTAAGAAATAGACACGGCAACGTTTTTAATGAAGATTTTTTGAAAAAAGTGACCTATATTAAAAAGTGGTTCAATTAATTCTGCTCGTTATTCTGATCAAACTATTTTCAGGTTTTGCGCATTTAACGTTACACGTTGTATATTGTCGTTTAAATATTCGTTTATACGTTTAGTATTGAGCTAAGGCCCCTCCAAGCATCGCTATGACTAGTCCTATCGCTAACTATATCCAACGGCTTTCTTGGAGCTTTACAGGGTCATAAGTCTATCTTGTAGATAGCCTACCCACATTGTGAATTCAGTCAGCTTTTCTATCTAGAGTTGTTCTCGTTTATTCTCGTTCCGAACACGTCATCCACGTACAGATATCATACAAAGGTGATACGAGATTTATTTCAATTCAAATAACAACTTCATTTCATAACCAGATGGTGCTCCTGCCAATACTCTTCTACGGAGTACAACAAATGTAATTTAATAAATTCAATATCGAATATCATTTTATTTTTAGAACTATGAGAATGGTTTAACGATTCTCCCCTTTATCTTTTGAACATCTGATCGGTTTCGTTATATTGAAGGCGACACCCTGCTTCGTACTCTGTAAGGTATGTTTAGGGCTCACGACATGACTCCGATGCGATGGCGTCCAGCAGAAGTATGGGCTAAAGATGTAGTAATTGAAGATTGTTTAGAAAAATTTGAAATTCTAAGTTCAGTGAAAAGCTTTAAACTGCTAACAATTAATGAGTTTTTTTCAATTGTGAGGTGTGTGGAGTTCTAGAGGACATGCATCACTTGTTAATGGAATGTGTTCGCTATGAGGTTGATAGGAGTAGGCTGTTCAGGGCTCTAAATTTGAACAAGAACGATATAGGTACATTCCACCAAATATTAAATAAGCCGAGCTCTGAAGATGCGAGAAAATTGTTCGACTTTATGGCCCTGATACATTGATCAGTTGGATGTGTATCTTGTATTAGGTTACGATGGGACTGGCATACGCTGTGCGTTATAAAAGTCCCTGAATTTTAAAGAATAAATAGAAAAAAATAAATTATTGAGTTTTCTTAACTGTGGCCTATAACTTACTTAATTTAACTGAACCTACGTTTGCAATGTTCGGAAGTTCGACCAGCATCATTTCTGCCAAAAGACGAGCACTGCTGGACAGAGGCTTCCCCCAAGCACCGCCACTTCGACCGGTTCTGTGCTTCACGTATCCATTGGATTCCTGTGGCCTTCACAAGGTCGTCGGTAAGCCTAAAATGATAACATACTTTTATAACAGTGCATTTACATAATATGGTAGGATCAAAGTATCAACTCCGATCGCGCGATATAAGTATCTCTGAGAAGGTAAAGATAGGCACATACCAGTAGGAGCACGTGTAATTTCTCTCCTTTCTCTATGTTTTACATTCCCGTCGTGTCTCCCGGGAGCGTTCCGACATACAGCCGGTTATTTCTTACATTTTCTACTAAATTCACAGTTAGGAAATTGAATTTTTCGAATTCCACGTCTTATAGACTCGCTGCCATTTTAACCTGACCTCCCCTAACGTTCGGTGTTTCGACAACTTTAGGGTAAAGAGGTGTGATGTATCGAGTTCCAATGGTCTTGATAAGCTGGCAGTGTACTTTTTTATTCGCGATAGGTGAGCCAGAAAAAGCGGTGAGTGAGTATGGCCGGCAGTATTGCGTTGTTTATAATATAGGTATGAGTGAGAATGTATTCACCCTTCTTGAATCATTTATGGTAACAGCGATGGAACCGCTGCGTTTGGTCCCAGGTGAATATCAAATGTGTTTTTCATGAATGTCTTTTTCCTGGTATTTTTAGAACATAAACTTGTATGGAAGTCAACTTATGTCTGTTCGCACTATCAGAACACGTGATAATAATAAAAGTTTAAATAACACAAGTTTTATTAGGAACAATTCTTCTTATACTTTTTGTGTCGATGGTACTTTTCTTCGATATTTTAAATTGTTTGAGCCGAGTAGGTGGCCACGTTGATTGCGGCATCAGTGGCATTCATCATGTCATTCAAGGAACAATTTAGGTATAACTTAACAAAACACACGAAAATAGTTGGAAAAGTAAAATACTGTGGCGCGGTTATCAGCGCTCCACACAAAATACATGAAAAACATTTGTACCAGAGTCAAATGTAGAATTACAAAAAAAAAAGTTTGTAAGTAATAGTGTAAAGTGGAAGTACTTACGTGTATTATGCATTAGTCTATTATGAGAGAACGCTATCATATGAATTTATTTGCAATACCAAAATACAATAATTTAACTACTGAATAAACCTAATTCAGTACATTAAGTCGATGTATATTCAGGATTCCGATAGCAATTAAATTGATATTAAACATGTGACAAATTGATAGATTATCGACATTCATGTTTTAGAACAATATTATTTTCAAATCAGCATCCGGTATGTTGAATCAGATTTAATACGTTCGTTCATATTGCCGCAGATTCACACCAACACATCAGCGAGAGTGAACGTAAAAAATTTCCATTTTGCAATCTGCCCGTTACGAATTTAATTCTCATTGTGAAAATTTACAATTAATAACACGACTTAAAATTTCAGATCTCTGGTGTAGAATATAAAGTTCAAAATGGAATGGACAGAATGTTAATAGTTAACTGAAAACCCATTATTATATGGCAAACAATCCCGCTAATGACGGGTTTTATTAAAATTGAAATGAAATCGTCCACGTCGCCGAGACATTTATTGCGAATTTTTGCCTTACAGTTATTTTAATGACGATTTGTTTTAAAATTATTATCGCTGGCGAGACTCTTATCTCGACTATTGAACATAGTCAGACCGTCATGGTTCTTATGGACTTATAAATAGATAAGTGGAGCTTTCTGTAATGCTTTTACCACCATGTTAAAAACGCACTATGTTGTGTCTTTGAGTTACTGTACCATTGAGTAGGTTTTGTTCCTTTCAGTCTCAGGCCGTGACAGTCCCTAACACTGGTACAGACGCCAGCACATCAAGCTACCCGAAACTATCAGATTTTCCCAATCAACTTTGAACCTTATGCTTCAGCGATAAAGTTGAAAAACTATTAAAGAAATCTGACAGATTGTAGTAGCTTGATGTGCTGGCGTCTATACATATTTTGGATGTCCTAGATTGTCTTAACTTAAGAACTTTTAACCTTATGTGGTTTTACTCTGTAGAAATCAGCTGATCACAAGACATGCTCCGTCTTGTCTATTATACAACGTGTAACGTTAAATGCGCAAAACTTCAGACACCCCAACTGATTTTTAATTCAATTGACCTATTTCAGAGAGAAACTAAGTCATTAATTTTTTTTTAAGGTTTTATGTGCTGTTTTAGTTTTACTGGCTATTCTGATCGTTTCTTGCGTCTGCGACGACGCTTTACCGAGGGAGGAGTCGTCACCGGGCCGCTGCGCCGCGCTGACATTGGCTTGCTTGACCTATTAATAAATAAACACGGCAACCTATATTAAAAAGTGGTTCAATTAATTCTGCTCGTTATTCTGATCAAACTATTTCCAGGTTTTGCGCATTTAACGTTACACGTTGTATATTATTGTCTATTACATGCAATAGGTGTCATTTTCAGAAACACTTAAAAGAGTTTATTCAATTCCGTAGTTACTGTGTGTAACTTTAAAGACGCAATTAAAATTAAAACAAGCCAGACACATAGGAATAGCTACACAAAAAATTCATCATAAAAACATTTCTTAATTTCAAAATGCCCTAACTCATACCAAACAATGATGCTACCAGTAGCGATACAGTTCGCAAAACGGCTGATCGCGACATAAGCGCTCACAGAGCAGTACTGCCAGCTATCAGTCGCCATAAGCGAAATGTTTGTGAAACTAGCGTACGTTCGCAAACGCTGCAATTCTTTGACTCAGTCATTAGTGTAGATCAGGTAAGTATAGAGAGATCAGGTGAAAAATGGGAAGGAACTGCACTATTTTAGGTAAATTTTTGGAGTTTCCTGAAATTGTATCGCGGCAAAAACATTCTTATGACGTACAGAATCAATGAAACAAAAAAACGATTTGAAGGAATTAAAACAGGTTACTCTGATAAATCTTGGCAGTTGAAATAAATAACTTGAATGCTTTTTTTTTCGACTTTCTAATCCAGATGGAAAAGTGCGTACTGTTTTTCTAATCAGTAGGCACTACTGTTCTACTAAACGCATTTTGCAAGTTTTTAAATCTTCTGTGAGACTCCTTCATTAAAGGTCCAACCTGACTGCGTTTCTGCATTCTAAAACTATCTTTGCCTTTCTAACCATTACACTCGGAAAGGACCGTAACGCCTCACGATATTTTCTCGCAAACTTGAATCTAAAACTAACTTCCATTTGCATTCCTAATAGTCTTTATTTCAATATTCATAAAGCTGCCTTTTGGATGCAAATAGAATCCTATATGTTGGCACATAATCTCAGTATGGAGTACTTTGACATTTTGTGAATTGATAACATCTTTTCTAAACACGCTACTATGTTCCGCTGTGATTTTAGATAACGTACCTGTTCATCAACTACCCGTTTATGTACATTTCGATTAAAAAACTGCTTTCTTTTTGAGGACTGAGTTAACAATTGGCTAAGGAACTTACAGTCAGTAAAGACGACGACGATACGAGACGATTGATAGGTTTTATTGAATGTATTAAGATAACGCATCGTCGTAACATTTATCAGTATGCTCATGTCAATGGCCTCGCCTCTCATGTACGAGGTTGTGGGTTCAAATCCGGGCAAGTACTAATGTGAAAGAAAACAACGTGAAGAAACATGGACTTATTGGCTAATAAAAGCCTGAAATCGCTAATCCGTGGTGATCAATGCTCTTGCCTTCTCTATATGAAAAGAGGCCTTTGTTGTGCAATGGGACAGTAATAGATTGGTATTATAATGGCCACTGGCCTCAAATTAGAATTGTTTTGTCGTCAAGAAAACACTCAGAAACTTCTATAACGAATAAACAAAAGCCACTGCTTCAGTAATCCATCTCCCTGATAAAGCACCAATAATCCGCCTGGCAACAACTTCCTCGTAGTGGTCTCCAAAATTGTCAGCAAAATTGTTAATTGGGGCAATCACTGGCTTAGCCCCAACCACAGTTGATTACAGATCTCAGTTTAGAAAATCCGAACTCAATTTAGCTGTATCAATTCCAAAGTCAACATTGCAAACGAATTTGTCATTAAGATTTCTCAAATTAACCCTAATTTTGGTCCTGCCCAATAAGACCGCGAACGGAAAATTTGTGCGCCCCTCCGCGTCCCAAGACCAGATGTTTTGAAATCGCTGAAGATTTAATTAAACAAACTTTTGGTGGTGAACAAAGTTGCTTAAATATAGAGTTTTGTTAGCACAGCGCGATGTAAACATGATTTGTATGACAGTTTAATTTTAATCGAAAAGTCTCAAGTGTCAGAATGTCATTGGGAAGTTCCTCCGAAGATAATATTGGAAGTTCTTGTTAATGAAGAGTTTGAAATATTCATGAATAATTGCCACGCTCAAATTAACATAATTATTATAGTTTACGCGTACCATATTAACAAATAACAGTTTGCAAACTTAAACTTATAATGAACGCGATATATTATGTAGCATTCATCATAATCAGCCTAAAACGTTCCCACTGCTGGACCACAGACCTCCTTTTTGTGAGGGAGTGGGCCGCACTGGGTCCGCGTGGTGGATACCACGTGGGCCCAGGGCGGGTTGGTTGATGATACTAAATAAAATCAAATAAAAATAAAAATATTTATTTGATACTTAAAAATACATGTTACAAGCCAGTAATAATTAAATAGCACATCAATGTATTGCCAGAAATTTGATCCTAACCCCCAAACTAGGCCTGGACCTGTATTTTGGGAGTCAGCGTTCAGCCATGGGTTCTATTTACAATCGAACAGCATTTTGTAGGAGTGTCGCTATAAAGTTGACAGCGAGGATTATTGCCATATGGTAACACAAGTAGGTTGATGATACATAGATAGATTATAATTATACACTATACAAATTCACTTTTTGTTTTTCTAGTAGGTAAATACGGGGTGTCTGGAAAGTCATGGATTACCTTTTACCTGCTGATGGGCCACATTGAGACCTACCAATAAAAAAAGAATGACGTACCAATAATTTTTTTTTTTTTTTCACCAGGGCCGATCAAAAATCAGGAAAAATTTTTTTTTGTGAAAATTTTAAGTTTGAACCTATATTTTAGGTATTTAAAAGATGATACTTGTAACTTTCTTGTATTCAATCGATAGTAGGATGATTCAAGATGAAAATAAAAAAACCTGTACTCGAAAAAGTTTTCATTCGTAGAAATGGCATGGAAAAAACTGATCAAAGGTATAGATTTTCCAAAATGACATTAAACATCAAAAAACTCGGAAACCATAAGACTTTTACCATGGTCATTTTCTTTTATTGGTAGGTCCTAATGTGGCCCATCAGCAGGGAAAAGCCAATCCATGACTTTCCGGACACCCAGTATTTTAAATTATATAGATTTTTAATCTAATTATGAAACTTCAACCGCACAATGATCGCTTATAAAAACTTATTTAATGAAAACCTTGTAGTGTCGGGAGGTATTCGTGCGGGCGGAGATAAATAAAGGTTTGTACACCGACACAGTAAAGTTTATAGTTTATTGGAAGGTATAAACACTTAGCACAGTAGATACACAGTTTAGAGTCCACAACACAGCAAGAATGAAGAGAAACACTAGATAGATAGATGGAGTAAACAGATAGAAAGCAAAGCGAGATGTTCAAAGTAATTAGCGTAAGACCGGTAGCGGATCGAAACACAGTGATCTCCCGAAAGGCGGTAGGCTGACTGGCGGCGCGGGCGCGCGAGTGCAACATGCGATGGTGCCGTCTCGCTCGCCCTCACTGCGCGTGACGTATGCGAGCCGACACATCGCGAGAACAATAGGGCGCGTCATAGCCGAACTAATTACTTATCTACTAATACACAAAATATGTTTGTCCTGCATGTTGTACATATATAATGAACACTTAAATATTGATTTATTCTTTTAAATATTTACTTTAATGATATAGGTGGAGTGATATAGGTACTTAATAATTAAGTGTCACTACATCACCCCCCTCCAGAGACCGTCAAGGGCGATAATAGTCGGGAAATCTTACGCGACGTCCCGACCGCGTCGTTTTGATGACATCATCATTGGCACCAGGTAAGTCATGGTAATCCGCGCGTGGAGTGTGGTGCTGAGTGTCATTGTAAGTGTCAGGTGGTCGATGGGGTGTGTTGTCAGGGTCGCGGAGTATGAAGGCAGGTTTTAGGCGGTCTATCGACACGCTCACCTGCTTGCCATTCATTAGCAACTTGAAAACTTTGTCTCCTCTATGAACGACTTTGTGTGGACCAGAGTATGCTGGTTTTAGGCCCCCACCTGCAGTGCAGTCTCGCAGGAATACATGTGACGATGTGGTCAGATCTTTGTAAATGAACGTTTTGAATTTACTGTTGTGCCTGGCCGCCGGTGATGGTTGCAGTTTCCTAACAAAACTCCGAAGCCTTGATAGGTAATCTGACATGTCGATAGTCTCGTTAGACTGACTGTCAAAAAATTCGCCTGGAAGATGCACCGCCTGGCCATAAACAAGTTCGGAGGCCGAAGCCTGTAAGTCTTCCTTATATGCGCTGCGTATCCCTAATAGAACCAATGGCAGCGATTCCACCCAACTAGCATTTGAGTGGCAGGTTATAGCACTTTTAAGTTGACGGTGAAATCTTTCCACCATTCCATTACTGGCTGGGTGGTATGCCGTGGTTCTGCGGTGTTGGAAGCCAGCTATTTCAGACAAGTTTTTGAAAAGAGCTGACTCGAATTGTCTTCCCCTATCCGTCACGATATCTGAAGGACAACCGAAACGAGAAATCCAACCGTTGATGAATGCCTTTGCGACGGTTTCTGCAGTTATGTCTGCTAGCGGTATTACCTCAGGCCATCGCGTAAAGCGATCAACGGCGGTGAGGCAATACCGGAACCCTTGACACAGTGGCAATGGACCTATAAGGTCAATATGGACAAAAGCAAACCTTGAGTGTGGTAATGGAAAGGAACTCACTGGAGCAAAGACGTGCCGTGTGATTTTAGATCGTTGACAAGCTAAACAGGAACGGACCCACTCACGACAGTCTCTCTTGACACCAGGCCAAACGTACCGCTCAGTGACTAATCTGATCGAAGCCTGGGCACCTGGGTGACTTAAGGAGTGTAGGCTCGCGAATATAGCATTGCGTAACTCCTTAGGGACGTATGGTCTTGGTGTGGCGCTGCTGACGTCGCAGTACAGCTGACTCTGAGAACCTGGAATCTTTACCTGTTGGAGATGCAATGAGGTTTCGCCAGCCAACAGTTCCTTTAGTTCGTCGTCTTTGAGTTGTGCGGCGGCAATTTTTTCAGCGTCTACTGGTTGAGCAATCTCGTCTATACGAGAAAGCGTATCCGCCACGACATTGTTCTTCCCCGAGATGTGTCTTATATCCGTAGTGAACTGGGCTATAAGATCGAGGTGACGAAATTGTCGGGGGGAACAATTCTCTTTACGCGAGTGAAAGGCGAATGTAAGGGGCTTGTGGTCTGTATATACCACGAAGTTACGAGCCTCTAACATGTGCCGGAAATACTTTACGCTCTCGTATATTGCTAGCAACTCGCGGTCGTAAGGGGAGTACTTAGCCTGTGCTGGACTTAACTTACGTGAGAAAAAAGCAAGTGGCTCCCATAGTCCCTCCTTCAGTTGCTGCAAGACCGCACCGATAGCTACATCTGAAGCATCCGTGACCAACGCCAGTTTTGCGTTGCAGTCAGGATGGACCAGCAATGTTGCTTGACAAAGGCTGTCCTTGCAATTCTGGAATGCCTCGAGCTCCTGGTGTGTAAGCTGTATTGATTGTGAACCCTTAACCGAGCCAGTTAACAGGGCATTCAAGGGTGCTTGAAAACTAGCTGCACCAGGAATAAACCTACGGTAAAAGTTAAGCATCCCAAGAAATCGACGAAGCTCTTTCACGGTCTTTGGCGCAGGAAACTTCTGGATAGCCTCGACCTTGGATGGCAATGGTTTAGTTCCCTTGGCAGAAATATGGTAGCCTAAAAAATTTACCTCTGATACCCCGAAGAGACATTTTGAAGTGTTGATGACCATGCCATAGTCTCGGAGTCTGGTAAAAAGCTGATGAAGGTGATGCTCATGAGTCTTGTGGTCTTTCGAAAACACTAAGAAGTCGTCTAGGTAAGCATATGTGAAATCCAAACCCCTGAGCATCTCGTCAACGAAGCGCTGAAATGTCTGCCCGGCATTTCGAAGTCCGAACGTCATGTACGGAAATTCGAATAGTCCGAAGGGCGTTGTGATGGCTGTTTTCGCGATGTCTTCTGGATTTACTGGAATTTGATTATATGCTTTCACGAGGTCGATCTGTGAAAAAACGGTACAACCAGACAGGCTATGAGAAAAATCTTGAATATGTCGGATTGGGTATTGGTCTGCAATGGTCCGAGCATTCAACATTCTGTAGTCGCCGCAGGGTCGCCAGCCGTCATCTTTTTTAGGTGCTAGATGGAGGGGCGACGACCAAGACGACTCGGATAAGCGGCAAGTACCGCACTGCAACATAGACTCAAATTCAGCCTTCGCTATTTTTAACTTGTCTGGGGCGAGTCTACGGGGTGAACAGTAGGTAGGCGGGCCCGGTGTAGTCCGAATGTGATGAAACGTGTTGTGTTTGTGAGTTCGGTGTATACCGGGTGGACGGGTGATGTCGGGGTATTCCCGTAGTATATGATTGTATGCGGAATCACCAAGACTTACCTTCACCGAAGAAATATCATCAGAACGACGGGCAGGTGAAGCCGGGGTCGAAAGTGATGTTTGGTTGTCAATAAGGCGCTGATTTCTGCAATCCACAATCAAATTATAGTATGATAAGAAATCCACGCCTATTATCGCCTTTGTTACATCGGCAACGATAAATCGCCAAGCGAAGTCGCGGCGCAACCCTAGGTTTAGAGTCGTGTTAATAAATCCATATGTACTCATTTTTGTTCCGTTTGCCGCACATAACTGGTAATTCGTCTTCTCACGTCGCTGTGTTATCGCCGATCGGGGGTAGACACAGAGGTCGCTCCCAGTGTCGACCAGAAACTGCATCTTGGACCGTTGATCGGTGACAAATAAGCGACCAGCACTCGGACAATCGTCGGTCGCCATTACTGATTGCCCTGATCGTTTCCCGACTTTTGGTAGTCGCAGGGTTTATTGCACTTCCTCGCCTTGGCTCCAAAATTGTGGTGGTACCAGCATTGCGGGGACCGTTTATAACTGGAATGCGATCTGCTTGAGTTCGAACGGCGACGCGTATGACTTCTGGATCGTTCTCTACCTCGAGAGAGCCTGTCTACCCTATCTGCTAGTTTCTCCATTTGCCTGGTAAGTGCCGCGATCTCTGAGTTGACGCCGTTACCCGGTGTACTCGCTGGTGTAGCAGTCGTAATTGCCGAAGTTGATGCCAACTGTGTGCCGACCACGTCATGGATCCTGTCAGCCAGCTCGGCCAACTCTGGTAGGCCTGTTTTGCACTGTGATGCCACGATAGCCTGCGTGCTGTTGGGTAGGCGGCTCGTCCATATTGTCCGCAGGAACTCCTCTGGGACGCCTGGACCAGCTAGGTTCAGTAGGTGGCGATAAAATTGCGACGGCTTTCGATCACCTAGCTCTTCATGCATAAGAAGCTGTTTGACCTTTTTCTCACGCGACGCCGATAGCCTCTTAATAAGCTCACCTTTGAGCTTCTCGTACTTTTCAGTGGCCGGAGGGTAGCTGATAATATCTTCGACCTCTGCCGCGTACTGCGGGTCTAAGTTGCCTGTGATGTAGAAGAACTTAGTCTCATCCGACTTAATGTTCGACAGGTTAAATTGAGCCTCCATTTGAGCGAACCACAGTGCCGGTTTTTCCGGATAGAATGGTGGAATTCGCACACCCACACGAAATGTTTCCGCTGCTTTCTCGCCGTCATTTTCTCCATGGGTTGGTTTGCTCTGTGCCATCTTCGTGTTCAGACTCGGGGTCACCAATGTAGTGTCGGGAGGTATTCGTGCGGGCGGAGATAAATAAAGGTTTGTACACCGACACAGTAAAGTTTATAGTTTATTGGAAGGTATAAACACTTAGCACAGTAGATACACAGTTTAGAGTCCACAACACAGCAAGAATGAAGAGAAACACTAGATAGATAGATGGAGTAAACAGATAGAAAGCAAAGCGAGATGTTCAAAGTAATTAGCGTAAGACCGGTAGCGGATCGAAACACAGTGATCTCCCGAAAGGCGGTAGGCTGACTGGCGGCGCGGGCGCGCGAGTGCAACATGCGATGGTGCCGTCTCGCTCGCCCTCACTGCGCGTGACGTATGCGAGCCGACACATCGCGAGAACAATAGGGCGCGTCATAGCCGAACTAATTACTTATCTACTAATACACAAAATATGTTTGTCCTGCATGTTGTACATATATAATGAACACTTAAATATTGATTTATTCTTTTAAATATTTACTTTAATGATATAGGTGGAGTGATATAGGTACTTAATAATTAAGTGTCACTACAACCTATAGTTTGAAAGATGAATTTCTTCCAGTAACGTAGTATTATGCTCTTATAGTTTTATAACAGACTGCAATCAAGGGGTTTTAAATTATGAATTAAAACTTTAAGGTTGGTCCAGTTCGTGAGTGATGATGGTTTCTATGCGTAAGCTTCGCGGGTTTGACTCTTTTATAGAAAGTTTTTGCTTGCCTGAGTGTTAGGTAAGATTTCCTTCTGTTAACACATTTAGGCTCGTTTGCACTAATAACTCATTCTGTCTCTCTCAATTTCAAACTATTGACAGAAAAGAAACGATAATTTAAATACGTTAAACGCTAACATAATTTACGGTTATTTTGTAGTGCAAACGGGCCCTAGTGTACTTTTAAAGGAAAAACAAAAAACGAGCTACATGTTTAAATAAAAATCGATAAAATAGGTTTGAATGGCGTTTCCTAGAATAACGTGTAGCAATTAGAGAGTTACGCTATATCATACCTAAGTGACAAAGTAAGCATGCTCCAGTGGTTAGGCTATGAGGAAACCACCTATCATGTTAGTTCATAGACTGTGAACGGCCTTCGCCTGTTTTTCACAGTCGATTTACCATGTGTGGTGGACAATTCACGTTGCTTTCAAGGCTCCCGCAGGTTTGGACAGGCCGCACCGCCTTGCAAAATCCTTTCTCCATAATTTTCGTATATTTTGTATGAAACTTCGCGGTCCACGCCGCGCTTTCTTATATGAGAATGCGTCGCGCTAGCTGCGGCTATAATGTACGCTTAGCTTTATTCTTCATGGCGTTGCGAAATCTTGCTTACACAAACATAAAATCTTCGGTCGTCTTCGGAAGTAGGTACTCTATATTTGCGCGTGACAAATTATATACATGATTATTCGACACAGCACAAAAACAAGAAAGAAAACGCCACCATCCCTAACTTGCATCTGACCCCCTTCAAAGCCCAAAATACAGTGACAAAGACGCTCGAGGCCACGGAAACGATCCTTCATTAGGGGCCTGGGGTCAATAGGCCCACGGGGACACCGCTGTCCTCTGATTAAACCCGAATCATGACCCTCGGCCCTTTTTTGTCGTTCTCTAATCACACAGTATGATAATTTTGGATTAAAATTAACAAGACACAGAATATGCATAGGAGGGATCATCAATCCCTTTGTTTTATGAAATTTATGGTAATAGAGAATGAGGATTATTTTGGTCATCAAGCCCATGAGAATATGCACGTGGGATAATTTCTCTTTATGAACCTGTGAATCCAAACAATACCCAGTTTATGTACCAATGCCACTACAGTACAAAGTCGACCGCCCACAGAAGTATACATCCCACCTATAATGTAGGATGCGCACAGAGATGACAAGATGAGATAGATGATGCGCGGTTCATTTGTTTGCCAGTAGCTATTCGTGCGAAGCCTGGCCGTGGATCGCTGTGGACGATCCCGCCTGCATTTTCGTACAAAGCGAAGCCGGGTACATTTGCGTCGCTTAGAGTCCACGCACACGAGCGGCACGCGTCAACGATATAGCCAACTGCAGCCGTCGGCACGTCGGTAGCCGTTGAGATTCGTCGACGACAACCATCGGCGCATCAGCAGCTGCCGTCGACGCCGTACCGCTCGTGTATTTGAGTACGGTGCTCAAGTACACGAGTGGCTCGACGGCCGCAGTCGATGCGTCGGCGGGTGCAGTTGCCTGTGCCACTGACGCGTGCCACTCGTGTGGATGAACACTTAACCATGGGCTGCTGAAGAGCAGAACCTTGTTTCTTCTAAACACACGGAGAGAAAAATCTTAGAAAAATTACTGTGCTGTTTCATACACATAATCAGCCTATAATATTCCCACTGTTGGGACACAGGCCTCCTCTCTGTGAGAGGGAGTGGGCCGTAATCCACCACGCGGGCCCAGTGCGGGTTGGTAGATGTCACATGTCTTCGATTTTTTTTATCTAGGACATGCCGGCTGCATGCTGTTTCATAATCTGAGTGCATTTGAGTGATAATGGAAAAATTACCATGCTAACAAGGTAAAAATTCCTATGCTGCATAATAAAATGTATTGGACTAATAGTGGATTTTTCCCAATCTCACTCAGAAAATTTTCTGTAGATGTCACTTGTACTTACTTTATAGTGATGAGCACAGTAATTTTGCTAAGAATTTTCTCTTCGTGCACTAACACAAATCTGCCTAGCCTTTTCCCAACTATATTGGGGTCAGCTTCCGGTCTAACCGGGTGAAGCTGAATACCAGTATTGTACATGGAGCGACTGCCTATCTGACCTGCACAACCCAGTTACTGGGTAATACGATACCCCTTGGTAACACTGGTTGCCAGACTTTCGGGCTTCATACCGACCCATAACAACTATTAAAGATCTACGAATGACAGCCGGGACCAACCGAAAGAAGAAGAAAGAAAATACATTTATTTAGCACAGACTAAAAGACACATAATACACCAGATGCATAGATCAGATAAAAACAAAAAATAAAGATCAAATGAAAAGTGTAAAGTCCGATGTAAAAAATTAGCAGGAAAGTGTGCCTCACGGCAGAGCCAAAAAGGTCTAGTTCAGCAAAAATGCCAAACAACTGGTGCCTGACGCTTGTTTTCAACTGGACCTGATGTGTGAGGTGACGGATATAAATCAGTTTTATACTGCAATGTGCAAACAGCTCAACGTGCTTTCCGAGGCATGGAGGGATCTTGGTGCGTAAAGATGGTCACACATCCACGGAGCAACCGTGGCAAGCATGGCTTATCCTGATCTATCGACCCGTGCGGCTGTTATTAATTACCCACAAGCCCCTAACCACTAACATCTCTTAAAAGCACTACTTCAACAGTAAACATCAATCCATAAATACGTTATGTTTACTTATACTTAACACAACTGAAAAGGCAAACAAACAATCATAAACACAAAGTCATTCCAAGACTCCTCCTAAACAGCGTCGGATAACAAAACAGTTATTCAGTTATCTGATGGTTAATTAATTAAGCTCGCATCACACAGAACAATCGCAGTGCAGCGGAGCAAGTATGTAAATGCAGCAAGTCGCAACCTCAAGATTTGTGGTGCGGCCTCTTGATATTCCTGTTTCGGAATTATGATAGTTGAGCGCTCCGGGAATATTAATCCCGCGGAACTGTGCGATCCCGTGGCGTGCGGAGAATTCCCGCATAATCCCCGCTGTATCTACATTCGAGTGCTGTTACGAATTATGTTATTTTTAGGAATGTTTTATGCGTTTTGGGGTAAACCGATTTCGTTTGCCTTGGTCTAGCCTAAACATTACGCGAAGAAGGGTCATGGTCCACCGATGTCTTTTATGGTCGTTCAATGCTTCCCTAGAGGAAGTTCTTTTCGACATAAAGCCTGGTGCAATATTCCAGTTGAAAAGCTGGGACGAATATTCATATTTGTAATATATTTAATGCACATAGACCATCTTTCTTGTTAATTAACAAGAAAGATGGTCTATGTGCATTAAATATAAATATAAAAGTAAAATTTTACTTAATAAAAAAATTACTTAAATTCACTGACAGACAACCCACGGCCTAAGCCACTGCGGTTATAAGCATGTTTGCATAAGAATTCCGTTTATAACGAAAGTGAGCACTAAGAAATGATTTTTGGTCATTCATCACCTAAAGGATTTAAATGAATGAATGGGGATGAAAGTTTATATATGAAAGTTCGTCCGAAGATTGATATCGGACGCACGGCTTCTCAGTTTAATGAAACCCTATTATCCTAAACACAAATGACTGCCATCATATGATCTGTAATAGCTCAAAGCTGATCTCAACGCATTAATATTGTATTGAATTAATAGTGCATTATCAATTACAAATGACTTCGTCTTCACGACAAATGAGTGACAGCCAGTTAATTACTCAAACGCTGCCTGCAACTATACGAAACATTGATTTGAAGGAAGCAAATTTATATCGGCCATAAACGGCCCAATGTAGCAGTGAATGTCACTAGTTTATTAATTGTTGTTATTCAATCAAAACGGTGAATGAAAATATCGTGAGGAAACCGGCATGTCCTAGCCAAAAGTTCGAAGACATGTAACAACTAACAATCCACACTGGGCCCAAGTGGATTAAAGCCCACTTCCTCTCGCAGAGGAGAGGCCTGTGTCCCAGCAGTGGAAACATTATGGGCTGATATGCTGCTATGACTTAAAATTACGGTTAGAAAACTAGAAATAAACCACGTAGTTACTGCGTATCTTAAACGCTCCTTGCCAAATTATTTGCTGCAAACTGGCGCTGTCACCGGTTTAGGGTATTTTTTCATTGAAAAAAATTACATTAAAGGATTTAAAACAATTTCCTACCGCACGGGTCGATTGATCAGGTTAAGCTACGCTTGCCACGGTTGGTCCGCGGATGGGTGGTAACCCATCTTTACATACTATCATAATCTGCCCAGCCTTTTCCCAAATATGTTGGGGCCGGCTTCCAGTCTACCCGGATGCAGCTGAATACTGCATTTACCATCTTTACATACCAAGCCTCGGATAATACCCCTCCGTGCCTCGGCAATACATTAAGCCATTGGTCCCGGAGATTCGTGGATCTTTGACAATTGTTACGGGTCGTCAGAAACCCGAAAATCTGACATCAGTCTTACCAAGGAGTATCGTATTATACTGGTTTGTGGAGGTCAGATTGGCAGTCAGTCCTTGTAAAACACTTGCACACAGCTGTATCCTGGTAGACTGGAAGACTACAACACAGTTGGGAAAAGGCTAGGCAGATGATGATGATCCAACTGATTATTAACGGTAGGTGCAATACAGGAACAAGTCTTTACACGTATTTGCCATTAACGGTACCGCGGTGCTTCAAATGACAGCAATACGAAGCTTTATTCACCAAGTATTACAACTACTTACTACTACTACTACTTCATGTTAATTGCGAAATTGAATTGCTTAGGTATATCCTGACAGAGAGACGTTGATTCCCTTCGTATGTCTACCTACCTATTAGGTATATTATGGCACATGAAATCATATCGTTTGATTTTCAATCACCGTAATAGCTTTCACTCTTATTGGTCCTTAATTACTCGTATCAATAATTTACTAATCCTCGTTACGCTATTCAACGTGTATTGAATAAATAATTCGATTAATTAATTATTTTAAGCGCCTGACAATAAATTGATATTGTGTGTAGCGGCAGCTAAAATACTTGCTAACACAAACATTTTAGGCACATGTATTATTCATCTTGTAACGTTTGACTTCAACATTGTCACATTATTTCTTTCATACTATGTTAAATAAAATCGAGTTGCTCAAAACGCAGATTGTTTTATCTTGGTGGTTTGTACTACAGGAATTATTCAAAACATTCTAGCATATATATTAATTTATCGCAATTTCTACGAAAATTGGAAGCCCAACCACCAACATACAAACATCAACCATCCGCCAACATCCAACCAACAACAATATCCAAATTGGATCAACTACAGACATCAAACTAGTAACGCTACTTCCTCAAATTACCCGTGGGCCGGAAGACCTTTACCTCGAATCAAGCAAACTTGCTCTCTTGCACAAACTTAGCTTAGTGTTTCGTATTAGGTTTATGTTTTGGCCATGTTTATTATTGTTATTATATCAAAACACGTGTTTTTGTTTGTTGCTTGTTGATAAGTTGTTGCTGTGCAAGATCTGGCCAATACAAAACTTATGAACAGGCTGAACAAGTATGATTGTAATCTTCTGAGTTTTCCGTGTGTTAAATAGCGGCTTCCATGAAATATAATCGAAAGTTCAATACTCTCACATATTCTAACCTACCTCGCTGCCTTTAATGTTAACAAACAATAAAATCAAAATAATTTATTTCACTCCAACACTACACGGGCACATCTACGGGAAGCTAGGTGCACGGTTCCAATTTGTCGTTTCCTAAAGAGAAGAGCCCGCAAGAAACTCCACGGTTACTCTTTTAAAAATAATTGGCTTTTACAACGTTTTCAAATTACAGTGTTAATAGGTATATGAAGAAAGAGTAGGCCTGTCAACAAATACTTAATAAAATAGAAAATGGTCTACAGACCTACAGGCTACAAAGCCTACAACTTTACCAAATATACAAGAATCTATAAAAAAAAGATAAAAAAAAATATAAAAACCTTTTTAAATAAAATCACACGATTGCCATTACAACCAAGAGTTGAAATAAGAATTGTTTTAAAAAAAAACACTTGTGTATTCCTTATTTAAAAATAAGGTTAGTATAATTATTAAAGAGGGGCTTTTGGCTAAGTATTAACAGCCGCACGGGTCGATCGATCAGGTTAAGCTACGCTTGCTGCGGTTGGTCTGTGGATGGGTGACCATATTCACATACCAAGACCCCTCCGTGCCTTGGAAAGCAAGCTAAGCCGTTGGTCCCAGCTGTCGTTCGTGGATCTTTGACAGTCGTTACGGGTCGTCGGTAGCCCGAAAGTCTGATAACCAGTCTTACCAAGGGGTATCGTATTACCCAGTAACTGGGTTGTGGAGGTCAGATAGGCAGTCGCTCCATGTAAAATACTGGTATTCAGCTGCATCAGGTTAGACTGGATACCGACCCCAACATATTTGGGAAAAAGGCTAGACAGATGATGATGTTAGTTTAATTTATGGGTTCTTCATTTTTCATGGGTACTCACAAAAATAATCAGTTAATCATAAACAATATTAGCAATACCTCATTAGCTACCTACTACCTACGTAGGTTGCGGCAGCGTCAACATTTGCCGGTGATCGATTGGCGTCACGTGCGCCTGAACCGGCCATAACCGGTAATTAGTCGCCCTAATTAGTTATTTTATGGAGTCCCGTGTTTGGCATTGATCCAGAAGATATTTATTTAATCTTGGTTTTCGGCACTTTTGGGCTCACCCGATTTCCTGTACTTCGAGAAAAGTTTCCACGAAAGAGCCCAGCCTGTATTTTTGCCGAAAATCAAGCTCAAACAAAACTAAGATTCAAAGCATTTATTTCATTTACACTATTTACAGGCACTTTTGAATTGATAAGGAGTCCGTCTGTTAGAAAGATGAAGCCCGTTCTAAAACGTATCTCTATGGAGTAGAAATGTTAACTCGATTTGTAACACGGAGCATAAGGTGGGTGTGACAAACCCATATGATAAATTAGACATTTTTACGATTTAATATTGATATTAAATTATTTTCTTAAATTATTGTCATTATAATAGATAGGAAACTGAAACAGAGGATAAAAATTTTAAATTCTAAAAATATGTATATGTCACAAAATATCGAGCGATTTATTAGGGTCTGGGAGTATTATACCCAACCTTACGCTCGCTGGGTTAAGAAACTCAATAGACAAAGGAAATAGACCGTAGGACTTCTAAGCTGCTGCGTTTTAAGTACAAATAAATAACAATGGTGCCGATTTTGTTGTTCACAAACTAAACTAAATTTAAGTTCAGTGCAACTTTGTCTTGCTATTTCATTAACAAAAGGACAGAAGATACATTTTAGTTTAGTCCTGTCAAATTAATCAGCGCCTGACACTACACCATGCAAGTTTAGACGTGAGTAAAAACTTGCCTACTTAAATAATATTCCACATAATAATATTCCACAACTTTCACACAACGCCATCTAGTCCCAAACTAAGCAGAGCTTGTACTATGGGTACTAGACAACTGATAAACATACATATATATTTCTAAATACATACATATTATAGATAAATTACACCCAGACACAGAACAAATGATCGTGCTCATCACACAAACATTTGTCCTGGGTGGGAATCGAACCCACGACCTTGCGCATAGCAGTCAGGGCCACTGACCACTAGACTAACAGGCCTGTCAAATCATGTCAATTTACGTCAGAGTCTGATTTATTGGACAGAACTAAACTAAAATTTATCTTCTGTCCTTTTATTAATGAAATATAAAGAAAAAGATGCACTTAACCTAAATTTAGTTTAGTTTGTTAACAACAGAATCGGCACCAATATTATTTTTTCACCAATGTTTAAGGTTCAAAGTTAATGATCACGCTTTTAATACGCTACTCAAGTACACTCTCACCCTCTAAAGGAAACTGAGCGCGAAAATAAATAGATAGAGCAAGTAAGCAAAATTACACATTAGAAAATGCTAATTTTACTAGACGACGCTAGTCTCTTAGGGATTTTAGAGATCTGAAATAGTTGTAAGGAACAATAGCACCACTTACATGGAGGAGTGCCTAACAATTAGCTTCCAGCTTTGTTGGAGTGAGCGACGGAAGCCGACTGCTTATTCGAGTAGACTTGTATGCACTGTTGATTAGGTACGAGTTTCTGGGTTATTGGGCGACTTGTTAGTCCTTTTGTTTCGTGGTAACCTGCTTCGTGCTTTGAAGGTCTGGAATGTTAGGAGCAACACAGTGACCTAACAACGATTATATCCAAAAGTAGAATGTATTTCGTCAAATCTCAAGAAGATCAAAATCAAAAGTAATTCATTAGGGTGAGAATCAGCGCTTTTCGAACGTCAAAATTACATTCACCCAAAATTGAACACAAAACAGTCTCCCATGACGTCCGCCCTTCACCCGCCACTTCCTAGTGCTTTTGCTGGGAAGAAGAAGTGGCGCAACAAACTCCCCAGCAACACGATGGAGACTCTAGACCCTAAAAATGTTGACACTATAGGTAATAGTTCTGATAGATACGGACATGTTAACCCTGGAAATGGAGTTTTAAAGCAGGTAGCGCTCCTACTGACAAAAACCCTCTGTAAGGGTAGTTGCCAACCGCTTGGGACAAATAGGGAGCGAAAAAACTCACCGCACCAACTACCTAGAGTTGTCACCATCCTAAACAAAAACAAAAAACAACTAACTACCAACCAGTTATTAAAAATAAATCCCAGGGGACAGATAGCCTGTCAGCAACACATCGCAGCTAGATTTACCGCCCGCAAGGAAACGAGAAATAACGCGAAAGTAAAGTTTTATACAAACGACTACCACCGTTTTAAAGTTCCTTTAGCAATCTTCTTTAAAGAAATCTGTTGCAAGGGAATCGGGCGAAAACGGGCGGGGCCGGACGGCGAGTTATGTCTGCGGGTGACACTCGTTCAATTGAATTTATTACAGTCTTTTATGCGCCGTTCTGGGGTGCTTCCACGGACACGTCGTAAACGGTTTAGGTAAATCAGGTGAAGCGTTTGGAGTGTAGTGACACCAGGTTTACGAGGATAAATCCTTAGTGCGGAGTCAAAGGACAGTTCACGTCTCAATACAATAGTCGACCGCAATAAAATAAACAATAGTCTTCTGCTGCTGGCTTTGTTTCGTTCGCGATTCACTTTTGTTTCTAGATTCTCTGCAATGAAAATACTGCCGTGTGCCCGATAAGATTTCCATCAGCAAAAATGACTTCCATTCAAACTTTCATCCCCTTAAAGAGATGAATTTTCAAAAATCCTTCGTTAGAGCTCACCTTCGTTATATAAGGAACTTTGTGCAAAATTGCATGTAAGTGTTGTAAGCCGTGGGTTCGAACCCAGGCAGGCGATTTACTTTGTGTAAATAATTTCATCAGCACTGCTCTCAAAACGTTGAAGGAAAAGATCGTGAGGACACCGGCATGTCCTAGAACCAAAAATTCGAAGGCATGGGACACCTACCAACCCGCGTTGGGTCTTTTAGTGGTGGATTACAGCCCACTCCATCTCGGAGAGAGGAGGCCTGCGTCCTCACATTACAAAGGAAACATTATTGGCTGATTATGCAGACCCAGCGGTTTAGGCTGTGCGTTGTCAATCAGTGAGTGAATTTAAGACTTCATTAGGTATAAGAAGAAGAATGCATTTCAGAATAATGTTCTTTACTACAATATAATTCTTAGGAGTATTTCAATACTCTTCCATGATTTGTTAAAAAAACATAAATAAATAAACTCTTTATTGGCATAAAAAATGTGTACAAAAAAAGTGAAGCCCTGACTCCTGTCGTAGGTAAAAAAACCTATGTTACTAACACGCTGGGCTGTGTTGCCAGTGTCTTCTCCCAAACGGTAGGTTTTATGCAATATACATCGTTTATATTTACTATTTTTATTTTTATTTATTTATTTTGGCCAACCAACAACTGTATATACTCGTACTCGTACAATTATAAAAATTTTTTTTCTATTACTCGTAACTAAGGTTAGTATTACAGTTTATTATAGGTTAGCACCGCATGCCCCCTAAAAGTAAGAACTATGATACAAATTTTCACTATGCTTTAAAATGAAAATCAGTCTAAAACATAATACAAAGGAATGCAATAATAATATTACTCTATTCTCTATTATCTATTTACTTTATAACAACAAAAATAAACATAGATATTCTGATGGGTATCAAAATCTTCAATACCGTCTGGCACCGTCTAAAATGAGAAACCAATTGACTAATTCACTCACGGCATTTACCCATTATAGCTACACATGAACATAACGACCTAACACAGTTAACGTTGCTCATCAACTCTGAAACCAGCATGAAAATCTAATTGTATCTGCAAACCAGAATATTCGACTAGCAAATGTAGCTCTACTAGGTAGCTAAGACAGAAACACGAACGCTCACAAACGGATTAAACCTGTTATAACGTTATTAGAACACAGGTACGTCTTGCTGGAAACCCTAGGCTATACTACTATGAGTTTGTAAACATGGGCCTAATAACAGACTGGAAAATTAGGAGGTAGTGAAGGAATACTGCCATACCCACCATAGCACACTTGTAAAAAAAACAAAAAATTGCCTAAAATATTTTGTTGACTCAACACTTATTCATTAATATATAAGTGTTGAGTAACAACTTAAATAACGCAATGAATGTTGTTGAACTGTCAAAATGAAACCCATTGCTACTGATAGCGTGTTACGCAATTACCCTGCTGCACCTGCTTCACATGGTTTTAGGATTTTTCAAAACATCGAGTTTTTTTTTTTAATTATAATTATATTGGTCCAGTATTAATATACTATACACAAAAACTTTCCCGAATAATCATTTTTTAACCCACTTCAAAAAAAGGAACAGGTTCTCAGGTCATCTGAATCTTTTTTTTTATTTAATTACGGTGAAAACCGTATCAAAATCTGTTGCGTAGTTTAAAAGAACAGCGCGGTCACAGGCACGAAAAACTATTTCAATTTATAATATGTATACTTGTATAGATATAGAATAGATACTATTTGAGATACTTCTTATTGCAAGTGCATTTATAGTAGTGCAGATGAGATACACTCGAGGTGCATTATAAGATGGTTATATAACTGATAACACCCTTGTTGACTAGATAATCTTTTTACTAATCGAAGAATCAAATCGACTTCGAAGCAGTATCTGCTTCGAAGTCGATTTACCCTCTTACCCTTTAAATTTACCCTTAGGAAAGCACCTACATAGTTTTCGTATAACTGATAGTATCCATTCACAAAACATAATCCCTCTATTAATTTATTTTCAGACCCCTTTTTCACTTTATCAGCTTCTCACACCGAAAGCTCTTTCGAACAAAAACAAACTTAAGTGAAAATTGTTTTAAATATCATCAATGTCACAAATGGGGAGCCGAAAATGTGCAATTCGACGGTCATTCGAACCGTGCGGAGTCAAACAATAGCTGGGCGAACAACGCCCGTCAGTGTATGTCGCACAGTAATGCACAATTCGCCGACGAGCAATTTACACTGAATTATTGCATATAGCCGTCCCAATGGTGCGTTCCTTGTGGGACTATTTGTTCTGGAAAAATTTGAAAGATATAA
The DNA here is from genome assembly GCA_949629135.1 of Eremobia ochroleuca. Lineage (NCBI taxonomy): Eukaryota > Metazoa > Arthropoda > Insecta > Lepidoptera > Noctuidae > Eremobia > Eremobia ochroleuca. Next base: position 4,214,726 of record OX451392.1, read on the forward strand.
ATGGATGGCTTCATTCCGAGTGTCACCAGTTGGCTGGCAGTATTGAATATTGGTTTTGTTTTGCGTTTTGTGTTCGTTGAAAAAGTGTCCAAATGAAGTTAAATATTAACTCCGTTTTCTAAAATGCTTTTTTTAAATTCAAACACTAGTAACTTTCTTATATCGTTAGTGCATTTACACACACGAATATCTCATGTAAATACAACCAGACCCATGCAAAAACACAATAAAAAAAACATAAAAGATAGAATATAGAAAGAAACAATTATTGTGAATTTCAGAAATTCTATTTGTTCTACAAAACAACACTAACCATCCCAAAAAGTTAATTCCTTCAGAGTATTTATTCAAGTATCATAATTAAGTTGGGCTTAGATCCTTTTATTTAGAAAACATGGTTGGTCTAGTTCAAGACTTACAATTTAGGAGAAGAAAATGAGTGCTTCTCGAAGTTGTTTTCCAATTTCCATGGCATTAAGTTCTTGTTGAAGTATTACAAAGGCTTATTTTAATAGGTAAGGACTCGTAAATGTATAGTAAAACTTATAAATAAACACGTCAAAAACATTGTCTATTTATTTTATTTTTTTAAACTGGTAATATTATACCCATATTATTTACTAGATTTTTTAACAAAACAAGCAGTAAAAATTTCTACATGACAACAACAATATAAAAACCTTACTTTGAGCATTAAAAATATGAGTTACGTGGTTCCAACAAATGGCATGATTCCTTCTTTTTAACACGTACTTGGTTAATTAAAGCTGGCAGCTTTTACAAATAAGTTATTACGTGTTCAGTGTAATACCATGAAACTACGCTTGGTAGGTAACTGCTTTATATCTCGTATATAAATTATTGTCAATGCACATCATCTTGATCATTGATCTGTATCTACATATCTATCAAGCCACCTAGAAGTTTTGCAGTTGTTCAGAATGTAAGTTAAATATAATAAAATATTTAATCATCGTCAACATCGTCATTAACGGCAGCCTTGTTCCACCCACTGAGTATAGGCCTTCTCCTTTTTGTGCTATGCTTCCCTGGTCTGTGCGAGTCTCATCCAGGTCTTTCACGCAATCTTCTGTAGGTCGTCCACCCAACTGACTATTGCTCTGCCAGTGCTCCTTTTACCGTATCCCGGCAACCATTCCTTTACAACTCTGCTCTATCTGCCATCACCACGTCTAGCCAAGGTTCCTGGCCACCTCCATTTCAATATTTAATGCTTACATTAAATTCGATAAAAAATATACGTAATCAAATACGGATACAAGAGAAGCACACCTGCTGACATCGACAGATAAATATAACATGTAACGGCTTCAATGATTCACGGTAATCCCTGAAAATATAAATGATGAATATTCTTGGGTAATTGTTTGACAAAAATGTTTAAGGTAACGCCCAAGTGTGTAATGACTTGTGCGTTAACATCTTTTACTGATGTTTTCGTAGAATATTTTATCTTGAAGAATATTGAGCATTTTTACACAGCGAAAACTAAAATTAAAGTATAGTAACCTTCAATATCGGTATAAAAAGTATCCTAAGCCCTAATCCAGGTTATAATCTACCCATATACCAAACTTCATCCAAATCTGTTCCGCCGTTTTAAGGTGAAAGCATAACAAACAAACATACAAAAATCAAATCTTTTCTCGTTATACTCGTAATAGTAGTTTAGATTCGATATTTTGTAAGTTAGTGTTAACTAACGCAATAATTAGTACCAATGAGCTTCATTATTGATTTATTTTTCCAATCATTAAACAAATGACTGCTGTGTGGTATGACAAGATGATCTAAAGCTAATTTCAGACACATCACTCAATATTCATTTTTGTTTCATTCCACATTCACGCGACACCGACAAAGTGACATAAAAATCCTTTATTTAATTTTTCATTCATTCGGAGCGCGATTAAAAGATGCCGAACGCCAAAATCCAACCCACACTGGGCCCGCGTGGTGGATTATGGCCCACTCCCTCTCTGTGAGAGGAGGCCTGTGTCACAGCAGTGGCTAGTGTGGACATTATTATTATTATTCATTTATTTCGGAATCAAAAAATATTCCATATATTGTTAGTAAATCATACTTATAGCTATGTTAGTATATTATTATTGAATGTCATTATTGAATGTCAACATTATTAATTATACATTATTTCACTAAAAACACACACAAATACATTATTACTCTATTTTACATTAAACAGGACCCCTCCAGATCCGTGAACGGTATTCCAGTGCCTCACAACTGGACAATCAACCCTTTCCAATATGGTATTGAGAAGGCTGCTGGTGCTGCCCCGCACGCGGCGCATCAGGGAGGCCACTCTTTTCCTTACTATCGCCCTAAAGCAGTCAGTGCTAGCCTTAGCAAACATACCTGATGCACTGCAAAAGCGAGGCAACCCCAACAGCATCCTAAAACCATTATTGTACAAGACCCGCAGGGCATTGAAAGATCTACGCGTATAGCGGACCCACAGGCTGCAAGTATAAAATGTCTGGCAGTATGCTTTAAAAAGCGCAATTTTGACATCTTTTGTGCACCGTGCAAACCTGCGCGCCAACATATTGCATCTCACTGCCAACGCCCTACGTTCCCGCTCAATATCTAAATCATCTGAGAGGTCCTCGGTGACCCAGTGCCCCAGGTACTTAAATTTGGTGACCCTACTTAACGGCATTCCTCCAAGCCTGACCGGTGGAACGGTTTTCGGACTATTACTACCCGCCTTGAAAATAAGTAGTTCACTCTTCTTACAGTTATACCTGAGGCCATGTGACACCGCGTACCTCTCACAGATCCCTATGAGGTAGTTAAGGGCTGTGACAGATGGGCTCAGCAGCACCATGTCGTCGGCATAACTAATGTTGTTCATACATACACCATCCACTGAACAGCCGACACCGGCCCCGCTGAGCTCACCCATCAGTCCATTTACGTACAGGTTGAAGAGTCTTGGTGAAGTCAGGCCTCCCTGTCTCACTCCACACTCCAACCTGTACTCCGAGGAACATGAACCCGCCCACCTAACATTATTGGTCTGGTTGCCGTACCAATATCTCAATATATTTATTACCTCTCTGGGTGTGCTGGTTTCCCCCTGGAGCTTATCCCACAGCACGTCATAAGACACCAGGTCAAATGCCTTCGACAGGTCTAAAAAACAACCGTAAACAGGCGTTTTCCTCGTCACATAGTACTGGACAGTATGCTTGAGTCGCAGTACCGCAGTTTCCGTCGATTGACCAGCCCTGAAACCAAACTGAGCTTCGTGGAGATCTATATGCTCGCTTAGTCGACCATCAAGCAAACCATCCAGCGCCTTGGCGATCACTGTAGCCAATGAGATAGGTCTGTAGTTGTCCCTGTCGGAGGCATCACCCGTCTTGTTTTTAAGTACAGGTATAACAGTGGTCTTCATAAGCTCCCTGGGTAAATATGAATGGCCTATACACAAATTGAAAAACATGACCAACACCCTAGGTAAATGTACCCCGGCGCACTGCAAGTGCTCGATGCTAAGGTCGTCATGTCCTGGAGATTTACCTCTAGTCATATTTTGGATAATATGGGCGACTTCATTTACCTTAAATCTAAACCGCTCACGATCTGCAACCTCAGCATCGAGCACCTGCTGCACAGACCCTAGGGGAGACACTACCCTAAAATGATCCTTAAATAATTCCGCTATTTGACAGGGCTCGCTCCTACCCTCAACACTCACAGGGACACACGAACCAGCTTCCAGTTTCTTGGTGTGCTTCCAAAAGTTTTTGAAATCCCTGTCTTTGTGGTGTGTTGCTAAGATATCCATTTTAATTTTATCCTTATTGTCTTGACACCATTTTAACTTAGATTTAAAACGCTTACGGGTTTCACGCATATTATTATATATATCACCAGACTCTGGTTTGCCATGAAGCAACCAAGCCTGAAAGCTGCTTCGTGCGTCTACGTGTAACTTTCGTACATGCTTGTTCCACCCAATAACATATTTTTGCTTTGTCTTGTTCCTTACACTATGGCTCCTTCGCGAAGCTTCCGTCAAACAACTAACAATACTATTATATAACTTATCAATAATTACATTATGAGAATTATCAGAACAAACATTATCAGCACACAGACCAAGTTCCACCGGGAAATCAATGTCTCTTAATGTAGCTGTACACAGCTCCCTATATATTCTTATCTGTTCAGCGTCTCTCTCACCCCATCTCACTTCACTGTAAATATTCCCAGTATATTGCACTTTGCATGATAATATTCCCAAGTTGCAATACACTTCCAGTGGAAAATGGTCTGACCAGAAAACATCATAACCTACCTTAATATCAGTCACACATTGCCAAGCTGCCTCCGTTGTCAGACAGTGATCAAGCCATCGCTTACAGTTATCATGACTTTCACTTATAAAAGTGTGTGTGTCTGACAAAACGTCCAACTTCATCACGTCCGCACAGAGCCAGCTTCGCTCCTCACAAAAGTTGGCTAATTCCTTAAAGAATAACTCCCTTGGGTGGGCATTAAAGTCCCCGAGTATAATAGCGGATTCAATATCACAACTTTCAATTACCGCATGTATTTCACTTAGCACATCCGTGAATTCTAATAAGTTATCCGCACTATCCGTTGGCATGTACACTGAAAACACTAACGAACTACGCTCACCCGCACATACCTTAACAGCTGTCAGTCTGGCGCTATTACACGGCACAACCGTTACGGAAGAGAAAACACCCTTTCGCCACATCAGCGCCACCCCACCGTACGGCCGACCACGCAGCACGCCTGCCGATGTATCCACCGCTGACTTACTGGTGTACTCGAAGTTCTTATCGATGCTTCCAATGAATGCTGTATCATGAGGCAGGAGCCATGTCTCCTGCAGGGCAATAACGTGTGCAGTCTTACACAGCTCTTTTATACCCTCCACGGATCTCGTAACAGACTTGCAATTGAAACTGACCATTTTGATATTCTGATTATTTGTAGTGTCCATCATAAATTAGACGCTTTTCATTATAGCCTCAGTTCCAGCATCAGTCGCCCCCATTTTAGGGGAGCTTTGTCCTTGCCGATCCTTAAAATTAATAAATCGACTTATAGACTGATTATGATGACTTCTGAAATTCATTTTCCACTTTGATTTATTTTGTGTTCAGACGGTTCTCTTCGAGTGAAAGATGCTGAAAGACAGATACAAAAAAAAAATGAAGCGTCTGATATCCTATTTCACTATAAACACTTTTTCTTGCTCTGTGGTTTCAGCACAAACTATAATTATTATCGAAACAGCAACATAACAAAACTGTAGAAAGACAAGCAAACCAGCAGGACGAAACTGAACTACCTATTTAAAATTTAAAACGGCCAACGACGCGGAGTAATAAATCACTTTTAGTTCGCTATCTCAATGATGGATTATCGTACCGAGTATAGTGCAATCAGGAGTTTAAAATCCATTGACTATTTTCGTTCATGCCGTACCGTCATAATAGGAATGCAGCAGTGCGGTTCTGTGTCCATCTCACGGTGAAAACTTAGGTGAAGTGAGCGTGGAGTGAGCTGGCAGTGTCATCCCACCTGATAATAGGGATTGACCAAGCAATCATTTACAATCATAATCGATATTTTACTAATATTTTTTAGGCTAATCCTATTGATCATTTCATATAATTTATCTAGTATAAATAGTAGTCTATGATCCCTAGCATCAGTGGGATGACACTGACAGCTCACTCCACGAAAGTTTTCACGGTGAGATTTTTACAGAATCGACCGGCAGTTGTTTATTTAAGCTGGGCCCTGTTTGATATAACTGACACATTTTCTTGACAGTTGCTGTGTAACACAACAATAAAACTATGAATAAAGCAGCAAAATTATCGAGTTGTCGGATTATCGCCTGTCCCTTGTCACCTGTCGATTTGCTTTTGCCCTGGTTTAATTATTGATTTATTATCGACGCGTTTGATTTAATTGGAATAGGCTTTCATAACGTCACGTCCACCCCTCAGGTGGGCCGCTCAGCAAACGTGCGTTTAGTAAAAGGCGTTTCACGAGTTGCTGGCGCCCAAGTCTGCGTGCAGTTCTCAATGAGTCAAGAACTGTCTACAAGTAGGTATTCTCATTCAGTTTGTGAAAATGGGTAACAAGTATCAACGTGTGCATAAGTCCTAAATATGTAACTATTTTGTAATTGTTAAATTAGCTTCATTGTGGCTACGAAGTATGAAAATTAAATTAAAATAACATTTCAAATAGTACAAAATAATCTATAACAATGGTACTGTTAAATTGTTGATTAATTAACGAAAAAAGCAATTTCGTTTGTCTATCGCGATTTATTGTAATTGACGTCTACTCAGTTCGTTGGCAGCATCCACATCAGTCTTGTATAAATATTAATTAAATTAAAATTACTAACTGTGCTGAATATGATTTGTAATACGATTCTTTATGTATTTTATTAACATCTAAGTATATTAAATGAATATTATACTAACCGGTGTTATTTTTCCACAGATTCTGATCATTTGTTGGAGAAATCTGGGATTTGTCGAAATTCCTGTTATTTTTATTTTAAATAGGTCTAATTTGGTAGGTTGGCGACATTAACCAACAGTTTTAACCGACTACGGCAAAGATAAAGGGTTAACATACAACATTATTTATGGTATATTGCAAACCTGAATATACTTTTTTCAGAATAAGAAGTAACGGAATCGATTCCAATAATTTTACACCATGTTATATTTTCTCCCAAAAATATTTTAAAAAAGTTTACGAATTGGACACCGAGTGACACTAAGTACACATCCGCAATCATATGCGCACAACACAGGTCACGGCCGGTGGGCCGGCGGCGCGTGGTAACTGATAACCATCTTTTTGTACGGACAAGCAGGTAACATAAGAAGCTTATAACTTTGTGATTTTTTACATAAAAATACTAGACTCGTATTTCGGGTTTCGCATACTTATACTAAAACGAATATTGTATATTTTGTCTTCTATATAACATTCTGCCAATAACGATCGCTGATTGCATATTATCAAAAACTATGCTTCAAAATTATAACCTTCAGCAGCATTACTGGACTAACTTTATACTAAGGCTTTTATCTTATGCACTATTGACGAGCCTGATCTGCATGCTGTGCTGGCTCTTTTCTTCGTACCAGACAATAACTACATAATATACAACGTGTAACGTTAAATGTGCAAAACCTCAGACACCCCAACTGATTTTTAATTCAATTGACCTATTTCAGAGAGAAAATAAGTCATAAAAAAAATTGTAAATATTTTATGTGCTATTTCAGTTTTACTGGCCATTCTGATCGTTTCATTGCGTCTGCGACGACGCTTTACCGAGGGAGGAGTCGTCACCGGGCCGCTGCGCCGCGCTGTCATTGGCTTGCTTGACCTATTAATAAATAGACACGGCAACGTTTTTAATGAAGGTTTTTTGAAAAATGTGAGCTATATTAAAATTTGGTTCAATTAATTTCTGCTCGTTATTCTGATCAAACTATTTTCAGGTTTTGCGCATTTAACGTTACACGTTGTATATAATCAGCCTATAATGTTCCTACTGCTGAGACACAGGCCTCCTCTCTTTTGAGAGGGCCGTAATCCACTACGCATGCCCAGGGTACGGGTTAGTAGTTGTCACATGTCTTTGAATTTTGCTTCTAGGACATTCCGGTTTCCTCACGACATTTTCCTTCGCCGTTTTGACAGCAGCGGTGATGAAATAAGTTACACGAAGTAAACCGCCTGACTAGGTTTGAACCCACGACGTACCACCCGTAAGTCGGGGTTGATAATACCGGGCCACCTCTGCTCTCAATAAAGAAGATAATAAGGGTGCGTTTCCACAGAAGCGGAGCTGGGCGAAGCGGAGCAGAGACGTGCAGGAATCGACTAATCACAATGGTTGAAATTTTCATCGCGTCACTCGTCTCGTCTGTGATTGGACGATTCCTACACGTCTCCGCTCCGCTCCGCCTAACTCCGCCTCTGTGGAAACGCACCCCTGCCGCGACAGAAAGCCTGTGCCTCCGTGTCACACCATTGCTCGTGCTAAGTCCCTCGTACCTCGCACTCTGACTGCCCTTAATGAACTCATGGATTCTATTCCAACAAACGATCTGTTTGCGGATGAATGGACAAAGATTTTATACGCATGTCACAAGTTCTGTGGGACGAGAGGGATTCATGAAAGTTTTGTTGACTTTTTTATGCTTTAACTTTATAATTTTCTGTTTTCGCTATGTGTAGGTACCGTTTTAACTAAAGTACCTAAATAAATAAGTAAGCAAATTGAAATGAATTCCACGCAACTTCTTTATATTGTTACAAAATGTCCTACATATTTTTGCGTATATGTATGCATCTTACGGCACTTAAAGCATCCAAAAGAATTGTTTGAAGTAGCCTATTCTAAACTAGAAGCACTTGGCAATAGGCACCCATATTTTATGTATAGCTCACAATTGCCTTACTTACGGAATAAATGGAGCTCTAAATGGTACCAATGCGACGCGAATTGCTTTGGCTCGATGCCATATTATTGCTTTAATAATATCTATGCCTAATACGAATATAGGCATACCTGCAACCCCGAATAGTTGGGCAAAAGTTTACTTTGAAATGGCCTAGGATCGGTGATATTGCCGGAGAGTGTGGAATTCGATTTTTCGGTAACGGGTCAGAAATTATCTTTATTTTATTTAACACAGCCATGAGCGCTGTAGGTAAGAAATACAATTTCTATTGCAAATATACGTACAAAACAGTCTGGCTTGTGATCTACTGGCTAGCATTGTGATAAGAAATGGTCACAAAGAATCTGCTCATTGAGTGAGCGGAGTTAGTGCAGCTGAACTTTGGGCCAAAGATGTTTGAACTTTTTGCCATCGATACGCTTAGAAGAACATAAAGAATATTGATACGATGATGATGAATGTCAAGTATGACGACGTGAAACGTGTATTACAACGTGATGATGTTCATGACGACGTGTGATGTTTGACTAAAGAACTCATTTGAAAACGTCCAATTCAAGATCAATCTGAAAAAGTCTTAATATAGAGATTACAGCTTTTTCTATCAATCAATTAATCAACTCAGCATATCGCAGTTCACTGCTGGACATAGACCTCTCCCAGACTGCACAATACCCTGTCCTCCGCCTTCCACCACTACCCCAGCCACTTTCTTTAAGTCGTCCGTCTATCTAGCGGGGGGGCGTCCCACAATACGCTTGCCGATACGCGGTCTCCACTCCAGGACTCGTCTGCTCCACCGGCCATCGAACCTTCGATAGACATGGCCTTTTTTATAGCAATAAAAAAATTAGCTCCCAGAAGACTTTCCATCACAATTTCCCATAAAATGGCATCTGTTTCCTCCTCATTACTACCATAAAATAGACAAGGATTATGTATTAAGTTTTAAAGTATAAAACTAATAGTGTGCAAAACTGTCTAGGCGCCCGCGCCGTGTAAAGTTAAGGAGCTCAAGAGGCGAAGTTAGCCGGAGTGAGATTTTTAAACTTTACTCATAAAAGATTTCGTTACGCTTTATGAATATGAAAATGTTATCCGTTGAATTTATTGAGCTAAGTGTTTGGCTGTTCGGAGTACGACAGGCGTTGTTTAATGTTGTGTGGATTCTGCCGGTCGATTCTGTAAAAATCTCACGGTGAAAACTTGCGTGGAGTGAGCTGTCAGTGTCAACCCACTGATGTTATGATGCCGGATTGACCAAGCATGCAATTTACAATCATAATCGATTAACATGAAAATATTATTAAAATCTCGAATTTTAATAATATTTTCATGTTAATTCTATTGATCATTTTATATAATTTCAAAGCGAGTACGAGTACAAGCTAGTAGTAAGGTTAAAGAGTTTGAAAATGACCTTGCCCACGCCCCTAATCGATTTGATCCATACTTCCAGGGACACCCTGTATTTGTGTGTACATAAATGATTAAATAAATAAATTAAAAAGTAAAACATTAATTTTAAGAAAATCATAAATTTATCTTTCCAAATAAATGATTTTGAGGTGTTAATTTTGCCAAGATAATCTTAAATTAGACAGACAGCTGCCAAGGTGACCGCATCTCAATCTAAATTGCGAATTCAATCGAAGGGTTCGTTCTGCGGACCCTTCTGAACTATTCATAGCCATTCTTAGCTCAAATAGTATGTATCTATAATAGCGTTTCTCTTTGTTATTCACAGACTGACTGACAATATGACAATATGCGGTCCTTTGAGCGTTAATACAAGGATTAGGCTTAAAATGTGACCAAAAATGTGTCAAGGGCAGTGGGACAGACTGGGATATTTATTATTTACTAGTATTACGTAGCCTGAACTGTGACCTGTGAAGGGTCACATCGTAATAAGTAATCTACTTTAGGTTAGCTTCATGCACTAAGGCCCTTTGTACCGGCACGGTTTCTTTACGGTACGGCGTAGCGTGTAGAAAAAATGTGTCCGTCAAAAAGATTCCATAGTAATCCATACAACACCGACGATCGTGCCTACACACGGCAAATGAACCGTCGTTTTTCACGGCAAGAAAAACGTGTGTATATGTCACAGTAAGATCTTTGAAGCCGTGATATAATTATATTAGAAGGCGGACTGCAATACTCTTCTTTGGAAACGCTTTCTCGTTTTGACACGTTACACACTGTTTGGCAAAACTGACAACCACCGGTGCAGGTATAAAGTATTTGGATTTCAATGTATAATGTCACTTTGAAATCCAAATATAATGCCGTGGAGACTGCCCCGCATTCTGCACCCCGCTTTTACAATATTTTCACTAAATTACTACAGTAAGATAGTTATAATATATTACTAGATCGTGCTCGTATCATAGTTATGTTCCTAGTAAGACAGTTATGAACCGCTTTCACGTAATTTTATTACGGTATATATAGCTATATCTCTAGGGATGTAACTAATATATATCACGGCTTCAACTATCCTACTGCGACGTATACAAAGGGCCTAACAGTACAGAAATGTTTGCTACAGAGCAGATCACTCTTGCATCCATAATAACTACTCAGATGGCTCAGCAGTAATGACACGTATTTAAAAAAATTAGAATCGAATTACAAATCATAGAATACAGCAAAACCAAAACATTCCTAAAGCTTAAAAATGGTCCTAATGTACTAGCCACACAGTCGTCGTATATAAGGACCATTTTATTTCCACAACTTGCCAATAAAACCTGACCTACTCGTTGCCTCATTCCCTAGGCACCAGAAACAGTACGTTAGTTCCAACAATAAATCAGGAACGTATAATGTCTGAACAGTTCCGTTTTCGAACTGATTGGGAGCAAACAGTGTTATAGTGTTCTTTTGTTCTCATATTGTACGTGTGATTTGTTAGTAAAGTGAACTGTTAGCAGCTGGAACTGGACAAAGACGGGACAAAGAGCTTGTTTAAGTTTCCAGGTCGCCTCGTTCGCGCAAATAGCCAACTTGTAACGTATTAGCCACTGTTAAACTTTGGACTTGGTGAAATTGGGTTGATGATTTATTTTGTTATTTTTGAAGGTGTCAATGCTATGGTACTGTTTATGATATATACAAAAATGGCCGAAATCGGTCGCGAAAAAATCAGCTGTTCGTTACATTCATATTCGTATAACTCCTCAACATGTAGAGAACAGCTGATTTTTTTCGCAACCGATTTCGCTCATTTTTTTTGTATATCGTCAGAAAATGCGATAACAACTATGTGGTATAAGTTTCCATACTGTATATTAAAAAGAAGTAAAAGTGATTGTTTTACTTCTTTTTAATATAGGTACAGTATAAAAAAGAAGTAAAAGAATGTGGGGCATCAAAAAAATTGTCCACATCGCTGTCAACAGGAAATGTGCCCAAAAGGCACGTTGTACGGCGATGCTGATTCTTTAGCCATGTTTTTGGCCAAAGAATCAGCATCGTCTTTTACTGTGACACTTACCTTGAAGCGGTTGGCTAAGATCGTCTTTGTTAAATCATGGATCCATGATCTCTTTCAATATAACCGAATGTGTCCAATACTTGACACACATCGCCTGCTAATCACTCCCACTAATCCTACTCCAAATTCTCCCAACTCCTGAGCAGCAGTAGGGGCACTATAACTAGCCGTCCAGCAAGATCGGTGGCCACGTGCCCCGACTGCCACGCGAATCTAATTTCCTAAAGCGTTGTCTACAATATCATGCCGATCGACCTTACTGTACAAGAAGACGCTTTAAAGTATCGTTGCACAATGGATTTTATGAAATTGTGCTCTGGGATTTAGTTAGTCTTATTCTGAGATGTTTTATCAAAGTAAAAAAGGAACAATGGATGGAGTGTGTGACAGATGATATGGCTAGAAAGGGGATGACTACCGAGATGACATCTAATAGAAAAGTATAGAAGATAGCATCCGCCCGCAACTTCGTTTGTGTAGAATTCGGAATTCCCGCCGTTTAAAATATGTTGCTTAAATAATGTGGTTAATTTAATGTAATTAAATGATAAATGATTTATTTTCTGTAAGTAGGTTTGTACAAACACTTTTACATGTCAATCATATTTTTTTAAACTAGATGAGGTCGGCGTTTCCTATCTGACTACTCTGAGAAGAAAGGCCGAAACAAACTCAGAGGTCACAGTCTCTTTTAAAGTCCAGACATAATCTTGGTCAGATAATGTGAAGACCATGTAGATTGGTGTCTGAAATGGTCTTTTGAGTAAAGAACCACACAGATTGAGTGGACCTGTGCAGTCAGTGCACGCATTCGTCAGTAACCGTGCAGCTCAACTCAGAACTTAAGGAGCTCAACGATTCGACGAGCAATACCAAGGACAGGACATTTGTGTAGACCGCATACACCACTCAAACTGCCAGACCATGATTAAAACGGAAACAATGACCCACATAGTCCTCACATTCACAATAATTAAAATAATATAAGACTTTAAACAGTAAATGTTCATGTCATTCTGTATATAAATAGATATTTAGAAAGAATGAAAGAAAAAAAAAAAAAACCAAAGTGTTAATCAGCAAAATTGGTTTATTTATATATGTATAGAAAGATAGATTAGGTAGCCTTAATACATTCGTGTCTGTGAAACCATGGAAATATACATACAAAATTTCAACCCAATCGGTCAAGCCGTTTAGTAGTTGACATACCGACAGCAGCGCCACCTACCGGATCCAATTGTAATAATCCAATAAAAATCCAGAAATACCCATATAAAATTCCAACCCAATCGGTTCAACCGTTTAGAAGTTATATGAAAAAGATAAGTACGGAAGGATAATTCATACTACCCGTTGTCCTATTACCCGTTTTCCCGTGGGAATGAAGCATTTTCCCGCGGTAAAAAGTAGCCTATGTTCATCAGGGATAGTGTTGGCTTCTAATGGTAAAACAATTTTTCAAATCGGTCCAGCAGTTTTGGAGCCTATTCAATACAAACAAACAATCAAATCTTTCCTCTTTATAATATTAGTGTAGAAAAATACATGTTGCGCCGATGATGATTCTAATATGCTTTATTGGACATTTTGGAGGTACTAGGTGTTTATTTATCTCCAACAAAAGATATACACAATACATGTATTTATAAATAATGAACAACATCATGTATTAAGTAGGTGTACTTCTTCATCACAGCATGCACAATATAGTTACAACTAAGCTAACAAAATTAAAATAATAGCTGAACACTATAATCCTTGATGAGTTTTCTAGTCGCCGGGTGATGTTAACTTCACTAGGACGAGCTTGTACTCATTAATACCACAAGCGGTACAAATGTGTACCAACTGGTCCCTGAGAGAACCTGAAGACGCTGGTGGTTGAGTTGGTAAGCCATTGAACTCGTTACCAATTACAGTTGAAAATGTTTTTGATCTAAGTGTAGTTGATTGCAAATTAAAAAAATAAAGAATATAATAGAATACTCTTTATTATGTACACCATATAAATTACAGACATAAATATAGAAATTTTGCAAAGGGTGACACAATGGGCGGTCTTATCGCTAGGAGTGATCTTTTAAAGACAACCTTTGGATGTATTGAAAAGGGAAAGAGAGATACTGTCATCAGTAAAGGGGCATCAGTAAATAGGTAAAAAAGAAACAATAAATAAAATCCCTGCGGAACGACAGCATGTTTCACGCTACGATACATTCCATTCTGCTCTGTTATTATCTGATCAAAAAGTGTCATCCACAATTTTATTGCACCATTAAACAATTCATTCGTATTTCACTTTACACGCAAAATTCATTCGCTCCATATAAATACTAATCAGATTTATCATGATGAAATATGTTAACTGTTTTACATTGTGAGCTCATTCAACCCGAAAGCTGACTGTGACATGAAATAGCGGGGCCGCGTAATTCAGCTGAATAAGTGGATTCACTCTATGAACCCGGTATTACAACCCCCGAATTACAAGCCATCTTATAAAACGTTATTACAACCCCCCAATAAGAAATTGAGATGACAAGAAAAAATCGGTTGCAAAAGTTTTAACTTCAAATATTTGTACAAGTTTGATTCCGGAAAACCTTTTTCTTCCTAAGAGTCGCGGTAAATTCATAAAGAATGAAACATTTGCAAGTGAAATGAAAGCCGGGAGACGAGAAAAATAAAGGATCTCCGGTCGGAAGAGAAATTCCCATTGTTACAACACTCTCGAATGAGGTCCATTTATGCATACGAAAACTTATTACGATTTTCAGCGAAAAAGTGAGAAAATCTCGCTTTTTGTCTAAGTAAGCGGTCTTGGAATATTCCAACACCCTTTCTTTGGCAGTGAATTAAGTTAAAATGCGATGCTGATATTTTAAAAAGTTGCTGATGTTTGCTGTTTCTTATTTTATTTTTTTGTTTTTCAGAGTCACGGGATAAAAAAGACTTTGAACTCTTAACTGCAGCTTCGGCTAGCTATAAGAGGTGTCGGTGACTTGTATAAGAGTCGGCAATTCCCCAGAAAGAGTACTTTATTCAAGAGTTGGTATTTTGAAGATTGTTTGTAGCACGCTTTGATACTTTCATCGTTTTTTTTTTTTTATATAAAGAGTCGCAAATGTAGTAAGGCTAAATGTACTGTATTCAAGATGAAATGCCTAGAAAGATCACAAGAAATATTTATTTATTTTATTATTTATGTACACACAGTAAAAAACATATGTATAATTTAAGTAATAATTAGTAATAATTTTAGTAATAATTTGAGTACAAAGGTACTGCTTATTTCTTAAGAAATTTCTTCCAGCAGACCTGCGAAAGGAGAAGTAAAAAAGAAATGTAGACAATAGTGTGCGAGAACATGAAGAAAAAAAGATGAATGTGTGCAGTCTAAAAGGGACATGTAATTGTAGCATAATCCTATAATGTTCCCACTGTACATGCCTCTTCTCTAAAAGAGGGAGTGGGCGATAATCCACCACACGAACGGTGCGGCTTGGTAGATGTCACATGTCTTCGAATTTTTAGGGTTAGGTAGTCAACAAGCAACCCTTATAGTTTCGCCATGGGTGTCTGTCCGTCCATCAGTCCATCCGTCCGTCCGTCCGTCCGTCCAACCGACCGTCCGTCTGCAGCTTAGCTCACAGACTTTTAGTACTAGAAAGCTATAATTTGACATGGCATATATTAATGACGTGGACAAAGTGGTAAGACAAAATCTTAAAATATTTTTTTTTAGGGTCCTTCAAAGTGAGGATTTTTTTTCTCGTCTACCCCATGGAGTGGGGTATCGTTAGATAGGTCTTTTAAAAATATTGCGGGTTATTTCTCGATTCCGATTTGTGAAATATTAAGCTTTAAAGTGCTAATTTTTGTTTTGGGATGCATGAAGAAGCGTCCTCGTGTAGCGCAGTTTGTTCCAGTTACTCAACTGAACCGAGCGCTCGGTGCATCCTGGACAGTGACACCCAACACCTTATTTGACTGACCAATCAAAATAAAAAAAAAAAATCAAAATCAAAATCAAAAGTCATTTATTCAAACTAGGCTGAGAATCAGCACTTTTCGAACGTCAAATTCTTCCCTTGCGGTGGTAGGGCTAACGACCGCCTGGTTTACGACCACCCTTCCACCGGAGTCCGGCGTCAAGCAGCCTGCTGTGTTTCGTCGACTCGTGGGAGTTCCAGTGCCTTAGGATCTTCTGGGGACGCTCGTTTGATAAACCTCATCCGTCGCTTTTCATCTCAGGCGTGCTCGAGGTCGAGAGCGGACCCATTCAGCAACAAAAAAAAAGAGTCAAATGGAGCAGACGAGTCCTGGAGTGGAGACCGCGTATTGGCAAGCGTAGTGTGGGACACCCCCCATGGACGGACGACCTAAAAAAGGTGGCTGGGCTTGACTGGATGGGAGAGGACCAGAAGTGGACTGCAATCGGCTGAGTTGATTGATTGAGGTAGTTACTTCATCTCACGAACATGAGTCACTATTTAAGCCTTTATTAAGTGCAGAAGATCACTAAAGAGCTGCTACAATGTACCTGGTCACCTGAATGTCATAGTTTTCACGACTCGAATGAGAGCGCAAAAATCTCACCGTGAAGATAGTTGAAGTGGTGAAGTAAGCTTGAAGTGAGCTGTCAATAATTATTGACAGTTCACTTTAAGCTCATTGACACAGAAATTACACACAACAAACACACATACACATATACACACATTTTGACAGAACAGACCTGTTGTTTATTTATACGGCATTTCTTGAAGCCGAATTACCAGTAAAACTCTAAGGACCATTATTACAAAACAAGCCACAGAGCACGCGATAAGTCAAACTCAAAAGTACTCCCCCACACAGCCTATTCATCGCGCCAACAAAAGCTTCAGTTTTAAATTCAACATCAAACTTACAAAGTCCCATGAAAATTAGTTTCGAACAAAAAGATTGAAATCCTCAAACAAGCCGGTCCGAGGCAGGATAGTTTCCTTTTATTACTCGTACATGGCCGTCTATAAAGTCGTGCAGGGTTCGTTAGCAATATGAAAAGCAGTATTAGTGAGCCGACCTCCGGCTCAGAAGGATAATATCAAATAAAAGCCATAAAACATAATGTCATGGTATGACCTTTTGCGGCGGAGACGCTTGAGAGTTTTTGGAACCAGAGAAATGTGTAATGGGGTTATTTTAAAGAAGCTTGCAATGAGAGAAGAAAAATAATGAGAGAAGTCGTTCTCATTGTTGTGCCGTTGTCAGATGCCAGATACTAGCGCGTTTTTTGACAAAATATTTCTTTTGTTTAATTTACGAAATATGCACCGTTTTTTTTTTTTTTTTTAATTATTTTTATATTACTTTTCCACTTCAATGCTATCTGATTAACTGCCACTTGGTTTTGTGGTCTCGTGCGACTGCTGAGCGTGGGGTCCTTGGTTCGATTCCCCGGTCGGGAAAAGTGTTATTGAGTTTTTTGAGGAATTTCTTAGTAACAGCCCGGAGTTTGGAAGTTGACGGTGTGATACCCCCGTGCGCCGGGAAGAACGTTAAGCCGTTGGTTCTGCGCCTGATCTCTCTCCCGTCGTGCCGGATTGCGTGCCGTCCCGTCGGACTATGAGAGTGAGGGAAGAATATCGTATTTTTGAGATTGGCCGCCGTGGTCAAAATACGGCCTGGATATACATACGTAATTTGGGAAGATTTTACATATTGAATCATAAACAATTAATTCGGCCTCTGATTCCGGGGATTCCTTAATGGTCCGAACGCAGCCTTGAAGCCCCTTTCAGAGCTCAAGTTTTGAGAATTTTATAATGAAATGAGAAGAGAAGAGTGAGTACAAAATATCAACTTCAATACATTTTAATAAGTTGTACTATTTTAGATGTTCTATAGTGCTACTCTGTAAAAGTCTCACTGTGAAAACTTAGGTGAAGTGAACTGTCAATAGTGTCAATCCCTAGTATCAGGTAGAGTGACAGCTCATTCACCTAAGTTTTCACGGTGAGATTTTTACAGAATGGACCCGCTAATTTTACTCTGATCAACATAACATCAAGCGCAAACAAAACAGCCAACATTTACTCACTGTAAACATAAGACAAAAAAAGACGAACAGACAGACAGAACGATTTGTCCGTGTATAAGGCACGGAACGCGGCTCCGGGAGCGGTAATGCCTAATCCGCTTTTTGGTATTTTAAAGACCCATTATCTGAGCCTCCGTCAAACAAAAAGAAAGACTAAACAAATAAACAGACAAAGGAAAATATACACCTTTGTATGTACATACCTGCTTACATATGACGGCACGGTTGGCGCAGTGGTTAAGCGATTGACTGCTGCGCTGCGTGTCGCGGGTTCGATTCCCGCACGGAACAAATATTTGTATGACCTACATGTATTTGTTCCGAGTCTGGGTGTTTTTCTATCTATAATATGTATGTATTTACAAAAAAAAAAATTGTATATAAGTAGTTTATCAGCCATCTTGTTACCATAACACAAGCATTAGGTTGCTTAGCTTGGGACAAATGGTGCTGTGTGAAATGTCCAGGGATTTATTATTATTATTATTATTATATTGTGTAACAGGACCGTTTTTTTTTTCCTTTTGACTTCATATTTTTTGTTAATCTTGGGACCTTTGGCACTATTGGATTTAGATATAACTTTCTGTGTTATTCGTGACCTTTAGGTTTTATGTCTATTCTGACAACATTCCTCTTACAATATTTTAACGATTTAATAATAATAATAATATTCAACAACTTTCACACAACTCCATCTAGTCCCAAACTAAGCAGAGCTTGTGCTATGAGTACTAGACAACTGATAAACATACATATATATTTCTAAATACATACATATCATATATAAATTACACCCAGACAAAGAACAAATGATCGTGCTCATCACACAAACATTTGTCCTGGGTGGGAATCGAACCCACGACCTTGCGTATGGTAGTAAGGGCCACTAGACCAACAGGCCTGCCTACATTTCTAAGAAGTAAGTAAGGCATTCGGAGTGTGTAGCTAAATGTAATTAACTTACCATCGTGACGTGACAAATGAAATGAAATTATTTATTTTCTAAATAAAATATCGGAATCAATGTTACGACTGACGCCAGCACATCAAGCTACTACAATCTGTCAAATTTCTTTATTAGATTTTCAACTTTATCGCTAAAGCATAAGGTTCAAGGTTGATTGAGAAAATTTGACAGTTTCGGGTAGCTTGATGTGCTGGCGTCTGTACAACACATAAAAAAATAAACTAGATGGAGTCGATATTTCCTATCTACCCTAGAGAAGAAATGGGGAACCAGCTTCGGGCCTTAAAAGAACCTCTTTTAAACCTCTTTTAAAGTTAGACATTATAGATCAAAAATTGCACCCGGACTGGCCTCTTAAAGGAAGTACCAGAAACAACAGATCAAAAAGGCAAATGACACCTAAAGCAATTCGTTTTCTGCTTTACAAGAAACATTTTTTTTCATATTTCACAACTAAGTCCAAATACTTAACTTAATAATCTAGTTATTAAAAGATTTGCTCTGATATTCATCGCCTTTTCAGCCAAAAGTCATCCATTGCTGGACATAGGCCAGGGACCAAGCAACGCCGCATCGGCCGGTTTTGTACTTCCCGCATCTAGCTGTGATATTATTGAAAGCAAAACCTGACTCTGATAGTTTCAAGCTATCTGCACACAAACACCAACAACGTGAGACACCTATACCTGCGAGGATTACGAACTTACTACTAGATACTTACAACGTCTCAAAAGTTTAGGAGTACTTAGACGAGCTACTCAAAATGTTAATACTAATAACATATTGAAATTCAAACGCGTTACTTCGATCCTCAAACAATTGTCTATAAAATCAAAATCAAAATCAAAAGTCATTTATTCAAACTAGGCTGAGAATCAGCACTTTTCGAACGTCAAAATTACAAAAGACAGTCCCCCAAAACGCCCGCCCTTCACCACTTCCTAGTGCTTTCGCTGGGAAGAAGAAGTGGCGCAACAAACTCCCCAGCAGCACAGCTGTCTGTTCAGTTAGAAAATACTTGACTGAATACAATACAAGGTATGCAAAGCAATTAACATTACAAGACACAGGACACTAAATTCAATTATCTGCCATATGTCAGCTAGCAACGCCAATATACCAAGAAATACAATAAAAAACTATACGTAGGTACTCAAGCAAAAATTAATAAATGAAAATTAAATAAAAGCCTCCAGGTATGAAGGGCGTGACCGCTAACATATTTATGCAATGCTGGGTTCTGTTTACATAGCTGTCGCTTGAAGTCACAAATGATAAACTAGGACCATCGAAGGAAACTAAATACACAAGTTATTACTAATTATAACAATAATAAAACCATGGTCAGCAAGACGACCAGTCACCACAAGCAGCACCCGTTCACGAGCATAACGCAAAGATCAGCCATCACCCCCCTCGCCATATTTGAGGGAAGGAGGCAACCCGACCCCCGACGCTACCGCAAGCAGTGACATCTGAGGGAGCATGACGAACTTGCTGCCGGTTGCTCAGGTAAGAATAATATGATCAATCGTCGAGGTCACTAGCTAACCACATATTGTAATCAACTCATTAGAAAACATTTAAATGGGTTGATTATGTCAATAATATAATAAAAAAGAAACTAAACTGATTTGACTTATACAGCCCAATAAAAACAATTGTATAATGAGCTCATAGTATAATAACCTATCAGTAATCTAATTCTGGAGAAAGAACATAAACATTGTCTTGAGTTAATCAGGGCGACCAACTATTCTTATCGTTTAAGTAGTCGTTGATGGAGTAGTATGCCTTTGAACAAAGGTTGGATTTTACTTGAGCTTTAAATGCATTAAAAGGCAAATCTAGCAAAGAAGAGGGTAGCTTGTTATAAAAGGCTATACCAAGCCCAACAAATGAGTTATGAACCTTATGAAGCCGGTGAAAGGGAGCACGTAGTTTGTCCTTATTTCTGGTGTTAACATTGTGAACATCACTGTTTTTAGTATACAAGTGTATATTTTGCCTAATATATATGATGTTGGCAAATATGAATTGTGATGCAACCGTGAGAATACCAATATCTTTAAATAAATCTCTTAGAGAAACTCTAGCACCTAGCTGGTAAATAGCTCGAACAGCTCGTTTTTGAAGGACGAATATATTTTGTATATCAGCTGCTTTGCCCCACAGCAGAATACCGTAGGACATAACGCTATGAAAATAACTAAAATATACTAAACGAGCTGTATCAACGTCAGTGTATTGTCTTACTTTCCTGACGGCGTAGGCAGCCGAACTGAGCCTTCCTGCTAGGCTCGATATATGTGGTCCCCACTGAAGTTTGGCATCTACTGTTATTCCCAGAAAAACTGCTGAGCTCACAGTCTCAAGCGCCTCTTTATCTAAGACGATGTTGGGTCCTAGATTTCTAACATTGGGTAAGGCGAACTTTACACATTTCGTTTTCTTGGCATTGAGAACTAGGTTATTTGACGTAAACCAATCCGTAACTATTGAGAGTGCACTGTTTACCTCGTCAAAATCTAGTCTATTCCTGTCTACTTTAAAAATAAGAGATGTATCATCAGCAAACAGTACAACGTCACAGATTCCCTTTAAATGGAATGGTAAATCATTGATATAAACTAAGAACAAGAATGGGCCCAGTATTGAGCCTTGCGGCACACCTAACTGAACTGGCAGCGCGGAAGATTTCACACCATTAACATCTACACATTGGAACCTATTATGTAAATAAGAATTTATTACGTTGAGAGCTTCGTTTTGGACACCGTAATGACGTAGTTTACGCAAAAGCGTGTCATGGTGCACGCAATCAAAGGCTTTGGAAAGATCACAGAAAACTCCGATAGCATTTTGCGAGCTCTCCCATGCGTTAAATATGTGTTTCAGCAAAGCAACACCCGCATCTGTAGTCGAACGACCTTTTGTAAAGCCATACTGTTCATTATGAAGGAGGCTATTTAAATTAAAATGTCTTAGCAACTGCTTGAGTATTAATTTTTCAAATATTTTGCTAAATGCAGGTAAGATGGAAATAGGCCTAAAATTGCCAACGTCGTTTTTATTACCTGATTTAAATAAAGGTATGACTTTACTATTCTTCATGAGGTCAGGAAAAATTCCTAAATCAACACATTTATTAAAAGTAACAGCTAGATAGGGGGCTACGATGTCTATTATATTACTTAAAAGTTTAATGGAGATGCCCCAGTAGTCACCGGTGTTTTTAGACTTAAGTAGGTTAAAAACATTAACTACATCATGTGGGGTTACATGTTCGAAACTAAATAAACGACTACATTGAGGTACACTACTATGCAAAAGGTTTTCAGCTTTAGACGGGGACGAATTTAAGGAGCGAGTCGTAGTTATGGGTATGTTGGCAAAAAACTCATTAAAAGCTTCAGCTACGTCAGCGGCTTTATTAACTAATTTATTATCGACCATAATCTCAAGTACTTTTTCTTGTTTAACCGATTTACCCGTTTCATTGTTAATAATTTTCCAAGTTGTTTTTACTTTATTATTAGAATTTTTAATAGCATCGCTTAAAAATTTTGATTTAGCAAAAGCACTAATCTTTTTAAATAATTTTGAATAATGTTTGACATACTCTAGGAAAGGAGTGTCAAACCTGTATTTTTTCAAACCATATAACTCGTACAGTCTCGCTCTACTTTTATAAATACCCGGAGTAGCCCATTGGTTAAAGCCAACGGAGGGTCCATTAATATTAACAGTTTTGGTCTTGAAAGTAGATTGGTACTCTTTTTGCACAACATCAAAAAGGGCACCATAAATTTCATTAGGATTCTCGTGTTCTACTATAGATGGTGTAATTCTATGAACTATATTATTTTTAAACATTTTGCAACGGGTAGCTGTATAAGGCCTGCATTCAATTTTACACGGCTGTTTATGTAATGGCATGGGGAAGCTAGCTAATAAACCACAGTGGTCGGACGTTAAGTCAGTTAAGACTAATTTGTTTTTGGCATCAAAAACACTAAATATATTATCAAGACAGGTTGACGAAGATGCCGTGATCCTAGTAGGTTCAAAAAACAAGTTAATTAAATTATAAGACCTAAACAAATTGAGAAGTCTAATACTTAATGGAGTAACATCTAAAATATTAATATTGAAATCTCCGCATAAAATAATACTTTTGTTACTTGATTTCAACCTATTGAGAGAATCCTCCATTACCGATTCAAAACTAATAAAATCCCCAGAGGGGGGTCGATAAACGCAAATTATAACGTATCGCTCAAGTTCAACACAAGACAACTCTATAGTGCGTTCGATTGAAAGATTCACTAAATCTAAACGTTGTTTACATTTTAACTTGTTTGAAACAAGAACTAAAGAGCCACCGCGAATAGCACTTTTTCTCACAAATGCACTCTGTACGGTAAAGTTATCATCATTGATAAATACTACTTCATGTTCTTTCAACCAGTGTTCAGTCAAACATAACACCTGAACATCATAGTTCTCCATAAACAAACTTAACTCTAGCTCTTTGCCGGACAGACCCTGCATATTTTGATGTACAACATTCAACATATGTGGCTGACCCGTTGTCGCACCTAATAGTTTAAACTACAAGGCGTATCCAAAGTAGTGTTAGTACCACTACTAACAGTAATCGATGGTACCCTACAGGTACCGGTGTCACTGTGTATATTGTATGCTAAAAGATTAGCAATTTGTCTCCTACAACTAGGTGGCAAATACATAGTATAATTTGTCAGTTTGTAATCAGTAATGAATTGATTACAATCAAAATATAAAATAGCATCACTGTGATGACATGTCCTATTATAAATTAACATATTTAAATTATAAATGTGCCTATTTTGCTCATCAGACAAATAATGAGAATAAGGCAAGGCACAGAAAATAAATTTACAATTATTGGACTCATTGAGATGTAACATTAACTGGACAGATTCAATTATGTCCTTTTTACGTACAGTTAAACTATCCCCATATAATAATATAACAGTTGAATTGGGATTTATTTTTGTCAATTTAATATTACTAATTAAGTGGCTAATACTGGCACCGGGTAAACAATGATTAATTACATATTGTGGCGCACACTGATTAAATATACTACCAAAACCTTGACCAAATTTGTCAGAAAATACATAAGTAGTGTTAAACAATTTATTCATACTACTGCTATCATCTTTAATACAGCTATCTACTGACTGAGCTACTGAGGGTGTGGGTGTAATAACTTGAGGCTGGGGTTCCTGGGAGCAGGTACAGCTAAAAGAGAGGTTATTAGTCAGAGACTCATACCTCTCCGCATTGTACTTGACCAGGTCTGCCAACTCATTAGCCTCCTGCATGCGCTTACTCAGGTCTTGTTGAGAAGCCTCATATTTACTGAAGATGTCCTTCAGAGCATATTCCCTAACAAACAACTCATCCTGCAGGAGCTGAGTGTCAGTGTCATACCTAGTATTACATAATTCTATTTCTCTGTTACAGTTCTTTAATTCTTGTATTAAATTTAAATTTTTTTGCCTCAGTTTTATATTTGATTTCTTAACTTTTTGGCATTTTAATGATTTTTGAGTTTTTTTTATTAATCTATTAATTTTAATATATTTTTTTATCTTATTATGACTAGTAAACAATTTGGTTTTATTGATAGTATCATTAGTTAAGTCTATTGTTACAATTGGCTCAACACATGTGGGTCCGGACCCGCTACCAACCAACTCATCGTAAAGACTGCAGGTGATCGCAGACTCTTCACGGGCTTTGAGAGATTCCAAATGGGTGATTGTGTTATGGGCCCTGCTTAATTCCAGTTCAAGTTCAGATATGCGTCTCAAAGCCAGTTCGTGGGTGTCACTACATTCCTGGAAATTTGACACAAGTTGACGAAGATGTTGATGCTGGTCAAGTATGTCCATATGTTGTACATGTAGTTCAGCCAATTGGTTCCTTAGCTCAGTGTTCTTGTCATTTATAAACTTTATTTCCACCTCGCTGTCATCCCTTTCCTGTAGTAGCTGTTTGTTCTGTTTCTTACTAGATTCCAATTCGTTCAATGTAGCCCTCAGTTTTTCATCCAAGGATGCAGCTCTACGGGTCAACATATTGACAGGCAAACCCTAGAGGCACCCTGGAATGAGAGAAGAGAAAGCCAAGTGAGTGAAAGGAATAAGAGAGAGGTATGAGATGTGGATAGTAAGTGCTAGGATGAAGTGAACAAAAAACAAAGGAATAAAAAGTTATGATGAGTTTGTAAGCACAGAGTTTGTAAGGTTGAAAATTAACTAAGTATTCATAGAAATGTCTTAATTGAGATGGTGATATTCAATAATAAAAAGGGAAAAAAAAACAAAATTAAATTTGCAAAATATTTGGGGGTACTACTATTGTCAAGTTATTGAAAATCTAGTTTCTAACGTTAATTTCATAAAGCGGTTCTAATTTAGTAATTGAACATAACAGATGTCTGTCTAGTAATAAAGTAGGGTGATTTCTAAGGGGTCTCTAACGTATCTTATGTGATTTTATCCCAATAACACACGAACATAAGTGTCCAGCACAATAAAGAGAAATACAGGCTTGTTCACTATGTTGCTTATTGGGACGAACAGTATACACATTAAAGGGGAAAGGGTACAATACGAACTAATAAGATTTTATATAAGTAAGCTTAAATTAAAAGAAATACTCCCCGGGTTAGGTGGTGATTTCAAATCCGTCCGTTGGTTGACAGCTGGTACTAATTCATTGATTATTCATTGATTTTTCAACGAAATAATTCACAAACACAGATCCTTATTATTTATAACTAAATCTATCGAAATTAAGCACGTTTTTAGATAAATAAACGCGAAATACATTAGTTTTACAATTTAATTCTAACAAGAAAAATTTTGACGACCGGCTGCCAGTATTGCCAGCAAAAAAAAAAAAAATAGATCTATCTACTTCTACAAATATAATATAATCCTAATTTTAATTACATGAGAAAGTAAGTTTGTTTGTTCTGTTTGTTACGATTTCTCGCTAAAACGGCTGAACGGATTTGGATGAAATTTGGCAATAGGTAGACCATGACCTGGTGAAGGACATAGGCTACTTTTTATTCTGGATCATAGATGAAATCGCGGGCAACAGCTAGTATATAAGGTCTATCTATTACACGAAATCTCTTAAGGGGTAATTGTATTCATCATTACGAACAACTTTTAGTATGGGAACAAGCCTAAAATCGCGAAAAAAAATCAGCTGTTCTCTGCATTTTGACGAGTGATGTGAACATAAATTTAAGGAACAGCTGTTTTTTTTTTTAATATAATGAAAAAGAAACACTGAACTTAAATTTAGTTTAGTCTGTGAACAAGGGAATCAGCGCCATTGACTCGCTGCCTTACAAAACTCAAATCATTGACGACATTTACTTGATTTGGGGAATCTTGTTAAGGTAAGAGACACAAAACGCATCATAGGCTCATACTTTACAACATTACACAAACTCTATCCCCCAACAAATAAGTGTATTCACAGTAGGCTTCACAAACGCAACATGTTCCACCGAAGCGTACTGCTAACATTGTTGCAACACAACCAACATACGTACACATTCGAATGTACTCTGAAATTAATTCGCGTGAACTCGGCAACCTCCTGAAACCCGTTTATTTGATATGATATATTACTTGTGTTAGTTCTGTTTGTATGTATATGTAGGTATGTATACTAAGTACGCGTGGGATGCCAAGATTGTGCACGGCAATTGAAACTAATTTAGGACTAGATTTGTTGGCTTGTGCGTGTAAGGACCCGTGATTAAGCGAGTGAGCGTCTGACCGTTGGTAAGATTGTAATAAAGTGCTACTTATTTGCATTTATAAAATGATCTCTTAGATTTTTTTGTTTTAGGGTTGCGGATAGCGAGATAGACCATTTGCAAAGTAAAGTTCGTTTTTAAATCCCTGATAGTAATTTGACATTTAGGTCTTTTGTGCGTGCCGTTTTTAATATAACGTGTAACGTTAAATGCGCTAAACCTCAGACACCCCAACTGATTTTTAATTCAATTGACCTATTTCAGAGAGAAAATAAGCAATTTAAAAAAATGTAAAGGTTTTATGTGCTGTTTTAGTTCTACTGACCATTCTGATCGTTTCTTGCGTCTGCGACGACGCTTTACCGAGGGAGGAGTCGTCACCGGGCCGCTGCGCCGCGCTGACATTGGCTTGCTTGACCTATTAATAAATAGACACGGCAACGTTTTTAATGAAGATTATTTGAAAATGTGACCTATATTAAAAAGTGGTTCAATTAATTCTGCTCGTTATTCTGATCAAACTATTTTCAGGTTTTGCGCATTTAACGTTACACGTTGTATTGGAGTTTGACATTACACCTGTTAAATCACTATCTGGGTATAAAAAACAATCTTTAGTTAGCTACCAACAGAGGGGCTTGTGGCTAAGTAATAACAGCCGCAAAGGTCGATCGATCAGGTTAAGCGATGCTTGCAGCGGTTGGTCCGTGGATAGGTGACCATCTTCACATACCAAGACCTCTCCGTGCTTCGGAAAGCACGTTAAGCCGTTGGTCCCGGCTGTCATTCGTGGATCTTTGACAGTCGTTACGGGTCGTCAGTAACCCGAAAGTCTGACCACCAGTCTTACCAAGAGGTATCGTATTACCCAGTAACTGGGTTGTAGATGTCAGATAGGCAGTCAGTCCATGTAAATACTGGTATTCTGGTGCATCCGGTTAGACTGGAAGCTGACCCCAACATAGTTGGGAAAAGGCTAGGAAGATGATGATGGTTAAGGTTTCTATGGGTCTATGCCACCCGAAATAAAATTTTATTATCATTATTATTATTATAAAAGTAGATGATCTATTCCTAATACCTAATACCTTCAAAACAAGCCTTAATCCGATTCCATAACATAACTACAGCATACCATTACTACAGTACCTTCCCCGCATTAACTTTCTGAAGGCAAACGTTGCTACGTATGAATAAGAATTGATATGAAAACGCGTTCATTTCGACAAGTGCAGACGGTCGTGCGTGGCCCTTTGATCTTGGAATACATCTCGGCTAAATATTGAATACGTGATACAAATGTGGGATGTGTTCGTATGCTCAAGGTCTTAACATGTTTCAGGGATGTAAGTCTAATATGTTTGGTAAAGTTACAGATTTCATGGACGAACTAGATGTATAAGATGCCTGCGACTTTATCTGCGTGAATTTTATATTTCATCTTTTTTTTCCATTGTACGTATATTTATTTGTGTTTATATTTATGTTTAATTATGTATATATATATTATATTTATATTTAAAATATGTATTCCTCAATTTTCATGCTTGCACCGACTACTGTTTGTCTCTGCATCACCCAAAGGTTGACTGGTAGCTATGGCATTAAGTCCGCCTCTGTACATTTACGTGCTTGAAGTATTAAATAAATGAATAAATAAGGAAAGAAAATACGTTTATTTGCCGTAAACATGACCCAGACAAAGAAGGCAAAAACAAAAAAATAACAACTTGAAAATATGCGTCACAAACACGCAAAACGGCTATCGCTCAGCAAAACGCTAAGACCCTATGCGAGACAGCCCCAAACCTGCTTTTGGAAAGAAAAGTAGCCTGTGTCTGATCCCAGGCTACCTTTCATTATGATCGGTTCAGTGGTTTAGACGTGAAAAGATAACAAACGGACAGATACAGTCACTTCTGCATTATTATTATTAGTATGTATGGATGTTTACTCGTAAACTTGCATTTTACATGACAATGTGTTGAGATTCTGTAGTTTCTGTCTATCCTCTGAGATGAAGGCGCGAGTTTGTGTATGTATGTATAAGGATCAATATCAGCAGAGTGTGAATGTGGAGCTGTGTGTCACAAACTTTACTCCACCTCCTCTCCTGGCCTCTATGCCCCAAAACATACAGCCAGTGACCTCAGCGCTGCCACCGACAACGCGAAAAGTTTTGGGCCAGCAAAATTTTAATAACCGTCGTGCCAGCGACACGAAGAAGAAGAAGGGGCAATATGCGAGACCACAAGTTATTCCTGCGTTCAGGCAATAGATGAATGACCATTCTCAAGTTTATCGAGTGACCCGATACTCTCATAGATTAGTTAAAAATTATAATATTAGTGTTTGTCATCAGTGACTGATTTGTAGTAGAGCCATACATGACCTTACTTAAAAGAGTACCCATTTTCTTCACTAAGAACTTAAGCTTAGGTGTAAGACACTTAAAAACATGTTTACATACCCAAACTTCGCCGCCTTGCACCAAACTGAACCAAAAATCTCAACTAATATTTGTACCGAGCAATAATACCTCTCAAATTGAAAACGTGCTATTCCCTTTGTTTATTAAAACGGCAATCTATACTGTGAAAATACTGGCAGTATTCCCCTTGCTTGTTCGCACACGTTTTATGTGAAAAAAAAAAGTTAATAAATCAACAACAATATGGTGGATTGACGGATAACTGCTGCTGATCCGGTGTTCCGTTTTTAAACCTTGTGCGAATGAACTAGACTAGTTTTAATCTGTTTTATTGATTTTATTATTCTATTTTAAACCTTTACCGTACAACGTGGCAATGCTGCCAGCCTTTTGGCACGTTTCCTATTGACAGCGATGCGGATGAATTTTTTGATGCCCTTTGATTATTTGCCCTCCTTTTTATATACTTGTACATATTATTATTATTTTGAGGCTGTTAACTTTTCAAGTATGTAAATACTTAATAAATATTTTAAACCTCTTAAAAATAAAATGGTGATACAAAGGAGCATTTATTTTCGTTATCTGTGGGGCAACTCTCGTAATTTTAAGAACGTTCACAGTTTGATCTCGGCCTCAATCTATTAAAAATACCTCTAACTTTCCTACATTTTCGACAAGTTTTTGACATTGATTGTCACTGAGATGAGATTGCGACTAGATCTTTAACGTTTTTAATTACGGGAATTGGCCTTAACGCTTTGACAGCCACCCAGAAACTCGGTCCGTGCTCCTTCAATTTCTCTAACTCGCGAGGCACGGCAACTTTCATACTGTCTGTTTAAAAATCATGCACTCAAGGCGTGAGTTGGAGTTATTGTGCCTGTAGTTTAGTGTTCTAGCTACGCACACATATACAAATCGTTGCTGTAAGTACAAAGGGGGAGCGGAGGGAAGGAATTACAATGACGCGTGTGGGCGCCGCGTTCATTCGGCGGTGAACGAGACGATCGAAGAATACTCGAATGCTCAAAGGAAACGATTTTTAATATCCTAAATACAAAAATAGATCTAATAGATACAAAAAGAATTATTCGAATAGTCATTTAGGTTATTTTTTTTTTAGTCGATACCAATATGCCGAAAAACGCCCGCGCACTAGAGGGGTAGCGGCGCAATAAAACGCCCCACTGTCAAAGTGTAAAGAAATGAATTTTTGTATCTCAGCAATATTATACAGCAGGAGATACTAGTATTAAACCTAGTTAGATTTATATTTAATTCATTGATTATTTTTTATTTTTTTTTTAGTATGAGCTGTAACTACATATTAAATTTGACTATGGCTAATAATGATCGTATCGATAGCTGTCTCTATAGTACTATTTAATTCAAACCTAATATGTTGCATGCCGTAAGGTAAAATGTATCGGGACACTTAACAAACATTCCAACTTATATGTATACCTACATTATCAGCAAATAAATGATTTCTTTCTTTCTTTCTTTCTTTAGCTATGATTAAGACAAATTTTGGAAGTCACCGAGGTAGGTACACAAAGTGAGGAAGCATGGTTACAAAAACTCGTTTCGACTCTGTATGACAGGAAACCCTTGTCCAGCAATAGGGCTAACTCATAAACATGCCAAAAAAAATACGCAGCTTGCACGTTTTTTTTTTTTTGTATGTTTACGATCTTTATTATAGCTTAACTGTACCTATGTCATAGTTAAGTCAGGAACAATGTGTTTCTTATGTTTAGACAGGCGTTGATATACCTAATAGTTACGACACAGTTTTTAACTTTTCTAGCTAGCATTTGTTTTTGTTCCAAAGGTCGGTGGTGGTTGTTAGGAGGGTCCGTTGCTAAATAATAACAGCCGCACAGGTCGATTGATCAGATTAAGCTACGCTTGCCGCGGTTGGTCTGTGGATGGGTGACCTTTACATACCGGGACTCCTCCGTGCCTTGGAAAGCACGTTCAGCCGTTGGTCCCGGCTGTCATTCGTGGATCTTTAACAGTCGTTATGGGTAGTCAGGAGCCCGAAAGTCTGACAACCAGTCTTACCAAGGGGCATCGTATTACCCAGTAACTGGGTTGTGGAAGTCGGATAGGCAGTCGCTCCATGTAAAATACTGGTATTCAGCTGCATCCGGTTAGACTGGAAGCCGACCCCAACATAGTTGGGAAAAGGCTAGGCAGATGATGATTTGTTTTTGTTCCAAAATAAAAAACATTAACGTTTTTTTTAACATTTTGACTTTCAGTATGTTATTAAACGTTATCTCTCCGAAACTGTTCGCTGCTACACTGGAGGGTGTCTTCAAGGTTTTGGACTGGAAAGGGGCTGGTATAAACATCAATGGCGAGAACATCACTCACCTTCGATTTGCCCACGACATAGTAGTCATGGCTGAGTCATGACCTCAGTACAATGCTCGATGGCCTCAGTAATCTTCCGAAAGAGTGGGTCGTAAAATTAACATGGACAAAACGAAGAACAGCCGGTCGATTCTGTAAAAATCTCACCGTGAAATCATAAGTGAAGTGAGCTTGAAGTGAGCAGTGTCAATAGTGTTAATCCCTAATGACAGTTCACTTCCCGCTCACTTCACCTAAGTTCTCACGGTGAGATTTTTATAGAATAGAACTGCATACCTTCGTGTTGTCCATGTTGACTATTGGCTCAGAAAAAATACGAGTATCCAACAGCTCTTTAAAAACGTCCTTCAATCACATCTTACAACATTCTCTCAGCAATAGCTTATTCAAACAAACGTCGCGCTCACGACCAAATCATAACCAGCCAATTTAAAACCCAAAACAGCGCCAATAAATTAAACATTATTGAGGAGAAACAGGCGAGTGTCGTATTGTTTACCGCCGTAACAGGCGAGAGCGAACAGAATACTAATTCGAAGGGTAGTTCGTTCCCGGGTTAGGCAAATAACGGGGAGATCCATTCAAAGGTGCTCTATAATTAAATCAGAAGATCTTGTGTTTGATATAATTGGTACGGACTGAGAGAAATTTGATTTGGAATCCGTCGATCTGATGGAAATCTGTTGTTTGTGAAATAAATAAGGATTTTCTCTGCAATTTCTGCTGAAAATAGACAGGAATTTTCAGTGGGTGTCATTAGATTTGAGCTTGCTGTAAAGTTCACGTCCTCCTACGTATTGAAAATTACTTCGTACAAAATGTCGTTGTATTTAGAAATATGAAATGAAGGTTAGTTTTAGACAAAAATAGTAGCAGAGAATAAGATGCTCATCGTCACATAATAAGGGCCTTATCACACCGGCGATTTGCCACGTATGAGCAACGTGTTCGCCGCGTTTACGTTACAATAGCCAATGACGTGACTGTACAAGAGCGAGTGAGACAAATGAGTGTTCAATTTGGTGAAACCTATAATACGTCTATCTGGCTTCTTATCCGCGGAGTGCACGTTCTCAAATCGTCTCGCTAGGAACTCGCTTTCAAATACAGTGTATTAACACTATGAATCTTACACATAATTTTTACACCATGTTATATTTTGTCCCAAAAATATTTAAAAAGCTAACAAGTTGAACACCGAGCGACACTAAGTACATATCCGCAATCATATCCGCACAACACAGGTCACAGCCGATCGGCCGGCGCCGGCGGCGCGTGTTAAATAGTAACCAACTTTTTGTACGGACAATCAGGTAACATAACAAGCTTATATATTTTTCATGATAGTTTTGAAATGTTGTACATAGATTCTTTACATAAAATACTAGACACGTGTTTCGGTTTTCCATATACTAAAAGTAATGTTGATCTATACGTAACTTGCATGAAACTCATTAAAACCAATCTTCATGAAACTCGATAAAACATACCAAAAAAAAAGTTCGTGCTACTAATTTCTAACAAAAACAACACATTATATTTCAAAACGTTCATGCTTTGGTCACTTCTTTCCAGTGGTCCTGGAAATCTCAAAGTAAAAAAAAACAAATGAAGACGACAATGTACCTTAAAACATATCACCAATACCTGAGAGATCATACCAGCGGGCTCCCAAACGTATCCCAATTAGCGTCCAAGGCTGGCAACAGACGGACGCCCGTTAATTCGATGGGGGACACAACATAATTCCGGCCAGGTAAAAGTATTACCCCCTAAACAATATTAGCTACGTGATGTGAATGCTGCAACAATTGACTTATTGCTTCACCTTGTGTGAAGGTGATACTTGCGACGAAGTAAGGTAGCTTGATACCTTAAATTGCTTTGTGTTGTTGTGTGTTCAAGTTTTGTTTTTAATTTTCTTGTGTTTTCTCGGAGGAGATCTGAACTATGAAGGTTTAGTTTTCTATAGAGTTTAGTAACGTCAGGATCCACGAAAGCATATTCGCGAAAGGATAAATATACAGAAACTTGGCAAGAGTCGTTAGATGCGGTTTTCCTTTATTTTTTCTTCTAAACAGACATGTTTAAAAATAAATTATGGCAATAACCATAGAATAATAACAGGCAATAGATGTGACCATTGTTTGTTGAAGTAATAAATTGATTAATAAACTAGATTTGAACCCTGTTAAATGTTCAGTAATCTCCTTTAGCAGAAAACGCGTCCCTCTCCCTACAACTTATAACCTTAAAGGGCAGCTATTGCAGAGATGCGACGGTGTACGTGACCTGGGCATTTTTCACGATTCCAAACTTTTATTTAACGTGCACATTGAACAAATAGTAACAAAGGCTTCGAAGTCACTGGGTTTTGTTATGAGACTCGCAGGGTGTTTTAAGAAAGCCAAATCTCTTAAGATTCTTTATTGCTCTTTTGTGAGAAGTCATCTTGAAACGCGTCACAAAAGAACCCGTCTTACCGCAAATACCGGCAAATATATTGATCGTATTGAGAATATTCAAAGCAGATTTATTCCTTTTCTATGTTTTCGGCTACGTATTGATAATTACATAAATCTTTGCAAGAAATTTCACTTACAGCCTCTTAGAAATCGTCGTCGACTAGCGGATTGCACTTTTCTTTTAAAAATCATATCTAACGAGATTGACTGTCCTGATCTCCTGCATAAACTGCGTTTGGTTGTCCCCCAGAGATCAGTTAGATTTAATTCACCTATCGCTATTCCTTTTTCCTCTTCTAAGTACAGACAAAACTCACACATAGTGCGAGCGAGTAAGGACTTTAATAATCTTTGTAAGGAGTTCTCATTTGACCCATTTACCACCAAAACCTATTCTGTACGCACTCGGCTGAATGCTGACTTTTTAAAAAGTGCATAGTGCTTATTGTACCTTATAATGTATATTCTTTTCTATCGTGCTTGTTACTGATCCTAAGATTTCTACTCCTTTTTTCTGTTTTTACCCGTAAGAACCTGTAATATGCTTCATATACCATTGTTATACATTTATTATAGCTGCTGGTTCTCCTAGAAATAAATAAATAAATAAGTAAGTGTATGTACATGCGCAAAATTACTCCCACTACACCAAAACCTTGCCAAGCTACGTGGGCGACTGTATTTACTTGTTTTAGCATTTTTTATCTAGAAATCTGTTATTTCCGACTAAAAACGTAGCGACCACAGACCACATTCTTTCTAAAATTCAGAATTTTCTGAAACACTTTTATCGTTGTATAAAAATACCTCTCCGCAAAAAACTCTCGAATTTTCATCAGTATCAACAATAAACCCAAGTGAGTGGGGCGCCGAAGTAAAAAGGAGTGCCTAGAAACAATTTTCGTATCTTCCCTTTAAAAACCGCGTCATATATTCCTAACACACGACACCCTATTTCCCGGGGCACCTATCTTCGAAACCTCAAGCTTTCAATAGCTCCGCCGCGAGATGTATACAATTTTTTCATACAAAGATACGTACAATTTACGACTATTTTCCGTAGTTCGTATATCTAGAGATGGTAGACTATCGCCTTACGCATTTCACGTAATAGGTACCCAAAGGCGTGGCGGATATTCAATGCCCCGTGTGTCGCCTATGACACAGCGATCTTCTATCAAGGTTGTCTTGAGTTACGTACGCACTGAAGTGCTGAACACATTCGGTACGAGGAATGTTTATATTTTTTTTTGCGATGAGAGGAAAAAGTGTTGAAGAGGTATCACGTCAATGAAAAAGCAATCGACTCTAAACACTCTCCGTTCACAGTCATTTTGCCTCTGATTTTGAATCACTGTCAAAATTGTTGTAGCAATAAGATTGCTATTGGTTTGCTTCTATTGCCAAGTCTGTCAAAATCACAATGATCTTTATTTTCGTTGCAAAGAGGTTGGTATCCGGGTGCTGCTGTCACAGGTAAAATGACTGTGAATGGACTGTAGGACGATCATAAAACATTTATTTATCTTGTGTGAGGAAGAGGGTTGAATCTATCATAGCTGCAAAATAACATTTAAAAATGTTTATGCCCAAACATGGTTCAGACTTACAGCTTACAGCGGTATAGCAAAACATACCATAAACGACATACTACTGCTATTCTACCTAGGTCTCCATAAACTACAAAAAAAACGTAACTTACAATTCAGCCCCCCCCCAAAAACTGACAGCGAACTCAACCTCTAGTGGGCACAGAACTTAAGTCCCGCGACACATATTGCGGGCGTGACGCGAAATATCGAGCAGTCTTGCAATACATACAGCCGAGCATGAGCAATACATACAACACTCGGATGTGCCCGTGAATTCTGAATTAGGTTTGATTATTGTGAAGAAGCGATAGCGCACGTATTATCAACTCCCCTGTTTACCGTCTTCAAAGCTGTTTCGATTCTGTTAGAGTATTCGTTTTGAGGCGACTCTGAAGAAGTTACTTTGTTTTTGCATGCGGTTATCAGATCCTGAAAGGCTGAAAAGTATACAGTCATATTATATGTATATAATATGATAAGATGTATTCTTATTGTACTACCCGTACAATAAATATTTTCTATTTTTTATTTCTATCTGACCAAGATTGTTTCCTAATTTCTTCTCAGGGGTAGTCTGATAAGAAATGTCGACCTCCATCTAGCTTACTTATTTTTATTTTTTATTGTATAACGTGTAAAGGTGATTCCGGTTTCCTATTTACAGAATAAACAATTCCATTACATTTCATTGATTCTTACTTCTATTTTATTCTATCGGAGAAACGCCTAATTGTAAAAGATGGGTAATTTTAAAACTACTTGCTAGTACCAAAATGGCATAATATTGTAGTAAGTTATGCTATTCATCGTCATAACTTTGACATGGAAAAGTCCAAAGATCTTATTGATTCCCAGATGCTTAAAAATACGCATGGATACTGACGATTCTGCAAAAACAAAATGTAAGAGAAAGGCGCCTGTGTCTGCAACACAGTTTATACTCGCACAGACACAGACGTTCACTCTGTCTCAAATAATACATGGCGTTGTACTTCATTGTTTTTATATTTGATTGAGATGGACACATTGTATTTGGCTTTTTGATAATAAAGATTATTAATTATTATTACATCTTTTGACATTTCTCGGGACCTTTGGAAGGCGTACGAGGTGCCGAAGCCAACTCGCAGAGGCCCGTTAGACGTTTTTAATGAAATACGCTTATTATTATTAATGTTAGGTACTATCCAATGCATAAAACCTCTTTAGAACATGACCCATCCATCGATTACCCACGATTACAAACTTCACGAAATTCCAGCGATATACGGCGAGTGTGCTCCTGCAGAATATCAAGCATAAGGTAACTGTAGTGCTTTGTTTCGTTCCGGTCACGTCTGCTAGCCTTTATCTGGTCTGTCATGAACATGTTACCTTTCCGTGAGAGTTAGGAACAATTTCAATACGAGGTGTATTGGAAAATGTGTTCGGCTGCAATATGGCGGATGCAATACTTTTATGTGTCTGAAGTAATATTATGTAACTTTTTAATATTACATATATCACACCTCTTCCTCGATGGGTTTGAGCAGAGGTGATAGTAAACACATATTTGGCCAGATATGTTTAAGTCTCATGTAATAGGGGGCAATAATAATACCTTATTAATGCGTCAACACAAACCTCCATAGTTCAGAATGTCCGAGACGCTGAAGAGCGGAATAAGTGGAGGAGCATCGCGAGGGCTGCGTTGGCCAAAGAAAATGCAGGGTCATCAAACACGACCACTCTGTCAAGAGTGAACGACTAAAGAGAGAGAGAGAGAGAGAGAATAGGGGGGCGAATCGATTGCAATCAACCGGACACAAATCCAGACTCCGAGCTGCTACTGTGAAATCCCAGATGAAAAACCCAATAACACTTTGGACTGACCCGGAACTCGAACCCAGGAGGCTCAGCAGTAGCGCTTGCGACCCCCCGACCACTACACCAACGAGTCAGTCACAATTTAATATGACATTATATGGGTAATGTGACATTTTCAAATCTTTTTTCTACCACTTCAAAATTTTCTTCAGTTTTAATATTTTGTATTACCCCCAATACAAAATATGAAAACTCAAGACAATTTTAAAGTGGTATGATTTGACTCTCTGTTTTTGTTATAAGATGAGATTGGTTATTCTTTTGTTTATTTCATTTTTTGTGAATATAATACAAAGTGAGATTTTATTACTTTCATTTAAGAAACATTTAATCGTCTATTAGCTAGCAATCTTAGTTTCCGAGACTTTCAGGTGTCTTTATGTGACCCTAATTCATTGCTCTCGAGTGTAATTACAGACTGTGCCTTAAATAATTAATGTCGCAACACCTTATTTACGCTTCTATATGTTACCTACAATAATTAGTGAAGAAACAAAGTGTTACCTTTAGGGTTTTTGCCAACGAGACCCTATTACTAAGGCTCCGATGTCCGCCCGTCTGTCACAGGGCTGTGTCTTTTAAACCGTAATAAGCAGACACTTGAAATTTTCACAGAGTGTGCTATGGCCGTTACAACAAAAACAAATGAGAATAAAATAAATTTAAAAAGGAAAGGACCATCCCCATACAAGAAGTGTGTTATTTTCGGCGTTTTCAAAAAAATATTGTACGGTGCTACAACCCCCCCCCCCCCCCCCTCCCTACATGTGCGAGTCCGACTCGCACTTGGCCACTTTTTTACTGATAACGGGCGGGAATTCTTAAAAATCAACCATTAGTTGATTGATAATAGTTTAGAGCGAGTTAGGTCGATTACATAACTTGCACGTGATTATGTTTGAAAAGATAGGTACCTAAAGAAATAAATTGTATCTCCATAGAGACGATTCTCAAGTAGGATCAACCCATTTCATTTGTTTTTCTTATCTTTTGGCCAATTGAAAATATTGACAGATGAATAAATGTTGAGATAATGATATCTAGAATGTTACTTATATACATCCCGCATTATACGACACAGCTCGCATGAACAATAGTTTACTTCAAGGTCAATAACTAAATAAGGCCAGTAGGAGTAATTTCGCGATAAGTTTTTAATTCTTTAAAGCTGTGGTCCAAACTGAGAAGAACCCCGCGCGGGATGCCGCACGGAATTTTGCTCGCTCCGATTGTGTCAATGTCAACTAACTTGTATGAAGGTAGTCAGGATTGGAAACGCCTTAAAAAGCGTTTTCAAAATAAAAATAATTACTTTTTAAATTAATTATATATTGAGACGTCATTTCACGCACTGGCTAACGAAGTAAGACTTAAGACTATACTGTGCAAGCTCGGCGACCACACAAATCGTGGCCAAAAGTGCTTATAGGCACACGCAAAATCTGTAGTTCCGTAACTAGGATTTCAAACTGGGGCGAGTAGTCGTGATACCCGTACTTTCTAATCATCACTAAAACAATCGCCGAGGGTAGTCACGTCCCGCGCAGTATTCGCCTCTTTATTAGCAGTCCTTTGTAACTAAAATCTTTCAGCTGCAGTGCTATTCTGTAAAAATCTCACCATGAGAACTTAGGTGAAGTGAGTGGGAAGTGAGCTCTGTCATTCCGTAATGGTAGGTATTGACATTATTAAGTGCTCACTTCACTTGTGAATTCACGGTGAGATTTTTACAGAATCGACGGCTGGTCTATTTCATTAAGTTTGTTATAGTTGTTTTTACAAAATGTTTCAATCCCGGGAACCCGGAATTACTTATTTATTCAGAAAGAAATGTCCACATTATTCTTTCATGGAAAGAAGTTTAGGTATATAAGCGCCCGATTATCCGATAACAGCCGTTCGATTCTGTAAAAATCTCACTGTGAAATCATAAGTGAAGTGAGCACTTAATAGTGTTAATCCCTAGCGAATGACAGCTCACTCCACGCTCACTTCACCCAAGCTTTCACGGTGAGATGGTTACAGAATCGCACGGCTGATCATGACATTTGAGTTCAATTGTAAATCAAGGCATTAGTATGGCTGATTCCAATGATTATAATTTTGTAAAGTCATATTTTTTACGGTCGCGAATTATATTTTAATCAAATGCAACCTGACAGTGACCAGCAAATTGCAAAAAAAACGTAATCCCAATAGCAGTAAAGGCAATAGTAGTAAATGCAAATAGCAATAAAAACGTCAGTCGTTATTGTGTGGACTCAGTTTTAACAATTGAAGTTTCCGTCCTTTGTTTTAATACTTAATAGTATTAATTAGTAAGTTCTCATAGTTAATTAAATAATCAGAAAGTTAGAGTTTTGCTAATAGGGAAAATATTATACTGATTATTTGATTAATTATAATGCTTAAACGATTTATAGCGTTATCTCAAGGCACCTTTGATAAGCATAAACGTTGCAAAAAAAAAAACTAACATCTAATTAAGCGTTTTGCTTCCATTAAAACGCTACATAAAAATTAATACTAATCGTCTTATTGTTGTAGAAATCGCACGGGTTTATTTTTTTCTTCTAATAAATATGTATCCAGATCAATTCGAGTGTTCCACGTTGCACAAATAATGCTGTCCAGCGCACAGTGTTTTAAGAATATTTATTTGTTTTTCTATGGAATACTTACCGAAGACTGCTGCAAATTGCAAAAAAACCTAGCGCATCCTCCTTAAGCCCGTGACCGGACAATATTGTTATTAGAGTTTATTAAAAAAAAATATATATATATTATTTTCTAATAGGTACCTAAATTCAAAACCACAAACTGCGCAATGACAGCATTCGCAGCAATAAATCACTATATTACTCAGAATAAACAGATAACCTCTTTAAAAAGTTGAATATTCTAGTGGCGCAGGCGCAACTAGCTGATATCCCGTCGATATAAATGATGTCAACCGCGATTCTCGACTCAGTAGCAAAG
The DNA here is from genome assembly GCA_949629135.1 of Eremobia ochroleuca. Lineage (NCBI taxonomy): Eukaryota > Metazoa > Arthropoda > Insecta > Lepidoptera > Noctuidae > Eremobia > Eremobia ochroleuca. The sequence goes on from OX451392.1 coordinate 4,255,381, forward strand.
TATAGTGCGTTACGTATTGTCGTCGCCTTTTGCGCAATATGTGAGTAATTTATTGTTTTTTTTTTTTTCCTTTAAGTTATTAATTGCATTTATTTTGAAGCCACTAGCGATAGATGTGGTTTGGATTTAAAAGAGATTATTATTTGGGATTGACTTTATAAACGTGACTGTTCTGAGAAACTAAGCTTATGCACGTACAGAAAGACAACTACAAGTCAGTTATGTAAAATATGTTTTTTTTTATTTAACTGAATAATACATGAGTAGATTTTGTACTATCATGTCACGGTCATTTTTATTTTTTTAATTATAATTCAGAAGATTATTTTGTCTCAGTTCTAAATCTCTCTTTTAATCTCAAAGCAACATTATTGCTCATGGCAAACACACTTCCGATTGCCTTATATTAACATGGTTTTAGTGTTATTTTCCTCAGATAATGATGATTTCTACGAGTAATTCTCGTAGAGCTTGTGCGGGATCAGACGCAGCTGGTACACGGTGTACATTTGAGCCCAAGCAAGTGTCAATGAGGTGATTGTACATTTTTGTATGTAGTATCTAATATGCACATATATTACGCATGAAAAAGGTATAGTTACGCATGAAAATTAAACTTTGTAGCTCCAAAAGAAAAATGCATCTCCAGTTGTTACGTTAATTTGAGAAGATTGATTAAACAAATAATTAACGATTGTCAAACGAAAAATTACTGACTCTTGAAGTAAAGTATCGAAAGTGCAAAATTACATAATCAAAAAAAAAAACATTATTTCTCATGCATTAAACTGCATAACAGAGTTAGAGGTTACTCCTCGTCTAACTCCAATGAGTAACCTCTTCCACCCTTAGTGTTAATTTTGTTTAATATTGAGACGATTTAACTTAAGCAGTAAAAGTCAGTAAACACAATTTTGAAAAAATTAAAAATATTGTTTTTACCAACTTTAATGTTAATGATTTCATACCGAGATCCCTCCGTGCCTCGGAAAGTACGTTAAGCCGTTGGTCCCGGCTGTCATTCGTAGATCTTTGACATTCGTTACAGTTAGTCAGAAGCCCGAAAGTCTGACAACCAGTCGTACCTAGGGGTATCGTATTACCCAGTAACTGGGTTGTGGAGGTCAGATAGGCAGTCGCTCCATGTAAAATACTGGTATTCAGCTGCATCCGGTTACACTGGAAGCCGACCCCAACATAGTTGGGAAAAGGCTAGGCAGATGATGAATGTTAATGATTTCAAATTCTAACAAACAACACCAATAACTAGAGCTTAAGAGTAAAAAACCTTGCAAAAAAAAGTTAGCATTTTGCATTTTAGTTACTCTGCTTGGGGACAGGCAGATCTTCGCTTATACGAAAAATCCTCTATGACCGGTCGCCGGTCGGTCAATTTAGTCTTCATGCGCGCGTAGTCCTAATCAAGTATTTTAATTATAGACACAGACTTGACTACCACACAGTTATTCTACCTCTGACAACAGCAAGCCAACAGCAACCTTATTTTCACGAAAATATAGATCATTGTGATTTTGACAGACTTGTCAGTGACATCAACCCAAAAGCAACCTTATTTTAACGAGATTAAAGATAGTTGTGATTTTGATAGTGTGGCAAAATCAGAGGTAAAACAACTATGCACGAATGGGCTGTGGTACCAAAACATGTTTTTTAGAATGTTGTTCACTCGTGAGACTAAGTTAGACTAAAAAGGTTAGGGCTTGAAGGTTTCATTAAAAGTATTTATTTTATTTTACATATATATTGTATTTAAGTATTTCATATAGTCTCAAGCGAGGGGAGAATTGGTGGCCCAGTGTTATAAGCCGCGACTTACGAGTTGTAGGACGTAGGTTCGAACCCAGACAGGCGCTTAGCTTTGTATAAATTATTTCATCACCACTACTCTTAAAACGGTGAAGGAAAACATCGTGAGGAAACCGGCATGTCCTAGAACCAAAAATTTCAAGACATGTGTCCATCTACCAACCCGCACTGGGCCCGCGTGGTGGATTACGGCCCACTCCCTTTTACAGAGAGGAGGCGTGTATCCCAACAGTGGGAACATTATAGGCTGATTGTTCTATACAGTCTCAGTGACAAAAGAATTACTTAGGTACAAAAGAATTATCTACTCGGCATTGATTAATGTGACTTTGAAGATTATTTATCCAGTTTTAATTGTAACTTTAATTATGTTATCGTATTTACTGAGTCAGAATATCTGCCAATTGAAATTAAACGACGAACAATTATGAAAAAGAGATTAAATATTGCTTACAATTTGCCATAACGCATTTTTATTGTCCTATTGCCTAGTTCTTATTATCAGAACAGAGGTTTATCTTAAATAAATACTTTATCCCACAATCTTATCTTATTCACTTCGTATAAAGAACATGTTTACTTGTAGTTATTATACGAAAGATACCTTTTCTTACAACATTAAACGTACACACGGCGACATATTATGAAACTATACATTTCTAGTTTTAGTTGACCTCGCATTTTATAGGTTTTTTGTACAATGAGAAGTCAGCTTATACTGGAAATGTAAGGCTTGATATGTCGCCGTGCGTACCTACCTGCCTTTTAAAATAACTTCAAGGACAGGCTACACAACGCTTATTTACATTACCTACCCACCCTGGAATGTGGTCGAACCAGGTTACCTGATCTTCGCATATCACACCTGAGCACATTCACACTAAATAAAGGTTAAGGCACACTGCACTGTATTGCATAAATATGGAACGCGATATTTACACATGATAGATACGACAATGCAATGTCATGTTTTTGGTACAGTTCGTGGTGGGTACAATTCCTACAGTGAAACAAAAAGTATGATTTACAAAATACCTATGTTCTTAGGTCTATGAGCAGTGATGTTGAGATTTTAGGTCATGGGTTTGAACCCCAGGCAGGCGCTCAACTGTATGTAAATAATTTCATCACTACTGCAAACCTAGAACCAAAAATTCGTAAGACATGTGCGATTACAGCCGGTCGATTCTGTAAAAGTCTCACCGTGAAATCATAAGTGAAGTGAGCTTGAAGTGAGCAGTGTCAATAGTGTTAATCCCTAATGACAGCTCACTTCCCGCTCACTTCACTTAAGTTCTCACGGTGAGATTTTTCAGAAGAGCACTGCAGATATGCGGCTTGGGAGATCTCACCACGCACCAACCCGCACAGTCCTTCTCGAAGAGGCCTGTGACCCAACAGAGGAAATATTAAAGGCTGATCATGCTTAGACCGATTAATCGATTTCGTCGCTGCTACACCTCAGTCGGTATTGTCAATAACATAAAATAATTATTTAGTTGTCAGATTCAAAAGCATTCCAATTGGCATACAAAGGAACCGATGGGCATCACTCCACACGAACGCTACATCTTTCTTACATAACGCATTCAAAGGATCCTGGCAGGGTCGCCATGTATTAGAGTGATGTAGGCAAAATAAAAGAGAACTGCAGTGCTATTCTGTAAAAATCTCACCGTCAAATCATAAATGAAGTGAGCACTTAATAGTGTTAATCCCTAGCGAATGACAGCTCACTCCACGCTCACTTCACCCAAGCTTTCACGGTGAGATGGTTACAGAATCGCACGGCTGCAGTGCTATTCTATAAAAATCTCACCGTGAGAACTTAGGTGAAGTGAGCGGGAAGTGAGCTCTGTCATTCCCTAATGGTAGGGATTAACACTAAGTGCTCACTTCACTTATGGGTTCACGGTGAGATTTTTACAGAATCGACCGGCTGTTTAATCCAACGATTCGTATAATAATGCCGATAATTAGTGTGTGCAGATACAAATATAAGGTTAGGTGAGCTGCACACTACAACTTGAATATCACAGTAACATCAAAGTGGTCAAGTTAAATAAAATTTTGTTATCGCAGAAATTATAAAAATAGTTACCAAAGCTTTGTTTTACAATTAGCTGATTCGCTATCACCATCCTCTCGCCCTTATCTCAATACTATGCTGTATGTCATTTAAATAAATTATCATCACAAATTCCTACAAAAATGTTCTACTAATTGTTTCTCGTATACCAAACAATAGATATTGACAATCATGTTGATTTTAAAACACTGTTGCACATTGTAGTTTGTATTTTGGCAATGAGTATTTTAACGGGTTTTTTATTAAACCTATTTTATGACATGTTATTTTTGTGATACAATAAATTGTTATCACATACTTAGGCCCTCGGTACACGGCACGGTTTCATTGCGGTACGGCGTATAAAATCGGCCGCAGAAAAAACGTGTCAGTGAACCAAATTCCACAGTGATCCATAAAATACTGACACGGCGAATAAACCGTAGTTTTTCACAGCAAAAAAAAAAACGTCCCACGTGTGTCGTGAAAAACTACGGTTTACATTAAATTAATTAAATTAAACAAAAACGAGAAAGAAAGTAAAATAATACTCAATATGTTTTTAATTTTACGAATCTACACAGGAATTATTGTTTTTATCTAATCTCTCCACTTATACATATATACAATGATTTTAGATACAAGAAATGGGTGCTAACGCTGCAATGGATAAAAATAACGAGAATAAAGAAAAAATAACAGTAACACTCGATGAAGCAATGTTGTTATCAGGTAAATAACAAAAACATACTGGTAGAATTACGAACCAGGTAAATTGTATACATTACGATAAAGTACTTGCCATTAAAGTTATTCATTGATTTAGTTCAACAGCATTGAAGGCAAGGAGGATAACAATATCTCCAACAGTTTAAGTGACGCAATTATTAAAATTTTTTTCTAATCATGATGCACTACAGCCAAATCGCGTGTAGTTCTTCGAGGATCTTCTTCGATTAATAGTTTTAATTTATCGATATCTATTTCCACGGGGCGCCCAGACCTTGGTTGATCGGTTAAGGAAAAATCGTTATTGCGGAACCGTTGGAACCAGCGCTTTGCTGTTGCTTCGGAGACTGCATCGTGAGCTATCCTTTGACATATATTACGTGTAGCTTCTGCAGCAGATTGCCCAGATTGAAACTCATATAGTAAACAATGACGTACGTGGGTTTTAATATCACTCATTTCTTTGTGAACTTTAACGCACTAACAGCCAAACTATCAATAGCGCGCATGAACGGGACTCGCTCTTTATATACCCTCTACTACAGAACGTTCTCGAAACTTTCCGAAAATTCTAGAAATTATAAACTAAAACGCTCATTACTTATTAGCTAACCCGATAAATCCTTTTTGGGGTTATTTTAGTTTTTACTTCTTGCCCTTTTACTATTTTCCTCCATTGTTATTAGTGGAAACTTGTAACTTAACTGCATTATTGTTTTTAGCTGTCTGTGTCCTAGTTGTAAGAAAAAAAATATTATTTTCAGGATTTGGGATGTATAACATCTTCCACATGCTGATGTCTGGTCTGATGCTGATGGGAATGATCATGCAATGCCTAGCGCTGGGATACGTTATACCTGCAGCACAATGCGACTTGGAACTCACCACGCAGCAAAAAGGATGGCTGTCTGCTTTGCCATTTACAGGTCAATATTGTTTCTAACCGAAATTGAGCACGGACCTTCCAATAGTACATTGTTCACCGAGAGGAGAAAGTGACCGATTACCGTCGAGGGTGTCGTTTGAAGCCCGAGCCGTAGGCGAGGGCTTCAAAACACCCGAGATCGGGAATCGCACTTTCTCTCGAGTGATACATAGTGCTTTATACTACACCTACGCGGAAAATAAAAAACGAAATCTTTATTTTACTTTCTACGAAAAGTGAATCCTCAAACAACACACAAATTGGAAATGGCGCCAATGGCGTCTGCAATTTTTACATGTTCTTTTTTCAAATTGTTTATCCTGCCGCCGCAGGGTCGCACTGCCAGCCCGACACCATCCAACACACAGCTAGTGGCCAGTGTCATTTTGCGAACTTGGAGATAAAAACTCACTGTAAAAACTTTTTGGCTTTTGATGTTTAGGTTACCGGCGCATAGTCTTACCCAAAAAAAAGAAAAACCACGTAAGAAATGGATTTTCATACACTTTTCTCTCCCGCTCAGATGCGTTTTCTCCCCGCATATTTGTTCGATATGCAATGACGTACTTTCTACCGTAAATTTGATAAAGTATCAAGGTACTTTCCAAGCAGGTGTAGTATAAATGTTGTTTTTTACAGTCCAACTCGTGGGGTAATTGTGTAAAACACTAACAGTAGGAACGGCTTTTATTTTGACGATTCAACAACATTGCGTTATTTCCGTTGCTGAGCAGACAAACTTTTCGAACATATTATGAAGCAATGGATTAGCAATAATATTTGATTCTGAATGAAAAATTATTCAAATTGTGATTAGATAATATTGTGTTGTATTGTGGAGTGAGCTGTCAGTGTCATCCCACTGATGCTAGGGATTGATTAAGCAAACATTTCACATCGAATCACACAAATCGTAATCGAGATTTTAATAATATTTTTTATGCTTATTCTACTGATCATTTTATATAATTTCAAAACTAGTATTTTAGTTGTCTGCTGTGTTGTATTACTATTTTGTGGGGTTTTAAAATAAAATAGCAATACAGAAACTTAGAACATTAACTTTGTTTTTTTTCCCCCTAGATCAAACCCCACAAAATAGTAATGTTTTGAAAATTAAAAAGTATACTTGGTCAATCCCTAGTATCAGGTACACTGACAGCTCACTCCACGCTCACTTCACCCAAGCTTTCACGGTGAGATGGTTACAGATCGCACGGCTGCAGTGCAATTCTGTAACCATATTACCGGAAAAACTTGGGTGAAGTGAGCGTGGAGTGAGCTGTCATTCGCTAGGGACTAATACTATTAAGTGCTCACTTCACTTATGATTTCACGGTGAGATTTTTACAGAGTCGACCGGCTGGACTCTAAATAAACATGATTGATAAATACAGGAAATAATAAATATTATTTAGATTGCATAATATTACTCCATAGCTCATGCTGAAACTATGCAGCATTTTTTGTGTCGGTTATACAGCGACCTTTAAAAACATGCCTTTATTATTTTTCCTATTGAGAGCTTTTTTGCATTATGACGAATATTTTAAACAGCTTATTTAAAGCTATAAACCACTACAACACAAATTACTGTTTGAAACTACTGAATGCTTGTAAGAACTAGTTTTTTTGGCTCCGTTCATTTTTTTTTCTCTGCAGTCTACATTTTTATGTTTAAAAAGAAGTATTTTTATTTATTTATTTTCCAAATTACATTCTATCCTTACGGGGGAAACCTATTGCGATAGTGTACATATCTTATCCGAACTAAATTCTTATCCTAACTTATTACTATAATTAAAATTTGTAACTTATTACAAACAATGCATTCTTTGTGAACTCACTCAGAGAACAACAGAAAAGGTCCGTGTCACTAGCTATGAGGTTGAGAGTGCGGAGTGTACGCGTCAGTGGCGCCTCCCTTAAAAGATTGGTCCTAGCGCGGGGCTCCGCCAGCAGCCGTGGCTGTCGTCGTCGCCACACGTACCTGTCCGGAACGCACAACCCTACCAACCAATACCCAACCAAAGTAATTCTTTATCATCTTCAATATTTGTTCCAGCCATAATACTCACGTCATATTTCTGGGGATGGTTAGCTGACACAAAGGGCAGAAGAGCAGCCATGCTGGTTGCTATATTGGTATCGACTATTGTATCAGTGGCGTCGAGTTTTGCACCGAATCTTGTATCTTTTGCTGTTTTGCAGTTCATCTCTGCTATTTTGTAAGTTACCTATAATAGGAGTTTCTTCTCCATAGAGATCTACGTTTTGGAATGGGTAATTAGCTTCAACTTCGTGACTAACTAACCAACTCTTTAACAGTTCAAAAGTGCCTCTAAATGGTCCAATCAGTTCGTACATATTTTGAATTCAGTTAAGCATTTTTCAGTCAGTATTCTCAAATGATATATTTCAATTGATCTCTGACACTCTAATCGCTAACTTAAAATATGCAAATTCTTGTCCTCAGAAACTTGTATTTGTAAGTTGTATGGTGTTTGTTTTTTTAATCTACTTACCAAGCACAAAACAACCAACCCAGGTGTTTTCTTACATGTTTACATGGATTACTTCTTCGTATACGGAAAGTGGATCTACGCGAGACACACCATAATTACGGCATTCAACCGATTAACCTATAAGAATTTGTATTCATTTTCAGTATGACGGGTCCCTCAGCAGTAGTCTACACTTATCTCGGAGAATTTAACAATCTTCGTCATAGAGACAAGATGGTCACATTCGGCTCGTCTTTCATTGGAATTGGAACTGTAGTGTTACCATGTAAGTTGAAAACTTTCATACTACGCAATTACTATACAATTTAATTATAATACCAGGAACTGGCACTGTACTCTCTTATAGAGGTTATTCTATAACCTAGCTGGGAATGCAGCACCTCACTACCACTTCAGCTGTAGTTTTAGTACACTAATTTGTCAACCCTGTAAATTACAATGCTTTTATGATGAATAAACAATTATTTTTTTCATTTAGTTATATATCCTAAAAAACTTTTTTATAAAAAAAAAACAACCGACTTCCAAAAAAACACTACTTTTATTTTGGAAGTCGGTGTCTCCGAAATTAAAGTTATACCGACTTCCGAAATTAAAGTTATTTTTCACTTTGTAGTGTTTTTTTGGAAGTCGGTTGTTTTTTTTTTTATAAAAAAGTTTTTATTTTTCACTTTTTAGTTATACCTACCCCAAACCAATTCTTATCACACTATTTGCTATGTAAATATCAGTGACAGCAAGCTGCATCTGCGTTTGTAGGGTACAGGCGTGATGTTATGTTGTGCGATTGCATAAACAATGCATACATATGCGATAGCAGCAATCGCGGTTGTTTTACTGGTATTTATTGAAGAGTTCCGTTGTCTGTCTCCGAAACTCATCACCAGAACTAACTTTACGAATTTGAAATGGGACCATTTTGTAATAAACCTCTATCGAGCAAAAAAAAATGTGCAAATCCGTCCATATATGACGGAGTTATGCCCGAACATACATAAAAAAAAATTAAAAAATATTATATAAACATCCGAACTGATATCCTCCTCCTTATTGAAGTCGGCTAAAAACTAAAGTTAATATCTACTTACCACATTAATGTTATGTTAGGCAATAACCTGAATTGTAGCAGACTATTATATCATGGCAATATTGCGTAACACACTACCAGTCACAATCTGAATAATTTTGAAGGATATTACTAATCCATTCATTCGTATGTATGTTTAAAAAAAAATTGTCTGCTTGACAACGTAAATAACGCAGTAAATGTTGTCAAACTGTCAAAATGAAATCCACTGCTATTTTGAGTGTGTTACGCAATTGCCCCACTGATCAGCGTTCTTCAATTGACTAATATATTTTACCTAGTGCTAATGTGTATTTGTATGTGCGTGTGTGTGTGTATTAATATCTTTTTTTATTTTTCCTTAGCTTTTGCTTGGCTGATTCTACCTCGTGAGTTCTCCTATCACATTGACTTCCTGGATATTTCCTACTGTCCTTGGCGTCTACTTATCGTAGCTTGTACGATACCATTTAGCGTGGCCGCAGTGCTCCTATTCTTTGCTCCAGAAAGCCCTAAATTCCTTTTCGCTAATGGTCGCTACGAGGAGACTTTGGAAGTTGTAAAAACAATATACGCAATAAACAATTGCAAGCCTAAAGATAGCTTTTCAGTAAGTATTTAAGCCTTTTACATTATACTCAAGGAACGTCCATATTATCGTTTATGAGAACGAAGTTTTTTGACGCGGCTTGGGGTAGGAGTAAAGTGGTAGAGATTGTCAAATAACGAAAAGGCGTTGTGCGAATTTCTCTCGATAATTGCGATAGTTTTCGTCGTTTTCGAGGGTGCTAAAGCCGATAGTGAGGTCAAACTGAAAATCCAAGATGGCGGCTGCGAAAATTTTAAAGTTTTTGGTCATGGGTGTCGTTTTCATAGTTTTCGAGGGTGTCAAAGTCGATCATAAGGTCAGAATGTAAATCCAAGATGGCGACTGCAAAGTTTTTAATTTTTCATGATGGTTGTCGTTATTATGGTTTTCGGAGGTGTTAAAGTCGATCGAGTCGAGTGGTCAAAATTAAAATCCAAGATTGCGACAATTTTATGAGAGTTTATAAAAAACTTATACTAGATGGCTCTGTATTAAAAACGCGTATTCCATTCAATCTTTTTTTTCTGTCACTTTCTATTATATATATACGAGTGTATGCATGCGAGTATCGCGCAAGGAACTGCGTTCCTAACAAGGATCCCCTGACCACACACGTTTTTTTTTTTTTTGTTATAACGATGTTTTCTTGTAAACAAATCGATGAAGAAATATCTTTTGCATTACAGGTAAAATCACTGATTGTCGAAAGCCAAATTACACAGTCGAATAGCGGCAAAGGTATAACCGCTATCTTTGCCTCCATGAAAGAACAAACTTTCCCAATCTTCAAACCTCCGCTACTTCCGTGGATTTGTCTCACCTGCTTCGTACAATTTGGGATTTTTGCTGCGTATGTATTAAAACCAAGTCTTTACTTTGCTTTCATTTATAAAATGTTCCTCAATAAAATAATCTTACAATAATATCTTTGGTATTTCAGAACAAATGGCTTCTATATCTGGTTCCCGACCATTCTTAATTCATTAGCTAGCCAGGATGTCATTGACATGAAAATCTGTGACGTCATTGAATTGACACGGAACAAAGCCGCTGCTGATGCTTTGAATAGCACTACAGTGAGTAGAACCTTTTTAATCTTTACTTTAACATCTTTTTAAAAGATTAAGGGTGAATTACACCAATGAAATTGAACGTAGCTTATCTAACCGCCTACAAGAGCTGTTAGTGCCAACACTGTTGTAGAATATTGACACTGACAGCTCTTGAACGTAGTTTCAGTGGCAGTTTCTTTGGTGAAATTCGCCCTTAGTATTTAGTTTGTATTTTGTCCTTTGCCTTTCTGTGTTGATACTATATCGACTTTAAACATAGAACATTTTCATTGCAGATAATATGTGACGACACGATCTACACTTCCACTTTCGAGCGTTCAATCTACGTTGGCCTAGTCTTCTGTTCCATGTACATCATCGTCGGTGTTCTCGTAGACTATGTAGGCAAGAAAGCTATCCTAATAGTGACCCTCTGCGTCACTGGGATGTGTGGTGTTGCAGCTAATCTTACCGTCAATCAACAGGTTGCCGTTGTTCTGTTCGCTATCTTCCAAATGTCTGGAGCTTGTATCGGACTGACGAACGCCGTTGCTGTGGAGTTGTTTCCTACTAAATATAGGTATGTTATTTGTCTACAAGATCTTATTCATATAGGATATAGCTCATCTGGTTTGTAGCAGTTTATTTGTTCCAATTTTGATTTCTTCTTTTTCTTCATACAGAGCAATGGCAGTTTGCTTGTCAATGATGTTGGGACGTACTGGTTCTATGGTGGGTTCTAACCTTATCGGCTGGTTTCTGGATGTCAATTGTGGCGCTGGTTTTTATCTTTTTGGAAGTCTTCTTGTTTGTAAGTTTAATGATATTAATATTACTACTTAACGGCTTAAATTACGATCGATAAAATAATTTTATAATCTTTGATGTCCACTGCTAATATTGTTTTGTTTTAATTACAGTAAACGGCTTGATCTGTATTGCTTTACCAAATATGAAAAAAGAGAAGTTATCCAAATCAGTAGCAGTTGAATCAACGCATAGACAAATGGAAGAACCCTAGTCCACCAAAAGACTATTTAGGAGATAGTAAAAATGTTAGATGGGAAGATTGAAAGTGAAGAAGGAATCACATATTTTAATTTAATGATACGAGGACAAGGTTTATTTGCAAAGCCAGCAAATCTGATGATGACGATGACAGAATGGTAGTCTTTTACCTTGAAAATCACAGTGCTTATGAATTAATAGGTCGTAGATAATGTCGTTACGGTATTCGTAAATGAACATCTTTGTCAGATCTTATAATAAAATAGACGTTCATGAATATTTATTCTTTTCATTGAATCACAATATCTTCAACATCCATCAGAGGCTTTAGAACAAAATCATTCAGATAGACAAATCACTAAATTAAAACTAGAAAATAAATCCATCTCCATTGACACTGAGTTAAAAAACAAATTTTCATCACATCTGTATTCTCGAACAACATTATGGTCATTGCAAGAGATTGGATCGCGCGCCATTAGCAATATAGAACGGTTCGCGTAACGTACTGCCACAGTCTGGAGATATTGTAGCAGATAGTATTCCTAATAAAAGAGCGTTAAAAGACTGAAAAGTATTTGAAGACTTCAAGAACATCTTGAAAATAAAAAACAGGTGGCTAGGTATCATAGCCAAATTCGTACGTTTATTTATCCTAAAAATATAACTTCAGATTTACTTATATACCCAATGCATGTATCAAACGTTTCACTAGTATTACATATACTAATCAATGATTACCAGTTTTAGAAAAACATTAGTTATTATATATTTATATTCGTACAAAGGTGATGCTTATTTCTAAAGAAATCTGTTCCAGCATCTGCCATAGGAGATACAAAAAGATGCAAACTACGTCGTATGTAAGAGTAGACGGAAACCAAAATACGTAAAATCAAAAACAATTCACTAAGGGCTGATTTTTCAATCATCTGTTAACGTTATTCGGGGAATAATTTTGAAATGTTGACAGTTCATTCATAAAAAAAGCTGTCAAACGCCCAGTTTATTCCTCGAAGAAAAGTTATCTGGCGATGGAAAAATTAGCCGTAATTTTAATAAAAATATACAAAATGAGAATTTACTTACATCCCTACTACCAAAAAAAAGATCACTAAAATATAACTATATAAATTTAATGTAATATAAATAATTATAAATTGTTCAATTATACTTAGTCAACTCAATTCCACTTATTTCTTATATAATTAATCATGAATAAAACTATCCTCATTTATAGAAAGCATTATAACATCAAAATAATAATAAGGGGAAAATATATATAATATACTAGCTGCGCCCCGCGGTTTCACCCGCATAAGTGTCGGTCCCGTAAGAATATCGGGATAAAACGTATCTTATGTGTTAATCCTGGTTATAAACTATCTGTGTGCCAAATTTCATCCAAATCCGTTCAGCCGTTTGAGCGTGAAGAAGTAACAAACATATAAACACACACACTCACAAACTTTCGCCTGTATAATACGAGTATTAGTGTGATAGTCAAGAGAAGGTTGATGAATTACCTGACGCTGTTGAAAAATTAAATAAGGACTTGATAGCCATAAAAAACCTGAGCTGATAGATTTGGTTTAGCTAAACCCAACGAAGCGGAAGCTGGATGCGGAAGGCGGAGGACAGGGTGCTGTGGCGCAGTCTGGGAGAGGCCTATGTCCAGCAGTGGACTGCGATAGGCTGAGTTGATTGAAACCCAACGAAGTGTCAGGCGATCATCATTGGCAGTTCTCGTAATATTAGCAATATAGATGGTACAACCTTCTCTTCAATGGGACGATCGTTCCTTTTGGTACTGACGTGAAGGACCTAGGCTTGCACATTGATTGTACCCTGAACTGGCGGACTCAAGTCGCTAGGGTGAGCCAGAAGGTTACTGGGACACTGCGGGCTCTGTACCGTTGGAAAAATGTATTACCATCAAGTACGAAGACAATGCTTGTGCAGTTCCTTATTTTCCCTATCATCGATTATGGTGATGTGTGCTAATATGACCTGAATGCAGATCTCCTCGACACCGATCTCCTCGAGACCGTCTTTTCAATAACTGCATTCGATTCGTTTTCAATCTGCGTAAATATGATCATATCTCTGCGCATCGATCGCTTCTAAAGTAGTTGCCCATACGCCAGCGCAGAGTGCTAAGGGCGCCAACCATCTTGTTTCCATTTCTTGATTCTCCCTCTTACCCTGGTTATTTAGCCCCCGACTTTCAGTACATTTGCGCCAATCACAATAAAAATCCACGTTCATCACACAATCGTCTTCTCCAATGTCCCACTCACCGCACAGACTTCATTGACTCCTCCTTCTTCGTTCAGTCTATCTCTCTGTGGAATGCGCTCCCCCGAGAAATCAGGATGGCAACTAACCGATTATCCTTTAAAGTTAAGGTTCGTGTGCACATTCGCAAGAAGCTGGCAGTATCATCACCCACCGTAATATTTTCTTTTTTTTCCAATATTTGTCTCAGCATCACCCAAAGGTTGACTGGAAAAAAATGCCTATGGCACAAAGTCCGTCTCTGTACATGTATGTGCTTGAAGTATTAAATAAATAAATAAATAAAATAATTAAAGAAAAATAAAAAACTAGAATAAAATAGAATACTCTTAACTTAAATTTCTATATTTATGTCTGTAATTTATATGGTGATGTTCACACCATATAAATTACAGACATAAATATAGAAATTTTACAGAGGGTGACAAAATGGGCAGTCTTATCGCTAAGAGCGATCTTTTAAAGACAACCTTTGGATGGATTGTAAAGACAAGGAGAGACAAATAACTAACTAGCAAGGTACGTTTCTCGTAATCTCAGCTTAATTTCCCGTCGCGATCCTGTCTGCTAAGCCTGCAGTTTCTAGAATATTGGTTTTCTCAACAAAAGCACATTTATCTTTATTGTTGTTCACTCAAGAACTGCTCATAGGATTTGCATAAACTATTCATTTTGATTTCACTTTATTTGTGAACTCAGTACTCTGCGCAAATGGACGACTCGAACGGGTTTAAAAGCATTATGCTTAACGAGTATTTTATTTTTATTTTGTTTATACTATTCCCTTGTTTGTTTTTTTGGTTGTGCAAGCAAAACAATGGTTGCTGATGGGGATAAAAAGCTATTTTAAATCTACGTTAGACAACGTCTGAAATAAAAGGTGTAACGGACGCGAAAGAGTTTTCATGAATTTTTATTTTACTCATTTAAATTCTGCTGGCAAGAGTTTATTTAATAATTTTCGTTTTTGCTGATAATATCTTTAATCGAATGTTATCCTAGCTACCCGGAGAAGATTTATTTTTACGCTGTAACATAGAGTTTTTTCTAAACTACCCCCGGCAGTTTCCATGAAATTGGTTTAGCCATCACAAACGTTGTACAAGCGCAAAATATCCTATGCATTCCGAAGTGATTCGATAACTGGCCCGTCGTGTCCGACCCCTCCTGTATGTAATTTTATGGATGTTACACCCCGGGCTGCACCTTATCTAGTTTGGACACCCTACCAACGATAATACACAGACAAGAAAAATACGTTGAAAAATATTTACGCACTGAATGGTGTATATGTTCGTTATGAAAACTTTGCTACACTGGGGTAGTTGACATGGTGTTTGAAGGGTGTCTGGAATGTGATTTGTCGCTAGCCTCGGGCACAGGAAAAGCGTTTAATTGCCGTTGAGTAGGTATCAAGGATCCGACCAATGGGACGGCCTGCGTATATTGAATAAACTCACCTTTAGTGACTATACCTGGATATACCCCACCTTTTAATCGAGACGTTCAGGATTAGGAAGCGTATTTGATTAGTCTACATAACACGACCATTTCATTGGATTTAAGGGATTAGAATAAATACATAAAAACCAGATGAGAGATTAGTACGTACTTTTTGTTTATTGGTTTACTAACATAACTTTTACAATATTTAACACTACTAACTATTTACACTAGGTACCAAACTAGGGGAAACCACAATAAGAATAAGGGGGGGTTGTTGGCCTCCTCATAGTAATTGGCATAGTAAATGCAAATGACGTGACAGAGTGAGATAAAACTAGTGCCAATAACTAAAATTAAATGACCAATAACTATACTGTTTCTCCTAAATGTCTAATTAACTAAATATACAAATAAATACAAAAGCAAAAAGACACTGAGGCGTCGAAGTACTCGTCCGCGTTGCTGTCATTAGTACTTTTAGCCTAAGTGCTTGCATGTAAGCGTAACTGTATAAAGTGAAAAAACACGAACCAAAAATTGTAGCAAATTTTATTTCATTTGCGGAAATACAACTAAAACAAATAAAATCTTTAGATGACCAAACCAACCAGCAAAACCACAAATTCTCATCTGACAATCCTCTACCACTTTAACCCACACTCAAATACAGTCACAGAAATGAACAAAAACAAGGGACTTTAGCGGCAAAATATTTAAATATGGAATTGAAGCGATTTCAAACACACAACAATGTTGTGGTCTACGGCAGCGTTAACCGTTACTAATATGGCGGAACGGTAAACCGCGTCAATTACGTCCCAATTTGCGCATTTAAAATTCATGAAGGGTAAACCGATTTAAAGGTTTATAGTGTGTGCTCAGCCGAAATTTACTTACTTATCTTTACATACCACCTCTCCGGCAAAATTGAGAGAAGGGGCGACAAGACAAAATCTACAGGGCAGTAAAATTAATTTAAAATTCACAAAACAATATTCATATGACGATGACTTGGTGAACAACATTGAGTGCAAAACACTAAATAAGTGTAAAATTAAGGCTTTATAATCATGAAATCGTTGTTGAATCGAGACACAATACAGGTTATTTATAAAGCGTGCAAAATACGTATAGTATTGGCCCGAAAGTACTCCAGTTTAGATAAATCTGTAGTATGTTTAACGACCCTGACGTGTTAAATTATTTTATCGAACCAACTTTTGAACCTTAGATCAATATTAGGCAAGACTCTTCCTATCTAAGATGCAGTTTTGGAATCGAGGCACTGTCGAATGCCAATGGTGAGAGCCTCGATACAAGAACATACTTTTGATACTAATCTGGAACCTCCCCGAGTTACCACTTGACATAATGGAAGTGGGTCGAATGGGCGACATATTGGAGGCAATGAAGGTGATCAAACGAGCCAGTACTTAATAGGTGTGATACGACATACAGCGTGGTCAGGTTTTTGGAAAATATACAACATTTTTTTTTTTTTTGGATAGCCATCATAAGTTCGTCGTTAAACTGGGAAATAATCGCAAAAGTAAACCTCGACGTTGCATGTATAGATAAACCATTTATTTGGCGCACACAAAAGACAG
Source organism: Eremobia ochroleuca (assembly GCA_949629135.1). Classification (NCBI taxonomy): domain Eukaryota; kingdom Metazoa; phylum Arthropoda; class Insecta; order Lepidoptera; family Noctuidae; genus Eremobia; species Eremobia ochroleuca. The sequence continues at coordinate 4,272,521 of OX451392.1, forward strand.
CACAACACACAAAAGTACAATTAGATGATAATTAATTATTACCTACGTGAATATAATGTAAAAACAAGGTCCCGATATAAAAATAAATAGAAAAACACACAATCGAAGTAAAAGTGACACTATGACAAATACTCAATAACGAAAATACACAGTGCGGTGTGCGTCTCAAGTTTTCACCATATGAGAGTCCAGCTCAGCATGTGTCAGGCAAATATACCCGACGCCGACGCTGATATTCTGCTGGATCCCTGCAGTGACACACGGACGTTGAGCAGACGAGATAAATTGGTGTTGTGACAGTGTTATGAGTGTAATTATGTAAAGTAAGTGTACTAACGCCAAACAAGATTAAACGATCCATATTTTTGTGCACCATATCATCGGTCATCTACATAGATAATGTGTACCACTACAAACTTAAACAATATGACCGTAACACATATCTACAGCTACACTAATATTATATAACATAATATTGGCAGTCTATTGTATGGTCAAAACAATTACCACAACTATCGAGGAACAAACAAATCAGCGACAATTGTGTGTTATGTTTATTATAGACAAACAAACACGAACGGAGCGTCGGAAACCGCAACAATTTGGGGCTACACTGAATGTTTGCTTAGACAACTGCAACATTTAACATGCAGCTCAGTACCACCTTAGTAGCCAAGTCATAAAGGTAACTTTTGAATATTTTCTGACTTAGATAGGTAGGTTTTAAATGTAGACGACCCGAATTTACAAGAGGGGTACAACAGAACAAGTTTGGGCTTTTCGAGATACAATCTTTCTGTTTGGTTTATACAAAATATTGTTTTCATACTCTGCTCTTGTGGCACGGTTGGGGTGTGTTCTGGAACAGGGTCATATTCTAATAACTTATCTAATAAAAGATGTGTTGACTGAAACAAGATTGTAATAACCAGCAGAAATATAGGTGGATAGACAATGGTAGATAAAGCCTCCGGTCACAGAAAATGATCTGAGAGAAAACGCAATACGAATGTTTAAAAATAAAATACTTTGTCATAACATTAGCCTGTTTTCCGCCCACTAAACATGAGCTTACAAATACACAACATTCAATTTTGCGTTTTCAGAACCTAAGGACCACAAACGTTACAATATTGAAAAACCTCCTTAAAAACTCAACTATGTTACACAAATTCTTAATTTATTCTTGTCATCATTATATTTATAAGCTAGTTCCCAACAATAAGGTCAGTGAGATCTTTCATTATTTCATTAATCTTTCAACATCTGTTGCTCTGAAACTTGATGCTATTGTTTCAAGTTTACTCCACAACCGATTTCATTTCTTCGAATCACTTTCACCTCACATAATGCACAAAGATCCTTACGACGAACTAGTAAGGTTCTAAATTGAATAACCTTTAAGAAAAGGATACGCAAATAAGAAATTCAAAATTTGACAGTTCACGATACACTTCCCATAAATTTTGGTAATAATGGAAAATTTTGAAAGCTATAAATAATATTATTGTTGTGTTGTTGCCGACTGAGATTCCTGAACAAATATTTTTCAGCGGGCAGTTTTTTAATATACATTCTCGTTGAAAATTTTTATTTACACCGTGGGTAAATTAGGTTACTTGGAAAAATCCTGAAGACAGAGTTTCACACAAGCATACCACCTATAAATAGAAAAAAAGGTAAAAATACGAGGATTTTTCGCAAATATGTACAGACGCCAGCACATCAAGCTACTACAATCTGTCAAATTTCTTTACTAGATTTTCAACTTTATCGTTAAAATATAAGGTTCAAAGTTGTTTGGGAAAATTTTACAGTTTCGGGTAGGTTGATGTGCTGGCGTCTGTACATACAAAACTATTTATAGCAGTTACGCATAATATATATTTTTATATTATCAAAAAACTCGCAGCGTCCCGCGGTTTCACTCGCATAAGTCTCGAGCCCATGAGAATATCGGAATAAAAAGTACCGTCATCTTCGTCCTCGTCCACATACCATCGATCGTAGCCGTATCCGCTCAACTGTTTTTGCGAGATTGAGTAGCAAACATACAAACTTTCACATTTATAATATTATAGTAGGATATACAGTGTGGCCACTAAATTATCACATTAATAATTATTGAAACCACGTAATCTACATTACGTATTTACATTTAAATATTTAATAACAATTAAAATTCTAGCCGCGGAACCGTTTTTCGTTTTAGTATTTAGTTTTTGATTAGTTGATGGTGGATACCATAAAGTTTGTGTTCAATTGTTGATACCATCGCCCCATGTGTCTAGTGCCTCATTATCAAGGTCGGTTTATTTCGTGCCAATTTTTATGCTACCTATTTTGTTTTTATTTTAAAGGACTGATTACAACTTGTAATAACCACTGTACTATTTAATGTGGTAACCTAATCGCCACTCTGTATGTAGACGAATTTGTTAAAAAAAAAAAAAGAAATCCATATCAATGTTATCATCCTCCCCACTAAATTCAGTTCCGAGGTGGGATAGGCGGCTTAATTTTTAGGGCTGTGCGTTATTTATCGCGCTCGTGTCACCTACACCTGCAATGTGAGGCGGCACTTGCCGGTGCGCGCGACACCCCTGATCAATAGCGTGCCTGTTAGGTTTCTAGTTGGGCGGATAATGTTTGGAAAAATATTAAAAGGCTTTGATTGTGATTAAAGTACATTATTATGTTTTACTGTACCTTTCAGTCTTCACTGCCTTGTCGTTCTAGTTATATTTTCTGGTCCTCGTGCAGTGATCTTTGGTAGCGAAATAACAATATAAGTAGTTGTTTCTGCGACGGATTCTTTTCAATCGTTTGAAATAATAGCAGCCTCATATACGCCCCATAATAATATCTTTGAAACTGAAAATAATCATATCGTTAAAAGGAAGGCTGTAGTAAATATCAAAGCCTGATTTATTCGTTGCGATTCAAATGTCTGTGGCATACCATAAGTTGAAGCAAGCATAAAAGGACCGCTAGATGGCGCTTTGAGGTAAACAAAGTTTTTGATTGTGCTCTCGTAAAAATATTCCTAAAAATATTAAAAGTGCTCAAGAGACTGCAAATAGAACTTAAAAGTGAAAAAGTACACCAAAATAAACCGTATCAGTGTTATCAATGACTTTCGTAGTGTGCAAACAATAAAAAGTGATATAAAACTGATGAACAAATACTGGCGAATTAATACTAATAAACAGTGATACGAGATGTAAGAAGTCTCCAAACCAGTGTAATAAAAGAAAAGTGAAGTGAACTCGAATTAAACAAACGTAATAATCATGCAAAATCTCTCAAAATCAAATAGCAACAACAAGATTCGTTTTTTATTTGAAATCAAGTTAAAATAACGCCATCTAGTAGCCAATTTGCAAACTGACATGTCACCGACCACTCCAATGATACCACATAATAAAAAGTGTTGCAATGTAAAAAATATATTTATACTTACCATTTACATGACAAGTAGCGACATCTATTGTCTAAGAAATAAGAATATTAATAACAACAGAACGTGATCCGCATATTTGTACGACTCGTTAACATAATAGATAGCCAGTTGGCTGACACGGCAGACTTTCACGCAAAGAGCTCTGGTTCGAATCTCAGCACACGAAATTATTTTTGAAAGGTTATAATGAATTTTCTGGAGAATATTACGTTCCGTCGCACGCGCACCCGCTCGGAACCAGAAAACGATAGTAATATTTCTCAAAATGAAACCGTCAACAGTATGCCTGACATGTCTGAGGACGAAGATTACTCACAACTCACAGCATTAAAAAACAAAATCGAAAAACTTACATCTCAATTAAACAGTGCGCACAAGGAAATTGAATTGCTGTCCTTGGAGAATAGCAAATTGAAGACACAAAACGACGAACTAGGTAAAAAAAACGAACTACTCAAAAGAATTAACAGCCCCGCTAAACGAAGAGCTACCCCAAAGAAAACTATAAACAGACAAACAAATACGAAGGAGACTCAAACAGATAATTTAATAAATATATCCGAAACTACAAATAACGAGCCTATCACAAGTATCACCAACAAACGAGTGTCATCGCCATGCACGCAGTCTATTACTACGGAGAAACCAAAAATAAGTAAACCACTACAAGAAAAAACATCAAATACTAAAGTAAACCAAAACGCCACACAAGAAGAACAAAAAAGTAAGAAAATATTCCAAAATAAATCAGCCTGCATAAAACGCCCTAAAGTAGTTATCTTAAGCACAGACAATAAAAACAAACTACTCGAGATTGCGGAAAATATTTTGGACAGGTTTGAACTCTGCCACTATATCATACCTTTAGGAAATACACAGCTTTTACTAAAAGGAATTAAAGAGAAGCTTAAAAACTTTTCTACTCAAGACTATTGCATTATATTACTGGGAGAAGAGGATTTCAGAACTACAAACAATTACCTGGACACTGTCCTTCATATAAGAAGCACTTTGCAAGAACTTAACCATACAAACATAATTATTTGTACGCCAACATATAAATTTTATAATAATTATTATCTTTACAATTCTAGGGTAGAGACATTTAATAACTTGCTGTATCTTGATGTACATACACACGAACATGCTTACTTCCTAGATAGTAATCTCAATTTGAATTACGATAGCACGATGTTCGATAGACGCACCGGTATCTTAAAAAACGCTGGATTGCAAATTATATTTAAAAATATAAAAGACATGATGATCTCCATACAATCCACAATAAATAGCTACATCGAGGATACATTGACCTATCCAACTGTTGACCCTAACTATCAAATGACCCAAAGTGACCCTATACTTCTGACAAATTCTAATGACATGGGTGAAGTTATTGACAATCGCAGCAATATGACATTTCGTTAATAAAATAAATATTCTTTATCAAAATATACAAAGCATAAAAACCAAACGACATTTAATAGAATCATTAAAATACGACAGTAATGATATAGACGCATTTTGTTTGTCAGAAACATGGATATCAGAAACAAAAAAAGATTTACTACAACTGGAGGGATATAACCTGGCTACCGTTTTCTGCCGTACCCAATATGTGGGCGGTGGCGTATGTATATTCCTTAAAGAAAATTTAGATTTTAATGAAAGGCAAGATATTAAAGACTTGACAGTTGAATTCATATTTGAAACTTGTGCAGTTGAAATACCCCAATTAAACACTTTATTAATTGTAATATATTGGCCACAGTGTAATAGGGAAACCGAAACATTCTTTATTTGTCTAGAGAAACTCTTACAGAAAATTTATTTAAAAGACAGTAAAAAACAAATAATAATTGGTGGAGATTTTAACACAAACGTTTTAGAAAAGAAACCAATCTCATTTACATTACTTAACACAATGAATAGGTACAACTTCCGCCAACGTGTAACTGAACCTACAAGAGTAACTGCTACCAGTTCAACGTGTATAGATCTTATATTCACCAACTTTGATAATCAGATTAACATAGATGTTAAAGAACTGGGACTATCAGACCATAAAGGAGTCCTAATTACCCTACCAAACAACAACATACCATCGGAACGAACAAAACTACGTTATACGAAAAAGAGACTGTATAATTCCCATAATATATCACTATTCAAATCAGAACTCGGCAAAGTAGATTGGAATCAAATCATAAAAAATAACCAAAATATAAATGAAAACTACTCATCCTTCCATAAAACCATACAAAAACTATTAAATCTATGTATACCAAAAAAGTTGATAAAGGTCAAAAATAAGAAAACAAAATCATGGCTAACTACGGGCCTAAAAATAGCTTGTAAACATAAACGTGAACTAAAATCATTAATCAATACTACTAATAATCATATACTTAGAAGATATTACAAACAATATGAGAAAATCCTCAAAAGGGCAGTCACTACATCTAAAAAACTAAATTATATAAACCTTATGAAAAAATCGAGTAACAAAATAAGATCAATGTGGCACATCATAAAAAGTCGTACTAACAAATTGACTAAAAAAACTAGAGAAAGTATAAAACTTGACGTAAATAATATTCTTGTTGAAGATCCGAGATTGGTCGCAAACGCCTTTAATGACTATTTTGTATCGGTAGGAAAAACAAATGCTACGAGATCTGATGAGAACCCACCTGGTCGACATGTTGCTACTCCTTGCGAAAATTCCATATATTTGCAAACAGTTGATCCAAGTGAAGTAGAACTTATCATTAAGAACTTAAAAAATAAGCAAAGTTTTGGTCATGATGAAATACCACCATTGCTTGTTAAATTATGTATAGACGAATTAACAATACCTTTGACTTTTCTCATCAATCAATCATTCATGGAGGGTGTTGTCCCAGATTTACTAAAAATATCTATAGTAAAACCTATCTATAAAAAGGGCAAAAAAACTGACGCAGGAAATTATCGCCCTATTGCATTATTATCTACATTTTCAAAAATATTTGAAACTGCAATGTCTAAACGGCTAAATAGTTTTTGCGAAAAGTATAAGATCTTTAGCACCAGTCAAAATGGATTTAGGAAAAATAAGTCTACAACATTAGCAGTATTTAATTACGTCCAAGAAGCATTAAAAATAATAAATAATAAGAAATATGCAGTTGGGTTACTGCTAGATATGAGTAAAGCCTATGATCGAGTATCATATAAAGTACTTCTAAATAAACTGTACCAAATAGGTGTGAGAGGTATCGCGTATGAGTGGTTTTGCTCGTACCTAAAAAACCGCACACAGTACGTTGAAGTGGAATACTTTCACCCGGATACTGGCGTAGTGACCCACGTGAGATCACAAATGGAGCACGTAAATATGTCTATACCACAAGGCAGTGTCTTAGGGTGTATTTTATTTTTAATCTATATCAACGATTTACCGAGAGAAATAAATGCCCAGAGTGTCCTTTTTGCTGACGACATCTCAATAGTGTTTCCATGTGACGACGGTAGCAAATTAAATTTAATACTGGACGATATACTTACAAAAATAGTAAATTGGCTAAAGGACCATAATTTGGAAATAAATTTCTCTAAAACAAAACTTATGCAATACAGACCTTATCAAAAACGTCCATTGAATATTAGCTACTCGTTCAATGACATACCGCTCCAGTGTGTGGATGAATTTAGACTCTTGGGTCTGACAGTTGACACTAACATAAATTGGAAGGCACATATTAATGTTGTGGCAAACAAACTTGCAAGTTTCGCGTATGCTTTGAATGAGCTGAAAAGATCAACCGACTTCAAAACAGCGATGACAGCATACTATGCCTACGCCTACTCATGGTTATCCTATGGCATTATAGTGTGGGGAAATTGCGTTGACGTAGAAAAACTCTTTATTTTACAAAAAAGATGTGTGAGAATTCTTGCGAATATAGACCAAATGCAAAGCTGTAAACCTTATTTTATTAAATATAAAATGCTCACCTTAACAAGCATTTACATTATGGAAGTAAGCAAGTTTGTTAGAAAACATGCGTCGTTATTCCCTGTAGCTAAGAATCAAAGACCGCTGCAACGCTCCTTAAGAGTAAAAAATGAATTAGCAATGCCGAGTTCAAAACTAGCTATGTTTCACTCAGGACCTCTTGTAATGTGCATAAAAATTTATAATAAATTACCCAATGAGATCAAAGACATTGAATTTGATAATAAATTTATAAACGCACTTAAAATGCACCTAATACAGAAGTGTTATTATAGCCTAAATGAGTTTTTAACAAATTGACATTCTGTAATATCAATATTTTAGATTTTATTTGAAGATTGACGCAATGTAATAATGTAGAAATTTAATAAAGACATCCAATAATAAATTAATTAATAATGAAATGATGACATTAAAATTGTAATAATATATTTTTAAATAACTTTATATAATAATGCATGCAATAATAATTTATTTTATAATTAAGAAACATAATGTTGCGGTGCCCTAGCAGGGTTCATGTACGAAACCTATATTTGATTTTTAACAACCTTGTAAACGACATGAATGCAATATAAACCAAATAAATAAATAAATAAAGTTATAGTTAAACAGTGTTTTGACGATGCAAGTCATGAGTTGCTTCAATGTTTGCTGAAAAATTGTATGCTATAGACAGAAAACTTGCATCGTGTAAATGGAGCTTTACAGGAAATAACAAAATCAAAATCAAAAGTCATTTATTCAAACTAGGCTGAGAATCAGCACTTTTCGAACGTCAAAATTACAAAAGGCAGTCCCTCAAAACGCCCGCCCTTCACCACTTCCTAGTGCTTTCGCTGGGAAGAAGAAGTGGCGCAACAAACTCCCCAGCAGCACAGCTGTCTGTTCAGTTAGAAAATACTTGACTAAATACAAAACAAGGTATGCAAAGTAATTAACATTACAAGACACAGACCACTAAATTAAATTATTTGCCATATGTCAGCTAGCCACGCCAATATACCAAGAAATACAATAAAAAACTATACGTACTCAAGCAAAAAATAATAAATCAAAATTAAATAAAAGCCTCCAGGTGTAAAGGACGTGACCGCTTACATATGAATTATGCAATGCTGGGTTCTACTTACATAGCTGTCGCTTGAAGTCACAAATGATAAACTAGGACCATCGAAGGAAACATCGAGATCGTCTTTTTTTACATTCCCGAAAGTTTCAATACTTTCAGCAGTCGATGTGGTGAGCACAGTTTAACAGTTGGTGTAAGAGTTTACTATTGTCGTCTTCTTTGACTCGTTCCTTGATCTCTTGGTTCTCACAACTTCTTGTTAATTCTTGTTCCTACTTCGAGTTACACGGAATTCAAATTTTAAACATAAACAATTTATAAAAATCGTTCCCAAGGTTTCATGGATAAGGAGTTGGTTTCCGGCCTAATCCGTTCCTCCTTGGTTTTATAAATAAATCGGTCTAAACGGATTTATGAAAAGAATTGGATAAAAATCTTGTACGCCTTCATGATACTAAAAACAGATGCCTTAAAATGCCTAATTCAAGGTTTAACTTCTAGAAAACTCCAAATTACCTTATACAGTGATACAGTATATTAAACAAACAATCCTAAAAATCAAATAGGTACCATACTTTATGACTGTACCTAACATTGTTATGTAAAAAACTTAAAGCAAGTCTCACGCGACGATTAATATGTCGTATATATTTCATGGGAAGTATTCGAATCAGCTTAGTATTAGCATAAACAGAAGGCAGTAAAACGTTGACGCCTGGGCTCAGCGCCGGCGCCGCCGGTACCACCCGGCACCGAACATTAGGTTTTAAGGGAATTACGTCGCATTACACTCTAGCACCGTTAACGACGGAGTGTGGGATTATTTGTGGAGGCTTCACGATGTTTCTTGATTTAAAAGGGGATATCATTTTAAATGTTAAAATGTTTTGGGATGAGGGTTAACAATTTGCTTATGGATTTATATAATTTAGCGTAATTTGTGATGTCTTTTTAGAAATTCGCTGCTACCTACATCATACATTAAGTATTTCATAAACAAATTAGCTTACAGGCAACGGCTTGCAATTTGCTTTATAAGTACAATATAATCACGCCTGATACATACATAAGTACCGAAACGGCTAGCTTTTACATTGGCCAGAGGCTATGTATTGCCATGCAACGTAGCATTGCCGACAGTCTCTTATGTATATTACCAGTCGATAGCGATGCGGAGGATTTTTTCGACGCCATATTTTAGTTTGGTAATAGTTTTAGTTAGGTTAGGATTATATTTTTAATTTTTATTGTTTATTACTTTATTTAGTATTCGAAGTTTATCCAGTATACAACATTATTTTTAATATATTGCAAACCTGAATATAGTTTGTTCAGAATAAGTAACTGAATCGATTCCAATAATTTTTACACCATGTTATATTTTGTCCCAAAAATATTTAAAAAAGCTAACAAATTGGACACTGGGCAACACTAAGTACCTACATATCCGCAATCATATGCGCACAACACAGGTCACAGCCGGTCGGCCGGCGGCGCGAGTTAAGTGGTAACCAACTTTTTGTACGGACAAGCAGGTAACATAACAAGCTTATAACTTCGTGATTTTTCATGATGCAGTTTTGAAATGTTGTATATAGATTCTTTACGTAAAAATACTAGACACGTATTTCGGGTTTTCCATATACTAAAAATAATGCTGTATCACTACATAGTATAAAACAAAGTCGCTTCTCGCTGTCTGTCCCTATGTATGCTTAGATCTTTAAAACTTCGCAACGGATTTTGATGCGGGCTTTTTTAATAGATAGAATAATTCAAGAGGAAGGTTTATATGTATAGTACATACATAATAGTAGAGAAACACTGATCATTTTGGAGGTTTCTAATGTGATGTCGTAAATAAGCACATTTTTGCGCTTACATTGTAAACGTTGGCTGAACCCTACGAGATAGATCAAAATAATGAACTACAGTATTGTACACCTTAAAAAGGTCTACAAAAAAGTCCCCGATGGCATATGTCTATCTCTTAGGGATAACACACAATAACCTTTTTTATCCTATACTTTTTACGAGAAATAATGGCTCTAAAATGATCAGTGTTCCTCTAATATATTATGCATGTATAATACATATAAACCTTCCTCTTGAATCACTCTATCTAATAAAAAAAATATCAAAATCCGTTGCGTAGTTTTAAAGATCTAAGCATACATAGAGACAGACAGACAGCGGGAAGCGACTTTGTTTTATACTATGTAGTGATCAGAATTGCACCCGTGCGAAGCCGGGGCGGGTCGCTAGTACTGGATAAACTTAATTTTACTTAAGATAGCTGGGTCGAATATGGCCACCTTAAGGTTTGGTATTCTTTTTTAATAATAATAAAGCTAAAACAAGAAAGTTTTATCAGTCATTTATAAAGAGTGGTTATTTATCTTTACAACAAAGGCAAAAAAATGTAAAGACTTCAAATGATAAAAAGGTATTTTCAACATTTTTAAAAATATAGAAACTGGCCATATTTCCGACGGGGAGGTAAATATGCCCATACATGTGGCCATATTTACTGTATGAGTTAGTTAGTTTAAAAAACTTATAAATAAAATGAAATAAAAATAGTTACTATAATATTTTAATAGAAGATTTATTTAAAAGATATTCTTTGGGCGATATTCAGTACAAGCTCGCGTTCAGGTTATTACAATATTTCGTATTTGAAATAATGGCGTGTGGCCATATTTTTCGGCTGGCCATATTCGACCCAGGTACCTTAATTTTTACTATCCTAAATAAATCGCATTTAATAAATACCGAAAGGCTGATCTAAATGTCTTTGACTTAAAGTAATCATTATCAGGAAGCAACTGTTATCGAGTATGTCATCAACTTAGTTTGAGTGTCTCCTCGCACGCAAAATCATCAAATAGAGCGTGCTTGTGTCTATAACTTTATTAAACCACGCAATCCTAGTGGATACGTGACCTGATGAGTAATTTAAACTCGGCATACCGAATGTACGGTTTAGATTAGTTCAAGTGGAGTGCTACCTATGTATATGATAAACTCTACTCAAGTTTGTCTAGAAGCGTTGCCAGGTTGATGAACCTATGTTTTACTGGAATACTAAGTAGAACGAAGTTAATCCTTTAGAGAAGAAGCTGCATACTATGGGAAAACATTCTTATGACCATTTTTCAAGTTCTAATTTTAATTACTTACTTAAAAAAAGCCCTACACACACACAACACGGGGAATTAGCACCACCCTTTCAGATTGAAATCATAAAAAATCGGTATGAAACATGTGATATATTTATTTTAGTTAAGTTAGTATATCATTTTGTTACTTTTAATATTTTTTTTAATTAGTTTGTATCAGTTTCTTTTAAATTAGTTGTTATTTACTTACATATTATTTGAATTCTAAATAAATTCTATCTAAAAATCAACGATCACAATAATAAATCTTTATTTCTTGAAACATATGAGTGCCTACCTTTAATAAAGGCAAGGTTTTAAGTCTAAAAACAACAACAACATTTTTCAACAGCCTTACGTTACGTCACGACAATAAAACTGCTCGTTTATATTTACGCATTCGGAATACCAGCACAGCACGCGGTACACTGTTCTCTTTTACGATCACAGTTATACTATCCCTCGGTACTCGGCATATTTACTTTTATTGCGCCCCGACGGTACTCGTATTTTGTAGGTGCTCTCGAATTCGGCGAAATTAAAATAACTTATCGAGACCCTTCCATGTGATGAGCATGTGAAGTCGTCAGTCTGCAGTTGACACACGGAGTACGACTTAAAAGTAATCTCGAGCAATCAAAATCCAAACGAATTACACATTTAAAATCATTAAACTCAGTGAGAACTCAAGTCCGAATAGCGGTCTAACTGTAGCACGCCGCTACCTTTAGGCATTGGGTTCCAGAATCCAGTTGAAATCCAAGCAGATCCCAACAAATTAAAACATGCCGAGACAGATTCGATTAAAACCTCATACCAGTTTGTTCAGCAAGTATGTGTGTGTCTTCTACAGACTGTACTTCGGAGAGTGTGCGCAGGAGGTCCACGACCTGATTCCACCATCTCCCTTTGACTACCGGACTACCCGACGTCCTGCAAGGTACCATCCGCACTTGGTCGATATACCAACTAGTCGTACTCAGCGCTTCTCCTACTTATTTATTATGCGCACAGCCCAATTGTGGAACTCTCTGCCAGCATCTGTGTGGGAACACAGATGCTGGACGGGTTATTTGTGGTAGGGATACCAAAAATAACCCGTCAGCCTTCAAAGCAAGAGTGAATATGTATCTTCCAGGCATGCTCGTTCCATCATAGACCTCATCCATCGTTTTCCACCAGGCGAGATTGACGTCAAAAACCAGCCCATTTAGAAACAGGCTTAAAGCTGGTAAATTAAAACCATGTTACATCAAGAATAATGAAAAGAATATTTAACAAATACGTATTATTTATGAGTTTTTTACTTGCTAGGACATGCCGGTTTCCTCATGATGTTTATCTTAACCGTTTTGAGAGCAATGGTAAGGAAGTAATTTAGAAAAAGTAAAGGGTCTGTCAGGGTTCGAACCCACGACTCGAATGTTGTAGCTGTTAGTGCTGGGCCACCACTGCTCCCTTACTTACTTATTTACGACTCTTTAACTTCATGTCACCAATCTCTTCAATGAAATTGGGTCACTAGGGTAGCGCACACAAAAAGCCAAACACGCTAGAAGGGTCAAGGCTTCTCAGCTTACTCACTAACCCCCATAAATAACCCTTTAGTTCAAAGAAATCACACGAGCGAGAGTACTTTATGTTGTAACCACCATTGATACGACACCAGCCATTTCTTTCCCACATATGTCGTTCAGACGTAAGTTACCGCGTCTGACATTAACCCGAGCTTACGTCTCTATTCGCATGGCAGGCTTACAGGACAGAGATAAGAGATAATTCGATACGAGTGGATTAGTATCGCGACACTAAATACAGATTACTCTGACGTACGGACATGGCAGTCGGAGGGTTATGCCGATACGGCTCAATGGCGTACATAATACGATTGTGTGTATTAATATATGCTACGCTCTGTTGTGTAAGATTATTGTAAGTATCTGGGAATACGGAGAGGAGATGTGAAACGAAATATTATGTCAGCTGCTCGTCAATTTGAGGATTAATACGGTAGACTTGAAGCCAAACGAATAAGAGATAGTGGCACCGATTCTCTTGTTCACAAACCAAACTAAATTTATGTTCAGTGCATCTTTTTCTTACTAATTTATTAAGAAAAGGATAGATGATAATTTTTTAATCACGGTTAAAGTTGTCTATGGAGTATCTTAATTTGACAGGACTAAACTAATATTTATCTTCTGTCCTTTTCTTCATTAAATAGAAAAAATATGCACAGAACATAAATTTAGTCTAATTTATGAAAAACAGTATTTGGCAACAGCCTAAATATTTAGTTTGCTTTGGGGCTCAATTAATACCTACTATTAAAGAAATTAGTTAATTGCGGTATTTTTATTGCTTAATGGAAAAACAAATAAAAGCGTTTTCGCTGTAAATTACTCATTTTAAAACTCAATACTAACCGCTTCTTAAACAGTAGAACTCATGACTGTCACAATGAATTATCGTGAGAGCACAATTTTGTCAGCAGTGCTGTTGTCCGTTGTCATTACAAAGATTTGGAAAGGAAATTGTGATTGGGATTGTGTGGGTGCGTTTGTGTGTGTTTGTCATTACACACACACACACACGCACACACACCACATATTTCCTAAGAATCACTATTCTTAGGAAATATAGGACAAGCTTAGTACGGTTCCACAAAGTGCAGCTATAAGATCTTGAAGAGATCAACTGGCATTCATTTGTATGATCCAGATCATTATAAAAAATAGTCATGGAAAAAATACCCTTGAAATCGCAATGAAATAACAGTCAGTCCCTTTGTGGGATGCAACGTGTGTCGACATCCTTGCGCCATCCCATCTTCCAAGCACGGTGGGCTGTGCTGGTGCGGCTGCTGCAGGTGCGGAAAACCTCAAACGGCGCAAATACTCCAACCTCTTTGGAACGTATATGTTCGAGCCGTTTGGGGTTGAAACACTAGGGCCATGGGGTCCGAGTGCCCACCTATTATTTCGGTACATCGCCAAGCGGATGGTCGACTCTTCACGTGACCAGAGGGCTGGCCTATTTTTTGACCAAAGAATCAGCATTGCCATACAACGTGGTAATGCTGCCAGCCTTTGGGCACGTTTCCTATTGACAGCGATGCGGACGAATTTTTTTGATGCCCTTTGATTATTTTCCCTCCTTTTTATATACTTGTACAGACGCCAGCACATCAAGCTACTACAACCTGTCAAATTTCTTTAATAGATTTTCAACTTTATCGGTAAAGCATAAGGTTCAAGGTTGATTAGGAAAATTTGACAGTTTCGGGTAGCTTGATGTGCTGGCGTCTGTACATATTATTATTTTAAGACTGTTAGCTTTTTAAACTATGTAAATACTAGATTGTAATGTGAATAAAATAACTATAGGTCAATAACAGTCACTAAAAACAAAAACAAAACTTACATACGGAACATATTCAATTCATACAGTAGTGTAGTTACGCTAATTTTTGTAAATAACAAGGAACAAGACCCAGTGGGACGGAATGCAACGAAATTTTAAACTACACGGAACTACAATACATACAGCAGTGTGTTTAGCCAATTCACTTTGCATTCGTATAAAACAAATGGACGGAAAGTTCCGTTAAAGCTAAATGTGCACCAAATATAGTAAACGTCGAATTTTGCTGAAAATTTGTGGCTGTATCATGTTCTAAAGTTCTGTTAGTTGGGGCACTGAAACATGCTCTATTAATTATGAGAAATTTTGTAAAATATTGTGAGTACGTTTGGTATCGTGATACTACTGAAACACGTTTTGCTGTTAGCTTTGGGTATTTTACGTATTTTAGCGTTAATGTTGTATTTTGCTAGAAAATACAGTTAGGTATTTAAATATTTTTAGCTACCAATCTATATACAATAATACTTAATTTTAACTATTTGTTTCATTTTTCTATCAGAAGTAATATTGTCGTGAATGTACATATTTTATTACCAACCAGCGCCCTAATTACGTAACACACTCTTCAATCGTCGTTTCAGTCATTCGTAGATCTTTGACAGTCGTTACGGGTAGTCAGAACCCGAAAGTCTGACAACCAGTCTTACCTAGAGGTATCGTATTACCCAGTAACGTGGGTTGTAGAGGTCAGATAGGCAGTCACTCCATGTAAAATACTGGTATTCAGCTGCATCCGGTTAGACTGGAAGCCGACCCCAACATAGTTGGGAAAAGGCAGGCAGATGATGACTCTTCAATCACCATCTGAATCGTTTTGAAGGAAATTGCTAATCCATTGCTTCATACGTTCAAAAAATGTGTCTGCTGAGCAACGTAAATAACGCAATAATCGTTGAACGTCAAAATGAAAGATTATATTGTTAAATAATATTCATCAAAGGTAAGGTCTGTTGATATATTAGGTTGTCTCATAAGTTCTTGCCATATTTTATTTTTCTCGAATTTTCTCGTATTTTAAAGTTCTAGATCTTTCTAGTAAGAATGAGTATCTTTTATGGTAAGGGTATAAACAGGCGCGGACACAACGCAATAATTAGTCTTTAGTGAAAATGGATCAGCGTCAACTGCGAGCTACTATGCTATATGAGCATCGACTTAAAGTCTCTTCAACAGAAACGGCTAAAAAGATTAACACTGCATTTGGACCAGGTGCTACTAGCGATCGGACTGTTCGTTCCTGGTACTAGCGTTTTGACACCGGTGATATAAGCTGCGAAGATCAACCTCGCCCAGGCCGACCCACCAGCTTTGATGAAAATGCTTTACCTCATGAACTTGAGCTACATCCAGACTATAGTATGCGCGATTTAGAGAAAGCGCTTGGACAATCCCACGCGACTATAGATCGTTATCTCAAATCGATGGTATATCGCAAAGTGATGTCACGTTGGACACCTCATGCGTTAACGGATCATGACCGGGCCATTCGTGTGGCCATTTGTCAAAGTTTGTTACTTCGTCCGCACAGACGAGACTTTCTCAAGCACATTATTACATGTGACGAGAGCTGGATACATTACGAAACTAACACGCGTCATGCCTATTGGATTCCTCGCGGGGAAAACCTAATAGCCCAGCCTAAACTTAATGAACACGGTCGTAAGATTATGTTGTCTGTTTTCTGGGATTGGCAAGGAATGATTGTCTGGGAACTCCTCGAATCTCATCAGACTATTAACGCCAATCTGTATACGCAGCAGCTTCGCAAACTAGCAGAGATGTAAAAAATTAAGCGGCCAAAACGACTTGGAGTCCAACTTTTGCATGACAACGCACGACCTCATTGCGCCAAGTTAACACATAAACAGCTGGAGGAGCTAGGATGGCTGACTGTTCCACATCCACCGTATAGCCCGGATCTTGCGCCTTCAGACTTTCATTTATTTCGAGCTCTTAAATTTCATTTACTAGGAAAAAAATTCGAAAATTCTGGAAGTATTAAAATTGAACTTGAAAATTTTTTTCGAGTCCCAGCCTGCCTCATTTTGGGAGAAGGGTATTCAAATTTTGCCCAGTAGATGTCTGACTGTTGTTGATAACGAAGGAGACTATATAATTGATTAAATGTATTTTTATTAATAAAAAAATATTAAAAATAATTTGTCTTTTAACTGGCAATAATTTATGAGACAACCTAATATATTGGGTGTACCGGAAAGTTCTGTCGGTTTTGGTAGTACACAGAAATTTTTCGAATTATTCTCTATACCAATACGTTAAAAGTATTGAATAATATTGCGTCATAATTTCTGGGTTATGGACTATAAATACGCGTATTGCGCAATAATTTGTCATTCACTTCTGAGTAGCCGCAGTGTCAAAGTGAGTGCCAACGATAAAGTTCATTTGAGGCATTGTATACTTTATGAGTTCCAGAAGGGAAATATCGCTGCTACAGCCTGTAGAAATTTGTATAGTGTTTTTGGACTCGAGTGTGTATCTGAACGTGTAGTAGAAAATCAGGGACAATATGTAATTGATTAAAATATAAATAATAGCTTTAAGAACTAACCACGAGTTTTATTTACAAAAACCGACAGAACTTTCCGGTACACCCAATATACTTTGATATGCATTAATGTTTGTGCGAAAAATTTATTTAATTAAAAAGGTTGACATTAGCTTCACCACACAAATTAGGAGTAACAGAACAGCAACACTAATCGCACAATTTTCTTCCAAGATAAATGCAATATACGATGGAAATAAATACAGTTTACTTTAATTATGCAACCGCACGTTCTATTAATTAATTTATGTAAGCAACTTGTGTCTGCAGTAATGTGATATTACTCGTTGCACTTAGGGGGTTGGGCCCCACAACAAGTAACTTACAGAAGTTTCACGTAGCATATGATTATAAAGGCTCCTACAGACCGGCGTGACGTGACATCGCGACGGTACTCTAGTAGAACTAAAATGTCGTGGCGTAATGGTGGCGTGTGTGCTGGATTATTAAGTTCCCTTCAAATTAGTTGAGCTAAATGGTGCTGATCCATACGTCATATTCGTGAACGGGCGCCGTCAGTAGGGACTGGTCATCTCTTAGCCGCCACGGCTTATTTTAATTTATTTTCATTTGTATTTTTTTTTTTATCCTTTTTGGTACGGACACTTTTAACGTGCACGTCTTTCTACATAGTTCTCACATGTTTAATTTCAACATGAATAATATAACCAATATTTTGTAATAATTTTATGATTTAAAAGAGTGTCCGTGGAGTTTCTTGCCCGTTCTTCTCCACAGGTACCTACTACGAGTACGCTTTGGAATGGACAACTAGTTTCTTCTTTCTGACTGACTGACCCCTTGACAATTCAAAAGTACCTGTAATTGGTTTATTTGAAATAAATGCTTTAAGTTTGAACAATTTCTATGAAATGTTCATGAAAATTGTTCTACCATAATCGCAACGCACCGTCGCGTCGCGCCTGTCTACGGGAGCCTACCTTTTCCGTAAATTTCTTACTACCTACAGTGAGGTAGGACGCCCTTAAAGGCGCCTCAATCTAACCAGTACTGAGATGAATCACGCGTGAGATGCCGGACAAAGGACGTGATTTTATGCGCGATTCTTTTAATGATTAGAAACTCTTGCGACTATTCGCGCCAGCTTGAACACATCCATACAATTTAGTTGAGACAATCAGCGCAAGCAGATTTCGTCCCGCATCGAACACAGGTATTTGCCTCACTTTAACCAGAGTTTAAAACAATTTAAAAAGCACAAGTTTATATAAAAGTACCGCGTGTTACTACCCACAGGTCATAGAATAGAATAGAATACTTTTATTATGTACACAAAAACAAATAGGAATTTAACAAAGGGTGACAGAATGGGCGGTCTTATCGCTAAGAGCGATCTTTCTAAGACATCCTTTGGGTGGATTGGAAAGGGAAGGAGAGACAAATACTGTAGTGTGTGTGTCATATGAGGTAATGATATTAAAGAAAGTATCACGACGATGTTAATAGCATTATAAGTATGTCGAAGAATGGGCGTGCAGTTGCCAGTATTTGTTAAGATAACTGGGGGGCTTTTTAACTCGAGTAGTGCCACAGTTAAGTCCTGCATACACTTGGTAGTCAGCTCCACTACTAGTTCTGTGATTGGCTTATATTTTTACCACTATATGTTTTATACCGATACGAAAGAAGAATTAAGATTACTTTCAACGAACAGTCAACAATTTAAAAGAGTATGCTTATGCATAATGATGGTTTGTCATGTTGAAAGGATAAAAAGGAATTACAAGGCAGATATGAATGGAAACGCCCAAGGCAGATATGAAGGACATATAGTGACGAGTGAGTTATTGGTGAAGTTCTTCAAAAAGCTCAGATGACTCGCAACCGGCGTTCGTGCATAATCAGATGAACCCAAACAAAGCAAAGGGAGTATATAAGGATCTTACCAGGTGACGCTCAGTAGCTCCCGAAACAAAAAAAAAATTTTTTTTTTTTAAATCTGCAAAAAGGCGTGAGTGTGTTGATGAAGTATGAATGTTCAACCAAAGGTTGCATACAAAATACGTAAATAATCAAGCTCAACATGACGGCTACATTGTATGCAGTGTTCAAAACAGACAAAGAAGCTATAAACTCACTGAACGGATCGCAATTGAGACAGAGAAGTACGGAAACGCAATCGCTTGAAACCGCATTTGATACAAAACTGAAAGTTGCGAAACGGAAGTGGAGACGATTTGGAAGTTTTTATCTGCACTACTTTTGCTTTCCAGATTTTATGTTAGATTTTAAGTATAAATGTACATAAATATACACATTTTGGTTACGAGCACTTAAAGTTCATAGTAATAGGTTACTTAGTATTCGTACGAAGTTGTTGAGTAAGTATGTTAAGTTATCAAAGTATACTTCCTTTGATAACTTAACATACCTACTGTTGTTGCTATGCCTACTCTTTTTTGGCAAACCAATGGAGTTCTACTAACTCTAGTAAGTTAGTAGAACTTCATCGGTTGCCAAATTAATAATAAAAAAAAACAATGAAATCTTTTATTCATAAAAAGGGCATACATTTACAATTCATACATTAACAATTACGATAGCGCACAGTTGCCAATTTGCCTGAACTAGGTTGAACCTGTGCTTCAGGCTAGAAAATGCATGAATACTTAATGTAATAAATTAACACTGAGTTTAACGTAAAAAATAAATTAAAATTTAGTTAAATAAAAGTAAAATAGTATGTTAGCAGTTCTATTTGCAGACAATAAGATACTAAATACTTAAGTATATTTTTTTACAGATATAGTAATTAATTTTATAGATACATAGTTTTGGGCATATAAATAGATTCGTAAGCTATGTTTACCTGTGATAGCTACGAGTACTTCCTCAAGGGAACACAAAGCTAAAACAAAGCTAAAATTGAAAGCTAGCCTTTGCTACATTATTGGTAAGGATACAAGACTCCTAATTTTAACCAATAACGGTCAATATATGATAGGAATCGGCCATTACTCAGACTCACTCATACACAAGCAGTACTCATAGCACAAGCTGTGCTTAGTTTGGGACTAGATGGCATCGTGTGACAGTTGTGGAATATTATTATTATTTAATTATTATTACTATTATTACTATTTATTTATTTATTATTATTAACCCTTAATTGCATGATTTTAAATTTATTTGGACGTAACATTAGCTCTATAGTAAGGAAAAATATATTCAAAAAAATACTTTTTTCGTTTTTTTTTTTTTTAAATAGCCTGGTGGAAATTTACATCTTCATGTAATCAGAACGAATCTACTGGGAAAAAAATGAGTTGAATATCTTTAACAATTGGGGAATCCCCGTGCTCTGTGGAAATGAAAATATGGCATTGGATTGGTTGATGGAAATTTCCATCACGATGCATTTAAGGGTTAAATAGCTAAGTATAGGCAAGTATACCAACATTCGAAGACTGTATTAGTTTGAGACCCAGATAAGGTGTTGTTCTTTATGCATGAAGGTACCTTTAGATGCTACAAATCATTAAGTAAAATGATTTAATATCTAAGTGCTTCCAATGTATCATTTGCGTGATCATTTGGATGAAGTTATCTTACTGATTTTCATCCACACAATGGCTTATATTCTATTTAAACTTTCTAACAATTAATAACCTCAAATTATGGCACACGCGAGTGTTGTGAATATTAAAACTTATTTGAATTAAGATGGAGAAAGAAGGAATTATGATTTGTTTTCTTAAAACAGATTAGATGCACCATTACATTTATGACCCAAGTTGAGACGACTCGTTCTTATTTGAGCTATAAAGACAGCTTTTATAACACTAGTCAGACTTATTTACTGAAGAGCATATTGTTGTCTATACTCAGAGTAACTCGCATTTTATGTCCTTTAGTTGTGTATTGCACTTTAAGAGTACCAAGTTAATTTGGCTAGAAATTAATAGCCATTTTTATTATCATTATTCAAAGAGTTTTTTTTGCTAGTGCGAACATGATACTCTGTAGGTGCAAAAACATGTGAACAAAGTTAATGGTTTAAATTAATTATTTTTTTTTTTTAATTCCTTATTTTTTACTTAAGAACCAACCGATAAAAATAATAATTGCATGTGAGCGCATTCGTACCTTGCAAATGGCTGAATCGACTTCTGGGCTACGGCTTGCAATTTCGTTTCGTATACAAGGACCAAACAGAAAACCAAAAACCAAAAGTCATTTATTAAAAATAGGCTGGAAGTCAGCACTTTTTGAACGTCAAAATTACTTAGGACAGTCTCCCAAAATGGCCGCTCTTCACCACTTCCTAGTGCCTTAGCTGGGAAGAAGTGGCGGAACAAACTCCCCAGCCGCACATCTGTCTGTTAAGTTAGTCAAAAATAACCTACTCGATATTAAAACAGTTTCCCACAACTGGCAGTTGACACCTTTAACATTTTTAATCTGTAGAAAAATTATTGAAAACATTCCATTATATTGTCGCATGGCGCCGATGAAATATGCATGACGTCAGAGCGCAGCGGACACAAACAACACGCGTGACAACAATGTCCCAAACTGTGCTGTGCTTGTTTCCTATTGTGTGACGTCATCGCTGCGTTTATTAACTTGGAATGACAGAGACATGATGTGTATGGAGGACGTGCATAATGAATGTTGTTTCGATTGGCAGCAACTTAATTAGTCTTTCATTTAGCCTTGTCAGAGGCCCCGTATTTTACGGTTTACCCCGTTTTTCCGGCTTTACTAATATAGGAATCCGTATTTTTTTTTTAAATAATTTGCGGAGTAAACAAAGCTCAATTATAGATTTTTATACATTTCCGTCACAAAGAAGAGCTTTTGAAAGCTGTTTCTTCAAACAGAAAATTTAAAAAATAAAGAAATCGTAATTAACCAATGTTGTTTCTATTTTGTTCCGTAAAAAAACTAAAACCCATATTTTTGATGCTAGGAACCCTTAAATAAAGAAGTGGTTGGTGGCGACCCCACTTTCGGGAGTAATGGATAGTGAAACACTACAGTACATTTAAAATATACCCACAGTTTCTTGGAAATGCCATTCCACTTACAATTTCTAGGTAAGGTAAAGAATACAAATTCAGGTAAGCTAACGACACTATGTAAAGTACAGACGTCAGCACATCAAGCTACCCGAAACTGTCAAATTTTCCCAACCAACCTTGAACCTTATGCTTTAGCGATAAAATTGAAAATCTATTAAAGAAATTTGACAGATTGTAGTAGCATGATGTGCTGGCGTCTGTACCTAAATAGCCTAATTTACTTGATTAACACGTATTAAGTCTAAATGAAAAAGAAAACAGTGTATCTTAACCATTTAAGTTAAAGTTTAGAAACGTGCTGCCTAACCAAACCCATACATTATCAAAAATATATGGGTTTTTGATGTAAATATTTACGTTCCTAACCTTAAAAATATAACTTTTTTTTTTAAATACGCGTCTCTAACAAAAAAAAAAATATTGTTGAGGATTTAGAAGACCGTCTGGAACCTCGAAATAGTCTAACTTTCTAGCGAGGCAGCACGTTTCTAAACCTAACTCATAATTTTCAACTTAAAGCCAAACTAACGAACATGTCGAACATTTTATTAATATTTACTGTGAGCTACTAAAACATCAACAAACATACTAAAACAGATACATACTGCACAACATTCATAAATCAAGTAAAATTACATCTCTAGCGGGCGAGTCATACGGTGTAATCTTTATTAGTGGAAACTTTTCACTCTGTATTAGTCCCCGGGTCCTCGTTCGTGTTACAAATTGTTTTACTGCATACACACACGTGAAATAAAGAACAAAGTCGACACTGTTTTTTGATGAAAGTCTCTTGTTGTTGGTAAATGGATGTAAGAATAATAATGGTTAAAAAACAAAAAAAGCCTTGAACGTTCCAATTTATTTTTGTCACTAATTTTTTCATTTTATATTCACTCATTACGTACGCTGTTAATGTGTCCATGCCTTTACAAGGTACAGTCTGGGGCCTTAAATCCAGTAGCACGTCAACTATCGTATACGCCTGCACGGTTCTTCCCGTATACATACATGTGTGAATGATTTCAACGCAAATTTACCCATCATACAGTATAACTACGAGGAGGTGTATAAGTCAAGGATAGGTCAATACTAGATAAAGACTAGTATTGACCTATCCTTGACTTATACACCGAACTTATTACAATCGAATCCGAAACTAAAGCCAAACCTTAAACTCTATCATCAGTTCATGTGGTTAGGTGCAGCAATGTATGACATGGAAACGAGTGCCTGTCGGTTCAAAATCCACCCGGTTGGTTACATCGATTTTGTTAGTATTCTTTACTTTTTTACTATAAACAACAAATATATTTTTTATAATATTTAAATGAATGTTATCTATTATTATTATACAATAATAATTAATGTTTATATACTTTACATATATGAATATTGTATATATTATTACATACAAACATATATACTTACTATATATGACGGAGAGGGTGTGTAAGCACTAATCCACCCCCCACTTATTCACACACTTATTCTACCTGATTCTGTATTCGAAATAATGATTAAGTTTACCTTTTTGGCAAGACTTAAAAGTCTACTCGTCAGAAAATATTGTCGTCTCCCAGTTAAAATCTAAATACTTCCAAGCAAAACGTAGTCGTTTCTCTTGGTGTTTTTGTGTCAAAAATGGTTTTTGTAGCTGGTTTCTGATGATGTAAACCTTCAGCATGGAGTGCACGCCAAAAAGTTCGCAATGACGTTTCAAATTGATCTGCAAGCATTCTAGTTAAAATGAAACCATTTGTTTCATATTCTTTCACCATGAAACTTCGCTGAGTCGGGTTGATAAGCGACGGCCCTTCACTTCTTACACAACTCTTCAGACTACCTTCTTCCTCAAACCTCTTTACCCAACGGCTCACAGTATTGCAAGTAGCGATATATTTAATAAGAAAATTCTACACAGCTGTGGTTTATGATTTTCTTGTCATCATCATAATTATAATCTTTAAAAATAGCTTACACATAAGCCTGTTTGCCCGTGCCTTTTTGTCCGTGCCTCGGAAAGCACGTTAAGCCGTTGGTCTCGGCTGTCTTTCAGTGATCTTTGACAGTCGTTACGGGTCTTCAGTAGCGCGAAAGTCTGACAACCAGTCTTACCAAGGGGTATCGTATTACCCAGTAACTGGGTTGTGGAGGTCAGATAGGCAGTCGCTCCATGTAAAATACTGGTATTCAGCTGCATCCAGTTAGACTGGAAGCCGACCCCAACATAGTTGGGAAAAGGCTCGGCAGATGATGATGATGATAAGCCTATTTCAGTTGAAATTTGAGAAATATTAAGCCCATTTTTACGCAAAGCGACAATATTTGCTCTGGCACCAATACTAATATTTGCTTGCATCTTAAATAAAGATAATCAAACAACACGCTAATCGCAATAATAACACAAATGCTCATCACAAAGTTCACCAACCAACAACGTCTTAACTACTTCATTCATTCCAGTGGTTTATTTTATTTCACATTCACCCTCATATTTTTTTTCTTTTTTGTAAATAGTAGGTTCAACTAATACTAAAGAAAACACATCTCATCGGGTCTAATTTATCGTAGACATTCAGAATTCATAATCAAAACATAAAACTGTATTGTCACTGGGATTCGAACGCAGGCTACAACGTGCGAATCATCTTATTCTTAACTATAGCGTTAACCGCTAAGCCAGATAGACACATATTTGTTGGATTTAAATTAAATACGACTATCTTAATACGCCGTCGCGACATGACAGGCTTGTCACTAAGGCAAATGATCATTATATCGCACTCTGTCTGACAAGATAATGATGAAAGAGTTGCAATATACGAGATCGTGTATGTGTGCAAAATAGCTGTTATAGAAAAAGGTCATAAGTGCGACTTGTCTTGATGCGATAGATTTGTGAAACTACTACTGGATTTATGGCCCCTACTATACATTGTACAAGGATCGCCCATTTTATTGTTACGTCTTACTGTATGTACCTACAATTTATGCAAATAAATTTTACTTACTTATTTACTTGGAAAAACGAGTCACAATATTATTTATAAGAGAAATTGTCACTAAACCATATTAAAAAAAAACAAGAGACAAGGATGTAATTTTGCCAAAAATGTCATAACGCACAAAAATCCGGGCGTACGATATCTACGAACGTAACGCGTATCGTAGGTTCACGTCGCCCTGCACGCGCTCAGAATATTTTGCATCACGAAAAAAATTAAAAGCGCCCCCAAACGCCGTTCTTCGTATTCAATTAAAATTGTATGTAACCTGTACATGTGCGCGTGTTATGTGATATTACGGCGCTGTGTTTTTTGTACACATGAACTACAGGTGAGACGTGCGATAATTTATTTTTATCGTTTTGTCTGATCATTGCAATTAATCATTCAACCATCTTACATGTTCTCGACTTTACGTCACAATTACGTTACGAGAGATAGTTTAGTATATAAATACCAATGTAAAGTTGATATCTTTTCAAGAACATGTTTTTGTCACCACATTTCTTGCTCCATAAACGACAGTCTAAAATGCGCAGAAACTTAAAAAGAGCCCAGATCCGCCCATTGCCTGTGGGTACAAGAGTAAGTTTTCAACCCAAATATGTAATTTATTTGCCATGTGGTATGTATGTTAAATATAGCTTGTTGAAAACTCAACTTTAAATGGCTTCGCATGATTCGTAGTAATAAAGGCAGCGGTTCACTTCACGCGTTGAATTTATTTTTACACAGTGCCGGCACATATTTAATCTGATGACTCAGCGTGTGTTCCTGCCTTACTATTGTTTCGCGATCATGTGTGTGTTTATCATATACTCGATAGTGAAATCTTTTTGGATTGTTTCCGGAAAAGTGGTCCTAATTATTACGAAACTTAAATCATACTGCCTTGTGTTATATTTGGAATTCTTCGGAAAACTTGATTGGAATATTCCATCAAGAACTCCAATACCTTTCAAACCCCAAATCTAATTAAATCCTTAGTGATCCCAATAAACCATTTCCAGAAACCTATTGGGTAATGTTTTCCAATATTACATGGAATACTGACACAAACGGGGTACCTAACAACCAAAACCTACTCTCACTACGTCAGAGTAATTAAGCTCGTAGCTAGATTTCAACAAGGTATCGAATAGATGCTACGTCTTGTCTACGCTGCTACGCCGCCTCTACGCCGTAGCTGAGCGCTACGCCGTAGCTCAAAGGTTACACGAACTGAAGTGGTGTAGGTTCCGTCTGGCATTGAGACAACCTCTTAGTTTGAAATAGGGTTACGAATAGACAAGTACATTATGTTGTATCTAACAAATAGACTGAGGGTTACGTCAGCGTGAGTTTACAGAGATCTTAGCGTTAATGTGACCTGTTGTTTACACTCAAATTTTATCCAACCTAAGATTTTGACGTCGATCAGACTTTTTAGAGATACTAACTATCTATATAAATAAATTGAATAAAATTTTCTGTTTGTAATGACAAAATAACAGCTTTTTACTAAATTCACATGAAAGTAAATACGGTACTTATAACAAAAAAATATATATATATTTTTGTTTGTCTGTCTGTCTCTTTGTTCCGTCTAATCTCTGAAACGGCTCAACTGATTTTGATGAACTTTTGGTATGGGGATATTTTAAGCCCTCGGAAAGGGCATAAGCTACTTTTTATCGACATATCACGTGGGCGAAGCCGCGGGCGGAAGCTAATGTACAGACGCCAGCACACCAAGCTACTACAATCTGTCAAGTTTCTTTAATAGATTTTCAACTTATCGCTAAAGCATAAGGTTCAACGTTGATTGGGAAAATTTTACAGTATCAGGTAGCTTGATGTGCTGGCGTCTGTACAATAATGTCTGACATTCTAATGGTGATCAATAGTATAACAAAGTCCTGAATGAACAACTTATCATTAAACCCATTATGATTAAAATCAAGGTCTCTTTTTCTAAATGATATCATCCGAAATGACTACATTTTCGTAACAATAAACCCTTAGTAATTAGAATTCTGAGCTTTTAGTTAACAACAAAAGTATACAACGGTTTCGTGTGTCCAACTACAGTACGCTTATCAACGTTGATTTTGCTCTTATCAGATATTCATAATTACTAGCTTTTAAAAGTAATGAAATAATTGGAACGCCACCAATTAACCTACATGAGTTTGGTAAAAGTAAATAAAATACAATTTTATAACTGTAACGTCAGTAACTCATTAATTATGCGGCTTGTAATTAAATAGAAATCACGCGAAATGTTCGATTTCTGAAGTTAAGTTGTCGAAACACAGCCCGTTACGGATGGGTAACCACAGACTGCACTCTCCGTCCCTTAAAATAATTTTTAAGTCTGATTTCCGTTTAAATAACTTCATTACCACTAATAGCTGTAATACTGGACAATAAACGTTATTCTATTCTATTATTACTGAGTTGACATTTTGTCACCCGACACAAAACCGATGATGATTTTTTTTTTGAGAATGATACACACTACCAACGTTACAAAAAAAAGTGAAAAGGAAGTGCCAACAACTATTGACCACTGATAATCTTAGCCACCAAAACCTACCATCACCCAAAACACACCCAAACCAGCGAATCTATCATCAAAATTTCAAACGTCAACCGTTAAAACAATATACGGTTAAACCCTAAACCACTAACAATAAATGTGAAGTCATCAACAATGATTCACAGAATACGGCCCAGGGTTGATATACGCCACCTCTTTGCTAAGATACAACTACGCTAGTGACCGCAAGAGGGCGCAGCAAACGCCATGATAAACTGTTATTGGCCCTCGGCCCTTCGGCCAAATGAATGGTCAAGCACGAATCTAGATATGATTAATGGATTGTAATAAAGCTGTGTCGTCTAGAAGTCAACTGTTTTAGGTGAGGTTGAAATTATTATATAAATAATGAACTACACAAAAAGAAACTGAGGACTGATGTCATCGGAAAACCTGAGACTAGACATGCCGATGCGTTCCACCAGTTTCTATAACAAATCTTTTACTGTTCAAGCAGTACGGTTATGGAATGACTTGCCTGTGTCGGTAAGGCGTGCTCAATCTTAGTCCACTTTTAAAATTATGATGATAAAGCACTTCCTCTCTCCTTAAACAGCATCATTATATTTTCTTTACTCCTGTTTCATGTCTATTGTTATATGTATATATTCATTTAGATTAGTATAATATACTTTATGTATGTATTCGTGTAAATGGTACAACACAGACTACCGTATTCGTCTCTCCTTCCCTTTTCAATCCATGCAAAGGTTTTCTTTATTGTGTCATCCTGAGTAAAATTTCTATATTTATGTCTGTAATTTATATGGTGTACATAATAAAGAGTATTCTATTCTTTCATCAGTCGATTGCTTTTCACTGTATTTGTTATAAGTGTTGGTCCCTGTTTGTTTCCTTCATTTTGAACCTGTGACGAAATTTTTAGTCGGTTATTAAAAACAAAAATCCTGTTCCATTTGTTATGATATTGTAGGTATTGTGCATTTCTATGCAACAGCAGATTTTCATTTTGATAACCGGCGAAAATTTTCTACGCTAGGGGGGGGGGGGGTCTACAAGTATCCGCTGAATTCATTAATGGTTATAGTTTGCACGTCGACGTCCCTGCTGCTCTGCATAAGTACTAGAAGTTGCTACGCTTAGAAGTATCATGAAAGTAAGGAAAATCATAATGGACACCTTTCTCTGCGTAAAAGCAAACAGAAAAGGCTTAAAAAAGAAGTTCGTCATCTGACGCTCCGTAAAACATAAGAGCCTACTTTAAACAACCAAAAGCTCAAACAAAACACCAACAAAAGCATCTAAATTACGCTTGACTTTCAAGTATAAATAAACTCGCACTTCACTTCAAACTCAAAACTTAGTTCCGAATTCAGAGCGGCATGTTCGCTAAGTGATATGCACTCTTAACTTTTTGGTCCTAGCTCGCTTCATCAGTTGCGGAGACAGATGCTCTCTGAATGCACTTCTTGAAACAAAGTGGCAGAATTAAGGCGGCGGAGAAAACATTTTAAACTAATTACTGTCACCACTGGCAGCTAGTGCGACTGTTGTAGCAGACGAAAGCGTCTGGTCTTTTGGTAGAATTTTAACTAAACGTGGACTGAAGGCAGCTACGTTTATCTACAAATACTTGAGTTTTATTATGTGCTACGTTTTTGCGGTGTGGGCGTTCGTTATTACTATAAAATAGATAAATAATATAGCATAACATCTAGTCTGTATTCCAAACAAGGTTTAGGCAGAGTTGTACAGACGCCAGCACATCTCAACATTTCAACTTTATCTCTAAAGCATAAGGTTCAAAGTTGATTGGGAAAATTTGACAGTTTCGGGTAGCTTGATGTGCTGGCGTCTGTACCTATGGCACATCCGCATTTCACC
This sequence comes from Eremobia ochroleuca, assembly GCA_949629135.1. Lineage (NCBI taxonomy): Eukaryota > Metazoa > Arthropoda > Insecta > Lepidoptera > Noctuidae > Eremobia > Eremobia ochroleuca. The sequence goes on from OX451392.1 coordinate 4,302,691, forward strand.
AGTTATGCTTCATAATATATTTTTTATTTACTTAAACAAAATTAACCTTTTACACCTTCACACAATTTATTTTAAATAACGTATTGACATTGGGGTGTAAGGATTCTTTTAGTTTATTTTTTATTTTAATATTTATGTGTAGGGACACAATTTGCTTTTTAAGTATATAATGTAAACAGTTTTCTTAAAATGAATTATTCTAAAGCAAAAGGAGTATATAAAAATCGTAGCAGATGGAGTTCTGTAGTTTCTGCTTATGTAATTATTCTTACCAGACAATAAACAACTTTTTGTTACAAATTCACAGAAAGGACTTAAATATTTCGGTCTCTTTCCCATCTAAAATACTTGGTAACTCTAGTTTGTTTACACAAACTTCACAAAACTTGTCATTACTTAACGCTGACAATATTTTTTGTTTGTTCTAGGGTAAATTTTAATTAAGTCGAATGTTTACAAGTAACAAAAGTTTACGTTTGGTTTTGAGGTCGGTCTAAAGGGCAAACGGACGATAGAATGACCTTGAAGTGTAGTACTTCGTAACAACTGCTAATTAAGACCATGTAAATATAAACAAGCAAATTCAAAGACTACGCTGTATTAACATTATACTTGTATAGTGGGGTACAACTTCATTTGTTTCGAAATTAGATTTCTTTCCAAAATTACCATTTATTATTGTTATAAATACACACATAGAGGGGCTTGTGGCTAAGTAATAACAGCCGTACGGGTCGATCGATCAGGTTAAGCTACGCTTGCCGCGGTTGGTCCGTGGATGGGTGACCATCTTTACATACCAAGACCCCTCCATGCCTCGGAAAGCACGTTAAGCCGTTGGTCCCGGCTGTCATTCGTGGATCTTTGACAGACGTTACGGGTCGTCAGTAGCCCGAAAGTCTGACAACCAGTCTTACCAAGGGGCATCGTATTACCCAGTAACTGGGTTGTGGAGGTCAGATAGGCAGTCGCTCCATGTACACAATTCCAGTCTTACACGCACACTTTAACATTTAAATGTAACCCATAATAGTTGTAAGTTATTTTTATTTGTATAAAAATGGTAAAACAGAAATAAACAAGTATTCATAAGTACTATTAATACATGGAAGAGCGGAGTCTCCGAATACAGATTTTGATTAGAGGCTCCAATCACCACTGATGTAATATGAAAACTTGTTGATTCCAATAAACCTTTTTTCATTTCATTTTTCATTACCAGTTTGAATTTACTCGTTTGGCTTTTTTTGTTCTATAGTGTACAACTGCATGCAAAATATGTTGGTACTTTTACCCACCAAAAGCGTTTTCTGAAAGTTGATACTTTATGACATTAATATGGATTTTGTAGAGAAACGTACTACCGGAATCAAAAGTATCCTATGTAACACATGGGATACTTTTTATCTAGGTTATGAACTATCTGCGCGCTAAATTTCATACAAATCCATTCAGCCGTTTTTACGCGATTGAGTAAGAAACATTCAAATATCTTAACCTGCAAACATCCATCCTGTATGTATGTATGGACGTTTGCACATTAAATTTAATATTTATAATATACGTAATAGAATAGTATAGGATCTACTTCAGTGTTTTCAATAAGATAAAATAAAATTGTGAAAAATCATACAGTAATATTATAGTGAGCCCGTAAAGTAGTGACACGTCATATTAATGCGGCCGTCCTTTCTCCGGGGATAGTCCAGATTGCCTCGCTCCAGATCTTCTAGATATCGCACTCCTGTATATCTCTTGATTTATCCAGCGCCCATAACAACGCCGATACATCCGTAGCAGATAATACAGCACGCCGAGTCCCAGAACCAGCACCACTATGATCATCAGTATGGTGATGGTGGAAATGTGAAATGTCACCTCCTCCAGATGCGTGTTATTAGTACCTCCGGCTGCGTTCTGCACCACCACGGTCTTCTTTAGTTTGCGCACTTCCCATTTTTTATAAATCCGTAATTTTCGACCGACCGAATCGACTTGTCACAACCGCGAACGTAATAAACGATAGCAAAATAATTATTATAATCCATCTTAGCTCGACTTTAGTCCAATTGTTTAAACATTACAGTCCTTATATGTCACGGCGGTGTCGGTAACGAGATCGCGCGGCGATCTCCGCTGGCAGGGTCGCCATGTAAGGTCGGAGGTATTTGTGGAGAGAAATGATAGTCACGACTGCCCAAATAATACTACTCTTTATTTTAGGATACACATGATTATATAGGATTGATTACATACACATAGGAACAACGTACATTGACATCACCTATACACTACATACCTACAAAATAAACAATGCATCTTTTATTTCATAATACATTGTTAGGAAAACAAACACTGAATTGAAACTAGAGATTAAGCTCAAATCAAAATAGTTTTAACTAAAGCAACAATGTTGTTTTATTACTAGGAGCTCTCACGTATAAATTTAATTGCAACTACCCTACTTTCTCTTCACTGTAATAATTGAATTTCTCCTTACATTATTTTGTCGTGCGTTCTGTGATGTTTAAAAGTCCAGTTAAAATTATTGCATCAAAACGGAAATGTATGACACTACCGACCTACATATAGCATCGTAGTTTTATTTTTAAACAAGCCATATACTCGATGGGATATTTCATTTCATCCCCTATTTAATCACTTTAGGGATGAATTTTCCGTCCATCTCGCTGGGGGGCGTCCCACACTACGCTTGCCGATACGCGGTCTCCACTCCAGGACTCGTCTGCTCCACCGGCCATCGGCCCTTCGACAGACATGGCCAGCCCACTGCCACTTCAGTTTGCTTACTAAAGAACCGACCGACCCAAAGAAGGTGGCTGGGGTGGACTGGATGCGGAAGGCGGGGGACAGGGTGTTGTGGCGCAGTCTGGGAGAGGCCTATGTCCAGCAGTGGACTGCGATAGGCTGAGTTGATTGATTGAGGGATGAATTTTCAAAAGTCCTTCCCAATTGCTCATAGACACGAGTAACACGGGTCAACGCGTGTCGGCGGCCGCCACCGACACTCGTCGACCGGTGTAGTTGCCTCTGCCGTTGACGTGTGTCGCTCGTGTCTATGCACACCTAGTGCTCACCTTCGTTATACAGCGTGTAACGGAAGGGGGGTATCAACCCTGAAGGAGGTGAATGTGCTCATGAAACTCAACAACTTTCCCCAAAGAACATAGGTCGAAATATGAAAAAAAAAATTGGCCCTCCCTTACAAAACTGACTAGCTGATTGATTTACTATGGGAGGGCCAAATTTTTTTTTCATATTTCGACCTATGTTCTTTAGGGAAAGTTGTTGAGTTTCATGAGCACATTCACCTCCTTCAGGGTTGATACCCCCCTTCCGTTACACGCTGTATAAGAAACCACCTTTTGGAAAGGGTGACTAGAATCATTTAAATTTCTTTTGTAATTTTTTACGTTAATAGGTACTTATTGTATGCCTATTTGAAATAAATAATTTGACTTTCGCTTTGAAGAAACTCTTGTGCAAAATTGTATACTTCTTTAGGCGGTGCGTTATCTCTCAGTGGATGAATGAAATTAAGATTTTTATTATTAAATAGGTATAATAAAGATAGGCTCTATTTTGACCTCTGTCCCACCTGATGTACAGCGACGCAGTTAACGATGGTGCAATAAAATGTAGCTATTTTGAAGTTACAATTGTTTCAACGCTGCAATTTCATTATTGCTTTCAATTATATTCAATAAACAATTAAATTGATTCGCTTCAATAAGCCGACATGCTTCATCGCTTTGGTATTTTTTTTTCTTAGCGCTCCCTTGGTTTTCCTATGTCATTTGTCACTTTTTCCAGTGGTAGGTACCTACAGTCACACGTAAGCATGTAACTTGGCAAGAGTTGTTCCTCTCCTTTCTTCAAATTTCTTCTAAACACACATGTTTAAAAATGAATTAGGGCAATAACCATACAATAGACAAGCAATAAAAGTGGGCCCGTGGCTAAGTAATAACAGCCGCACAGGTCGATCGACCAGATTAAGCTACGCTTGCCGCGGTTGGTCTGTGGATGGGTGACCATCTTCACATACCAAAACTCCTCCGTGCCTCGGAAAGCACGTTAAGCCGTTGGTCCCGGCTGTCATTCGTAGATCTTTGACAGTCGTTACGGGTAGCGTCAGAAGCCCAAAAGTCTGACAACCAGTCTTACCAAGGGGTATCGTGTTACCCAATAACTGGGTTGTGGAGGTCAGATAGGCAGTCGCTTCCATGTAAAATACTGGTATTCAGCTGCATCCGATTAGACTGGAAGCCGACCCCAACATAGTTGGGAAAAGGTTAGGCAGATTATGATGAGACAAGCAATAAAAGTGATATTTTTTTTGTTGCACCAAGTGTATACAGGGTAATTTGTAAAACACCAAAAACCTCTTAAGAGGTCATTGTACTCATCATTATGAACAACTTTTACTATGGGACCAAACCTGAAATCGCGAAAAAAAAATCAGCTGTTCCCTACATTTTGACGACTCGTACGAACGTAAATGTAGGGAACAGCTGATTTTTTTTTCGCGATTTCAGGTTTGGTCCCATAGTAAAAGTGGTTCATAATGATGAGTACAATGACCTCTTAAGAGGTTTTTGGTGTTTTACAAATTACCCTGTACCTATATGTGTGCGCACATGCGCGAACTTACTCCCATTATGCAAAAACCTTGTTGCGAGGCGACTGCACTTGTTCTCCATCAAGGAAAAAAAAATGATTTCAATTTTTACCAAAGATAAAATCTTTGGTAAAAAAAGAAACCATTTTTTTTTCCCCAAAGTTTTGATACAGAAACCACATAACACACATATCACATAATCAGCATATGTTCAAATAGTATTAACTAACTCCTCGTTACCTCAAGCAAATAGAATCTGCACGCCGTACGACGAACGCGGTGCGACTAATTGATCAGCTAATTTGTGGAACGCAGGTGTGCAGCCGCCTTTATGAATTACAAATAGCTGTATAGTTGATATCCATTAGAGGAATCGAAGGCGCCTCCTATTTCATTATACAGTTGCGTTAATATATCAAATGAGAATTTGAATTGGAGTGAATATTTACTGACGAACTCATTTATTATTTGGTGTGTGAAAGCTTCGTAAGGAGAAACGATGCTCGAAGCTACTTACGAATTGTACGTCGTAGTAGGCTCGATCCCAGGCAGGCGCATTACTTTGTCTGAATTATTTCGTCACCGGTGCTCTCAAAAACGGTAAAAGAAAACATCGTGAGGAAACCGGCATGTCCTAGAACCAAATATTCGAAGACATGTGACGTCTATCAACCCGCACTGGGCCCGCGGAGTGGTTTACGGATCATTACCTCTCACAGACAGGAGGCCTGTCTCAGGAGTGGCGATGTTATAGGCTTGCTATGTACACCCGAAGCAACAATAAAAGTTACACCGTATAAACAGTGTCTAGACGATGCAAGTCGTTGTTTCAATGTTTTTGTATGCAAGAGGCATGAAACTTGCATCGTGTACATGGGGCTTCATCAGATAAAGCTGTCTGCTTACCAAATTAGTTTACTTCTTATAACTAACATAAATATTCATTTAGTAAAAATCGCAGATGAAAAAATATAAGACGCTTGTTCCATAAAAAATGTAGCTTTACCAAGAACTTGCCTGGATTTTATACTAAATCTTTACTTTAAGTTAACTAAGACTTCAACCTCTGCAAAGTGTTAAGTAAACTTTAAGTTTTAACAGCTTAATTTACTTGTTACCAACACTGTAACGCGTTTAAAACATTGGCAAAATATTTATCTATTCAATTATAGATGAGCAGGCTATGTGGAAGCAAAGTTTGTAGCGCAGACTAAGTTTTAGTTTAAACAATATTTACCGTGAGTATGCGGTTTGTTATTTGCACTACAGACTTGTTCATCACCAAAAGACCGCCACGAAACATTCATATGACACCTGCGCATATTAGAAGAGGAAGACCTTCGCTGCAACACAACAAATTGAGAATAATGATTTCATTTAGAATTACCAGCCGTGCGATTCTGTAACCATCTCACCGTGAAAACTTGGGTGAAGTGAGCGTGGAGTGAGTCGTCAATAGTGTTAATCCCTAGCATCAGCATGACTCACAGCTCACTCTAAGCTAACTTCACTTTATTTATCACGGTGCGATTTTTCCAGAATCGAACGGCAGTTTACATATACAACGTGTAGGTAACGTTAAATGCGCAAAACCTCAGACACCCCAACTGATTTTTAATTCAATTGACCTATTTCAGAGAGAAAATTAGTCATTAAAAAAATTGTAAAGGTTTTATGTGCTGTTTTAGTTTTACGGGCTATTGAAAGAAAAGAAGAAAGAAAAAACGTTTATTCTGCACAAACAAAACGCACGTTACAAATAAAAAACAAAATAATAATGAAAAATAAAAAAATAAAAAAATTAAAAGACAAAATATACAACGTAGCCAAAAGCCTCGTACTCAAGCGCTTGATGTCAGGGCCAGGGACCAAAGACAACAACATATCAACAACTATTCTGATCGTTTCTCGCGTCTGCGACGACGCTTTATCGAGGGAGGAGTCGTCACCGGGCCGCTGCGCCGCGATGGCTTGATCTATTAATAAATAGACACGGCAACGTTTTTAATTAAGATTTTTTGAAAAATGAGACCTATATTAAAAAGTGGTTCAATTAATTCTGCTCTTTATTCTGATAAACTATTTTCAGGTTTTGCGCATTTGGTTTTGTATTATTTAATCTAACTAGTCTGTATTTTCCCATTGCAGGGCAAGGGCCTCCTTCTGCCTTTTCCACATAATTCTGCCTTTTTCTGGTGCTGGCCAGTTCTTTCGGTAGGAGTCAAGCTCGTCCCGCCATCTTCGTCTCCGCCTGCCGTGATGGCGTCATGCGTTTAGTGGGACCCAATCGGTGATTATCGTAGCCCATTTGTCATTAGACATGCGGCAGACATGTCCAAAACCAAGATCATGGATGTTTCCAAAAAGTCGCTAAGCTTAATTCTACATATACTTAGCCGAAAAAATCGCATAAATTATTTACTTTTAAAACAACACTGGTTAAACTCCCAAGAAAGAGATATTTTTGAACATCTTATTCACTCCAAATACAAATATTTGTATTTGGTTTGTATATCTGTACCTAACCAAATACAAATATTTGTATTTGGTTAGGTACAGATGTTGAGGGGCCCGTGGCTAAATAATAACAGCCGCATAGGTGGATCGATCAGGTTAAGCTACGCTTGCCGCGGTGGGTCTGTGGATGGGTTGAATTAAGGTACGCTATGTCTAGGCGTCATCGGCGTACAAATATTATCTTGCTCAAACATGCTGATTATAATAAATTGTCAAACAATTATCACCCATTATTAATTAATTCAAATTCAATTGTCGATATAATAATAAAATTATATAACATTCCAATAACATAATAATTATAATGATTACAAATTCTAGAATAAATTGTCAAATCAATAAAATTTTAATAATAAGTTATAAAAAAGGTCATTATAATGTGTCAGTTAGGTATTCGTTCACTGTATAATATGATTTTTTTTATAAAATATTTTCAGTAAAGCCTTTTATAAAATCGTGTATGTTGTTTATTTCTTTAATTCGCCTAGGGATCGTATTATATATCCTAGGTGCCATTCTTAAAAACTTTTTTTTTTGTTTTTTCCTCTTTTCTTTTTTTTTTGAACCTGACAATTTGTATCTTTTAATATTCGTTTACCTATTTTAATTGTAATTCTGTGACCTTTTTAATTTGTATTCATTAATTTATTTTATTTGTAGGCATTGAAATTTTATTCAGAGCTATGAGTACTCGTATAAAGAGCAGCGCTATGTGGCTTAGCGCATATCTCTCTGTTGCGTCGTTCAGGCCATATTATTAGTAAAACCTGTTAAATCAAACGATACAGTGTTGCATTGGCAACAATGTATCGGAATAATTTCGTTACAGTGAATAACTCGGTGTGAGTCGGAATTTATGTAATCAGATTTCTGAGCCTAGAGGGTTGTGTATTAAGAGACGTGTAGTAAGGGTTCGTAAGACTTCTAATGGTATGAATGATTAAAATAACTATAGAATATTTTAACACCTCTTTTAAGGAATTCAGCCTAGACTGGCGGGCAGCCTAAACCCAGCAGGCCTACGGAACCGGGAAGTAGCCATACTTCCCGGTTCCGTAGGCCTGAAGAAAGGGGAGCCTTTCTTCTGTCATATTTCCTGGTTCCGTACATCTCTCATCCAGGTGTTTCCCGTGACTTTGACTATATCGTCAACCCAGTGCGCTTTTGGGCGATCCTGGTTTCTTAGGAATATCAACTAAAATCTAATTTACCAACTACACTATGTGAAGTTTTTAACCGTATTCAACTGCAACCTTCTTTTTATAAGGAGAATATTTTTAATTTGTTGATTCCGGGGTTGGTAGGGGGATTCCCCTACCAACACAAGAGGAGGGCAGCTAAGAAAAATATAAATCTATTTAATTTATGTATCTCATTTGATTACCAGAAGTCCGGTTATCACTTACTAATTCACTGTCATTTAGAATTACACCCCAAATTCAATGCTCCACACGACTACCCTGAACAAAAATTCACGCACTATACAAGCAAAAATACGGCCGAAAGTCCCCTACCAATTGCGTCGAATCAAATCGACGGATTACATTCCTATCACTAGTGTTTATCACTTGCCTCAGGCTATTCGGCCTCCAACGAAATAATTTCGGCAAATGACGTTTAGGCGCCGAAAACGTCGGAAAACGTCGGTAATTGCCCTCTCGCTCTCGCTATATAAATTGACTAAGTGTGTTACCGGCAGTGGAAAGGGCTTCGGATCTAACTAAGAAATCTCGATTTAAGGGGTTTTTTTTTATGTTTGGATTGTGGGATAATAAATACTGTTGATGACAGAAAAGTCTGAACTGTGGTCATACTTTCGCCAATCAGGTAGTTCACAATACTTACACTTAGCATCTATTAATTATATCCGCCACAGGAATTAACGAACACAAAATAGCAACCACTTTAACACCAAAAAACCAACAACTTGAAAAGATGTTATAAAACTGAATAATATTCACAATATCGCATGTTCTTATGATTTTCTTTAAAAAAAAAACTCCTAAAATCGAGAACCACAAGTAGTAATGTTTAGTAGCACTCCTGCAAATGAGGTTTGTCGATGGAGCCGGGGCGGTGCTTCGCGCAATTACCGCTCACCAGCGGGACGCCGCCGTCGCCCGCGCTGCAGAGGAATTTATGGGAGGCGTGTGTCAAACACATTTCAGACGATAACAAAAAAATACTAATGAGTGGGAAATTCTGGTATTATTTGTTACAAATTAATTGCAAGACTCAGAAGAAGAAAGAAGAAATGTCAACAAAATGTACATTTATAAACTGTAGATATGCAGTAACTCCATTCAAATCAATACATAGATTCTTGTGGTACTTAATAGTGTTAAATAATTATACACATGATAGCTCGGTTAAGCCGCCGACAACCTCTAAGGTTGACCTACGAGAAGCCTCTCAGAAGAAAAAAATTGTGATGGAGAAAACATGCGTCTGTTAGACATACATTAGTTACCCCAAGAACTTTACAAGATTATATGTTCTAAACCACATTCACAGAAAAATCCCTATTTCCACTCTAACCTCGAAACTGAGAAGAAAATGCTCTAACAGAAGACTTTTCTCATGTAAATATCACACGTAATTCTTTTCAGAAATAAAGACTTCTCGTAAAATACATCCTAACCTTACTAGAGCCTGAAGTTATTATGACTGGTTATTTGTAGGGGCTTACTCGTCCCACTTGCAGTCATATAAAGTCGAGGCGAGGGAATTTACGGCAGAACTGTGCGCCTGGCATTTTTGAGTTAATTCACCTAACATTATGTGCATTGCATTCAGAGGGTTCAGTTGGGAATGCACGGGTTTTATAGATGAAGTTTTTGATTGTATAGTACCTATTAACAGACGATCAAACTTGGTACGGCCGGGACAGCGGATATGGTTCGCTCCGTACCAAATCTGTTCGTCTAGAGAGCAGTCTGGCAACGATTATTATTGTTAAGACAAACAAATTTTATACCGAGCTACTATCTTAATTTATTTTATTTATTTGGGAAAATAAACGGTAACACATTACGGTATTATACATAATTTGACCTACAGAGTGAGTAAATGTATAACCCACGATATTTTGCACATATTATAAAAAAACAGTTATACAATTAATGCGACATGCGTTTAGAATTTGATTGGTACAGCGCCAACACATCAAGCTACTACAATCTGTCAAATTTCTTTAATAGATTTTCAACTTTATCGCTAAGTTGATTAGGAAAATTTGACAGTTTCGGGTAGCTTGATATGCTGGCGTCTGTAGGATAGAATTACATAATATGTTAATGATAAAATGAAACAGGCATGTAAATAAAAAAAGGTTAGCCGCCTATACCAAGTCCGATCCCTCTGTTTATATACTCCCGGATTCCTAACTCGAGCCACCAAGTGAGATATAAAGACCTAAAACACCAAAATAATGATGGATCCAAGAAAAAGATTGAATGTTGCTTTGATGCCGATATACTGTCCATCATTTTGGTGTCGTCACTGTTTCGAATTTGAATTCACGACCATTTCAAAACTGTAGACTTTTATACAAAAAGGGCAAGGTGGCTCGATTACCAACATTTTAATACATGTGTATATTACATATTTGAAACCCCTTACTTACTTTGATAATTGGTATTGGTCGTAGGTATTTGGTTCGTATTTGGTCTAGATTTCAAAAACCTATTATGGTGCATCGACCACTTAAAAACCTAGCAAGTCCAGAGACTTACTAGGTTTTGAAATAGGACAGCCGAGGTGTTGGTCAAAGCTCTTGGCTATTAACCCATTGGCTGTCACGACTGAATAGCCAAGGACCATCCTCCATTGCCCCATACACGACATCAGGAAGGTGCGCAGAGTCGCATCTACTTTATACAACTCCAGCACCCTTATGAGTCATGTATGTGGCACAGATACACCAAATAATCAAAAATATTTGGTTTATTGTGTGTAAGGAACGTTACTGACAGGTATTTCGAGTCTTCCACATTCTCCGAATCCTTTTTGACGATAGATTGAAAGTGCGATGTTTTTCTTCGTTTTCTCCTTTTTCGCGATTCCACTTGCGTTGCCAGCGCACAAAAATGATTCTCTAGTATTTCTCAGAAATCTATGTATGTTGAATTGTTAGGAAAAACGTCCTGTCATTCGCAGAATAGAATTTTAAAAGCTGGTAGTTTTAGCGAATCTGTAAAACTGTTAACGTATTTTTCACCAGGGATGTGTTTTGGTTTTATTATTATTTGAAACGTGAGCAACAACAAGACAAATACAATTATTATTTTCATTCCGTATGGTGGTTCTGTTTACAAACACGAATTTTAAATGTGAAAAACCGGAGCCTGAAAAACTAATTACGCCAAGGGAGATGAAAATACTTGTCCCTCACAAATATTCATACATATGTACATGCTATTCATATTATGAGGCACAATAATGTTAAGGTGAGTATACACTATTTTATATTTTTATTTATATATTTTATATCTATTTTTATATTTTGTATTATTATTTTCAGTAATGTTATGTTCTTACGAATGGTACAACACAGGCAAAAGCTCAGTTTCCAAAAGCATTTCCTTGTAATGTAACGTTTCTGCGAATGCTCGACGCTGCGTTCGACGTAATGCTCACGGCACAAAAACACAAAAACAATACCAAAATGCGACGCGACGCGAATGCGATGCGGACTTAATGCCTAAGGCATATTGTCCGCCTTTGTACCTTTTTGTGTGCGAAAAGTTTAAATAAATACATAAATAAATAATAATATAACTTAAAAATACTATATATACATACGTACAACATAACAAACTAAAACAACTGCACATGAAGTGTCGGCGTCGTGTTTCACAACACCCTTCGGCGAGAACTCTTCCTTGAGGAACGTCTCGAGATGATGTGTCGGAACACGCACCACGAACGACTTGAAGTACGTGTTGTGACGCGGCTCCAACTCCTCAACCCTCAAAGTCCAGTTGGTCTTCACACGCAGATACTCCACGATCTCCTCAACCACCATACGTGCCCAGACTGCACAACTCCACGAAGTGGTATAGTCTGGACACATACAGCAGCGTCGTCGGGATTACTGGACGCAGCAGCATGTTGGGTCCTGCCGGCGTGGTGCCGCACTGGTTCCGACAAGGCTTCTTCTTCTTCTTCTCCACCTTGATAACACAGTCACAGTTTGACAGTCAAAGCATACCTACTATAGCGTAACAGAATTCTTGACTGAAAAATATTTAAACTTAATCTGTTTATAGATACAATAATGTTTAACATAATAATTATGTTTGTTTTTGTATTGTTTTTTGTTCTGTTTGTTAAAGTTTTGTATTTAGTGATAGTTTAGTGGATTTGTTTTTATTTTTGTAACTTTTGCATGCCTACTAGTAAAATATGGCTTAACCTATTCCCCTATATCACCATGTACTGTCCCCATTGTACCAATATTACCCATTGTACCCCATGTAGATACTGTGCTCATATTTGCAAAATAAAATATCTTTATCTTTAAATGTAATGTATATAGTCTGCCTAGCCTTTTCCCAACTATGTTGGGGTCGGCTTCCAGTCTAACCGGATGCAGCTGAATACCAGTATTTTACATGGAGCGACTGCCTATCTGACCTCCACAACCCAGTTACTGGGTGATACGATACCCCTAGGTAAGACTGGTTGTCAGACTTTCGGGCTTCTGACTACCCGTAACGACTGTCAAAGATCTACGAATGACAGCCGGGACCAACGGCTTAACGTGCTTTCCGAGGCACGTAGGGGTCTCGGTATGTAAAGATGGTCACCCATCCACAGACCAACCGCGGCAAGCCTAGCTTAACCTGATCAATCGACCTGTGAAGCTGTTATTATTTAGCCACGGACCCCTCATGTAATGTATATAGTAATGGAAATTAATTAATAAGAAAATAGACTACCAGTTAACAAATAATTTCTCTGACTGTACCTACCACAAAAACCACAAAAAGCTTATTTCATTTGCCTTTATTCTTTATGCAAGAAAACTACACTTACACAAAATAATAAACAGCAGAAAACAATCATTCCTGAAAGGCAATCAAGAAGACATTAAGAAGACGTTAAGACATGCTTAGAAAGATTATGTTTAAGTACTTCTACGGCATTTATTTTACAATCTAATGCGAGTAGAACTAATACTTTTACACTGCAGAGCTGCTGTAACTGTCTTTGTCTATAAATCTCTAATCCTCAAACACCCCTTGTGTTTGAGGATTAGAGATTCCTTCTAGATCCTTCCTTCTAGGTCCATCCTTCTGTTTGTAGTAATTCAGTAAGATAAAGATGGTTAAAACCAAGTTTCTGCGTTCGAAGTTAGCATTTAGATCAAATACGAAGTGACTATAATACGAGTAACATTAATGTTATCATAGTCACTTCGTATTTGATACGGTACGTTACGGTTTCGGTACGTTATGCCTCAAAGACATTAGTGTATTTGAGGTATAACGTCTCTAATGGATATGTCAGTTGAGGTTTTCATTCAAAAAAACATTCAATCATTCAACACATATTATGACGACACACCATAGACATATATATATGGACTGGAAATACCTACGAAAAAAGGGTGCCTACCTACAACTCATATTGTCTCAAAAAATGGCTGCCATTGCTAGGGTTGTATCAATCAAGGAACATTGGTGTTACTATAACGAGTATCGATACTAAATACGAGTCGTACTAGTTATCACGTTTGGATCATAATATAGTATACTAACTTATAGTCGGTTCTAACTAAGGTTGTCTACTTTATAGTAACGTATCCTAGTTTATTTTCGATAAACATACTTTATAATTTTGCATAAAAATACAGTATGCGAAAATACTTTATTTCTAATCTTTTGTTATGCGTAAAAGACTCATATGAACTATTTATCGATAGGTACAGACGCCAGCACATCAAGCTACCCGAAACTGTCAAATTATCGCAATCAACTTTCTTCCCTGAAAATAAAATTAATGCCAAGTGTTTTTTCGGCACAGAATTAAAAAACACTTTTTAATTGCATCACGTTTACGTATTAAAGTGAAGGAAAACAGCGTGAAGAGATATGTATCCATATGCCCAAAAACAGGTGCTTTTGCATATTATACCTTTGGGTTGGAAGGCCAGAGAGCAGTAGTTTCTGTTAGGTATGCGGACCCTAGTGAAAAACAAGATAATCACTAGGGTGAATGAATAATATAAACTTAATTAATAATATAAACCTATAAAAACTGCAAGTATTTTTATCAATAAATAATTTTTTTACAGCTATATTATATTAGCATATGAAACTAAAATCAATAGGAAACGTCAGAAGCTATGTGCACGGTTCCAATTGGTGGTTTCTATGGAGAAGAGTCGGCAAGAAACTCCACGGTTACTCAAAATAATTGGCTTTTCCAATTTTAATAGGTAGGGGAGGACAGTGTAGGCCTGTCAACAAGTACCAGGTACTTAAAAAAATAGAAGACATTGTAAAAGCCAATTGTTTTTAAAAGAGTAACCGTGAAGTTTCTCGCTGGTTCTTCTGCATAGGAAACCACCATTTGGAACCGTGCATCTAGCTTGTGACGTTTCATAAGTGCCCATGTAGGTTTATGTGAAAGAAAATATTTTGATTTTGGTGCTGTGAACCACGGGCCGGACCTAGCAAGGTCAATCGGAGCTAAAGTTCGCGTCACGTAAAAAGAGCGCTCACGTTAACTTGTGCAGTAAGCGTCCAGCGTTCTTTTTACGTGACGCGCACTCTAATAAGACGCAGGACTATTTATGTTAACATAGCAGAATATACCGATATCGTTCCAGCGGAGGAACTATGTAGTTCCGGAAACTATTAGGCAACGGTACAACACTATTCTATTATGACATATTATTGTAAACAAACGAATGAATTAACAAAATAATAAAAAGGTCTGTTATACGGAAATTCACCCAAATATCAATACTTTAGCCATAAATTCATGATCGCGTTACAATTATATCATCGAATGTCTATTATTGTATGTGTTATTGCATGAAAACCGGCTACTAACCTGTGCAAAGAAAGTTGAGGTTGATTTTCATTCTTCCTTGCACCACACTTCACAATAAAACACACAGGCATGTTGAATTGCTGTTTTTCAACATTTACATGCAGTTTTAAAGGTAAAGTTCTCGTAATTTTCTCGCAAATCTCAATAATACAAAAAATAAACAACCATTTGACAGCTGAACTACCACGAAACTTGGCGACAAAGATGGCTGCTCTGGCACCTACCTACAACCGTGTATAGAATAACAGGGCATCTCCTGTTATATCCCATCTCAATGCGACACACAGTCGATTTTAAAATCCACGTCACTACGCCAACAAACCGCGAACCGATTTGATAGTTTCATAAAATCGATAAACCAAACAAGAGTCTGTCAAACAGTAATCGAACATTCAATCTGTCTGCGAACAGGTTATAATCGAGGGTCGGATAATATAATCGGATGGAACGCACGCCGGGCGTGGATACAATATGCTAATTCAATGTTTGCCAAATGTACTGTGCCGATTCCATTCCACTCGTCGAACGAACAGACCTACGACACGCACTGTTTATCGATAGTGTCGATAGTGATGCGTTAGCTTTGTGCAGCACTATTTGCGTTGAATGCTGTGTGGGCGCAGGCGGTGGTAGGTGTAGGCAAAAGTACGCTCGAATTTCAAACATAAATATTCGTATTCATATCGAATCTCTTCTTGTCTATGTCATGCTGAAAATGTGGTATACGCCAATTCAAAATTCATGTTCCTTTGGAAGGTAGGAATTCAATACACACAAAGTTTTACTATGTTTAGCCATGTAATGGCTATGTCTTTGACATTTCGCTAAGATTTCTGCATTCCTTTAAAGTGTCGTAACATGGCGATAAGAATTTCCAAAATTCAAACACTATCAGGCTGCTATTTTGTGTATACAACGTGTAACGTTAAATAACGTTGCCGTGTCTATTTATTAATAGGTCAAGCAAGCCAATATCATCGCGGCGCAGCGGCCCGGTGACGACTCCACCCTCGGTAAAGCGTCGTCGCAGACGCAAGAAACGATCAGAATGGCCAGTAAAACTAAAACAGCACATAAAACCTTTACACCTTTTTGAATGACTCATTTTCTCTCTGAAATAGGTAAATTGAATTAAAAATCAGTTGGGGTGTCTGAAGTTTTGCGCATTTAACGTTACACGTTGTATAAGTGATGAATGTTTAAACTCCTCTGTCCTAGTTACATAAGCAGCAGACGATCACATCACTACGTGTAAACACACAGAGCAATCGACTATCCACCAGTCTGAATGCAACGCTACCGAACTCACTGATTGCCCAAGAATGTTTTTGGGTTGGGAAAATATCGGTTTCATTTATCGTAATTTTAATAATACAGACAAATGTGTGCTACTTACCGTTATAATTGTACTTTTTTATAAATTTTAGACATTCGTCTTACTGTTGAATCTATTTATTTAATACTTCAAGCACATAAATGTAGAGGCGGACTTAATGCCATAGGCATTTCCTACCAGTCAACCTTTGGGTGATGCAGAGACAAACAGTAGTAGGTGCAGTCATGAAAATTGAGGAATAAGTATTTTAAATATAAAGATACGCATAAATTTATTAAAACTATAAATATAATATATACCTAATTACATATAAATATAAGCACGAATAAATATAAATAAATACATGAATAAACTAAAAAGAAATAAGACAAACAGTGGGAAAACATTAGCTCTGTGATGATACTGCCAGCTTCTTGCGAATGTACTCGCAAACCTTAACTTTAAAGGATAATCCGTTGGTTGCCATCCTGATTTCTTGGGGGAGCGCATCAACTATTGTTTCAACTAATTCCTCGTATGAACCATCACTACTAAATCTTCTTTATTCACAAAGACACAACAATATAATATATACAAGCTAACACTAAAATATATATATTATATACAAGTATATAGCAAAAAAATGTATAAAAAAAAGGCAGGAGCTCATTGGGCATCAAAAAATTCGTCCGCATCGCTGTCAATGGGATAAGTGCCCAGAAGGCTGGCAGCATTACCACGTTGGATGGCAATGCTCATTCTTTGAGCTAAAAATAGGCCAGCCCTCTGGTCACGTGAAGAGTCAAAATGAAAACGTATGAACCTCAAATAATTCCCATTTTGGGGTCTTCAAAATACTAAATAGCCAGTGACTGCGACCAACTTGGATGTGATACTCGCTCAGCTCCCGCTCCCGCGCGATACAGTTCCAACTTAATGTAAGCCATTCGGTCGGAGTGGTCTAACTTAGATACTGAGACAAATCGGCTCACACGTGGTTCTTCCGTTCTGCAGTGCTATTCTGTAAAAATCTCACCGTGAGAACTTAGTTGAAGTGAGCGGGAAGTGAGCTGTTATTAGGGATTAAGACTATTGACACTGCTCACTTCATTTATGATTTCACGGTGAGATTTTTACAGAATCGACCGGCAGTTCTAACCTAACTTAACGCTTTAGCTTGGTTAATGCGACCAGCTGTGAGTGTGAAAAAGAAGCTCATTTTTTTTTAAGTGTGCATTATGAAGCTCAAAAAGTTTATAGAGGATCAGTAAAATGTTACCTTCACTAAGTAATGGCTTAATCATTGGCGGATAAAATAGAAAAGCATTTGCTTAGATAACAACTGGATACCAACTATAGCCAGAAATTAGACTCGTACATATTTCCATGACTTCCCTAAACGTTAGTTGTATCAGTCCGTTTAGCTTTTCATACATAAACCATTAAATGCACAAGCTAAGAAACTTGGGCTATAAAGTTGAACCGTTTAGTCATCCTTACAGCTGGATTTCCTTTAGTGTATAAATCTGAAGCAAGTAAGTAGCCTCTCGAACATTCTAAGACGTGAATTACTCAGCTCTCTAGACGCCCGTGTTTTATATTCGCGAGTTAAATTCGCTGCACTCGAGACTTCGCGAATTATGTAAGTAACATAATTAGGTGAACTATACTAAGGTCCACTTGCATACCTGCCGGTCGATTCTGTAAAAATCTCACCGTGAAATCATAAGTGAAGTGAGCACTTAATAGTGTTAATCCCTAGCGAATGACAGTTCACTCCACACTCACTTCACCCAAGTTTTCACGGTGAGATGGTTACAGAATCGCACGGTGTCCAAATAATCTTGATTATCTCTTGCCTTTCACCAGAAATCACTAAATCCGTTTAACCCTCGTCATCTTCCTGCTCTTGTCCCATGTTACTTCGGGTCGGCGCAACACGTTTTCTTCTTCCATTCTTCCCTGTCAACAGTCACGTTATCTTTTACTCACTTCCCTTTCATATTATTCCTCACACAATCCATCCATCTTTTATTTGGCCTTCCTCTACCTTTCTATCCAAAAACTTATTTAAAACATCATTATTATTTTTTTATTTATTCCTTTATTTCAAGCAACTAGGGCCCATGGAAAAAACAATACATACTACTACAAACATAAGAATACTTATAAACTAATACGTAAAAAAATATCACAAAAACAATACTATATTAATATAACTTAAAAATATTGTAAATACATACACCATAACAAAGTAAAACTACTGCAGTGCGATTCTGTAACCATCTCACCGTGAAAACTTAGGTGAAGTGAGCGTGGAATGAGCAGTCAGTGTCATCCCACCTGATACAAGGGATTGACCAAGCATACATTTACTGTATTTTTGTATTTACTGTATATTCGTATTTTTTAATACTTTTTTTATTCTAATTCTATTGATAATTTTTTATACTTTCAAAGATAGTATTTTAGTTGTCAAAACATTATTATAGTGTGAAAAATAAATGAAAAAAAAAAACACATTGAGATTCTGACTAAGTAACCGTTTTAGTGTTTTATTTTTAAACCTCACAAGATTGTAATGTTTCGCTGCCTGGTATCATGTAGCCGGCCACGCAACCGGCGATACACAACACCCTTCGGCCAGAACTCTTCCTTGAGGAACTTCTCGAGATGATGTGTCGGAACACGCACCACTAACGACTTGAAGTACGTGTTGTGACGCGGCTCCAACTTCTCGACGCTCAAAGTCCAGTTGGTCTTCACACGCAGATACTCCACGATCTCCTCAACCTGCGTGGAGTGGTGTAGTCAATTATGTTTCAGTCATCTTCAAAAGATTAACAGAAACAGAATGATGTTTCAAATGTGTTTAGCGCTAAACACATTTATTTATTTGTAGTGCAAGCGGGCCTGAGAACTTGACTGGCAAATTAATTATGGTTGCCATTACAGATCATGGTTGGTTTGTTTTAGGACATGCATGGCTTAGAACTAACGCTAGCCTTAGTTACACTTAAAAAAAAAAGTTGACTTCCTGACTTTATAATTTTACAAAACTTGACACCGTCCTACTGCACCGTAGCAAGTCTGCGGCGAGAAAAAAGTTATTAAAATCAAACTGAGTTAAAAAATGTTGAAAAGCGAGCAAAGTAATAACGCAAAATCCCGTCTTTTACATTACAGCACAGTTTGCTGGGAAATTCAATAAATCTGGGAATATTGCAGCGTATAATGTATTGCATATTGCAGCCTTTTGGCGTAAATGAGGTTGTGGGAGCGCGCGTATTAACTATGTGAGTAGTGCAACTATTATAAGGGAGCGCCGAGTTACTTAGCGGTTGAATTATTTTCATATGATTAGATTTTACGAGTAGGCTTTAAGATAGAGAATTTTAGGATTGAAAGGAAGCCATTAGTTATTGAATAAAACGTTAGTAAAAGTATGTCAGTCAAAGACAAAATCGATGCCTTTTCACTGGTTGTTACGTTAAAGTTATTGGGATATTCCTTTTATTTGTTATTCTGTAGTTTAAATCCTAATATAATTTTAGCCAATAAATTGACAGTTTTTTAGTTAAGTTAGAATATTATATTGTTTTCTTTTTCTATATTATTTAAATATCACATATTATTGTCAACTTTATAAGTAGGTATTATCTGCTTCTTCAAGCACGATCTCCTTTACTTCTCTCCAATTCTTATCTAAAATAAGTAAATTTGTTTATTGCCATAAAAACAGGTTACAGAAAATGTGATACCCTGCTTCCAGAGCAAGGTTAGAGTAAGCACCCGTATTTCAGGAGCTAGTGAGCTCCGTTTAAGATAAAATTAAGAAAGTTTTATGCAGTAAAAGGTGATAAAATAATATTACTGAAAATTAAGCTTTAATAGTTGTAGTGTTATAAGTATCCGTGATGTTAATGCAGTTCCCCTACCTCTTTCACCTTGAAAAGGATGAAGATACTTATACATTAACAACAGTGTGGATAAACCCAGTATGGCTTCATTTATATATCCAGGATGGCATGTAAACAGCAGACCATAACTTCATTTACCGGAGTCGGCTCGACGTGCTTTGATTAAAATTTATCGACCTAAATTCTCATTTGTTTGGCCCTTTGTTCGCGTTACCCGTCCATAGAGTAACATGGACAAATTATTTCTAATTCGCTCTTCGGTACGCTCGATGTATTATGTAGATAGGATGTGGAGCTCTTGCTAAAGAAAATATCTGGAATTTGAATCAGAATCGGAATATTTATTTGTGAAACATAGGTATTTACATAAAGGTCTTATGTTAATTATATGGCACTATATTTTGCCTTGAAGGCGTACAAATATTGTAGAAAATAAAAGCAAACAATAAAAAAAAATCAAAAAGTAACAGAAAAACAAAATTAATACTCACAAGGAAATAAACTATTTTAAATTGAATTAGATATCTTAATAAAATCTACAATTAAAGATAACCTAAAAAAGAGAAACAGATATCTTAAAAATATTTAAAAAATTACATCAAATGTTTATGGCACATGAACTAATTAAAAAAAAACAAATACTCAAATAACTAAATAAAACAAACAATAAAACAAAACCAATAATAAACTAAAATTTATTAAAAATTATCATTTATAAAATCTGGAACAGTACAACAACATTTTTCTATTAATAACCAGGTGAGAGCTTTCTTAAACTTTGATAGGGACATATTTTTATACTATCAGGTATTTTATTATAGATTTTCGAAGCCATTCCAAAAAAACTCTTGTTCATCAAAGTGGTTCTGCATTTTATGTGGCACGATTCTCAGTTGCGACAGTGTTTTTAGTATATCTCTTAGATATTTAAGGGTGAAGCTGAAGGCTGTAGCAATCCATAGACTCAAAATATTGCGTACGATAAATACGCTGATTTTACATTCCACTTATTTTACTTTTTACGTTATTATGACTATGTTACATTTCTTTTTATTTTACACTGTCGGGCTGAATACCTATAGCCTGATACACGATGTGATTTAATTGCCTGTGGCATACCAAGGTGGGACTGGGCCGAACACACATGAGCCAAATCTATCATCGTCTGAGTCCCAGAAAACGTCCGGCGTCATCGAGGCAGACCCAGGAGAAGATGGCGGGACGAGTTTGGCGCCTACAGACAGGATTGGTCCACACTAGCTAAGACAGAGAGGAGTGGAAATGAGAAAGGGTGGCCTTGGCTTGCAGTGGGACAACACAGGCTAAAAATAAAATAAATAAATGTGGGATTAGCTCAATTGTTCTTTAATAAAACTGCTGATTTCTTCTTAATTATTGTATTTTATTTTCCGTCTTTTTTCTAACGTCTTTCACCCAATTCTCTTCCACCTTCGTTTTTTCTTACTTCTACATCTAACTTATTAAACATTCATTCACTCCTTGACTATTTCTTACATTCATCTCTGTCACTCGTTTATGCTTCACATTTGTCATTCATCTTCACACCTGTCATAACGTTCCGTTCCTACATACCTAAATTCCATAAGCAGAAGCAACAATAACACTTGCACCATCTAAACAGTGTTTAGACGATGCAAGTCAAGTATTTTGTTGCTTCAATTTTATTGTAACGGTGCAAGTTTCTTACCTCTGTCTAGAAAATGGGCTTTTATTTTTGATATACACATATCCAGCCTTCTTGTTCACAATACTAACTCCTTGGAGACTTGTGGATTGAAAGGAGTGAAAAACGTCTTTGTGACACTTCATGTAAAATAATAATTGAATGTACAATATATAAAGCAAACATATTTACGTCAAAAATTATTATTTATATAGCAATGGTATAAGTCATAGACATATATATATGGACTGGAAATACCTACGAAAAAAGGGTGCCTACCTACAACTCATATTGTCTCAAAAAATGGCTGCCATTGCTAGGGTTGTATCAATCAAGGAACATTGGTGTTACTATAACGAGTATCGATACTAAATACGAGTCGTACTAGTTATCACGTTTGGATCATAATATAGTATACTAACTTATAGTCCGTTCTAACTAAGGTTGCCTACTTTATAGTAACGTATCCTAGTTTATTTTCGATAAACATACTTTATAATTAGTACTCATAGCACAAGCTCTGCTTAGTTTGGGACTAGATGGCGTTGTGTGAAAGTTGTGGAATATGATTTATTTATTTATTATTATTTTTATATATGTAATTAATATATATCTATTTATTTATTTCAGGCCAAACGGCCAGGCTATTATTAATCAATCATTTTAATACACATTTACCAAAAATGCTGTGGGAACAGAGTCATCATGTAATCTCATTACATCAAGTGTTCTATTGAAACAGCTTTCTTCAAAGTGAAGTGAACAGAGGTACCATTCTTTATGTCGGGGATTAATATTTTCTTCACGAATAGCCTCTAACCACTTTTTCTTTAGTCCTTCCTTTTTAGGAAACCTATAAAAAGTGCAAGTATTTTTATCAATAAATAATTTTGGTTACAGCTATATTATATTAGCATATGAAACTAAAATCAATAGGAAACGTCAGAAGCTATGTGCACGGTTCCAATTGGTGGTTTCTATGGAGAAGAGTCGGCAAGAAACTCCACGGTTACTCAAAATAATTGGCTTTTACAATGTTAATAGGTAGGGGAGGACAGTGTAGGCCTGTCAACAAGTGTTTTTAAAAGAGTAACAAAGCCAATTGTTTTTAAAAGAGTAACCGTGGAGTTTCTCGCTGGTTCTTCTGCATAGGAAACCACCATTTGGAAACGTGCATCTAGCTTCTGACGTTTCATAAGTGCCCATGTAGGTTTATGTGAAAGAAAATATTTTGATTTTGGTGCTGTGAACCACGGGCCGGACCTAGCAAGGTCAATCGGAGCTAATAAGACGCAGGACTATTTATGTTAACATAGCAGAATATACCGATATCGTTCCAGCGGAGGAACTATGTAGTTCCGGAAACTATTAGGCAACGGTACAACACTATTCTATTATGACATATTATTGTAAACAAACGAATTAATTAACAAAATAATAAAAAGGTCTGTTATACGGAAATTCACCCAAATATCAATACTTTAGCCATAAATTCATGATCGCCTTACAATTATATCATCGAATGTCTATTATTGTATGTGTTATTGCATGAAAACCGGCTACTAACCTGTGCAAAGAAAGTTGAGGTTGATTTTCATTCTTCCTTGCACCACACTTCACAATACAACACACAGGCATGTTGAATTGCTGTTTTTCAACATTTACATGCAGTTTTAAAGGTAAATTCCTCGTAATTTTCTCGCAAATCTCAATAATACAAAAAATAAACAACTATTTGACAGCTGAACTACCACGAAACTTGGCGACAAAGATGGCTGCTCTGGCACCTACCTACAACCGTGTATAGAATAACAGGGCATCTCCTGTTATATCCCATCTCAATGGTATAAGTGTTCGGTACAATATTTGCGACCGAACAGCTCAGCACTTTTGCCTGCGTGCATTTCCATAAATGCATGCATCGTAATTATTGCCAGTTAGTGCGCGTTCAGATACCAATCGCGTAACTCGGATCAAACCATCTTAGTGCTATTTTAGCCTAGATTTACCATTTGATACTTAACTAGTATTCAATATAACCTTTAAACCATATTATTGCGTATCATTAAACCAGTGGTCATAAACCAATAACCAAACCGTTACCAGTCCGATATAAACTCGACCAAATCAACCAAGATATCAACCAACCCAGAAATTAGTGCTAAACCAAGCAAGCATTAAATTCTACAATAAGCATAGGTTTATATGAATCTATGGGTAGAACCATTGTTACTATTTTACTATAGGTATTATAATAGCAATGGAATAGAATATAGTGGCCGGTATGTGTTGGCCACTATATTCTATTCAGCTTCGCAGATACAAAAGTGAATCGATTTAACCACCATTACTCACCCACGTTTCTGTTAGCTATAAACATATAATAAAACCTATATTTGCTCAAGTATTTTCCCCTAAACTGTATACGAAATTATATAGACATCAGGTAAACATGTTCGGCAAACAGCTCGCTTGTATTAACGATTATCGCATTGGTAACCGACACCCTAATTACTGGCTATTATTGTTTCATATTGTGAGAGTAAAGAGATTTTATTGCCTGTATTTAGGTTATGTTAAGCGTTGTATTTGTTCAGTACTTCTGTAGTTAATTGCATTTGATATGAATTAGGATTTGTCTGGAAGAATAACCCTGAAACTTTGGCGTCCGCTTCTTTAGCGTCTCTTGGTCAAAACGATATAATTATATAAGGTTACAAGAGGGAGGAAGAGGAGGGGCTTGGACTAAGTGCTATAAGCCGCACGGTCAGATCGATCAGGTTAAGCTACCCTTGACGCGCTTGGTCCGTGGATGGGACCATCTTTACATAACAAGACCCCTGCGTGCCTCGGAAAGCACGTTAAGTCGTTGGTCCCGACTGTCATCCGTGGATCTTTGACAGTCGTTACCGGTCGTCAGAAGTCCGAAAGTCTGACAACCAGTCTTAACAAGGGGTATCGTATTACCCAGTAACTGGGTTGTGGAGGTCAGACAGGCATTCGCTCCATGTAAAATACTGATACTCAGCTGCATCTAGTTAGACTGGAAGCCGACTCCAACATAGTTGGGAAAAGGCTAGGCAGTATTCGTGTTGAAATTATACATGTGAGAACGATGTAGAAAGACGTGCACGTTAAAAGCGTACATACTAAAAACGATAAAAACAATTGAGAAACGAAATTAAAATAAGCCGTGGCGGCTAAGAGATGACCAGTCCCTACTGACGGCGCCCGTTCACGAACATGACATATGGATCAGCACCATTTAGCTCAACCATTTTGAAGGGAACTTAATTCAATTACTTCAATTTAACACATTGAAGGACACTGAACGTTAAGTGTCCCGCAATGTATGAACAATGTTATTTAAAATAATTCTTGGGAAAAGTGGTCATTTGTAAAGTTGAAATGTTCTAAAGACAGATTATTTATTAATTTATACTTTATTGTCCTTACACCAGAAAATACACAAAAAATGAAAATGAATTAATTAATTGTACTTATATAACTAAGTTTTTAGACAGAGATGACATGATATACAATAAGACCTTAGTAAGTTTGAAGACTTTCAGAGAGAGTACAAACAATACATGGGTTTTTTTTTAATAAAGAGGAGCGGGCGAGGCTTCTGGATCTACTCATTGGACAATTCACCATCATCTCCCTAGCCTTTTCCCAACTATGTTGGGTTCGGCTTCCAGTCTAACCGGATGCAGCTGAATACCAATATTTTACATAGAGCGACTGCCTATCTGACCTCCACAACCCAGTTACCGGGTAATACCCCTTGGTAAGACTGGTTTTCAGACTTTCGGGCTTCTGACTACCCGTAACGACTGTCAAAGATCCACGAATGACAGCCGGGACCAACGGCTTAACGTGCTTTCCGAGGCACGGAGGGATCTCGCTATGTAAAGATGGTCACCCATCCACAGGTCAACCGTAGCAAGCGTAGCTTAACCTGATCGATCGACCTGTGCGGCTGTTATTATTTAGCTACAGGCACACACTCATCACATCACACTCATTGGACAATTGAAGATGTCAATATTTTCAAAAATATTATTACTCGTATATGAGTCAACCATACAGCGGTCTGGTGAGAGCTCGCCTGTATTAGTTCGGCAAGAGTTTGCTTCAAAAAGAGTACGAGTAGAAGAAAGGTTCTAGGTAAAGCATACTTTATACAATTGAATTTATTTCTGACAATTTTATATAAGATAATGGCTTCAAGGTATTTTCTCTGAGATATAAGAGGCAGGAGCTTGTACTTGGTGAGTAACTGAGAGTAAGGTAGGTAGGATTTATGGCATCTATAGTGCATGGCACGTAAAAATTTGTACTTATTTTCAACCATTCAGCATATTTTTTTTATTGCTGAATGAGCCCTCTCTTGCCCTCGATCACACCTGATGGAAAGCGATGGATGAGTTCTACGATGGAACGAGCGTGCCCAGAAGATGCCTAAGGCATTGGAATTCCCACGCATCGACGAAACAGCAGGCTGCTTGACGCCGGACTCCGGTGGGAGGGCTAGCCAGGCGGGCGGTAACCCTACCACCGCAAGGGTAGAATTGGCCAGTCAAAGGGTGTTGGGTGTGACTGTTGGTTCAGTTGAGTAACTGGCGGAACAAATTGCGGCACACGAGAAGACTTCTTCATGCATCCCAAAAATGAAAAAAATTAAATTAAATTAAATATTTTTTGTAGAAGGGCTTTTTCGGAAAGAAACAATGCCGCTGACCTAAAATATTATAATTCGCACACTTTGCCTACTGATGGACTCGCCCGAGTAATTCAAAATAACGCGTCACTACCCCATTGAATAAACAAGCGCCCCAACAGTAAAAAACCAACCCTACTACAAGTTAACAAAGTCCAATTTCGAATAAAGGCCCCACAAAGTTGAATAAGCAAACATAATTTCAAAAGCTAAATAATGAAGAACTGCTTTGTTCCATTAGGGGCTCGCAATATTGAGGCAGTTACGACACGCACTAAGCTAGAAAGGTCCACGTCGTTCATTGAACAAACTTCCAAAGTGCGGAACCCTTTCTTCCGAGCGTATTTACTGAGCCATCGCATGAGATTTGTCAAAGAAAACTCGAGAGCTGTACAAATAGAAGAGGTGGAAACGAATCAACTCGAGATAAATAAAGAGGATTGTTTTTGTGCATTCAAATTGTACAATGTTGCGTAAAACGGGACGGTTTGTGCTCGGTTTGTTGGTTCGTATGGCTGTATTTTGTTGTTATGTTGAAAACAGTTTCTTTCTACTTTGTATACTTGTGAAAACTGTGTTACTTAGCGTACCTAGCGACCTACCTGCTGACATTTCCGTCGCGTAATTTTTGCGTACCTACGTTCATAAATACCCTATAATACATCGGGCCGAATTACGTCGCATAATTTGCATAGAAAACATCAGCTCGCAGAATTTGCGTCGCGTAATTTCAGCTGTCATGTCGCTCGACTACTCAGAATCCAGTACGAATTCTTAGTATTCCTTTTCGAATTGGACATCAAAGCCTCTCTCAGTGCTATACAGATACATACAGACTAGAGGCTACTAGTAATTCAGTGGTGGGGAAGATAAAAGCTGCTAAATCCCAGTAAAGGCCTTCCAATCTGTCGCCGGCAACATCCTGAATTGGATCGCTGGGAAAAATCTAACGTTCGGAATTGCATTGCTCTGTGCATGTATCGTTTAATCCAACGATTTCAAACTGTGATACGATATTGCTGTGAAACATTGAAAGGTGATCTGTGATATTCACCGATAGGAAATAGTCATTAGATTGCATCTGATCTGGCTTTCAGCAGAGGAATTCGTACGAAATACAAGTATTTCCATTTTTACAACCGACTTGTTACCGCTACAATAAAACTTTTCGACCGATCAAAAAACATTCTTTTGTTTTCGAATTCTAAATTCAAAAAGATGAAAAAGCCATATATAAATATTTTTTTTTTAAATAATTGCGGTAGGTTTGCAAACGACACGACTTAAAAGGCAGGCCTCGTTTATACTAGCTTACGCACAGGTAGGCTATTCAATCTACCTGTACGATTTTGTACACAATAAATCTTATTAGGATACGAATGTACTAAAATAACATTTAGGTACCTAGATTTAACAAATATCTGTATTAAAGTTATTTATATAAAACGTATGACATGTATAGAAGACGCCATATTGGAACCTTCAAGTGCCTTAAATAGCTCTTTGAAAAAAATCCCTTTTAAATATTTAAATCAAACTAAATGATAAATGATTTATTTTCTGTAAGTAGATTTGTACAAACACTTTTACATGTCAATCATATTTTTTTAAACTAACTATCGAACTATCAACATTAATGACCCTCCCCAAAAACGCACTGAACTAGCATTCAATCACAATTTTTACCAACAACCCCCACCTCGCCTTGATCATCAAATCACTTATCAACAAGTTTGCGCTTTAACTTAGCAAGAATTTAACTTAGGTCCCGAGAGGCAGCCGTCTTTAGGCGCCTCGATCCGATCGCTTCAACTTAGACACACTTAATTACCGGTCGCTACTTAATAAGTGGTGTAAGTTTATAATTTTCGTGATGTTTTAACTTTAACTTGTTTGAAGTGTGGAAGTATCGTTGGAGGATTAAAAGTGTAAACGTTTGCTGGAGTTGTAGAAGTCGGGTGTGTTAGTTTTGGTGGGGTTTTAGATTAGTGTTTATCTATCTATATGGTCTTGATTGTTTTTTACGAGCTTTTTACGACAATAAATTCGCATGGAACATATACAAGACACGGTTTGTAATAAAGTTCGATCGGGTCTGGGTAAACTGTATACCCTGAAGCCTGTAGTCAAGAGAGGACTATTGTATGCATTGTACTATCCACTTGCCGACTGGAGTATTAGTTATGGGTTGTATGGTTATGGACTTACTTAGAATCGCACGGCAGAAGAACTAAACAAAGCTTGAGCAAGGAATATGAAAAATTATTTAAGAAGTGCACCATCTCACCGTGAAACCTTGCGTGAAGTGAGCGTGGAGTGAGCTGTCATTCGCTAGGGATTAACACAATTAAGTGCTGACTTCACTTATGATTTCACGGTGAGATTTTTACAGAATCGACCGGTTGTTGTAATGAATGTAAAAATGACAATGGTTCTTGAACAACATAATATTAACAAACCCAAAAAAGGAAATTTACCTAACTACCCAACCCGACTTGCAAAGAAAAAGAAATTGGAGATTAAACGAACTTACCTGAAGTGAAGTTCTATCCAAATTATACGAGTTGCTTCGTCCGAAGAGATTAAGATAACAATGTAGTAATACGTCTAGGGTATCGCCTTTCATCCACTAAGTTTGAATATTTTTTTTTTTTTTTTTTTGTCGGTACTTTGTCTTCCTGATAGTTATGCCTGTACCGCCACTCATTTAGTTGAAAGCCTGGAACCTTTTTTAATATTTCACTTTAGGTATGGAGTTCATAGGGTTGGGAGGGAACTAATCTCTTCGGACGAAGCAACTCGTATAATTTGGATAGAACTTCACTTCAGGTAAGTTCGTTTAATCTCCAATTATACTTCGTTGCTTCGTCCTTCGAGATTAAGATAACAATGTAGATTTTGAAAGATGGTGAAATATTAAAACACTGAATTTTTATACTTAGGTACATGTATATTAATCAAACCTTACAAGTAATAAAGTAATTAAATTGTAGTTTTTCTTTAATTAGGGGTAGATAAATTTAAGTTATTAATTTTAAGTAATTAAATCTAACATCGATCAGAGGTTAGGATTGATAAGGCAAATTGATCAGTTTGTTCACATTGAATGTCTCTATGATAATATCTAGCGAAAACATTGGAGCTACCACTCCACCCAGCTGCTTTTCGTATCGTGTCAATATTGACACCAGCTCTATGAGCAGCTGAGGTGGCTGCGTGTCTGGTGGAGTGGGCAGAAAATACTGAAGTGTCAATTCCGCTAATTGATAATATATCTTTTATCCACCGACTGATGGTATTTGTGGTTACTGATTTATGTGGTTTTTTAATACTTATAAAAAGGCTATTGGCATTGTTTCTCAAATGTTTTGTCCTATCAATATATTCTATAAGAGCCTCAGCGGGACATATTTCCGGTCGATCTTTGTAAAATGGAATATTTAAACAAGGTTGAGATAAACCAGGTCGAGATGTTTTTAACAAATCGTTTATCTTGATCAATATAAGATTATCAGTGACGTTCATATTTTCTAATTTGATTTTGCTAATGGTTTGCACCCTGTGTGCAGTTACAAGTATGAGCAAAGTTACGGCCTTTTTGGTTAAATGTTCGAAACTTAAATTATTATTTGGGTACCATTTTGATAAGAATTCTAAAACTATTGACGGGTCCCAAGTGATATTATATTTTGGGGCTGGAGGACGAAGTCTGTAAAAACCTTTGAATAGCCTAGCAACGCGATCATCAGACCCTACTCTCGATCCTAAGATCAAAGACAGAGCGGAGCGATGACTGTTTAAAGATCCGTATTGTAAGCCGGAATGAAATAACTCAGTGAGAAAATACATAATCATCGGAATTGACGCCTCATGTATTTTGATATTGTGAGTCTTACAAAAGTTTACCCAACGTCGAATGGCAACGTCATATTGTTTTATTGACCTTTCAGATAAAGAAGCTATCATAATATCTAAAGATGATGGTGGTACTCCTCTGTTTCGTAACGCCGTCCTGATAACTTCCCTGCAATCAACGTGAGCTTGGGGACACTGTTGGAAATAGACAATAACACTTTATCAGAGGGTCTAAACTGAACTAATTCTGAACAGAGAAGTTTTTGATAAAGTGGAAACCAGGGTTGCGTGGGCCAAAATGGAACCACAACAATACCCTCCGCCTGGTCGTATATAAGTTTTCTTAATACTTTTAATATAACCGCAAAAGGAGGAAATGCGTAGAAACAAAGATTTGACCAATTTAAAGTAAAAGCATTCACAGCGCATGCTCCTGGGTCTCTATTCCATGAGACGTACTTAACACATTTGTTATTCAACCTTGATGCGAAAAGATCAATTTTTGGTTGCCCAAAGGCTCTCACAATCTTTTCAAAAGCATGATCTTTAATCTCCCATTCGGTATCGGGGTGAGATTTTCTAGACTCAGCATCTGCTATTTCGTTATCTTCCGAGCTTATGTATGAAGCGAATACAAATATACCACGAGCTTCACACCACTGCCACAAAGATTTTGTGATTTCAGTTAAATGTGGAAATCTTACTCCACCCATACGGTTGATATACGAAATAGCAGTTGTGTTGTCAACGCGTAGTAACACCTGACAATTTTTTAATCCTTTTGCGAATGTTTGTAAGCCCAAGAAAGCAGCCAGGAGTTCTAGACAGTTAATATGTTTGTTAGACTCTGTGTTACTCCACTGGCCACTGGCGGTCTCCGCACCGCATGCTGCCCCCCACCCTTTTTTGCTAGCGTCTGAAAATATTTCTAGACAGTAGCTGTCCCGTCTAATAGGATTCACTGCGGTATCAATAGATTTTAACCACCAGGAAAAATCGTCCTGCAAATACTGTGGTAAAGACATGTGGCTATCATAATTACTCGTTTTACACAATGCAAGGTATTTGCATCTTTCCAACTGCTTGGTGTAAAGCCAACCGTACTGAATCGCGGGGCAGGACGAAGTGAGGAGGCCTACCAAGCGAGCAAACTGTCTTATTTTACAACGAGATTTCAATTGAAACGATTGTAACTCTTGTTTAATTAGATTTCGTTTTTCCTTAGGAAGGCTAACAAGAAATTCTTTTGTATCTATCACAAAACCAAGGTATTTGCAAATATTACTCGGAATCATACAACTTTTTTTAATGTTAATTATGAATCCTAAGGACTCTAAAATATGTTTTGTCTGTAAAATATTATCTAAGCAATCTTGATAATTATTAGAAATGATACAAATGTCATCTAAGTAGATAGATGACAGATAACCTAATGATCTCAGTAAACAAATTACCGGTTTTAATAGCTTTGTGAACACAAATGGAGCTGTGTTTAAACCAAACGGCAAAACATTGAATTGGTAAATTTGACCCTCGTACCTAAATCGTAGGTACTTTCTATACGTCGGGTGTATAGGTACTAGAAAATACGCATCCTTTAAATCAAAGGTGGCCATGAAACTGTTTCTTGATACTAATTTTAATGTTGTTCTTAGATCTTCAATTTTGAAATGTTCTGTTACGATGTACTTGTTTAGAGACTTTAAGTTTAAAATAAATCTGTTTTTGCCATTGGGTTTTTTAATCAGGAAATAACTAGAAAGAAACTGTCCTTCACATGGTTCACAATGTGAAATAGCACCACTGTTTAGAAGGTCAGTGATGGCCACCTTGTATTTAAAGGACTCACATGAAGTTAATGCAGGTAAACTTGGTTCGTGTAACTGATAGACAGGTTTAGTAAACGGTATCTTGTAACCTCTTATCCACGATAATACAACGAGGTCATTAGTTATCAATTGCCATTGATCATAAAAGTAGGATAACCGACCTGCAAAACGTACCAGGTCTAGCGCCGCGGGGCTTGGCGCTGCTGCAAGCGCGGCTGCTGTCGCGGCTGCTGCTGCACCGGTCGCGGGCGCGGCGCCGGCGCTGTTCTCCTCGCTGTTCCCGCTTGCCGCGCTGTCGGGAACGGAGGCGTCTGGTTTAAAGTCTGGACAGGGGCCTGTCTCGGTCTCTGCGCTGGTGCAGGTCTTCGAACCTGTGTGTTTATTTTAATCTCAGCGCCTGATTTTGATATAGCTTTTGCAGCTTTTAGAGTATCGGTCAGATTTTCGCCAAATAGAAACTTATCGATTTCTGTATTGAACAGTTGATCTTTTATATCTTTCTTGATTGTAGAACATATAAAACTGCGCCGTGTCATGGACTCGCTGTGTTGTGAGTCACACATCAGTCGACCGGCTTCGATCAGTAATTTTATTACCGACTGATCTTTATAACCTGCAGAAAAGAGTATGCTTAGGGCTTCACTTATACAAGATATACTTGCTGCGACCTGCACCTGCTTATTCTCTAAAGCTTTGTCTTTTTTTATTAGCATCTCCGATAAGGCGGCCTTTATCTCTGGATTTAACTTGGGTGCATCAATCTTTGTGCAGTTTTTTGGAACCAGATGCTTATCAAGCAGCTCCTTTCTGGCATCCTTGGTCAAGCCTGTTGTTGCGATGTGTTCCCAGCGAGCAGATAACTCGCATCTAATGTCTGGTCCATATTTTTTATCCTTTGATGGAGTTTCGCCCAAGAGATTCAGAATCTCTTCGTCCAGCTCAGGAAGCGTTACTTCAACAGGTAGTTCCGATTCCCCTGCCTGTACTGCTTCTGTAGCAGGAACATCATGTATCGTCGAGGTGGACGTACCCGGTTGTGGCTCATCTGAGTCAATAATCGGAGATGACGCGACATCACCTTGAACTTCCATTTCAGCTGGAATAGAAAATGTACCAAATGTAGGTATCGGATAGAAAATAGCGCGGTGATAGTCCTCAAAACTATCCACAACACCAAGTTTATAATCCATACCGATATTCAGAATTACGAAATCGAGTGATAACATTTTGTTATGTAGGTACGTGGATATGATCACAACTACCAATGTTCCTAGTATACAACTAGTGGTTTTAGAGCGGCGATAGTCCTTAAAACTACCCACAACACTATGTTTTAGTCCGTACGGATATAAAATGCAATTATTATTAAGTAGGTCATTAACTAAAGTGAAGGCAACATTCCTTTCAAATGTACACAATCACTAGTAGTATATACCCAATGAATTGGGAATCCAAAATTATGTGAAGGTAACATCCCCATAAGATGTACACAACACTATTTAAGATAATATGACATCATGTCAGATTATGATACGGATATAGTCCGAAAAACTATTCACAATATCTTCCGTTTGTAAAAATAACACTTCAGCTTACCTTCATGGTCCGATAGTACCGGCGACATAATAATATTCGTCGACGAGCTACTACTCTCGGAACAACTTCGAACACGCGACCTTCTGTCGCGTTTATTAAGTTTCCTTTCGAGTTTTCGAATCTTCTTTCTTAAATAATCACTGTCGTCGTTTTTGTGACTACGTTTTGGCATCTTTTTGCACAATTCAAATGAAACGAA
The DNA here is from genome assembly GCA_949629135.1 of Eremobia ochroleuca. NCBI lineage: Eukaryota > Metazoa > Arthropoda > Insecta > Lepidoptera > Noctuidae > Eremobia > Eremobia ochroleuca. The sequence goes on from OX451392.1 coordinate 4,337,035, forward strand.
GAAAATAACGTGGTGATCGGCGACGCACTAAAACGCGAATGGGTGGCGGTACAGGCATAACTATCAGGAAGACAAAGTACCGACAAAAAAAAAAAAAAAAAAAATATTCAAACTTAGTGGATGAAAGGCGATACCCTAGACGTATTACTACATTGTTATCTTAATCTCGAAGGACGAAGCAACGAAGTATAATTGCATGCGCCTCACGGTAAATAATTATTATGTTAAGCGTACGAGACGATGGATTACACCTACATTAATTAATGAATTGCCTAAAGGAATAATCGATGATATATTAGTTACTGCGATCAATTCAGCTCGCGCGTGATTGGTTACGGTTCCAACCTAAACTAAAAATGAATATCATTCAGGCTTTAGTTGTTCGGCCGCCGTTTATTTAAAAGGGTAGGCGGTTAACTAAACGGCTAATTAAACCAGTTGGCTGCGACAAATACACTCTGATTCATTTGTGTTCATATTCACATACCCTCGCATTTGCATTCACTCACCCTCACATTCGCATTCTCACACAAACTCACACTCACACACTCACATGCCTGCGTGCGTGCTGCATGTTTAGCTTTAATTCCCTCTTTTTTTGTATTATTATCCCCTTTAGTTTTGTATAAAACAAGCACCTAAATGATACTTATTAAGTCATAGAAGAGCGGAGACTTCTAACACAGGCTTATCTGCTTAAAAGGAGGCTCCAGTTTTTAAGTTTTACTTGTTAAAATAATAACCCATTTTTCATTTTCATACCTACGCATAATATAAGTTTGAAGTTAATTTGCGTTACAAGTAATCCATGACTTCACCTACTCACTCTACTCACTGGTGTGATCAAAATCACCTTTTTTCACCTGGTTTTGGCTGCAGGTAGGTAAAATTAAAAATCACGAAACCTCCCTTACAGCAAGAAGGTAATTTACAAACGCCGACCTCTCGACTTGATAATCGAACGCTTGGAAGGTAGGCAATTCTCGGTTAAATAAAATGAAAGCTATATCGGTACGTACACTACCGCTCAAAAGTATTTGGCCACCTGCATTTTGCTTAAGTTACAAGTAATACATTAAAAAAAAAAACATTTATTAGGTTTCATTGTTTGTATATAAACGCAAATTACTTAAGTACGGTAAAATCGTAAACAGCTTATTGTTATTTGCCGACTCTTGGTCATAAAACCAAAATAGTGTTATTGTCGGAATTTCTTCGAAGTTAAACTTTGAAGTCGAACTTTTATTTTGATTTAGTTATTGAGACATAAATATAACTAAAATGTAGAATAACTGCTACACATGTTGTTAGGTTAGTTATCTGATGTCATTTGACCAGAAAACACGTTCTCCGTAGCTCAGTACTTAAAGTTTAATAATATTTTCTTGTTTTTCACTTCTGAGTTTTACTTTTTGAAGATAATGGGTAAAACTAAGGAGTATTCCCAAGAGATCAGGGGAATAATAATCGGCCTTCATAAATCCGGCAAAAGTAATCGTGAGATTTCAAGACTGCAGAAGATACCAAGGCAAACTGTTGACTACATCGTCAAGAAATTTACGACTGAAGGAACAATTTGCAACAAACGTCGTTCAGGCAGACCACGAGCCACAACTTCGAGTGAAGATTTGAGTATAGTTATTAAAAGCAAACGGAATAGACGATTAACTGCACCGGAAATAGCAGCACAGTTTAATGTGGATCGTGATACACCAGTCAGTGTATCCACAGTCAAAAGAAGACTCCGTGACGCAGGACTTAAGGGATGCATAGCGGTCTCAAAACCATTTCTCAAAACTATTAACAAAAAGAAGAGACTTAATTGGGCTAGAGAACACAAGAATTGGACAACAGAAGATTGGGAAAAGGTCCTCTGGACGGACGAGTCAAAATTTGAAATTTTTGGATCTAAACGAAGAGTTTTCGTACGGCGGCAGTCAAACGAAAAAGTGAATGATGCTTGTACTGTGGCTTCAGCTAAACACGGCGGAGGGTCTGTGATGGTTTGGGGCTGTTTTGGTGGCTCCGCCGTTGGAGATCTTGTGCGAATACAAGGAATCATAAAAAAAGAAGGTTACAAAAAGATATTGGAGAATAGCGCAGTGCCTTCTGGATCCCGTTTAATTGGTCCAGGATTTATATTTCAACAGGATAATGATCCGAAACACACGTCAAGACTCTGCAAGGACTTTTTAAAAGGAAAAGAACAAGAACATGTGTTGAAACTCATGATATGGCCTCCACAGTCACCAGACTTGAACCCGATAGAACTATTGTGGGATCAGCTAGATAGACAGGTGCGAAAACACTGTCCTACATCTCAGGAAGATCTGTGGAGGAAACTGCAAGACGAATGGCAGAAGATAACCAAGACAACATTGGAAAAATTAGTAGCTAGGTTGTCGAAGCTTTGTGAGGCTGTCATAAAAAATAAAGGTGGACACATAGATGAGTCCAAAATTTAAAAACTATATTATTATTATGTCTAAAAATTGCTAATAAACAGTTAAAATAATTATGAAGTAGTTTCATTCAATCAAACTTTTACAAAATGTATTTTACTAGGTGGTCAAATACTTTTGAGCGGTAGTGTAGATCGAAGAATATTTCCCGCGTCCAGATTCCAGACTATTTAGATAAAAATATATGCAACCGTCTCTCTCTACCTTCATTTTTTTACAATTTGCGAAGAGTTTTAATTTTTGACTACGTTATTCAAATTTTTTGAATTCTAAAGCCAATATAGTAATGAAACGGCTAGTCAGATGATGAATGAGAGCAGACCGTGAGCATCATGTGTTACAAAGAGTTTAGCCGAATCGTGAGTGTCACTGTTCCAATTCGCCATTTAACACCTAGTTTTTTCTATGGCTTCGCGCAAAAGCTGATGTCGAAAGACATTACTTTTGTTTCATATCGCAACATACCAGGCTTTCCAACTATCGACCCGACTTATTATTTATTTATTTAAACTTTTCGCACACAAAAAAGGTACATAGGCGGACTTAATGCCTTAGGCATTCTCTACCAGTCAACCAAGGGTGGTGAAGAGATTAGATGGCAGGTGCTTTGGCTGAACCATACAATGATAAAAAAAAAACTATTAAAATTGTTGAATTATAAATAAAACAAAAAACGTACACTTATACAAAATATATATGATATACATACATACTATTTACTATAATATATACTTATCATATATATATATATATACAACGTGTAACGTTAAATGCGCAAAACCTGAAAATAGTTTGATCAGAATAACGAGCGGAATTAATTGAACTACTTTTTAATATCTGTCACATTTTTTTAAAAATCTTCATTAAAATGTTGCCGTGTCTATTTATTATTAGGTCAAGCAAGCTAATGTCAACGCGGTGCAGCGGCCCGGTGACGACTCCTCCCTCGGTAAAGCGTCGTCGCAGACGCAAGAAACGATCAGAATGGCCAGTAAAACTAAAACAGCACATAAAACTTTTGCATTTTTTTAATGACTTATTTTCTTTCTGAAATAGTTCAATTGAATTAAAAATCAGTTGGGGTGTCTGAGTTACACGTTGTATATATACATAAACAAAATCAAGGGAGATGACTCTACACTATTTCGTTTTGAAAATAACTCCGCAATTTCCGCTTAAATGCATACCGACTGGTGGCCGTCCTGATATCAAGAGGTAGCGCATTCCAAAGAAGAATGGGCTGAATATGAAAGGAAGAATGAACAAAGTCAGAAGTGTGAGAATGACAGAGTAAGAGAAGATTGTTAGAAGAACGCAGATTCTTAGCGTGAGAATAACATAGATATTGAAAGTGAGACATGAGATAAGAAGGAGGCGTGGGAGAGTTGAGAAGGGAGAAAAGCGTGGTCAAAGCGCGCAAACTTCTTCTTTGGCGAATGGTCATCCACTTGAGCTCAGATCTATAGCTCGATACATGGTCATATTTTCTGAGGTTGAATATGAACCGGATAGCATTGTTAAGCAATCTATCAAGCTTATCCAGCAAAACCGCATTCAAGTCAAAGTAGCACACATCATCATAGTCGATTATAGGGAAAATCAAAGTCTGCACAAGCATCGTTTTCGTCTTAGCGTGCAAAAAGTTTCTCAGACGATACAGAGATCGCAGAGTACCATTGACCCTTTGACAAACACTAGCGACCTGGCGTTGCCAGCTAAGTGTCGAGTCAAGATGCAACCCGAGATCTTTTTAACAGTAGGGGTAATTGGTATGACGACCATTGAAAATGAGAGGAGGAAGAGAGCTAGGCACCACCCTACTCATCATGCGTGAGCTACCAATTACAATGGCGTGACACTTTGCGGGGTTTACTGACACCCCGAAACTGTCAGACCATTTTTTGATAGCATCTAAATCTCGGTTTACATCTGCTATAGCGTCCGCTAATCCTTCTACCCGCCCAGCTGTATACAATTGAAGATCGTCAGCATATATATGATACGAACACCGAAGGCAGTAAGTTATAAAGTTAATGAAGATGGAGAATAACAATGGAGAAAGAATACCGCCTTGCGGAACACCAGCATCCAAGTCACGCCAACTCGACGCCAACGCCAACTTCACTTTAGTTCTGCTTTTCAGCATTGTAATCATCTTCTGCCTCTGGTCATTCGACCGCATCCTTCTTTGTTCCGTGTTTTTTTTTTTGTACTTAAACAAAGCACACAATTAGACCTCTGGGGTCTGTCTTAGCACGCCATGGCCTGGAATTTGATCAACGCGCTATTAACAGTTAAGTTATAATCGAGTTGATGTAATGTTCTTGCAGTTTACTCTTTATGTTTTTACTATTCAATGAGTCTCTAATGTCTACAGGTATTTAGTTTAGTAAATTGGGTATTGTGAAGGAAGCGGTACGCCTGCCATAAAAGTTATTTTTGCTTGGCACTTAAATGATTTTGATTTGGCTTTTCGTGTACTCACGTCATATTTAACTGGAATTTGAATATCACTGTTATCAAAATGTTTTATGAGGAACATATACTCAGTGCGCGCTAGAACAGGTGTGTGTATATAAATAGAATAGTATTATTATCTTTATTATGTTCACCACATAAATTACAAACACAAATATAGACATTTTACAAAGGGTGGCACAATGGGCGGTCTTATCGCTAAGAGCGATCTTTTATAGACAACCTTTGGATGGATTGAAAAGGGGAAGGAGAGACAAATACTGTAGATAGTCTGTGGTGTATCATTTACACGATACAGTGAATACATAAATAAAGTATATTATACTAATCTAAATAAATATATACATATAACAATAGACATGAAACAGGAGTAAAGAAAATATAATGATGCTGTTTAAGGAGAGAGGATATATAACAACTTTGCAGTGCTTATATAACCCTGCGTAATTGTCTTGGTATTTATTTTTAACATATGTAGTTTGGTACTAAAAGTTTCAACAAACGTATTTGCAAATTATGTATTTTATCTAGGTAAGTTTTAAATGTGCGTCCATAACTGGTGAGTCCAGAGGATATTATCGATTCAGCCCTATTGTATCACGCCTTGTAAAATGTCTACATTTATATCTGTAATTTTATGATGTACGTAATAATAGGTATGTTTATTTTTTTTTTTTTTTTTTTTAATTTTTTTATTTTTTATTTGTCTTTTATGTGTTTTGTTGATATGAGTCTTGTGATACTTGAAATAAACCAATTTTATTTATTTTATTTTTTTAATAAAGAGTATTCTATCCATCTTTCTATTTATGTATGATATAAGATCACGCCTCTTTTCTCTGAATGATGGGTTAGACATTTGCCAGCAGTTTTTTTTTTTAAGGCCCATGAAATAGGGAGCTAGCCTATTGCCATCAAACGGGCGTGGATCCAGACTCCGGAACTGAGAAATTCCTCAATGCATAAAACAGCAACCCTACCTATGGTTACAACCTTTTTCTTCTGAAAATTTTACAGTTCAAAAAAAACATTGAGCTACTAAACTCCATCCGAACAGAGCAATCATCGCGCTGTCAGTAAAACCGCGGACAATTGTCGGAATGATATTGCGACAGTGCCGTCAAGGGCCCGGTGGGGCTCCGTGCGGCCCGAGTGCCCGACTGTCCACGGCGCTATCTTGCCAACTTTTCTCGTTTAAACTTATTCCCTTTTATCTGCGAGTGGCCGTCGTGGGCCGCCCCGACTTATCGCACACTTTTATTAAATTACTTGATAATTTCAATCCCGGACGTCTCACGTGGCGGCTTGTTTATTCCTTTCCGAGTTTTTTTGAGTTTTTAATGGCCTAATTGCGCAACACACTTACTCTCAATTTGAATAATTTTGAAGCATATTGCTAATCTATCACACTAATATTAAAAAGACGAAAGCTTGTGAGTGTGTGTATGTGTTTGTATGTTTCTCACTTCTTCTTCTTCACGCTCAAACGGCTGGACCAATTTTGATGAAATTTGGCACACAGATAGTTTATAACCAAGATTAACACATAGAATACTTTTTATCCCAATATTCTTACGGGATCGAGACTTATGCCGGTGAAACTGCGGGGCGCAGCTAGTTGCTCCATATGTTCGAAAATTGTGTTTGCTCAACAACGTAAATAACGCTATGAATGTTGTTCAACTGTCAAAATGAAACCCATTGCAACTGATAGTGTGTTATATACGCAATTACTTTTTTGTCTAGTGGCGTGTGAAAAACAAATGAATTAGATCCTACTAAATAGTCAGTTGTTCCCAGTTTTATTTTAGGACAGTGGAAGCTGTGTCAGTACTCGCATATAGGGATACTAGCTGTAGTCCATGACTTCCCTCGCGTGGTGTTCAGCAAAAATTATCCTATGTCCTAATCCAGGTCATGGTCTACCCATGTGCCAAATTTCATCCAAATCCGCTCAGCCATTTTAGCATGGAATCGTAACAAACAAACAAACTCACTCTCGCATTTATAATATTATACTTAGAGCTGATTTTTCAATCGACAGATAATTTTTATTCGTGGAATTGACGTCTGACAGATTTTGAATCGAAGAACTGTCAAAAATTCAAAATTATTCCACAGATAACATTACCTGGTATTGGAAAAATCAGCCCTTAGTAAGAAATAGTTCGGATACTTGCCTGTGTGGGTCTCAACGGTGTCGTCAACGTCAATAGTATTTGATCCAATATCAGGCTTAGACCCTAACCGATAAGGTACGAGCTAAGCCTTGATCCGTTATGGGAATATAGGGCTTTTGTAACCTGGATTACGAATTTCATGTTATCGATCGGAACCAGCTGGTCTGAAGCCGTAGGTTTAGAATGAAACAAATCGAATATGCGTAACAATACGCATTTCCTTTGACAGTCGCATTTTTGCTATGGATGAATGTAGGTATTACATGTACATGTATAGGTACAGGTATAGGTGGTATGGGGGTGGTAGGTGTTACATGTATAGGTATTATATGCCTACCTAACGAAGGTATATTAAGTAAGGTATACGTAGTCGGGCCATAAGTTTTGTCACATATGGAAAGTTAAATGACACAATGAGTTACGCACTACAGCCATTTATATATCAAATGAAAGGGTATAAAATACAGATTTAAACCACATTAAAATAATTCGAAATGTCCTCCTCTTGCTTCGATACAAGCCTTCAATCTGCAAGGCCGGTCATCAATCGATGCACGCACGACGTTCATGTCAATATCGGCGACTGCTTTAATCAGGGATGCTTTAAGTGACTCCAAGTTGCGATGGGGTTTAGCGCAGACCTTCTCCTCTAAGTGCTGCCATATTTTGTAATCCAAGGGATTCAAGTCTGGACTGGATGAGGGCCAATCCTCATGCCTGATGAAGTCGATTCCACGGGTCGTAAGCTAGTTTTGGGTACTTTTCGCCTTATGAGCCGGCGCAGAATCCTGCTGGAATACCCAGTGCCTATTTTCGAACATTGTTTTTGAAAGAGGTTCCACAATGTAATGCAAATTTTGAATGCCCATAATATTTTCCTCGGCTTGCATTCTAAATTCGAAATTTTACCTATGTGACAGAACTTATGGCTCGACTACTTATACAACGTGTAACGGAAAGGGGGTATCAACCCTGAAGGAGGTGAGGCCAAATTTTTTTTTCATATTTCGACCTATGTTCTTTGGGGAAAGTTGTTGAGTTTCATGAGCACATTCACCTCCTTCAGGGTTGATACCCCCTTTCCGTTACACGTTGTATACCTAGATAAATTTGGCATAGCTTTTAACCTTTAAAAATCGAGAGATAAAGACAAAGTAAAGCAAAACAATTTTAAAACTTTACTAAGTACTTACTTACTTAGGTACTAATCCAATATCCAAAATCTTCCACACAAAAATCGTTCTTAAAATATTTTAAAAATGTATATACGCCTCTAAATCGACATTGATGAGGCGTATTAATCCACCATTTGCATGACAGCAAAGATTTAAATCGTTAAATATGCCCTCACCGAACTTGGTTGCGCGAAACAGTAAACAGAGAAGAGTGAGCTCACACATTCCGCTTGGAATTATAGATACGATTTTTAGTATGAGTGAGCGAGACAAATGTCATCGTCGACGAAACAGAAACGTGACCATCTTTTGACGCGGTCGGGCGAATCTAACGATGTAAATCTTTGCATGAGAAATCTCACGAGTGCGATCGAAGTAAATCTCTAAAATGTCAGATAAGATATTGAAAATTAATTTTATCTGGTCCCGATTCTTAAAGACTTTATAATGGCGATTCGTGAGAAGTTTATCCAGTGTCGGAATGCCCTATCGACTTAGAAAACTAATTGAACAACTGCCATAGCGTCGCAATTATTAAAGTATGGGAAAAGTTTGTTAATATTGTGAGCTTTTGACTATCAAAGTGTCTTTTTCGCGATTGCAGTGCAGTAATTGTTTGATGTTATTGTGAATTTATTGGTAACTTGTTGTTTTAGTTTGTTTTTGATGTTCGTTTTGAACTATGCGGTTTTATGGCGGTCGTTTTTCAGGCACGTGTTCTAAAACAGTGTTTAAGCACGAACTTCGATTTAAAACTAGATTTGTGAACAGTCTAAAAATAGACTACCATTTTTTTTCGTTACCGTGGTTGAGATTAAAGGAACCACATCACTATAATAATAATAATATATAATTATGAACAATAGCACCAACCTATTGTTGTCCCACTGCTGGGCAAAGGCTTCTTCTCATACAGAGAAGGCGCGAGCGTGGATCACCACGCTTGCTTAAGATGGGTTGGCGGTTTTGGACTTATTTTGGTTTCCCCACCATGTTTTCATTCACCGATATCAGTAATATCTAAGATAAACTATGCACGGATAATACACACCGCGCCACATGAATAAGACCAGAATATTTTTTTTGCTATTTAGGATATGAGACAAAATAAATATACAACGTGTAACGTTAAATGCGCAAAATCTGAAAATAGTTTGATCAGAATAACGAGCAGAATTAATTAAACCACTTTTTAATATAGGTCACATTTTTCAAAAAGTCTTAATTAAAAACGTTGCCGTGTCTATTTATTAATAGGTAAAGCAACCCAATGTCAGCGCGGCGCAGTGGCCCGGTGACGATTCCTCCCTCGATAAAGCGCCGTCGCAGACGCAAGAAACGATCAGAATGGCCAGTAAAACTAAAACAGCACATAAAACCTTTACAATTTTTTTAATGACTTATTTTCTCTGTGAAATAGGTCAATTGAATTAAAAATCAGTTGGGGTGTCTGAGGTTTTGCGCATTTAACGTTACATGTTGTATAAGAATGATAAGTACAAACGTCTTTAGCCACAAAAAGTTTAACTATAAACAATCGAACTTCTTAAATACTCAGTGATCACTTTTGACAATGTTGGTGACAATTATGATGCGTCACTTGAAAACACAAAAACTTCAGTTATTAATACTATTTTTTTTTTAATTGATTAGTAATTAAGGTTTTTCCCCTTCTGTTAAATTAAATTAAAAATCCGAGATGCCATTGAATCATAAAGACTTTATGTATTTAATCGGCAGTTTGTTCTAACACTTTTTTATACCCTTCTCGAGATCCTGCTTGTTGTTATATTGTTTTTCATTCTTATAAAGTTCACGTGACAGCCATCCCCACTCATTTTCTATGATGTTTAAGTCAGGGGAAAGCGATGGCCAGTCAAGAACATCATCATGGTCTTATTCATGTGACGCGGTGTGTATTACTAGAGACCGGGCTGCTTCTGTAAATGAGTGTCGTAGTGAGTAGTTTGATCTTCATAGGAAACAGTATTTATGATTAAAATTACTTGAACAGGAATATGCAGCCTTTATTTTGTAGTTACCAGGTAGCGTCAGTATTTAACTGAAAGCTTCCCAATTATTTTATGAAAATGACCACGAAATAAAAACAGCCAGAGCTTAATATTCCTAAAAAGAAATTAAACAGTTCAGACAGAAGAAACTTTATCCTAAAACCTTTCAAATTATTACTCACCTTCAGTTATTTGGTATTTTTGAACTTATATTTTTCTAAAAAATTTCAACTTTATTAATTTATGTAAAAAATGTACAATTCAATTTTCTTTATAATTTCAACGCAGTCGTAAGCACTCTTAAGCAACCGTGGAATTTATTACATTGAAAATGAAATGGATTTTAAAATAAATATCTTTCTTTTGTGAAACCTTAAGAAATGAAGGTTCTAATATTCACTAGAAGCGATGCAAAATTTAAACACACACGGGCTATATGATTCAATCAGAATCGTGAACCTCTCATGAATAAATGTATGTTACGTAAGTTATCAAACGTAATATCTAATAACTCAAAGGAAGACTTATCTGTCTGTAATTGGTCCGCAAAGTTTCGCTAGCCAATTTAATATGATACTGTATACTTGGTTTATAGTATTTATAAAGACTTTTACAAGTCTCGCAATCCTAAAAAAACAATCTTCATTTCTTTAATCAAAATTCAGCCATCCGGTAGGTAGCCTCGTATGTATAATATTCCCTTATTACTCTAGAAGTAAAATAAGGGACACAAAGTTCGCGTATAATATGGGCACAGATTACACAGGGACTTTCGGGGAAATGTTTTTATCTGGGGAGTTAAGATACAGCCTATTATCCGCCATACTTATGTGACGGGCTAAGATGAAACTTACCATCTGGGGAACTGGGCCCATTGCCACGAAAGAAAGAGGACAGAAGTTGTGCAAAAACTCATGACATAATATCAACACACACAATACCCAGAAAATTATATTAAGAAAAACATGAAGATATGCCTTACATATCGGTCTCATAAAAGCACCCAATGTAAGCTTACATATGAAACGACTAGGGGTCCTTCCGGTGACTTGTACTACAGCCGGTCGATTCTGTAAAAATCCCACCGTGAAATCATAAGTGAGGTGAGCACTTAATAGTGTTAATCACTAGCGAATGACAGCTCACTCCACGCTCACTTCACCCAAGCTTTCACGGTGAAATGGTTACAGAATCGCACGGCAGGTCGACCAAAGTGTTTTCGCTTCATAGGTTTTTATCGCTGTCGACGGACAAAATGGTCGGTTGCTGTGGCGCGTATACCCCGCGTTAGAGTGTTGGATTTGGTCTGAGGCTCCATTGACGATATTATATTTTGTGTTTTTGATTAAAATGCATGAGATTAGATTAAAAAAATAATAAAACCCGTCAGGCAATACGTATGTTCTTTTAGTTCAATTTCAGATTTGATACCACCAACTGCATTAGACTGCTTGAAAAGTGAGCTAGTTTTAAATTTTAGTTGCAGTCGGGTTTTGATATTTTCATTTAATTTTAATCCTTTTAGTGTGTGTTATATTTTTGGAATCGTCTCCTCAAGCCCTTTATTTTGATACATAATAGTAATGGTACATTTTTTTTTTCATGACCTTACTTCACGCCGTTTAAAATCCGCCATTTTGATTTTATAAAAAAAGCCTATTACTTTCGCGCGACCCAAAACGAGTCGATAGACACCTCGTATATTAAAATCCATCCGGCCGTTAGGAAGCTTCGAGGGTATAAGGAATTCCACATACAAAGATGCATAGTTAACCCTTAATTGCATGATTTTTAATTTTTAAGCAAATTCAATTTATTAGGACTTAACATTAGCTCTATAGTAAGGGAAAAATATTTTAAAAAATATATTCATAAAAATACTTTTTTTTTTGTAATTAGCCTGGTGGAAATTTACATCTTTATGTAATCAGAACGAATCTACTGGGAACAAAATGAATTGATTATCTCTAACAATTGGGGAATCCCCGTGCTCTGTGGAAACGAAAATATGGCATTGGATTAGTTGATGGTTTCCATCACGATGCAGTTAAGGGTTACAGATAGTGCAATCCACGAAGACGCGCCCCACTCTCTTCCTAAACGTTAGTGGTTATTGCTAGTTACTTCCGCACGTGTTTTAATTTTGGCAATACTTACTAATTACCCACTAATAAGTAATTACTGTAATAGTGAATACTGAAATAGTAGCGAAATGTTGCACACTTGTACTGTAAGTATTAAAAAGAAGAGTGGGCCGCGTCTTCGTGGATTGCACTAGCTATAAATACGCGTAAAAACATAACTCTTGAATCCTGTTAAGTAGTCGGGTAGATTGCGTATGACACTGCACATAACTAGGTAGGTATTCCCATTTTAATTAACAGTTTCAGAAACTACTGATTCAATAATCGGATTGATATTTTTTACCTTGCAGTAGGTGCGGAAAGTAGAGTATTCTCTATGATCACAACCTGAATCATTATGAAGGATATTGCTAATCCATTGATTTATATGTTCAAAAATGTTGTCTGCTCAACAACGTAAATAACGCATTGAATGTTGTTGAACTGTCAAAATGAAGCCCATTGCTTCTGATAGTGTGTTACGCAACTGCCCCGCAGAACTTGAAGTAAACCTTCTGCATGGTCCTATGAGTCGGAGTACCTATAGAATGGCCCACATGACTCACTATAATTATATGCGAAGTACTTTACGTGCGTTCTCCTATTTATATTAAAGATAATGTCTGTACAACGTTATCGTGCGTTAAAACAACACGTTCTGAACATTCACAAGTCGTTTAGTTCGCAGTTTTAAAATAGAAAAGACATTTTCGAAATGGGTTTGTAAGCCAGGATGTAAAGTGCCGCTTAAAAGTTAGGGAACAACTAAACTTTTAGTCTAGAAAGAAATGGTGCATAAGTAGTTACAGTGGCACGGGCACTATACCCCACTTACATTGTTCTTAGCTAAGATAAAAGCTTACTTATCTTTTTCGCTGTTTCGTTGGTATAATTTTTGAGACTGCGGACTTTGTGGCCCAAGGTTTGCAAATCTAGATCAATAAATTACACGAAAACGTGCACTGCTTTACTTCTTACTTTGTGGCAGACATGAAATGAATTTTTTTATTCTGTACATAGCACAATATAAGGATATCGGAATCACTTTTAAGTGATTCCGATATCCGTGACGAGTCATATCATAACAAAAAAATTAGCTAGATAGAGTCGACATATTGTATCTGACTACCCCTGAGAAGAAATAGCGAAACAAACTCAAAGGTCTCTTTTAAAGTCCAGACATAATCTTGGTCAGGTCATGTCATGATCAAAGCATTATTTAAGTACTGAAACGTTCATAATACGATATTCAAAATTAGCCAACCTCTTAATAAATTAGTGCCAGCATCAATAAATACCAAAGAAAAGGAAAAAGAAAAAAGATAGAAGTTACACGATATTTTCTCCCGCAACAGGAATCGTAAACGGTCAATAACTAGAGCGTCTACTTTATCCATACAACACGCATGCAGCTCAAAATGAACTACGAGGGCGGGTCAATAAGTCCGTGACTTTTTGAATTTCTGACCTCTTTACTGAAAAAGCAACACTACTCCTGTCAACAGGCATCTGTCAGTTGACTCCTATCAAAATTTGAACTTACTGCGTCAGTTAGTTTGTGTTTGACAGCTATCTTTATCAGACTACCCAGTAATTTGAGGAAAAAATGGAAAAAAGTGAATTTCGTGTGCTTATTAAGCATTATTTTTTGCGAAAAAAAACCATTACCGAGACCAAGGCTAAGCTTGATAAATATTATGGGGACTCTGCACCATCGATTTCAATGGTAAAAAAGTGGTTTACTGAATTTCGTTGTGGCCGTACAAGCACTGAAGATGCCGAACGTCCTGGACGCCCAGTTGAGGTCTCTATACCCGAAACAATCGAAAAAATTCACGATATGGTGTTGGCCGACCGAAGATTGAAAGTGCAAGAGATTGTGGAAGCCGTAGGGATCTCGCATGGCTCAGTCGTTTCAATTTTGAATGATCACTTGGGCATGAGAAAGCTTTCCGCAAGATGGGTGCCGCGTTTGCTCACAGTCGACCACAAACGCAATCGTGTAACAACTTCACAGGAAGGTTTGGCGTTGTTTAATCCCAATATGGAGGAGTTTTTGCGCCGTTTTGTAACCGTGGACGAAACATGAATCCATCACAACACACCAGAGACCAAACAACAGTCAAAACAGTGGGTTTCTAAGGGTGAATCGGCGCCAAAGAAGGCCAAGGTGGGTTTGTCAGCCAATAAAGTTATGGCGACTGTTTTTTGGGATGCACGTGGGATAATCCACATTGACTACCTTCAAAAGGGAAGAACAATCAATGGGGAATATTATGCCAACTTATTGGACCGCTTCAATGACGATTTGAAAAAAAACCGACCTCATTTGGCCAAGAAAAAAGTTCTTTTCCACCAAGACAATGCAAGGGTGCACACATGTGCAGTTGCCATGGCAAAAATCCATGAATTGGGCTATGAATTGCTCCCTCATCCACCCTATTCTCCAGATTTGGCTCCGAGTGACTACTTCTTGTTCCCAAACCTGAAGAAATGGCTTGGTGGAAAAAGATTTGACTCCAATGATGAAGTCATCTCGCAAACAAAGGCCTATTTTGAGGACCTCGACAAATCATATTTTTTGGAAGGGATAAAAAAATTGGAGAAGCGTTGGACAAAGTGTATAGAGCTCAAGGGAGACTACGTTGAAAAATAAAATTATTTATTTATCAAAAAATCTGTGTTTTATTCCAAAAGTCACGGACTTATTGACCCGCCCTCGTACAAAGCGTACACAAATGAGAAACACAAAATCAACAGACAAAGCAACTAACACAGTCAGTAGTTTACTCTCCAACAAAAACTCGACGGCACATCATGCTGACACGAGCTCGCATAAGTAACAAAGCCAAATTCGAAAAGGGTCATTTCTCCAAATCGAATTACAGTTTTTTCCTAGAGCAAATTTTTTAGATTGGACTCGGCAGGGGCGTCAGATAGTAAAATTAGAGCGTGGCCCGTAATTGTTTGAAGCGAACGTACGCTTGTTACCAAATAACAAACACCACCGGGACAAACCATTCTAAACTTTATTCTTCGGTATTAGAGGTGATTGTGAGTGCAAAGATAAAGTTGGTGCTGATATCCGGAATTAGAACAAAGGGTTGTCACCGGTAGAACGTTGCTCAATAAAGTTTAATCAGAGCCGACAAGCAAATGTAAGTTACGTTCAGCCTTACACCTTCATTGGTAGTGACGTAAATACATTTATGTTCGTGACGTAACGAGCCTGCATAATTCGCTGGGAATGCTATTATGGGCGCTAATATTCTAAGTTTTCTTTGAGAGTATGTACAGGGAAAAATCTATAAGGATAATTTTCATTAATGAGAGGTACATATTATGTTCCTTGTGTCCATATTATGGGTTGTATCGTTCACACCTTTCGAATGACGAATAATTACGATCGTTATTTTTTTGCGTATTCTGTTTGACGACAGTTCGAAAATAGATCGAACGAACTATTAGCGTTTCTTTCGAACGTGCCTCTTGAAGATAATCATTCACAATTTCACCAGTACCTATGAGGCCGGGCATTGTCATGCATAAAGATAGCATCCTCTCCCAAATTGACCATAAATGGACCAATGAATTCGTTTAGGCTTGACAGGCCTGTTGGTCTAGTGGTCAGTGGCCCTGACTGCTATGCCCAAGGTCGTGGGTTCGATTCCCACGTAGGACAAATGTTTGTGTGATGAGCACGATCATTTGTTCTTTGTCTGGGTGTAATTTATCTATAATATGTATGTATTTAGAAATATATATGTATGTTTATCAGTTGTCTAGTACTCATAGCACAAGCTCTGCTTAGTTTGGGACTAGATGGCGCTGTGTGAAAGTTGTGGAATATTATTATATTATTATTATTATTATTAGGGTTTCTTCCACGTATCTATCGCTCGTTATAGTACCGTTTTCTATAACCACCAGCTCTGTGAGACTCTCTTTAGAAATTCCGGCCCATACAAGTACAGATTCACCGCCTTAGGCCACTTTCTCTTCGATGCATGCTTGCTTGAATCGCTCCCCTGGTCTTCTATACACTCTTGTTCTTCCGTCGTTCTTATAGAGCATAAATCTTGCTTCATCTGACAACATAACTCTTGACCATTCTTCAATACTCCAATTTAAGTGGTTCCGGGCATATGTTAATCTCCGCTCCAATGTAGGGCCATTTGCCGGTCTTAATGGTTTTAAATTTGCTTCAGCAAATCATCGTCTTACAGTCTATGCACTTGGGTTACTTCTACTACTAAGTGCAGCTCCTGTGAGAAAGCCGTTTCGAGGCATTGTGTTGACCAAGTATCGATCTTCTCGTGCTGTGGTACACCTGGCCCTGCCTCTCCCTGATGTGCGTAGGTTAAAGCCAGTTTCCTCGTAACGTTGGAGAACTCGTTTTACAGTTCACAGCGACAGACCAACTGTCCTTGCTGTATCACGCCGACTCCGTCCGAGTTCCAGCATTGTGAGAATTCTGGTGCATTCTTCAGATATAAGCGACATTAGCTACAATAATGAATATTGAACAACCGCTTCAATAATGAATATTGAACATCACACACGCTGTTTACATACCTTTTTATGTGACAGAATAGAAATAAAAGCAAAAGCAGATGCAGAAAATTCATAGTTTCATTTACAAAAGTCCCATTTTTTTTATTTTGTCATTTTTGATAGCATAACTTTACAGTAACTAAGAAGTTTTATTGCTTTAAGGAACATTTAATTGTCTATTAAACACAATGTATTTCATTAAGTTAGCATTCTTAGTTTCCGAGACTTTCAGGTATCTTTATGTGACCGTAATTCATTGCACTCGAGTGTACTTGTGCATTTAAAAAGAATTTACAAGTTCCTGCATAAACACCATTTGACCACCTTCATTGACACAAATGACTTCTGCCGTGCGAATCTGTAACCATCTCACCGTGAAAGCTTGGGCGAAGTGAGCGTGGAGGGAGCTGTCATTCGCTAGGGATTAACACTATTAAGTGCTCACTTCACTTATGATTTCACAGTGAGATTTTTACAGAATCGACCGGCTGGATAAGTTCGCTTTATTTTGGAACGTCCGTATTTCTCTTGCTTACGTAGTATTCGCAAGCACCGTACATGAAACTCACACCAAAAACAATAGTCAAGTCGGCATAGTAGGAACACAAACAACGCCTAACGTAGCTGCGTAGGTATTAGGCATTCACAAAGACAGTGAACGTGCCGACCCAACTGCTACCCAACAAAAGCCTATACCGGTCGATAGGCATGACAAACATCATCAGACATCCAATAAATATTGTGAGAACGACGGTACACAGATATTACAGGCTAGTATATTTATATCCCTAAATAAACTGCTGATTTCACAAGGCGTCTAAAATGAAGACGAGGGTTTACGGCCTAAATAAAGTCTAAGCGTTTTGAAATGACTTCAAGAGTCGACTCTTGAAGTCATTTTAAAGTATACTCGAGCATCTTTTAATGAGCAGCGAATTACACAATAAAACCCCTCTAAAGCTATTTACCAAAATAGAATATACATCAACGATAGCACCGTAAATAGATTGTCCAAAACTCTCGCTGTATCTAATTTGATACGCACCATATTACGCCTCAATGCCAGTTCCTTGTTACGCCAAACTCAATCGCGGCAATACCCAATCACAAATCGAAATAGCTTTCCTGAAACTCAGCAATGTCGATTTTATATCAAAAGCCGAATTGAAGAGATAAAACCTCGCGAAAAATCTCCCTTGGCCCCGCAAGCGATTATCAAACCATTTAGTTTTATTACCATCGATCGCTCCCTGAAACTCATTCAAAATGGTTGACATTTAACGCACGAATTCATTTCTAATTTTCCGTCATTGTTTGAGCGAAATTAGTATTTGATTGCTTCTCAACGTAAGGTCACGAATTCGTATAGCCAATATAAAAGTTGAATTTGGGGGAATTTCTATTAAAATGTTTGATGTGGATATTATTTGTTTTGAGTTCCTGGAGAAGATTAAATCATTGGTAAGTATTTACATTTTGGGAAGGTTTAGTGGGTGAGTTAACCTCAAATGTAAGCACTTAGGCTTTGTCGACAGTAGATTTGTAGGCCATTTTCTATTTTGTTAGTACATGCTGACAGGCCTACACTGTCCTCTCATACTTGTTAACACTGAGTTTTGTAAAACATTATAAAAGACGATTATTTTTAAAAGAGTAACTATGCAGGTTCTTACTCCATAGGAAACGACCAATCGGAACCGTATGGTTCGTTCTGACGTTTCATAAGTGTCCGTGTAGGTTTATGTGAAATATTATATAGTGAAATATCTTGTTTTTGATTTTGAATGTTGGTACGTAACCTTTGTCATTATAGAATAGAATAGAATAAAAAAAAAAAAAAAAAAAAAAAAAAAAATTTACAGAGGGTGACACAATGGGCGGTCTTATCGCTAAGAGCGATCTTTTAAAGACAACCTTTGGATGGATTGAAAAGGGAAGGAGAGACAAGTATTGTAGGTTGTCTGTGGTGTACTATTTACACGATAAAATAAATACATACATAAAGTATATTATACCAATCTAAATAAATATATACATATAACAATAGATATGAAACAGATTACGTTAGTTTATTACGTCACGTATTTTTTTTTACTAAATTAGGTAGATATCAAGGATGATTAAATTCGTAGTAGGTAGGTAAAATTTGTTTAAATTGATTCCTACTCGGTGATTGATGAGAAAACAATATCAAACTTTACCTACAGTTTTTCATATAAGAGTCATAACAAACATATGACAGTACATAAATTGAATATTTTGCCAAAAAAAATGCGTATTCTCCATGTTATGTCAGTCACAGATGTCGAAACAGCAGTTTTAGAAATTTATGTGTGTGCGCAACCCTTGGCCTAGATTATGAAGCGGCTTCGTAGATAAGCTTGCAATCCAATAACTGTAGATGTTAGGATGACAACCAACTATTAGATCAAAATAAACATCAGGCTCTACTGAAAACGAATTTTCTTTTCGTATTTTTTAAAAAGTAAAGTCTTTTGGAGCGTACTATAGAAGTTTGTTTCAATATGATGATTTTATCAAGGCACTACAATCTGTCAAATTTCTTTAATAAATTTTCAACTTTATCGCTAAAGCATAAGGTTCAAATTTTCTTTGAAAATTTGACAGTTTCGGGTAGCTTGATGTGCTGGCGTCTGTACCTATAACGATATTTCCAGATCCTAATTTCGATACAGTATACCAATTAAACTATGACACGAAGTGCGACTCCAAAGACCAAAAAAAAATCCTTTTATTTTTAGCATTGTTTTAGATTTCATTATTTTAATGTCTGGTGATTATCTCCACTTAAAAAGGCATTTAAATATTGCAATTAAAAAGTTGGTCCTTTTACTAACTATAAGCCCGGAATACACATGCCTGTAACTTCGACAAAAGTATGCAACTAGCTTGCATGTAATTGTGGTATTCACCAATCAGAAGTGGTTATGGCACACGGCATGCAAGCTACTTGCATACTTTCGTGCAAGTTACAGGCATGTGTATTCCGGTCATAAATAACTATGAATCGAATGACTTAATAACAACCTTGTAGAACCAAGTCACGACTCATACCATTCTTAAAACTCCCAATAACAAAATTATACAAACTAATATGCTGTAAGTATAACCGAGTCGCTACTAATCGTTGCGAACAACTTAGAAGATCATCTAGCTTGATTGGATTCCTAACTTTCAGTACACTATTGCGTATATAGCTTCATAAGGATTATTGGCTCTATTAATAC
The DNA here is from genome assembly GCA_949629135.1 of Eremobia ochroleuca. NCBI lineage: Eukaryota > Metazoa > Arthropoda > Insecta > Lepidoptera > Noctuidae > Eremobia > Eremobia ochroleuca. The sequence goes on from OX451392.1 coordinate 4,357,267, forward strand.
ATATTAAGGACATACTTGGGCGGTATTACACGCGATGTTTAGCGGTCATTAGAGCATAATGTTGTGTGTTCTCTGGCATATCTCCCAAATGAGAGGAGTTGTTATGTAAGTGTGTCAGGAACTGTTTAGTAGATTATGATTATCATGTAAGTTGTTTTAGTCACTGGATAAATTAGCTTTTGATGAGTGTACATTACAGCTTCACTTAGTATATAAATATATCAGACAAATACTCCAACCTCTTTGGAACTTATATGATCAAGCCGTTTTGGTTTGAAACACTACGGCCATGGGGTCCGAGTGCCCACCTATTATTTCGGTACATCGCCAAGCGGATGGTCGACTCTTCACGTGACCAGAGGGCTGGCCTATTTTTTAGCCAAAGAATCAGCATTGCCATACAACGTGGTAATGCTGCCAGCCTTTTGGGGACGTTTCCTACTGACAGTGATACGGAAGAATTTTGTTGATGCCGTTTAATTATTTGCCCTACTTTTTATATACTTGTACAAACGCCAGCACATCAAGCTACCCGAATCTGTCAAATTTTCTCAATTGGCTTTGATCCTTATGCTTTGGCGATAAAGTTGAAAATCTATTAAAGAAATTTGACAGATTGTAGGAGGTTGATGTGCTGACGTCTGTACATATTATTATTTTAGGACTGTTAGCTATTTAAACTATGTAAATACTTAATAAATGCTTCACTTAGCACTATGCTATGCTTCATTCATCACCACTGCTCTCAAAACGGTGAAGGAAAATATCTTGAGGAAACCAGTATGTCCTAGAACCATAAATTCGAAGCTATGTGTCATCTACTAACCCGCACTGGCCCGCGTGGTGGATTACGGCCCACTGCCTCTCACTGAGAGAAGGCCCAGCCGTGAGAACATTATAGACTCATTATGCACCATGCTTATCGAAAATAATTTCTGTGTAAATTGTGTAGCAATAATACAATTTCACCTCCAATTCACTCAATAATTAATCTCATAGCTCCTTTGAGCACTTTTCAGTAACATTTTTAGGTTTATAATTTGTTTTTGTTCCTGACTCTAGGACCACCCGCTGAATTCTGTCGAGGGTGTGTCCACAGATACCTACAAACCTCGCATGCAAAACACCTTCCCCATTCATGAAAACCCTTGGTCCCGAAATCGCAGTATTTAATATGGGTATATAGCTTCTATTTGTGTCGAAATAGAAATAGGGCGCACCCCTTCGGTCGTTTACGCAAACTGTAAATAAAGTGAGAAAATATTCTGAAGGGTGCCACACCGTGTGAAATGTTTGCAGTCACGTGCGACACGTGTGAACCGACATTTTTCTTGCAACTTATGAAAACAAACTGAAGGTTAAGGTGTTTCTATGGCGTATGGCCTTGATAACTTGACTCGTACATAAGAATCAGTTAAATGTTCACATCGATTCGACTTTAATGGTGACTCTTGTAAAGAACACGTGAATCAAGTGTCTTCTCCTCAACTTATAGTGAATAATTAACGACGATAATGGACGATTTCTTAATTTTATAGTTACTTAGCAGTTTAAGTTATATTGAAATTACTTATTAGCTAATTGCCTAGATTGTAATGTAAGCATGCATGCTGTGTTGCATGTTTGCATTAAATCCGCCTTTGTACCTTTTTGTGCGAAAAGTTTAAATAAATAAATTATATGATAAAAATTGTGTTCGGTACTTTATAAAGGGAAGAAATATACAGGATTATTTGTAAAACACCAACAACCTCTTAAGAGGTCATTGTACTCATCATTATGAACAACTTTTACTGTGGGACCAAACCTGAAATCGCGAAAAAAAAATCAGCTGTTACCTACATTTGTGTTCGTAAAACTAGTCAAAATGTAGCGAACAGCTGATTTTGTTTTCGCGATTTCAGGTTTGGTCCCATAGTAAAAGTTGTTCACAATGATGAGTACAATGACCTCTTAAGAGGTTGTTGGTGTTTTACAAATAACCCTGTAGGTAATAAAGAAACTGACTTTAGTCTTGAAAGTGGCTGATTAAGTGCCAATGTCGTCAATGAAACTGAACGCGATCTACACCGCGTTCAGAAGCTGTCGTTGTCAATATTCTGAAAGAATGATGACACTGGCAGCTCTTGAGCGCGGTTTAGACGATCGCATTCAGTTTCATTGGTGAAATCCGCATTAAATCTAAAAAAAATATTATAATGCTAAGCAGTCCGTCTGTCTGTCCGTCCGTAGTTAGGTCAGAGACTATAATAGTATAGAAAGAAATACTATATACCACTATACTTAGTACTAGAAAGCTATAATTTGGCATGGATATACATATTAATGTTTTGCTTGTGGCTAAAGGAGTCTTCTTACGAATTGTTCAGATTACAGGTTAAGAAAAACATTCGCACTTACTTTCTTGTGGTAAATAAAAGCACGGCAGGTGATAAAGTGCTGCCTATAGTGTTTACGTCAAGTTTTCACATAAAGTGTCGCACGAGATTGTTTGATGTTAAGATACAGGACTGTGTGGACAAACAAGCGGATTTAAGAACTTTTCAAGAAATTTTTCACAAACTTTGAAGGAAATCTTGCATCTTTATTAGAATAAGGGATTGGAGGATGTAAATCTGCAAGAAAAATAATCTTAAAATAATCGTTACGAATTACAAATATAAATCGGTAACTGTAAACACAAAGAGTATCTAAGCGAAAAATATATTGGTTATATCAAGGCAATCCATTAAGGGGATCTAGGAGAGGTCATTTGCAACAAAATGACCCCTGATGATCCCAGTAGTGCTATTCTGTAACAATCTCATCGTGAGAACTTAGGTGAAGTGAGCGTGAAGTGAGAACGTCAGTAGACTAATGCTAGGGATGAACACTATTGACTGCTCACTTCAAGCTCACTTCAGCTATGATTTCACGGTGAGATTTTTACAGAATCGACCGGCTGTGCAAATGTCAACCATTTTCGAGTAATTTGACATTTTACACTGGCCTGCAAAACTAAGTATCACACTTTTAAAATTGGAATAACTTTTTAAGTACTTACACAATATATACTTTCGAAATAAAAAAGGACTCGAAAAAGAGTTTAATTTTGTATATAAAAACTTCATAGTCGAGAACCTTCTTTGAATAGTTTTTAAATTAATCAGAACTCGATCTTTTTATACTTTTTTGCAGGTTTTTTTACTAAAATGGTCGATTTCTGCAAAAAAAAACACGGAAGTACTTTATCGGCAGAACATTCCAAAAACATGTACAACTTTTCAGCTATCCTACGATATACAATAAGGTACCAGAAATCAGCAATTGGATGAACAAAATGCAATTATTGGCAAAATGACAACCTCAATCAAAATTACAATAATGGTCAGAAAATTTAACATAATTAATTTAACCTAAGAAATAAAAGATTTTTAAAGTTAATTTTCAAAATGGGATCCTCTGCTTCGGATTACCGACATATAACCAAAGCCCTCTATATAATAAGAAGTTTTTTTTTAATCGTTCGGGCTCAAAACGCTCGTGCCAGAGTGCTCGTCTCCTTTTTGAAGAAATTTCTCGCCGGCTGATCGACACTTCAAGTGACCAGAGGGCTGGGTCGTTCTATGGCCAAAGAATTAGCATTGCCATTCAACGTGACAATGCTGCTAGTCTTCTGAGCACGTTTCTGGATGACAGCGATGCAGACGAGTACCTACTTTGACGGCTAAAAACCCTTTTGTTTTTGTATTTATTTATATAGTTAGTTAGTTAGTCTTTTAATTTAGTAGGTACCTACTGTAAATAGTTAGTTATGAGATTATGAAAATAAACAATAAGAAAGTTCACAATCATGTTAAATTAAATAGTGTTTATTTACTAGATTTTATCATGAAAAGTAGGTAAGTGCCGAAAATATTCTATTATTTTTTTTTCTTCAAAATGCAATATCGAATACCATTTTCAAACTTAATTTTGCTCGTCACATTACCATCATAAAACTCCCATTTTAGTCCAGTCAAAGTTAGTCTACTCTAAACAAAGCATAATAATTTGTCCAGCGACTCTTGCTCATATAAACGACGCAATTGCGCAGAAATCTCTCTTGAATTGGTTAAACACGTTACCTTTTGTCGCGAAAACATGATGCTTTACTAAATTTAATAACGCGGTGAGAACAGATGAAAATGGTAAATAATGTGGACTGTTACCTTTGTGGATAGTGTGTTGTGAACTTGGTTGTGTTGATGAAAGAATTGAAGGTTTCCATTATGTTTATTGAATATAATATAATTAGTTATGTGACACATCATCAAGCTTGTTCTCCTCGAAAGGGTAGGCAGACACAGTACAAGTCGTCTATTTTCATCTTATAAAATCATACACATGCACACACATGATACCTATCATAGAAAAAATCCTATAATATGTAAAGTCTAGAAACTACGAGTAACAGACTAACTGTTGTTAGTTTTGAGCTCGCTGGTAAATTTGTAACCTTGTAGGTAATCATTTAATTTTACTGGTAAGTATTTACTACTCGTATAATAATGTTATTCTTCCACATATCTGTGAACCTATATAAATGTATTTATTACCTGGATGTAAATATAATTATATCTCAAAAACTACTTTGGTATTATCAAGAAATATTTTCAGTGTTACCCTATAATTTATTTCCCACATAGAAATACCAATGATGTCACCGCATTCACCGGTGTGGTGTTGAGACCGTCCATCTATTTATCTCCGACACCCAGCCTGACGGCACCTGACAGCACGCGGCGGCACACGACGGCACCCGGCGGCAAGCTACACCGAAACTCCATTACACGATTGCTTCGACCACTTAACGTTATTGTCACTAATTAATATAAATGATTAACAAATTGCGCACCGCACCCGGCACTAGTGGCTTTCGTGGTGTCCGTTTTTGTACGAGGTGATTTTTCGTGGAACCCGTTCGAAAAGCGTGGGAAAATCTGCTTTGATTTTAAAAGGGTTTGTGATTTAAAGTGAAACATATTTTATGAGAGTACTTTCTAAGAAGGTTTTAGATTGCTTTAGGAATATTTGCGGACGCTTTGTGAGAATTTTACATGAGATTATACTATCGAGAGGAGTCTAAATATCTTCGGACATAAAATGAATACCTATTCATTTTATGTCCGTGTTTATGTAACGTATATTTTAGAAAAAAAAAAAAAAACTAGATCCAAATTCTGCTGAATATCAACAAGATATATCTTTAAACAAAACCGAAGCAAAAGTTAGTGGACTGTCGGAAAAGTCTGTATCTAGAATTGTACAACAAGGAAAATTACTACAAGACCGAAAGATTTCAGAAATCACCGAGAAAACCAAAACAGAATCGCAGAAAAAGAGAGGAAGTAGACGATTTCACAATAGGCGTGGTAAGAAGAAAAGTCTCTCAGTTTTACATAATTTAAAAAATAAATACCAACTCTGAGAGAAAAGAACTTATTACACTGCGTGAGGGAATATTTATGACTATTATTACAAGACCTAAGTTTTAAGTTTAAGAAATGCGGATCTAAAAGAAAACTCCTTATGAAATACATATATATATATACTATTATTATGAAATACCTATATATTATTATTATTAAAAAAATATCGTAGAGAAGGAACACATTATTTTATATGTTGACGAAACTTATGTTAATGCGTCTCATAACGTTTCAAAATCCATGCGTTTGGCAATCAAAGGATGAACACGGCGTGCTGTCTCATATCGGTAAAGGAGACCATTTGATCATTCTACATTATGGAGGCCAAACTGGATTTGTAGTCGGAGCACTTGTGATATTTAAATCCAAATGTAAAACAGGTCATTATCACGATTCTGTGAATTTCGTGAATTTCATTAAATCGATAAATCATAAACTCATGCCTAATATACTACCAAATTCTGTCATAGTAATGGATAACGCAGCTTATCATGCGGTTCGAGAAGAGAAAAAGCCGACTATGCAAGATTAGTTACGACGGCATGACGTGCCTTCTGATGGTAAACTTAGAAAGGATGACTTATTTAAATTAATTAAAAGCTATTTCACAGAAGATATTTACAAAATTGACGAATTATGGAAAAGAAACGGACATGAAGTGTTACGTTTGCCTCCATACCACAGACCTGCCGGTCGATTCTGGAAAAAATCTCACCGTGATAACCAAGGTGAAGTGAGCTTAGAGTGAGCTGTGAGTCATGCTGATGCTAGGGATTGACACTATTGACGACTCACTCCAAGCTCACTTCACCCAAGTTTTCACGGTGAGATGGTTACAGAATCGCAAGACAGAGCCCAATTGAGTTGGTCTAGCATGATATTAAAGGACAGTTAGCACAAAAAAGTATCGACTCTAATTTGGACCAAAAACAAATATGTTGGAGGGAAAAAAGTATGTTATTTGCTGGATATTCCGTAGAGAAGTAGGAGCATTGTGTTAACCATGTAGTTAACCATGGAGTTCTAGATGATGTTGTTGATTTTATTATTAATGTTCAGGACCATTCAGATGATTCTGATGATAGCTGCTTCGAACGTGAAGAATCAAGTTCTAGTGATATTAATATCGACATAAGTGATTGATTTATAATTTTGATAAATCTTGCCTATAACAAGTAAGTACATAAGTTTATTTCCTAATATTTTATTTTGTTGCACACACATAGTTGTTTCACATAATTTTGTAAAGTCATCAATTAATTTTCTAATAAAAAATCACCACCTGTTCACCGTTAACCACTGTGACGTCACATATCTTAAGAACTGTCCAGTACACATTTCGCCTCTTATGTATCACGCTACGAGCGCCTGCCCCCGCCCCTCTCCCGGTCCCCGTTCTCGTCCCACCCCCGCACCCCTACACTCTGCAGGCGAGGGCTCAATTAAGCGGTTTGCCTATAGTGAAAACTTTATTCTATCCATCAGACAAGATTAACGTCAAATCTTAACAACTACATTAATAAAACTCGCATAGTAAGGCAGCGAACACACCGCACTGTAGAAAATCCATTAAAATTTCATCGTGTTACCAGCTAAGCGAATAAATTAAATCGATTCACGTAACATTTCACGAAACATTGCACATCTGTTAGGATCATTTTTAATCTAAATTCCATCCATGCCCGCCCTTTGTACTGTGGCAAGTTCCACCACCCTCATGGGCTACGTATTGCCTACATTATACTGGATAAGAATTTATTCCACACGAATAACCAGGAACACTTTAAAGAAATTGGGCAAAGGCCTGCGGGAGAGGATACTCCTTTTCAGACAAACTAATAAAATCTTAGAAGGGATTAAGGATGATTTTCGGTGAAACTATTTGGGTTGGGGAAACTTGTAAAAGTTTGCTGGTACTTACGATATTAGAAACAATGTTTTTTTAGACAATATTCTTTTGAGAAAAAAGATGGTTAAGAGCCAAGGTTGCCTGCCTAAAAAGTTAAATATAAAGGGGTTTATTTATAAACGATGATTCATATTAAGTGACGTTTAAACGTCAAAAATATTCCCTTTATTCATAAACACTCGTTTATGAATAAACGGGAAGCTGTTTGTGTTCCATTTTGTTTCGTCTTGTACATACTAAAATTCCGATTCTTGCTTAAGAACATTAATAAAAATAAGCTGAAAGCTTAAAATTCTATAATGACAGTTAATCGCCATTTCCTTAATTTTTAGCCTTTTTTTCGTTTTTTGGTTTTTCATTTTGTTATTTTGTTAATGTATTTGAAATATTTTCCATTTTACTTTGATTTGTAAATCAACTAACGATACCTGACATGTCCTTTAATCATTTCTATGCTAGTGCTATGCACTTCTGTAAGTGAAGAATTCACAATACCTTACACTGTATGTTATTTTTGTTTGTGTGTTTTAGTAAGTCGTTGGAGTGCCATAACAATAAATAAATAAATAATCGCTTAATCATTAGTGCAGCAGTACCCTCAATTCACGACACGATTTCAGTATACACCGAATTGGCGCCACATTTCTTTCACAGACAAAAAATCTTTTAAAACTATAGACAATCTTCATCCACCAATTAAAACACAATCTAAACTCTACAATGTCCTTTGAACAAACTCATTAATTGACAGTTTGACTTCGAGAACGGAAGTAAAACATCTTAATTTGTTCGCCGTCTAAGTACTAAGTTCTGAGGCAAAACCTACTTAGGGTGTCGTTTCAGGAGACACGTTGTTTAGTTTTGTAACTCCAGTGCTCAACTCGAGCAGAGGAATCTGCTTAAGTGGATGAAAAGCACAGCTTTACGAGTACCTAGGAAATGTTTGCGCACTTCAGCGAACATGCTTTATAGATTTTAAGCTGAGCTGAGAAGGTTGAGAGATAAGTTCCTTTTTTATATCTTACTAGCGACCCGCCCCGGCTTCGCACGGGTGCAATGGAGAAACACTGATTATAATTTTAGAGCCATTATTTCTCGCAAAAAGTATAGGATAAAAAATGGTTATTGTGGGTTATCCCTAAGAGATAGACATATACCATTGTGGACTTTTTTGTAGATCTTTTTAAGGTGTACAATACTGTAGTACATTATTTTGATCTATCTCGACGGGTTCAGCCAGCGTTTACAATGTAAGCGCAAAAAAATGTGTTTATTTACGACATTACATTAGAAACCTCTAAAATCATCAGTGTTTCTCTACTATATTATGCATGTATTATACATATAAACCTTTATCTTGAATCACTCTATCTATTAAAAAAAACCGCATCAAAATCCGTTGCGTAGTTTTAAAGATCTAAGCATATATAGGGACAGACAGACAGGGAAGCGACTTTGTTTTATACTATGTAGTGATTTTGAAAGATCTGTAGAGACGTAGGTAAAAATAAAAGATGTCATAGCTTTTTGTACAGACATGCACTAGGCGTAGCGACATAACTGTCACTACCAAAATTACGTCACGAAAATTCTGTATGTTTATGTTTTCTTCGAAAATTACGCGTCGTAACTGCGAACTGATATGCCATACGTTATTTAAAAAGCATTGAATACGTAAACATTTCATACATTCTAGTCCCTTTATAAAAACCGCAAAAAAACAGCAACAATCCACCCAATTAAATCCAACAACGAAACAAAATGCAGCTAGCAATTGTTTTATTCAACCAAAAGTAACCAAAAGACGATGATTTTATTTCATACTCCCGTGCTGTGTATGTTTGTGCCAAACGCCCGCAGGTGACTGAACAAGGCAAACAGGCAGAGCAATACGCTCCAATAGATTGAATAATTAACTTACCCGCGCGTTTTCAAAACTCACCAAAAAAATATTGCATACGAATGAGTCATCATGGAAATATGTACGGAGTAGTTTAAATTGGTTACAATGCGAAAAGTCTGTAGTATAATTTCTTTAGATATTTACGTTGCGTTGCCAGAATATAGAACGATACTCCTAATAAAAGTGATTACATATTCCCATGAAAGTACACAATTAAAATTAGGTAAACAAAGTATCAACAATTGAATGCAATCAAAAGTTGTGTTTGTTGACTTCAAAAATTAACTCGTTGGATATCGAACTGACCGTTTATACTGAAGCTCATTCTATTCTACAGTCTTAGATGCAGACTAGAACTCCCGAACGTAGAGATTGTTCCATTAACTCGGCCTGTTGGACCGTCTACTAACTAAATGAATGAATAATTAGGCACATAACGTCTGGCTACGTCCGGCCATCTTGGATAATCTGCTTCTGTAGTTCTGATCATCACTGCCCTGCCCTGCCCTGCCCTGTGACATTAGAATCAAGCCTTCAAATTAACTGAGGATAGAATTTAGCTCGTTAGCACAGCACTCTCTCAGATCTCTATACTGTTAGGAAGTAATTAAGTGTTTAAGGAGCTAATGTTTTGTTTATGAACCTGCAGGGTAATTGCGTAACACACTATCAGTAGCATGGGTTTCATTTTGACAGTTCAACAACATTCATTGCGTTATTTACGTTGTTGAGCAGATACTTTTGTCGAACATATGTAGCAATGGATTAGCAATATGCTTCAAAATGATTCAAATTGAGAGTAATAGTGTGTTACGCAATTAGGGTGATGAGGAACAAATGTCGTGTTTTCAAGAACATTCTATTTTTAATCTCTCAAACATACCTACATTTTTGACAAGTTTGTCGAGTTGATATTGATTGACAAAATAAGATCAGAATAAGTAGATTTTGAGCATTTTGAATGACTTCCTAGATTTGGCCTTCTGGTAAAAATTAGGTCCAAGAAACTCATCTCAAACAAAGACTGAAAAGCAGTTTTTCAGACGACGTCTTCCTTTACCGTAGGTAATACTGATAGTAATGACCAAGACCAACTTCAGACGAATAACTCACCGAAACTCACACTTGTCGAAAATACAGCCACGCTGCAAAATCTTGAACTACTGAATATAATTTCCTTTATGATAACAATCAAAAGCACATACCATGTAACTGCGTGCATTCACTCAATTCTTTACGTAGGAACAGAGAGTAGTAACGAGTACATAACACGGTCACCGTTGTTTTCAACACAAAACAAACGAAACCCCGCAGTGTTTATAGATATCTGATTGAGAAAGTTTACCAATCACTCTAATCGTTTGATAAAAACGTTATATAAATGTTACAACTCGGGGCTACGTTATTTCCCTTCCCCTTGGACCGCGAAAGCGAACGGACGTGCATCCCGTACATAGTGTTTTGAATATTTTTTTAAATAAAGTATTTTTGGCATAAAATTAAATCGCCATAAAATTCACAAAATACTAGGCGCGCATAAATCGGAGGAACTGCACAAGACTCGGCGCAAAGAACGAGCAGGACAGCAATAGATAAGCTGAGCTTTGTCTGAGTGTCGTCATCTATTCCGATTGCCATACAACAGTGATAAGTTGTATAGACGGGTCAAGTTACGCTGGCGGATAGGAAAAAAGTACTAAATCCTCGATCGGTGACCATTACAGTGACCCCTACGCACCTCGCGCCGGCACGACCTACTCATAAGTATTGATCTCCTAGTACTTCTACACTGAGTACAATTCAACATGCCTCTTCAACGCTCCCCCCCGCCTACCTCACCCGCCCCCGCGCCCGCCCCTGAACTTGGCTCCACGGTATCTGAGGCGGTATGTGCACCTGAGATATGTGAATCGGATACTGCATCTGAGAGGAGCGGTAGTAGAAATGTCAGTGTTAGACATAAACGAAGACATGGCGATGATGACATCAAGGAACTCAAAGGGCTGATCTCGTCCCTATCTACTAAGGTAGACCAAAGCTTCCTAGAACTCAAACAGAAAAATGAAGAGCTTAAAACAAGTTTGCAATTTATGTCAGACAAACATGACTTGATTCTTAAAACTCTTAAAAACCTGCAAGAAGATAGGGCAGAAGATAAGAAGATCATACAGAAATTGGAAGAAAAGATTGAAGGTCTTGAGCGTAAAAGCAGATCGGCTACCCTAGAAATAAGAAATGTACCTATCTGCTTGCGAGATGAGAAGAAATTTGAGTCGAAGGAAGATGCCAGTTTGATAGTGAAAACCGTGTCGAATGCTGTCGGGGTGGATATCCAGGACTGTGACATAAAAGACGTATACAGAATCCAAACCCAAAAAGAAGGTACTAAACCCATCATAGTGGAGCTCAACAGTGTCATTAAAAAGGACAAAATAATACAGGGAATCAAGAATTACAACAAGAAGAAAACAAATGAAGAAAAATTGAATACTGGACACCTAAGTATACCTGGACCTGCCAAACCTGTGTTCATATCAGAAGCCTTAACACCTAACGCGCAGAAACTATTCTACGCAGCTCGACAGTTTGCAAAGGAAAATGGTTACATGTACTGCTGGACTTCACGCGGCTCCATACTCATGCGTAAAGCAGAAGGTGAGCCTCATGTTCGAATAGAATCAACAAACAATCTAAAACTCCTAAGTAAAAAATGACTATCCTGTACAGACTACTTCAAAGATATATCTCACAGTTTATTCATTATACAGTATTTTTATTCTAAGTCTAGTATTAAAGATAATATTCATGTTTTTTCGATGATAACTTATGTGGTGTACCCAAATAGTATAGTTTGCCAATACTTAACTATTTTTTGTTATATATGTCTGAGGTCTGTTCTTATAGACGCAGTCTCAATCAGTATTTCGCTGCGTAACGATATGGTTCATATATATAACTGCAATTCATTTAATTTTTTAATGTATAAAGCAAAACTTGTTATTAAACACTACACAAAAAAATCACACATACACACCCTAAACTTTCACATCAAGCATTACTACATACCTCATATTATAAATAAACTAAAAACACTAAATTCCAAATTCATTACTAAAGTACTTACACTATTTACACAGTTGATATTCTGCAGCACATACATAATCTGGACATTAACTATTAAAATTAAAATTCGATAAGGACAACTTAGATAAATTTATTGACTCTGTAGAATCATTTAATATCTCACGATCGTATGTCTGTATGCCGGACCAATGTTCGAAACATATAAACACCACCCAACCAACTTTGAACATATTGCATGTTAACATCCGAAGCCTAAATCGCAACTTTGATGGTCTTAATGTCCTAATACATTCCATTAACGTTAAATGTGATATAGTAATTCTCTCTGAGTGCTGGTTAAGCAAAGTAACAGATATACCTGTATTAGCTGGCTTTACCTCAGCTAAATCTTCTTTTACCAACCAAAACGATGGGGTGGTAATCTATGTTAGCTCTGATTTGACTCATAAAGTAGTTGAACCGGTTTTCCAGGATGCTAACTGCCTTGTTCTGAGGCTAGGTCTAGATATAGCTATTGTCGCAATATATCGTTCACCTTCTGTTAGAAATATAGAAAATTTTCTGATCTCCTTAAATAATATTTTAGAATCCCTGACATCAATAACAACTGTGGTTGTGCTTGGAGATTTAAATATAAATATTCGACCAAATAACAATGACCCAAACTCTGAAGAATATTTAAATACAATGGCGTTTCACGGACTCCTACCTGCCCACGTTTTCCCTACGCGCATTGAAAATTGTATAGATCATGCTTTCTTAAAAACAGATAAACCCTCTACTACCTTGGTACTAGAATCATTCATCACAGATCATGCACCTATCTTGTTTTGCACTGTACGAAACCCTCTTAATTCTACTAAACCTAAAAGTATGAAACGACATTTAAACCTGCCAGGAATTATTAGCTGCCTAGAAAACACTGACTTATCAGGTGTTTTAACTAACACAGATCCCAATCAAAGTACGGAACAACTCATCTCCATTATATCTGACGCAATAAACCAGCACAGCACGCTGAAAAAAATCCCAAACAGAAAGCTGACTATTAAACCGTGGATGACCGCTGGTCTCCTGAGGTGCGTGCGAAATCGGGACCAACTTCATAAAAAAGCAATGCAAAATCCCAAAGACCTTACCGCAAATATAATATATACCAGATACCGAAATTACTGCAATAATCTTCTGAAGACTATTAAATGCGACTTTGACCAAAAAGAACTCCTTAAGGCAAATGGCAACCCCAAAGCAACCTGGGATCTCATTAAAACTATCAGCTACAAAAACACCTCACCCATAAGTAAGTCAGGAGAACTTCTTAACATAGGTAGCGATCCAAAGTCGTCTGTCAATGCTATAAATAAGTATTTTGCAAACGTGGGAGCGGATCTTGCTAAGCAGGTTGCGCAGGGTCAGCGTATAACTAACCAAAACTTTGAATTTAGCAGCCTAATAAATCCTCAAGGTAATTCATTTGTATTACTAGAAAGTAATTTCTCAGAAATAGAAAATATAATTATAGAACTAAAACCTAATTGTGCAGTAGGCCACGATGGAATTCCAGCCTCAGTTATTAAATCTGCCAGACATGTACTTGTTCCAGCAATAACGCATATCTGTAATCTATGTATTACAAAAGGCATTTTCCCTGACACTTTTAAGAAGGCACTAGTCACACCAGTATTTAAGGGTGGGGATGGTGACCGTGTCGAGAATTATAGGCCAATATCTGTACTCACCACGCTGTCAAAAATTATGGAGAAGGTTCTGAACAAAAGGTTATTGAGTTATCTTGAATGCAACAATGTAATCGCGCCAAACCAATTCGGTTTTCGAAGAGGCGTATCAACTGAGGATGCGGTTCTTGAACTTACTAACCAAATTGTTAAGAATCTTGATTCCAGGACTAAAACTATAGGTATATTCCTTGATTTGGCCAAAGCTTTCGACACGGTCTCTACTCCTATTCTTCTTCGTGGCTTAGAAAGCCTAGGAATAAGAGATATCGCGCTAAAACTTTTCCGTGACTATCTTACAAACCGTAACCAGCGAGTTAAGGTAGACAATTACATCAGTGACGATGTGAATCTGACCTTTGGCGTACCACAGGGCAGTGTATTGGGGCCCACCCTCTTTCTTTTATTTGTGAATAGACTGTGTCAGCTGTCCATCCCACATTGCAAGATACTCGTATATGCAGATGACACTGCGCTTGTCATAAGTGGGGAAACATGGGAATCTGCTCACCATGCAGCTGAAAATGCTCTTGGAATAGTCATGGATTGGCTATCCTTGAACTTGTTAACGCTAAATGTGTCTAAAACCCACTATGTCCCATTCTCAGCGAACGCTGGTACACAACCTGTTATGCCGGATGTTAAAGTGCATAGCTGTCATCTTACACAACCTCCTACACAGACCCCTTGTAGCTGCCCTGCCATTCTTAGAAGCTCCTGTGTTAAATACTTGGGCGTACATATTGATAACACACTAAGTTGGCAAAAACACATCAGTATAACAGTTACTCGTGTTCGCAAATTAATTTTTCCTATGAAAAAACTAAGAAGAGTAGTTGCCGACCGATTATTAAAAACGATTTATTTTGCTCTAGCCCAATCACTTCTTAGCTATTGCATATCTGTTTGGGGTGGCACACTTAAAACCTATTTACTTCGTCTTGAGAGGGCACAACGAGCAATCTTGAAAGTCATGCTTTATAAACCGTACCGATACCCAACTACCCAGCTTTATAAAGATTCATCTGTACTCACTGTCCGACAGCTCTGTGCACTTAGCATCATTTTACGTGTTCACTCATCATTACCCTATGACCCGAGACTGCTAGAGCAAAATAAACGACGTAAAGATCCCGTATGCCCACGTGTCACCGTCAATACTGCTTTGGCGAGGCGTAGCTACCTGTATCTTAGCAACCACCTTTACAACCTTATTAATGAAACCTGTAACGTGTATTCATTACAGAAATTTAAATGTAAAACTGTAGTTAGTACTTTTCTTCAAAAATTAACGTACGATGAGACTGAATTGCTCTTTGCGAAAAAATCGTACTAGAGCGAACTGTCTTAGTGAGATTTCTTAAAAAAAACGGATTTAACTTACTCCCTTACCATTTATTTTTTAACACTGTATCACCTATGTAGTGCACAATACACACACACACACACACACACAAACACACACACACACACACACACACACACACACAAACACACACACACACACACACACACACACACACACACGAACACACACACACGCACACACGAACACACACGCGCGCGCGTGCGCGCACTTACTTACCTTTTAACTTGCTTTTTATTTTATTTACTTTAAACTTTTCATAGCTAAATTAAGTTTTTCTTTTTATGTTTGAAATATCACCCAGATAATGCAGCAAACTGCTAATAAACTGTAAGAGGGAGGCGCCTGTTTCTGTAACACAGTTTATACTAGCACAGAAACAGACGTTCACTCTGTCTCAAATTACGCATAGCATATAACATAATTATGGCGTTTTTATGTTTTTATTGAGATGGAAAACTTGTATTTGGCTTTTGTTAATAAAGATTATTATTATTATTATTATTATTATTATTTAGACGGGATCACATTTGTAATTTTACTCTTGATGGAAAAGTTTATTTGATAGATAAGTTACGCTATCAGACTCTTTTACGTTATTTTTAAACATAACCATAAATTATCTTCTAAAGTTGCCTTAAAACTAACGGCTTCGAAATTAGTAGCTGCTGTAATTAGTAGTAGCTGCTGTGTGCTGTGCTGTCGTGTGCTGTTGTAGCTCAATCGCATCTTATATTATTATACAGCATGTTTTTTTTACCGTCTCCCAAGTTTTTACAGTATGAATACCCATGAATACCACCCATGAATATGAACAACTTTCATTATGGCACCAACTCTGAGATCACGAAAATAAAATCAGCTGTTTCATGCATTTTGGTCAAGTAGGTATTGAACTTTTGTATTAAACAGCTGATTTTGATTTCGTGATTTCAGAGTTAGTCCTATATTGAAAGTTGTTCATAGTCATGAGTAGAACATTCTGAAAAAATTTGGAGCCTGTAAAAAAAACATCCAGTATAATGTCGAGCGAAAAATCATATCGAAAATTGTACTCATACACGCTGATTACTTACCATAACACAACTGTGTTGAATGGAACCTTGATGAACATTCGCGGTACAATTATTCAAAACTTTAATTTTGCTGTTTAATAAATGTACAAAGTCATTTCATGTTTTCCCATGATTATTTGCAACGCAAAATATTTCGAAGCGTGAATATAATATAAATGGAAATTACGAACTGCAGTGCCACCCAATGAAGAGGGCCAATGATGAGCATGAAAAGATAATCAGCCTGTAGCGTTCTCACTCGCTGTAAGTGGAATTGGGCAGTAAACCACCAAACGGGCCCAGTGCGGGTTAGTAGAGGTCACATATCTTTTTGTTCTATAATATGCCGGTTTCCTCAAGATGTTTTCCTTCGCCCTTTTGAGAGTATCATCATCTGCCTAGCCTTTTCCCAACTATGTTGGGGTCGGCTTCCAGTCTAACCGGATGCAGCTGAATACCAGTATTTTACGTGGAGCGACTGCCTATCTGACCTCCACAACGCAGTTACTGGGTAATAGGGTACCCCTAGGTAAGACTGGTTGTCAGACTTTCGGGCTACTGACGACCCGTAACGACTGTCAAAGATCCACGAATGACAGCCGGGACCAACGGCTTAACGTGCTTTCCGAGGCACGGAGGGGTCTTGGTATGTGAAGATGGTCACCCATCCACGGACTAACCGCGGCAAACGTAGCTTAACCTGATCGATCGACCCATGCGGCTGTTATTACTTAGCCACAAGCCCCTTTTGAGAGCAGTGGTGATGAAATAATTTACACAAAGTAGGTAAAGCGCCTGTCGGGGTTCGAAACCACGACCCACAACACGTATGTCGCGGTCGTTAACACTAGGCCACCACTGCTATGAACATGAAAATAAATAAAACAAAAACTTTAAAATCAAGTGAAAGTAATTGAATCATTCACCCTTGGTTGACTGGTAGAGAATGCCTAAGGCATTAAGTCCGCCTTTGTACCTTTTTTTTGTGTAGGTACGAAAAGTTTAAATAAATAAATAAATAAAGTTGTTAACGAACACGGAATCTAATTGGCAACACTTGACCATTGAGACAAACAGTCGAGACAAGGCGGAGAATCTAAATCAGGGTTCGGGGATCATGGAAAAACGTCTTGATTACGCCTGAATTAAATTTAATTTGTCGCGAGAGGTGCTCCACTCCTCTCGCTCTAATGAGTTCCCAACTTTCCTTCTTTGTGAGATTAAGCCCAAAAATTGTGCAAAACTTGAGCGTCTTCCGGTCCCATAGCGGATGTTGTTTGACATACATAGTATCTGGCGTCCTTGCCTGCCCCCGACAAGTTTTACGTTCGTTCTACAGCTGTTTACTTAAGTATGCTCGGTGGAATTAAAACTTAGAAGAAGTTTGTGTAGCTGAAGTGATTTCCTTAACTCACGCAGCGAACTTTTTTTTTTTAATTTATAGATAGACATGGTGTGTTTAGTTGGTTTCGCATAAATTATGACTGCTTTTTATTATTGTAAACATTTTTGAATTATTTATGTTCTTTTGTTGATTTATTTAACTGCGTTATTAGTATATTACTACATACCAACTTCATGTATTAACTATTTGCATGCCATCATTACATGGCGGCATGTATCTTTGCACTGCAATTTTATTACATCATATTTTGTGTCTATCAAATATGGAAATAAACGATTTTGACTTGATTTGATTTGATATGGCTGCGCACCGACAAGTGTACAATTTATACGAATCTATCTTTATCTTCGCCCCGAACCCAGATCATAATATAATGATTGTATGTATGTACCTATGTTAAAATAGCAATTTCAATATAAAATCTTGTAAGCTTTCTGCGGGACAGGTCTGCCTAGTGCAGGAAGTCTGGAAATAGCTCTTATGTTAAGAAAATAATATTTTTAATACATAATACTCGTACTTAATATTCTGTAACCCTTTTTTTGTTATTATTTCGGTAAGTACGTCTCTAACCCAAATAAAAATATTTTCGTTTATTATGGAAAGCGAAACTGAAATAATTTCACATTCAAAACGTTACAAAACAGATTTTTTTTTCACTAAAACGCTCAACCAAGTTACTACTAGGTATTTAATTCTGCTGCGAGAAACTCATTGAACCGAAACTGCGTCTGCTGCGCTCAATATTGTTGGAGCAATAACTTTGAAAATACGTTTAAACTGACAAAATTTATAGCACGAACGCTGCCACAAATAAATATGGAAACATTCTCTGCAGATGACAACTGCGAAGTCAATGTTTACTTAATTAAACACCAAGGCAAAATACATCGAGCTAAAAGCTTTGTTTTAATATAAATCAGAAATGAGATTAACAAAATTACAACAGAATGTTTTAAAATCCTTCAAGCGAGGAAAATATTTAACGTAACTGCGAAATTTCATTAAGCTGGTACTAATTAAAGAGCAGTATTGTGGCTGAAAATTCGGCGCCAGAACGTAAATGTGGCTTGTTCAAATTATATCTGCTAGTTATCATGTACCTACATGAAACATATACAGATATTGTTGCGAATTAGCGGGAAAATTAACCTTTCTAATAAGAATAAATGGAGCTCCGTATACGATTATTAAGTAGTAAACTTGGGATAATCATTTATTACAAACTAACTTAGTAATTAAGTTGTTGAACTTTGCTAATCAATCAATTTTAATGAAAAACCGCACCCAACTTCCAGTTCTGGGGTTCTTAATAAAGCAATAGTATCATAAAACGGCTAGATAAACCTGTATTTGGGTCGTTCGGTTCTTACGATGCGATCACCGTTCACGAGGGGAAGGTGAACGAATGATGTAACAGAAACTGAACTAACAATAAGAAAAGAGCTCCATTTCGTATGGCGGCGAAATATTGTCCCGAAATGCCGTAGATCCCAGTACAAATAATACTTTACTGGGGACATATCCTCACGTACCCTCGCAGGGCATCTTCGACAGGCTTCTCTAGTTAAGCCTCACATATTTACTGATATTGATACAGGGAACAACCCGCCAAGATGACAATTACTCGGCTCGATGGCTGAGTCAAATCTCACTGGATATGACACATTAAACAAAGCAAATGAAACTAACACTTTTTTGACAATATGCACATGTAGTCTAGAAGATGGTTAAATAATAAACAGAACATATATTTTTTATTAACATATCTTTCGTAGCACCTATGTTAGCGGATATCATCATTCGTCAATGAGCACACCTACGAACTCTTCTACTACGAGTATCTACGCTACGCTCTAAGCTACGCGCCACGACTACTACACGCCACGACTACTACGCGCCACGACTACTACGAGCCAGAATGCTACATCACCTATGTATAATTAATTTCAGCGGTTACAAGTGTTAAAACTTTCACCCTCATGTAATGTGTGCAATAAGTACACTAAGCGTTGTAACATAATGGTAATATTTATGGTGTGAAAAACAGTTACGGAATTTAGTTAGAAACTCATTTAGATGGTAGATTAAAAGTCGGTTAAGCCTAAATCACCCGTTAGCGCGAAACGGTTAGGGTGCGAAAAAGTTATTTAGAGGTTTGAACCAAACACTAATTTGCGTGCGAACAGAGCAGTTTAGCAAACCGCATCGGCTATTAAATAAAGTAAACGACATTAATGTCGGACCTTTCTAGTGGCGATGTATCTGTGGCATACGACAAAACCGCTGAATTTCCCAGGAGCGCTATACACAACATACAGCGAAGAAGAATAACTGGAGTGAATGCAAAATGAAAATTATCATACAAATTCGCCATCTTATATGAACCGAGGTATTACTGTCACAGTATAAGTATGCAAAAATATGTAAGGAGAACGCGGTTGCTTTTACGGGGCGGCGAAAATACGCGACCGAATATTGGCTACGTATTCGCGCGCGTAAATTTTCAGCACTTGTAATTTGCATCCGTAAAATAAATAATTGTGGCACGTCTTTGTTGGGACTTCGATGTCTCCGGGGCTTTGTTGGCGTTTGTCGCCGAATCGTCGGCTGATGTATGGAAATTGTGTTGAATATTTTCTTGTATCTCTGTAAGCGTTGAGTTTGTTGGAAGGGCTTTATGCTTTTTGAAGCGCGTATTTGAGTGTTGAGTGATGGCATGGCAGTGACAAATGCGGAGATTAGTGTATATTATGGATAGTATAGAAGAGATTAGTAGGTATAGAAGAAGATACCTAGGTACAGACGCCAGCAGTTCAAGCTACCCAAAACTGTCAAATTTTCCCAATCAACTTTAAACCTTATATTTCAGCGATAAAGTTGAGTAGCTTGATGTGCTGGTGTTTGTACATAATAATATGTTAGATAAACGATATGTAGGTACCAACATAGATATTTAGGTATCCACATTATACCACAATGATTTTAAATGCATAAACAGGTTCGTTAATGCGTTTGCATTATTCAATCAGTTCGGTATTTGTATGGACTTTATTATAAACAGGCATAGGTAGATACCTAACTAAACAAGGTCATATACTTCCTACAGACCTCGACATTATTACGAGTAAGGACCTACCTGGCCATAAGCGACGGCTTTTTCTTTCAGTTCAAAAACCTCTACAAAAATCCTCTTGAACAGAAATATGAATTAAACATACCGTACCTACAAGTTAATAAAGTCAGAGTACCCTTAGTCTAATAGCTGAAGTTAGCGTAGGTAGGTAGGTACCTGCAAGAGTGCATCGAACAGCATCGAATAAGCGATGAGGTCGAGTGCGGCGACAGTCTCTTGACGCCCAGTGAGGGAAATGAGCAGAAAACATCGATAGTTGCCGGGCCGCTGAGCACAGCAAATGTGATATCCAGTCTTGCGAAAAAGTAGGCAGGTATGTTATAGGTATAATTTTGAAGAACATATAGGTACAACTGTATAAAGATCTTTTGGCGCGTTGCAAAAATAACGTACCTAGTGGAACTAAGGCCGCCATCTTGTTTAACCTTCAAGCGGGCGCGCGGTCATTTGTAACGCCAGCGGTCGCGCGTAACCTAAAAGACCTATAGGATATTTCAAGGATTTAAAACACTAATTATTTAATATTTTTTGTATTTATCACATTATCATTATGTTAGGACATAAACAAAATTATAAAATCAAAATAAAATTCTAATTTTCTTTGAATTTGTAAGCAATTTGGCATCATAAATGTATCGAGGATCGATCGAATCGCGGTCGATTCGACGCCGCGCGACTGCTTGAAGGTTAATCAATACATTTTAGAAAACAATTGCACAAATGTTTACCAACAGCGCCCTCTGTCAATGTCATTCAAGCGACAAAAGATCCTTGTAGAACTTTATGCACAGACGCAAGCACGTCAAGCTACTAGAATCTGTCTTTCTTTAATAGATTTCAACTTTATCGTTATTAGCATTAGGTTCAAGGTTGATTGGGAAAATTTGACTGTTTTGGGTAGCTTGATGTGCTGGCGTCTGTACATAGATTCGTTAGTCAAAAGTTGTCATAGGTCCGTCCTCCGTGTGCGATCTGTGAAGGAGAGGTGTTGAGTCGTTAAGGTAGGACAAAGTGATCTGGCGTTGCACAGAGGGATAGAAAAAAGAAAGAAAATCCGTTTATTTGCGGTAATCCGAGGGGACCGCAGATAGGTATTTTAAGACGCAATGGTACC
Source organism: Eremobia ochroleuca (assembly GCA_949629135.1). Taxonomy (NCBI): domain Eukaryota; kingdom Metazoa; phylum Arthropoda; class Insecta; order Lepidoptera; family Noctuidae; genus Eremobia; species Eremobia ochroleuca. The sequence continues at coordinate 4,379,425 of OX451392.1, forward strand.
CCTTCTATGTGCAGATGGTGAATACCGGGGTTATGTTAATGAGGTAAAAATTCCCACACTCCCTGGTTTTATCCCCAAAGACCGGGCGTCTTTTGAAGGTTTCAAACGAAAACAAAAAGGAAAAAGGGATATACAACGTGTAACGTTAAATGCGCAAAACCTCAGACACCCCAACTGATTTTTAATTCAATTGACCTATTTCAGAGAGGAAATAAGTCATTGAAAAAATTGTAAAGGTTTTATGTACTGTTTTAGTTTTACTGGCCATTCTGATCGTTTCTTGCATCTGCGACGACGCTTTACCGAGTGAGTAGTCGTCACCCCGGGCCGCTGCGCCGCGCTGACTTTGGCTTACTTGACCTATTAATAAATAGACACGGCAACGTTAATAATGAAGATTTTTTGAAAAATGTGACCTATATTAAAAAGTGGTTCAATTATTTCTGCTCGTTATTCTGCACCCTAATTGCGTAACACACTATTACTCTCAATTTGAATCATTTTGAAGCATATTGCAAATCCATTGCTCCATATGTCGGAAAAATGCGTCTGCTCAACAACGTAAATAACGCAATGAATGTTGTTGAACTGTCAAAATGAAACCCATTGCTACTTATAGTGTGTTACGCAATTACCCTGCTGATCAAACTATATTCAAGTTTTGCGCATTTAACGTTACACGTTGTATATACAACGTGTAACGTTAAATGCGCAAATCCTCACACACCCCAACTGATTTATAATTCAATTGACCTATTTCAGAGAGAAACTAAGTAATTAAAAAAATTGTAAAGGTTTTATGGGCTGTTTTAGTTTTACGGGCCATTCTGATCGTTTCTTGCGTCTGCGACGACGCTTTAACGAGGGAGGAGTCGTCACCGGGCCGCTGCGCCGCGCTGACATTGGCTTGCTTGACCTATTAATAAATAGACAAGGCAATGTTTTTAAGGAAGATTTTTTTAAAAATGTGACCTATATTAAAAAGTGGTTCAATTAATTCTGTTCGTTATTTTGATCAAACTATTTTCAGGTTTTGCGCATTTAACGTTACACGTTGTATATACAGCGTGTAACGGAAGGGGGGTATCAACCCTGAAGGAGGTGAATGTGCTCATGAAACTCAACAACTTTCCCCAAAGAACATAGGTCGAAATATGAAAAAAAAATTTGGCCCTCCCATAGTAAATCAATCAGCTGGTAGTCAGTTTTGTAAGGGAGGGCCAAATTTTTTTTTCATATTTCGACCTATGTTCTTTGGGGAAAGTTGTTGAGTTTCATGAGCACATTCACCTCCTTCAGGGTTGATACCCCCCTTCCGTTACACGCTGTATATTATATAGATATTGCTGGATGGATAATGTCTGTTTTCTACAAAGTATCAGAATCATTAGGTAGGTATGTGTTCCATCGTAGATCCTGGAGATGGAGACTGGAAATTCCCTCAGATGAGAGTGGAGATCTGTAAAAGTATCACAACCCTTAGTGCGATAGGTGGAAACGTTAAAAGTTTGAGATGTGGGGCAACCCGTAGACAATAATCTATGAAACTGCTCGCATTACCTAGGTTGCACTTACTTAGGTTACGTGCGTTACCTACATCGAGGTCCTAGAACACCGCCCTGTGTGTACGCTAGTGGTGTTTTATTGAGTAGGTAACCTTTACATTCCACCGACAAACTAATAAATGATTTATTATTATTATTTATCTACCAGCAACTTACCGCTACCTAAAATAAGAGGCCTGAGTCGGCATTCCAGTCTGATGCAGCTGTTGTCCCGAAGTAGTCATTCAGATGAATTATTTAGCCTAACCGATAACTTATTCCAACCTACTAAAGCAGTCAGTATCGCATAGGTACCTAGCTCATGAGGCCAACACTAAATTTAAAATAACATCGTCGATTCGCACGGTTGCTTCCGCCGTGCTGATCAATTAATTAGCCAACGGCAACCGATGTACGCTTGATGAAATACTCAACGACTTTAAACAGGATTCAGTACGCCTGCCTATTTTAGAACAACTCATTAATGTATGAGAATGTTTGTTGTTGGATTTTAATAGGGTGTCTCGAGTTGAAAAGTATGCTTGAGGGAGGCGAAACGGTTTTTAAATGTTAGCGTAGGTAACGGTTAAGTTGGTAAAAGCAGTTAAGAATAAAATATTTGCTGGTTAAAAGGCAGCAGTCTATCATACACAGGTACCCTAGACGCGTAGATAGATTTGGAGTGAAGCTAACCATCCAGAAGCAGAATTGATTGAGCTATTTAGGAATTCTGCTGGGTAATTGCGTAAGGGCCTACGCAGACCGGGACGGCATGGCAAGGGATTTAAAATTTTACTAATAGACATTCAGACGTATCGATTTAGAAATACGACATAAATTGATGTGCTTTAATATGATGCCGTGGCATCGAAAGGGATTTCATTGCACGGCATTGAAAGACGCGCCACGGCTTCCGCGGCGGGATGCCGTGGCGTACTGCGGTGCGGTAGCGGGTAGGCAACGGCATGCCAAGGACTCCGGCGCTCGTGGTTGTGACATACCGCGAGGTGAGGCGGCGGGGGTATAGAAGCGGGAAGTGTATCGGGCAGCAGGAGCTGCCGAGGCGTGCTTTGTCGTGCCACGGCACGCCGTGGCATGCCGTGGCAAAGCGCTGGAATGCCGCGGTATCTAAGCGGTTAGTGTGCGCTGACTGACGGCAAAATCCCTTGCCATGCCGTCCCGATCTGCGTAGGCCTTAACACACTATCACAACAACACTATAACACAGTAAATAAATATACAGTAGGTTATCTAAGGCCGCCCGCCGAGTTATTAGCCTACTCTTGCGTTGATACCCAGGGTTGTCACTTTTACTTTTAGTTAATATTTTCGAACAAGCTCAAGTATAAACGGGATACACTATGCTCAAGTATAAACGGGATAGAATTATTTTTGACGAAATTTGTTTACATTTTAGACGACGATACGCGCATCGACTTAATAAGTCGATGTACACACAAGTATTCGACTAAATAAGTCGATCGTCAGACTACCGGAACCATATTTGGATTGAACAACACATCAGACAATAGAAAAAATAATAATTTCAAAAGCAATTAATTTGCAATATTAATTATTGTGAAATTGCCCTTATTACAACTATACCTACGCGACAAATACGTTTACCTAAACGATGTTTCGTACTCAATCCTCTGTTTTATAGTAAAACTAGACTTCTTAAAATAAACTTTAGCTCTAAACATAGTATTCAGAAAAATGCGACTCGGCTACGCTATTAATAAAGCAAATAAACTGTGAAATAAACAATACAATACCACATTTTCTAATAATATTTAAGTATAAGTAGGTACTTACATTTCTGGCTGAGTAGGAAGTATGAAGAATGATAAGTCCGGGTTTGCGAAATCATTATTGAGGCACCCGAAAACACTACAATATTTTTTTCCCCTTTTTGAAGTCATGATACTCGTAATTTACGAGTAAGTGGCCGCCGCCGGCGAGAGTTGACGAACGCAAGCGGTCATGTAGCGTACGCGCGTGCTCACAGTCGTGCTGCACAGCCCGCACTGCCGCCACCTTATTCCCCCATATATTATGTTAGCGTGTGCGTGAAATCGCGTGCCGACATGGCGCGCGGCGCGCACGCACACATTCAAACCGAGAGCGGCACGTTTGTATGAAGATGTTTTACTGTATATTTACTGTGACTATAACAACATTCATTGCGTTATTTACGCTACTGAGCAAAACACATTTTTCGAAGCTATTAAAAATTATTCAGATCGAGATTGATGGTGTGTTACATAATTAAGAGTGCTGATTACAGTACAATTTTTAGTCCGTTGTATAAAAAATCTGAAATAGATGATGGTGCGCAATCACCGTCTAGTGAAGATGTGTAGCTCGTTACTATCATATGAAGAATATGTACTCTAGACAAAGGATTACGATTACTTGTACTTCGAAAAATATATGAAAAGGTTTGAAATGTTAAGGTTAGAAAGTTTATAATCATTCTTAAAGGCATTTTCAGATGTAAGCTATAGTATGGCTGTCGTTGCGCTCGGTAGCGAAGCCGAATCAGTGAGCGATATCGCTGTCGCGCTCGGTAGCGATACTGCAGTGCTATTCTGTAAAAATCTCACCGTGCGAACTTAGGTGAGCGGGAAGTGAGCTCTGTCATTCCGTAATGGTAGGTATTGATACTATTAAGTGCTCACTTCACTTATGATTTCACGGTGAGACCGGCTGGTCCGCCACCTTCGCCACCAGGCATATGACTGTCGCGCTCGGTAGGTGCTCGGTAAGCGATATCGCTTATATCTGAAGAGGTACTCGAACATAAATAATTTGAATAATATTTGCGAAATATTAATGTTTAGCACTGTCTTTCGTCAAGAAAATGTGAAACAAATTCGCTTGAGATCGATTCTAGCATTCGATTAATGAACTCACTCAAAGCATTTATTCCAATTAAACCATATACAAGCACTATTGAACTGTCGATCAGTTAGCCAGAAAGTTGAAGTCGCCCATTCCAAAACGTAGATCTCTGTGAAGAATAACCGGCATAAATTCCAAGGACACTCTTTTAAATCCAGATATTACAAAATCCTGGGTACATTATTCTTGTTGCTTCTATATGGGAGAACAGTGTAAAAAAAATAAATGAAAAAACAATTCAAAATATAAGATTTAGGGCCGATCCTCACTATAATGCCGTTCATAGTTCGTCCTCGATCCGATTTCGGTCTGGTAAAGTCGTATCATGTTCACATTATACAATCTGACTCTGCCGGTCGATTCTGTAAAAATCTCACCGTGAAATCATAGGTGAAGTGAACTTGAAGTGAGCAATCAATAGTGTTAATCCCTAGAATTAGTCTACTGAATCTCACTTCACGCTCACTTCACCCAAGTTCTCACGGCGAGATTTTTATACATACAATAGTACTAGGTACAATTGTTATAGTGAGGATCGGCCCTTATCGCGATTGGAATGGGATTCGAGCGAAACTTGACTGTTACGGATAGTATGAATGCACACAGATATTTTTTACTTGATAATATTTTATCAAACCAAGATTGGACTGAGAACGAACTGTTAACGGCTTTATAGTGAGGATCGGCCCTTAAAGTCTAAGCTGACGGCGCTCGTTCATAATGAGTCGCATGACGATGATATAACTTTTTCTTTGAAACGATCAAACTAACTTACGTACAGTAAAACAAAGGACGAAAACAACGAAAGTAGTCGAGAAAAATATTTATTTCATTAGAATATAAGCTGTCATTACATAGTTAATACATTATTGTACTTGCCAGATCAACTTTGTTTGAACACGATAAAGTTAAAATTTAATTTTATAGTTCTTACAACTAGCGAACAACGTAGATATCAGCTGGTCGATTCTGTAAAAATCTCACCGTGAAATCATAAGTGAAGTGAGCTTGAAGTGAGCAGTGTCAATAGTGTTAATCCCTAATGACAGCTCACTCCACGCTCACTTCACCCAAGTTTGCACGGTGAGATGGTTACAGAATCGCACGGCAGGTTTTCTTATAATGTTTAGTAAGTACCAATCACTTATTATAGAGGGTAGAAGAAATGCAGTGTTTATTGCGCCGACCCCAAATATATTGGGATAAAGGCATGAGACTGACGATGATGAATGATGGCCTACTTTTGAAAAATAAATGCTTTTCGCTCATTTTGAGATTCATGCTAAATAATGCAATGTTTATAATTATAACGTTTATATCTGGAATGCTCAATACTTTTGCACTTTTTTTTTATATAATGATCTAATTCGAGATTTCTGCATTTCTTCTGCCCAATATCTAGAATACCTATAATAAAACTGTTACGTTTAATAAATGCAAATATACGTAAATAAACTAAATAATACACATATAAAAATATTTCAATTTAATAAAATTTCGAAAATATTCTTGGATCATGAAAATTTAATTATTTTTCACTGGAAACTTTGGTTTTGTTATTAGAAACTAAGATACTTAAAATCTAAGTTAATTGATAAACGTATTAATGCCACACAGAGATTCTAAAATTATATGGCTAAAAAGTCCATTCAATATAAAAAGTTAGACTGTGTGCAAAAGCAACTTGCATCTCTATGGAAATAAAAAATACATGTTTGACTTTTATAATCTGTGCTGAAGTGTTACCAGCCTCAAAATATTTGTATCACATTTATCTACTTCTTATTTACTGATAAACAATGTTTCTTGACTTTCCTTAACTATTTTAGCTGCTTAGTACATTTTTTTATTTTATTTTATGACTGGTTTATAAAACTCTTTCAGGGAAAAGGGGATTTATCGAGCACACTTCCAATTTTCAAAGAACTAACATTACCAGATTTTTTTTACGAAAATAAATCTTATACTGACAACAGCTCAATTACATCGGCGACTCGGTGCACCAACGCATTATTTTCTTCTGAGAATGGAAGACTTCGAAATAGCTGAGATTAACTTCAACACTTAACTTTTAAACAACATTTCTGAGCAACACAGCTTCCTAATTTAAAATTCATCATGGCGGGCGAGCGCTTCGCCGAAGTCAGTTGCTTGCGAGCCGACAAAGAGGTCGTATTTGTCGAGAATCTCTGTTTTAGTGAGTTTTTCGTCGGCGTCTGTGTCTGCTTCGAAGACTAGGTGTCTCGCTTCTGCTTCGGCGTGGTCGAACTCGGGAGGTGCGATCCAGTCTTTGACTTCGTTCTCGTCCATGAAGCCGTCCTTGTCTGTGTCTCTGTTGAAAAGTGGAGTGTTTAGTTGTGACTTCTTCGTATCCGATAGCCCTACAGTACGGCCGTCGAGAGAATGCGTTCCTGACACATGTCAGTGCGATAATTCTAATATCTAATATAAACATCAAATTCACAAAATACGTATTCGTTTGTATGAAACTGACAGGTTTCAAGAACGTATTCTCTCGTCGGTCGCATTGTTGTCAATGCATGTGAAGGATTTTTGTTTGAGTTTATTTGAGGGCCCCAATAAGTACAATGAGAAATCCAATGACATAATTTAGATTGAAAGTAGAATAAGTAGGTAAATGACATCATTAAATTGTTATCCTTGATAATGACATCATTAAATTGTTATCCTTATTTTATTCCTCCAAAAATTTCTTGGGCACTGAGTTAGTCTAACTACCTACAGGGTGTCCAATAGGAAGTTGCTGAAACTAATTGGCTGTTATTTCAAAACACGTGCACAGAATCAGAAAAACCAAATTGCTTTAAATAGAGGACACTCTGCAATTTTAAACGCACATAAATATAAACTCAGTCAAATATTTTTTATGTCAATTTATTACATCTTATAAAAATAACGAAAAGTACAGTGATTAATGATGGATATTTTCGAAGGCGAACCGTTAGATTGTGCACAAAAATCAATTCTCTTTTGAAAACTGTGAAAAACTGTGTCCAACATGTCATTCATAATGCCGCGAACCACTTCCTGGATGGCCGCGATCAGTTCTTCTACTGTGCTGGGGTTTTAGCGTAACAATGATCTTTTATGTAATCCCACAAGAAAAAATCACAAGGGTTTAGGTCCGGTGAGTACGAAGGCGTTTAAGTTCTTCGGCTTCAAACATTCCCGTAATAATGTTACAAAATTCGATGCGTTTTGTCATGGCATGTTCAGTTAACAATTGATGAGTGCTTATTTTATACGTATGAAACTTTAAAACATATTTCAAAATGTTGTGTAATAATGATTTGGTTATTTTTAATGCATGAGCAGCTTTCCGAATCGAATCATTTGGATTTTGTTTGAAATAATTCTCAACTTCGTTGATCTTCTCTGGTGTAGTCACCGTAACAGATGGACCTGGCAACTCGTGTCTACGGTCCTGGAGTGTACCATACTCCACGAAGTTATCGACTATCCTAAAAAAAATAACGTAAAATTACTTCAATGCAGTTTAATTGAATTGAAACACAAGTTGTGTGATAGATGAATATGAATAAATATTAAATTCTTACCTTTTCAGAGTGTTTTCGCAGGCAACTCTATGAGCTCCAAACTTAGTACGAAACCCTGTATACGTCTTACTATAAAATTTTCCCCCCGAGAAGAAGCACTCAATAAGATATACTTTTTCTTCCGTGGTGAGCTCACTCATTTTGACGCGCGAGTACTTGCTTCAACCACGGCTGGAATAAAACTGCGGGGCCTCAGGTGTGCGCCTTAGAAAAAGGGACCCCTATTGTATTCATGGAGGGAAGAGACACTTATTTAGTTTTAGCAACTTCCTATTGGACAGTGTACTTGTAAAAAGGCTCAATAAAAAAATTAAAAGAATTTCATACATATTCCATCATCTGCCTAGCCTTTTCCCAACAATGTTGGGGTCGGCTTCCAGTCTAACCGGATGCAGCTGAATACCAGTATTTTACATGGAGCGACTGCTTGTCTGACCTCCACAAACAAGTTACTGGGTGATACAATACCCCTAGGTAAGACTAGTTGTCAGACTTTCGGGCTTCTGACTACCCGTAACGACTGTCAAAGATCTACGAATGACAGCCGGGACCAACGGCTTTATCTACTTTTACAAATATTATCGTTCTCTCCCTCAGATCCTCTCTTCTTTCTTCCATACATAGTTAATGAAAATAAAATAAGAACTGACCTGTACCCATGGAACTGTTCCCTCTCCTGCTTGACCCAGTCAGGCTCGTCTTCGTCCTCGTCATCCTCAGGTTTATACATGTCACCGATGTACTCATCCAGGGACACCTTGCCGTCCTGCAATATTGAATAAAAAGCTTTTAGATTTATATGATTGTATAAAAGTAATACTGGGCGTAGTTTCCTTTTGTAAAGAGGGCGAACGCAAGTTCACTATTTACTGAGCAAAGGTTTTAATACTTTTCATTTGATTGCGAGCCTTGTAAACGCCATTTCAAGGTACCGACACTATCAGGAGTAGACTTTCTAAAACCTGTATTACCTAAAAAGACACTCATTCAAAGTCATCTTTAAATAAGCCAGTCTATTTTAATATAAGGTTTCTGTATTAGCAACATTTATTTATTAAAACTAGAAGTTTAATTATTATTGTTACATTCACTATGGGGTTTATTTACAAAACTATTGATTTATTTAAGTAACGTTAAACGTCAAAAATGTATGGATGAACAGTCGCTAATAAAAAAAAAAACATAAACGTAACGTTTATGTTTTTTTTTTATTTATACAGGAAAATTTTTTAGTCACCGTCCAAATTTTGATATATTACTCTTTGGCGAAAATCATTGAATACTTGTTTTTTTCTTTTAGTATCACTCAATACAAAAATATTGAGATATCATACCACAAAGTAATCTATAAAAAGTTTATGTTTCTGGACACTGCCGCGCCGTGCGTACGCGCTTGATGAAGTTGCGCGGGCCGCCCCGCCCCGCGCGCCGCCGCAATTCATTGATAACACAATAATAATCAAAGTTGCAAATTTTCCCTTCATACTTTCACGGGCTTAGGACCGTCAATAAGCAAAAGCTTTGTGCTATGTTCATTAAGATTAGAATGTAATCCTTAATTAATCAATTACAAATAAAGTAAAAATAAACTAGATAAATAAGAACTTTAGACCTTATTAAAGCCGTGCCAAAACGTTTTGGCACGTTAAAAAAATTGAATCAACTTATGTACAAATAATTAAAAATTTAATCAAAATCATCTTAGAACAATCACATTAACAGTACTTTAATAAATGTTCAAAATGCATACCGTTTCTCTCTAAACAGAGTCTTGCACGTTTATGCACATTTTTTTTAATTTTGTTGAGCACTACAGTGTCACTTTTCACTTGGTCGAATGCACGTACAATTTGCTCTTTTAATTGGTCTAGGCTTTGGGCTTCCTCCACATACACTCGTCGTTTTATTTCGCCCCACAAAAAAAAGTCACATGGAGTAAGATCTGGTGACCGGGGTGGCCAGGCGACGGGCCCCCCGCGACCGATCCAACGATCACCGTGTTCTATGTTTAAATAATCACGAACGGCGGCGGAGTAATGAGGCGGTGCACCGTCTTGCTGATAATAAAAATCTCGAAGGGAGATTACCGGCACGTCATCCATGAAATCAGCAATTACTGTGCGTAACATATCTAGGTACGTGCCCCCGGTCAGCCGTCCCTCAATGAAATATGGCCCCAGTATTCTGTTGCCGATAATTCCAGCCCACACATTTGCGCTAAACCGCACTTGGTGATATGTTTCTCGTATCATGTGTGGGTTTCGAAATGACCACCAATGTTCATTATGCTGATTATACAGCCCCACTCGAGTAAACAAGGCCTCGTCAGTCCACAATATGTTAGCATCGGGGTGTGCGATCAGCCACTCGCAGAAGGCTCGACGGGGAACGGCGTCTGCGTCGTTCAAGGCCTGTGCCTTTTGAAAATGGTACGGGTGCAATCCAGCAGTATGGAGAAGTTTCCACACGGCATATTGGCTTACGCTGAAGCGCTGCGCTGCATCTCGCGTACTCGATCTAGGGCTCCGTTCAAAGAAATCGAAGATATCTTCTTCGATCTCTACTGCGAGTCTCGGCCTGCCACGTCCTTGAGCGTGTGTAGGAGCTATAAATTGGCCATGGTCTAATAGCCTCTGATTTGCGGCCAAAATCGTTTGGCGATTAGGTACTGAAGGATTTATTATCCCTTGATTGCGAAGGCGAGGAACACTTTCTGCTTCGTACAGTCTCTGGGCACCGTTCAAACTTTCACCACTAAGTATGTAAGATCGCACCATTTCGTAATACTCGCGGTAGGAATACATCGTAAACAAATTCACGATAGCGCGGGGCGCCGCCGGCGGGATGCGCGGGAACACGGAAGGAAGCGCTTGCGTCGCGAAAGGGGGCGCGGGGCCGACTAACGATGATGTGACGCGCACAGGTGTAGCGGGGCGGGGGTAAGCGGGGTGTGCGCCGCTGCCCTTTTCATTGATGATTGCGCGGCAAGTGTAGTATTATTATCGTTTAACTTGTGACCACGCAGAGCGGATAATTCTTTCGAGAAAATGATTTAATATCAAAATTTGACGTATCGATTTTTTTTCAAAAATGGAGTTAGTAAATGATACCTAATGCATAGAAAAAATTTAGACGGTGACTAAAAAATCTTCCTGTATAAATAAAAAAGTATATCTATAATTTTTATGGTGAACATAATATAGAGTATTCTATCTACATGTCTTAATTATTATTATTATTGTACAGACGCCAGCACATCAAGCTACTAAAATCTGTCAAATTTCGTCAATAGATTTTCAACTTTATCGCTAAAGCACGAGGTTCAATGTTGACTGGGAAAATTTGACAGTTTCGGGTAGCTTGATGTCCTGGCGTCTGTGCAACTTCTTTATGCATACGAAGTTTTCCTGTTATAAGTGATAGTTGCATACACATTTTGCATGTTACCTTTAGCATAAAACCAGTGTGGACGATTGTTGCTGAACCAATAAAATAAATAAATAAATACAATGTGTAACGTTAAATGCGCAAAAACTGAAAATAGTTTGATCAGAACAACGAGCAGAATTAATTGAACCACTTTTTAATATAGGTCACATTTTTCAAAAAATCTTCATTAAAAACGTTGCCGTCTATTTATTAATAGGTCAAGCAACCAAATGTCAGCGCGGCGCAGCGACCCGGTGACGACTCCTCTCTCGAAAAAGCGTCGTCGCAGACTTCAGAAACGATCAGAATGGCCAGTAAAACTAAAACAGTACATGAAACCTTTACAATTTTTTAATGACTTATTTTCTCTCTGAAATAGGTCAATTGAATTAAAAATCAGGTGGGGTGTCTTAGGTTTTGCGCATTTAACGCTACACGTTGTATAAGTATGTTGTTATTACCTTATCTTTATCGATGTCCTCCATAGTCTCGAGTACGACGACGTCCCTCATTTCGGAGTGGTCCTCCGGATGAAGGAACGCGGCGAACTCTGTGTGGTTCAACGCGTCATTTTCGTCGGCGTCTGAAGATAAAAAGCAGTTATTTATTTTCGGATTTTAGTTTAGTATGACTAAAAGAAAAATTGTCTGAAATTTTTCTTTTCGTCGACTTTGTCCAGAAACAACCAATACACAAAATACATTAAAAATCCTAAATACGCCCGCAATTGATTAGTGATATCTTGTTTTTTTTTTTTCGTCTACGGTGCATATGCTGGCAGGAATATCGACGCGCAAACTGTAACCATGAATTCAGTACACGATTCTAGTGTAGAAAATTTTCGCCGATTATCAAAAACAAAATTTGCAGTTCCATACATTTTGAGCGTGTAGGGTCAAAATGTATGGAATAGCAATTTTTTTTTTTAATTACGCACAAAAAATTTCGCCTTTTTTGACCGTGTAGGGTCAAAATGTATGGAACAGCATTTTTTTTTTTAATAACGGACGAAAAATTTCGCCTTAGAGGGATTCAGAATTATGTAATTAACCTGTTAACCGCGCGGGACGTATAAATACGTCAAACTTAAACAGTAGCGTGTACGGAATTCCCCTGTTAACAGGTTGATAAATAAAATATATTTGAAGTTTCGATTGTATTCTATATTTTAGAATGACTAATTCTAATCTAACCTAATAATCCTGTTAACCGGGGAATTCCGTACACGCTACTGTTTAAGTTTGACGTATTTATACGTCCCGCCCGGTTAACAGGTTAATCTATGGTAACAGGATGTACGTCAATGTCTCCCTGTCACCCTGTATAAAATGAAAGGTCACCTATTATTATCTTTGGAATATTTTCTACAGACTTTGTGAAGACCTCAGATGACATCAAGACTATTACTTCGCATAAACTTATGATTGCCGTATCATTTATCGTACAGTAACAATCACAATTGCGATTCCTAGTTTACTGCCTACAGTCCCAACAATGACCTATTTCCTTCAATTGACTTAAACTTCCAATAGAACTATAATCAGGTCATACAATAACCATGTCGGTATGTTTACCACTTTATTTAAGTACTACTATAGTACACACGGACTTGGCATAGAAACTATGAAGTTAAAGCTAAACCAGTTTCAACGAATATGCAGCTTAAAAGAAAATTTAATACTTCAGTTATTTCATTGTGGAAATAATTAGATAAGAGAACAATTGATTGATTAATGAGGTTTTGTGTAGCGAAATTAAATAGAAAAGCGTGCTTCAGTAGCCTTTACTAAGGCCCGGGACGTATACTCGCGTGTTTCCACTTAGATTTGCCTAACAGGTCTTTTGAACTAATGCAAGACAATTTTTTTAAATACTTTTGTTCTTATTTTTAGGGTTCCGTACCTCGAAAGGTAAAAACGGAACCCTTATAGGATCACTTTGTTGTCCGTCCATCCGTCTGTCTGTCTGTAAAGACCCTTTTTCTCAGGAACGCGTGTAGATATCAAGCTGGAATTTATATCAAATACTCAGGTCTACTGTCCCTTGGAACTGTGAAAAAATCAAACTTCTAAGCCAACGCAATCAAAAGATACAGCTGTTTATGCCGCAAAGGTCATTGGGCATATCTGACCCGCTTAGCGAAGAGTGGCGGACATTAATAATCTTTAATCTTTAATAATAATCTTTATTATTACCAAAAAAGAACACAAATTTTACATTTATAGGAACATGGCTATGTGGGCCAGATCATAAGGACCCTGACTTCTAAACTAGGAAAAAACCTGTATCTTAGAAGTCAGTGCACCTTCGAAATTATACTAACGAATAAGCCAATACAATTACGATTACCTGGATAGGACCATGGTAACAAAAAAAATAAAAATAAAAAAGTTACAGATTAAAGTCAGCTAATCCAGGGCAAAAATTATTGATAGCGGAAACATAATAAAGAGAGAGAGAATAATAATAATAATAATAATAAAACAAAATAATAAAACAAAAAAGTAATAATGGTTGTGTGTGTGAGGGTGTGTGAGGGTGTGTGTGTGATAGATGGTGAGAGTGTGGAATTTAGTGGGGGTGTGTTTATATATAAAAGAGTGATTGTGAGCGTAACATATAACAACTAAAATATGGAGTATATATACAACGTGTCCCAGAAATCAACGTCAAGCCGAAAACGGGCAATAGGCCAAGTCGTGACAGCTATTAGAAAAATATAAAAAAAAATCTTGGTCATGTACTTTTCGAATTATAAGCATTCAAAAATAAATCTCAAAAAGTGACACCCTGTGATGATTTTTCAAGTCCTGTGACTACATTATTAACATTTCGGTAGTTTTTTTCTCTGTGATCTAACCATGAATAACCCTTCTGTAAATTACAGTTAAAAGTTAAAACGTAACTGCCTCAGTTTTAAATTAAATGTTAGATTTTTGCCCAATATTGAATTCAAAATAATGACATCACCCAACTTTAACCGACTGTACTGAAAAAAAAATCTACTACACTATTTTGGCAAGTAACTTTAAAAGATGGCGCGTTTAGTCAGGATTCCAAAATGGTATAACACATACTAATTGCTACTTCTTAATTGAGGAAAAAAAGTACATTGTTGGTTTTAGGTGCATTTGAAATAAAATTCAGTCGTTGGATTTCTTTTATTATAATTTTTATTAAATCAGATTTACGAAGTTTTATAACAAATGTTCAAACTGTTTTCCTTCAGCTGCAATGCAAGTTCTACATCTCTTTAAAAATGATCGCGTAATAAGACGGGCGTATCTTCTTGAGTTGATGTATTCAGCGGCTTCTGCAATTCTTTGGCGCAGCTCGTCTAAATCTTGAATTGGTTTAGAGTACACTTTATCCTTTATCGTACCCCAGTAAAAAAAATCTATGGGGTTTAAATCGGGTGAACGGGCAGGCCACGAAATTGTACCACCCCGCCCAATCCACCTATCGGGGTATTCTCGATTGAGAAACTCTCGTACAGTGAGAGCATAATGCGCTGGGCAGCCATCTTGTTGATACCACATGCTGCCGTAAATGTTCAGTGGCACTTCTTCCAATAATTCTGGTAATTGGTTCTGTAAGAAGTTCAAATAACCCTGGGCATTTAAATTCTCCGGCAGCTCGATTGGACCAATAACTTTACCATTCAAAATTCCCGTCCACATATTTACTTTAAACTGGTACTGAGATCTATCTTCCCGCATCAAATTTGGATTTTCCACGTGCCATTCGTGCAAATTGTGGAGGTTCATGTAACCGTCCTTTTTAAATGTTGATTCATCGGACCATAGAATTTTTTCAAAGAATCGCGGGTCCTCTCGGTGCCTCTGCAACATCGTTCGACAAAATCGTACTCTCTCTGGGTAGTCTCGGGGTAGCAGACTTTGTACTCGTCGTACATGGTATGGGTGAAACTCGTTCTTTTTTAAAATACGATGTGCAGTACTTTTGGGGACTCCTATGCTCTGTTCAATTCCACGTACTGAGATACTTCTGTCTTCTTCAACTGCTTGCAAGACTTCGGCTTCGTAGGGCATAACGGGTCTTCCCTCGCTAACCATTTGGCTAGGAAATCGACCCTCTGATAATGACCGATGCACATTAATAAATACTCGATGATCGGGATGACGCTCAGCATTCGGGTATCTCTCACGATACACTCTTGCTGCGGCATTGGCGTTGCATAAGCATTCTCCATAAATGAGATGCATGTTGGCGTATTCCTGTGCGGTGTATCGAGATGGCATGATAAAACACTACACAAACACGGGGTTGCGATTAAAACAAGTCCGGGGTTGTCAGAAACGGTGCAGATAAATCCAAATTACAATGCAAATCAAGTCCAATAAACAAAGCCACAGTTGTAAGTACGAAGTCAATACGAATACAAAAAGATGTGCAGTCAACGAAAGAGCGTAACGTACTGCAGTATTGCACAATTTGCCGACGCATCCCTGTTTAGCCAGAGTAGCGTCTCTATCTGTTTCACTCACACATATGAAATGATGTGTCAATCCGTCTCCCTCTTAGTTAGATAAAAGTAGCGTCACTATCTATCTCGCTCACACTAGTCAAAATAACGTCACTCTTCGTCTCAATCGAACTTTTATGAAATACGGCTTCATAAAAAAAAAATGTTTTTTCTCAATTAAGAAGTAGCAATTAGTATGTGTTATACCATTTTGGAATCCTGACTAAACGCGCCATCTTTTAAAGTTACTTGCCAAAATAGTGTAGTAGATTTTTTTTTCAGTACAGTCGGTTAAAGTTGGGTGATGTCATTATTTTGAATTCAATATTGGGCAAAAATCTAACATTTAATTTAGAACTGAGGCAGTTACGTTTTACTTTTAACTGTAATTTACAGAAGGGTTATTCATGGTTACATCACAGAGAAAAAAACTACCGAAATGTTAATAATGTAGTCACAGGACTTGAAAAACCATCACAGGGTGTCACTTTTTGAGATTTATTTTTGAATGCTTATAATTCGAAAAGTACATGACCAAGATTTTTTTTTATATTTTTCTAATAGCTGTCACGACTTGGCCTATTGCCCGTTTTCGGCTTGACGTTGATTTCTGGGACACGTTGTATATATATTAATTTTAACTGTCCATAATGAAATTCAGTCCTTTAGATTGAAATAGCTTCCCATCAAAAGATTCTCCGTCTTGCGATGGTCGAGTTTCAAAAGATATTCTCGTAAGGCAGATTTGAACTGATACTTAGTTGAATGAAAAAATTTTAATTCTTTATTCAGCTGGTTGTAAAGAACAATGGCGAAATTTTAGCTGAGTTAAATTTGAGCGTCTAAACGTGACTTATGTACGAAGGAAGTTCCATTATTTTTCTACGTTTTTTCATAGTATCACATTAACTAGTCCAGGCCGGATAAAAAAAATATTTTAAATGAAAAGTTAATTGATTTTTTCATTACCGTTTAGTGTTGCCATTTTATATTTATTCTGCCAAGTGACAGTAAGTACAGCATTATTGAATTATAATCAGTTTTATTTTGTTATTATAATTAAACGGAGTAAGTGAATTAACAACGCAGTTTATTTTTAAGTGTAAGTGTTCATTGCAGGGAGGTAAAAACACGTCTAAAAACACATGAATTACTTTTAATTATTGACCGGCAAAAAGACTAGTATCCCAAATCAAAAAAAATATATAGCTTGGCTATTGACGATTGTTGATTGGTTGCTGTAGGTCGATACCATACTCGATCACTGACGCTTGCGTTCTGTTTTGTTTTCGATTGTTTTTCCCGTTTTCTTTCATTTTTACTTAACCCGGACTGCTTATGGACTGTGATATTGCCCTGTGTGACCCTGTGCTTGTTTAAGGACTCTCGAGATTTTCCCTGTGTGACATTGTGCGTTTTCTTTACTGGACACCGATCTTGCCTAATTGTTTGGATTAGTTACTATTGAACTAGTGTTTGAAACCGCTACGATGGAAAGTCGTCGTGGCAGACCGACACGAATCCTGTGTATCAACTGTAATACATATGCGTCAATACACTGCGACGATATTATGCCAGTATTGTTGTAATTGTTTAGTTGGTCGGCGCACAGTAGGATGTTGCGCTCATGTAATGACGCTAGCTAGTCTGGTACTTAGGATGGGCCAGACATCAACAAAATATTACCACACCTGCAGAATTTCTTGATGAAATCATTGTTAGAGAGGATGATGAAGAATAAATAGATGTAAAAACAAACTTGTTTTATTGATTCACATCAACTTAACATATTCCTCACACATTCTAGGATTTTATAAATACTTGCTAAGCTGAAACTTAGCAAGTGCTTTTAAAATCCTAGAATGTTAATCCTATGGCTTGCCTCAATATCTAAAACAATGCTCACGGTGACTGGCAGCCTTAGACATGTTTTAAACACCTATTGTATACACATTTTAACGTACCGAGTATTTTATCTTGACGGTAGCGTCAAGTATACTCGGTAAACGACCAATATTCGCTTCAATCACGACTTGTCAAGTGCATTTGATCGTCTCGAGACCCTTGGCCAAGTTACCATAGACATAACCTACAAAAGTTCATGACTGAATATCTATTATTCTCGGCCTTCCCTAACAAAAATTCTTGCACAAACTAATTCAGAAGGTGACGCTGAGTTAAACAAGATATTTTTCATTTAAAGACGTAGGAATTTAATCTCAGCTAAAACAATGTATGGGCGGCTGCCATTGTTCTTTTCGAACTGTTGAAGTGGTAGCACCTTTTAGCGAAAGATGTTTTACACGATTGTTGGGGAAAGACTGTATGTTTGACTCTGCCAGTAGGCTCTGATAGTGGGCGCGCAGAGTGTTTGCGGAGCATGGACTGGAAAATATACAACTGTCTTACTGTCAGAACTTTTGATTCAGCATATAGCTGTACTGTTGAATATCTCCGCGGACGATAGAAAAGAATCTTCAATACAGCTCTTTGCGCTCGTTCTAGTCGTAAGAAGACGTTTTCCGTAGCACCACCCCAGGCTGGAATACAGTACGCTAAAATCGATTGGCATAAAGCAAAATACACGACTTTTAGTGTGTCCGTATCAGCTGAATTACGTAGTTTGTTAACCAAAATAGTTTTAAACTAAGGGGAATAATATGACCTTTCATTGCATATAATTATTTAATTAAAAATCGATGGAGAAAATTGTACAGGATCGTTTAAAAAATATAAAAAACAAACGGTTTCAGAGGATTTTATTTAATCTTATAAAGGCATAAAAATAATTCCGATACCATACAGCATGGTGCACGAATGCGCCAATGTTCAGACTGTTCAGAGGCATGTATACGCTGTCTCTTTCACACATTAGGGGCAACGCAAATAGAAGACGGCGAGACGAAGGTACGGTACAGACACGGCGCAGATACGGTGCAGGCGCGATATCTGCGCAAACAGACGCGGGGACGATACGGCAAGTTAAGTCATTATAGAGCGTGATATTGACGGGATAAGACATGTATTCCTCTTCAGACGAAGATGAAGATGCACTGGCTTTGCTACAGATTATTAATTTACAGCAAAGACCAAGAAGGTATTGGATACATCCAGTGTGGAGAAATGCAGAAGAGCACAGGTACTATAAAATAATGGAAACATTATATGAATATCCTGATCGTTTTCGCACAGTTTATAAAATGTCACTGGAATGTTACCATATCGTATTGTCAAAAGTAAGAGAAGGACTTCGGAAGCAAGTTACAAATTGGAGAAAACCAATCAGCCCTGAAGAAAGACTACTGATAACTTTAAGGTAAGTGAAACTATTTTTTACAGATCAAACTTTTATTGACAAATCAAAAGATAATATTCATTGAAAATGTTTTTGGTTTAGCATCTTTGCTACAATTAGTATTTATAAATTGCTCTCAGTGTTACAGCTAATTTGAGTATCTGTCAAGCTGTCATCATGTGCTGTCCTTATCTCACAATACAGAATCAGCGCATGCGGACAGGGACAGCACATGACTACTCAAGCTAGCTGTCGCACTAAGAGCCATTTATAAATAAAGTTCAAGGCATTGGATAGTTCTCATTAAAATCACTTATTTCGTCTTCATGAGATTGGATAGATGTCTCTGGATTCGGGTGAGGTGTAGCTGGAGTTATTGGTGAAAATATTGGCAAACATAATGTAGTTGGAGTTGCCGGAGGTGCTAAGGATTGTGCTCTTTCATAAGCTCCCGGTGTCCGCGTTTGCTGATATTCTGAAATGCTGAGTTGATGATAAGCTTTCTCATCATAAGTTCGGTGTCTTGAAGGCCCAGCTATTTGTTCAATTACAGCCACTGCCGCCGGTGGTGCTGGATTTATATACTCTCCGGATATCAAAGTCAGCTGAGTTTCCGGATTTTTGTTAGCTGCTGCAGTATGTTTAGCTGTCTGCTGAGTCGAGGTAAACGAAGGTGCTGGACTTGTATTAGCTCTGGATGTAAGAGTCTGCTGGGTTGCACCTTCATTAGGATCATAATCTGTCTCTCGAGAAGGTGTTCGTGGATAATACGGCTGTGTCCTAGGATAACTAGGTACTGGGTCATTTAAAATTTGCTCTGATAAATTGAGAACGCCCATTTTAAATCTTCGTTTTTGGACTGGTGTCATTGATTTCATATCTGGAAGCATGCTTTGAAAAAAAGCTAGATCGCTGTCTGTTTCAGGCTCAGCTCTATGTATGGTCTTCATTTGTAATGCTCTTTGACTGAAATATTCATGTGCTGATTTATTGACATCTTTTAAAGAGATTGCCCTAGATTTATTTAATAGTGGTAGCAGTGGCGGTGTTGGCGTGGATTGATTGGAGATGGAATCCGAATTTGTGTTTTCAGAAGCTAGTTGACCAGTAAACAGTGTCTCATCGACTTCTTCACTATCATTACCGTCTGTGCTATCATATTTGCTTAGATTGCTTTTGGTTGGTCGGGACTTCAAGTAATTGTCTAAAAAATGTAGATGTGGTGAAAGGTAGTACTCTTTAATCGTCTTTGCACCTGATCCAGATGGCAAATCTAGCCTTTTCTTGTTTTTGCTGTAACTACATTGAATATTCTTCCACCGTTCTTTACATTCTTGGGCTGAAAAATATTTAAGGAGATTAGTTACAATGTGTGTTTAGATTGAGGTGCCACTTTTCGCATCGTAAAGTGGCTAATGGAGTTATTTAGTAGTAGTTTAGAAAATTTTGTAGAACGGATATTGGATTTTGTATTAGAATACTTCAAAAGTTAAATGAATATAAAGGTGGCACCTCAATCTAACTGTTTGGATTGAGGTAGCACTCAGAACTGGGAATATTATGGATGAGTTTTCATCAAAATTTCGTAGTACTCCAGAATTCTGGAGTACTACAAAATTTTGATAAAATTTTATCCATAATTTTCCCCGTTCTGAGTGGCACCTCAATGCAAACAGTTAGATTGAGGTGCCACCTTTATATTCATTTAACTTTTGAAGTATTCTAATACAAAATCCAATATCCGTTCTACAAAATTTTCTAAACTACTACTAAATAACTCCATTAGCCACTTTACGATGCGAAAAGTGGCACCTCAATCTAAACACACATATGTTACATACTTATTGCTATTTTATTTTTGTTACAGATACTACTCAGATGGCTGTTCGTTTACATCACTTTCTGGATATGTATTGAGAGGAGGCAGTACCGTCCGGCAAATTGTGCATGAAACCTCTAGCGTTTTGTGGGAATGCCTACAGCCGGAATATATGCCTGTACCTACACGACAAAAATGGGTAGAAGTTGCTGAACGGTTTTACACTCTCTGGAATTTACCGAATTGTGTTGGGAGTTTAGATGGAAAGCATATTAGAATTACAGCGCCCATCAACTCGGGTTCGACTTTCATAAATTATAAGGGATATTTCTCTATTGTATTGTTAGCAGTTGTAGATGCAGATGGTTTCTTTTTAACTATAGATGTTGGTGAATACGGCCGAAATAGTGATGGGCGAGTATTACAAGTTAGCTCTTTTGGACAAGCTATGGATCTAGGCGATCTCGATTTACCGAACCCTACACCTTTGCCTGGAGAAACACAGAATGTGCCCTTTTATTTTGTGGCAGATGAAGCTTTTCCACTAAAAAGAAATATTATGAGACCATATGGTCGAAATCAATTGACTAATGAGAGAAGAGCTTATAATAACAGGTTGTCAAGGGCACGTAAGTCAGTAGAATGTGCCTATGGTATGTTAGCGTCAAAGTTTGGTGGACTTTACACGCCTATTTGCTGCAAACCAGAATATGTTGATAATATTATAAAAGCAATGTGTGTGTTGCATAACGTAATTCGCACATGTGATGGTAAAAAATCAAATCCACGGTTTAGAAATAATTTGATAGGAGCAAACATTAACATGCGATTAATGGGAGAAAATCCCTACCATATCAGGGAATATCTTACAACATATCTAACACAACGATCTCCGATTCCGTTTCAGACTAGACATAATGTTTAAAATTTAAATAAAATACATACCTGTTGCACCGACTTTTATTGCTATTTCTTGCCATATTTTGTCTTGCACATTTCTGTTACTGTACCCTGTCTTAGTGTAGTCATAGATATTCGGGTATTGCTCAATTAACTCGCAAAACTCAATATTAAACTCAATATCGTCACGCATCCTGTATACGAAGCGACGTGCGTCTTGCGTTATCTTTTGTTCGTGACTGAAGGCGGCAAGCGGACGGCGCAGGCACGCCGCTCCTCGCCCCCCGCCACGTCGCCAGCAGATGTAGGCGCAAGCGGCGTCTCGCATTATATATAGTATGAACAAAGATACGTAGCGATATATTTTAAACTGTTCAAATTTTCGTCCATATGGATATTTAAAGGCTGATTTACATTGATACAGTAGCTGGCGCCAGCTACTGTATCAATGTAAATCAGCCTTAATCCATGATTTTAATGAAAATCCGATGTAATTTAACTTATTATGATTTGATTTATGTATTTCGATATTATTCGTATTTTAAAGTAGTTAAATAGCAAACATAGCGGTTACATATTGCAAACATAAGTACAGTCGACAGCACATCAAGCTATACAGTTTGACCTTGAGCACGCCTTTATTGCACTTGTAATAGTGGCGGCTTTCGTAGCGCAATGTTACACTTGATGTGCTCTCGACTGTACATAGGAATTATAATGATACAAAAGGAGGGAATTAGTATTCGAAAAAAAACCGAAAGGAGGTGTATTAAATGTTATTTCCACTAAATAGCACCTTGTATAATAATACTCTGTGCCGTACCGTCCCCGCGTCTGTTTGCGCAGATATCGCGCCTGCACCGTATCTGCGCCGTGTCTGTACCGTACCTTCGTCTCGCCGTCTTCTATTTGCGTTGCCCCTTAGACAGGTAGAACAAGTTTCGTTGCGCTCGCGCACTGTCTCACCGCCCTCCGCGCAGTCCTTCGTCACGTCATATCCGAATGAAACAGTACTATACATATATTATGTTAAACCCGACACAACATGGAAGACAATGTATAGAAGAGTATTACTACTCAAGTATACATGGCCGCCGCACTGTCGGGAGCTGCGCCCATATCGCAAGCATAGTTTATTATCTGTCTTGGGCCAGACATTAGGAAGCAACAGATGCACCCGCTGCCTTTTTAAATGATCTTATGCTTGATTTGGATCAAATTGAATAAAAAATATTCTAATGAATTAGCATTTTATTCATCTTCCCTATATCAGTTTATAACACGAATTTTTTGAGATTCCCGTGGCTCACATTAATGTGACTAATGCCATAGTAAATCAGAGCCATATATCAATACACTCTGCTATATTTCGTTTGTGTCCGCCATGGGTATGGTTTCCATACTAAGGTGCCCAATGATCTTTCCGCAAAGTTTCGACACTCGCAAGGGAATCAAAACCTACAGGGTACTTCCCGTAAGCTCAGAATCTTGAAATTTGGTACGAAGCAACGTCTTATAGCACAGATAAAGGAAAAATTGCGAAAGCCGTAAATTTGTAGTTACGTACCAAATTTGTACGGAACCCTCGGTGCGCGAGTCCGACTCGCATTTGACCGGTTTTTTATTTGTTTGTGTTATATTAATTTAGTTTGTGTAATTATCTTATTGTGCGAGTCCCAGCGACTTTTCTATCATTCCTTCTACTCTTGTCAAGGTCACCTACGTATAGTATTACTACTTACCAGCATAAGTCCACCGTCTGCGATCCCTCTTCAGCAGGTTGGTGTATGTAAAACCTTCGCTGTTAGGCAGCTTGAGTTCCTTCGGGTCCATCTCATCCATAAAGCCGTAGACGTTCTTCCTGTATGCCTACAAAAAAAAAAACGAATTTATTCATAATTAACCCTTTACCTCATACGAAACCATATATGGTTTGACATGTTTACAGTTTATTTTACTCTAAAAAAATAAAAAACTAGCGTATAAATCCTAATGGGGTTTGTTTTTCATATCATTAGCAATAATAAAACACAATTTTTTTGTCTATCATCACATACCACTTGGACATAAAAAAAAAACACTATAATTAATTCTGAAGCTTTAATAAAGACATTAACATAAAAAAAAATTGTCACTTATTTAATATATCATGCAGTAAAGGGTTAAAATAAATCGCCGCTGGTATGCGACATTGAATACTGTCTTTAACTCAATGGGTTCTGGATAGCCTACGGCATTGACAGATAAAGTGGGCGTATGGTAAAAAAGCAACATGATAAATAGCGTTTGATAAAACTTGTGGTTGATAAAGCGATATGCTCTCTCGTTATCATATTGAAACACTCATTAACACTGCCGCTATAACTGCCTACCCCTCGAAGCATCGCGTACTTTTATTTTTCCATACTAATATCACCCTTATACAAAAGCAGCCTAAAGTTGAATTTAATTTGGTATCAAAAAAATCTCTTAACCGCCGATCCGATGTTCTTCACTGACCTTGAAAAGAATAGCATACTTTACATTTTTCTATAAATTAATTAATTCGACAAACTCCTCACCTCCCAAGGAATAACTTCATCATTGTTAGGGTTATGCTGTCTCCAGTGGCGGTCAACATCCTCAGTGATGTACCGCTTCTGGGTGTATCTGATCCAATCCTTGAGTTCGACTAGCGTCACAAAACCATCCTTGTCTCCGTCGATCTTGTCCACGATTATTCTAGAAAGAATTAATCAAATTATTTACTGTCACGCTTGATAATGGGGTCAGTGAACTGTGATAGATGAAGTTTTTATGTACAGACGCCAGCACATCAAGCTACTACAATCTGTCAGATTTCTTTAATAGATTTTCAACTTTAGCGATAAAGCATAAGGTTCAAAGTTGATTGGGAAAATCTGACAGTTTCGGGTAGCTTGATGTGCTGGCGTCTGTACTTTTATTATAATTTAAGATGCTCTGTGTATGTTTAAGTAATGAATTATTACAATAGTGTTTTATGTACATTCCTAAGCTGATTTTGTCTATTATTACCTGACACACACCAACACTTAAATTACATTTTGCTATAGAATAATGTAAGACAATAGTTCCGTACGCAAAATACGCGCATTGACGTGGAGTTGCGGACACCAGCCCGCATTACCTATTAAGACAATAATTATTCTTGGTGTTTATTTTGCAAGGATCTTTTACTACGCCCGTAATTTCCCAAGTGTTAGAATCTACTTTTAGAGCGGTGTCGCACTACGTCCAATCCGAATCCGATCAGAATCCGTAAAAATACGGTCCGGAGTAGTCGCAGAACTATCTAAACTACGTATCGTAGTTTACGCACTAGATCCGATTTCCCTCCATCATGCGTGAATCTCCATTTCGGAGATTATTGACGGACCGAAGTAGGCATAGTATTGTATGAACAGTCGCGCACTGCGTCCGAAGTTCCGAACCGAATCCCAACTGCATTCCGCCGAATTGAAAGGACTCATGAGCAACGACGTGAACGCTCTGCTGTGGTCTTGCGTAAAATGACATCTGAATCAAGGATTTGGATCGGAGGTAGTGCGAAAAGCAATATCCGAATTCGGTCAGTTTTCTAGATCTGTATCTTCACGGATTCGGATCGGATTCAGATTGGACGTAATGCGAAACTGCTCTTACTCTACAAAAGAAGTGGTCCAAAAAATTACCCCCGCGAAAAGACCCCAGTAATTTTTATCTGTACAAATTATATTGATTTATGAAAAAACCGTAAATCAATTTTAGTAATAATTAATAATAATAATTTAGTTTTTTTCTTGGTAGATGACTCTTTTGCTTATTTTTTCATATACATGTACAGACACCAGCAAATCAAGCTAGCTGAAACTATAAAATTTTTCCAATCAACTTTGAACCTTATGCTTTAGAGATAAAGTTAAAAATCTATCTAAGAAATTTGACAGATTTTAGTAGCTTGACGTGCTGGCGTCTGTGCATATTATTATTCTAAATATTAGCTTATATTATGTAAATATTATCTTCATTTAGTCAAATTATCATTTTATGTGTGTTCCTTCTAGTCTATCTCACTGCCAGTGAATGTCCCAAAATCTTAAAAAATATTGATAATGATAACGTATATTTAGAAACAATACATAATGTACACCACCTTATTTAAAAGTTCCTTCCACACATTAGGACAAGGACAAAAACAGACTTTAGGTACATTACTCAACGTTTAAGCAATACTTAGTATATTGTTGCTTAATTACAAGCTTCATGTTACTCCATACATTGAAACCTGATAACGAATACTTTAACTAATTTATTTGAAAATTAAATTACATGTAAATTACACATAGATTATAAACTAATCAAATATTCATGATTAATTACTTTTACTGTGATAATTTAACACATTGAATGACACTGAACGAGACACAATAGAAGTTTACTTGTTATTACGTGGAGGGGTGTTAAGTGTCCTGCAAAGTGTTAAACTATAGACATTTCAGTTGTAGATAAAGTTCCGAAAAAAATATTAATCTTTATTTCTTCTTAATGTTGGCAGATAAATGTTTAACTGGATAAATAAAAGATAACATGAAACACAAATTTACTATCCTATTCATTCAATTACTTTTTTTTTATTTTATTTATTTAGGTAACCAACAGCGATACATAAAAATGTTTCACAAAATATGCGTGTTACAGTTATTATGGCCAATTATAGGTTTCCCTGTATAACTGGGATATATGTATAATACATGCGAACGGACTAATGCCAGATATTTCCAATTTAAGAAGAAAATAAAATTGCAATACAATACAATATTACTTTTAAGATTACATTATTGAAAAATTGGAAACAAAACGAAATATAGTAATATAGTTAGCTTTTATTGTAGGCATGCACAATACTTACCATAATCATTGTTTTAAAAATAACTAGACTATACAACGTGTAACGGAAAGGGGGTATCAAACCTGAAGGAGGTGAATGTGCTCATGAAACTCAACAACTTTCCCCAAAGAACATAGGTCGAAATATGAAAAAAAAATTTGGCCCTCCCATAGTAAATCAATCAGCTGGTAGTCAGTTTTGTAAGGGAGAGCCAAATTTTTTTTTCATAATTCGACCTATGTTCTTTGGGGAAAGTTGTTGAGTTTCATGAGCACATTCACCTCCTTCAGGGTTGATACCCCCTTTCCGTTACACGTTGTATACACAGATGGTCTGAATGGTTATCAACTAGTTACACTAACCCAGTTTGTGTGGGTGAGATCATTGACACACTGAGATAATCTCAAGATGCAGGAAATTGGATGGTCTGCTGTTTAACTAGAACTTGCTGGAATGTTGGACTTATCTAAGTCTAGTAATATAATAAAGCTGAAGCGTTTGTTTCAATTCTTGAGAAAGGTTATAGGCTTTTTAACATCACGCTAAGTCCTTCAGGAGTCGAGCAAAAAGAAAAAGTCGGAAAGAACACTATGCGAAAACAAAGTAATAGCATGAGCCGGTGATACATAGATAACATAGAGGCAGAAGCTGGTCATGTTATAAATGGAATAATGTGATTTTGTAGATATTTGATGCATATTGTGGAAATTAGAAAGGCTGTTTGGTTTATTATTGGCACTTGATTAAGCATTTGGCCATGGATTGTATTATCTTTTTTACTATTTGGATAGCTTGCAGTGTCATTATATTCAGAGGAAAAAATCATCTGCCTAGCCTTTTCTCAACTATGTTGGGGTCGGCATCCAGTCTAACCGGATGCAGCTGAATACCAGTATTTTACATGGAGCGAATGCCTATCTGACCTCCACAACCCAGTTACTGGGTAATACGATACCCCTTGGTAAGACTGGTTGTCAGACTTTCGGGCTTCTGACTACGCGCAACGTCTGACAAAGATCCACGAATGACAGCCGGGACCAACGGCTTAGCATGCTTTCGAGGCACGGAGGGGTCTCGGTGTGTAAAGATGGTCACCCATCCACAGACCAACCGCGGCAAGCGCAGCTTAACCTGATCGATCGACCTGTTTGGCTGTTATTATTTAGCCACGCCTTTTTCAGAGGAAAAAAAAGAAAGAAACAAAAAAAGTGAATAAATGTAAAACAACACAAACTGTGATAGAACAACAGGTTGCCTGTACATATCCTTCAGATTATTTAGATATTGCAATTTAGTGAACAGGCCAGAAGTGTTTGTGCATATGGTATGGCATAAAAGGGAAAAGTATAACAGGATTATAATGGAATGATAGTGGTCAGAAGTAGTCCGGAATAATCAGATTAAAAAATTGCTAGTAATAGAACGAAACTTGTTTACTTATCAAGAACAGAATATTCTAAAAGAAATAAGGTAACTTGTTTCCACTCACCCTAGTCTCCTCTTGCTCTCTTCAGGAGGCAGCTGATCAAATGTCTTTGCCTGATCTTCACCCAAAAAGGCATCATGATCAAACTGCTTGTTATGATGTTCGTTTTTAAAATGTTCGGACTCTGAGAGACGGTCCATTAGCCGCTTTGTTTCTTCAGGAGTCGGCACCCCGGCAAATACTGCCGAAACGGCCACTGCAACGAACAGTGACCTCAGCATTTCGATCTATAACAAAGTACAATGCAATAAAACTTACGTTCTCTAATTGAAACACAATAAAAATCTAATCCACTAAGTTTCCCATAATTACAGTTTTTAATCATTGAATTAATTATAATACCTTCTTCAATGAACAATTCTGCTTAACTTTGCGTTAAAATACTTACTCGTTTGATACCGCCACGTCAACACGACCACGTAAACTTCCTCGTTCCCGGAAAGATAACACAATCGGGATGAATCGGAACTAAAATCTGAATCGAGGGAGTGAGGCGAGCCGGCCGGACTGAAGAAGGCACAAATCGCGAGACGCAAGGGCGGACCGCGGATGCTGTGCTTGACGTGCGCTCGAAAACCAAACTAAGCTGTCAATGTCAAAAATTTTAGTCATCATAATGAAGACAGCTTCTATAAAAATGTCATTGAACTATAGCAAAACTATTTTAGTATTCATCGAAATTCGTTTGTTTTACTTTTTATCAACAA
Source organism: Eremobia ochroleuca (assembly GCA_949629135.1). Lineage (NCBI taxonomy): Eukaryota > Metazoa > Arthropoda > Insecta > Lepidoptera > Noctuidae > Eremobia > Eremobia ochroleuca. The sequence continues at coordinate 4,408,461 of OX451392.1, forward strand.
AACAATGGAATTCGATATTATTTCAACTACTATTTACAAATACCTAATAGTATTTTATTTAGTTTTAGGACGTATCTGTCAATTTTGACAAAGAAAGAACAGTGCTGCCAACAAAAAGAAGACATTGTACTCGATCGTGCGTGACTCGAATATACAGAAAAATTGTACACCGATGCATCGTGATGCATTTTCATAATAACTGTTCTTCAGCTATATAACCGCTTATGGACAAATAAATGGCTGAGCAGAATCAAGCTAAAACTGCAAAAATTGGCCAATAAGATGCCTGTTATCATCAATATTCTATTTATAACAAAAAAATACGATTATTACTACAGAACATACAATGGGAGGCCTTATCGCTCCATATTCTGTTCCTTTGATGACGAAGACTATCTTTATTTTAGATCTAGGAATCAAGCGGATAGGTTTCCCTCAAACTCATTTTATAGGATATAAAATTTTCGGAGGATCTCTAAGGCAGTGTTGGTTCGGCAGACCTCCCAGCCCGGATACTAAACGGGGCAGCATCGCAGGCCACTGAAACACTTACATAATCAATCTACAACGTGTAACATTAAATGCGCAAAACCTGAAAATAGTTTGATCAGAATAACGAGCAGAATCCATTCAAGTACTTTTTAATATAGGTCACATTTTTCAAAAAATCTTCATTAAAAACGTTGCCGTGTCTATTAATTAATAGGTCAAGCCATCGCGGCGCAGCGGCCCGGTGACTACTCCTCCTTCGATAGAGCGTCGTCGCAGACGCAAGAAACGATCAGAAATGCCAGTAATACTAAAACAGAACATAAAATGTCTACAATTTGTTTAATGATTTATTTTCTCAAGAAACAATCAGAATGGCCAGTAAAACTAAAACAGCACATAAAACCTTTACAATTTTTTAATGACTTATTTTCTCTCTGAAATAGGTCAATTGAATTAAAAATCAGTTGGGGTGTCTGAGGTTTTGCGCGTTTAACGTTACACGTTGTATAACGTTCCCACTTCTGGGACACAGGCCTCCTCTCTGTGAAAGGGAGTGGCCCGTAATCCACCTCACGGTCCCACTGCGTTCGGTCCCATTGGTAGATGTCACATTTCTTCGAATTTTCGGTTCTAGATGAATGATGGACGGTGAAGAAGAACATATTCAGAAATCCTGACTATGTTCTTCTTCACCGTTTTGAGACCAATGATGAAACACATGTTAACCATGATTTATAAAAACATCTGCATGCGATTGCAAAATAATGACACGATCTCGATTAGAAATAATATTAATAATAATTATGTTTTTGATAGAGGAAATAGAGGTATTTTCTCTTTATTTTACTCTTTGATTTTGACTGCTGTTTTTTTTCTACTCTCTAATCTTTGCTTGTCTGTGGTTATGTCATAATCGTAACTGTTGTGCTTATTTTGCCCATTACCAAAAGAAATTCCAATTATGTTTCTAGAAATAAGTCCAGCGCATTTGTGAAATAACAATAATCGGCCGTGACAACCGTATATTCTGTCTATAAGTTGCTAAAACAGAATTGCAAATGTCAATATGTCAGGATCTCGGCCTTAATTTCCAACATAGAATGGTGAGAGAAATGCATGTTTAATTATATGTTAATTAATCAGATAATTACTATCAAAAGTGTTGCAAGGGATTAGGGTATTGGTTTTGAAGACATGCTCTCGAAGTGCTCAAATATGAAAGTGAAACTAGTGGTATTGCAACGTCCGCTAAACGTCGGCATTTTTAATGGATTTGTAATTGTGGTGCATTCATCTTCATTTCAGGGCGCAAATATATCACAACTAGAAAGAGATATCGGGTCAGAGCAGTTCCCACCGAATGAACATTATTTTGGTTTAGTTAATGTAAGTTGTTCACGATGTAATTACTATTTTCCAAATAATTAGTTTAATTAGAAAAAATAATATTTACTTATACAAAAAGTAATCACATTTCCGGTCTACCAAAAATATTGTCATCACTGTGTAAAATATAGTGCCTAGATAACATTATCATCAAAGTACTTAACCTTCACTGGGATTCATTTTGATACTCAAATATTTTCACTGAGCAGATATTGAATGTCCTCAGTGAGTAATAAGGAATATGATATATGTGAATAAGATAAGAAGTTCTTATCATTATTATCAATTTCCTACAATGATTAAATGACACAGTAGCAGATGTCCAGTGACTATGAGATTCTAATAAAAATATGAAGAAGCTTTTAGTTTGTAAAAGGAGCACTTAAAACTCAATCACTGTACAAGCCTCTTTAAATTATGAAGTGATTCAACTTGTGTAAATATTTCAGAATTCACTATGAACAAACCTACACAATTTGATGATGATCATGATAAAAGTGATATTAAAAAAAATTGCTGAAAACAACTTAAATATTTTTTTCAGTTTGGCAATACATGTTATAGTAACTCAGTGTTGCAAGCATTGTATTTTTGCCGCCCATTCAGAGAGAAGGTGCTAGAGTATAAGGCCAAGAACAAGAGAACAAAAGAGACCCTTCTGACATGCCTCGCTGACTTATTTTATAGCATTGCTACACAGAAGAAGAAAGTAGGTTCCATAGCGCCTAAGAAGTTTATTGCTAGGTTGAGAAAAGAAAAAGGTGAGATATTGCCATGATTTCTGTTTCGTTTAAAGCTGTAGGTTGTAGATAAAAATCTGCAAACCTTTTAAATATTGTTAAATATTTTTTCATATATTCCAGCTCAAAATGTTGTCTTCTCTAAATGTGTTTATTGTATGTTTCTGTTATAGAAGAGTTTGATAATTATATGCAACAAGACGCCCATGAATTCCTAAACTTTCTAATCAACCATATAAATGAAATTATTTTAGGTAAGTAACAATTCTATAGTCACACTAAACACATTATTCATCATAATCATATCATTATTGTCTCACCAACTTTACCAAAATCAACATTTTTAATTTCCTCAAATTATAAAACAAAATAGGAATAAATTGTAGCATAATTATGTAAGCAACTGCTAAGTACTTGTTCAAAGTCAAAAATCATTTATCAAATAGGCATTTTTGAACATCAAAATTTACAAAAAAAAATAATTGATTCTAGTTGGCTCTTCGGAAATGTAGTTTCGTATTCAGAAGAATGGGTAAAAAGTGCACAGTTACTCCTTTAAAATGTTTTACATTAATTATACAATGTGTAACGTTAAATGCGCAAAACCTGAAAATAGTTTGATCAGAATAACGAGGAGAATTAACTGAACTACTTTTTAATATAGGTCACATTTTTTTAAAAATCTCATTAAAAACGTTGCCGTGTCTATTTATTAATAGGTCAAGCAAGCCAATGTCAGCGCGACGCAGCGGCCCGGTGACGACTCCTCCCTCGATAAAGCGTCGTCGCAGAGACAAGAAACGATCAGAATGGCCAGTAAAACTAAAACAGCACACAAAACCTTTACAATTTTTTAAATGACTTATTTTCTCTGTGAAATAGGTCAACTGAATTAAAAATCAGTTGGGGTGTCTGAGGTTTTGCGCATTTAACGTTACACGTTGTATAAAGTTATCTATCCATACACGAAATATCTGAAGGGGTCATTGTACTCATCATTATGGAACATCTTTTACAATGGGTCCAAACCTGAAATCGCGAAAAAAAATCAGCTATTCCCTACAATTATGTTCGCATAACTCGTCAAAATGTAGGGAATGGCTGATTTTTTTTCGCGATATCAGATTTAGTCCCATAGTAAAAGTTGTTTGTAAAATGATGAATACAATAACCCCTTATGTGATTTTGTATATGAATAGACATACCTTATACAGCATGGTTTTTTTTACAGGCTCCAAATTTTTAAAGGGTGTTCCACCCACGAATATGAATAACTTTCACTATGGAACAACCCACGAATATGAATAACTTTCACTATGGAACAAACACTGAGATCACAAAAAAAAATCAGCTGTTTCATACATTTTGGTCAAGCAGGTGTACTTTTGTATTAAACAGCTGATTTTGTTTTCGTGATTTCAGAGTTGGTCCCATAGAGAAAGTTGTTCATATTCATGAGTAGAACAGCCTGTAAAAATTTGCAGCCTGAAAAAAAAATCATGCAGTATAATTATATGTAAAGACAATGTAAATATAATATAATTAATATACCACAATTATAGGTGTTGGCAGTATTTAAGTTCAGTCTGGACACAGTGCAGACTGAACTTAAATCTACACCATTTTGTCTAATAAGAATCTGTTTCCACTAAAAGAAACAGCCAGTCGATTCTGTAAAAATCTCACTGTGAAATCATAAGTGAAGTGAGCACTTCATAGTGTTAATCCCTAGCGAATGACAGCTCACTCCACCCTCACTTCACCCGTCTTTCACGGTGAGATGGTTACAGAATCGCACGGCAGGTTTAAATGTACTCATCTGCATATTCATTTTAGGGAGAAATTAGAATGTAGATTGAGCATTTTAATTTAATTGGGATTTTGGTCCTTTCATCTTGAGGTCGGGGAAAAAAAATTGTGGTTCATGAGTTTCATGACCTATGTTGACCAAACCATGAAATCATCAATGATATTGAACTGAACTGTATCCAAAAGTGAAGTCTTCGGTACTTACAGCTGGTCCCCATAATGACGATTTAGAAATTCTAGTCCACTTTTAAAATTAAAAATCCCTTGCAGCTGAACGCAATCAAAGCACACTGAAAGTACAAAAGAATGCGTCTGGCGAGAACGTCACGTGTAACGGTACCGCGCCACAGAACGCAGAGCCGACGTGGGTTCACGAGATATTCCAGGGCACGCTCACCAGCGAGACTAGGTGCCTCAACTGCGAAACTGTTAGCAGCAAGGACGAGCATTTTTTCGATTTACAGGTATGGTTTTACTTTGATTTTCTTAGTTACAAGCTGTGTGTCTGATGTGGTACTGGTATCCCATCGGAAAAAAAAAATACAAACTTTCATACCATATTTAACCTCTTTAGGGAACTTAGTTTGAGAAATCCATCCTCAGTGTTCACTTTCGTTATATGCATGTTGCAGCTAACTGGTTAAATTAGCCGTTTAGATAACCGCCTGGCCTTTGCTCGCCTCGCTTCGCTCTCTGAACTCGCACGCGGTTGATCACAGTTCTAACCTAACCTAACCCCTTTGGTCGGGGCGCCCTGAATTAGTTACTGCGACCAATTCGGCTCGCGCGTGATTGGTTACAGTTCCAACCTAAACTATGATTGAATATTATTCAGGCCGTTAGTTGAACGGCCTCCGTTTAGTTAAAAGGCTGCGACATGTATATGGAACTTTTGTGCAAAATTTCATGTTCCTAGACCCAGCGGTTTAGGCTATGCATTGTCTGTCAGTGAATGAATAAATCAATGCATTTAAGATTTTTATTCAATTTTTATTAGTAGTGCCCTATCAAAAAGAAGTTAGATGTGCATTGTTATGTCCTATGTGCCATTTGGGAACTGGCCATCATAACCGTAATTCGAAAAAACTCACCATAATCTTTTCCGTCATTACAGGTGGACGTTGGTCAAAACACAAGCATAACACACTGTCTTAAATGCTTTAGCGACACTGAAACGCTTTGCAACGACAACAAATTCAAATGTGACAATTGTAGCAGCTATCAGGAAGCTCAGAAACGTATGAGAGTAAAGAAACTGCCACTCATATTAGCTCTACACCTTAAGAGATTTAAGTACATGGAACAGTATAATAGGCATATCAAGGTGTCCCATAGAGTTGTTTTTCCTTTGGAGCTGAGGTTGTTTAATACGGTGAGTTTGATTGTTTATTATTGCCCTCTCTCTCAATCAGTTAGGAAAGTCTTATGTACAGACGCCAGCACATCTAGCTACCCGAATCTGTCAAATTTTCCCAATCAACTTTGAACCTTATGCTTTAGCGATACAGCTGAAAATCTAAAAAATTAAATAAATTTGACAGATTGTAGTAGCTTGATGTGCTGGCGTCTGTACATACATTTCATATTTACCTCGTATTTTTTAAATACCTAGTTATTTTTGCCCTAGCTTAGCTGCTGCGACAAATTCGGCTCGTCCGTAGTTTTGGTCAGAGTACCCTTACCTTAGTTACTGTGACTAACTGTGTTGTGAAAAGGCTGTTGCTGTAGATGTTCATTAAGTAATTTAAAAAAGCGGTCATCATTAGGTCTATAAGTTTTTAGAGGATGTTAAATAATACTTATAAACAAAAGGGATCCCCGAGGTTGCATCTTTGACCATTCCTTCCTTTTGGATAGCATTATTCATTTAAAAGATCCCTAATTACCCAATGAATTAAAAGCTTTTTTGTTTAATTATAAGTATTCATCCTATTAATCAGTAGATTATAGTCAAACTACAATCAATCTTAAGGTATTAATTGTAATCTAGAAGACAATTGTTATGGGGTGACTGAAAGTCTGAAACCGCTGTTCCGCGCCTTAGGTATGTGCGCACGGAGACGCTCATTCGTTAGCGTAGGCTGCTCATTCTGCAACGCCGATGTTCTTCCCCCGCCTAGCCGCGCATTCCTAAGGCGCGGTACAGCTGTTTCGGACAAAAACTTACCTACTTTTTCCTTATCATGTGATTCAATCAAGCCTTATAGTACAACTGAATACATATGTTATAGCATTTTCCCTTACAGTCCGACGACGCGGTGAACCCGGACAGGTTGTACGATTTAGTGGCAGTGGTGGTGCATTGTGGCTCTGGGCCGAATCGGGGGCACTACATCAGTATTGTGAAGAGCCACGGCTTCTGGTTGCTATTCGACGATGATATGGTAGATGTGAGTATACACTGGGTGATTTTTTATGATTAATCATATTACGGACATAATGGCGCCGATTCACAAACTAAACTAAATTTAAGTTCAGTGCATCTTTTTCTATCTGTTTCACTAAGAAAAGCACAGAAGATAAATATTAGAAAAGTCCTGTCAAATTAGTCAGCGCCTGACGTAAATTGACGTATTTTTAGTAGCCACTTTTTTAAGCACGTCTAAACTTGTAAATATAAATACGTCAATTTACGTCAGGCGCTGGCTAATTTGACAGGACTTAACTAATATTTATCTTCTGTCCTTTTCTTAATTAAATAGAAAGAAAAAGATGCACTGAACTTAAATTTAGTTTAGTTTGTGAACAAGGGGATCGGCGCCAATGGCGAATTCGGAAGTGGGTTGTGTTATGTGCTAACGTTACTCGTTTTCACGCACACATTCAAAGCATGTTTGTACACTTAAGTTACCACAAGCAAAGCGCGTGTGATTAAAATACAGAATCCAGTATACAAATTCGATTCCCCATGTCATACATTTTTTTACTTTACTAAGCCTTCTTTTATCTCTTTACAGAAAATTGATGCCTCTGCTATAGAAGACTTCTACGGCCTAACTTCTGATATACAGAAATCTTCAGAAACAGGATATATATTATTTTATCAATCTAGAGATGCTAGTTGTTAAGTTTATTCAATTAATTTTAGTAAATTAAATTATTTAAGTTAGTGATTATAATAAATCATGTTATCATGCCACATTTGTTAAAGTTGAAAAGGCATATAATTATTGAAAAATCGTTTAATTCCAATAATTGATTATATATATTATTCATCTTTTTAATGGTCATAAAGTTGTAAATATATTTCATTTCAAAATAAAACGTTGTGATCTTTCTCCGCGTGAATTGTATTTTATTATTACCCAATTATCGTGGGCCGTCATTTGGTATTCCGTAACGTAACAAATTATCAATCACGATCTGAATCATTTTGAAGGATATTGCTTATTCATTGCTTCATATGTACGAAAAATGTGTCTGATGTCAACGTAAATAACGGAATGAATGTAGTTAAACTGTCAAAATGATAGTCCTGCCGTTTGTCATTGTCACTTATCTTTTTGCAGTCTATGTGATACAGATAGCTATAGTGTAGCAGAATAAATTTAATACTGGCGGCGTCATCAAATCTTCACTATTATTACTAGATGGCATTTAGAGTAGATTGTAAAAACAAATTAAAAATTCAGATAAATAATACAAAAGAAAGCTATCCGCGCGCGCGGTTTGCATTTTTTTTTATGTGGAAAAATATGGGGGAGACCTTTGCCCAGTAGTGAGTATCAGTAAAAGCGAACTTTGAAAATACTCGTACTATGTCACTTCCCTCAACTGACTACCAAGCAACCATTTTAATAGGCCACATTTTGCTATTTTAGTTTTACAGGCGTAATCAAGGCACTAATACGTTTGTTAATATTTTTTTATCCATTCAACTCACAGGAACCAGATGGATAGATAGGTACATAGGTAGCAATTATTGATTATAGATTATTTCTTTAACCCATTGAATGCCGAATACGTAATATAACGTAGGTGTAATAGAAGAAGCCAACTACGTGTGTTAGTACGTACACGGAGAGAAAATTCTTAGTGACATCTACAGAAAATTTTCTGAGTGAGATTGGGAAAAATGACTATTTGTCCAATAAATTTTCCTGTACAGCATAAGAATTTTTACTGTGCTAGCATGGTAATTTTTTCAATTACCACTCAAATGCACTCAGATTATGAGACAGCTCAGTAATTTTTCTAAGATTTTTCTCTCCGTGTAGATGTTCTCTGTTGATTAAGGTCGATCTATGATATTTGGCCTCCCGGGACGGTCATTTTTATACTCTTTGGCATCTTATGTAGTTGACCATATGTATGGTGGCCACTGATTATGATTTGATGGTTCACCTCGGCATTCAATGGATTAATTCCCTGTAGTTTGTATAATCCACATAGGTGACCAGCAATCCTTATGTCGAAATAAAAAAAAATGCCAAAAAGTGGTTTATTGTTTTAAATACTTAAGTAGTAATTACAAGAGCAGTGGTGGCCCAGTGGTAACGGCCCCGACTTGTAGGTCGTGGGTTCGAACTCAGGCAGGCGCTTTAGTTTGTGTAAACAATTTCATCACCATTGCTCTCAAAACTGTGAAGGGAAATATCGTGAAGAAACGAATGTCCTAGAAACAAATTTCGAAGAGATGTGATATCTACCAATCCACACTGAGCCCGCATGGTAGATTACATGAAGAGAGGAGGCCTGTGTACCAGCAGTGGGAACCATTATAGGCTGATTATGAAGGTAGCAATTTTTAAGAATGGTTCATAAGTGAATAGTGATACTAGTTACAAGGTTGATTAAGACTAATAATCAAGATGTGAATACTTTGGTGTTGTTGGAACACTGAATTCTATGAAAATGAGACTAGTTTTAAAATAACTTGAATTTTTTGAAGACCCAGATTCAAATAAACATTATTTTCACAAAAAAATATTCTCAGATTGATGATAAGTTTCAAGTACATATTTTACAACAGGAATTGATTAACACATTGAACGCCATGGTGGTCACCAGTGAGCGACAGCAATTATTTTATTTAATTCTTTGAATAGTAATAAGAAATAATTATTTACAGTGGGGTTTTTTACTATTTTGAACCGTATGAGCCAATAAAATATAATGTGTAAAATTTGCCAAAATTGCGAATCAGCGTCAGCCTATATAGAAAGTTCAGTGGTGGTCACCGGTGACCACCATGGCATTCAATGTGTTAAATAAAACTTAATGCTGTTAAACTCCATAAAAGGTGGAATCTAGTGGTGATGAGAGAACAAAATGAAATTCATACTTCCTTAAAAATACTTTTATTTTCCATTTTAAGCTACAAACTCATAGGGGATGGGAGCCAGTAACACTGGTTTTTCAGTACCACTGACAATATGAGCAGGCTTAGGGCCAGCAGGTTGTCTCTTCAGGTTGGCGACCTTGCCGGCTGCCTTAGCTTCAGCCAGCAGCCTCTCGTTCTCCTTCACCCTCTTGAGGAAGTCCTGTCTGCACTTTGAGTGTGTGACATGCTCAACACGGACATTGATGCGCTTGGGTAGGATCCTTCCACGGACACGCTTGTTCACAATGACGCCTAGAGCGTGTTGTGTGACATTGTAGACACGGCCAGTCTTTCCATGGTAGACTTTGTGGGGCATACCCTTCTGGACTGCACCATTACCCTAGAACAAATACATTATGACATGAGTAAATTTAGTTTTTTGGCCCAACCAGCAAAATGTGGGCTGAAAATGAGTATACACTTAAAAGTCTGGAAATAAGATTTTGGTCGGTGGGTCGTCTAAAGGGCAGATTTTAACAACAAAATTTTAACAAAAAGTTATTTTGAATCACTTGACAGGAGCTGATCTAGTGCCACTATACAAAGATCATTCACCCTATTTAGAATACACAATAAGATCTTCCAGCAACCAATTTATATTTTGAAATTCATTTTATATCTGTTTATAGTGGCAGATTTGATTGGTTAATAGTAGGTTTCAAGTTCCTTCAAGACGACAGATCATCATTCGATAATGCACAGAAACTTACCCTGACGTCAACGATGTCGCCAACTTTGTACACTTTCATGTACTTAGAAAGCGGGATGGTTCCATGGGTACGGAATCTGCGGGCGAACAAGTCCCTGGTTCCGCGACGATAACCTTTGGAGTTCGTCATTTTTGGGCCTGAAACAAAATCAGTCTTCGATCACCGACAGTAGCACACAACACGTGGACTTCCGATTTCGACTACCAAAAGCTAGCAATAACCGGAACTATTATTGAAATCACTACTACAATTTTTGAATGTGCTTTTACATACAACGTTTTAACTTTTATTCGTAATCAGTATATTTAGCATATTTAGAAATATTTTCTTGATAATCACCTTGTGTTACAAAGCTTGACGGATAAAGAAAGAGGTTATGTTAGTCTATGGTAGGTGTAGCTACTACCAGAGTCAAAAGCTAGAAGGATGATTACCAGTCTATGCGTATAATTGGCTAATTTAAATTTAAATTATTTTTTTATAAAATCATTTAATAGGGAATCTTTTGAATATATATTTGCTATCTTATTATTTTTTAAATCTAAAAAAAAATGTAAAAAATTGAGCTGGAAACACCAAATATGTCATTGCGCATTTGCGCCATAGACATAGAAAAAGATCTCAATGATTTGCGCTTGTGTGCCCTTCACGCATTGTATTGTTTGTATGTGTTATGATTCGCTTGGCGCCATTTTTTGTATTACTCGATTAAACAGTCTTCTATCAGGTTGGCACAAAAATAATGAGATACTTGGTTTTCGTATTATATTTTTTATATTACTATTACAATACAAAAAGCTTAGTCAATGATGTAATCACCATTAATATCTAAGACTTCTTGCCAACGATCCGGCAAAGTTTGGATGCCTTTTGCCCAGAACTCTGATGGCTACGCCTCGAAAAAGTTGTCCAACTCCGCCTCTACATCAGAGTAATCATTAAATTGTTTACCCCGCAAATGTTGTTTCAGAGCTCTAAACAAATACGATAGTCTGATGGGGCGAGGTCTGGGGGGAATAAGGTGGGTGGGGTATCGTCTCTCAGCCCAAGTTCTCCAACTGTTGTCGAACGGCAGATACGAAGTGAGGTCAAGCGTTATCGTGTAGTAAAACTACATTGACTCGTCTTCGTCGTTTTTGCTTGATAGCAGCAGATAGTTTGGTGAGCTGGGTTGAATATTTGTCAACGTATACAGGGTTACTGGTAACTCGACGTATTCCTTGCAGGACATCATAGTAGGGTTAAAATGCAACAAATTAAGCCACCAAATGTTCTACCGAAGTTCAGTAGTTTTTGAGTTAGTAAGGGTTTTAGATTTTTTGTGAAAAATCCCAGATTAAATTATTTGAAGCCAATTTGAAAATTATTCACGGGGCGGCTGTACTGAAATTGGAGTTATTATCATAGTTGACGCCGTAGCGGATCGTTTTTAATAATTAAAAGTTCAAAATGACTAAAACTTTGGTGAAGATCACTAATCAAACATTTTTTTTTTTGTAATTTTTGCTATTACTTCATACAAAATGTTGTCTTAGCACAAAAAAAAATACTACACCAGGTGTACAAATTATTAGTAAAATATCCTTGTCTTATCAGCTATCCAAAAAGGTATGATTGTCAATACTTTTGCGTGTGTGACAGGGAAAGATAGAAGTTTTATGGGGAGCAGGTAAAATTGCGAGACGGTCGACCTATTGTTCTAGAACGTCGACCGTCGTATTATTCGTAGTTTTTACCTGCGTTTGAATTCCAAACACTCGGCAAGCTTTATGATTGGTCACTATTGTTCCCTCGGTACGAGACAGGGTGCGACTTCACAAAATCTGGTCGTCAGCGTTAGTTAGTTACAACTCTACGTTGCGCAAGTTCGTGTTTTGTTATCTGGCTATATCCCTGACTGTTGCCCCATATCTTGCTCTTGTGTTGTGCTGTGCGTTCATAAGTGCTGACTATGGCTGCATATTCTAATCAAGAATACGCTGACATATTGTACTGTTACGGACTTTGTGACGGTAACGCTGCTGAGGCGCGAAGATCATATCAACTGCGCTTTCCAAACCGCCGACTCCCCCACGTTAGTGTCTTCGGATCGACTTATCGGCGATTATCTGAAACTGGCAGTGTTCAAAGAAGCAGGCAAATTGACACTGGTCGTTCTCGGAGATACACGGCTGAGGACGAGGAGCTGATTCTTCAACGTTTTATTGACGAGCCCAACATATCTACAAACATCGTAGCGCGTGAGCTTGGTATGTCACAGTGGAAAGTCTGGTCTGTAGTTCACTTGTCAGGCCGACATCCATACCACTACCAACCCGTGCAGTCATTAGAAGAGGGAGATCCGCAGAGACGGCTTGAATTTTGTCATCGTTTCATGCTAAATGCCGATGCCGAAAGTGAAAACTTTTTGAAAAACATTCTGTGGACTGATGAGTCATGTTTTGACCGTGATGGTATCACAAATTACCACAATTTACATTACTGGGCACCGAAGGGAGAAGGAAACCCTAAGAAACTGAAACCAACCGCATCGCAGCGTAAGTTCTCGCTTAATGTTTGGATGGGTATTATCGACGATAAGTTAATAGGCCCACATATTTTACCCCGAACATTAAATGGGGAACTTTATGAAGATTTCCTAAGAAATCATTTAGCAGCACTGCTCACGGATGTACCCGAAGAAAGAAGGGCAAACATGATATACTAACATGACGGATGTCCAGCCCACTTCCGCATCACAATTCGACAATTGCTGGATGAAAACTATCTAAACCGATGGATTGGGCGCGGTGGGCCGATTCCGTGGCCTGCACGAAGCCCTGATCTGACGCCGCTAGACTTTTACGTCTGGGGTCATATGAAAGACTTAGTTTATGTGACCCCCGTAAATTCAATTGAAGAACTAAGGGAGAGAATAACAGATGCGGTGGACCAGATGAGGACCACAATCACATCAAGAATCACAAAAACCGAAGTGAGGAAGCGAATAAGAGCATGTATTCGAAACCGAGGGCAGCAAAAGACCACAAATTGATATTGATTAAAAATAATAATAATTTTCACGAAATTGTTTAATTTGATTTTCCGAATAAACACCTTCTTGTACTAAATTAAAAACGATTTTCATAATGCAGTCCGAGACTTTGTATTAACTTTCATACCTTTTTGGATAGCTGATAAGACAAGGATATTTTACTAATAATTTGTGAACCTGGTGTAGTATTTTTTTTTTGTGCTAAGACAACATTTTGTATGAAGTAATAGCAAAAATTACAAAAAAAAAAATGTTTGATTAGTGATCTTCACCAAGGTTTTAGTCATTTTGAACTTTTAATTATTAAAAACGATCCGCTACGGCGTCAACTATGATAATAACTCCAATTTCAGTACAGCCGCCCCGTGAATAATTTTCAAATTGGGTTCTAATAATTTAATCTGGGATTTTTCACAAAAAATCTAAAACCCTTACTAACTCAAAAACTACTGAACTTCGGTAGAACATTTGGTGGCTTAATTTGCTGCATTTTAACCCTACTATGATGTCCTGCAAGGAATACGTCGAGTTACCAGTAACCCTGTATAGTTTCATTGTGTAATAGTTCATAGAACAGCATGCCTTGCTCGTCCCAAAAACAGCAAAGCAGAACTTTTAAGCGGTTCTTTTGACTCAGCTTCGGTTGAGTTGTTGGCGTTTCTTCTTGAGGCAGCCAAAAAGCACGACGTGTATCGTTCTCGTAATGAATCCATGACTCATCTCCAGTAACCAGATCAGACAAAAACTCTTTACGTCGGGGTCGCAGCAAAAATGATTGACAGATAGGGACATGGGCTGCACGACTGGCGTCTGTAAGGATGTGCGGTACACACCGAGCCAAAACTTTTCGATACCCTGGCTCATGCAGATGGTATTCCACGGAGTAGTGACTGCAGTTAAGTACTTCCACTAATTCACGAGTGGTAGCAGCATCCGCATTCGACTGCAGTTCGCGGCATAAATCGTCATCATTCACTGAGGGTGGTCGTCCTGAGCATGGCTGACTTTCAACGCTCCTGTCTCCTGATTTAAAATGGTCAAACCACCGGGACACCGTTGCATGGCTTGTACTGCCAGCGCCCAATGCAGTGTTGATATTGTCAGCCGCAGCCCGCGCACTGTGGCCTGACAAGTACTCGTATACGTATAGTGTTCGAACTTGTCGCTCGTCCATTTTTCTTCAAACTGACTAAACCTATGGCTTAAGGGTGCGTTTCCACAGAAGCGGAGCTGGGCGAAGCGGAGTAGAGACGTGCAGGAATCGACTAATCACAATGGTTAAAATCCTCATCGCGTCACTCGTCTCGTCTGTGATTGGACGATTCCTACACGTCTCCGCTCCGCTCCGCCCAGCTCCGCTTCTGTGGAAACGCACCCTTATATACCCCCACATCACAAGTAGGTACCTAGAATGTTCTACAACATTCTAGAATATTATCGAAAACAATTAACTTGAAAAAGGAAAGGTAGATAGATATAGAGTTTTGTAGTGTCTCATTACTTTTGTGTTTTGTACAATATACAACATTATTTTTAGTATATTGCAAACCTGAATATATTTGTTCACAATAAGTAACTGAATCGATTCCAATAATTTGTACACCATGTTATATTTGTCCCAAAAATGGTAACAAGTTGGACACCGAGCGACACTGAGTAGGTACATATCCGCAATCATAATATGATTGCGGATATGTACTCAGTGTCACCGGCCGTGACAGGTTACGACCGGTCGGCCGGCGGCGGCGCGTATTAAGTGGTAACCAACTTTTTGTACGGACAATCAGGTAACATAACAAGCTTATAACTTCCTGATTTTTCATAATAAAGTTTTAAAATTTTGTACGTAGATTCTTTACATAAAAATACTAGACACGTGTTTCGGTTTTGCCATATAGGTACTAAAAATAATGTTGTATATCTATCTATTTCTCTAACTATACTTATTGTAAATTAAATTCGTTTTACGTGTCTGTCTGTGTGACCGCGTTGTTCTTTTATACTACGCAACGGATTTGGACGCGGTTTTCACCATCATTTAAAGAATTAATTCCAGAAGGTTTGATATGTACGGGTGTGAAAGGTTAATAACATTACAAAGGAGAATGAGTAAGACCGTACCCAGACACAAAGTTAATGGTAGCAATATGAACTATGTTGACTTCTGTTGTCCTCATGGAGTAGTCTAATTAGTCCTAAGACAGCATGTCTAAATTAACTTGGAGAAAAAAGATATATGAGGAGACTAAATTGATTTAATAAAGGGAAATATTTAACATATCCTCTCAAAACTTGTTGACCCGCTAATGATGGACACTTTTTAAAATTAATGATCCTCTGAAAACGTTTTTTGCTTCTAATGATGCACTTTTTATAATAATTGAGCCTCTTTTTCACTTTCTGTAACTTTTTGGAGTGCTTAAAAGAAAACATGTATCTAATCGAACCTTTAATCATTTTCATTATGTGCTGCTAAAAATAACATTGAATACTCTAATACTTATAATGATTGCGCCTGTTCTTATGAACATGAAACCTATTTTGGGATCCTAAAACTACTAAACAGTCAAGTAACTGCAACCAACTTGGTTGCGGTGCGCCCTACCGCGGCACCGCTCGCTTCGCTCGCTCGGCTTGCGCGGTTGGTCATAGTTCCAACCGTTTTTTTGTTTTTTTGTTCCGGGATGGAAAGTCCTCATGGATGTCCACCGCCCTGGGGAGAGCGGAAGAGTCTCTCCGACTTACTGACTAAAAACCACCCCGGTGTTCCTTTTCCACACTTACGCCGGGGATCACGGGAACGTACGCCCGACTGGCGCCAGCTCACTTTTGGGTTGCGCCCTCCTCAGGTCAGGGGTAGAGTTAGGTGTTTGACTCCCCCGTAGCTTTAAAGAGGGGCGCTTGTGGAACACTACGCACCGCCGCCTCGAGTCTGGTTGAACGGGGGCGACGAACGTACGTCCGTCGCCCCCCACACATCAGGACCCGAGGCGGCGGCGCGTAGTGTTCCATGTGCGCCCCTCTTAGACGTCACGGGGGGAGTTTAACACCTCACTCCCCCCCCCCCCCAGACACGAGGAGGCCCGCAGGTGCGGGCCAGCACCAGCCGGGGGTTGCAGAAGTATCGTTCGATCCCGCGACCCCCGGCGTAGGTGAGAGAGGGAACACCGGGGTGGTTTTTAGTCAGTAAGAGTCTGACAGAGGATTTTCCACCCCGAAACCAAAAAAAAATAAAAAAGTCGCCCTTTTTTATTTTTTTTATTTTTTTGAACGTCCCCAAGTCCACCAACCCTGGACCCATTTGGGGGGGTCAGAAGAGGGTGTTGGCCGCCCTCCGCCGACGCTCGCTGCGCTTGCTGCGGGCCGGGAGAGAGGTCGTAATCTCCCTCTCCCTTTCCGCAGCCTCCTTTTGCGATATGACCGTTTTGCAGAAGCAGACCACCGCGTCCTAGGACTCTTCGCTGTCGACCATCGAGATAACTATGGCCGGCAGCGACATGTTACTTCCTACTCCAGAGATGAGGGCACGGCGCAGCTCCTCCCAAACCGTACATTCTGACAGCGTATGCCACGCCGTCCTCGCGGTAATCCACGCAGTGTTGACATCGGGCGTCCGGCTCCCTGTTTATGCGACACAGGTACTTCGAGAGCAACTGCGTCGCCCGAAACGTTAGGGAGCCGCGCCTTCTCCCAAGCCAGTTCACCAGTACCGGCCGGTTCGCCTCGATGGTGATGAGGCCGATAGGGCGTGAGAGCCTGCCCCCCATTCCGCCACCATAGGACCTGGTGAAGCTGTGACCGGCGCAGCTCGAATTGGCATTACAGACCACAGTTCCAACCTTCCAACCTAACCTAACCCGTTTTGTACAAAACAAGCAAGCAAATCATCAAAACGAATCATATGACCTCAAACTCGAGCGGTTTACTCGTAACCCCTAAAGAGTTCCACTATCCACCTCTTAGCTCCATCATCAGACCCTCGATTCCAAATGCAAGTGGGACTTGTCAAAACAAATCATATCATCCCAAACTCGAGGGGTTTACTAGTAGCCACTGAAGAGTTCAAACTCAAAGCATTTATTTCAAATAAACCAATTACGGCACTTTTGCATTGTCAAGGGCTCGGTCAGTCAGAAAGATGAAGCTAGTTGTTCTTGCTAGTGCTCTTGTTCCACTATCTACTTCCTAGCTCCATCATCAGATCAGCTCCAACATACCAAATTATAGTTTTGTCATCCGAACTACGTAAACACACTAAGTTTCATTTAGATACGACAAATTGTAGGTAATAGGTAACACGGGCTGGTGTCCGCAACTCCACGTCAATGCGCGTATTTTGCGTACGGGTGGGAAAATCGATCATTCGATCCACCCCAGCAAATTGTAGGTATGTAAGTTAAAATTAACTTCAATGATTTTTACCGTGAAATCATAAGTGAAGTGAGCTTGAAGTGAGTAGTTAATAGTGTTAATCCGTAGCATCCTAATGCTCCCTAGCATTAGGATGCTACGTTACATTTAACACTATTAACTCACTCCCCGCACTATTAGCTCACTTCCCGCTCACTTCTCTGATTCCCTAAGTTCTCACGGTGAGATTTTTTACAGAATAGCACTGCTGTTCTTAAGCGGAAGAAATAAAATAAATGTTGCAAAAAATTAACTAATTTATTATTATTTTTTTTTTTTTGTCTGATCTTATCACGCTGATTTCGTTTATATTAAGTTGCCTGTGGTCTTCATAATTTAATTGTTCACACGTCTCCTACGCGTGTACATCTCATCTTAAGTATACGAGTATTAAAATGAAAACTTTATGTGCAATATTGTTGTTAATGTGAGTACCTATACTATAACATAGTTACCAGTTCTTCTTCCTTTAAAAGCTGTCCCTTTTTCTTACGACTATATAAGAACAAGATGAGTTTATAAACAGACATACAGGAGTGCAGCTAATTTGCCAATCATAGTGAAGATAGAAAAACAAAATACAGAGTGGCAAAAATCAGCTTTTCCATAGAAAAGTGCAATACCTATATTACCTATGGTCAAAATGTATGAAACAGCAGATTTTTTCGAAGAGTCGATATCAGAACAGTCCATATCCCAGCCACCCTGTATATCAATTACTAGCCAAATTATGCAATACTTTACATAATCTGTCGCTACGAATGTGTTTCGAAAGTGCTACGCGGGTGCTACGATGCCGTAGAGGGCATTTCTCTCAGACAGCCGTGATGATGATCTCCTGAGCCCTGCTCAAAAATTTACCATGAGTACTAAGGGACCGCTTACTTACTGATATTCATAATTTGCAGTATAATACAAGACATACTATGTGATGTGATTCAAGTGGACGTGGAGCAGGGCAAGTTGGAGGGCGAGCTACTGGATTTAGTCATTGGGGATGGACAGTACTACAGTTTCAAAGGGATACCGTACGCCGAACCGCCAGTTGGAAAACAAAGATTTAAGGTAATGATGATGCAGAATGTTTTAATCGTTTGAAGGTCACTGAACGCGACACAATAGAAGTTTTATCGTTATTACGCTTGCATCCTAATTGCGTAACACACTATTACTCTCAGACTCAATTTGAATCATTTTGAAGCATATTGCTAATCCATAGCTCCATAAGTTCGAAAAATGTGTCTGCTCAGCAAAATAAATAACGCAATGAATGTTGTTGAACTGTCAAAATGAAATCCATTGCTACTAATAGTGTGTTACGCAATTACCCTGCTTGTCTGGGGCCGTTTAGTCACATGAGTAGATAAACGGAACAGAGACAAAGCTTTTTAAGAGCGTGCAAAATTGTTACCTATTTTGGTAGGGTTGTCACAAGAGGTCGAGTTAAGACAAATTAAACAAAACATTTGTCAAATAGTTTTATTATTCAGTATGATAGAATACTATACAAATGTTTATTTTTAATGGTGTGGTAAATTCTGAATCTAACATATAAGTAGTTTTTTTAAGTAATCTAACGGGAAACACTCACATGGTATACAAATTTACAATCTTTAAGACGTTTTAGTATCTGTCAGACTATCTATGAGACTATCCTGTCTGCAGCAGCAGTTTATGGTGAAGATAATGTTTATCAAATAAAATTAAATTTAAATACAAATTTTCGAATCCATGCTACTAACCTTTAAAGAGTTCCCTCGTAAGGAGACAATGCTGGCTGTAGCAACAGTTCATGATAAAAATCGTGTTGAATTATCAAAATTAATAAGGACATCATTCAGTTTGGACCAAAAACTGAAAGTGCCAGGATAAAAATGTGTAATATTCGGATAGAACATACAATTCCTATCATTTTTTACTACGACGCCAAATCTGTGCGCCCTCTGGTTACGGTGTTACGTATACCTACTTTTAAAATACAATAAATTGTTTGTGCTCTAAGATTATTAATGAGCCATATGAGCACAGAAGATTTAGATTTTGAACATTATGCACTGATAAATGATAAAGAATTTCATGACTGGACTGGCCTTAATGATTTATTAGCCAACACACCTAGCCTAAATCAAAGAAGAAACAAAAGAACTATTCTAGCAGCTTTGTTAGCAAAACTCCGAACCGGCGAATCAAATGCACGGCTAGCATCGATTTTTAAAACCAGCGAAGCCACTTACTCGCGAATGTTCTATACTGGCAGAGAAGCACTACAGCCGGTCGATTCTGGAAAAATCTCACTGTGATTGATAACTAAAGCGAAGTGAGCTTAGTGTGAGCTGTGAGTCATGCTGATGCTACGGATTGACACTATTGACGACTCACTCCACGCTCACTTCACCCAAGTTTTCACGGCGAGATGGTGACAGAATCGCACGGCAGGACTTTGCACCTATTCACTTAGGCTTTGACCGTATGACCCGGGAAGATGTAGCACGAAGGAACCTTATGATTCCTGAAAGAATTTTTGGAAACCCGGAGAGTTCTACCGACGAAAGAAAAGCCATAACAATTGTAGAAGGCACTTAGTTTAGTTCGGACAGTAGACCTGAGTATTGATATGAATTCCAGCTTGATACCTCCACGCGTTCCTGAGAAAAAGGGTCTTGTAAGACAAACGGACGGACAACAAAGTGATCCTATGAGGGTTCTGTTTGACGTTCCCTACTCTATATAACGTGTAACGTTAAATGCGCAAAACCTCAGACACCCCAACTGATTTTTAATTCAATTGACCTATTTCAGAGAGAAAATAAATCATTAAACAAATTGTAGAGATTTTATGTGCTGTTTTAGTTTTACTGGCAATTCTGATCGTTTCTTGCGTCTGCGACGACGCTCTCAAAGGGGGAGTCGTCACCGGGCCGCTGCGCCGCGATGGTTTGACCTATTAATAAATAGACACGGCAACGTTTTTAATGAACATTTTTGAAAAATGTGACCTATATTAAAAAATGGTTCAATGGATTCTGCTCGTTATTCTGATAAAACTATTTTCAGGTTTTGCGCATTTAACGTTACACGTTGTAGAGTATGCCGACGGATTTGCCTATATCATTACAGAGACTTCTGTTCCCGGTAAAAGTATCATTTGCACTAACAATTATTAACTCACAGGGACAAACATTTCCACTGGTCGGCATCGACTTAAGAAAAGAGTGCTTCTCCTGTGGGCAACTATACGTTAGCCTGTCTCGCGTGCGATCTCCGGAAAATCAATGTGCTATTATTTTGCTTCAAACGAATAGCACATCAAATATAGTTTACAGAGAAGCCTTGCAATGATTCCTTATAGGTATTTCGATTTAATTCTTATTTTCTTTCTTTTTTACCCGACTGCGGAAAGGTCATATATTGTATCCTACTTAATATTATAAATCTGAAAGTTTGTGAAGATGTTTGGATGTTTGTTACTCAATCACATGTAAGCCGTTGAGCTGATTTAGATGAAAATTGGCACAAAGATAGACAATTTCCTGGATTAACACATAGGATACTTTTTATCCCGGTAATGTGTTCCCTTGGAATAATAGTTTGAAAGTTACTTTTTACGCGGGCAAAGCCGCGGGCAGAAGCTAGTGAGTAATAAAACACGATGTTTTTACATTAAAATATTAAAACTTGCCACTAACAAAACAAAAAACGTGCGTCGTACTGACCCTGAGATTGTCGACTGGCTGTGCCAGCGTAAACCGGTTTTTCCATTCTCGCCGCGTACGCGACAAGCGGCCAGTGGTCACGCACACATGCCCCGCGTTCTTGTAGTAGCGCAACCGATTCGCGCGGGTTGTATGAAGCTTGCTCTCTGTTCCGTTTATTTACTCATGTGGTTTTGCCAACTAAGTAAATAGCCTTGGAAAACTGGTTTAATTGAGCCTCAAATTTTTTGCACTTTTTAATTTATCTACCGTATAGTTCGGAAACGCGCCCGATTGGACCCGACCTTAGTCGGCTCGGTAGTAGGTCGACATTGAACCCAGAATGACGATCCTAAATTAATGTGCTACCTATCAAATCTAATGAGTGAGCGTTAATTAAAAATGTTGGACCATGATGGCTGATGGAAACTCATATATTATGTTAACGCAATTAAACTTTTCATATTTAACACGCAAGTTGAATAATGTAATAAATAACTAGCCTACATTTATTTTTTATTTTTCAGTCGCCTCGACCTGCTGTTGCGTGGGA